>JAMWYP010000013.1:0-1468810 GCA_025563575.1 Acacia pycnantha
AGAACCATATCAACCCCAACTATGTCAGAAACAAATGTCAACAACATCAACACAAACTAACAACATGATCAGCCCCCACTGACAACATCATCAGCACTCACTAACAACATCATCAGCCCAAACTAACAACATCATCAGCCCTCTTTAATATCAACATCAGAAAAAAAGAACCATATCAGAAAAAATGCAGAACCATATCAACCCCAACTATATCAGAAACAAATATCAACAACGTCAGCCCCCACTGACAACATGATCAGTCCCCACTGACAACATGATCAACAATCATGAACAACAACATCAGCCCCCATTAACAACCATATCAACCCTTTAACAACGAAATCATAGTCCCTTAACATATATTTGTCAACGTCATTTACAGTTGTTGTCTTACAATATTAAAATGTGTACATAAATGACACTTGGATACAATTGTGACAACAATATCCAACATTCATTTACAACACGAAATGCATGTACAAATTCATAATGGAAGAAATTACATTTCTTAACACAACAACACTTACACTTCTTGTTCTCCCATTTGCACATTAATTCGTTGTGGTCTATTGTCATTAACCCCATTTTCTTCAACGTACACATGACAATATGTTTCATTATACCTTATTAAATGTTCAACCCCTTCATCATCTACAAGATCAACAAATGTACAAGTATCCAAGCTAAGTTTGCACTTCACGCAAATTTCAGTATTTTCTTCCCCAATTACAGACGCTATGAAAGTTAGCAACTCCTTGTATGTTGTTCCTTCCTTGATGTTTCTTGTTCTTACCATTCCAACAATATACTCACTTTCTTGTCCTCCCCATATACAATGTTACCTCCCACATGGAAGAAACATAATAGGTTCTTCCACGAAGTACTAGCCATCTTTAATTATGATCTGCAACATAAATTCGTATTAACAACTTGATCAGTCATTTTAACAACTATATCAGTCATATTAACAACTAAAACAATGTGTATTAACAACTATCCCATTTCAGCGTTTTTTAACCAAATGGAGCTTCATCTCATTAACCCATTACACCTTTTCCTCTGTTTTCTTGCGAAAAAACAGAGCAACATATTTTTCCACCCCACCCACCAATGATTAAAGACCAACTAGAATGGTGATAATGATATCTTGAGCAAAATCTTACTATTTCTTGCCTATTTCCTATCTCATAATAACATAAATTTGCCCAAGCTCAAAGCTTTCAGCCACCAACCTTCTAACTGAAAAAAACCTTCATGAACAGCAAATTTAAATCCCCTAATGTCAGCACGCAGTGGATGATTCGGCTATAAACTTCTCTCCCTCGCTGAGTTGAGAAAATATAAAGGTTCAGGATTGTGACTTGCGTTCTCTCCCTCGCGTTCGCATCGTCCCTGCCATTCCTCTCTTCTCGTTCTTCATGTGGCGCCAAAACTCAATCTCAATCAATCTGATCGTCTGTTTACCTTTTTCTTTCCCTTCTGCTTTTGCTTTTCAAGAAGGGTATTCCTGTATTTTCATTTTATAACTTAATCCCCATCAGGGCCCTGGGGCCTTTTCTGTATTTGTCAGGGTCATAGGGCCTGCAGTGGGATATCAGAGTTTAAAAGGGCCCTGATAAGGATTTTCCCCAATTCGTGCTTGTTTATCATAAAGAACTGTGTTTTAGGTTACTGTATATTATACAGAAGTTTACTATCTCCCCTTTGTATAAGAACTCGAATAAATTAATATCACTCATGAATTACGAACAACTAAAAATATACTTTTGAAACTTTTTCGAGCTACTAATCTTAAATATAAGACATAATTGATTTTTTAAGAGAGATTAAAGAAGCTATTTAAGTTACTTAATCATATCATATATTGTGTATATTTAAATTATATACTCCCTCCGGTCCTAATTATAGGAGCAAATTTAATAATACACATATATATTTTATATAGTAAATAATGTTTGCAACTCATTAATGTCATATACACCTAAAGGGTTTGACAGCGTGACCACAAAAGGATAAGAAAAACGAGGTCGGGTGTGTTTAAATTAGCATTAGGGTATTTTAAATTTTGGGTAAGGGTATTTTAGGAAAATACATATAATTATCTAATTTAACTTCCTTCCTTAATCCCTCTAAATTCTACTAATTTGCTCCTATAATTAGGACCGGAGGAATAACACTTAATAAGCAAACTAAAATAGTTTAATTAGAGGAAAAAAGATAAATATAAATACTTTTAGTAATATAATTAACTTCATTAATCTTCCTAAAAAGTAAACTAAGTTTTATATTTAGGATCCAATATAGTATATAAAATATACAAAACTCCTACTAATTTTTCATGAAGGCGCATATTTGATGAATGTTATAATTTTCATTAACCAACTGGTTAAACTTTTCAGTGAATTAAATCTCCAATGTAATCATATGTATAATATGCAAGGTTTTTTATGGCTTGCTTTATTCAATTATTCTTTTTTGCTTCGCGGAGACGGTAGAGAATATATTCATATAAATAAGATATCTTTTTGAAAAAAGGAAAAATAATTTAAATACTGCTTCTAGTCTTAATTATAAAAACATTTTTATAGTATAAATTATACTATAAAAGTGTTATTATAATTAGGACCGGAGTACGGAGCAGTTAACACCAATAAATTGTAAAGAATATTTAAGCAAATATTTATATTAGGTATTGCTATTATTATGCAAACTCATGAGAAAGGAAGAGAGGTGACTGGTGAGGGCATAATTGTAATTGTAAATATTAAAGCGAAGGAATCAGTAACTCGAAAGAGAGGCACTCAGGGAGGGGACATCAATGGATGTCTTTCTGTACTTTATTATTGGCTGAACTTGCTTCCGCACTAATATCAATATATTACCTTCGTCTCTTCTCTATTGCTTCTTCCCTTTCTTCATTTCATTCTCTTGTTCTGTGCCTCTGTGCTCTTCAGTCTTCACCCATCTGTTTTATTTTCTTCTTAAAGCTACTCTATTATAAAGCTGCAGCTAATCATATCTGCATAGCATAATCTGCCTGTCCTTCTCACAGGATCTTTTTATCTTTTCTGCCCCAACTCACCTTTCGGCTTTCTTTCCTGAGCTATCTAGGGTTCTGTTCCCTTTGGATGCTTCTTTTACAAGATCTTATCCCACCCTGCTTAGAAAGTAAGCTAAAAATTCCTCTCAGAAAGTTAAAAGCAGGAAGAAGACAACAAAAATTCTCAGAATTTTATTGGATAAAGCGGCGGGTCTTTTAGATAATGATTCTCGGGTTTGTGGTGACTTTTACCTTTTCCAAAAAGCTATAATAATCAGGAGCAGGGCGAACAACAGAGGCATTTATGGATTTGAATTCGCATCAGAGTTATCAGCCCCAACAGCATCAACCCAATTCCGGATTAGCTCGGTTTCGTTCTGCGCCCAGCTCGCTTTTCGCTGATTTCAGACAAGCTGTTGAATCTGTTAAATCCGAGAGACGAACTTCGAGATTCGCAAGCTGCAGTAATAGCAACGATACGGCGTTGCCGAGCTTTCAAGAATTCGAATCCGAGCACAAACCCCCTAAATCTCCATCGGAGGCGGCTCTGAACCGTATGAATTCCCAGCAAGGCTACAGTGGAGGCGGGCTACCACCTCACTACCCCAGGCATAGTTCTTCCATGGATAGCTCCTTTGGACCGATGGGTTCAATGGGACTGGATCATGAAACTCAGCAAAAAAGCTTTGCTTCGCCTCTTCATAGGCAAAGTAGCTCACCTGCCGGTCTTTTCTCCAACATCTCATTTCCTAATGGTACAGTAATTTTTTTTCCTGCTGCCTTTGTAGGCTTCTTTTTAGCAAATTGTTATCCTTTTGGGCGTTCTTTCAATTACTTTATTGACTAGGAAATAGAAATTGCAGAGGCAACATAACATATGGCATCGAAGTTACATTTCACGATTTGATAGTATGATTGACCGAGCATTAGAAGCGTATGGAATTCTAGCTTAAGGAATTAAACATAAGTTAGTACTGTTTTGGACAAGTGATTATATTTTATGATTATTTGGAATCTGGTGATCCGAATTGTTATGCCTCAGCGGTTTCCCTCTTTAACATTGAGCTAAACTCTCTCCCATTTCAGATTGGAAATTTTTAAATTATGTTTGACACACAATGGTCGTAATTTCATTTTGAGGACCCATGTAGTGATGATAGATACCTGACCCTGTTTCTTTCTTGAAGCAAAATATACATGATTTTCGGGGCTTTTTAAAATACCGAGTGTTATTTGTAAATTGCAGGGCATGGCACCATTAGAGGGGTAAGAAACTATGGTGGGGTGAACATAAGTAGTAATGAGGGACTTGCTCCATCTATCAGCGGATTGAAGAATCAGACTAGCATCTTATCAAGAAGTACCTCCCTGGGAGCGCTGTCCCAGATCTCTGAAATAGAGTGTGAGGGTATTGGAGCAACTAACCCAGATGATGGTAGGGTGGGAACTAGTAACAGTGGTGACACTCGGTATTGTGGCCCTGGCTTCCCTTTTGCTTCCTGGAATGATACAAATCTTACTGATTTTAGAAGGGACCAAACTAGTAATGAAAAGTTGTATTCTGATGTGCAGGTATGTATATTCATCCTATTTTGTTTATCCGCTTTCCCCTTCTTGATATAAACAAGTTGATATGTTCAGAATATTGAGCCTGGAAGTCGGGTTAATGTATTATCGCACCACTTGAGTCTGCCAAAAACCCCATCACATATGGCTGCTGTGGACAAGTTTCTTCAATTCCCAGATTCAGTTCCCTGTAAAATAAGAGCAAAGCGGGGCTGTGCCACTCATCCTCGAAGTATAGCCGAAAGGGTAGGATTTTTTTTTTCTCTGTGCCAAAGCCAGTTAAACATGGCAATACTTGTTTGTTTCAAGCAGAATGACGTGTGATTATTAGTCCTTTGCTAAAATGCGAGAGATAATGATACAGGTTAGAAGAACTCGTATCAGTGAACGCATGAAAAAGTTACAAGATCTTGTCCCAAACATGGATAAGGTAAGATTAGTGATTTGAATCTTATTATCTGTATATGGAAAGTCTGTCATGGTATGAATTTGTTCTTGGCAGCAAACAAACACAGCAGACATGTTGGACTTGGCTGTCATGTACATTAAAGATCTTCAGAAACAATTCAAGGTACGTGTGGAGAAATTAAGTTTACCCTGAATTATGACGGTCTAATGAGTGACTTTGCATTCTCACTCACATGATGAATGAAATTCTGCAGACTCTGAGTGAGAAACGGGCAAACTGCAAATGTGCACGCACGCAGAAAGCAGATGCAGATTAAGTGGTTTCACTAACATATAATGAACAAAGCATGCAGAGAAGGATATTGTGTGCTGGAAAGTAAGTAGAAAGCAGCGGCATATAAATGTTTTTATATTTATTGGATGATACAGAAAGCTTGTAGCTCTTGACCACCAGCATTCAGGTTCCTTGAATATTGTACAGAATAATTCTGATGATATATGCCTATTAAGTAATGTAACACGGTAATAGCATCTTTTTGTCTCTGCTTGTAAAGTAGAATTTAGATCGGTTAGGGTTCGTTTGGTATGGGTTTGACCATCTCAAAAGTAGCTTTTTAATGCTCAAACGTGCTTATGGGTGATTTTGGTTTTTCAAAGATGTTTGTAATGATATTTTTCCAATTGGGCTTTTGGAAAAAAAAGCAGCTTAGGTTAAGCCAGAAGTTTTTGCTTTTGGTTTTTCTGCTATGGAGAGAAAAAAACAGTTTATAAGAGAAAAATGTTGGGTCCCACTTTTTTTTAATTGAAATGCTATTATGGTGCTTATTATAAATCCTTATAGATGATTTTTTTGTCCTAAATATAAATTTACTTAAAAGTTAATAATCATGACGATACTTAGGTTCATGAAAAATTTAATTAGTGAGAATTATTTGTTAATTTTTTATATAAAAATCATGATAATATTCTAATTTAGTTCATACTTAATAATTAAATTTTTAGTGGACTTTTCTCCTATTTTCTTAAAAATTTCAGTAGTTTAGTATTGTAATTTTTTTCCAAATAATACATCACCTATTTTTATAAAATATATGTCCTTTTTAGTCTTTTACCTTTAAACTTCCTTTTCTATTAATCATCCAAACAAGTTTATGTACTTTCCACAATATATAGAGACACATATAATATATATACATTATTTAATAAGAATCATGTTTTTTTCAATCATTTTTCATTTAAACTTATTTTTTTAAAATAATCATCCAATAAAGTTTTAATTTCATAAAAGTCGTTTATGCTACCGTCAATCTAAACATAAATCACATTATATAATATGACTCTTACTGAATATTAAATTTGTAAAATTTAGATTACTATAGCTAATCCAAACGCACAAACACTAATGTTTATATTATTTACTTTTGAGTATATTTTATTTGGAAAAGGGTAGTAGTTGTGTCACAAGTACATTTGACTTGGTCATGTTGGGTGGACTAATGGGAGTAATTAAGAGGCATGTGGGGCGCATATTCTTTTTGTCCAGGGTGCGGCATACATGAAATTAATACAGATATGGTCCACCAAATAAAAAAGGGAATGAACAAGTAAATGGATAGAGCATCAGAGAGCATGGATATAAAGATTGAAATAGGGCAGCTATTAATAAAAGGGGTTGCTAATTGGGGCATGATCGAAGGATGCAGTCATGCAGACTTTTACTCGTTATAGAATTAATATATACTATATATACACACACACATACCCGCCTTATGGATTTGCCCAAACAGGATCTGGCTTCATAGCTTTTTCAACTAGGCTCTACAGCACTACCTCTCATTTCACTCATTAAAAAAATTATGAACAGATGGGCACAAATAAGAAAAAATGCAAATAACATGTACTTTGGATAAATCAGTTAAAATTTGGGGGAATCATGTTAAATGACCAAATTTACAAATTCATTATTAAGGACATGTTTTTTTTTGGCCCTTTTAATCAAAAATAACTTTTTTTTATGAAGCATATTGTAATGGTTTAAAATAACAATTTTTTTTTTGACAAAAACCATAAAAGATATCACAAATACCAAAATTACTAAATTACGAAATAGTATATACTTTTTATATCTGTGACCAAACACAACATAATTTTGTCTTCTCATAACATCTCTAAAACAAGTCACTTAGTTTTTAAGATGAAATAAACAGATCCTAAGAATGTCCTCAAAAGTACTACTCACCTGATACTAATTTACGAGTCAAAACTATGAGTGGTTGTCACTTATATAACACAACTTTTAAGCTAAAAATATTTTTCATACTGTTTTATATTCAAACAACACAAATTTATAAAGAAGAAAATGGGTATTTAGTAGTCCTTAAGAACAAAAAAATTGTAAACTTGGTCCTTAGGAATAATTCTATAAAAAAAATTTATTTCTTTTAATAATGAGTAATCAATGTTAATCCATCATCCATCAGTATTAAATAAATGTAGAAAATTTATAATAAACATACCTAAATCATGAGCAGCATATATATAGTTGTACAATTAATTGATGAGATGATTTGTTTTGTGATTTTCCCCTCACGCGTTTTCTCTGTGTCTTTGGCCTCTTGTCGCAGCCAAAGGCATTAGGGTTTCTCTCTAGTTGGCGGCGTCATTCTCCACCACATGCCGCTAGTGAGCATCATCCCAACCACAGTTGTGACAGATAGGCGGTTTGGAGCTCCAAGATCCAAAAGCTGATAGCGCCAGAGGAATCGAAGACAATCTCCTTTACCTTTTTTCTCACTGGCCAACCTCGCTCACATCATACAGAGCACCACCAGAGAGAGTTAGAGCCGTGTTTTTTAGATCAAAACAGACACAAAAGGCGGTGAGCTTCTACCCTCATTGGCGTCGGCCTCCATCTATTCGTCGTCTTCACCATTGCTTTGTCACCATCCTCTTCACATCCACCACCATCGTCCTTCTTGCAGCGGCTGTGGTCCTCTCTTGCCTCTGGGGCGAGCTTTTCCTTCCCCTCTCCAAAACTTTCTTGAGGCGGTGAGAGCTTTGTAAGAACCGGCTGAAATCAATAGGGGGTGAATTGGGTGAAGTATAAAAACTTAGGAACTTTAATAATCTTTTTGCAACTCAGTAAAACCAGTTTGTATGGCAGTAAAGAGTTATAAAGCTATAAACAGTCATTCAAACATATATGCTGGAAATATAGGAGATTAAGGAAGAGAATATGCAAACTGAGATTTATACTGGTTCGGCCCAATCCTTGACCTACGTCTAGTCCCCAAGCTCCACTTGAGATTTTCAATCCACTATCTTCTTGTTTAATCTGGGCACAAGAGAAGCCTTTATAAACTCACAAGTTCACCCAGGCACTTGTGAAGCCAAATCTCTTACCGAGATACTCTCCCTTACACACCGTAAGGTTACAATCTATTTCCCACTCAAGATCACCCAATCTTGAGTAACTCTCAGATAAAATGATTACAATGAATCTTCTCTCTCAGAAGTGAATAAATAAACACTGAAGTACAAATCATTTCACTCTTTAAGATGAGCTATGTAAGCATTAAGAACATAGTGTGTATGAGATGAATGTTGAATTCAGAATTTGGGCATTCTGACAGTGCAAGCTCTTGTCCCTCGTTTTTCTCCATCTTGAATGTGTCTCTACTTATAGATGAAGATCATTAGAACGTTGAGAATATGACCGTTGTGAATAATAACCGTTGGAGATCAGTTGGAACTAGCCGTTAGAGCTTTTGCACAGCTTTCTATGTTCTGACACAAATATGAGATTTTGATATTTGCTTCTAATCCTTCGTTTTAATCATCTGAAACTCACTAAAAAATTTATTAAACATAGTTAAGAATAGTAATGAGTGATGATTTGAATTATCTAGATCATATATGAAGATTTCACAAATTCGAGAAAACTGATTTTCAAACAGAGCGTCGAAAACTAGAGTTTTCAACTGTTCACTTAAGTGCAAACTCGAGTTTTGAAACACAAGCTCGAGTTTTAGTCTTTCTCAGGTAAATGTCGCGATTGAGATTCGAAGAACATCTTGAAATAGAAGAAAAACTCGAGTCATTAAGTGACAAACTCGAGTTTTGGAGTTGCTCTGCCCTTGGTTGCTCTCTGTCTGATGGAAACTCGAGTTTTGGTCTCATAAACTCGAGTTTTGAAGATGCTCTGACGTTCGTTGCTCTCTGTGTGATGGAAACTCGAGTTTCCAACTTAATGACTCGAGTTTTGACTTTGTTGAGCCTTCTTGAACTAACTGTCAACTTTCAAAGGTCATATCTCCCTGGTCTGAACTCCGTTTTGGTCCGTTCAAATCTTGATAGAAATAAATTTGAGTCTACTTTCATATGACACAGATTTCAGCTTAATTGGATTTGTATTTTGTGAGATAAACTCAAAACATTGAAGCTTGGTCTGCTGAGTGGCGTGAATTTCACTGTCAACTTCTACAATTCATAGTTCCTTCATCTGAACTCCTTTTGGCTTGAATTTTATATCAAAATGACTCATTGGGAGTCTAGTTTCATATGCCACTGGTTTCACCTCAATCCGATTTCTGTTTTGGGAGATATCATCGAATTACCAGACGTCGCCCAAGTGAAACGTGAAACAGAGTTGCTGAAGACTGCTGTAAACTCGAGTTTTCCTAGTTTAGAGATGCCAGAGATGCTGAAGACACTGCAAACTCGAGTTAGTTAGTGACAAACTCAAGTTTTGAGTTCCAAACTCGAGTTTTGAGTTCCAAACTCGAGTTTTGAGTTTCAAACTCGAGTTTTCTCGTATGCAAGAAGCAAATCACTATAGCAAGGTAGTAAACTCGAGTTTAAACCTTGGGACTCGAGTTTGCTCATCCAGAACCTCATATTTGCTTGTTTTAACTCCGAATTGAGTCATTCCAACTCCTATTTGATCGTGGAGACATCTAGAATCAGTCTAAGAAACTTGAATAATGATATCTTCATTTCTTTCAACAAGTTCTTCTTTTTTTCTTCTTCTCTTGATCATTCTCCATAACTCAACTCTTTCTTTCTTCTGTTCTCTTGATTATTTTTCATAATTCAACTCTTTCTTCTCTTCTCTTAATCATTCTCTGTCATTCAACTTGGACTCACCATTCTCTGCAAGTGCTACATTCTTCAATATTTCCTCTTCTTCTTGATTATTCCCAAAATCTTTTTCATAATTCAACTCTTTCTTCTCTTCTCTTAATCATGTCTCCTTATCGGCTTGTCTTTGGTAAGGCATGTCATCTTCCGGTTGAGTTGGAGCATCTAGCCTATTGGGCCATTAAGCAGTGTAACATGGATTTGGCTCAGTCTGGGATGGAGAGGAAGCTACAGTTGCAAGAGTTAGATGAGCTCAGATTAGATGCCTATGAGAGCTCACGGTTGTATAAGGAAAAGACTAAGGCATTCCATGATAAGCATATTTCGAGGAAAGAATTTTCGTGGGCAGAAAGTTCTTCTATTTAATCCCGTCTGAAGTTTATGCCTGGTAAGCTTCGCTCTAAGTGGGATGGCCCTTTTGTGATCACTAACATATTTCCTTTTGGTCTTTGTTGAGCTATGTGATTCACCCGGGAAGAACCTTTAAGGTCAATGGGCATCGCCTCAAGCCATTTCATGAGGGATCCGAGGTTTCCGGCGGCTGAGGAAGCAGAGACTCTCCTCATTGATGCCACCTATCCTCCATAAACCTCATTGATGTCAACTACTCTCCATAAACCCTTGGGGAGTATTCTTCTTTCTTCTCCCTCTTTCTCTTTTGTTTGTTCATTTTTTTTACCTTGCTTTGCTTTAAAAAAAAAAAAAAGAATCTATTTCTATGATTGCTACATATTATGAACGTGGACATTTTGGCTTTAATGGATCATTCTGTTTGGTCTACAATTCTTGACTCTTCGATTACAAGTCTTGGTAGTTGATTTGATGTTGTTGATTGCCTAAGTTGGTATTGACCTTGTGAAGTTTTGGGCCTGCATGAATGGAATTCATCTTTTGCCATTCTTTCTTTCATGTGTGCATCTCTCATGATTTTTGTTCTCTAGAACTTGCTCCTTTTCTTTTGAAACTACATTTTTCACTTACGTGCATAAGTATGATGGAAGCTTGTTTTCTTTCTTTTATTTTCCTCACTTTGGCCAAATAGCTTTCCCTTGCATTATGATTCCCTTGCTAGCCCCTTTGTGCCTTTTGACCCATTCTTTTCTAAGCCACATTACAAGCCTAAACGTAAAACCATTTTATTCCGCACCTTGAAGATTTATTGAGCATTGGTTTCAACTTGTTTTGTGTTTAAGTGTGGGGGTTGCTCAGGAGTGCAACAGTTTAAGTGTGGGGGGGAGATATTTGATTTTGACATTGTCATTACGTATACAATGAAAGGAAAGAAAGAAAAGTAAAAAAAAAAAAAGAAAAAAGAAGAAGAAGAAAAAAGTAAAAAAAGAAAAGAAAAAAAAAAGAAAAAAAAAAGAGAGAGAAAAGAAAAGAAAAGAAAATACATAGAAAGAAATGGATACATTAGTAGAATAAAAGTTTCATACATAGAGAATGATTGTGTTAATCGGTGCTCTTCCTTTTGATTTCTTTGGTGCTTAGCCTCTCATTCCATACTATTACCTACCTTCACCCTAGCCCCATTACAACCTTTAATTACAAGCTCTCTTGATTTGTGCATGTATGTGTTGTGAGTAGTGGAGACGTAGAAGTTGAGCAAGCTTATGGTAGAACAATTTTCTTGAGTAGAATTTGAGCGATACATTTATTTACCTTAAACACCTGAGAGACTGATTGATTGAGCGCATCATTTGTGAGACCATCTTTTGTGATCGCATCATTGATTGAGACCGCCATGAATTGTAATTTGATATGAAGGGATTTAGGTCTTGATTGATTGGTCTTTTGGAACTTTTTGTCCCTTGATTCAATTTTTGCATTGTAGCAATTATTAGTAAATAAGAGTTTTTCCTTTTAGTCTTTTTTTTAGATTTTGCTCAGAGTGCAAAAGATAAGTGTGGGGGAATTTGATAATTGAATATTTTATACACTTATTTTTGTCTCTTGAGTAATAACTTAGGACCCTTTATCTAATAAATAATGGCTTTTATGTTTATTTGGGCCTTGGGCCTTTTATTGCATTTTAGCCATTTTTAATAATAAAATTCCAGTTTTGTATTACTTCACTATTTCTACCATAACTCTTGAACCAGACATCGGATTTGCCTCATTTTTGTCTCATATTTCAGATGATTCAGAGAGCTACAATTGTTATGAAGACATCAAGAGCCAATTCGGTCAAGAGGGCGGTCGATTTTGGAGCCGAAGTCGGATGCACAATTCTGGATATTATTTGGACCCGAATTTTGTAATTTAAGTCCAGTTTTATTTTATTTCTGTTTTGGGCTAAAACTATTAGGGCCCATTTTCGTTTTAGGTTATTTTTAAGTAAGGCAGCCGCCAAAGACAGGAGGCATTCACGAATTCAGGATTTTGACATTAGGGTTTCACGATTTTATGAAAATTCTCTCTACCGATTTCCGCATGTTCTTAGGGTTTTTCGCGTTCTTCATCTTTTCTTCAGTTTTTCCAGCCATGCTCGGCTAAACCCCCTGTGATTGACCCAACGATGAGGATTCCATGATTCGTCCAGAGAACTTGTGCCTAATCGGTAACTTAATCAATTCTGTTTTCATCTTATCGATTCGATTCTGAAAATAGTTCGAATATTAGATTTAATATTCGGTTTGGTTCATCCCAAGGACTAAATTCGGACTAGGTTTTAGTGTTCTTTGTGCGATTGCACAGTGAGACGCCACTGCTCGGATAAATTCTAGGCGATCGTCTAGGTGAGGATTCTCCGGATGAATGCAGAGATTTCGATTCATCCGAACCAAACGTGATTAGTTATATTTCGTTCAATGATGCATGATTCGGAATCGATCGTTGGGTTGGTCGTTTTAATCTGTTTAAGTCCATCAACGTTTTTAAATCTGTTTATTTCAATTTATTTCGTTTTAATCTATTGAATCATAAAACCCTAAAACCCCAAATTTCACCATTCTGTTTGACTATTGTTATTAAATCGAGCCCGCTGCAAATTCGTTGGGAAACGACCCAGGTTCCCTAATTCTGCAAATCGTTTTCGAACTTGGTTTATTTTGGGAGACACGGCAAATCTCTTTCCAATATACAGTAATTTATTTCTATTTACAACCAAATAGATTTCATAGTTACTACTTCCATTAAATGTATACGAGTACATAATACTTTACTCGGTCTTAAATATAAGATAAAATTTTGCATTACAGAATTTATTCTATATTTAAGACTAGAGGTAATACTAATCTAAATTATATACTCCATTGTTAAATGAAACAAAATGATCCAAGCAGAAAATGACTCACCGGCGGCAGATATATTTTTAATTCCCAGGAAAGCTCTGTGATGCCGGCCAAGAAAGACAAGCCACAACAATCTTAATCCTGCAGCTTACGCCTTGATTGCTATAAAAAAAAATTACAAATATACCAGAACTTGAGATGTCAGTTTAATAAATTTATACACGTTATTGTCTCTTAGCACTAATGATTCTCTAGGTTTGATGTTGATTTAACCCTCACACTTTGCCAAAGAAAGGGGAAGAACTCTCACTAAGCTTCAAGGGAAATTAAAGAGAATGAAGGAAAAAGGGGTGATAACAGGAGATAAATAACGGGCAACGTCACACATGCCATGTCACATTTTAAGCTCTTCACTCGTTAATTATATTTATTAATTAAAGTGAACCTTAAATATGAATTTATTTAAAATAAAACAACTTAAAAATTACTACAAAGATGTGTTATCTCTGGTTCTAAATATAGGACATAATTGTATTATAAACTATGTTCTGTTATTTAGTTTCATTAATCTCTTCAAATAAAAAAAAGTCAACTAGGTCTTATAATTATGACTAGAGGTAGTACTCCCTCCGATCCTAATTATAAGACATATTTAACCGATTTTGGAGAGATTAAGGAAAGAAGTTAAATTAGTTAATTTTACTTATTTTCCTAAAATGTCCTTATATAAATTTAAAATGACCTAAGTGAAAGTAAATTAATAGCTCCTACCACATGCATTTCCAACCTAAATTTTTCTTCTTCTACATGCTATCTAATTAAAATAATGGTCTTACTATATATACATATATATATATATATGTGTGTGTGTGTATATATAGATACACACACATATATAATATGTGTGTGTGTGACTATATATATTTGTGTGCACACACACACATAAAATATATATGTGTAGACACACACACACATATATTTGTGTGTACACACACAAAATATATGTGTGTAAACACACACATATATACATACATACATATATGTAGACACACACATATATATGCGTGCACACGCACACAAAATATATGTGTGTAGACACACACACATATACACAGTGGCGGACCCAGAAAATTATAAAAAGGGGGCACAGTTTGTTTTAAGGAAAGTTTTAAATACATTAAAATATATATATATATATATCAAAAAAATATTTATGAAATCAAGTGAATACTGATGATGTAATAAGATAGACAATTATTTTACAAACCTGTTATTTAGAAAAGCAGGGCTAAGTACTGTTAGAAATAAATGCAGCTACATAAATAACAATGAAGGGTGGGTACTCAATAAGTTCAAGTACATATATATTTTAATAAAAAAAGTATATTACAATAAAAATAATTATAATGTCATCCTTCTAAGCCTTATTTTTTAGAATTCCATCATAATTTCCTTATTATCAATGATATCAAATACATCTTTTTTTAATATAAGGCACTAAACAATCATCCAACCATTCACCCCTCATCTCATTACGAAGTGTAGCCTTGATGTATTAAAGGTGAACACCTAATTTAAGGATGGACAATCATTCAAACATGTATTATTATTATTTTTTTTTAAAAAAAAAATCTCAAATAATTGGGGGGCACTTGCCCCCCCAACCCCTAACCTAGGTCCGCCCATGCATATACATACATACATATATGTAGACACACACATATATGTGTGTGTGTCTATAGTGTCTATAGATATTTGTGTGTAGACACACACATATATACATACATAGATACACACACATATATCTAAAATTTTCATTGACCGGAAGAGTATACGCGTCCACATACATATACTCACAAAAAATCAAACACATTTGAGAGAATAAAATAGGGGTATTTTAGGAAAAATTGACAATTATTAGAATGTTGTCTTATAATTAGGACCAAAACCAACTCTTAAATATTATCTTATAATTAAGAGCGGAGGAGTATTATATATGAAGATCACTTACATCAAATGTGAACTGAACGTTAAGAAATCAGGAAACAGTCGTGATCGTTTTGAGTTGACATCAAATAACAAGAGCAAGCGGGAAAGCATAATGTTCAACGTCATCAGGCGGCAAGGATAATATTGAAATGGGGAAAATTTCAGCCAACCCCCAAAAGTTTTTGAAACTTCACTTCACCCATGTCAAAATAAAATTAATTTTTGCGGATGAAAAGACAGTCATACACTTCTTTTATTTTTTTCAGAAAAGAATTTACAATACAAGTAAGAACATTTACCAAACAAATAAACAGATTTATAAGATAAATAAAGGGATTCGAAATAATCTAGGAATTAAAAATATTTTGGCAATTTACAAGATAAATATTAAAATTAACAAGATAAATATGAGCATTTACAAGACAAATAAAAATATTTATAAGACAAATAAATGGATTAAAAAGAACCTAGGGATTTTTTTTTTGTGTGTGACTATTTACAAAATAAATAAAGATCATATTTACAAGAAAAATAAAGTAAGAATATTACTCCCTCCGGTCTTAATTATAGGAAGACATTTTGGAGTTGATTTTTGTCCTAATTATAAGAGCAAGTTTTAACTTTTGTCAATTTTTTTCCTATAATACCCCTATTTATACTTATTATTATGAGCATTTATATATATATGTGTGTGTGTATGTGTGTACATATATGTATATCTGTGTTCATGTGTGTCAATATATATGTATGTAGATATATATATGTGTGTGTACACAAACACACACACACACACACATATATGTATGTATGTATGTATGTATGTATGTATGTATGTATGTATGTATGTATGTATGTATGTATGTATGTATGTATGTATGTATGTATGTATGTATGTATGTATGTATGTATGTATGCACCTATATATATACACATATATATTTATATAGCAAGACCATTATTTCAATTAGAAAGCGTGTGGAAAGGAAAATTGGTCGGAGAGATATGTGGTGGGATTGTAATTTACTTTTATTTATGTCATTTTAAATTTATATAAGGGCATTTTAGGAAAATAAGTAAAATTAACTAATTTAACTCCTATCCTTAATCCCCAAAATCGGTTAAATAGTTTCCCCCCTCTTTTTATATCTTTGGGGCTTATAATTCAATTTATGTTCTATGTGGGGTTTTATATGATTTATGTTAATCTTGTCATTTTTTTTTTTCTATATTTCATTTTAATTACCTGAAAATTTTAGCTTATCAATGAAATTTACTTTTTTGGTGTATTCTTTAGTATGTTTTTACCTATTTTACACTACACCTGTAGATGAAGTTAATTGCTTTTTCATTTTAAATCTCAGCCTCTTGCCTTCCAATGTTGTAGTGTTCAATTACATGAAGTTTATGGTTGAACTAAAGATTCACAATCACATAAATTAAAGCCTCTTGCCATCCAATGTTTGTGACGTATTTTTTTAATATTATTTTATTTTTTAATG
Source organism: Acacia pycnantha (assembly GCA_025563575.1). Lineage (NCBI taxonomy): Eukaryota > Viridiplantae > Streptophyta > Magnoliopsida > Fabales > Fabaceae > Acacia > Acacia pycnantha. Next base: position 16,875 of record JAMWYP010000013.1, read on the forward strand.
CATATAAAACTTTCCTTTAAAAAAAAAATTTGTGGGCGCTGTCCCCGAACTCTTGAATCCCCCACCACTATTTGGCCCCAAATTTTTGTCCCCGCCCCTAGTGACAAAGTACTCTTGATGTCATATTGGAATTGATGTCACAGTCATCATCTGTTAGTTTATGCAGCAGAACAGAGATCCCCCGGGGCTAAATGTCGCAACAGAACATCCACCCCTCGTGAATCATTGTGTCGAATCTCCTAACCACCAATAAGCATCTATATCCTCCATAAACGACAATACAATTAAATAAATGTTGAACATTGTTAAGTCCCCACACATAGTCCTGGCTTCATCATGTTGTCGTTAACACTTAACATACACCCTCTATAAAATAGAGCGCTTTGGAATTCAGATATATCTTGCATCTGCATATCATTGTTATAAAAACACAATGGAGAATATATCAGGCTACGCACCAATATTCTTCATTTCGTTAGTCTCTATAATCCTGCTCCGATCCATACTCAGCACAACTCGATCAAAATTACGCCTTCCTCCAAGTCCATGGGCCTTACCAATTATAGGTCACTTGCATTTATTGCAGAAACCTCTTCACAGATGTCTCCAGAACCTCTCAGATCGTTATGGTCCCTTGATTCACATCTATTTAGGCTCCCTTCCCGTTGTTGTTGTATCCTCTGCAGAATTAGCCAAAGAGATATTGAAAACCCATGAACTGTCCTTCTGTAACAGATCTGCAAATGCTGCCATTCGTTATCTTACCTACGACGCAGCTGATTTAGGATTCTCTCCTTATGGAACCTACTGGAAGTTCATGAAGAAGCTATGCATGTCGGAGCTTCTTAACGGTCGGATGCTGGATCAACTTTCAGCGATCAGACAAGAAGAGATAAGCCAGTTCTTGCAGAAGTTGAAAAGGAAGGGTGAAGCAGGGGAGGCTGTGAACGTCGGAGCAGAGGCCTTACAGCTTACGAATAGTATTATAATGAGAATGTCAACGGGCAAGAGCCTGTTCCAAACACAGGAAGAAGCGCGTGAGGTCATACGACGGGTGAAAGATGGGTCAGAGCTGTGCTCGATTTTCAACTTGTCGGATTATTTTTGGTTCTGCAAGAACCTGGATCTCCAAGGAATTGGGAAGAGACTCAAGGAGGTTCGTGATAAGTTCGACTTCACGCTTGAGAATATCATCAAGGAGCACGAAGAGGCAAGAAACAAATCCGCCGCACAAGATAAGGACATACTAGATGTTCTTCTGAGTATATCAGAAGATGAAAGTTCCGAGGTTAAAATCACCAAAAACAACATCAAGGGCTTTTTGATGGTATGAAAGATACTTTCACTATATATATGTGTAGAAACAAACAGAGACTTGTATAAAATTAACGTGCTGTGGAATTTATGATTTGTCAGGATATATTAACGGGTGGGACAGATACAAGTGCAGTGACCATAGAGTGGGCGATGGCAGAACTGATAAAGCAGCCAGAAGCGATGGAGAAAGCAAGGAAGGAGATTGATTCAGTGATTGGGAGAAACAGAGTGGTGATGGAGTCGGACATGGCGGATCTTCCTTATATAGAAGCGGTGGTGAAGGAGACACTTAGGCTTCACTCTCCATCTCCGTTGATGATAAGAGAGTCAGTTGAAAAGTGCAGCGTTGGTGGATATGACATCCCGGAAAACACGCAGGTGTTCATAAATGTGTGGGCTATTGGGAGGAATGCTAAGTACTGGGAAAATCCGCTAGAGTTCAGGCCAGAAAGGTTTCTGAGCAGAGACGGGAATGGGAAGGAGATGAATTTGGAAGTGAGGGGACAACACTATCAATTATTGCCGTTTGGAAGTGGAAGAAGGGGATGTCCCGGAGCGTCACTGGCACTTCATGTTGTTCAGACCACTCTTGCAGCTATGATTCAGTGTTTCGAATGGAAGGACGCGGACGGTGGAAATGGCTGCCTTGACATGACGGAGGGACCCGAATGATCGGGCGTGTCTACATTACAAGACATGTTCGCCATGAATTCTCATTTCCAACTCAATCCCAATTCAATATTCGTCATGCCACCTCCCTATCTCGATTCTCGCTCCCACTTCGATCCCGTTCCTAGCTTCGTCCCCACATACCATACATTCTCGTACCTCACAACACCCTCAATCCGCTTCCATCTCACCACAAGTCGTTCCCAACTCACCATCACATCGTCACCACCCCTATCTCTTCATCACCAACCATTCGTGACACTTCCCCACCTTCCCACAACAATCACTCCATGGTCACTAGGGGCAAATCAGGTATATTCAAGCCTAAGATCTTTACAGTTGCAGAGGATACTCCTATTCCCAAAAATATTGAAGAAGCCTTAGCTAATCCGCATTGGAAACAGATGGCAACGCACTGCATTGATTTCAATAACGCCTTCCTTAATGGAGAATTGAGTGAGGAAGTCTTCATGGAACAGCCTCCTGGCTTCATAGAGTATGATGCTCATGGAAATGCTCTAGTGTGTAAACTAAACAAAGCTTTGTATGGGTTAAAACAGCTCCTAGAGCATGGTTCACTAAACTCAGTGTCTATTTGACCACATCTAAGGCGAGATCCCCGCATGTTTACAAAAATATCTCGTGAGCATGCTACATATTTGTTAGTGTATGTTGACGATTTGGTCAACGGGTTCTCGATGAGAACAAGATTCAAGAGCTCATTCACCAAATGAGCACTACCTTCTCCTTAAAAGATCTAGGTGAGCTCTCATTCTTCTTAGGTATTGAGTTCAACAGGTCTGAAAATGGCATTCACCTCACCCAAAAGAAGTACATACATAATCTTCTCTCTAAAACAAAGATGGTTGAAGCACATGCCTATGCTTCTCCAATGTTAACACTCCCGCCATGATTCTTTCAAGGGCTCAACCCCTGACACGTGTTCCCATTCCTAGGTTCTCTCCATTTCCTCCTCTTCTACCACAGCCTCAAATTTAACAAAGTTAAAAAAAAAATGTAGTTGACTTTTTCTTTTTAAGATTAAGAAAGTTAAATAAATTTTTTAATTATGTCGTGTATAATTAAATTATAAATAAATTTATAAGTCAGATAAATTAGTTTAAAATAAAAATAATAGATATAAATACTTTTAAAAATAACCTAATTAGCTTATTTAATCTCTTAACAACAAAAAAATCAATTGTGTAACTTTGTATTACAGCTCAAGAGGCTTTTGTTTTGGAATTACCCAAGCGTTATTTTACCAAAATGTAGTAAGCGTGTAGCCTTTGCTCTGTAAACGCGAATTAATAGCCTTGCTGAACTGATGGACTCTAGTAGATCGAATATCTCTTTTTCAATGTGAAAATATAATGTTTTGCGAGGTTAATTAATTGCCGATCATCATCAGCGTTTAAAAAGGTTTTGCTAAAGAACTAAAAATAGATTATTTTGATTATTATATTACTGGTCCAAGCATGATCAATTTCATTGACATGTAGTAGTTCAATTTTAAAAGTAACGATTGCACTGATAAATCAAATGGGGTGCTTTAATTAATTAGTACACGAAAGAGGTAAGAGAGGTGCTTTAATTAACATCCTTTTTCGCCTCCGTAATTTTTGTTGAGTAAGAAGAGAAACATGTGCAAAATATATTATACTACCTCCGGTCTTAATTATAAGAGTTAGTTGATTTTTTTTTTGAGAGATTAAGGAAGCTAAATAAGTTACTTAATCATTTTATATGTTGTGTATTCTTAGAATATATATTAGTTTATTAGTCAAACTAATAAGTTTGAAGAAAAAAATAAAAATAAAAATACTTTAAGGTAATTTGATAAGCTTCCTTAATCTCTCCAAAAAAAGTCAACTAGCTCTTATAATTAGGAGGGAGGAGGGAGTATATGACAATCATTTTCTTTTCTTGCTTAAATATGTGATTCATGGCTGCCTCCCATTGATTAATTTCCGTCATGTCTGATATTAAGATCGAGCGCTTTCCTTGTTTTACAGCTTAATTATCCCCTTTCAATCTTTATATTCGGCGAAACTCTACAATCAATCCCATCTAGAATCTTTCAAAATTAATTCATTAACTCACGAAGGTAAGATCTTCAACTTCTGAACGAATTGGATAAATTATTATCCACCTTTGAAAAAACAAGGATTATTGAAAGGTTTGAGCATCATCATATGCAGAATTAATGCCTCAAAAAGATGGATCAGGGGCATACGGAGGTGTTATTTCCATGTGTTACTCAAAACCGGATCCAAGTTTTTTGTTGCAAGAAGGGAGATTAATTAATTATCCTCCGATCCAGTTATATGTAGTTGAAATCATGGGTATCATCTATATATTTAAAGGGCTAGAGATTTGTAAGCTAGAAGCAGGCTATACAACTGTTGACATCCGTTGTGATGATTGTGCTGGAGCAATTACAACAATAACAAGGGACAACCATGGTTATCCTTCCTATCAAAATATTATTGATTCAACTATAAGACTAATTTTGCATATAAATTGAAAAATTATTGTCAATTTTTTGTGAAGAGAATAGGAAAGCTGATTTTTTTTGGCTAGGTTAGCTCATCAAGATCAAACTTTTTTTTTTGATATTGTAAGTCGGTATCCGGCACATTTTCTGATCCCCCAGTAATGGCCGTGGCTCTTTTGAAAGCCAAACACGCACGAGACTTAAAGGAATTTATGGCCGACTCTGTCCATCATGATTAAACTTATGATTTTCTTACTTTTGACATCCAACTATGTAATATGTATATTATTAGCTAGAAAGGGAATAAATTTTGAGGCTACATGTCATGCTTTGTAACTCCCTTGTTTTTTTTTCTTTTAATGAATTGAGGAGATGATCACTCCTTAGAGATTTTGCTAAACAAGAGAAAGAAAAGGAAATCTTGTCATTACCGATCAACAGTAATTAAAAATGATCAGATAAAAAATTACCAGAGGTTGGAAGGAATAAATATTTTAAAGGCGATTAATAAGCATTAGCTGAAAGGTCAAATCATTATCACCCTTCTTATAAGCCACCTCCGCACTCTCATATAAGCACTCTATCACCGTTTTTTCACTCATGGCTTCGTTCCAATTCTACACCCAACTTATCCTCATAGGAGTAGCGTCCACCATTATAGTTCGAGCCCTACTGGCTAGATATCAGAGCAAGGCTCGTCCTCCGCCAGGTCCACCGTCGCTGCCTCTGATCGGCCACTTCCACCTTCTTCTACCGTTACCGCATCAAGCTATTCATAATCTCTCCACTCGCTATGGACCCATCATCCAACTTTTCCTCGGCTCTGTCCCTTGCGTTGTTGCTTCCTCACCTGAGGCAGCCAAAGAGTTCCTTAAAAACCACGAATCTTGTTTCTCCAACAGGTTCGTAAACGCTGCCGTCCACCACCTATCATATGGACGCAAAGGTTTCCTGTTTGCAGATTATGGCCTCTACTGGAAGTTCATGAAGAAGCTATGCATGTCCCAGCTTCTGGGTGGTCGCACCCTCGACATCCTCCTTCCGGTGAGGCGAGCGGAGACCTTGAGGTTTCTGGGAGTTTTGCTCAGAAAAGGGCTGGCGGGTGAAGCCATTGATGTTGGTCATGAGCTCTTGACATTAGCAAATGGAATTATATCAAGAATGATCATGAGTCGATGTTCTTCTGGAAACGATGAAGAGGCCAAAGGAATTAGGAAGTTGGTGACTGACACAGTAGAGCTCGCAGGGGAGTTCAATCTATCTGATTATACATGGTTGTTTAAGAAGCTCAACAATTTGCAGGGTCGACGGAGCAAAAGGCTGAAAGAGACTCGGGACAGGTTTGACGCTTTGTTGGAGGAGGTGATAAAGGAGCATGAAGATGAGAGGAGGAAAAGGAGGGAGCTGCATGAAGATGGTCAAATAAGGGATTTGCTCGATATTTTACTGGACATACATGAAGATGAGGCTTCTGAGGTTAAATTTTCCATGGAGAACATCAAGGCTTTCGTCTTGGTCAGTAAGTTCAGTTTTACTAACTTCCCCACTCCCCTTTTCTCTTCGACATGTTTGATTCCTTTCTTTTTGAAGCTCTGAATTTCAAAATGGTCCTTAATCCTAAATCTCTGAATATTTTAAGGAAAAATTAAAACAAAGGACTTCGAAAAAATAATATTTATTATAAAGGACTATAAAAATTATAATTACTTAGAAAGACAGAACATCATAATATAAATTTAAAATTATTAAATTGTCCATAACCAAACCTTATATATTATCTATTGTATTCATAATTAAAAACAACTAAAATTAAAACTAAAATGGTCCATTATAATATGATCATATCTTTTTTTTTTTCAAAAAAAAAAAAAGATTAACATTATTTAATTAACAATGGTTAAACTCATTATTTTTTTAATCTTTATTTTTCACCATAATTTATGTCATTAAGTTGCTCGATTTCTATTACCAACATTGATATCAATTAAGCTCTTTTTATAAAAAATATAAACTAAACTCATTTCATATTTTTTAGGATATAATAGGTTAATTAAATGTTTTAACTTTATCAATATTACATCGATTTTTTAACCTACATAGATTGCTTCTAAAACCAAAATAAATCGTACAAACTTTCTTGGTTTAACATATATGATAAATTATAAAAGACCTTATTAAAATTATATAATCCCATTTTTAATTAAATTTTTTGTTGATTAAAAAAAAATTATAAATTTTACAAATTAAAGAATGCATAATTTTTTTTCATAGATATATATATTCAAGTTGTGAAAAAGGAAAATTGAGAAAACTATGGTTTAATTTAATGAAACTTAGAATTTTGTGTTATTTTTAAAAATAGAATAAGGAAGAGAATGTAGCAGGGAATGCAAAACATTTTGTTAAGGGCATTTTAGTGCTTTTAATTTTATATTTTTATATTTGATCCTTTTAAATAATTACGATTTTTATGGTTCATCTCCATAAATATATTTTCCTCTACATCTTTCATTCTAATTTTTCCTGTTTTAAATATCATTACATCAACTATAAAAATATAGGCAGGGAAAATATACTGTAGATTTTCTTATGGCATGGGATATATGTGATTGTTTCAGTGAGACCTTGCCCATTTGACCATATAACCAGAAATGTTGCTTGCTATTCTAGAACCCCCGAGGCGCCGACTTCATAATCAAAGACACACACACTAACACGGGCGCGTGTGAAAATGTTCATGATATTTATTATTCGTTTGCGTGTGGGTCTGGTTTATTTAATTCTAAAACCTCTTTGCTTAATTTTAAGGATCGGAACAGCCGCATCCAATATCTAATCTTTACTTCCTCATCTCATCTTGCCCACTATGCATCGTATGACCCCATTTAATACTCCACCTCCATCAATTCTTAATATCAAACATATTTAATTTAATTAAGTTAGTATATATAAAATAATTTGTAAATCCTTTATTTCTTCTTCTTTTTAATTATTGTTGAAAAACATCAATATAAATAAATAATAAAAAAATTGACAAATATGAAAAACAAGTGTTGTGTTTAGGATAAAAGTTAACTCCCCAATCTTATATTAAAGTCTATAGGGAGTATATTCTAATCCATGTTAAATTGTCTCATGCAAAAACTGTACAGCCTTTATTTGAATTGAAATTAATTTAAATATTGTAGGACCTGTTCATGGCGGGAACGGACACTTCTGCCCTGACCACAGAATGGGCGCTAGCAGAATTAATCAATCACCCTCACGTGATGGAGAAAGCAAGACAAGAGATCGATTCAGTGGTGGGAATGAGTAGAATAGTTGAGGAATCAGACATAGTCAACCTACCTTACCTGCAAGCCATATTTAAAGAAACCCTAAGGATTCATCCCACTGTGCCATTGTTGGGAAGACTCTCATCTGAAAGCTGCAACGTCAGTGGTTACGAGATTCCAGCTAATACGTTGTTGTTTGTAAATTTGTGGTCACTTGGGAGGGACTCCAAGCTGTGGGAGGAGCCACTTGAGTTCAGGCCAGAGAGATTTATGGGCACAGAAGCAAATGGGAATGGGAATTTGGATGTGAGAGGGCAACATTTTGAGCTGATTCCTTTTGGGAGTGGAAGAAGAAGCTGTCCTGGAGCCTCACTTGCACAACAAGTTGTGAAAACGAACCTAGCAGCTATGATTCAGTGTTTTGAGTGGAAGGTCAAAGGAACTGTTGATATGGAGGAGAAACCATCAATGACCCTTCCAAGGGCTCATCCTTTAATATGTGTCCCTGTGCCACGTCCTAACCTCCTTTCTTCTGTCATGCGTGTGATTGAGTAGGCATGGCGAAATAAGGAAAAATATTCAGCAGAATTGTTCCGGTAATTTGTATACCGACTTTTATGAAAACTAGCATGATATATTTTCATATATGACAGTAATTATATATTTATATTCACCAATGTTCTCTATATTTGGGAAATATCGCTATAAATTTCAATCCGTTTTATGTTTTGGAATTCCTCTATTATTTAACCCTTTAGACCGCAACAAATATAGAACTACTGCAACCGACGCCATTATTGACCAATATTTTGCAGCACACGTGTCTCGTTTGACCAGCTCATGTGAAGTGCCCTTGAGCAGTAGCTTGTACTGTAGAAACTTTATTTGCTAAACATGTTATCTTAATGCCAGATTTCCTTACTAAAATATATTTTCTGGTCTCAAATATAGTTATTTTTAACTAATTCATTCATATTACTAATAAAATAGAGTGTGAGAATTGAAGGCCTCGCCTGCTTGGGTGGGAATTGAGCGCGAACCTAGTTTAGAAAGCAAAGTGCTTTAGACAGCCACATATCATAGGAGCATCGTCCTTCTTACGAAGGAATCAATCAATCAAGTATATCCTGAAAAATATTATACTGACGGATCCTATTTTTTAATATGCTTTTTTGAAATAATTAACGGGACTCTTTTGAGAGATACAAAATGGTAAATATTATTTTTAGGATATATATATATATGTTTTCATATGATGACCTATAAGCGCATTATCTACACGCATATGTATAGTTAATTAGTTATTAGTAAATTATAAATCCACCTAATGAATACGATAGCAGTGATGAACCTTGGGATAAATATTTGAGGGGGTTAAATGTATATTCATTAACTAATTTTTGTTAAAAAATATTTGGGGGCCAAATGTTTAAAAAAAAAAAACCCCCCAATTTACACAAAAAATTTGGGACATATTTTTTTTGGGGGGCCATGGCGGCCCTCCATTGTCTCCGTGAAGGTCCGTCATTGACTGCTAGCTAATTGCCTGTGTGGAGTTGGAATTGATCATGATTATTTAATTATTTAAATTACTCGATATCGTTTATGAACATATTATGACTACTTTTTTTTCTATTTAATATTTTAATACATAAGAATTAAGATTAAGTTGGCAAACAAAATACATGAGGTTAAAATTACTCCGACATTGTGGTAATTACTAGCCAGACATATTTTATGAATAGCCCGATTTTGAAAGTATTGATTGAATCGACAGATCAATTGGGGCGTTGTCATTATTTTAAAGAGGTATAGATGAGGTACAGTAAGATCATTTTCTTAATTTTACTGGACATATACATGAAGACGAGGCTTCTGAGATAAAGTTGTGCATGGAGAACAACATCAAGGCTTCGTCTTGGTCAGTAAGTTCAGTTTTACTAAATTAGTAAATTCCATTCCCTTTTTCGTTCACAAAGTTTGATTTCTTTCTTTTTGAATCTCTGAATTTCAAAAGTATAATCCAAAATGTCATTGCTACTGTATAAATAGTGACAGGGATAACTGTTGATTTTCTTCTGGCATGGGATATATTGTAATTTCCTCACTGGGACCTTGCCCATATTTGACTACCCAGAAATATATATATATATATATATATATATATATATATATATATATATATATATATATGTTTTTGGGCGACGAGACTAACCATAAATATTGTTTGTTAGTTGTTCTAGAAAGCATTATTTTAAAACCCGAGGCACCGACTTCATAATCACAGACACACACTCATACGGGCGCGTGAGTAAATGTTCATGAGATTTATTATTCCACTTGCGCCTGGGTTAGGTTTATTTAATTATAAAACCTCTTTGCTTAATTTAAAGGAACAACGGCACCCAATTTTCAATTGTTACTTGCTCATCTCACCATGCCCATTATACACCACATTACTCCTTCTAATAATATTACGTATCACTATTATACTATATATAAATTTATAATCCATGTTAAATTGTCTCATGCAAATTAAAACGAGACAGCCTTGTCAAGTTATTTGAACTCAAATTAATTTTTTAATCAAAATATTGTAGGACTTGTTCATGGCTGGAACGGACGCATCTGCACTAACCATAGAATGGGCGTTAGCAGAATTAATCAATAACCCTCACGTGATGGAGAAAGCAAGACGAGGGATCGAGTCAGTGGTGGCATTGATGAGTAGAATAGTAGAGGAATCTGACATAGTCAAGTTACCTTACGTGCAAGCCATACTTAAAGAAGCTCTAAGGATTCATCCCACGGTGCCAATGTTAGGAAGACCATCTCTGAAAGCTGCAACGTCGAAGGTTTCGGGATTCCAGCTAAAACGACGTTGTTTGTCAACTTGTGGTCTATGGGGAGGGACCCCAACATCTGGGAAGAGCCACTTGAGTTCAGGCCCCAGAGAGATTTATGGGCATAGAAACAAATGGGAAGGGGAATTTGGATGTGAGAGAGCAACATTATATTTTGAGTTGCTATAATTCAGTGTTTTGAGTGGAAGGTGAATGGAACTGTTGATATGGAGGAGAAACCATCAATGACCCTTCCAAGGGCTTATCCTTTGATATGTCCTAACCTCCTTCCTTCTCAATCATGCATGTGATGGAGCAAGCATAGCAAAAGAAGACAAATTATTCTGCAGAATTGCTCGCATACATGAAACATAGACGTAAATTTCAGTCCGTTTTATTCTTTTGGAATTCCTCTCTTTAACCCTTTACAGCGCAGTTATAATATGATACTCCCTCCGGTCCTAATTAAAGACATATTTAATCGATTTTGTGGAGATTAAGAAAATAAGTTAAATTAGTTAATTTTACTCATTTTCCTAAAATGCTCTTATATAAATTTAAAATGACATAAATAAAAGTGAATCAATAGCTTCTTTCACATACGTTTCCAACCTATTTTTTTTCTGCACACTATTTAATTAAAATAATGGTCTTACTATATATACATATATGTGTGTATATATATGTATACATATATATATGTGTACATATATCAACACAAATATATATGCACACACGCATGCACACATATAAACATACACACATACAAAGATGTATATTGATAAGTGCATATTTTATAATTAAATAAGTATCAATTCTGAGATATATATTGGATTAAATTTATTACTATTGTATACTTATTTAATTATCTTTTATATACTTTTTCATCATTGAGTCAAACTTAGGACCAAAGAATCAATTGACATAAAATCAACTTATTTCCTATTATATTTTGCAGGAAATATTAGCTGATTTGGAAAAAAGTAGAAAAAGCAATTAAGAGGATATGCAATCAGTCAATCTCGGTGGTCCCAAGAAAGAAAAATAGAAACAAAATCAATTGCGTAATCTGGTGGAGTAAATTACAAGATATGAGATATCTTTTTAATAAGAAAAGGAGAATCAATGACCCACGGCCTAAGTTATATGTAGGCTATATATATGAAGAGAGGAAAGAAGAAAAAAGGACGAGACGGCTGAAGAAAGAAAGAAGGACGCAAGAACAATTCTGATTTTCATCTCTTTTCTTTTATTTTGTTAACCTAGCCATGCTTGGCTAGTCTTCTTTAGTAGTTAGGGCAAGGATGAACCCTATGCGAATTTGAGTATTTGTTTGAATTCTCATCGAACGTTATTTACCATGATTGAATGAATTATCTTTGCTTAAAGCTTTCTTAAAGATTGATCACCTTTTAGATTGTTTATAGGTTGGTGTATGACAATAGAGATGTTGGTGCATTTAACTAGAACCGTTAATTCATCATAGAGTTGCATGACCTAGACATAGGCTTACGAGTTTATGCGATATCATAATTCTGGTTTATATAATATTTCCAAACAATACTAAGACATTAGGTTGTTTTCAAAGATAACGGACTAAGGTAGCGTCAAGACATTGAGACTTAGTCTAATTTTAGAGAATTGATCGTCAATCATAGGAATAATAATCAATTAGGGATTTAATTCAAATACTTAGAGGAACATAGGGAATTAATTCTATGCCTAGTCTGCGTTTTTCTCTATCAATTTTCTTTTCTTTTAATTAAATTCAATCTAGTTTTCTCAACTTAAACGAAATTGTGAAATTAATGCCTAACTAAAGTTTGTGATACTAAGTCCTCGTGGGAACGATACTTTCTTATCACTTTAAAGCCTATAACTCCGCAAGTATACGGGCTGTATCAAGTAATAAAGTGATAAGAAAAGTATCGTTCCCACGAAGACTTAGTATATCACAAACTTTAGTTAGGCATTAATTTCACAATTTCGTTTAAGTTGAGAAAACTAGATTGAATTTAATTAAAAGAAAAGAAAATTGATAGAGAAAACGCAGCTAGGGCATAGAATTCCCCTATGTTCCTCTAAGTATTTGAATTAAATCCCTAATTGATTATTATTCCCATGATTGACGATCAATTCTCTAAAATTAGACTAAGTCTCAATGTATTGACGCTACCTTAGTCCGTTATCTTTGAAAACAACCTAATGTCTTAGTATTGTTTGGAAAGATTATATAAACCAATTATGAGATCGCATAAACTCGTAAGCCTATGTCTAGGTCATGCAACTCTACGATGAATTAACGGTTCTAGTTAAATGCACCAACATCTCTATTGTCATACACCAACCTATGAACAATCTAAAAGGTGATCAATCTTTAAGAAAGCTTTAAGCAAAGATAATTCATTCAATCATGGTAAATAACGTTCAAGAGAGAATTCAAACAAATACTCAAATTCGCATAGGGTTCATCCTTGCCCTAACTACTAAAGAAGACTAGCCAAGCATGGCTAGGTTAACAAAATAAAAGAAAAGAGATGAAAATCAGAATTGTTCTTGCGTCATTCTTTCTTTATTCAGCCGTCTCGTCCTTTTTTCTTCTTTCCTCCACTACTACAAAAATGCTAAACAACGACCTAAATAAGACCCATTAACGACCCTTTTCGAGGGACGTCTTGGAGGGGTAGATGAAAATATCCAAAATGGCGACCTGATCCAAAATTAGGTCGTCTTATTAAGGCGACTTGATATTAGATCAGGTTGCCTTAATAAGGCGACCTGATTTAGGATCAGGTCGCCTTATATAGATAAATAAGGCGACTGATTTCAAATCGCCGCCCTTAAGAAGATAGAGTTCGTTTTTAAAGGCGACCTCAATAGAATATCGTCGCCTTATTTCAACAAAGGCGACACGATATTCTAATCGTCGCCTTATCGTAACAAATGCGACCTGGTTTAAAAATCAGGTCGCCTTTGTTGAATTTTTTTTTTTAAAAAAGTGAACTACAAAATATGAACATCTACCAAGTTTTTAATTTGCATCAGCCAGAAACCACCAAGTAACACAAGAATCACACTAACACAATACATAAACAGAATATATATATAACACCAAAATTGCATATTTTGTACAGACAACACCAAATAGATACAAATGAACAGTAGCAAATTAAAGAATCACTAACACAATAACATATTAATCATTCTCACTACTAACTAGGCGCTATGTGTTGAAGAAGATATCTAGATATCATGTCTCGAACCGAATCGATCTCATCCTGCGAGTACGTGTAACATCCCAATTTCAGAGCCAAATTTTTTTTTTTTAAAACATCAGAGTAGAGCATAGGCGGAATAAAAACATTGAGTAACTGAGTATAACAATAACAGTGGCGTATCTGCCTGTTCATAAAGATTAATACATTATCTGTTTAGATACTAGACGTCCTGATCGAGTCTCCATGCGGTTTTCAACTTCATGTGTGATGTCCGCTCTGCTTACTCTTATCCTCCGTCCTTGGTCTCTCTCTCCAGACCTTGATGTGATGCTAAAGTAAGAGCTGAGATCCAACGTTCATCGGATCTCAGGTAACGGTTAACCTCATGCTTATATAACACTTTATGTTCAATAGATATTTCTATGATTACAAAGAATGATACATGATCATTTAATAACAACCGCCCTACAAGCAAAGTTATTTGTCTCGCACTTTAATTGTGTGCCACGATGTACAGTCGTGTCCGTAGCGCTAGGAAAACATGACGGTATTATACTTAATATAACCCGTAAAGCCCTTCGTTTGATGGTACTTGGTACTTTTGACGTAAATGACACGTTTACAAAAACGGCGAAACGTCCAACAATGGCACTTCGGACAGCCGTAACGGCAAAGAAATCGAGTTTTTGATGTCCTAAAAGAGTAATATCACTTTTATTAGTGATTTGACAACATAACTGGCATTTTAGGTAAAAATTACCATTTTGCCCCTATATCCCTAATTGGCGGAATTTCGCCAGCACTTCGTTACTCTAGCAAATTTTATTCCCGAAATTTCGCCAGAACTTCGACGCAATTATGATTCTCGAAAATAATGACTAAAATAGCCCTCCCTTCTAATATCAAAACATAAAAATAAAGACTACTCTAGCATTACTAACTATTGAACTAAAGACTAAAAACCAAAGACCGAAAGACTTACCCGTTGAAGACTTCTACAGTAACTTCCCCCGCAGCTTCTCTCTCTACTTCTTCCTATCTCTAATTTTCGGCCAAAGGGCAAGAAAATGGTGTGAAATTTCAAGACCCCCTCATGCCTTTATATAGGAAAAGATTGGGCCATTTGTGCAATTTTCAAAAATCAACTTTGTGCCTAAAGTTGTAATTTCCTCTTTAGCATTTTGAAGACTTCTTCAACAAGTCTTTCTCTCTCCCTTGGTCGACATGTTTGGCTGAGCTGGCAGCCCAAGATTGGTCAAAGAATGATGACTCATCTTGCTTTATGGCCCTGGGCACAGCCGTTTTCCCCGATCGGTACCCGATTTGCGTGATTTCGGAGAACTTTCAAAATTCTGGATTTACAACTTTGAAGACATGTTCTCTCTTACTAGAAACGTCCAAGTTAACCTAAATTTTGATCCCCTATAGGGCTCCAACCATCCCGGTTGAAGTTTTCTCGAAAACGTGTCCAAACGCGTTCGGCTTTGTAATGCATTTCGAAAACATCAACTTCTTCGAGTAAAAATTCACTGATTCCAAATATGTCAAAATAAATTCAAACTCATTCCTAGATATTGAGTTAGAATTTATTTTCTTAATATCCAAAAATATACCTATATGCATTTTTCCCTATTTCGTTTTATAAGGAAATGCACGAATCCTTAGTACCCAAAAACTGTAAATTGGGGAAACAATGTATAAGATAAACCAATTAAGTGAAGGAAATAATTAACAACTCAAGTACAACAACAAAAATTAAATAAACTTGAGAATCACAGAGCGATTACGTACGTTTTGAAAACCTTGAGTACGTCCGTTGTTAACGATGGATTGCATCCAACTCATAACGTAATATCCGCACTCGGTGCTCCCTGGTTGTTGATGGCACTATAAATCAAAGGCAAATTGTTAAAAACGAATAAAGGCATATCTAAAGCTACTGTGTCAATGAAATAACTTGAATTGAAACTACTCACCGTCGATTTAAACCACTTCGGTCCACCCTTTAAACCATTCATTTAAAAAAAGAATCGATGATTCAGAAAAAATTTACTTACTCGGCAAACATGTTTTGATATCCCTGTAGGATTGCCATTTACCGAATCGAACCAATAACAGGAGTTCTTGCTCTGACAAACAACACACGGCATCCAATGACCACTACAACATATACGTATTAATATTAAATTAAGATAAGACCGCAATTTTGACACAAAAATCTTATAAGACAAAACAAAAGTACGCACCTTTCATGTATTGGAGCTAGATAACAAGACGACCCTCCGTCGCCCATTGTTAGACCAACATAAATTGACCTCCTGGGTAACGTACTGCGAGCCGAAGCCGTGCATCCAGGACATAAGTATCCATACGAACTCGCCGCGGTGTGCGGCGCATAATTCACGGCAGACACTATGAAATGAAATGATAAATGTTATTGAAGATCTTAAACAAAAAAAGAGTACTAACATAATTAAAGGGTTAAACAAACTTACGGATTGCAAGTTGAAGAAACCGTATATCTAAACAATCCATCGTCAAAAACTCCATCAAATCTTTATTGTCAAATGTCATCGGATATGTCTTTTCGCACCGACAATGCCCGAGGCATCTCGCAAGCTTATGAGGCCGATGTCCTTGTACATCTCTCGCAACTTGCTAAGTACGTAAATAAGCCCGCATCTTGTTCATCCTATGAAAACATAAAAACATATTATGAGTGAATGAGCAATGAAAATCAATCGGGAAACAACTCACACTCAATCGTAATGTATTTCCTACCATCGCAGTGTCGTCCACATCTCAATAAGATGAGCCGGCCAAAGGATGAACCATGTGATGGCAACGCCTAGCGTGGTAACCTCCTCATCATCAATCGGGACGGCTGTCTCTTCTTCCCCTCTCGCACACTCGTCACGCCACCCGACGTTGGTTTTCCGGAATTTGCTTGTTGTGGTGTTTGTCTTGTTCGGGTAAACAAGACCATCGCAACAATCCGCCGGCGTGGGTCATCCAAATATAGGGTGCAAGCTATACCTCCTGTGGAGTGTGAGACGGTTCGCTAATATGCACCTCGGAGTGTGAGACGGTTCGCTAATATGCACCTCTCGCAGTGTGAGACGGTCCGCCAATAACTACCTCGGGAGGGGGAGAAGGTCCGCTAATATGTACCTCCGGAGGCCGAAAACTATCTTTGTCGCTGGGATATTCTGGGATTCGTCGGATGTACGTTGCCGTTGTACCATAGCTTGCATTTCACCCCGTAGTTGTGCCATAACATCTTTCATAAGGTTTGCTCGAACTCGACTTCAAGCTCCCGCCGCTCTCGCGTCATACAAACGTGAACGTTGTCCGAAAAATTTTGCGACACTCACTCCCTCGTCTCCCCTCGAACAAGATTAGGGTAATCCGGCTTCCCAATCGTCGCCGACAAAATGTCCCGCCGCGTACCTGCGTGAATGAGCCTTGGCTACTCTCGTTCAAGTGAATCCCGTACCATAAGATTTTTCATAAATAATAACTAAACTCTTATATAGTATGAAACAACTGAGGCTATTTAATACTTCTAATTCAACTACTTACGATCTTTGAGGCAACCACAACAACATCTTCATTGATGTATTTGTCCCCCTTCATCCTCGCAGCCTTTCCATTTTTTGTGACGAGGAGGACGCGGGGGCCCGGATAGCAGAGGGAAGGATCGGATTGAGAAGCTTCCTTCATTCGCCGTAGCTCTTCCTCCATCATCTTTCGTTCCAGCCTTTCGTAGCCACCTCTAGACAAGCAATGCGGATACTTATTTTTCGCTTGCCTCTCTCTATTGGCTTGGCTTGTTTCTCGTGACACGAAAACAAACAAAACCGATCGTACGAATTCAAGTAGATTCAAATTAAAGATAAGATATGACGTAAATTTTACCGTAAATTCAGGATTCTCGCCGGACACCACAAACTCCCTCCAGTCCTCCGGAGAAATGAAGGAATAGGTCTTACATGGATCCCGGTCCCTCTTTGCCCCGCGAATATACTTTTTTGTCGCCTTGTTCTTAAAATCTTTCCAACTGAGACGAACTTCGCCCATCCAATGCTTCCTCATGGCCTTAGTGTTAGGGACATCAAATGTTTGTTCGCAAGGTGAAAGAGAAGATATGACGTAAATCAAGTAATAAGACTAAAGATACAAATGCAGATATATCGAAAGTGAGATACCAAAATCTGTGTCCAAATCAAATCCTTCGTCTTATCATCAACGAACTTCCAAGCTGAGTAAACAATACGCACTTTGCTTCGTCAAGGTTCAAGGATTCTTCACCATACTTCTGTTTTTTACTTTGAAGTACAATTGACATTCTTTTATTTGCAGGGTCTGTAACATAAAACACTTGTTTCGCCTGACTTGCTAAAATGAATGGCTCATCTCTATGACCAAGTCTTTGAAGATCAACTGAGACAAATCCAAATTTAGGATTTATTACAACAAAGATTATTGCTAACCCACTTACATTTCAATAAAGCAACTTTGAACTTGCTGTAGTTGATCTCCCATATTTCTTCGATCACTCCATAATAGGCCATTGATGCTACCACCGGGTTTTTGTCTTTCGAACTCGAAAAGTGCATGGATTCGGCTTCAACCATCACCCCACTATTTTGCACAAAGACTTCGTCATCTTGGTCTTTTGTGTAGAAAGAATATCCGTTGACATCGTAACCGCTCCAAGTGATGACCTGAAAAGAAGGCCCCAGTGCTAACCACTCGATTGTATCCGACACTCCTGGCCTCGTGCAATACCTTCTCACCGAACCACTTTATGAACGTCTTCTTTGCTCATTCGCTATCTCGCATGTCACTCTTCCTTGGATTCATATTCTTCAAACTCTTTCTGTGTTCATCAATGTATGGTTGAACTTCTTCCGTATTATTCAAGATGTACAGTGTGCTTGCAACACCTCTTCACGAGGCTTATTCTTCGCCTTGATTCCTCGAGTTCCCTCGCTATCCCCTCGTCATGCCGAGATTGTATCGTCGGCCCGATAGATAATCTTTGCGTAACTCCATAGCCTCTTCAACTACATATCTCTCAACTATTGAGGCTTCCGCCGATAAGGGTTTTTAGAATACCCTTTTAAGATCTTCATGTATCGCTCGAAAGGGTACATCCACCTTAGGTAAACCTGACCGCACAGCCTTACCTCCTTACCAAGTGCACTATCAAGTGCACCATGATATCAAAAAGGCAAGAGGGAAATGCATCTCTAGTTGGGACAAAATAATATAACCCTCATTCTCCAATTCATCCAACTTTTCAATGTCAATGACTTTGTTGCAGATAGCATTGAAGAAAATACTCAATCTTGTTATAGTGGATCGAACTTCATCTTTCATAATGCCTCTTATAGCTATTGGTAGTAGTTGTTGCATCAACACATGATAATCATGGGACTTCATTCCCACTAACTTCAAATCGTTCATTGAGACACACTTTCTCAAATTAGAAGAATATCCTTGTGGCACCTTAATGTCATATAGACATCCACACAAACTTTTCTTCTCCGCTTTTGATAGTGTATGAGTTGCCGGCTCCATGTATGCCCTCTTACCATCTTCCATTACTCGTGGATGTAACCTTTCTCTTATTCCCATGTCAACCGATCTAGTCTCGCACTAATTCCATCCTTAGTCTTCCCCGGTATGTGCAAAAGAGTACCGACAAGGCTATCACAAACGTTTTTCTCCACATGCATCACATCAAGATCGTGTCTCACATCAAGACTACGCCAATATGGAAGATCAAAGAAAATTGATCTCTTCTTCCATATATTCTTCTCACTCGTCTTCCTTTGCCGCTACCCAATATGACATTGATATGTTTCACCCGACTATAAACGTCCTCTCCTGTTAACGCCTTTGGAGCCGTATTCTCGCTCCTAAGCCGTTAAAACGCTTTCTTAACTTACGATATGGGTGGAACCGATGAAGAAACCTCCCGTGGCCGAGGTAGACCGTTTTTTTTCGTGCTTTAGTTGATGGAAGTTTGTGTCCGCTTCACATATTGGACATGCTTTATGCCCCTTCACACTGTACTCGACAAATTTCCGTATGCGGGAAAGTCGTTTATCGTGGTAAAAATCATTGCACGCAACTTGAAGTGCTCCTTCTTATATGCATCAAACACATCTACGCCTTCCTCCCACAACTTCTTCAAATCCTCAACCAAAGGCGCCAAGTACACATCGATATTGTTCCCGGTTGTTTTGGTCCGTAAATCATCATAGAAAGCATCACATACTTGCGTTTCATACATAGCCAGGAGGTAAGTTGTATATTACAAGGAGAACCTGCCATGCACTATGGGTGCCGCTAAGAGTTCGATACGGATTGAAGCCATCTCGTACAAAGCCCTACCAAGGTTTCTTGGCTCACCGCCAAATTGAGGGAACATTTCGTCTATTTTCTTCCATTGCATGAGAGTCACCGGTGCCAAGATATTTTCCATCGGATATTCTCTCATCGAATGCCATCTCAACTTCTTCGCCGTTGCTTCACTAGTAAATGACGCTTAAACCGTGGAATTATTGGAAGATACCACAATGCCTTCAAAGGTTGCCTTTTTGTTGTCTCCTCTCCGTAAACACTAACTTTCTTCACTTTGTATCGTGAAGTTTTACACTTCTGACAATTACCGAGGCCTTCGTACTCGTTTCGTACAATATGCGCTATTAGGGCAACCGTGTATTCTTTTATACTCCATACCCATCGTAGACAAGATTTTCTTGGCCTCATACATACGATTTGGAAGTACATTATCAACTCGGCAACATATCACACAACAATTCAAGCGTGACGTGAAACCGCTATCGGTCCACCCACAAGTTGCCTTTAAGTTGACCAAATGTAAGGTCGCAGCCAACCGTGTATACTTAGTACACCTGTGGAACAAAGGTGTCTCGCATCACTCCGCACGCTTTCATATTCACCCGATTGTGCAAAAGATTCTGCCTCAACATCATTAATCATTTTCTCCATTCCATCATCATCATCTACCTCAACTTCATTTGCATGGGACGCACCTGTACTTATTTCCTCACCATGCCATATCCACGTTGTGTATCGAAGGTGTATTCCATCACAAAGTAGGTGGTCCCTTATATCAAAGAATAACCCTTCGAATCCCATTTAAACAATTAACACATGGACAATAACACATCCCATTTTTTGTGGCCACATTCCTTCTAGCAAATTCAATAAACTCTTCCACCCCATTCTCATATTCTTCACTAGTTCTCAATGCATTCATCCAACTATGACCCATTTTATTACCACCTACGACATTTCCAACAACAGTCAAGTTCATGTCAATTTCAAGAACGACATGTTTTCTTTTAAGTAAATTTCAAAGATTTCCCTTAAAAGTAAGACATCCCAAAATTTCAATAACAACCAATTTCACTTAATTCAACAACAAAACTTACTAACTAAAGCAATTCAAGTTCATGTCAATTTCAAGAACGACATGTTTTCTTTTAAGTAAATTTCAAAGATTTCCCTTAAAAGTAAGACATCCCAAAATTTCAATAACAACCAATTTCACTTAATTCAACAACAAAACTTACTAACTAAAGCAATTCAAAGTTCATGTCAATTTCAAGAACGACATGTTTTCTTTTAAGTAAATTTCATAAAGATTTCCCTTAAAAGTAAGACATCCCAAAATTTCAATAACAACCAATTTTAGCTTAATTCAACAACAAAACTTACTAACTAAAGCAATTCAAAGTTCATGTCAATTTCAAGAACGACATGTTTTCTTTTAAGTAAATTTCGGAGATTTCCCTTAAAAGTAAGACATCCCAAAATTTCAATAACAACCAATTTCAGCTTAATTCAACAACAAAACTTACTAACTAAAGCAATTCGGGTTCATGTCAATTTCAAGAACGACATGTTTTCTTTTAAGTAAATTTCGCAGCATTTCCCTTAAAAGTAAGACATCCCAAAATTTCAATAACAACCAACCAACCAAACTTTCATTTCCAACAATCAACTTTCTTATCATAATAATCTTTCTTCCTAAAACTTAAGCCTTAAATTCAATCCTTTATTTATCCATTTTATCTCATTGTTCGGTCCCATTTTATGAAGAAAAACACAGGTACCACTACTTTCAACCTAACAACCATAAACTCATAAGGTAGTTAGAACCATAACTTACTTGACTTGAAGCTTTTATCCTTCACTCTTCTTCCTTCCCCTTTCAGACTTATCCTTCAACGTAGCAAGAAAGAAATAAGTTTCCCTCAAAAATTTCTAACTCACATGGAAGAAGATAGAAGGAAGTGGAATAAGTTTTCAAAATCCTTACCTTCTTCTGGACGTTTTGCTTGGCTCACCTTGTGATTCCCGCTAGACTTTCTTCCTCTTCTGCTCTTCTTCTCAACGTCACCAACAACACAAAGAAGGGTATGGTTACCTTCTTCTCAGACGTTTTGCTTGGCTCACCAACAAACTAATGACTTTTTTTTTTTTTAAATAAATTGATGCAAATAGGCGACCTGAAGTTTAAATCAGGTCGCATATTAATGAAAATAGGCGACCTGATTTACATTCAGGTCGCCTATATTCTAAAATCGGGCACTTTTTTATTTTTTTTAATAAATTGATACAAATAGACGACTGATATGTAAATCAGGTCGCCAATTAATGAAAATAGGCGACCTGATATACATTCAGGTCGCCTATTTTCTAAAATCAGGCACTTTTTTATTTTTTTTTAAATAAATTGATACAAATAGGCGACCTGAAGTGTAAATCAGGTCGCCACTTATATAAAATAGGCGACCTGATATACCTTCAGGTCGCCTATTTTCTATAATAGTGCAGATTTTTTTTATTTTCTGCCGCCAAATATTTCCCACCATATTTTATCCTTGGCGCCAAGATAATTAATCAGATTTTAGGCGTCTTGAATTACATACAGGACGACAAAAATAAATTTTATAAGTCCTAAATTACTATTCAGGACGTTGAAGGCTCCTTTTCCTTAAATATAATTACAAAAATGCCACTTCCTTCATATTTTACTACCTGTTTTCAATTTAGGACGTTTTTTAGGGTAGTAGTATCCCATTTTTGTAGTAGTGCTCTCTTCATATATATAGCCTACATATAACTTAGGCCGTGGGTCATTGTTTATCCTTTTCTTATTAAAAAGATATCTCATATCTTGTAATTTACTCCACCAGATTACGCAATTGATTTTGTTTCTATTTTTCTTTCTTGGGACCACCGAGATTGACTGATTGCATATCCTCTTAATTGCTTTTTCTACTTCTTTCCAAATCGCCTAATATTTCTTGCAAAATATAATAGGAAATAAGTAGATTTTATGTCAATTGATTCTTTGATCCTAAGTTTGACTCAATGATGGAAAAGTATATAAAAGATAATTAAATAAGTATACAATAGTAATAAATTTAATCCAATATATCTCAGAATTGATACTTATTTAATTATAAAATATGCACTTATCATATATGTATATATGTGTGTACATACACACACACTCATATGTGCGTGTCTATATATATTTGTGTGTAGACACACACACACATACATGTACACACACCCACATATATGTGCGTGTGTGTGTCTATATATGTGTGTGTCTACACACAAATATATATCAACACACACATGTGAGTGTGTGTGTATGTACACACACATATACATATATATATTTGTATGTGTGTATGTTTATAACTGTGTGCGCATGTGCATATATATGTGTAGATATATGTACATATATAGACACACTGTACACACATATATACATATATAGATACACACGCACATATATATATTTAAAAGTTTTACTGTTTAGGAGAGTCTACGATCTACATACATATACTTACAAAAAAATGAAATACACTTGTGAGAATAAAATAGGGGTATTTTAGGAAGAAATTGACAAAAATTAGAATGTTATCTTATAATTAGGATCAAAATCAACTCTCAAATATTGTCTTATAATTAGGACCGGAGGGAGTATTTCTTTTAGAATTCATTTGGTTATATATCGTTCAACAAACCATTTGGATAAGCATCAATATATCCGGTGACAGTACTAGTTTTCGCCTCCTGGCATATAATAATGGTTATTGTGTGTATGAGACAGAGGAAAGGGAAATAAATAATATCAACAGTAATTATTTAGACAGACACCATATCAATGACCCCTATTCCGGGTGACCAACTAGTATTCATTTTATACTGTGGTTCTGTCCAGTTGTATAAATTCATCTGGAAAAAAACAAAAAGAAAGGAAGAAATAGGTGGCTCCCTTATAAATAAGATTTCGATATTGTGCATTATTAAAAAAAAAAGTCAAATATGCTTTTGAGGAATCATGGATAGATATATATCCAGTAAAACATTTTAATATGGCGCATCCTATTTTTTATTATGCTTTCTTGTAAATTAACGGGGCATTTTTGAGTTAAAACAAAATTTAAACAGATTTTAAGCTATCTCTTGCAAACTATTGACTTGTTGTAAAATAAATAGGGCCAATTGCTAAGCAAAGGTCAGAATCACTTCATATATCGTCATAAAATGGCAAGATATTTTACAGTATTTTGCCGCTATTTAAATTGTGGAATTTTTATTTATTTGTGTGGGAATATATGAGAATATTATAATTATCCTTTATTCTCTCCTAAATTATTTACTGATTCTCTCCTAAATTCCCTCCATCAATTACTCCTTAATTTGTTTAGTTTTATCTCTCTATTTATTATATAAGTAGGTATCGTATCACAACATTTATCTATGAAATGAGAATACAATTCTTTCCTCACAAATTCCACAATTTGTATTCAACTTCAAAAAATATTAATTAAAAATATGTCCTACGTATATATCAATAATACACAACTTGGTAAAAAAATACCATGAGATCCGAATCACTTAATATCTTAATGCCAATTAATAAGCATTATTATATGAATGGTCAAAATATCACCGGGCTCATTTATCTTCATCTCATCCGCCAAAACCATGGTACTCTCACGAACGTAGCCATTGCCGAATTATCACTCATGGCATCGTTCCAATTATACATCCAACTTTTCCTGATATGGGCAGTCTCCGCCATTCTGGTTCGAGCCCTACTCACCAGATATCAGAGAAAGGCTCGTCTTCCACCAGGACCACCGTCGCTACCTCTCATCGGCCACTTCCACCTTCTTCAACCGTTACCTCATCGAGCTCTTCATGATCTCTCCACTCGTTATGGACCCATCACCCAACTTTATCTTGGCTCCGTCCGTTGTGTTGTTATTTCCACACCTGACATCGCCAAAGAATTCCTTAAAACCCATGAATCTTCTTTCTCCGAGAGGCTGGCTACCGACGCCGTCCGCTACTTATCGTATGAATCCAAAGGCTTCCTGTTTGCAGCTTATGGACCCTACTGGAAGTTCATGAAGAAGCTATGCATGTCAAAGCTCCTCGGTGGCCGAACCCTCGACATCCTCCTTCCGGTGAGGCGGGCGGAGACCATGAGGTTTCTGGGAGTTTTGCTCAGAAAAGGGATGGCGGGTGAGGCCGTTGATGTGGGTCATGAGCTCTTGACATTATTAAACGGTGTTGTATCAAGAATGATCATGAGCCGATCTTCATCGGGAAACGATGAAGAAGCCAGAGAAATTAGGAAGTTGGTGACTGACACGGCAGAGCTGGCAGGGGAGTTTAATCCCTCTGATTTTATTTGGTTGTTTAAGAACATCAATTTTCAGGTTCGAAGGAACAAAAGGCTGAAAGAAATTCGGGACAGGTTTGACGCTTTGATGGAGGAGGTGATAAAGGAGCATGAAGACGAAAGAAGGAGGAGGAGGAACCTGGGCGAAGATGGTCAAACAAGGGATTTGCTCGACATATTACTGGACATACATGAAGATGAGGCTTCTGAGATGAAAATTTCCATGGAAAACATCAAGGCTTTCGTTTTGGTAAGTGGAATATGTTTAATTATATTTCAGCGACTTCGCCCTTTCGGTTCCATGTTTTATTCTCCTTCTCTGGTTTTAAAAAAGAAAAGAATTTCTTAATCATCATTTTCTCATTATCCCTCATCATTTTTAAATCATATTCATCCAATCAATCACAATACTACTTTATTATCTCTCTCCTCTTCTCAATCAATGGCCCAGATAGGCTGAAGAGAAGAAAATGAAAAAAAGGATTATGAGAAAATCCTCCCCTACAATACATGGTTGAGTGTAATGGTGGAAGACGATAGCGTGTCGGATAAGGGTACGCATGGAGCAGGGAGATGGGGGAACCAATCATGATAGGCATCCTCAATATTTTTTTTAAAAATATTTTAATGGGTAGAGAATTTAAAATAAAATTAAGGCTAAAGTATACGTTTGGTCCTTTATGTTTGTCTCTGGTATCATTTTAGTCCCTTAAGTTTGTAAAGTACACGTTTGATCCCTGAAAGTTAACACCGTTAGTTTAACTTAACGGAAAATACTAACTCAACAATTTTCAATTTTTAGCAATGACTGTGCAATTAAATGCTGACCAAACATGCTTATATGTTAGTATTTTAATAAATTAATATTTTAAATCCTATTAATTGAAAAATATTTAATTTTCACAGACTATTATACGGTTTTTCATTGTTTGTAAAGATTAAATACTTTTTTTTTTGTCTGTGAAGATTAAATATTTTTCAACTAATTGAATTTAAAATATTAATTTATTAAAATATTAATATATAAGCTAAAAATTGTTGAGTTAGTATTTTCCGTTAAGTTAAACTAACGGTGTTAACTTTCAGGGACCAAACATGTACTTTACAAACTTAAGGGACTAAAATGATACTAGAGGCAAACATAAAGGACCAAACGTATATTTTAGCCTAAAATTAATCTCTTAACTAGTATTTAAAAAAAAAAAATTCATTAAAAAATAATCTTTTAAAAAATATTAAATCTGAACTGACTAATGGGGCTGAGTTTTTTTTTTTTTTTGACACAAACAATGGGGCTGAGTTGATGATGTCACTATAGATGGGGTTGGAGAAGGACGGTTTTCTAATTATGGGCCTTGGGCCACATTTGTAACAAGACACACAATTCAATTAACTCAATGGATCTTATATAAAAAAAAAAAATTAACTCAATGGATCTAGCCATCCTATGTCCAATAATGTGCCCATGGCCCATTAAGGAGGAGCATATTACCTGAACTACTACTAATCAGTAATTGCAGACCATACATGCTCACTTATCATTCCTCCCAGAGCCACCAACTTTAAATTAAATACGATATATGCTGATGCAAATTAAGGAGTGGGTAGCCGATTCAATTTGTTACCATGGAAACTAATTTATTAATGGTTACATGTTATAGGATTTGTACATGGCTGGAACGGACACATCAGCCCTAACCACAGAATGGGCGTTAGCAGAATTAATCAATAACCCTCACGTGATGGAGAAAGCAAGACAAGAGATTGATTCAGTGGTGGGAATGAGTAGAGTGGTTGAGGAATCTGACACAGTAAATCTACCTTACCTGCAAGCCATATTTAAAGAAACGCTGAGGATTCATCCCACTGTGCCATTGTTGGGAAGACTATCGTCTGAAAGCTGCAACGTCGTAGGCTACGAGATTCCAGCTAAAACGTTGTTGTTTGTAAACTTGTGGTCAATGGGGAGGGACCCCAAGCTGTGGGAGGAGCCACTTGAGTTCAGGCCAGAGAGATTTATGGGCATAGAAGCAAATGGGAAGGGGAATTTGGATGTGAGGGGGCAACATTTTGAGCTGATTCCTTTTGGGAGTGGAAGAAGAGGCTGTCCAGGAGCCTCACTGGCACAATTAGTAGTGAAAACAAACCTAGCTGCTATGATTCAGTGCTTTGAGTGGAAGGTGAATTCAGGCAATGGAACTGTTAATATGGAGGAGAAAGCAGGCATGACTCTTCCGAGGGCTCATCCCTTGATGTGTGTCCCTGTACCACGTCATAACCTTCCTTCCATCATGCTTGCGATTGAGAAGGCAGAGCAAAGATTTTAAAATGATTCAGTACTTGCTCAGTTGTGTCTATCAGACAGACGTAATTTATTTGCCAAAATGTATGAAAATCTGCATATCAAAGTACATATTATAGATATATAGGTATGTGTTCGTTCTTTTTTCTGGACTGAATACGCGTGTATCATTATAATTCTATTAGATATTCACTGTTCCACTCAGTTTATTTCTTGATTTTCTCTATTCAACCCTCTAGAACGCCGCAAATATAATATTGCTGCAAAATTTGAACATGGAGAAACTGATTATTCATTCGCTACCCGTTCACCAAATCAAAGTCAACTTTCTGAATAGTAGTCCAGCTCCCTCAGTGAGTCTGAGAGGATTGCGTTGTGAATTGTGCTTTGTTTAAAAAACTTAGTCAAATATGTCTGCAACAAATTTATCAAATTATCATGCTTTTGTAGCCCCTATTCTAAACGGGGAAAGAAGAATTTTTTTTCTTGAAATTGTAAAATCTTACATGAGGTTTATTACCAAAGTGAATGAGAAAATTTGATAAACAATTCAAAACTTATTTATCGAGAAATACTTGATTTAAAATTTTATGAATTTAAAATTCTTTTTCTGTCTTTTTATCCTTTTAAATATTCTAGAAACATATCATATTTTTATGCTCCTCTAGTTTTTAATATGGGATTTAATTGGTGATTGATCTTGATCATCCATGTAAGATCTATTTTTTTTTTTTTATATTTATCATCATTTTTTATTCTCTATCAACAATAATTAAACAAGAGAAATATAGAAAATTAAGGAAGATAATTATATTATTTTAAAAAATATTATATTAACTAACTTAACTAATACAATCAAATTAAATAAATATATTTTATATTAAAGACATGAAGGAGTAGCACCCTATTTCAGATATTGCAGTGAAGTACCAAGTTTATTCGTATACTTTTATTTTTGAGTTATTAAATAACAGTTATTTTTGAAAAAGCATAGCAAAATTTCTAATAGTAGTGTTAGGGTGTGCATGGTAACGCTCCCAGAATGTGTTTTTTGTTAATTTCTGTTCCCTGGAACACAAATGGATGAGAAATCTGTTTGGTAAATCCGGTTTTTTTTTGTTCCCAGGATGAACCGGTTCAATTTTTGTCTTTGGGAATAAAAAAAAAAAAGCGAAAATTCTGCTTTTCATTTCAGGCACAAAATCGAATTTATTCCTCAACCTACAACCTCTCTTCTTTCTCTCGAAAACCTTTCGCAAAGAACAACTACCCTCCCCACTCCCCCGCGCCGCCGCCGCCGCCACCACCACCCCCACCGCACCGCGCGCGCCGCCACCACCGCCGCCACCGCCGCCGCGCACGCCGCCGCCACCATTGCCTCCACCGCAGCCTGCCGCCACCACCCCCACCGCACCACCACCACCGTCGTCGCCGCCGCCGCCACCACCACCGCCGCCGCCCCACCTCACCGCCACTACCACTACCACCCCCACCACTACCGCCGCCGCCGCCACCACCGCCACCTCACCCCCACGACCACCACCCCCACGCCCACCACTACCACCACCTCGCCGACGCCACCGCCACCGCCCTACCTCATCGCCACCACTGCCACCACCACGATCGTCACCGCCCCCCCACCTCACCGCCCGCCGCCACCGCCACCACCACGACCGCCGCCGCCACTACCACCACCGCCACCACCACGATCGTCACCGCCACCGCCACCGCCACCACGACCGCCATTTCGCCGCCACCACCACCCACCTGCCGCCGCCCCCACCTCGTCGCCGCCGCCCCCCACCTCTTCGCCACCACCGCCACACCACCACCACGACCGCTGCCGCTGCCACCGCCACCACGACCACCACCGTGTCGCCGCCGCCACCACCACCGCCGCCACCACCACATAAATAATTTTTGAATATAAAAATTACAGAAATAAAAATAAAACGTGTTAACAAACGTAATTCTGATTATCGGAATGAAAAAAAAATTGTGTTAACAAACGTAATTCTGATTCTCGGAGTAAAAATAAAATGAGTTAACAAATGTAATTTTGATTCTCAGAACTCTTCCCAGGCACAGAATCAGAAAAAACTGTTCCATCTCAAAAACTGTGCTGGGGAACAGAATGGTTGCCATGCACAGCCTTAATCACAAATAATAAATCTACCTACTTTTTTTAGATATTATGAATGAATGACAGAATTAAAATTAAATTACATTTAAATACTATTTGAATTTGCAAAACCCCCAAATGTATGTTAAATTTGTTAAAGGACTTAAAAGTACTAAGGACCATATTGAGATTTTCAAATTCAGGTGAATTTATCATTTTGTTTTTAGTTTTTAAATATTTTTTTTTAAAAGAAAAAATGGCCCTCACCAAAGGGCCACTACAGCTGGCCGCCGGAGGACCGACTGCCGAACGACCTGTAATCGCTAGCACCTGGGCGCCAGCCACCGGCGGCTTGAGTTGCGGTGATTTTTTTGTTTTTTGTTTTGGGAGGAGTGGGGTTAAATCTTTTTTTTTTTATTTTAAATGATTCATTGAAAATAAGGAAGGTGGGGTTCGAATCCACCCCACCTTCATGGGGTCCAAGTGGCCCAATCACTTGGCCACTTAGTTCCTTTAATATATATATACATTAACAAATATATATATTCTTCTTAACATTTTTCCATTAGTAAACACTCTTGTAAATCTCATTACTGAACTTGTAAATACCATTAACGAATTGGTAATTTCCATTATAAGATTTGTTATAATTGACCCTTATTTGTTGTTTTATCAAACACACATGTGGTAAACCTAAAGAACGAATTGGTAAATATCATTGCGAAACTAGTAAATGTCATTGAAGAATTGGTAATTTCCATTGAAATATTTGTTATAATTGTACTTTTTTTTCATCAGATACACATGTGGTAAACCTGAAAATTGAATTGGTAAATACCATTTTGAAACTAGTAAATACCATTGAAGAATTGGTAATTGTCAATGAAAGATTTGTTATAATTGCACATTTTTTGTTGTTTCATCATACACACATGTGGTAAATCTGAAGAACAAACTGGTAAATACCATTGCGAAACTAGTAAACGCCATTGAAAAATTTGTTGTACATGATGTTTGTAAATCAGGAATATAATGTTCAATAAAGGATATGAGATTAACAAAAATTTGTTGTGCATGATGCTTGTAAATTAGGAATATATTGTTCAATAAAGGATATGAGATTAACAAAAATTTGTTGTGCATGATGTTTGTAAATCAGGAATGTAATGTTCAATGAAGGATATGAGATTAACAAAAATTTGTTGTGCATGATGTTTGTAAATCAGGAATGTAATGTTCAATGAAGGATATAGAATTAACAAAAAGTAAATGATTTATAACAAATTTTTTTTTTTAAAAAAAAGATTCAACCCCACCTCCCAAAACAAACCCATCACCGGATCTCAAGCCGCCGGTTGCAGGCCATCCGGCGGCGGGCCGCGGTGGCTCTCTGGTGAGGGTCTTTTTTTTTTTTTAATTTATTTAAAAAATAAGAGCAAAAGGGTAAATTTACTCGAATTTAAAAATCTCAATATGATCTTTAGTACCTTTAAGTCTTTTCATAAATTTAACAACATTTGGAAGTTTTACAAATTCAAATAATATTTAAATGTAATTTTCCCTTCAAACTACCGTGTTGGCCCGTTTTATTTGAAAGTTGATTTTGGAAAGATGCTGGGAAATGGGCAAGCCAAGTTGAGTAATAAATTGAATCATAAAATTGTTGAAGCTCGCTGGGAAGTTCAAGAATGGCTGATTCCAATTTCCCAGGGTACATCCAACTTTTCTTCATCTGGCTACTCTCCACCATCTTAGTTGGAAGAATACTGAAGACAAAACAGAGGAAAGCTCGTCGTCCACCCACCCCATTGGCCCTCCCTATCATCGGACACCTTCACCTTCTTTCCCCTCTTCCTCACCGAGATTTTTACAATCTCTCTCTTCGCTATGGTCCCATCATCCACCTTCTCCTCGGCTCTCAGTCTTGTGTGGTCGTTTCCACTGCTGAAGCTGCCGAACAATTCCTTAAAACTCACGAGCTTTCTTTCTCCAATCGACCAACTCGAACAGTTGCCGTCAAGCACTTGACCTACGAATTCCAAGACTTCTTGTTTGCCCCTCATGGACCCTATTGGAAGTTCATGAAGAAGTTGTGCATGTCTGAACTTCTCGGTGGGAGAATGCTCGATCAATTCGTTTCGGTGAGGGAACAAGAGACCAAGAGATTTCTGACCAATTTGCTTAAAAAAGGGAAGGTCGGTGGCGAGGCGGTGGATGTTGGAGCAGAGCTCATGATGCTTTCGAATAACATTATATCTAGAATGACTCTGAGTCGGACGAGTTCTCAAAATGAAGATGAAGCCGACGTGGTGAGGAAGGTGGTGATAGATGCGGCTGAGCTCTCCGGGAAGTTCAACATATCTGACTTCATTTCGTTCTGCAAGATATTTGATTTGCAGGGATTCAACAAGAGGTTGAAGGAAGTTCGAGAGAGGTTTGATACCTTGATGGAAAGAATAATAGAAGAGCATCAAGAAGAAAGGAGGAAAAACAAAGAGATGGGTGCCAGAGGAGATAAAGTCAGGAATATACTCGACGTTTTGCTAGACATATATGAAGATGAGAAATCTGAGATGAAATTGACAAAAGAAAATATCAAGGCCTTCATCTTTGTGAGTTCAGTCTTTACGTTCTAAAATTTATATAAATGCTATCAGCAACATCTAACATGCCTAGCTGTAAATTATACAGAACATATTTGTGGCAGGAACAGACACTTCAGCCATAACCATTGAGTGGGCTCTGGCAGAGTTAATCAACCATCCACGGGTAATGAAGAAAGCAAGGAAAGAGATGTTAGAGAAAATACTTTCAAGATAGTAGTATCACTAAAATAAGAATCTGTGTAACTAATACGCATAATCTTGTAAACATACAATACTTATGCACATATAGAAAAACCAGTAAAAACTCACAAGACTGCCGAATATGGTAATGAACAATGTAGAAATCCGGCCCAACATACGTTGTGTCCTTAAGACAATTTTGCTCCTCAATACGGATGCCGAAGGTTTCGAGCAATTGTCTCCCGGGATAGAGCGGATTATTCGTCTTCGAATGATGGCTCTCTCAAACCGAAGCCCAAGCGAATCCAATGAGTGCTTTCGAGAATCGCACGGATGTAACTAATAGTAAAATGTATGGGAGCGTAGTATTAGAAAAACGAGTGTGTTTTTCGTCATACGCACGTCTATTTATAGACGATGAAACAATCGAGATGGAGTCCCGTCGGCGAACCGACGTGACCGGCGGTGGCGAACCGACGCGACTTCTTATTCATAACCCATGGGACACAAAAATCTAACAATCCCCCACATGGATAAGAAGTCAGTCCATCGTGACTAAGTGCAAAATAAATATGTATGCAAAGTGCGGTTCCTCTACGAGAAACAACTGCATCGAGAAAGGTAGGGGTTTCCTTTGAACCTTCTCTAGTAAAACCTATCGGATATACTGGCCTAATCAGTGGACGCGCTGTCTTGAACCGTTGACCTTATAATGTATACCGAGACAATAGGAGTTACACAGTTGCTCCTCTAGCATCGTTGGTTCTCATGCTGTGTCCATTTTGGCCCTGGACACCGCCTGGTTCTGTGAGTGTTCTAGAGAATCGGCCGTTTTAAATTCTCATAGAAGCGGCCCGCACTTCACACTCACATAGGTGATTCCTTGTGATGTAAGTCAACATACATCAACAAAACACATCAGATTTAAGAAACCATTAAAAGCTTACCCTTATATATACGCACTGTCTTGTCTAGAAATGAGTATGAGTTTAAAAACTCCACAGTGTTTAACAGTCGATCATCACTTAGTTGTCTCTTTGAACCTAGTTCGTGGGATCTCCACTCTTCTAGGTAGAGTTACCGCAATAATCAACAATGGATCGGCCTTAAACCCATTCCTTTGGACAAATTTTTAACTAACTCTCTAGGAATCTCTTTAGTCAATGGATCCGCTATATTCTCTTTTGATTTCACCTAATCAATTGAGATGATTCCATTCGAGAGTAGTTGTCTAACGGTATCATGTCTATGACGTATATGTCCAGACTTACCGTTGTATATGACATTCTTGGCCCTACCAATAGTTGCTTGACTATCACAGTGTATACACATTATCGGTGCCGGCTTTGGCCAATTAGGAATGTCCTCAAGAAAATTATGAAGCCACTCAGCTTCCTCACCAGCTTTATCTAAAACAATAAATTCTGCTTCCATAGTTGATCTTGCAATGCAAGTCTACTTGGAAGACTTCCAAGACACAGCACCCCCACTAAGGGTGAATACATATCCACTTGTGGATCTTGTGTCATTAGAGCTGGTGATCCAATTTGCATCACAATACCCTTCTAGTACTGCAGGGTACTTCTCATAATGCAAAGCAAAGTTTTGAGTTTGCTTTAAATAATCCAAAACTCTTATCATAACTCTCCAATGAAGCTCGTTTGGATTACTTGTAAAGCGACTCAACATGCTTACTGCGTAGGCAATATTAGGTCTAGTGCAGTTCATAACATACATAAAATTGCCTACCACTTTAGTATACTCCTTTTGATTTTCAGCTCGATCTGTCAGTATTTCTCGACAGATGAAGATTGGAATCTATAGGGTTCGTCACAAGAGCTACGTTTAAACTCTTGAATTTCTCAAGAATTTTAACAATATAGATGTTCTTATGATAAAGCCAACCCAACAGATGTTCTCTGGATTTTAATTCCCAAAATAACATCTGCTAGACCCATATCTTTCATGTCGAACTTACTGGTAAGCAATTGCTTAGTAGCTTTAATCATTTGATTATTACTATTTGTTATCAACATGTTATAGACAAATTATAGTAAACCCATTTTCAATATTCCGAATATAGACACGCTTGTCAGATTCATTAATACTAAAGTCATTCGATAACATAACTTCATCGAATTTTGCAAGCCATTGTTTCGGGGCTTGCTTTAGTCCATAAAGGGACTTGATCATGCGACAAACTTTCCACTCTTGTCCTGAGACAACAAATCCCTCAGGTTGTTCTAGATAAATCTCTTCCTCTAATTCACCATTCAAGAAGGCTCTTTTTACATCCATTTGATGTAATTCCAACCCATTCAATGTTGTTAATGCGATTAACGTCCGAATGGATGTAATTCTGGTAACAGGTGAATAGGTATCAAAGTAGTCTAGGCCTTCACATTGTCTGTAGCCTTTTACTACCAGCCTAACTTTGTACTTATCAATAATGTCATCTGCTTTCATCTTTTTTAAGACCCACTTAGTTCCTAAGGCATATTGCCAAGAGAAAGGTCAACCAGTTCATAGATGTAGTTTGACAGAATGGATTCAATTTCACTATTGATAGCCTCTTCCCAGAATGATGCTTCAGGAGAGCCCATAGTCTCTTCATGTGTTTGAGGCTCATTTTCCAACAAAAAGGTTAGAAAACTACGTCTAGGTTCCTCCTCTACAGGATCATCATTGGTCGTAGTATCCTACGGTAGCACAGTACTACTATCATTATTACCACTTGTTTTACTTTCCTTGTTATACGAAAATACATTCTCAAAGAACGTCGAGTCCCTTGACTCAACAATCGTATTAACAAGGATATCTGATACATCGGACTTATAAACCAAAAATTGATATGCACCACTGTCAAGTGCATGACCAATAAACACATAGTCCATTGTCTTAGGTTTGACTCTCAACCTTTTGGGATTAGAAATCGTAACCTTAACCAAGCACCCCCACACTTTCAAATATTTCAAGGAATATTTCTTTCCTTTCCATATTTTGTATGGTATACTTTGTATCCTTTTGTGGAGCATTCTATTAAGTAGAAAATTAGTCATTAAAATGGCTTCCCCCCACAACTTCTGTGGTAAACTAGACGTAATCAACATTGCATTCATCATTTCTTTCAATGTTTGATTTTTCACTAACATACAACATTTAACTATAATGATGCTATAAAGATTTCACATAATTTGGTATGATACATACCCCAACTAGAAATATTTATCATCTTTGGGTGTCTAAATAAAACTACCAACAGAATTTACTACTTTGGTGATTAACAAATCAATTATACTCTTATCCTAATATTTGGAATTAAAATAATTCATAAGAATTTACCACTTTGGTGATAAATAAATCCACCATATTTAATTCCAAACCTTAAATATTGAACATTCATATAATTGTTGTTCACAATATTTAAAACCATAAAATCATAAAATCATAGCCACAAAATTATCCAAAATTATAAAATCAAGGCTATAATTGCATTTCTACTAATACATAAAACCATGTATGCTTATACCAAGAGAAATAATAATACTATGAGAAATTAGAGCACATTTATCTCTACACTAGATAAATGATTAAATTTTCATATTCTTGTCATATGCTTGTCACACAAAATATTTAATAATTCACAAAATTTGCTTTCAATAGCAAATAAGAAATCCTTCCTAATAAATTAAATAATGGCTAAGATATTCATAAATATCACCAATTTTATTCACCATTATTAATTCAAAAGCTTCACAAGATTTTAGGAGAGATTATAGGAGATATCAAACAAATTAATATCTCCAATGATACTATTCCCCTCTCATCCTAAAATTTAGGACTCTTAATTAAAGCTCATCATTTAACTGTTAAACATATTTAATTTCTGTAACTAGAAACCAAATAATAAAATAACACGTATCATATCAAAATTTCATCTCTATACAATAATTAATGTAATTCAAAATATTCATTAAATAAATCAAGAAAATCTCCTGATGAAACCAAGGCATAAAATATACATTATCTTCACTTTATTAATTTAATTTTAATTTGATCCTCATTAATATAAAGAGAGATAGTAGGAGATTTATTAATTTATATCAATATTTTTTCCAGCCAAAAGAAAAAATGCAGCCTACAAAACGTACAGCCCAAAACACAAAAGAAATGCAGTTCGGCCCAAACAGAAACTAGTCCGGTTCAACATATGAGCACCGCGTTAAATATACTTTAAAGTATATTTCGGCCCACACCTAATCAAAAGATGCGCTCTCAGCTTAGTGGTTAAGGCGACTTCCACCCAAACGATACGTCGCCGGTTCGATTCCCTTGTGGTGCGTCCTTTAACAAATTAATTTTTAAAAAGGCGCTCCACCATAAAAGGTCCCAGGGGGTTTCGAACCCAGGGCGTGTGGGTGCGTCAAAACACTGAAGGGTGGCGCCCTGCCAGTTGCGCTGCGCCGTTTCATTGAAACAGTGCGGCTTCTAAAATATAAAAACACACTGTTTCATTGGGGCATCATCTTCAACCTCCATCCGGGTCGATTTGACCCGGTTAGATCCTGAGGTCGGGTCCGTCGGACCCGACTATTCAACCCTTCATAATCGGCGTTTCCGACATTGGTTTTCCACGTTCTTGGTGTCTATCTCTTCGTTTTTCCGAGATCTACGCAATGACATCAATTTTGTGGCCTAAAAACATCGTTTTATCATGACCCAATATCAAAAACCAAGTAACGGCCGAACACCCATCGACGCAAACACCGCATTAAATTCAAACTGAAGCCTATTCAGTTCGGAAAAACAAACATTCCACCGAATCGATTTGTGATTTCACGGTAAAGCATTCACAAGGAAAACAACCATAACTAGTTGTAAAAGAACATAACTATATACAGACAATAGAAAACTAGAAGCCACCACCTATGGATATAGATTCAAAATAATAATAATTATTTTATAATACCCATAAGCATATCATCAAAGAATGCAAAACAATCTCTTCCGCCCTAAATCCGAAAAATCATTTGTACCCACACATATTCAGATTCGAAATATTCATATCGGACAGAAGGCAGACCCATACTTAATCAATATAATCTATACCAAACTTCATCTACCTTATATTTCTCATACTTAGAGTCATATATATGAAGGCATACCGATTTCAGATTCATACATAGAAGATTATAAATAAAAACTCAACCAAGTAGAATCGTTTGAAGCCATATAAGATCATGCAAAAATCATATTAATTGATTTTCAAAATCAGGAATCAATTCAGATACTGAACACAGATTCACTAAACACAGATTCAAATAAATTACTACTAACAGATGAAATCAACAATGATATAAATTAATCTAAGTTGATTTCAATCATCGAAAATTGTCTTAAGATTGTTAGAGAAAATACTTTCAAGATAGTAGTATCACTAAAATAAGAATCTGTGTAACTAATACGCATAATCTTGTAAACATACAATACTTATGCACATATAGAAAAACCAGTAAAAACTCACAAGACTGCCGAATATGGTAATGAACAATGTAGAAATCCGGGCCCAACATACGTTGTGTCCTTAAGACAATTTTGCTCCTCAATACGGATGCCGAAGGTTTCGAGCAATTGTCTCCCGTGATAGAGCGGATTATTCGTCTTCAGAATGATGGCTCTCTCAAACTGAAGCCCAAGCGAATCCAATGAGTCTGCTTTCAGAATCGCACGGATGTAACTAATAGTAAAATGTATGGGAGCGTAGTGTTAGAAAAACGAGTGTGTTTTTCTGTCATACGCACGTCTATTTATAGACGATGAAACAATCAGATGGAGTCCCGTCGGCGAACCGACGTGACCGGCGGTGGCGAACCGACGCGACTTCTTATTCATAACCCATGGGACACAAAAATCTAACAAGAGATTGATTCAGTGATAGGAAATAATAGAATAGTAGGAGAGTCAGATATAGTGAAACTTCCTTACCTTCAAGCTGTAGTCAAAGAAGCGATGAGGATTCACCCTGCAGGACCAATGTTATTGAGGGAATCATCAAGAAGCTCTGTAGTGTGTGGATATGAGATCCCAGAGAAGACTCGGTTATTTGTAAACGTGTGGGCTATAGGTAGGGACCCCAATCACTGGAAGAACCCAGATGAGTTTAGGCCAGAGAGATTTATGAGCGAAGATGGAAATGTACAGAGTCGATTAGATGTTAGGGGTCAACATTTTGAGTTTATTCCTTTTGGAAGTGGGAGAAGAGGGTGTCCTGGGACTTCACTGGCTCTTCAGGTTGTGCACACAAATCTTGCAGCCATGATTCAATGCTTTGAATGGAAGGTGGATGGCACTGTTAGCATGGAGGAAAAAGCTGGGATTACCGTTCCGAGAGCTCACCCCTTGATCTGTGTCCCTGTGCCCAGGCTTCACCCATTTCCTTCGATATCTTTCTGATCCACGGTTCTCGTTCTTCTCCCAAGGAGCAGCGATGGGAATGTGTGCTGTATTCAGAAAACAAAATAAGATACTGGTATTTAGAATCATGTAACCCTGCGTGACAGGGGAGGACGTTTATTCTGTCGTTGAGAAGCTCAAGGGGTTGGGGGCTTCTGTTGTCCTGAAATGATCTGAGTTTTGCTTCTATTCTGATCTGTTCCAGTTAGTCATCAGTGGAGACACAAACACACAGGCCTTTTCAGGATAAAGTGCCTTTGACAATACTTGATTCTCTTATGATTTGCTTTCGCAAATAAAATGCCTCTAGCAAGCTTGCACTGTACTTGCTTGTGAGACTATGTATGAATGCATCTTCTAAGCTAAAATTTACATTGTCTTTCTCTCGGTATTAATGTTATCAATCCAAAACTAGACACTATTTTATACTGTACTGTTCGAGGGGGATTATCTGGCTTCTTTTAAGAGAAATTTTAGGACACATGCTTTTTGTATGGTGAGTTCGGTTGGTCAAAGGAGTTCTACAAGAACGTACGAACCAACAAAACCTAGCGTAAATAAATCCTACCCGATATAATCATATAAACATTTATTAATTTATTGAAATGAATACTTGTTTTATTAATTAAATTTAACCATAATTCATAAAAAGAAAGGAATATGATGTGTTATTCAAATTATCTCCATATAAATACATTTTTGAACGTATTGAAACCCTATTATAACCATTAACCTAAACTTTTTTTTTTTTTTTAAATCTTGTTAAAAATTACAATTCTTTAATATAAATTAAATATGTTGGCTTTTACTTTTCACTTTTGTGATTTTTGGACATTTATACATTGATTCATTATTAAGTAACTCATTTATGAAAATATAAAACTATTATGTGAAAAACAAGAATAAAATGACCAAGGAATTGAGGAGTACGTTAAAAAGACACTTATGGAAACTACAAAGTTAGATTTTAATTGAAAACATAGCTTTTTACTAACGTAACACAACAGGAAAATAGGATCGGACAATGAAAAAGCTACCAGCACGCAAAAGCATCAATGTAGCAACTTTCACCAAATATTGTATTTAGTTAAAGCACCTTGGATAAGTTTTACCGAAAAAAAGCAGTCAATGCCGTAGCATGACTCAACGGCACTAGTGCTGTTAAGATTTGCTACGCCACTGAGTACCATATCAGCAAAATCGATTGGTGGAGGGGTGTGACGCCATCAATGGCGCCACGTGTCCTGACGGCACTAGTGCCGTCAAGGTATGTGACGACACTAGTGCCGTCTCAACCTGTGATGGCACTAGCAAATTAATAAAACCAGAGTAATGTTTCCCAACTGCCGCCTTTGCATAACAACATCTTCAAGGTGAATGATAAATCGGCTAATGAATTCTATCTTTAATTGGACACCCTCCTTCCACCATACTGCTAAGCCCCCCGACTTCCCGACCCGATCAAAATATTCCCCAAAATCAAACTTCAATTACAAGAATTAATATTTGTGCTCATTCTTCCTTCTGGAGGTAGATTATGAAATTGGACCAAAACTCACAGGAATTGATTACAATCTCATTATCACTTAAAAACGGTTTCCTTTTCTGTAAACTCAACATATAGTTTCGAACAACCCATGGGTTCTCCTTCAACACTCTTTTTGCTTCCTCCGGCTCTTTAAAAGTGAATGAAAATAAGTTGAACCCAATAGGCTTTATCTCCACTCCTCCATTTGCTCTCCATGCCGCCACAAGTGAATCCCTTTACTGTTGCAAATCCCACTCTAGTACTTGTTAAAACTTTCCCAATCAGTTTGCACTCATCCTCCTCTCAGCACGTTTTTACCTTGAACTAGTGTCGTCACAGGTTGAGACGGCACTAGTGCCGTCACACACCTTGACTGCACTAGTGTCGTCAGAACACGTGGAGCCATTGATGGCATTACACTCCTCCACGCCACCCATTGATTTTGCTGATATGACACTCAGTGGCATAGCAAATCTTGACGGCACTGGTGTCATTGAGTCATGCTGCGGCATTGACTGTCTTATTCCGGTAAAACTTACTCCCTCTGGTCCTTATTATAAGGCACCAACTACCATTTCTCGCGGACCAAGGAATGGAGGTTAAGTCATTAATGAGGTCTAAAAGTAATAAATGTTTCCAACTTTACCCCTACTTTAATGATGTAGGTTTAAATGAGTTAGTTAAAAATGAGGGCATAATGGAAAAATAGTAATAAATGAGTTAGTTAAAGTAAGTTGGTGCCTTATAATAAGGACCAAAAAATGTTGGTGGTTGGTGCCTTATAATAAGGACCAGAGGGAGTATCTGCTTTAACTGAGCACGATATTTGGTGAAAGTTGCTACAGTGGTGCTTTTGCCCACATAGCACTTGATTAATCCCTTAAACAGGCGTCACTTGGTGGCCATTTATTGAAATCCAATCACTTCCTCCATAATGAATCTGCACTTATTTAGTTAGGCTAGTTAAGAGCAATCAGTTGCAGCGGGGAAGCAGGGATCCACACAAGCACTTGTTGTGATTATACGAGTATATCTCCATCTTCGGCAAGTTACCACCCACAAGAATCGAACGACCACACAACAAATTATAGCTCAAATTCAATTTCTGAATATGCAATGCAGTCAATCCCGCAGGTAGTCTCCCGTAGATGCGGTTGTGATTCAAATCCAACGACGTCAAGCTATTAGGGAGCTCTACTTTGGACAGATCAAACTCTAGTAGGTTTTTGGAGAGGTCAAGTATCTGCAACTCCGATTTTTGATACCCAAAGAGCATGGAGGCGTCACCTTGGAGTCGGTTGCGAGACAAGTCAATGATGCAGGAGCTTAACTTTCCTAGGGACGTCGAGATTTTTCCAGAAAGCTGGTTGTGAGAGAGATAAAGGGTTGGAGAATTGTTAAAGTATCCGAAGGAGGAAGGGATGGGACCCGCAAGTTGGTTGCGACTCAATTCAATATAGTTGAGGTGATGCAGTAGGGAGAGGGAAGGAGGGATAGAGCCAGAAAGCTTGTTGAAGGAAAGGGTTAAGCCGTTGAGGTTGGTGAGTCGAGCTATGAAGTTGGGTATGGGACCTGACAAGGAGGTCGAGTTGACGTCTAAATAGACGAGTTTGGTGAGCTTGGCGACGACAGGGCGAATGGGGTCGATGAGGTTGGGGAGCTTGTGGAGTACAAGAGTGTCCAAAGAAAGGAGGTCGTCGATGGACTGTGGGATTTGGAAGGTGATGCCGTCATTGGCCAAGGAGAGAAGGCGGATGCGGTGGGTGGTAGGGATGGCCATGGACCGGGCCAGACCGGGTTGAAGGTCAACCCGAGGTCTGGCCCGATATGACCTCGTGCTGAAAAATCAGTCCGAGTGCAGTACTAGAGCTCGAGCTGGGCCCGGACCGGACAGCTGGCTCGCTGGACTGGTCCAGGCAGTCTAGTTTTTTTTTGTTTTTTTTTTCAGTTTTTTTTTGTTGCTTTCTTGGGATGCAATATTTTAGCTCTGGTTTCACATGACTTCCCAAAATAATAAAAAGTAACATAGTGAAAAGTAATTCCTACAAATTAAAAAGCACATTAGGATGTTTAGACTCCAGTGAGCGGCTCAATGTAGTGGTGATTTACAAAAAAAAAAGGGGGACCTCGGGTCAGACCGGACCAGTCTAGGGGGTCTAAGCCCCTGGACCAAAGTCTAGTCCAACCCGAGCTGTTTGGTCTGGTCCAGTTCGGTCAAATTGTATTGGACCAATTT
The DNA here is from genome assembly GCA_025563575.1 of Acacia pycnantha. NCBI lineage: Eukaryota > Viridiplantae > Streptophyta > Magnoliopsida > Fabales > Fabaceae > Acacia > Acacia pycnantha. The sequence goes on from JAMWYP010000013.1 coordinate 59,879, forward strand.
TGGACAACTCTAGATCGGGTCGGGTCAGACCGGGTCAGAACAGACCAACCGGACCTTGAGTTTTTTGGACAACCCTAGTGGGTGGTTAAGTTGTTTTCTGACTTCTCCAATTAATTTGCTGAATCCCAGCCGTTTCCCAATTTACTTTGTTCTCAAGTCTTTTTTTGTCCCACTGCTACTCTGGCCACGAGATAGTACTCCATCATTTAGGACCCGTTTGTTACACAGAAGATTCAAAAAGGGAAGAGAAAATTCATCGTCTTCCTTCGCACATAACCGTTTGGACACTCCACTTTCCGGGAAAGCAACACTACTACAAAAAGTAGATTTAACGACTCTCATCTGACGACCGATTAAATAAAAACAAATATAGAAAACGAGGCGGTGACATTTTTGAAATTTTGGCGAGAATATTCAACGACTGTTTCACATAAAATGGACTTTAAAAAGTAGGTGGTGGCACAGTTGTAATTTTCTACTTATCTTTAACGTCTGTTTCATTAAAAACTAACGTTAAAAGTTAACATTTAACGTCTGTTTTATAAAACAAACATTAAATGTTGTGATACAACGACTGGTTTTATAAAAACAGATGTTGTATCTCATATTTTTATCTATTTCCCTAGTATGTTCGATAGTTAAGAGATGAAATCTAACCGAATTTTCATTTAGTTAGTTCATAATTAAATTTGATAAATTAAACAATATATCTCTTATATATATATATATGATTTTATCCCATATTTATAGCTATTTCCTAGTATGTAGCTAAGAATTTTGATAGTTAAGAGAAGAAATCTAATCGTATTTTTATTTAGTTAATTCCTAATTAAATTTAATAAATTAAACAATATATCTATTTTATATATCTGTAAAAAATATATCAATGTCATTTAGTTCAAGCCTTCCCCATGCCATTTTATTTTAATAATTATTTTGAGTTACAACAATCGGTTTTTCAAAACCAGTCGTTGAAACTCGTATTTTTTTGGATATTTCAACTTCATTCTCGCGCCTTCAACATTTTATTGTTCCCTCCCTTCCATATTTCTCTAGATATTTTAACTTCAATCTCGCGTCTTCGACATTTTATTGCTCCCGATCTCTTCCATAAAAATATATAAAAAATTCTTCAAAACCCAACAGCGCAGAACGTCTTCCTCAAATCTATCTTGAACGGAACCTTTCAATAAGAGTCTTGAGACCCACCCATCTTCGTCACCGCACCCAACGACCCTACCCTTGCCACCAAGGAGGTTTGCTATCGTAGCGTGAGCGACTTCGACTCTGACTCGTCCTCTGTCGTGAACTACGAGCATGCTGCACAGCTTCTAGATCCGTCGTTTGCTGGCGGTTTAAGATCTCGGTTGCAGATCTGCGTCTCTCTCTCTCCTCACTAAACAATATGTCGTGCAACGATCCCGAGCACCGTGAAGAGGAGGAAGCCCCTCACAGGCGATGATGAGGATACCAGAGCTATATTTCCTGGTTCTTTCTTTTGATGAAAATTTTCTTATATTTGTATTTTCTTAAGTTATCATCTTCTTTTCTCTTTTCCATGTTTACCAAACATCTCATTTTTTTTAGGTTTTCTCTCAATCTTTCATTCCATTCATTCATTTCCCTCTTTAAATCTTTCCCGTAGCAAATGGGCCCTTAGTTCCTCCCAATTAGAGCCGGGAAATCGGGCCAAGCCCATCGGGCCGGCCCGTTTAGGCCCTGGCCCTGCAGGGCTCGGGCTTGAAAAATAGGCCAGGATTTGAAATTGGCCTGCAGGGCCGGCCCTGTAGGGCCTCGTGCTTAATCGGGCCGGCCCTGTAGGGCCTCGGGCCAGCCCTGCAGGCCCGTTTAACTGTAACTTTTTTTAAAAAAAAAATAATAATTACCTAGACTTCCACTTAATAAATGTGTTTATTTGTAATTACTTAGATTTTTAGTTTAAAATATAACCCTTTTTTATGTTTATTATTATTTTATATTAAAACACATAATTAGTTATTATAAATTTTAAAGAAGGGATGTTTTCATATTAAATAAAACACATACTTTGGTATTACAATATTATATACGTAATAAATTATAAATATAAACTTGATAGCGACTTCGGCAAGTGCACCGATCGTTACAAGTAATAAAGTGTGTGAGAAAGAGATCGTCCCACGAGGAATAGTATTACAGCCACTAATTAGTTATTTCGGCTTTAGTTGGATGAAATAGAGTAATAGGGGTGAATTGTAACTAAAAGGTTTTAAATAATTAAATAAAAATTAAGAATCAAGAATTTCAAGAACGTTTTAGAAAAGATGATTAATAGAGAAAAACGCAGCCTAGGGCATAGAATTCCCTATGTTCCTCTAAGTATTCGAATTAAATTCCTAATTGACTCGTTATTCCCATAATCGATGATCAATTCTCTAATATTTAACTAAGTCCCAATGTCTTGATGCTACCTTAGTCGTTATCTTTAAAAATAACCTAATGTCTCGGATTATTTAGAAAGATTATGTAAACCGGAATTATAAGATCACATAAATTTGTAAGCCTATGTCTAGGTCATGCAATTTTATGATGAATTAAAGGTTCACAGTTAAGTGCACCAACATCTCTATTGTCATGCACTAACCTATGGGCAATCTTAAAGGTGATCGAGTTCTTTGAGAAGGCTTTAAGTAAATATAACTCATTCAATATGATAAATAACATTCAATAGAGAATTTCAAATAAATACTCAAATTAACATAGGGTTCATCCTCGCCTAACTACTAAAGAAAACTAGTCAAGTATGGCTAGGTTAACAAAATAAGAAATGAAATTCAGAACTACTCCTTCGTTCTTGCTGCCTCTGTGCGTTCGCCTTTTCCGTTCTCCGCTGCGTCTCTGATTCTTCAATTCTCTTCCGCCCTCCGTTCTTGCTGCCTCTGTGCGTTCGCCTTTTCCGTTCTCCGCTGCGTCTCTGATTCTTCAATTCTCTTCCGCCCTCCTTCGTTTTTTTCAGTCCTTTAATATATATATATTTGCTCTTGTGCGTCTTCCACGGTCTCTATCTTTTTCTTTTGTATAAAGGATATATTAATATCCTTTTGATTCCTTTCTTTGCGGGTCCCACGTTTTGCATATATGCTTTCCAGATCTCACAGCTTTTTGATTTTTTTTTAAAAAAAAAATAATAATTACCTAGACTTCCACTTAATAAATGTGTTTATTTGTAATTACTTAGATTTTTTAGTTTAAAATATAACCCTTTTTTTATGTTTATTATTATTTTATATTAAAACACATAATTAGTTATTATAAATTTTAAAGAAGGGATGTTTTCATATTAAATAAAACACATACTTTGGTATTACAATATTATATACGTAATAAATTATAAATATATTTTGTATAAAATAAGTATAATTATTTTTACCATCGGTAAAATCATACATGACCGAAGGAATCTACGACACACATAAAATTACGAGAGGGAAAGGAATTTTGTTGTGGGCATACATAAAGCAATATCTTTGTTTAATATTTTTTGAAAAAAAAGGAAAAAAACATATTCTTTGTGTTTATTTATTTTTTATCACGAGTTAATGAATGTGTTTATTTGTTGAATGATTTATATTGTTTAGATATTAATGTTGATAACATTTATTTGATAGATTAGAACTTTAATGGTTGCAATTTACCAATTATATTTCTTTAAAAAAATTGAAGGAAAATTAGTTAAAATTTGGAATAGTAATTTTCAGCCTGTAGGGCCGGGCTTTGAAAAACAGATGTTTTCCTTTCTCCAGGCCCTGTAGGGCCGGCCCTGTCAGGCCCTGGCCCTGTAGGGCCAGGCCCTATCGGACCCAGGCCCTGTAGGGCCAGGCCCTATCGGGCCAGGCCGGCCCTGATTCCCAGCTCTACTCCCAATATTCAAAGATTCTTAAATTCCAGGGTGAGAACCACTGGTATTCCGTATTATTACCTAACACGTATCGCTCTAGTACTACTCTCGTGTGGAGCTCGTTCCATAATCTGTATTGCTTTCTCTCGTGATTCCGTTTTTTGAATTCGAACGCAGGCTTTGGCCTACGGCTCTTTAATTTTCTCTTTAGTTAAAGGTTCTTTGTCACAATTTAACTATAGATCATAATATACTCATATTTATTTTGTTATATTACAAGGGCGGCTTTTATTTACGTAATGTGATTCATATAAAAATAGTGAGAGATAATTATATTAATATGCCTAACGGCTCTTTCTCTCACTATTTCTGCCTCTCTGCTCCTCTTGTGGGCATCTTTGCTAAGTTTAATTATATCTTTTGCTGGAGATTGATGGGATGAGGGATGGGTTGACTGAATGATTCATTTATATGTGCATTTGAAAGTCAGTATAGTAATAATGTGAAGGGGAGAAACAAGGATCATATCAGGTCAAGGGGAAGATAGTCGTGGTTGCCATCTTTGGGGATAAGGGCATAGGGCAATGCTCCGATTTTTAGCCGGAATACGCAAATATTGTAATGACAAATGTTGCCAAAATCACGACTTTAAATTAAACTCGTGATAAGAATGTGTTTAAAGTCGTTATAATGCTCAAACGGTGAGCTCGAATCTTACCCAATATTATATATATTTCAACGGAGAGAAAAGGGAGAAACGGAGGGAAAACTCTAAAAAATGTTAATAATTTAATTTATATATATTTTAAATGTGAATGATTAAAATTAAATACGTCAACTTTAATAATTTATCAAACTCAACAAATAAATTTCTATAAAACTTATATGTAAAGTCATTGGTCATGATCAAGTTAAAAAAGTTTGCAAAAGCTTAAAAACAAGTTGACACGATTTTGTAAATGATAAATATAAAAACAGTGAATTCGGTGTGTAAACTCATAGGTTCAACCATGTTTACAGCTAGTACAAATTTAAGATCCAATTTATACGATTCTTTGGATGTAGAAATAGTAAATTTAAAAATTCAGTTTGCTGTTTGACAACCATGGTAATTAACAGCAACACTCTTATATAAGGACTTAATTACTACTACCTCCGATCTTAATTATAGGAATACTTTTGTAATGCAATTTATATTATAAAAGTGTTTTTATAATTAGGACCGGAGGGAGTACTATGTTATTATCTCTATTAAAATCAATTGAAAGCAACCAGAAAGGTTTTATAAAATAAATAAATAAATCAGTTTAAAAACATATATTTTCGTATTTTTAAAATGTAATATAATAGCTCAAGAGAAAAATGGAAAATGGTGCAACTTTGCCCCATTTTAAAACATAAATAGTTCAATCGAAATAATTGCAATCTCAAACCCATAAACGCAAATAACTTTGTGTCCAAGCAAAAGGCAAAGATATAATTTTCTACTTTAGTTGTCAATGGTACAGCGCGCGATTAATGCGAGAGGAATAAAGCTCTATACTGAAACTTGTCCGTATTTGGATAGAAAATTGGGAGGCTGTGATGGGGCCCGCCCTATTCTTACTCTATTTGTCTTCTTCTCCCATGTGCCAATGACAAAAATAATTGCAACCATTGATTACTCTTCCCATCCTGAATTGGTTGCTTGGTTCTTACTTGTCGCATTGAATTGAATTCAAAGAGGTGCCGGAGAGTCAAGATGCCCCGCGATCCACTGTACGCAACTACGCATTGGCCCCCAGCGACCCGACCACCTTTGGCTTCTTCTTCCAAATGTAGTCCTGTAACCCACGCTCCATTTAATTTTATCTACTTATTATAACTTCATTTAATATAAAGCCCGTGTTCTTTATTAGAGGGAAAAACTAGAGTGCAACTTGGTTGTCTTCCACTTCCTGTCTGAATAATACCTCCTCATCAAAGTCCAATAATTTAGGCCAAAATAATCACATCTTCCACAAAGAATCACAAGGTGGCTCATTTAACTAATTGATGTGGGTCAGTATCAATTTTACTCTGCAACTTGCCCCCGCCACAATCTGGCGGCGCTGCCTCTATCACCTTCAAATAATACTGCAAATCCAGTGCGGTCAATCCCACCGGATGGCTCCCGTATGTGTTGTTGAACCTCATTGATCTCTCAGAGATATTCAAACCTATATTAACTGCTCTTTTTTCATTGGTTCAGAAGAAAGTATAGTCCTTCATTCAAATAGGGAATCCATTCATATTCACATAGTTTTATCTGATCTTTAAATTAAAAAAAAAAAAAAAAACAGATTGTAAATTTGTTTGTATGTTTTTTTATTTATATAATGAAATAAATGTGAGTTTATAGGTCTTTGGAACGTTAGAATTATATCATCTACGTACATCCAAACATTATCATTGCATACGAAACTTAGATTCTCTATACATGCATGTGTGTGTGTTCACATTATCATGTATAGGAAACTTATAGTTTCTTGACAAGTTTTATTTTATTAAAAAAAGGAAAGAAAAAAATATAGGGAAATTAAAAAGAAAATTGTCCTTTTGCTCACAAAATATAGGATTTAGGCAATAATATTACTTTTTCTTGCTATAGTTTTTTGTTAAAAAATATTATAAATAAATATATGCGATGTTTGATATGTTTATTTACTTTTTAAAATAAAAGTGCAACGAAAAGATAATTAAAAAGATTGAAGCTAAAAAAAAATGTGCCCCCGAACTAAAACCGGGGCTTCTCACCGCATCTAGAGTTCTTATTTCACTTTTTTAATTTTCGCCCAACAGAGGGGGCGTCGGTGGCTTATAGTGGGCGCAAGCATTCATGATGGTCCTTGATGTGGATCCCTGAAAATCACATAATAATATCCTTTCATATCCCTGTAAAATTCACATTCTCGTTCTGGTTGGCAAAATAACTTCCTTCCATATATTGCAAAAATAACCGCCAAATCACGAGATGGAAGATCAAATAAGTGATCAACATGAATAACTGAAGATTGTGGTTACGCTTTCACCTTTTTCTTCGTTATAGCAATATAATGGTATTCATTTGATTTTTTTGACTCCCTTAATATATTTTTTTTTATAATTCAATTTTATTAAAAAAAATCACCCTTCACTCCTATTGCTTCTTAGAGTGTGTGTAAAACCTACTAAAATCGCACATACACACTGTTATGGACCTAGTCAAGGCCCACTATCCCACTATCACAACCCACTAACTGTGGGACCCAGCCATGACCAGGGCGGTTTGCACGATCCTTGGACACGCACAACGTGGGAGCCATCTACATATAGAGCGTGAACCTAAGAGATCAGGAGGATCATCTTCCATAGATTATCTATTATCTTCTACATCCATCTTCTACAACGGTCTACGCTCCGGCTATTCACGGGCAGTAGTCTCGAGCATACTGAGACCCCCTTAGGCTAAACGCCTCAATCAATACTCGAACTACGTGGACTTTGATCCCTCTTCAGGGTACGTACGCCCTAGGAATCACTCCTAGGTCAAGTCCCCATCTACACCAACATCCTAGCCCCTCAGGGCTAGACAATCTGTGTTCTACACCAGAACAGTGGCGCCGACCGTGGGGATCGATAAAATTCGATTCCCGTGACTAACGATGGTAAATACCACAAGCAGTATTCGACCTAGGGCCAAGATCAGTGATCATCTATAGACCTAATTATCCCGCGTCTTTGGCAACCATCCGCACAAACTGTCAATATGCATTGCGTGTTGCAACATTCTCGGATTTGTTGTTGGACGTGGCAAATTTGGCGGTGCAAAGGAGTCTCGGCCCCATACAGGAGGATAGCGATGGGGAATGTGTTGCTATTAACTTCATCCGAGTTGCAATTTTTTAGGATCCAACGCCACAGTCGAGATGCCCGGTGGTCAAGTTAGAGATCTCGCACGAGGAGTATGCCGAGACGTACGCTTGACATGGTCCTGGGATAATGAGTCACCGAGACACTGAGGTGCCTTCGAAATCCGAGTTAGTGATGTGTCAGGAAAGGGAGCATGCCAAGTTTACTCTTGGATTGCCAAGATTCTTATATGGATTAAAATATTCAATGCCGAGGTGAGGAGGTCCAAGTTTGAGGTGTATGCCAACTATACGTGGTATTCGCTCGGCTCAAATTCAAATATATCCGAGTTCTGTTTCATCCTCCCTTTGTTAAAGCTTTTCACCATGGCACTCACTCCTAGGTGGTGTGCCCATCTAAGTGCAACTGAAACACTCACATCTTTGCTTCATTATTGATTTGTTCTCATCGGTGAATGTATCTCTGCTTCTTGCGGTGTTTTTGTATGGGATTATGCACATCATGTGTATGATGAAATTCTAAGAAGAGTCATAAGCACCAAAGAATATCGTCGTCCAAGTCTCAGGTTCCTGAAGGTTTCTGAAATACAACACTTAAACAAGCCCGACAATGCCGAGATAATGATGAGATAATGGAGCCTGACTACGTCGGTTATTGTTCGGCCAATGCGGGATCCATTGTCTGAATGTCGAGGCACCTCATTCACTCCTGGATTCAACGATTTCAGGATGTATGCCGAGTTACAGGGAAAGCAGCTATGAATTTGGGCCAATCATTACGCTCAATTTGTAAAAGCTCCACATGGATTTAGGCCCAAGGTGAAGATACTTGGAGCTGATATTTCCTCAAACAACTTGCTCGGGCTGCAAAGTTTCAATTACAAGTTTAGACTCCATATTGCATGGAATTAATATTAACACTTTCTTAGAAGTTTGATGGAAAAAGCATGTGGTTGGAAACAATGAAGCCACGTGTACCCCACCTTTAAGACTTTGGAGCACCATCGAGTCAAAGTTATCCTCTTGCAGAGCAACTTATTCTTGTGACATGGGAATTAAAAGGGCCGACATGCTTTTTTTTTATTTGTTCAACATATTCCACTAAGTTGCTCTCGTCTGATTCGACCTACCCCTCGCACTGCTAGTTTTCTTTTTTTTTGAATTCGAACTAATAATTTGGGGTTGAGAAAAAGGCATAGAAGAGGCCAAAGGAGAAGTCTGCGAGCACACCAATATCTGGGAAACAACTCAGATCTTCAGGAATAGATCATATGATGCTACAAATGATTTTCCTTCTATGGTTAATTTGGAAGTGGCGGATGGAAATTATTTGAAGTCATGACTGTAACTATTCTCGAACATGTTGGAATATGCATGTCTGGTTGAGACCGAGTTCGTTGAAGATGCATAGGGATTGTTTAATTCAATGGTGAAAGGATACTTACAATCAAATTCTTCGAACTATTGCAACTTTTACGTAAAAGATGGGCATGCTCAAGCGAGAATACCTTTTTGGAAAGCACTTGCATTTATTTGATAATTTCAATATTTGCAAGAAATGGTTTGTACATGGAGGCTTTGAATTGTTTGAGGAGAATGACATTTCCTACGTTTTAAATGCCTGAATTATGCGTAAAAGGTTTTCAAGACCATGATTGACATGAATTTGGTCACTTGGACTACCATGATATCTGTCGTGGGATGCAAGGAAAAGAAAGGAAAAATCAAGTTTTCTTTCTCCCTTGGTGACCAAATTGCAGTAGCTTTACACAGGGACCTAAGTGCAAACTCCAAAGGTTTCGTACAGGGACCTAGGTGAAAATCTCAAAAGTTTCTCATAGGGACCTAGGTGAAACTCTTAAAAAGAGTCCCACAGGGACCTAAGTGGAACTCCTAAAAGGTTTTGCAGAGGGACTGAAATGCAAATTTTATTTCTGCAACATCAAAAGGTTTGGAAGCAGAATGCGGATCCCGGTTACACCACATCTGGTTAAAACCCCGGCTCCGCATGAATTTTAAGGGGCGGACCCCGGTTACACCCATTTTGGAGGTCAGGTACACTTTTCTTTTAAAGTTTGTTTCTTTATATGTAGTTATTCATTACATATTTCTTCAAGTCCACACATCACGTGTTTCGGACCCCGGTTACACCGAATCTGGTTAAAATCCCGGCTCCATTTGAATTTTTGAAGGCGGACCCCGGTTACACCAAATCGGTTAAAATCCCGCTCCGTTTGAATTGTTGAAGAATAACCCTAGGTTACACCGAATCTGGTTAAAATCGGGTTTTGGGTAAAGACGGCTACGCCACCAAATATATCTTGGATAAACAAATTCGAGTTACGACACCCATATTCACGGGTAGCAAAAGAAGGCGGACCCGGTTACACTTAATACGGTGACCATCAGGGCTCAGTGTAAAGTTTCGCGGCAAAGGAAAAGAAGGCGGGCTCAGGTTACACTTGATACTGATTAAAACCAGGCTCCATGTAAATTTTGAAGGACGCAAAGGCGAAGGATCCGGTTACACTTAATACGATTAAAGTCAGGGCTCCTTCTAAAGTACGATTAAAATTCAAATACAAGCGAAGACTAAAACCCGGCTTTTCGGTCGGAGGAAGTTGTCTCCGAAGAGCTATCGCGGCCGGACGCTTCCTAACTTACTCGGGATATCAAGCGGAGCTGTCATGCCGACCACGATCGAGTCAAAATGTTCGGACGCTTTGGTGATAAACCAAACCCGGCGGTGACAACTCCCTTTATCCTAGGATGACCGGTCAACGAACACGGAATTATACGAGATAGTTAGAATATCGACCCTCACCACTTTACGGTTTCAATACCGGATGCACTTTCGCACTTTCGCGATTCTCGCATATCGCATCTATGACCTTGGCTCGGTCACTTAATAGTACTCCAAAAACAAATGAGTTCATTATATCAGTTCATCGTGGACACGGATGAAACGTTACGTTATTGAAAAAGAAGCGGACCCCAACCGGCTTTTCACCCAAGCGAAGCCGCCACCGTAAGCTTTCCCAAGTTGGGCGCTTCCAAGACTTAGCCCGGTTTCCAAATTACGCGAGGCCATTGTTATCGGCCCTTGCAAACAAACCGGAGACCGGATGATCAAAGAAGAAGAGATGCGGGCGATCATAAAAAGAAACAGACAAGTTTCAAAGCAAAATTAACCGGACTACATGTCAGGGGGCAATTCAATCAGAAGACAAGTAACTCAGAAGTTCTTTGAAACTCGGATAGATACTTTATCAAAATCAAAATCAAGCGAGTGGCGGCAACTCCGATACGATATACGGATTCAACAAATCCACCCGGCGACCCGAGAGACTGGACTACCAGTGGGGGCAATTACTATCTGATTGTCAATAACAGGGATTAAAGCAAACTCGAACAAGCATTTGAAATGAGCAAACTCCACGGTTTGCGCACACTGATATAGCTCGGCCAAGTCCGTATGGCGCGATCAATCAAACAACTAACCTCGGCGGTTCGAGACACTGAACAACCGAGCTTGGGGCAAGCTGTTATGGACCTAGTCAAGGCCCACTATCCCACTATCACAACCCACTAACTGTGGGACCCAGCCATGACCAGGGCGGTTTGCACGATCCTTGGACACGCACAACGTGGGAGCCATCTACATATAGAGCGTGAACCTAAGAGATCAGGAGGATCATCTTCCACAGATTATCTATTATCTTCTACATCCATCTTCTACAACGGTCTACGCTCCGGCTATTCACAGACAGCCGTCTCAGAGCATACAGACCCCCTTAGGCTAAACGCCTCAATCAATACTCGAACTACGTGGACTTTGATCCCTCTTCAGGGTACGTAGGCCCTAGGAATCACTCCTAGGTCAAGTCCCCATCTACACCAACATCCTAGCCCCTCAGGGCTAGACAATCTGTGTTCTACACCAGAACACACACCTTCATAAAAAATCATGATGTTGCTGATTTCTCACTTAAGAACCATGTTACTCGTATAAAATAAATTACTCAAAAGTACTCATTTGTCAAATATGATGTCTCCCGCACAAAAGAAAGACGAAAAGCAAAAGACAAGTGGAGCTTTTCCTCTAGTGGATAGTATTATCTTTTTATTATTATTAAAGTTTCATCCTCATTGGCAAGAAAAATCCATCCAGAGAATCAAAAGTTGGTTTTCATCAATACAACAAACGTAAGGAGCCATCAGTTTTATTATTATAATTTGATGAGGAAATCAGCATTCATCAATCCTTGGCCTGTTGGCGAAATAAACCGCAATAATAAAAACGTCGCTTATCTGTTAATAAGGGATTTGAAATGTTTCGAATTGAAAAAAAATAAAATAAAATAACGACCTTCTTTAATGTTATCGATATTGATTGAAAATTATATGACCAATAAACAGATAAATAATGTAGATATGGATATGGCAGTTTTGTATTGATAATATAAAATAATTTATTACACACACATTATTTGTAACTGTGTGCATTTTTATCATCTTTATTACAATATGAGCTACTCACACGTTATTATGAGAACAAGAAAGCATCTACCAGCTGTAGGTGCAACCCGGGATCGGTTTATTGAGCGTCTCCATCAAAGCTGATTTTGTTGTCATCACCTCGATGGATCAGCATGCATGCCTTTCTTTTCTTTTTTTTCCTAATTAGCACACAGGATTGCTCTTATTTGCAGGGTGGTAGCGGGGAGCCACAGAGGCACTTGTTGTGTAAGTATGAATATATATCAAAGCTCTGCAACTTCCCTCCCACCGGAATCTCACCGCACAGCATGTTATAGCTCACATTCAAATACTGGAAATTGAGCTCCGTCAACTGCTGAGGAAGACCGCCGTACACCTTGTTATGATTCAGATCCAGCGACGTCAGGCTGCTGGGGAACACAACCTTGTTGCTCAGATTAAACGCCAGCTGATGATTCCTGGAGAGGTCAACTATCTGCACCGTTTTATTGGACCCAAACAGCATGGACGCGTCTCCTTCCAGGCTGTTGCGCGACAAATCTATGGAGGTCAAGTTCAAGTTGTTGAGAGAGTGGGGGATGTGACCAGACAGATTGTTGTGAGAGAGATAAAGATCGGGGCTGCTCTTGAAGTAACCGAAGGACTCAGGGATGGAACCCGTGAGGTGATTGCGGTCCAAGTGAAGGGCGCCGAGGTTAGGCAATTGGGAGAGAGATGGCGGGATTGTGCCGGAGAGATTGTTGAAGGAGAGGTCGAGGAAAGTGAGGTTCTTGAGCTGGGCCAGGAAACTCGGAACCGGACCGGAAAGGTTGGTCCAGCTGATGCGGAGGAAGGTGAGGCGGGTGAGATTGGCGATGGCCGGCTGGAGGGGGCCGGTGAGGTTGGGGAGCTTGTGGAACTCCAAAGATTGGAGGTAAGGGAGATTGGCGATGGAAGGAGGGATTTGAGCGGAGAAATTAGAGCGGGCGGTGGAATCAAGGATGGTGAGGGAGATGATACGGTGGGTTTTGCGATCGCACTTGACGGTGTACCAGTAGCAGCAATCAGTGTCGGGGTTCCAAGAGGCAAGGAGGTAGGGGTTGTTGAGGTCCTGCTTGAGTTGGAGGAGGGCCTTCTTGTCGGCGGGGTTGCAGAGCACGGCCAGAGCAGGGGAGATGAATATGAGAAGGAAGCAAATGCGCAACATGGTTGACATACCTCTCGCTACAGATGGATGGGATTTGCAGATAAAATACAAGAGATGAGTAGCGATTGAGAGGGAGGGCAAGCGGTCTAAAAATTTGTCCCAATTTAAAGATAAAATTGGGAGGGATGTGTGGACCCATGTGATAAGGAATTTTGATAGTACTTTCCTTAATACTGTATTATATACCTTCCTGCCTTTTTTTCCCCCTGTGCTTGTATTTTTTTTAGCGTCAAGCCCTTCATTGTTTATCTGGCTTGTGCTTCTATTTTTTTTCTTTTTTGAATTTGAGAAATCTTTCATTTTTTGTTTGGGCTTGTATTTTTTTTAAGTCTCAAAGATCCTTTTTTTTTTTGGTTTGGGTTTGTATTTCTTTTTCAGCTCAGGAGCTTTTTTATTTGCTTTCTTTTGTCACATCAAATACCTCTGATACCAATAGCTTAAACCAATTTGATAACATCAGCTACTTTAACATTATATACCTTTCATCCATCTTAATTCATCCTTTCAATCATTCCATGTGGGGTCTTAATCATTCATTCTAATAGTGAGAGAGATTATGGTGGCCGCTTTCGTTGTTTTTTGTTTTTGTCCCACACATTGAATTAATTCAAGACGCCCGCGCCATTCACTTTTTCGTGGAACCCAAACTTATCAGATGTACGGAGGAAAGTGAAGTTTTTGAGTTGAGAAAGCAGGCTTGCCACTGTGGGGAGGAGATTATCTCAGAATCTTTCCCTCCTCATCCCTCAGCATCTGATCCAAGCCGTCCAAAATTGAATCTAACGTTCAGAAAAAATTCTCATTTTTACCGCATGCACTGCATGCGGTGTCAACACCGCATGCGGTTTTTGACATTAATGATTTTCAGCTCTTAGATCACTTTTTGAATGGCTCTGATGAAAAGATACTGAGGGATAATGAGGGAGGGATTCTGAGAGAATCCGGTTCCTTGCCACTGCACCGGCGGGTTTGAACTTCTAACTGTGATTTGTGTAAAAACAAAATAGTGACTCTCATCTGATCATGATCATCTGGCTGATTGATTTCCGATAGGATTGAAACCTATATTGAATTCTCTATTTTCATTGGTTCTGAAGAAACTACAATCGTTCATTCAAATAAGGAATCCATCATCAACACCCACGTAATTTTAATTATCTAATGTTTTTTTGGGGGAAATAAACGAATGTGAATCAGCTGTTTGTATATGTTTTTTTGTTTATACAATCAAATGACATGAATGTGAGAGTATAGTACCTGGGAAACGTTCCAACTATATATCATCTGCTTTCAAACATTATGATGTACACTATTTAATATGTAATATAAGGCATTCGCTAATTCATAAAAAATAAGAAGTAACAGTTAATTCATTAAAAAAATCATAAGTAAGGAAAAAAAATCGATTTTTGCACTTGTTAGAAAATGTGTTTAAAAAATTTAATGAGGGAGTAAAATTCAAAATGATCATTAATCACATAAACAAAACTGAAAAACAAACATTAGTTATCTAAAAAATGACTTATATTTTGAATTAAATTATTTTTTTAGAAGCACATTATATTGAAGACTGGAGGGAGTATCATGTTAAAAGTTTTCTTTTATTTTTAAATGGGAAATAGGAAAAGAAAATAAATGTATGCGACGCTTAATAGAAATACAATCACTCAATTATTTTCAAAAATGAATCATTGCAATGGTTTTTTATTTTATAGAATATAGTTACTCAAATTTTCATAATACCAACTTTTCGTACCTCTCTAATCTTCAATTTGAAATTTTTGATGCCCCTTGGGATTCTGCTGTTAGTGCTTTATGATGAGTAATTTTACAATCATCTTCATCTAAAACTCACAATCAATTAAAATACAATCACTCAATTAGGCAATCAATTCCAACATAACCAATCAATATTACATGTACATATAAAACATTATGAAAATTAACACAACGTTACCATCAGGATTGAGAGTAAAACCATGCAGCTAATTCCTACTGCAAATCAATATCTGAAGATTTTCAGGAAGAGTAGAACTTCTATATTTGGTAAGAATACGTCCACCAATACTAAAAGCATATTCGAATGCCACTGTATAGTAATGGGGATACTTAACACATCTCGTGCCATAATACTAAGTGTGGGAAACCTACTTTCATTAAACTTCCAATAGCTAAGCATATTAAAATCTTCACCTTGACCAAATTTAACTTTTGGTTCATCCAAATAAAGTTCTAATTCACTCTTACCAGCAAAATACATGCTCTCGTTCTCAAACATTTCAAACTCCTAAAAAATATAATATATCAATTATCTAAATGAAACAATAATGAAGAAAATATTAATTTAGCATAAAAGAACATACCCTGATATATAATTTTTATTTTTTGGGCCTACTCCCTTCTCCACTAGACTTGTGCAAGATATTGGATTTGTTGGATGATAAAGAATGAGAAGAACTTGATCCTTGGAGATTGCTTGCATATTCTTCATAAAGCTTCTTAATCTTTTCTCTCACATTTCTAACCTTATCATAAGAGGTTGAAGGATCCGTTTTGTATAACAAAATTTTAAGAAAACAAGCTTCAAGTGTGGGTCAAGAATAGCTCAAAAAGCTAGGACTACACTATACTGCTTCCAATATTTGTCAAACTTCTCTTTCATTCTCATTGACATATCCCTTATAACATCATCATAACTGCACAAATTTTCATTCAATATGCACTCAATCTTCCAAGCTTGCATAAAATTCAAGTTAGAGGTTGGATAAGATGAACATGAAATCATGTTTAATTTGTAGTCTCATAAAAGGGTTCCAAAAATTCAAATATTCTCTCCCCTCTTCTCCATTCTTCTTGTGACAAAATATATTTATAATTCCTATCTAACACTTGGAGAATATCAAATGCTTTTTCATACTTAAGCGCACTTTCTAGAATCAAATATGTTGAATTCCACCTGGTTGACACATCCATTCTCAAACCAATGCTTGTATCTATGCCAGCTTGTTCCACTCAATCTTGAAATTTAATCACCCTCCCATCCGATGCTCTCACATACTTAACACTTTCTCTAATTTTATATAATGCTTCAGTAGCCAATTTCAAACTTTCTTGAACAATTAAATTAAGTATATGTGCAGAGTAACGTATATGAAAAATCTCACTATCACACAACAATTTGTTTTGCAGACGAAGATGATTTATTAATATAAGCTGCATGTTATCATTCGCAGCAGCATTATCTAGTGTAATAGAAAATATCTTCTTCTTAATACCCCATTGCTTCAAGCAATCAAACAAAGTAGTTTCCAATTCAACCCCAGTATGTGGAGGCTTCATTCGACAGAAGTTCAGAATCTTACTAATTAATCTCCAATTATTATCAACAAAGTGAGTTGTTAAACAAATGTAACCCTCACTGGTAGTTGCTGTCCAAACTTCTTCAGTTAGACACACTCTATTAGGAATCCTCGACATGATTTGCTTGTTTTTCTTTCTCTTTGACATACATTTTCCAAACATCTCACACAACGGTATTCCTAGAATGCATCACAACATCAGGACTTATATAATTTATCCAATCCCTAATCATCTCATACTCAACAAAATTATAAGGCATATCATGATAAACTATGGCTCGTGCAAGCTTTCCTCGATAGACCTCTTGATTAATCTGTATTGTACTAGACTTTCCATGTTGCTCATTTAATTCAGAGTCTGTAAGAATCTTACAAACAGGAATATGAGACGACCCAAATGTGAAGTTCCATAGCTAATTCAAATCTTAGGATGTCTACCAACTACATATTCAGCAGCACAATAATTACACACAGTCTTTTCAAAACTGTAATACCCGGATATTTATCTGGAATATTATAAATAAAAGTTTGATATTTCTGATAAGTGAAATTTCAATCTCCGGTCTTGTATAATTATAGTCTATTTTCTAAGTAGAATTTCTGTAGAAAATCAGGGAAATTAAGGGCCAAAGTGCCAAGATGACCAAAATGCCCCTAAGGGACATAAATAACTTAGAAAATTTATGAAAAATCCTAAAAGACAGTAAAATGACCAAGTGAGATAGGAGACTATATAATCTCTAACTATTGTAATTTTATAAATTATGAAATTGGAGAAATTGTTGGAAAATACTCAAAAAGAAGTGAAATGACCATAATACCCTTGTAATTTCTAAAAAATGCAAGAGGCATGAAAATACTAATGTTGATACAAGAGTATGAAGGTAATGAGGCTTTGTAATTAAGAAAATTATCAACAGGTGATAATGAATTAATTAAGTAATATTGGGCTAATTACTTAAGCATAAGCAAAGGAAATTCAGTAATAATTATGTGAAGCTCAAAAATTAGTGGAAATTAGTTGAATATTAGTAAAAATGTATTTACTAATTAATTGGAAATTTCTATGAAAAATCATTGAGTTTAGGTATTTTTAAGCCTAAATACAAGAATGGACCAATTAGATAATTTTGTGGAAATTTTTGGAAAAATTAAATAATTAAATCATTAAATAATTAATTAAATAAAAAATAAATATTTATTAAAATAATTAAAGGGCCAACCGAAATTTTGGGCCAAATAAAAAGAAAAAAAAATGAAAAATGAAATAGAACACAAGTTGTGCAACTTGACATTAAAATAATAATATAATTAAATTAAAGTAAAAAGGGTGAATAGTGATTTATAAATTAGGAAACGGATCCTATCTAGAGATCTAGAAATAGGAATCCCAAGGTCAAGGTAAAATATTGATCAGTGAGTTTTTACCTTCAAGTGACCTCTTCCGGAAGTAAATTCCGAGGCCGTTTGTGCATTTTCCTAATAAGACGAAATAGGGAATTCTGAGAAAAGGCCAGATAGCCAAGAGGACGAAAAGGTTATGTTGTGACATTTGGAAAAGAATTGGGAATTTTCATGAACATATTTAGATTCGGTGATTTTTCGAAGAGATTGATGTTTAGAAAACAAGTTTCGACAGGACGCGTTTGGACACGTTTTTGAGAAAGACTCAAGCTGGACTGTTGGAGCCCTATATGAAATCAAAATATAGGTTAACTTGGACATTTCTACTAAGTGAGAATATGTTTTGAGTTATAAATCCGAATTTTGAGATTTCTCCGAAATCACGCGAATCGGTACCGTCGGAGAAATCGGTCGAAAGGTTACGGAAGGTGACACGTGGCCACCTCCCATTGGCCAAGACACTTGGATTTTCGGCCAAGTGTGAATGCAAAAGGGGAAGGAAAGGGTTTTTTGAAAAGTTGCTTTGGACGGTCCAGATCGCTTCTCACAAAGTTGATCCGACGGCCGAAACCCTACCTCCTTTTCTATAAATACCCTCCTTCATAATTCTCACACCTTTTCTTCCTTCTCTTGGCCGAAATTTTTGGTTGAGAAAGAAGAGAAAGGAGCTCTGGGGGAATTGTGCAGCGAAGCCCTGTAGAATTGTCCGGAAATCTTCAACGGGTAAGTCTTTTGGTTTTTAGTTCTTAGTTTGGTAGTTAGTAGAATTGTTAGTTAGATTTAGGAAGTAGGTGATGAGATTCCTATTCTTGTTTTAGGCCTTGTTTGCGTTGAAAAAATATGCAGAGGTAAAAACATAGTAGGGATCGAGTCGCCGAAAAGTTGAAGCTTTCGCAGTTTTTCAAAGTTAGGGGTAGTAATGCTAGAATAGCCTTTAAATTTTCAAGTATGATTGGGTATCATATGGGAGGGCTATTTTAGTCATTATTTCTGAAAATCATAGTTGCGTCGAAGTTCTGGCAAAATTTCGGGAGGAAAATTTGCTAGAGTAACGAAGTGCTGGCGAAATTCCGCCGATTAGGGGTAGAGGGGCAAAATGGTAATTTTTACCTAAAATGCCAATTATAGTGTCAAATCACTAATAAAGGTGATATTATTCTTATAGGATATCAGAATCTCTGATTTGCTGCCGTCACGCTGTCCGACGAACCGCTGTTTGAAGTTCACGTTCTTCCGTAAAAGTATGTTTTCCGCCGGTAGTACCTAACGTTGCCAACGAAGGTACGGACGCGTACTGTAACACTAATCTTGCACATCTTAAATACTTATATGTCAATGATATGTTCGTAGACCGTTATACAGAGGGTTATAGTTTTGATAACGCCGTTTTGTTTTCCTAGCGCTGAGGACACGACTAATTATCGTGGCACTGGTGAATAGTGCAAGCTGTTGTTGTTATTTACCTTATGGGGCTTTACATATTGCTCTGTGCTTATGTTTTGTCGGCATAATGATCATGCATCTCTAGTATGCTTATGATATCTTGTTGTATTAGCTCTAGAATATCGTTGGTTATATCTTGTGTTGTTTGGGTATGAGGTTAACCGTTACACGAGATTCAATGTGGTAAATTGAATCTCATTGTAGCTCAGTGGTCGGGAGGACCACGGTTCGTGGATCGAGGCAAGTACCGGAGTAGGCGTGCGGCGAAGACTATCTCCATCTTATCGTATTCTGTTATTACACTATTTCCTTTCTAAACTTTAGGATTACTGTAATCATTACAACGTTACACAATGGTTGATGTTTTGGCTAAGAATCCAATTACTCTTTCGCTCTATTGCTCTACTCTGATTGTTTGTTTGAAAAAAAAAATTTCCGCATTTCAAACATGGGATGTTACAAAAACCATCCTTGTCCATACCAATTTTTGTAAAATACTTCCACACATTAGAGATTTCTTTTTTATTTATCTTAAAACTTCCAGACGCTTCAAGTGGGGTTTCAGATTGAACTTCATCATCCATAATATACAATGGGTGTGGCTTCTCGGACCTCAACACGTGTTCTTCTTATAATGAATTAATTACAAATCAGTTCCACCTTTTGCAGATTACACTATTCTAGACAGTGAAAATTTCAGCACTGAGAGCCAATCATCATCAGCAGCAAAAGATAAGCATGCAGCTTCAACACAAGAGCAATAGAGTTTGTTATTTTACAAATTCAAAAAAGCATGTCTGTGAAACATACAAACCACATGTAAATCAAGTCCAGAACCTGCAACCCCAGAAGGTTGCAAGGCAATTAGACGGAACTAGAGCAAACAAGAAATTAAACTATGTCCTCACAACAAATCTAGAAGGGGAGAGTCAATTAATTCAACCAACAAGATGAAACAGGAGAGGATATGAAGTAGAGAACAGAGAAACTAAATTTGTGTGGAAACAAGATCAACTAAACAAGATAAGCATACACCCATTAATATGCACTGATCAATTAAGCTTGTAATGAAACAGAAAACTGAACCTAATATGCAAATATTCCTTGTCAAGCATGACCAAGTAGTCATCCCAAAGACCCAGACCATACCTAAGAGAGGCGTTCTTAATGCAACGATATTTGCACATTCGATTTAAAAACAAAATTCAGGGATTGCACGCAAAGAACGCAAAACGGAAAATATAATTCGCATGACAATGCTCTTTTCGAACGGAAACCAAACTAGACTGACCTGATAAGACTCCGCCCTCAAGCTTCAGAACTCAACGAGTCCTAATTCTGATACCTTTTGGAAGCAGGGATCAACGAAAAATATTTCTGGGCGAAATTCGTGAAACCCAAGGTTTATCTGAAGAAAAGTTTCTCGAAAGCATTTAAAAAAAAAGGGAATTCAAAGGATCTCGCAGAAATAGAAAACAAATCAACAATTTAAACCCTACCTCGTCGAAGACACAATGATCGCAGAACCAAACTTTGTTTTGGCAATGAGACACACACATAAAGCATAGACAAAAAGGAAAAAGGTAAGGGAACACTTGTAGCCGGATGAATTGGTGATATACTACTGGATCCATCTTAAGTTCAAGTTTTTTTTGCCATGGCGCTTTCGAATAACATTATATATATCTAGAATGACTCTGAGTCGGACGAGTTCTCAAAATGAAGATGAAGCCGACGTGGTGAGGAAGGTGGTGATAGATGCGGCTAAGCTCTCCGGAAAGTTCAACATATCTGACTTCATTTCGTTCTGCAAGATATTTGATTTGCAGGGATTCAACTAGAGGTTGAAGGAAGTTCGAGAGAGGTTTGATACCTTGATGGAAAGAGTAATAGAAGAGCATCAAGAAGAAAGGAGGAAAAACAAAGAGATGGGTGCCAAAGGAGATAAAGTCAGGAATATATACTGGACGTTTTGCTAGACATATATGAAGATGACAAATCTGCTATAAAATTGACAAAAGAAAATATCAAGGCCTTCATCGCTGTGAGTTCAGTCTTTATGTTCTTAATTTTTTATAAATGTTGTGGACTTAAAGAGAGAAATATAATTCTTAATTAAGAAGCTCTGTAGTGTGTGGATATGAGATCCCAGAGAAGACTCGGTTATTTGTAAACGTGTGGGCTATAGGTAGGGACCCCAATCACTGGAAGAACCCAGATGAGTTTAGTCCAGAGAGATTCATGAGCGAAGATAGAAATGGACAGAGTCGATTAGATGTTAGGGGTCAACATTTTCAGTTCGTTCCTTTTGGAAGTGGGAGAAGAGGGTGTCCTGGGACATCACTGGCTCTTCAGGTTGTGCAAATAAATCTTGCAGCCATGATTCAGTGCTTTGAATGGAAGGTGGATGGCACTGTTAGCATGGAGGAAAAAGCTGGGATTACCGCTCCGAGAGCTCACCCCTTGATCTGTGTCCCTGTGCCCAGGCTTCACCCATTTCCTTCTATATCTTTCTGATCCACGGTTCTCGCGTTCTTCTCCCAAGGAACAGCGATGGGAATGTGTCCTGTATGTATTTTCTTTCTTTTAGAATACAAAATAAGATACTGGTATTTAGAATCATGTAACCTAGCGTGACAGGGGAGGAAGTTTATTCTATCGTTGAGAAGCTCAAGGTGTTGGGGGCTTCTTTTGTACTGAAATGATCTAAGTGTTGCTTGTATTCTTATCTGTTCCAGTTAGTCATCAGTGGAGACACAAACACACACAGCGGTCTCTTCAGGATAAATTGCCTTTACAATACTTGATTCTCTTATGATTTGCTTTCGCAAATAAAATGCCTCTAGCAAGCTTGCACTGTACTTGCTTGTGAGACTATGTATGAATGCATCTTCTAAGCTAAAAATTTACATTGTCTTTCTTTCGGTATTAATGTTATCAATCCAAAACTAGACACTATTTTATACTGTACTGTTCGAGGGGGGATTATCTGGCTTCTTTTAAGAGAAACTAGCATAGACCCCGTGCGATGCACGGGCGCAATCTGTATTGCTTTAATGCAGTGTTTCTTAAAGATGTATCAATTGTATTTACAATTGTTTTATATAATAGCAAAACTAATTGTTTTTATCATCATATTATCATGTTGAAAATTTTATAAATTTTTGTATAGAACGAAAAAATTCATTAATTAGTTAATTTTCTAGAAAACTTCAAAATATAAAAAAATTTGATATAATGGAATATGGAAATATAAGTTACTGCAACCAACTGTTCATCAAATTCATATGATATCCTTCCTAAATTGCATTTCCTCCTTTATGAGTTGATTGTTCATCTCTATGCTCTAACTCAATCTGCTTGAGTTTATTCATCCGGTATACATTTTCCTTCAAAATTCCCTGCGTGCTTCTTTTTCAGAGATCGAGTTTCAATTATTTAAGACCCTGTTCAAACTTCTATAATTTGTACTATGCATCAGACCAAGTTCCCTGTCCAACTTAAGAGACAAAGGAAGGAGAGGACTATAGAGGTACCAGCCGATAAGGGTCTACAAACCTCCTCAAACTCTAATGACAACACAAACAGAAACAAACAACTGATGCATAAATGTGATTGTCTATTACCAAGAATATAAAATGAGAAAAAGTTATGAATTTAAGTATTGCAATCCAAATTTCCAATGAAGATGGGTACACAAAAGGCGAAAAAAATCATTTAGAAAACATCGATGAAGATGGAAACACAAATAAAAGATGTCAGAAGATGAGTAATGCATTAACGGATGCAATTTCAAAATCAATCTTAATAAGATGAATACCCCAAAAGGTGAGGAAATTGTGGAAGACGATTTACTACGAAAATCATAAGTGAAGACATAGAATGCAGAGCACAAATCCGGAGGGCACCTCAATATTTATAGCATGCGACATAACTGACATAACCACTCCGACCATAATGACATCACGATCTCTATCCGGTATGCACACGACGTCCACTAACACGATATCATGGGGAATTAGGGTGTGCCAACGACAACATGGAGAGTCCAACTTCCAAAAGAAAGATATATATATATATATATATATATATATATATATATATATATATATATATATATATATATATATATAGCCAAATTAAAATTAAGGGTAATACAATCTTTCGGTCCTTCAAAATAAAAAATTACTTATATAAGAAGACAAATAAATAAGGAATTATCTTAGTTAATTTATTTGAAATTTGAATCCCTATATTATCTCTAACTATATTTCATATACTTGCTCGTTGTTTTACTAAATAAATTTTGAAGATTAAAACATGAAAAAACAGTAAATTCAAATGCGGTTATTGGTAAAAAATATATATTTAGTTATTATTGAGGAAAAAATAAGATTGGTAAAATAGTGTGTAACTACCTTCCCCATTATCTCTCTTTCATAACGACCTTGTTTTTTAGTGTCTCTCCCTATATATATATATATAACCAAATTAAAATTAAGGGTAATACAATTTTTCGGTCCTTCAAAATAAAAATTTACTTATATAAGAAGACAAATAAATAAGGAATTATCTGAGTTAATTTATTTGGAATTTGAATCCCTATATTATCTCTAACTATATCTCATATATCTCTGCTCATTGTTTTAGGAAATAAATTTTGAAGATTAAAACATGAAAAAATAGTAAATTCAAATGCGTTTATTGATTAAAAAAATATTTAATTATTGAGGAAAAAATAAGAGAAAAAAATATACAAAATATAAGGATAGATAAAAGAAAAGTTGTTACAAAATATTTTAAAATATTAAGATGAAAATGTGAAAAATCAAATGAAGAGAGTTACCTTATCGGTTAATCTAACCAAGAGGATAATTAAGGAAGTTAATAGAGATATTTATTCTAAGAAATTGTATGCATAAATTAAAAATTTAGAATTAAAATAATAAGTAAATAATATTACTTTGAAATATAGTAAAACAAAGAGGACAGGTGTCAAGTGCAAAGAAAATGTAGGCATGAATTATAAATTATAAATTAAAAATAATAAGTAAATGGAGTTATTTTGACAGTTGGTAGAATAAAAAAGACAGGTGTCAAACAGAGAGCCGCTTACTGCTCTGCTTTTATATTTATTCTAAGAAATTACTGCTCTGCTTTTATATTTATTCTAAGAAATTGTATGCATAAATTAAAAATTTAGAATTAAAATAATAAGTAAATAATATTACTTTGAAATATAATAAAACAAAGAGGACAGGTGTCAAGTGCAAAGAAAATGTAGGCATGAATTATAAATTATAAATTAAAAATAATAAGTAAAGGGAGTTATTTTGACAGTTGGTAGAATAAAAAAGACAGGTGTCAAACAGAGAGCCGCTTACTGCTCTGCTTTTATATAGGTAAGATAAATTATAAATTAAAAATAATAAGTAAAGGGAGTTATTTTGACAGTTGGTAGAATAAAAAAGACAGGTGTCAAACAGAGAGCCGCTTACTGCTCTGCTTTTATATAGGTAAGATTTTAGGACACATGCTTTTTGTATGGTGAGTTCGATCGGTGACAGGGCAAGAGTTTATCACCAACCATGTTGTTCTACAGGAACGAACCAACAAAACACCATAGCGTAGATAAATCCTACCCGATATAATCATATAAACATTTATTAATGGGAAAAACACTTCTCATGTTGTAGGAGAAGTGTTTTCTCATGTCACACACACATGAAATGGTGGGACCCACACATATATATAATTAGCATTATATATATGTGTGGGTCCCACCATTTCATGTGTGTGTAGGAATCTTCTTCTTCTCATGCAACATGAGAAGTATAAACCCCTTTATTAATTTATTGAAATGAATACTTGTTTTATTAATTAAATTTAACCATTAATTCATAAGAAGAAAGGAATATGTGTAATTCAAATTATCTCCATATAATTACGAGTTAGGTTTCTCTCTCAATCTTTTTTTTATTATCCTTCATCATCTTTCAATTATATCCATCCAATCAATCATAATACTATTTTAACATTTCTCTCATCTTTCCAATCAACGGCCTAGATGAACTAAAGAGGAAAAAAGAGAAAAAGGATAAAAAGAAAATCCTATTCCATATAATTACATTTTTGAACGTATTGAAACACAATTATAACCATTTACCTTAACCATTAACCTAGACTCGTTACAAGACTCAAACGGTGAGCTTGAATCCTACCCAGTATATATTTCAGCGTAGAGAAAAGGGAGAAACGGAGGGAAAACTCTACAAAAATGTCAATAATTTAATTTAAATATATTGTAAAAAATTAAACATGTCAATATTAATAATTTATCATACTCAGCAAATAAATTTCTGTAAAATTTATATATAAAGTCATTTGGCATGATCAATTTGAAAAAGCTTGCACGAATTTAAGAACAAGTTAACACGATTTTGTAAAGTATAAATATAAAAACGATAAATTCGATATGGGAACTCACGAGTTCAATCATGTTTACATCTAGTACAAATTTAAAATCCAGTTAATAAGATTTTATAGACATAGAAATAGTAAATTTAAAAATTCAGTTCAATCATGGTAATTGACAGCAACAATCTCATATAAGAACTTACTAATACGTTATTATCTCTATTAAAATCAGTTGAAAGCAACCAGCAGGGTTTTATTAAGAAAATAAATAAATAAGTTTAAAAACATATATTTTCGTATTTTTAAAATCAAATAATTCAATGAAGGTAGACTTATTAATTTATATCTAAATAATACCTCCTCATCAAAGTCCACTTCTTTAGGCCAAAAAAATCCCATCTTCCACAAAGAATCTCACAAGGTGGCCTCATTTAACTAATTGATGTGGGTCAGTATCAATTTTACTCTGCAACTTGCCCCCGCCACAATCTGGCTGTGCTGCCTCTATCGATCACGTTCAAATACTGCAAATCCATCCAGTGCCGTCAACCCCACCGGATGGCTCCCGTATGTGTTGTTGAACCTCATTGATCTCTCAGAGCTATTGAAACCTATATTAAGTAGTGCTCTTTTTTCATTGGTTCATAAGAAAGTATAATCCTTCATTCAAATAGGGAATCCATTCATATCCACATAATTTTATCTGATCTTAAAAATAGAAACAGATTGTAAATTTGTTTGTATGTTTTTAATTTATATAAATGTGACTTTATAGGTCTTTGGAACGTTAGAATTATATATATCATCATCTACATTTAATTTTTTTTAAATATAATGTAAAATTAAATTTTGGTCCCCCAATTTCCCCCCTCTTTTTATATTTTTGAGGCTTATAATTCAAGTTGTGTTCTATGTGGAGTCTTATATGATTTATGTTAATCTTGTCATTTTTTTTTCTATATTTCATTCTAATTATCTGAAATTTTTAGCTTATTAGTGAAATTTACTTTTGTGGTGTATTCTTTAGTATGCTTTTACCTACTTTATACTACACCTGTAGATGAAGTTTATTGATTTTTCATTCTAAACCTCAGCCTCTTACCTTCCAATGTTGTGGTGTTCAATTACATGAAGTCTATGGTTCAACCAAAGATTCACAATCACATAAATTAAAGTCTCTTGCCTTCCAATGTTTGTGGTGTATTTTTTTATATTATTTTCTTTTCTGGTTTATATTCTTTTATTTTTTAATACATATAAAACTTTTCTTAAAAAAAATTCGGAGGCAGCATCCTCACCACTATTTGGCCCCCCAAATTTTTGTCTCAAACTCCGCCCCTACATGTGTGTTCACATTATCATGTATATGAAACTTAGATTCCTTACAAGTTTTCTTCTATAAAAAAAGGAAATAAAAAAATAGAGGGAAATAAAAAAGAAAATTGTAGCCCGGAAAATTCTACCTTTTCCTCATAAAACAGAGGATTTAGGCAATAATATTAATTTTTCTTGCTATGGTTTTTCGTTAATTTTGTAAATAAATATCATAAGAAAATAAATATATGGGATGTTTGATATGTTTATTACTTGTAACGATAAGATAATAAAAAAGATTGAAGCTCAGTAAAAATGTGCCACCGAACAAAAACTGGGGCTTCTCACTGCATCTAGAGTTCTTATTTCACTTATTATAATAAATATGAAATAATTAATATATTGTAAATATAGGCATAAAAAATATATATTATAAAGCATAAAAATATTAAATTTTTAACTAAATAATATTCCTATCTAAATTGAAATTAAAAATCATTTTTTTATTTTTAGAAATCAAATACTTTTGGGTGAGATAGGACAATTTTAAATCAAATATCCTGTAATTTTATTTTCTTATATAAATTAAGTTAAAAAAAATAGAATTAGTAAGAAAGGAAAAAATATCTGGATTAAGGCTTTAATTTCGACATCATCCATGTGCTCTCTTCTCTTCCATTTTCACCTAAAAGGAATGTTTGTGGGACTTATGGAAAGTTTTTCTGCGGGACGCTATTGGACGTCCGGCCCAACGCCGGACTTGGAGCTTTTGATAAAAACCCACTTTTTGGTTGAAAGTCAGATGGAAAATGTTATGGACCTAAGTCTAGGCCCATTGATTAACCGGTCCAGCAGGGCAATCCACGCAAGGATCTCAACCGGCCTATAAGGATCCAAACCGAATGACCTATTCCAGGGGGCGGTTACCTAGATTTCCGGAGACACCCGAGGTGGGATCGGAGGCTCTAACCATAAGGTACATTCTATATATATGTAGGAGGTACACGATCAAGGTACACAAGTTCTAATCCTTGAACTAATCTACATACAATTACATTGTGCACACACCGCACCCCCTTTAGGCGAAACGTCTGGTTGTGTACAGTGATCCACTCTTCTCCTGGACGCTTTCCCTATAGGCATACAGGAGGAGTCTATCGATCCTATATTAAAGCTCCAGCCTGTCGGGCTGGACATCTGTGTTCTACTCCAGAACAGTGGCACCGTCCGTGGGGGACGAACTGACCATCCTCAACATAGGAGCGAAAATGTAACCCGCGGCGTTAAGCTTGATTCCGGGGTTCAGATGCCGGATTTGCGCCAACGCGTTCTCAAAAGCATCCCCCACTACTTCTTTTAGCATTGCTTGTACCTCGCTCGTCTTCTCCTTCGACTCCGCCAGGGAAGCCGAGATTGAGTCAGTCTCAGCCTTCAGCTCATCCCTCTCGGCTTTCAGCTCGTCCCTCTCGGCCTTTAGGGCGTCAATCTCTTGGGCATCATCAGCCCGTGCCACTTTCAGGGTTGAGATCAGGGTATCCGCCTCTTCCAGGATACTCTTTGTCCTCTGCAGCTCGTCTTCCACCCTCTCGAGGCTATGTTGACTAGCTTGGAACTCGTTCGAAGCCGCTTTCCACTGCTTCAGAGTTTCGTCTCGTTCCGCCCTTGCGCGTTTTTAATCAGTCGTCGCTTCCACAAAGTTGTAGTGCATGGTAAGGAAGGTCTGAGACAAGCCGGCAGCCCTCTGATTATTGGTGCCGATAGCCTGGATATCTCGTATGTCGGCCTCCAACGATGGCACCGCTTCACCATACCAACGGGGGGGGAGCGAGACGCTCAACTCTTCAGTAATTCCCTTACTCCATGAGTAGGAGCGTGGAATCACGAAGGGTGGAGGCGGTAGGGCTCGAACTGGTTGTGCAGAAGAGGGACCAACAATCGTCGAGTTGGACGGCTGCGGCATCACGGGGGGATATGGTTGGCGTACTGGGACCGGGTCTTTTAACTGGCACCACGGGGCGGTCTTACTCCTTTTCGGTGCAGCCACCTTCGAGGATTGGCCGACCTTCGACTTGCCCACGTCGGGAGCCGACCTCTTTCGGCCCTTGACAGGCTCCTCATCTGGTATCCCAGCCAAGTACTTCAGCCCTTTCATCTTCAGATCTGCACAAAACACAAACATCAAAACATCAGCGGATAGGGCTAAAATTAACGACGAACTTAAAGGCAATAAAGTTCAGCGTATTTGCAAAAAAGGTCGGCTCATACTCGCCCCCCATCTCATCTCATCCCGGTGTTGATTTTCGGCCCGGTATTGGGCTACTAAGGAAGCCGCCCCAACAGTACCGTGCCCTTTCACGTGGGATATAATGTTGTCAATAGCATTTTTCTCGTCGCATAACAAATTGGCCCGTTCAACCTTATAGGCGCTAACAGACACCTTATGGTGATCATTGGACCAGTATAAAGGAAATCGCTATTCGACATCCTTAGAGTCAGGACCAAGAAGAAACCAGGGCTCTACGCCAGACTTGGCCATTACTTTAAAAAATTCGGTCTTAAAGTGCTTAAAGGAGTCCGAAATCGGGTGAATAGCCGTCTGTTCACAATGCCCCGAATGGAGGTCCAACCCTTCAGCTCGGCTCCTTCCTTTCCAGATCGAGATGTGTGGGGAGTAAAGAAGTAGAAAAACATGGAGGTGGTGCAAGACAAATCCAGATTCTGACACAACCTCTCAAACGCAATTATGCAACCCCACCCATTAGGATGCAGTTGAGAGGGAGCTAGGCCAAGGAATTGTAAAATGGCCGTCTGAAAGTCGGTGAACGGGAAGCAGACACCGAGCCAGGTCACGTAGTCACGGTAAAAAAAGAAGTAGGAGTTGTGGCTTCCCCTCTAATGGAACAAATAGGCTCCTCATCTTCAGGTGGGCTAAGGGTATAGGTTTCATTTTCTTCCAAGGGAAGGTTGGTGATATCAGTCATACTCATCGAGGAGCGGTATGACAGCACCTCATGGGTAATCCAGGGGTATTTTCCACCAAAGCTTGCGAGGGGCTAGCTGGACTTGATTTACCAGACGCTGACTCCGCAATGTGGGAAGAAGAGGACGAGGCCATTATACCTACCACAAAAATAAAAATAAAAACAAAATCAGAGTTTGCCTAGCATACCTGATGTCAAAAAGCTAAGGCGTGTTTGAACTGGCATAGACAAAGTAAGACTAGACTCCAAGACGACAGGTTTAAGATTTGGGGGAGCCACTCGGGAAGCTGGGACAAGGTTGTGACGGCACGTGGCCAAAATCGACTCAGCCATTATGGAACTACCGCTGGAGATAAGCCAGGAACTCTCATATATGCAGTCGTAGCATGGGCCGAAGTAATTGGCAACCTCGGCTCTAGGGTCCAGCCTCCACACGTCGTCATACTGGTTAATAGGAGGGACCGCGATAGGAGCGGTATCATCAAGGTTCAATGATCTCAGATTGTGGGGTAACAAGGCCGGAACGCCTTGACTTCCTCCAACGACCTGACTCCCTCCCTGAACAGAGAATCAGAGGAAGGAAGAACCTACCCAGGAAAACCAAAGACACGAAATGCAGAAAGCAGAACCTAACATGGGGTGGATTCGCAACCAGAAACGCAACGCAGACACTATAGACAAGAGTAAAAATGAAGAAACAACAGCAGAGGGGTCAATACCTGATTTGAAGTAGAGAATAACTCTAGGAAATACGAACAACAGATATGTGAAACGTCATGAACTAAAAGGCAAATATGAATATAAGCTTTCGAAAAAATCAAACCGCCAGGGGCAAAGATGCCAATTCACTCATAAACTAAGGATGACGTGACACGCGCATTTAATGCGCACTGAGCAGTCATTTATTACACCCAAAGGCCGTAGAGGCTAGGCGACAAATGACTTCGGCAAGTGCACCGATCGTTACAAGTAATAAAGTATGTGAGAAAGAGATCGTCCCACGAGGAATAGTACTCCAATCACTAATTCGTTATTTTAGATTTAGTTGGATAAATAGAGTGATATGGGGTGAGTTGTAACCAACTAGAATTTAAAGAATTAACTAAAGAATAAGAATTAAGAATTAAGAATTTCAAGATGGAAAAGATATTCTAATCAAGAAAAGCGCAGCATTTGAAGTAGAGAATAACTCTAGGAAATACGAACAAGGTATATACGGAGTAGAACTTCCTCGCTGAACGACAGAGTGATCGTCGGGGAAGGAAAGGGAAAGAGCAGATATGTGAAACGTCATGAACTAAAAGGCAAATATGAATATAAGCTTTCGAAAAATCAAACCGCCGAGGGCAAAGATGCCAATTCACTCATAAACTAAGGATGACGTGACACGCGCATTTAATGCGCACTGAGCAGTCATTTATTACACCCAAAGGCCATAGAGGCTAGCTGACAGCGACTTCGGCAAGTGCACCGATCGTTACAAGTAATAAAGTATGTGAGAAAGAGATCGTCCCACGAGGAATAGTACTCCAATCACTAATTCGTTATTTTAGATTTAGTTGGATAAATAGAGTGATATGGGGTGAGTTGTAACCAACTAGAATTTAAAGAATTAACTAAAGAATAAGAATTAAGAATTAAGAATTTCAAGATGGAAAAGATATTCTAATCAAGAAAAGCGCAGCTAGGGCTGAGAATCCCCCTATGTTCCTCCAAGTATTTAAATTGAATCCCTAATTGATTATTCTTCCCTAAATTGACGATCAATTCTCTATAGTTAGACTAAGTCCCAATGTCTTGATGCTACCTTAATCCGTTATCTTTGAAAACAACCTAATGTCTTAGTATTGTTTGGAAAAATCAATTTGTTTACCAGAATTATGAGATCGCATAAATTCGTAAGCCTATGTCTAGGTCATGCAATTCTACGATGAATTAACGGTTCTAGTTAAATGTACCAACATCTCTATTGTCATACACTAACCTATAAACAATCTAAAAGGCGATCACTCTTTTAAGAAAGCATTAAGCATAGGTAATCCATTCAGTCAAGAAAACAATAATCAAATAAGAATCCAAATAAATACGTTAAATTCACATAGGGTTCATCCTCGCCCTAACTACTAAAAGAAATTAGCCAAGCATGGCTAGGTTAACAAAATAAAAGAAGATGGAAAATCAAACTACTCTGCATCGACCGAATTCCTCTTTTCGTTCCTCCACTGCGTTCTCGTTCACGGCGTTCTGCTTGTTCGCGCCGTGTGTGCGTCTTGAATTCTTGCTCGCGGCGTCTATGCTCTGTGTCTTCCGAAATCCCCCTCTCTTCGATTGTGTCTCGTGCCTTTTTTATTTGGGTCCACGCGCATCTTTTATCTTTTATTTTTGGATATGATCCGTTAGGATATGATATATTATATATCATATATACTAATCTCATTGTTGATCTGCTTCTGTTGTACGCACAGGGTCCTTTTTTAATTCTTCCTTGCCACGTCATAATGCTTTAATCCATTGAAATCTCAAATCTTTAATTCCACCGTGCTATCATCATCCCAAATCTTGTCCTCTTTATATATATATATATATATATATATATTATTTGATTCATTTTTATCTTTTTCTTCATATAATATCTCCTACACAATTAAATAGGATATCAATAGATTTTCAGTTATAATATCATTTTATTTTTATATTTAATTAAAAGATAGATAAGTACATAAAGATAATTAAATAAGTACAAAATATCAATAAATTCAATCCAATATATCCCAGAATCTATCCTTATTTAATTATAAAATATCTACTTATCACTAGCACGCCTCCATTTCGGCTTCACGACAGTCGAGGGACGCCAGTTGTCAAACAGACATGATAACCGGAGAAGAAGAAACGACGCAACC
Source organism: Acacia pycnantha (assembly GCA_025563575.1). Taxonomy (NCBI): domain Eukaryota; kingdom Viridiplantae; phylum Streptophyta; class Magnoliopsida; order Fabales; family Fabaceae; genus Acacia; species Acacia pycnantha. The sequence continues at coordinate 93,132 of JAMWYP010000013.1, forward strand.
CCAGAGAACACCTGGATATGCAGAATAGCTGGTGTAACGCTGCCATGATTGCGGCCGTCCAACTCGGCTATTCGGTATCCCGTTTCGACAACACGACCAAAGCCAGCTCGATTTATCTCGGGTTCACGCATCGTTGTACCCCGGGTACATCAATTCGGATCTAGCGCACACTGAGTTCCATAGCCAGGCATCATTCACCCCGGATATCCAAGAGCATGGATAGCCGGGCTGGTGGGCCAACATCGGACTATTAAAACGGCTATTAAACAGTAGTCACACTCAGAGCACGATGAGAGGCAATCTCACACTCTTTCTCGCACTCTTTCAAAACTCTAAGACAGTATGTTCACCTCGGTTGCCCAAAACTTTGAGCACCCAAGCTGGGGGGCAACTGTTATGGACCTAAGTCTAGGCCCATTGGCTAACCGGTCCAGCAGGGGGCAATCCGCGCAAGGATCTCAACCGGCCCATAAGGATCCAAACCGAAGGACCTATTCCAGGGGGCGGTTACCTAGATTTCCGGAGACACCCGAGGTGGGATCGGAGGCTCTAACCATAAGGTACATTCTATATATATGTAGGAGGTACACGATCAAGGTACACAATTTCTAATCCTTGAACTAATCTACATACATTTACACTGTGCACACACCGCACCCCCTTTAGAAACGCCTGGCTGTGTACAATGATCCACTCTTCTCCTGGACGCTTTCCCTATAGGCATACAGGAGGAGTCTATCGATCCTTATTAAAGCTCCAGCCTGCCGGGCTGGACATCTGTGGTCTACACCAGAACAGAAAAAAAGCTGACCCAAACAAGAAAAAATGAGCTTGCTTATGGATTGAGTTTTTTTTTTTAATTACTGGCTCAAATGCTGCTAGAGGGGACTCTATACAGGCCTTAACCTTGGAAATTTTCAATTGAAGCCTTGAAGGGTTGTCAAATTTTAGGAACAGATGGTTCAACTGTTCAAGATCTAGTCTTCATTTAAGCATGCATCTTTATCAAAAAAAAAAAAAAATCTAGAGATTTTTTATCAAATTTGATTTTATGGTCTCTATGTTCTTCTTGCAACCATAACAATCATAGTCTTCTTGATAAATAAATAGTGTGATTTGTTATAATTTTTATATTTTATTTTGATACAATCATAACTTTTTCTTTTAATGGATAGCAAATGGAAGAGAGACTATTAGTAAGGATACAAATTAACGAGTCGGGCCATAAGCAGGTCAGGTCGTAGGCCATCTAATAGGGGTTTGACCTATTTTCACTCGGAGGGAGAAGAAGAAACAATATAAGCCGTTAGTTACCTATCTATCTACTTTATTATCATAAATACTGTAGAAACGGATCAATTTAACATTATTTAGCAAATTTGAATATCAAATTCACAAAATTAAAATAAAAAATAAAAAATTTGAATATAGAATTAAAAAAATAAAAAATGCAAAGGTTACCTCGCGAGGTACTTTTTAAAAAATTAATATAAAATTCACTGTGACCTAACGAGGTACTTTTTAAAAAAATTACAAAAATAATATAAAATTTAAAAAATATGATTTTGTTTTTCAAATTCGAATTTAAAAGAAAAAATTCAATGTTACCTCACAAGGTAGTCTGAGATAAGTACTTTTAAAAAAAATAAAAATAAAAAATTCACTGTGACCTCGCCAGGTACATTTAAAAAAAATTAAAAAAAATAAAATAAAAATAAAAAAATTCAGTGGGACCACGCGAGGTACTTTTTTTAAAAAATAATATAAAATTAAAAAAATCCAAAAAAATACTATGACCTCGCGAGGTGGTCCGACTACCTAGCGAGGTACATTTTGAAAAATTTTAAAAAATGAAAAGTAAATAAATATAAAAGTAAAAAAATCGAAAAATAAATAAAAAATTTACTATGACCTAAAAAACAAAGTATAATAAAAAAACGATAAAAATAATAATAAAGAAGGGGACCTCGCGAGGTACTCCAACTACCTCGCGAGGTCAAAATCAAGGACACCTCGCGAGGTACTCGAACTACCTCGCGAGGTCCTTCTACAAAATCAATAAAAAAATATTAAAATTAAAAAAATCACAAAATCATAAGAATGCTAAAAGTAGTAAAAAATAAGGACACCTCGCGAGGTATTTGGGAACCTCGCGAGGTTTTCTCAAAAAATGAATAAAAAAATTTTACAATTAAAAAAAAACAAAGTATAATAAAAAAAGATAAAAATAATAATAAATAAGGGGACCTCGCGAGGTACTCGAACTACCTCGCGAGGTCCTTCTACAAAATCAATAAAAAAATATTAAAATTAAAAAAATCAAAAAATCATAAGAACGCTAAAAGTAGTAAAAAATCAAGGACACCTCGCGAGGTATATGGGAACCTCGCGAGGTTTTCTCAAAAAATGAATAAAAAAATTTTACAATTAAAAAAAAACGAAGTATAATAAAAAAAGATAAAAATAATAATACAGAAGGGGGACCTCGCGAGGTACTCCAACTACCTCGCGTGGTCCTTGTAAAAAATGAATAAAAAAATTTAAAAATTTTGAAATGAAAAAATCAAAAGAAGGGGACCTCGCGAGGTACTCGAACTACCTCGCGAGGTCCTTCTACAAAATCAATAAAAAAATATTAAAATTAAAAAAATCAAAAAATCATAAGAACGCTAAAACTAATAAAAAATCACGGACACCTCGCGAGGTATTTGGGAACCTCGCGAGGTTTTCTCAAAAAATGAATAAAAAAATTTTACAATTAAAAAAAAACAAAGTATAATAAAAAAACGATAAAAATAATAATACAGAAGGGGGACCTCGCGAGGTACTCCAACTACCTCGCGTGGTCCTTGTAAAAAATGAATAAAAAAATTTAAAAATTTTGAAATGAAAAAAATCAAAAGAAGGGGACCTCGCGAGGTACTCGAACTACCTCGCGAGGTCCTTCTACAAAATCAATAAAAAAATATTAAAATTAAAAAAATCAAAAAATCATAAGAACGCTAAAACTAATAAAAAATCACGGACACCTCGCGAGGTATTAGGGAACCTCGCGAGGTTTTCTCAAAAATGAATAAAAAAATTAAACAATTAAAAAAAAATGAAAGTATAATAAAAAAAAGGATAAAAATAATAATACAGAAGGGGACCTCGCGAGGTACTCCAACTACCTCGCGAGGTCCGATTACAAAATGAATAAAAAAATTTAAAATTAAAAAAATCAAAAAATCATAAGAACGCTAAAACTAGTAAAAAATCACGGACACCTCGCGAGGTATTTGGGAACCTCGCGAGGTTTTCTCAAAAAATGAATAAAAAAATTAAACAATTAAAAAAAAAACAAAGTATAATAAAAAAAAGGACTACAAAATGAATAAAAAAAAATTAAAATTAAAAAAATCAAAAAATCATAAGAACGCTAAAACTAGTAAAAAATCACGGACACCTCGCGAGGTATTTGGGAACCTCGCGAGGTTTTCTCAAAAAATGAATAAAAAAAGTAAACAATTAAAAAAAAAACAAAGTATAATAAAAAAGAGGATAAAAATAATAATACAGAAGGGGACCTCGCGAGGTACTCTAACTACCTCGCGAGGTCGTAGTAGAAAATGAATAAAAAAATTAAAATTAAAAAAATCAAAAAATCATAAGAACGCTAAAACTAGTAAAAAATCACGGACACCTCGCGAGGTATTTGGGAACCTCGCGAGGTTTTCTCAAAAATGAATAAAAAAATTAAACAATTAAAAAAAATGAAAGTATAATAAAAACAGGATAAAAATAATAATACGAAGGGGACCTCGCGAGGTACTCCAACTACCTCGCGAGGTCCGATTACAAAATGAATAAAAAAATTAAAATTAAAAAATCAAAAAATCATAAGAACGCTAAAACTAGTAAAAATCACGGACACCTCGCGAGGTATTTGGGAACCTCGCGAGGTTTTCTCAAAAATGAATAAAAAAAGTAAACAATTAAAAAAAAAACAAAGTATAATAAAAAAGAGGATAAAAATAATAATACAGAAGGGGACCTCGCGAGGTACTCTAACTACCTCGCGAGGTCCGATTACAAAATGAATAAAAAAAAATTAAAATTAAAAAAATCAAAAAATCATAAGAACGCTAAAACTAGTAAAAAATCACGGACACCTCGCGAGGTATTTGGGAACCTCGCGAGGTTTTCTCAAAAAATGAATAAAAAAATTAAGCAATTAAAAAAAAATGAAAGTATAATAAAAAAGAGGATAAAAATAATAATACGAAGGGGACCTCGCGAGGTACTCCAACTACCTCGCGAGTCCGATTAAAAAATGAGGGGGACCTCGCGAGGTACTCCAACTACCTCGCGAGGTCCGATTACAAAATGAATAAAAAAAAATTAAAATTAAAAAAATCAAAAAATCATAAGAACGCTAAAACTAGTAAAAAATCACGGACACCTCGCGAGGTATTTGGGAACCTCGCGAGGTTTTCTCAAAAATGAATAAAAAATTAAACAATTAAAAAAAAAACAAAGTATAATAAAAAAAAGGATAAAAATAATAATACAGAAGGGGGACCTCGCGAGGTACTCCAACTACCTCGCGAGGTCCTATTACAAAATGAATAAAAAAAAATTAAAATTAAAAAAATCAAAAAATCATAAGAACGCTAAAACTACTAAAAAATCACGGACACCTCGCGAGGTATTTGGGAACCTCGCGAGGTTTTCTAAAAAATGAATAAAAAAGTAAACAATTAAAAAAAAAACAAAGTATAATAAAAAAGAGGATAAAAATAATAAAAAAGAAGGGGGACCTCGCGAGGTACTCTAACTACCTCGCGAGGTCCGAGTAGAAAATGAATAAAAAAAATTAAAATTAAAAAAATCAAAAATCATAAGAACGCTAAAACTAGTAAAAATCACGGACACCTCGCGAGGTATTTGGGAACCTCGCGAGGTTTTCTCAAAAATGAATAAAAAAATTAAACAATTAAAAAAAAATGAAAGTATAATAAAAAACAGGATAAAAATAATAATACAGAAGGGGGACCTCGCGAGGTACTCCAACTACCTCGCGAGGTCCGATTACAAAATGAATAAAAAAAAATTAAAATTAAAAAAATCAAAAATCATAAGAACGCTAAAACTAGTAAAAATCACGGACACCTCGCGAGGTATTTGGGAACCTCGCGAGGTTTTCTCAAAAAATGAATAAAAAAAAGTAAACAATTAAAAAAAAAACAAAGTATAATAAAAAAGAGGATAAAAATAATAATACAGAAGGGGACCTCGCGAGGTACTCCAACTACCTCGCGAGGTCCTTGTAAAAAATGAATAAAAACATTTTAAAATTTTAAAATGAAAAAAATCAAAAAATCATAAGAACGCTAAAACTAATAAAAAATCACGGACACCTCGCGAGGTATTTGGGAACCTCGCGAGGTTTTCTCAAAAAATGAATAAAAAAATTAAACAATTAAAAAAAAAACAAAGTATAATAAAAAAAAGGATAAAAATAATAATACAGAAGGGGGACCTCGCGAGGTACTCCAACTACCTCGCGAGTCCTATTACAAAATGAATAAAAAAATTAAAATTAAAAAAATCAAAAATCATAAGAACGCTAAAACTAGTAAAAAATCACGGACACCTCGCGAGGTATTTGGGAACCTCGCGAGGTTTTCTCAAAAAATGAATAAAAAAATTAAACAATTAAAAAAAAATGAAAGTATAATAAAAAAGAGGATAAAAATAATAATACAGAAGGGGGACCTCGCGAGGTACTCCAACTACCTCGCGAGGTCCGATTAAAATCAATAAAAAAATATTAAAATTAAAAAAATCGAAAAATCATAAGAATGCTAAAAGTAGTAAAAAATCACGGACACCTCGCGAGGTATTTGGGAACCTCGCGAGGTTTTCTCAAAAAATGAATAAAAAAATTTTACAATTAAAAAAAATCAAAGTATAATAAAAAAAGATAAAAATAATAATAAAGAAGGGGGACCTCGCGAGGTACTACAACTACCTCGCGAGGTCCTATTACAAAATGATTAAAAAATAATTAAAATTAAAAAAATCGGAAAATCATAAGAACGCTAAAAGTAGTAAAAAATAAAGGACACCTCGCGAGGTATTTGGGAACCTCGCGAGGTTTTCTCAAAAAATGAATAATAAAATTTTACAATTAAAAAAAAAACAAAGTATAATAAAAAAACGATAAAAATAATAATACAGAAGGGGACCTCGCGACGGATGTATCTGTCCGTTGCAAACATATTGCGACGGATATGAATATCCGTCGCAAATTTTGCGACGGACGTCATATCCGTCGCAAATTGCTGTTTTTTGTGATGGAAACTTTTTCCGTCGCAAAATTCCATCGCTATTTTCACTTTTTCTAGTAGTGTATAACCCTTTGATTTATAAAATATACTCTCTCTATTTGGAGAGTTAATCTCTGCCATAAATATAAGAAATCGCTTTTTATTTTTCAATATTATTCTAATTTACTCATATTGATACTCTCTCAACAATAATAAAGAATGAGATAGAGTGAATAGGAAATTAAGGAAGATGACTAAGGTATTTTAGAAATACATGTCATATTAACTAACTTCTTTAATCTAATTAAATTAGATAAATAATGTATTATATTAAGGATTGAAGGGAGTATTTGAAGCATTCATGTTAGTTGCTTAGACGATAAAACTGCTATTCACTCACGCTTTCGCCAAAAGTTACGATCTTTGATGATTTATCACTTAAAAACAAAGCACACAATATGATAAAATCATTTAGTAAAAAAAAAGTACTGATTTGTGAAACATGATGGGTCTCCCTTTGAAAGAAAAAGGCGAAAAGAAAACTGAAGTTGAAAAATAAATTGAAGTCTCGCGCAAAAGGTGTATACGTTTGTGGAGATTGATATTGGCTTCACAAATTGCCGCTTTTTCATTCTTACGTAGGTGGAAAAGCCATCCTGAGAGAATCCAAAGTTGGCTTTAATTGTACAACGCAAGTAGCCATCAGTGTTTTAAGCCCGTTTGTATGGAGCTTAAAAAAACCAACAACATTTTAGTTTGTTGTTGTGACTTTTGCTTTTTTTAAAAAAATATCATTTAAACACATAAATTTAAAAAGTGTTTTTTTTATCAAAAAAACTCATCCAAACGGGCTCTTATTCTATTTTGCTGAGTTCATTCACACAGCAAACCCTAGCCTGTATGTCCGCGCAATAATTAAATTAAACGAAATAAAAAAAAAGTCACTTACATAAGTGAAGGTGTCGAAGCCCCACTTCAGCCATGATCTTATTTCTTTTTAAGAAATAAGAAAAGAAAGAAAAATCACCTTCTTTAAAACATTGATTAACAATTATACTAATCCGGTTAGGATAGGAGGGAGTATTACAAATAGCAGACAGGCCAATAATAGATTTGGCAGTTTTACATTGACAATACTAAATAACTTATTACACAAAACCCATATTGTTTACTACATTTTTATAATCAACACGCGTTATTATGAGAACGAGAAAGCATCCACAAGGTATAAGTGACATCCGGAGTCGGTTTATTTAGCGTCTCCCTCGAAGTTGTTTTTGTTCTCCCCTCCTTAGATCACTTGGCGTGCCTTTTTAACTAGCACACATTTTTGCTCTTATTTGCAAGCTGGTAGTGGGGAGCCACAGAGGCACTTGTTGTGTAAGTATGAATATATATCAAAGCTCTGCAACTTCCCTCCCACCGGAATCTGACCGCACAGCCTGTTATAGCTCACATTCAAATACTGGAAATTCAGTTCCGTCAACTGCTGAGGAAGACTGCCGTACACCTCGTTATGATTCAGATCTAGAGACGTCAGGCTGCTGGGGAACACAACCTTGCTCAGATTAAATGCCAGCTGATGATTCCTGGAGAGGTCAACTATCTGCACCGTTTTATTGGAACCAAACAGCATGGACGCATCTCCTTTCAGGCTGTTGCGCGACAAATCTATGGAGGTCAAGTTCAAGTTGTTGAGAGAGTTGGGGATGTGACCAGAGAGATTATTGTGAGAGAGATAAAGATCGGGGCTGCTCTTGAAGTAACCGAAGGACTCGGGGATGGAGCCCGTGAGGTGATTGCGGTCCAAGTGAAGGGCGTTGAGGTTAGACAATTGGGAGAGAGAAGGCGGGATTGTGCCGGAGAGATTGTTGAAGGAGAGGTCGAGGAAAGTGAGGTTCTTGAGCTGGGCAAGGAAGCTGGGAACGGAACCGGAAAGGTTGGTCCAGCTGATGCGGAGGAAGGTGAGGCGGGTGAGCTTGGCGATGGCCGGCTGGAGGGGGCCGGTGAGGTTGGGGAGCTTGTGGAATTCAAGAGATTGGAGGTAAGGGAGATTGGCGATGGAAGGAGGGATTTGAGCGGAGAAATTAGAGCGGGCGGTGGAATCAAGAATGGTGAGGGAGACGATGCGGTGGGTTTTGGAGTCGCAGGTGACGGTGTACCAGTCGCAGCAATCGGTGTCGGGGTTCCATGAGGCGAGGAGGTAGGGATTGTTGAGATCTTTTTTGAGGCGGAGCAGAGCTCTCTTGTCGGCGGGGTTGCACAGCTCGGACAGAGCAGGAGAGACCAGCACCAGAAGCAAGCAGAGACGAACCATGCACGCCATGTTTCGTGGATTGGGATGCGATGGGAGGACCGTGGATGGATGATGCGTTTATATATTGCGTGCGCATGTGTGTGAAGCGTCAACTTTAATCTACAACTGACGTCTTCGATTCCTATACATTCTGTCTCAGTTCATTTTGGCCGTTTATATTATTATTATAAGTATCGCATTATATTATATTTGCATTTATCGCGAAGATCTGGAATGGCGTTGAATGTCAACGCAACAGCTAGCTGAGAACATGACATGTCGTTACTTGTACGAGTTAGTCACGCTTTCTCCCTTTTCTTATTATTATCTGCCAAATATCTGCTTATTGCCTAAATAACTACCAAAACCCACACCCAAACAGACCTTTAACGTGAAGATCCTGGATCTGATTAAAGTTCCTCTATTTTCATCCGCCAAATGGCTGCTAATTTTAGTATCTGTTTGGGTTCACGTTTGAAAAGTATGTTTACGTAAGTCGAGATAAAACTTTTCTCATATATTTATCTTATAAATCGTAAATCACGTTTTGAAAACACCACTTCTATCACTAACCTAAACGTTTACTAATCATTGAGAATTTTGTAAGGGTAGGCACCATATCAAGTAATAAAGTGATAAAAAAAAAAGTAAATTTTCCACAAAAACTTGTACTAATAATTTGGTTGAGCAATGATTTTCCAATTTTCCTTAATTTGAGTTAACACAATTTAAGTCAAATATATGAATAAAAGCTAACTAAAAAATAGTAACTATAAGGGTGATTCTATATCTTAATTAGTGATTTGGATTATTATAATCTTGGTTACTTTCTAGTATCTAATTTCTCCCAAAAATTATATTTACTAGTTTAGAACTCTTAATTACTTAAGAATGTCTTTAAATCTACTAAAAGACATCCCAATCATGGCACCCTAAAGTCTTAGGTGATTTCTTAATTTAAGAAATAAAGTGCAAGCCCAATACGACTATGTAGATCTTACAGGTATATTTATGCCTTAAAAGAAGTTATTGGTATTTCAATATTCAATTATACACATTTTAATTGAAAGTCTGATATTAATTCACTATATCTAGTCTTTTTCAAAGTAAAAATTATCATCAATTAATCCATAATCAAACTAAATAACCCAAAATAAATATTTAACTACATAGATTGAACATTTTCGTGACGAAAAGTAGGAGTCAATCAAACACAAAATAATAAAAAAATACACAAAAGATGAGAAGGAAAAGAGAAACTAATAATTAATGCCGAAATTTTATTTATGTACATATCTCCTACATCTTCAAACTTTAATCTCCTAAATTTTAAACTATCATGTTGCGGTCGCCTACCCCAAAAAAGGAATACCCCCGGGCGCCCAAACAAAATACGAGACCCCATGTATACATATATACATGTATTATATATATTTTGCGTGCTTAGGTGTTGTACGTCATTGATTTTGCACGTCTCTTCTTTCTAAACATCTTTATGATTCTTGTTTTATTTGCTTCTGTCCTTCTGATTCAATATGATAAGATATATTCCCTCTTATCTTTAATATAAAAAATATTTACCTAATTTGATTAATTAAGAAAATTAGTTGAGTTAATTAATATGACATTTATTTTCTAAAATACTTTAATTATTTTCCTTAATTCCTTCATTTCCTATTCTCCTTAATTATTGTTAAGGGAACATCAATAAGGGGCAAATTAGGAAAATAATGACAATTTTTTTTTTATATATTTAGGACTGAGAAAGACTATCCAAATATATTTTATATTAAAAACCAGAACCCGAAAAAGTAATATATATGTGTACGTATGCCCCCACGGCTCTTGCTCCCTATTAAATATATATAATCTTATTTCATACATTGCTTCATGATTTGCCTTTCTTCAATATTACGTGATATTTTCTTCTCTCTTAGATCTATAATATCTTAAGTAAAATAAAGTATGATTTGCGTAGAATTATATCAAAATTCTTTTTTATCCCTATAATTGACTAAACAGAAGAAACAATATATAATAAAATATGAATAAAATTATAAAATATTTGATCATCAACGTGTTTTCTAGGTCAGTAATATTAGCATTTTGTCAGAGAGAGATATGCTGTTTGTATGCATTATACCTCATAGCCATGTTCGGTGTCAAATAATTTTGCAGTTTTGCACCCACCCCATGATAAAATGGTGATTAAAACGCATGAAAATGGTTGATCCAAGATGCACCATAAGATGTGAGCCCATTTAACAAGCCAGGGCCTTTGCCCGTTTCTTAACGAGACCACTTGCTTTTAGCTCCCTCTTTTATACCAATAGGTGGTTGGTCCAGCGGAATGTGGCGTTGGATTCCCTTAAGAGGTCTAGGGTTCGAGTTGCGGTAACACACTTGTAATCTGTCTTGTATGGAGTTACCACTGTTAGAAAAGTCGTCATTACCACTACAGAAACCGAATCCGGATTAGTCAGAACCAAAGGTCCTAATAAACCGGTGGGATACCAAAAAAAAAAAATCCCTCTTTTGTACCCAAAAACAAAATGGAAATAGAGATCAGATTCGTCAATCTGTGCATTTTGTGCCCCTTGAACCGAATCTTAGTAAACCAAAGTCCTTAATGATTCTGTTACTATGCGGTCCCTGAAATGTTGCGTATTCCTGTTGTTCTTTTGTTTCGTTGATATGAATTGATGGTGGGCTAAAAATGTTTCAAGCCCTAATTTAATCTTGGGTTTTTTGTGTTTTGAACTGGAATTTAGCCCGGGCCCTTGGGACCCGGACAAATAGTCTCTCCTCCAGGTCTCAGTGATTTTTTATCTCACTGCACAGCAGGTCTCACCTTGTATGCTCCATTTGTTCAAAAAAAAAAACAGAGAGCTTTTATATACTCTATTTCTTTTGGGTCTAGTTTGTGCTCAAGCATTTGACCCTCAAACAGTTAGAATTGACTACTTTATTGATAAATTAGGCTAAAGAATATATTTAATTCTTTATATTTACTCTAAGGTTTAATTTGCACCCTTAAATTTATAAAATGTACTTTTGATTCTTCACCCCTTATACCGTTAATTTTATCTAATGGAGAATGCTGATTGTGCAATTAAATAATGTATGCATAAATTTTTAAAATATAAAAATAAATTATTATATGTTCCAACTGACCAAGGAGGAAAGCGTAATTCATTTCATCAGAGATTGTGAGAGAGCACAAAAATTTTGGAACTTGTTAAAATCTAACCACTTTGCTCAGCTTTTTGCAGGTACTTTGCAGGCTTGGCTCCAATGGAACACCAGCCACAACCCGAGTAAAGGTAGATTTCAGGATACCCCCTGGCTGAGAGTGTTCAGCCTGGGATGTTGGATCTTGTGGACCACCAGATGCAAATCTCTGTTTCAAGGAGAGCACACGAATACTAGAGAGATGGTTCACCGGTGTAACTATCTTATCATGGAGAGTGCCACTAACCATACTCTTGCTCATAAGATTTTTCAACTGGGTAATCCTCAGGAAAAGTGTTGGACGCCTCCTCCGGTAGATGTGGCTCGCATTGACGTTGATGGTTCGGTTCGTCATTTTAACCAAGCGGCATGTGGAGGAGTCACTGTGACAATAAAGATTATAAAAATGTAGTAAACAGTATGAAGTGTGTGTAATAAATTATTTAGTATTGTCAATGTAAAACTGCCAAATCTACTATTTACCTGTTTATTTGTAATATAATTGTTAATCAAAGTTTTAAAGTACGTGCTTTTTCTTTCCTTTCAAAAAGAAATAAGAACATGGCCAGCGCGACGTTGGGATAAATATTTGGGTGGCCAAATGTCACTCATTAACTAGTTTTTTTAAAAAAAATCATTAGGGGCCAAATGTATAATAAAAGTATTTTAACAAGTCTAATATATAAGATAACATACATTTTTACATTATATTAAATTTTTTAAAAAAGAATCTGAACACATTTTTTTTTGAAAAATTATAATAAAGGACCTAAAAAAATAATATTTAGTGATTCGGGATGCACAGGGAGATTGGCTTATGGGCTTCCACAAGTTCCTCGGCCTCAATACGGTTCTTGAAGCTGAGATCCTTGCTATCATGACTGGGCTCCGTGTTGGTCATCAGATGGGTTTCAAGAACATTGTTATCTATTCTGATTCGCTTGATGCGGTTAATAGCCTTATGAGAGATTGTGCCACGGATCACCCGTTGAGGGATATTATTGGAGAAACTAGAGACCTGTTGTTCTCCGACTGGAGCGTGGAGCTACATCATACCTCTAGAGAGATCATTCCTTGTGCTGACTTTATGGCCAAAGAGGGCCATGGTGATGCTGTTAATGCTGGGGTTGTTTTTGTCCCTGTTATTCCTAAGGATTGTTTTGATCTGGTCCTAAAGGACCAAATGTCTTGCCATCACTAGACTATCTCTTGTTGTATGTTGTTTTGGCTAGTGTTCTCTCTCAAGCCTTTTCTTGTATTCAAGCCTCGGCTTGCCTTTTCTATTCAAAAAAAAAAATCAATAAATTAGTAACCGAAACAATTACCCATCTTCTTCTTACTAATATACACTTTTCACCTTCATGGTTTCTCCATTCTAATGTTACTTACAACTGTGGAGGTTTTTCCACTGTCAGTTTCAGCCAAATTCGTCATAAGTTCTCGACTTCTATAATTTTCTTGAGTTTGCAAAAACCTGGAATTGAATCCAGAACCTCCGATGGGTACGATTGAGCCTTGCAAAATGGAATGCTTTTTGTGAGCTTCGAGCGCCATTAAGAGCAACTATGGGTGACTTGACAGGATATTTTGGATGACGAGGGTTGACAGAATAAAGAGATAAATTGTGGGATATGACCATAGAGGTAGCCATGGGATCGGCGATAGAGGTGAGGCACTGGATTCTCCAGAAGAGAAGACATGTTCACACTAGTAATTACGTGGGTCCCAAAAGAATTTGAATGGATGAAAAACGAGGTCAATTGAATAGAGGGGGAAGGAGTGCGAACTCCCAGGAGAAGAGTTAGAAAATGTAACGATCATATTCATCGGAGTGAAGAAGCCATTAATGGAGGAGGGTGAGGAGTGCATACTGTAGGGAAGAAGATAAAGTGATGGCTCGGGTTATTTAATTATTAGTATTCTTTTAATTGATCAGTTGGAACATTCAAATTTTTTTTTTTAATATTTTAAAACTTTGTTTAATCGTGCCGTCACTATTCTTTGTTTGATAAAATTAACGGTGTTAGGTTGAGTCACCAAAAATACAGTTTATAAATTCAAAGGATCAAATTGAACTTTGAAGTAAACATAAAGGACTATATGAATACTTTAACCTATAAATTAATCTTGAAGTTATTGTCTTTTTTAAAAAAAAATACATAGATTTTCACTTTTAAAAATCAATATATTAAAAAGACTAAGATTTCAAAGGCATGAATAGTAAAATAAAAGTATCCCCTTTGCATCTTCATATGCAAAAGACTTATTTTTAAATAATAATTTATATTATACAATATACATTCTTAGAATTAATGCATTTTATTGATACATAAAGTTTAGAATTCGAAACTGATCGAGTCATTTATTTTGAAGTACTATCATTCACGCACAGACCTAAGGCGTGTGATGATTAGTTACTTAGTTTTCTCCGCGAAGCAAATGTATTCATTTCAATTGGCTAGCTAGCTCTCGTTCCTCTTCTACATTAAAAGTCAGAGACATACAGTTAAAATTGAATTGTACAACTACGTGGCGTGTCTATTTAAATTGATTTTCATATATTCAGCGTAGCGTGGGGAGAAGGGAGGGTGATATAGCTGAAGCAGAGACACTGATTCAATTTAATTTATAATAATATTATAAGAGATAGAGTAAAAAGGAGAGTAATTATATTAGAGGCTAGCTAATATAATCGAGGATATGTAGGTAGGTTGGACACTATGGAGAAATTAGCTGGAAGGTTACTATTAATCTTGACGAGGTCGTCCCATCCACAGAGAACTGAGAGCTCTCAGACGGTGGAAGTACTCGGCGATCGCCAGCATACACCTCGCCGCCTGCCGTGTCGTCAGTATCTCAAGCACCCGCTGAATCGTCTGTTGCCTCAGATTATCTGCCTGTTATTCAGTTTTCATTAATTATTGTCAGTCACAATTAATTAAGAGATGTCATCATAAAACTCAACAATGTCAACCCTATATTTTTGTGTGGCTTCATTTAGAAATAGAATTTTATAATCACACACGGCATCGGATATATATATATATATATATATGCCCTGCTTAAGAAGCAAGTGAACCTGGACAAATTTGAACGGGGGTAGGAGAGGCAATCAAAGTAATAATTAAATTAGAGTCTTCCGAGTCCAACATTTTGATGAAGTATAAATAGGACTTGCAACCTCTCTATCATCTACTGATGACTTGTTGATTATCATGTTTCCTTAGTCAATGCTCGGATTATTTAATGATGGACATAATTTCATTGCATACTTACGTGGAAGCACACCCCAAATCAAGATATATTTAGACATGCACACTTTCAACAGAGAGAAGATTTCATTCAAAATGAAGACAGTGTACTGTCATCAACTAGATATTCTGAATCCAAATAAAGGGCAACGACGACCATTATTAGATTGTTAAGCCACGTACGCCATCCAATATCACACCACGAATTTCATAGTCCACATCATTTACGATAGAAGCATAAACACTTCAAAATAAATTGGTCAAATAAAGTCAGGACTGAACTAATTGCTTACTTGGGTGTTAAAACTAGTAATCATTATGATTTATCTAGTCTACCTGATAACTCTTCTACTTCCTATCTCTTGTGGATTTGATGGTTACTTAGAACATATATAAACCTTTCTTCTTCAGTGGCTTGTGATATCAGCTATTGACGCGTTGAAATATATAAACCAATGTTGGTGAACCAACTATAGTTATAATAAGCTTCTTAAAGAATTTTAAGGAAATTTTACTCCCGTACTCCATCGAATCTTAATTTCAGCTTTTCTTCTCATTTAATTTGTCTTGTTTGATGTGTTTTACGTATGAGATGTATACACGTGATGGGACCTGTTCAGGACATCTTCATTAGAATTTAATGTGTTCACACACAATTATTGATCAGAATATGGTCGTGTCATCCATTACGAGTAGTAGGTGATGAAGTTGATATTTAGAAGGAAATAATATTTTCTCTTTGAAGTTCCTTTCAGCATGTGAGTTTTGTCTGGTTCTTGTTGTTTGTTTGGATTTCTTTCTTTTGGCCTGAAGTGTTTGTGTGGTTCAAGACAGGTTCAAAAGTGGAGTTATATGGACAGAGAAGCTAAGGAACAATATGTGGTGGCCTCAACCTGATCAAGGGTTGGTTACGACCATGACATCATCACATATGGACCAGGGGCTCAAGGGACCCCTCTATGGATGAAATTTATACTAGCAAGTGAGGGACCACACTGGTACCCCTAGAGTCACGAGTACATGATTTTTCATGCGTCTGGTTTCTCTCACCGACGAGTCTCTCATCATCCCTCATTATGACCGTTTAATTTTGATCCAAGCATCTAGAGAGAGACACATCATCTATTTCAAATTATCGCATGATTGAAGGATAATGAGTGATGATGAGATAGACGCCTGAGAGTATTTGCTTCCAATTCCTCACACCATATTGTTAGTAATTTGGGATTAAAGGCTTCTAAAGTTCAGTTTTCCCCCTACGTGACTAGCTATAATTTATCGTGTTTTCAAAATGTCTCGCTACATTCAGTATAAAACTCATACATATACCTAGTTCTACCAAACACAACTGAATGAAATTTATGTTTCCGATTATCTATAATTCCGGCAGGCTATTGTTTATGGAAACTCATGGGGTGGCTTTAATTGGATTATCATTGTCATGGGGTACGTATACCCTCTGAGAAACCGACTAGCTAGGAACGAACAATATTTGCTTTTCCAGAAATAAATTAAGCCACCTTATTAATATTAAAAGATGGAGAGACAAATTATAAGTGTAGATTCCATAAGCGTTGAGACATGCATGGAAGGAGTTGTTCATGGGGTTGGGGTAGTTTACTCGCCTCCTTAGCTACCCAAAGAGGAACAGAGATTCTTTGGCCCGAGCTACCTAATTACCCCCACAGAATCAGATAAAGAAATAGTCTTTGGGGGACCACAAACTAAACCAGATGACCAGATCACGCGGCCACAAATTAACTACCACCAAATTCAAAATACTCGCCTTCATCATCTTTATATATTCTATATATACACGTAATATGCAATCAAAATGAATAATCGCGGAACGTACCTGTCTCACAAAACCTTCTAGAGTGGAGAGCTTATTGATGGCCATGGCCATCTGTCCCATGTAGTTAGCCATGTTGGGCGGAGAGCTCAGTGAGTCAGATGTTATTGTGTCTGAGAGAGATTGATTGAGAGCCTCAAGCCCTTGGGAGAGAGCCTCTTCTGTCTCTTGCATTGACTGTTGCAACCCATATATACCCAGTATTTGCTGCTCCGTCAGGGGTTCAATTTGGCTCACAATAATCTGATGAAACGCACGTAAATTAAACATATATACGCTCATCCAAAACTATATATACAGGCTCTTGTATTTGTGTATATATAGTTTGATGAAATTGATTAACTAGAGTACAAAGAGATTGGTATATGTGGACTTGAACTTTAATTTATTACAGATAGACCCGTGCCAGTCTCTTTCTCCGGGGTCCAGCCACATTATTTGGAGTCAAAAGGTATGGCTTTATGGGGAATAAAGCCTAACCATACCCGTTAGCGGAAACCCTTCATAATACCTTTCGTCATTCTTTAATTCATGACATTCATTTCTTAGTTGTTTATACATACATATGCCCCACCGACAAAACTCGGCCCTTTCAATTTATATGCACATGATGTTATATACTATATTATATATACGTGTACACCTAAATTATCCCTCCCCCGTTACGCATGTAAGTAAATCTTAAGATCACCCGAACCCATAAAAATAGGCTGAAACAAAGTTCTTGATACATGACAACTCCATGTTATTCTAGGTTGTCTTTGTCAAGTGTGGTTGCCACATAATATTATCGCTGACGGTGTGTTGGGTGGGGTGGGGGGTAAAGATGGCATATTCTTGAGGTTGGCCGGGTTAATCGGAGTTGTACCTTAATGAGTTCCGATGGCCTGAAGCCACCGATCCACATGAAGCAACGTTCAGCCGGGGTCTTCCACATGCCTGACACGATGTGGAATACGTCTGTTTTGGCCACTATGCTCTTGAGATTCGTTAATTGTTCATAATGTGCCAACCAATTATCTACAAACAGACGAAGCTCGTTATCTGGAAGGTGTTCTTGAACTGCTGCTCTTAGCTCGCAAACTACCCGATGGTGCTCTTCTAGCCATCTCGCATATTCTACGTCGAACATTGCTGCATCTGAAAATTGATTACACACATGAAAATCTTGCTGGTTAAAAGTACGCGTATACATGTATATATATAGGTCTCATCAAGACCTGAGCTAATGCTGCTCATAGCCATAGGAAGGCCTTGCTCTCCTCCCAAAGCTGCACCTCCCGCTAAAAATACTCCCTGAAACACAACACGAATTGAGCGCTTGTAAGGTTGATAATTGATTAGTTTCAGCTTTATCTATGTGATGTCCGTTCATAGAATCAATTGGAATGCCCAAATTGAGATATGTGCTGTTTTTCCCCCCTTACTTGAGCTCTAGCACGATGCAGCTCTTGCTCCAGTTGATTAAGCCTAATTCTACTTGACTCTAGCTGCTGAACATATGCCTGAGACAACAAATAAATGGATGAATATGGAAGCTTTGAAAAGTCGTTCCTGAAATGCGTGATCCCACACAATTAAGATGAAAGTGTCCACCTTTTTCCTGAGCCTGCTTTTCCTAGCTGCTTCTCTATTCTGAGCAAGTCTCCTGAGAGTCTGCGCGTACGTACGCACGGCCTTTTATTTTAAAATCAAATAAGGAAAAGAAATAAAGAAGATGGGAGTTGAAAAAGAAGCAGAGCGGTGGAAGAGAGACAATATGGAAGGTGAGAAGAAAAGCCAAGAGTGAAAGTGACCTTGGGATCTGGGGTTTTGGGGACTTCTTGTTCAGAACTTGGCCTTGGACCCTTGCGATTGCTTTCTCGCTGCTATATATGCAGTGTGCACACATTCACAAATCAGTAGGTGGTTTTCATTAAAGAACATGTTAAATATATACAGCTTAGTTAATTGACTTCAGCTCAGAAACTTAGGTTTGAAGTAAGCATATTAAAATAAAAAAACTTGGACTCTTGCTACCACATATCAGATGTAGTTATGTTGAGAATACAAGTCCAATATATACATACCTTGACCATTTTGGAATTGGGTGGTTCAGGGGCTGAGACGGCTTCGTTTCGTGGGTTGGCCAAATCCATTGAGGGCTCTGGTGGACCTTTGGGACCACTGGCTTGAGGAGGAACTACTTCCATGCTCGCCTAAACAAACCCATCAATTAATCACATAATCAAACTGATAGATATTGAAGGATATAAAGTAAAAGGATAGTGGTGTGATTATTATTGTACCTTGGTTGAGGGCGGGTGTGTATGCATGGGCTGGGATGGGAACATGTTGAGAGTGGGAGGCTTCATTTCTAACGATGATGAGTTTTCTGCTGTGAGAAACATGCACAAAATTCAGCATCAATTATGTTATAGAACCCACTACCTCCAATCAGAGAGGGAGTGAGAATATATGGAAAGAAAGGGTCTATTTTTCAAGGGACAGAAATGATTGATTATATATTGTGGGTCGGCCAAAAAGTTAGAAAAGGAGGAAAGAGAATCTTCATGCACGATCTGCAGCTCTCTGTGCGTGTGCCATCCAAAGGGAAAGTAAAAGCACAGAGAGGCACACCCATACTCCCAGTACATATGGAGTTTTGCAGGCAAATCATGACACCCAGTTTGTTACATGTCGTGGTCTCATTCCCTCTAAGCAACAAAATACAATAAAATAACAAATACACACAGGCAGAGACGGTTTTACCCTATCCCCCCCCCCCCCCCCGGGGGTTTGATGCTTTCTTGGATCGGGTAAAAAAGAAAGTGCTAATTAAGGTACTGGTAAGAGAATCTCCGCAGAACACGATGTTGCTGTGACCCCAATTACCCATCCCTCTGAGAACCAATCAACCAATTCAACCGCCGAAACCATCCAAAAGCAAGTGAGAAAATATTCCTTATTTCTTAAACTGAGGATGATGTAGCTAGGGATGAGAGGTAGAGGTTAGTATATTGCAGTAATAAATTTAATTTGATGCGAGTATAAGAGAAGGAGAAGGCTCACGTCTCTGGTGTTGAACACTGGATGGATCTTGTTGTCCATCGAAATAGAGAAAAAGGGCTTGATCCAAATCTCCCAGATCATAAGCTCCTGAATCCTTGCTTCTGTTGAATAAATAAACAGTAACAAGAATTGAATTAATTAAACTGGGTCAGTTCTTACAGTTGTGGAGAAAGCATACTGATGCATAGCTACTTGGACAACTCACAGGTAGTTTCCGGGGACAGAAAACGTCGACGACGGAGAAGAAGATTGCATTATTCCAAAAGAAACATGATGATCATGTTGTGGTTGCTGGTGGTGGTGGTGGTGACGGCGATGTGGAGGAGGTAGAAGAGGTTCATGTTGAGTAGTTGTTTGGTTGATACTGGAAGACATGAGAGTGGAGAAAGCGACCTATATCCTATCCTATATGTTCTCTGTTTCTTGATCTTCTTCTTGTCGTCCTCCTGTTTGAGCTCTCCGAAAAAATAAAACCCAACTAACGCCGAAACCGCCTTCTCCTTTCCATTAAAAGCCAAGTATTGTTTTATGAAGATTTGTCCCCTTACGGAGAGAGAGTCGGTGATATACAATCGAATAGCTTGAGCTGGAGAATTGAATATGATGATAAGAGGGAAATAAGGGAGGACGGAATTGAAAGCCAAGAAACAGACGAAATCAAAAACCGTGTTTGTCTTTTACAGCTCTCTCTCTCTCATGTCTATGAGAAGAAAGAGATTATTTTCTCTCTGCGAACTGAGCATATATATATATATATATATATATATATATATGATTAAAGCGGTTCTGAAGGTTTTTCGGTTCAACTGAGTTTGTCTCTCTCCAGAAAATAACAAAGAAGGGAAGAGCAGAAAGGAGAAACTGTGTTTTGTTTATTTAGATAAAAAACAATTTCAAGAGTTGAAGATAGAGAAGGGCGAGAATTGAAAACCACATATTCCTTCCTTCCTCGTTTAAAATTAAAGGCCTTCTTAGACTATCGAGTGAAATTACCAAAAAGTCTTCCTCATTTTTCAACTTTGACTGTTCACAATTTTCATGCAAACTTACACGTAGATTCCTCACAGGCGGCTTTGCAGAGCCTGTAGGATCATCCCTAACCTAGCTCGATCACTTTCTGTTTCACACTCCTCTCCCATTTTTCTCCTTCCATATTTTCTTCAACGAAAAGGACAATTGTTCAAAAAAAATCTGTCCACTCTCTTCCAAGTAGACAAATAATTCTGTTTTATAAGTCATGTGTCTAATTATTAATTATTTTTATGAGATTGTCGAACAATTAATTAATTTATGTAATTTGGTTAATCAATAATCGTTTCTGTTGAAATTAAATAATATACCAACTCACACTTGGAGATTTAACATTCCTCATTAAAAGTTTCGTGGCAGATATCAAAACTTAATTCCTGTAAATAATGTTCGTCGTTTTTCGGTTGCCCATCCAGTATCCAAAGCTTCGCTCTGATTAATCTAGATCCGACCCAGGTCGCGTACCTAACTATGGTGGGTGAGTCTCCTAGCGAGGCTTTTCTGCATTCACAAGATTCGAACTCGAGACCTTATTTAAGCGACACAAGCTGCTTACTACTTGTACCAACCTCGTTAGTTAAATGGTTAAATGTTTGTCGTTTTAATAGTGTGTCGTTATATATAACTCCGCAATATACAAATGATATCCCTCAAATTTTAAAATGTTTACTACAAGTTGAATCAAATAAATCATTTTCGGCATAGACTACTTGACTCCCCGCAAATGAGTACAATAACTAGAGTCATAGAAAACTAGCTTGCAAAAGTTATCCTCTTTATATTTTTTAGCTAGGTTGATGATTGAAAATGATATTAATATATTTATAATTAAAATCCCCCCTCCCCAACTCAAACTAAAAAACATATTGGCCTTGAAGCCTGAAGGTGTTTTAATTAATTAAGCAACAAAACAAAATAATGGAGAATATTTGTGCAATAGCTTTCATAAAATTTATAGCATATAAATTATGGGCAAACGATACATTGTTTGCATGATTAAGGAATCAATATATCATTGAATCTCGCAAATATCTGGCATGTTAAAACCTTTTCGAAAAATCATACTTCTACCTGTCCTCACTACAAGAGGTAGTTGATTTTTTTTGGAAGGATTGATAAAACTAAATAAATTATTTCATTATAACATACGTTATGTATCATTAGATTATATATCAATTTAAAAGTGAGATAAATTAGTTTGAAGAAAAAATATTAATATAAATACTTTAATTTAACTTACTTATACTCTAAAAAAGTCAACTAGGTAATATTTGTTTAAACCAAAATGATACCAATAAAAAAAAAACCATGTTTAATTTCCACGTAGGACTCTTCTTACTTAATATTCCCACCGGTCCTAATTATATAAACACTTTGTAGTGCAAATTGCACTATAAAAATGTTATCATAATTAAGACCGGAGGTACTACTATATTTGGTCCAAAATATAAGGTACGATTGACTTTTTTATAGAAATTAAGAGTGCTAACTAAATTATTTTAAAGTATTTAGATTTAGGGAGAATTCCAAATAAATACCATTTGAATTTGCAAAACCCCCAGAAGTCTGTTGAATTTGTAAAAAGACTGAGAGGTACCAAAGACCTATGAGGGATATGCAAATTCGTGTGAGATTACCCTTTTGCCCTTAGTTTTAAATAAATCAAATAAAAATAAAATAAAAAACCCAACCCCCCACCACACCTTCGGCGGCGGCCACCACTAAAATATTCTCCCTTACATCTATCTTTTTTTTTTCCAAACTAATTAGTCTGATTTATAAAATGATATATAATATAATGATATACAATATAAATTATGATTAATTAATATATTAAGTTTTCTTAACTTCTAAGGAACAAAGTGAATCGAACCGGAGAGAGCATAAAACCCATCAATGAAATAACCGAGGGCAGTACATTGGCCTGAGCACGTGTATTGACCCGCCGCCACAATCATATAAAAAGGCCTTAAACATTCGGGGGATTTCTCAATCTCACCCCGTCGTAGACTTGTTGTATAATTATATATAAAACTGTATAATTGAGGAACAGCTTAATCAGCAAAATTGAAGACACACACAAACACACACATTGAGTCAAGCACGTAACTAGCAGACGTTTTCAGTGTATAATAATAGTCTTTTATAAACCT
Organism: Acacia pycnantha; assembly: GCA_025563575.1. NCBI lineage: Eukaryota > Viridiplantae > Streptophyta > Magnoliopsida > Fabales > Fabaceae > Acacia > Acacia pycnantha. The sequence continues at coordinate 116,306 of JAMWYP010000013.1, forward strand.
GTCCCCAGAATAAAAGTAGAGGCCATATTAGGGAGACTAGAGATCTTCTGTTTTGAGACTGACACGTGGAGCTTTATCATACTCCAAGAGAAAATATCTCTTGTGCTGATTACATGAATGAGGGCCATAGTGTTGCCATTGGTGTCGATGTGGTTATGATTCCAACTATCTCTAGAGGTTGTTTGGATATGGTTTTGAAGGATCAGCGATCCTGCCACTCCTAGTATCTTCTTCTTGTTGTATTAGGGGCTAAAGTCTTATAATCTAGCTCCTATTTCACATTTTCAAGTTTTGGCTTGCCTATATTATCAAAAAAAAAAAAAAGGTCATCTTTCCTTACTGAATAACTACTATTAATTGGACTACACACACACTTCATAGCCAAATAATCATTAAAAATTATTTATTTGATTAAATTTTGTAACCACGTAAAATGATGTTCATTCTTTTCAGACTTCAAGAGGAAGCATGCGGGATTCATCAGCTAATAGAGGGACTTTTTACACATATATCTTAGATTTCCTCCACTTCAAGTAGATACCTAGAAACCCTTTTTAGATGCCAAGTATTTAACATTACTGTATTCTCAAGCTTAAACTCAATACCTTTGATCAAGGAGGTTAGAGGTTAGCTTGTAAAAAATGGAGACTTAATTAGGATTAATTAATTTTCTTTTCCCGACCTAATTATAGTTATCTCTCTGTTTATTTTGAATATATTTTGAAACTGGTCCTCTATATAGGGGTGGAAATAGGTCAGACCCCTATCAGGCGGCCTACAGTCTGACCTGTTTAGGGTCTGGTCAGGCCTGGCCTGTTTGTTAAAAAGGTCAGGTCAAGACCTATTTAAAGGCCTAAATGTGTAAATAGGTCAGGCCTATTTTATTAAGGTCTGGCCTGTTTACATACTAAATAAATGTATTTATATTTATATCATATAAATAATATAATATTTATTATTTTTCATTTTTATATTCTACTAAAAGCTTATATTTATATAGTTTTGATAGGCTCAAAGTGTACATTTTATGGCCTCCAAGGCCTACAGTATGAAGTCTTTTTAAAGGTCTACATTTTAAGTATGCATTTAAAAAGGCTTCAGGCTCGACCAGGCCTTATGAAGGCTCAGTCATGAGCCTAAAAAAAAGTCTGCATTCAGGTTTAGGCCCAGGCTTAGGCATTCTACCACCATTACAAGCTCAGACCTATTTAGCCAAAACCTAGTATGGTCTGACCTATTTCCATCCCTACCTCTATAGTCTATAGTACTCACTCTCATCGAGCAACAGCTGTTACTTTACACGGCGCTATTTATCTTTAACATGCAAATCCGATAGCTGTCAATAAATTAGTCGTCCATAAGCCACGTGTCGCTTGCATAAACTTTTTTTTTTTTAAATTTGTGTACATTTAGATGAGAAAATAAATAACTCTCACATCCCGCAGAAAAAAAATAAAATACAAAAAATATCTCACAATAATCGTAAATTACTCTGAAGCCTCTGCCTGTCAAAGAAAATTTATAGCTGTACATATAAAATTTCCATGCTACATGTTACTATTAGATGAGTTTGTAACCAGAGAAACTATATATTAATTTTTATTTTTAAATAAGGATTTCATTCCTTCAAAATAGTTAAAAAATTTACATTATCATCTATAAATAACTTATAGTAATAATTCATGGTTAAGCATAATTCTCTTTTGCAAAATTGGGGGAAAAGATAAAGACCCCAACATGAAAGAGGATATATTTCGGGATGCGAAACATTATAGAAATTGTAGTCAGGGCCCACGGGTGGCGCGCCCACCCTTTCTTGCAAAATTCAACCCTTACAATTCAACTTCAAACTGCTAACAAATAGTGGCATAGTTTGTTGAAGTGTCCACTTCTATACTAAAAAGGGAGAGGTTTGATATTTATTAGTCGATGTAAGGGTCTCATTGATAGACGATTTGTAAGTATTTCTATAATCGTTCTTTAAGTCTGGAAGCGTGACTTGATCCTAATGAATTATTGGTGTCTACCCATCTAAACTTTTATATATAAAAAAGAAAAAGAAAAATCAACTTCAAACTTCAACCCAATCTGAAATCAACAATTTATTCGCACACCCCATATTGAAATCATTTTTTCTTAATTATTAAGGTTTCCCAAAGTCACTAATCAATTTTGAAACTAATCCTTTTCAAGATTTAAGCATATTAAAGAATTTCACTTCTTTCAATAAATATGATTCTAATATTTGAACGGGTTAAACCCAATATGCGTAAGAGGCCAATACCACCTCAACCAAAAAATCACATAACAAGTTAATAGCGTATGGTTCTCAGTATAAAATAACAATATCGTGTTACAATACATCTTAGGAGATTGTGCTCACTGGAATATATAGCTTCAACATTTGAAGTCATATGCACGTCCAGACGAATAAAAATTTGTTGGATTATTTTCCATTCCAATATTTAGCTGTTGGAATTGGAAAACAAAAAACCTCTACTTCCGATCCCTTTCTAGAATCTGGCACTCACATTTATGACTTGTCTACGTTGATACCCATTCACACATCCATGTGTCAGTCGATACCTTGGGGGATTGTGCCATTTTCTGATCAGCATGCTTTAATCTTTATATATAAGACTTTTCTTACAGATTTTGATGGGAAGCTAGATTCTCAGAATGTGAGGCAACAATAATGTTATCTCAACAGTCAAACGAGAAGATATATATCAGAAACTCAAGGAATAAAGTTAGTAATTGATTTTCCTTCTTGTGTTTAGTTTTTAGCCAACCAGCTTCATTGATGGAGGACATATTCTTTTGCTTCTATGAACGTGATTCAGGAAAACACCCACCATTGTTGGTGAAGTCCAAAGGCATGGTGAGAAAATAAGAATATTGTCAATGTCATGTTTCGGACTTGGTAAATTATGTTAGTGTTCAAGACAATATAACGAAATGAGATGTTTGAATTTGTGAACACTTCAAATCATTGTTAAATAAGAAACTATGCAATTATAGAATTATACCTTTTTGAAGGGAATTAAACCTTCTTGAAGGTAATTAAATTTCATTTATTTGATTAACTACATATAAAAGTATTTTTCAAAACATTAAACCTCACAATGCTTCTAGAGATGGCTTATTGAATACTCTCTCGGATCCTAATTATAAGACCAAGTTAACTTTTGTAGAGAGATTAAGGAAGCTAATTAAATTACTTTAGATTTTTTTTTCAATTTAATTAGTTTGACTGATAATAAACTAATATATAATCTGAGGATACACAACATATGATATGATTAAGTAATTTATTTAACTTTCTTAATCTCTAAAAAAAAAGTCAACTCGATCTTATAATTATGACCGAGAGTAGTAGAATCTAAATAAGTTCTATTTTATCAATAGTTATTGTATTTCTTCAAACTTACATTTAGAAATTAAAAAATAAATTTCAACTAAAATATGATATTTATATCCTTAATTAGCTAGTATGAAAACACTATTTAATTTGGTTGAAAAATAGTTTAAGCTTCATAAAAAATTATCAACCAATGAGCAAGTAATTAAATGTCATTGTCGATATATGAGGCTTCCGTTTTCACTTGCTGGAGATGTCATCTCAAATCATCTTATTTATATTTAAAGTTTGTTATTCTGAAACCCCACCAACCCCTTCCTTTTGAAAAACAAAACAAAATATAATTTTTTTAAAAAAATAAATGAGAGGGCAAAAACAGTGGTAATCAAAATGGATTAGGTATATCAGGAACAAATCTGGGAAGCAAAATAGTTTAATAAGAGTTCTTATCTCTAGGTTCTAAGTCGGCTTTAATCCGAAAGCGATGGAATTATTGGGGTTGGGTTTCTCTCATTGTCTCTTTCTCATTATCCCTCATCATCTCTAAATCCTATCCATCCAATTAACCACAATACCACTTTAACATTTCTCTCACCTTTTCAATCAATGGCCCAAATGAGCTAATGAGAGAAAATGAGAAAAATGATGAGGAGAGAATCCTCTTCCGAATTATTGCGAGGTCAATAAAACCCTAGCTAGTACTCATCTTCTAAACAAATTTGAGATTTGGGTGATTAAAGTAACAGATCTAAGTTTTTGAGAGAACTATACCCCAAAAGCTAGCTTTGGAATTGAGAAACCCAAGGCCCTACAAGATTAATCTTTCAAAGAGACCCATCTGATATATTTGACTCGTTACAATTAAATTCATCATTCTTCTTTTATCTGATGAATGATTATTATGATTTAAATGAAAAGAGAAGAAAAAATCTTTGAAATGAGATAGCGCTAATATTACACTAAACAAAACACGATATATATAATTATATTACACTACTTCCGGTCCTAATTATAAGACATAGTTAGACTTTTTTTTGAGAGATTGAGAAAACTAAATAAGTTACTTAATCATTTCATATGTTGTGTATCCTTAGATTATATATTAATTTAAAGAAGAAAAAAATATAAATATAAATACTCTAAAGTAATTTAATTAACTTCCTTAATCTCTTTAAAAAAGTCAATTAGGTCTTATAATTAGGACTGTAGAGAGTATTCATAAATTATTAACACACACACATTAACATATTCCGTTCTGATCATATATTTATTTTTATGGTCGCTCAGTTAGTGTACGCACATTAATTAGTTGGTAATATAATGCAAGTCCCAGTTTTCTAATGAGGTCGCTGGGATGGTGCCGCCCCATTTGTTTTCTAATAATATTCCCTTCATTAGCAGTTGAGGTTATTTCCTATTTTATATTCACTAAACATGAATTAGGTCACCCAATATCTCATTGGTCAATATTATACCCCCGGCTTTATAACTGATCAGATTTTTAACTTAGGTAATAAAAGATTTTATCCTAATAATTAAATAGTTATGCTTACTAGTTAAACTCAATATCTCTTTCTCACGTACCCCTATCTATCTGTAAATTGCATGAATAGGAATTACACTTTTCAATGTTGATTAAGAAAAACAATTGAACATTTTAATGTATCATCAATTCATCATAAACGCACTGATTTAGCAGTAAAATGCCATTAAACAAGAATAATAATCGGGTAAAAATAGAGTGTTGAAGATGATCGATCGTTGATTATTAATATTAATCATTCTCTTTGCTGCGGAAAGTACGTAAGTGGTACTTCGAAACGAACATAAGAGAAAACCTTCACCCTAAAATTTATATCTTTCAGAGTTGAAAGCTTAGCTACGTAAAGCAAACGCATCACTACACCTCGCTCGTTTCAAATTAAAATTATTAGTTACTCCTCCAGTTCTAAATATAAGACATGGTTTGTAATACAAATTATATTATAAACTATGTCATATATTTAGGATCGAAATACATATTATTACCATAGTACATGAAGAGATATATCTAGGTGAAGTATATAAGAAAAAAAAACGAAACAACGTCGAATTGTAAGTACTTTTAACGCGTTGAACATTTGGTTCAAAACATTTATGAATATACGGGTTTAAATCTGTAACTGTTCTTGCTGTGGTTATCTAATCCTCCTTGTTACTGTTGTGATTGTGACAGGGTACTTAATTGAAATGTTAATGCAATATTAATTTATCTTCGATTTGGACAGGCCATGAACCCATCTCATCATATGATGATTAATAATTGTGTGAGAGAAGTTCAACTCTTCGATGGAGATATATATATATGTTGGATAGATATCGAGCTTCTTTCTTTCCCCACTCTTCCGTCACCACGTATAAAGGATCAAATTTTCAATAATATGTATTATATTTTTCTTTTAAATAAAGACAATAATATGAATTAGCTAGCTAAAAAGATTCCTAAACGAATTATGAATTTGTCTTCATTACAATTAAATTTGGTCATTTAACGACGTGAACCAAAGAGGTATGGCCTTCATAATGTGCCCATACCAGGAATAGCTCACGATCAAATCGATGTACGAAGAGGTCAATGATTCTCATATAATTTAGTGACAAATTTGGAAGTGATCATGGTAATCTCAACTTCCTCCATTGTTAGATTTAGGCAAAGCCATGAGCGACAAGAATGCTTAAACCTAAACATTTTGGCACCATACTCCTAAACCTACTTTTAGTTGGCATTAATTTAAGTATATCATATTAATTAACACCGAGGTGAGAATGAATGAGATCACCAGCCCCTTCAAATTAATAGTATAGGTTCAAATTCAGCAGTCTAATTATTCTAATCCTAGATATAAAAGGTTTTTGTTTTCAATATATGGATAGTCTCGAAACTTGTTATTAGCTAGAATTCGTATTAGGTAGAAGCTTAATTAGTGTAAGAGTAAGTTCCAAAAAAAACATGCCATGGTTTAAGTTGCCCAAGGAACTTGACAAATTGATTTGGAATTGCCGATTAATTAGCAAAAATCTGGGTCTCTCCATTCCCCCATGTCCCTATCTTGTTTTACTAGAAGAGGGCTAGTTTTGTCAGATATGCTAAACAACTTTCAAGTAAAATTATTAAAGGAGCAGCAACATAAATGGTTGTTGCCTTGATTTCAGGGTATGGAGAGGCATTCATATTTTAAAGGGAAAATTGCAACCATGTCTGTTAATAGACTTAATAGCAATCAAACCCCTTAAAATTATCAAATTGTTGTAAAATCCTAAGAAACCTGGGTGCTATTAATTTTAAACATGAAAGTACGATTTTTCCCTTTGTTGGTAATGACAAATTTAGAGCAACCAATGACAAGTTATACGGCAACAAGTGACTATAGAAAATATTAGTTCAAAATGCAAATATAATTTACACATATTGTTCATCTCTTGCATTATTCCTTGTTGGTTGTGTATTGTCATCTACATTCTCTCCTAGATACACATGATCATTTTCTCCATTGATTTTAATAAAATGTTCTACTCCTTCATCACCGATCTACAAAGTCCACAAAGGTTGTTGCATCAAAGGTCAGTATGAATTTCATGAAAATTCTGCTTTTTTTTTAACAACTGATGTTACAATTGTTCTTAACTCCTCTTACGTGGTGCCTTCCTTTATGGTTTTTGTTCTAACACTGCCCCAACATATTGAAAATAATATTCTCCATTTAAAAATTGTCCACTTATATGCAAGAAACATAATATATGCAATTCATATGTACTCATCATCTTTTCTATCACAATGGAGAACAAATTTATTATTAACAATTACATGAGCAACATTAACAACTAGAGCATGGTATTAATGACACATTTTGAAATAACATTACAAAGGTTATAAACACATAAAGCTCCATCTTTTCAGTTGAACAAAAAAAAAAAGCTTCATCTTTTCCATTTATCCCTATCTAAGCACACAAAAACATAATGTAATTTGCGCATAAGAAATTCATACCCTCCCACACATTCAAGGAAACACCAACATAAATCATAAATGTAACATACAATTAACAATTATTGATTGCTCTCAACTTGTCATTACTAATAAAAGGGCAAAATCATATTTTCACGTTTGAAATTAGTAACACCCCATGTCTTTAGGACTTCACTGCAATTTGATGATCTTGAGGGTTGCCATTAATTGGGACCTTGTTGCAATTTTTCCAATTTGAAATATGTATTAGTCAGCGCTCTTTAATCGTTTACTGGGCATTATGGATAAATTTGTCTTCTTTTTATTTATTTCGATCTCATGCTTCCTTATTTTCCAAGCTAAGGAAAGAAGAGGTGTGAGGAGTCCGAATTCTCCGATTTTCCAGTTAAAAAACAATTATTTCAAATACATGAACAGTATATATTCCAGTTAAAAAAATTCCCCGGGAAGGAATCTATTTCATAGGATAATAACTGAGGTATTATTCAAAACATCCTTACTTAAGTCATTATAAAACCCATCCAGTTCTAAGATTAATAAAACTAAATAAATTAATTTATATTATTTATATTTATTATCTTTCTCAAAACAAATTTATCTAACATATGCATTGATGTGTGTGTAAGTATTCTAGAGATACATATGGTTAAGTAATTTATCTAGCTTTCTTAATATTTCTAAATTAATCAATCGATCTTATATTAAAGTTCGGATATACTATTTAATAATAACCTTAGTATTTATGTTGAGGGCATAAAATTATTTTAATAAGTGAACTTTAGTTTGGTTATATCTACGAGAGTGGAAACAATAAATTGGTGGATTGGGAAGCGTATCCCATATTTAAAGATGACATTATATGTAAGTCGGTTCCACAGATTGAGCTCCTGAATCTGCTCTGCTTCTTCTCTTCTCATCAATTCAATGACCCTATCCATCCATCCCTATTCTATTCTATTCTTCATCTTCTTTTTCCTTTTCCTTTTTCTTTGGCTTTTCATGGTCAATGGTCAACATCACCCTACCCGCACAATGCCACCAGCCTATATCACTCAACCTAAGCCCACACTATGTTCAACTGATACTCTGATAGAGAATACTGTATATTTTATAAATAAATAAAAACTGTATATTTTGTCTGAGCTCATGGTATAGATTCTGAATTTTATTTTTCCCGCTCACTGCCCAATTTTCATTTCATTTTTTCTCACCAAGTCTTTTATAGTGTGATATCAGTTCATTTAAAACTGAAAAAAGAGAATTAAAAATCCATTCATGTGACTAACAATAAGACTGCCCCTCCATTTTCTCCCTTTTAATTTGAAAAAGAATGGATTCCAAAATATCTTTTTTTTTATACAAAATAGTGGCAAGCGTGCAACCACTCCAGGTTCTGCAGTGATAAGGACGACCCTCCCAACAGTGGTAGCTCCATACAAGGCGGATTACGAGTAGTTTTACCGCAACTCGAACCCTAGACCTCTTAAGGGAATCTAGCGCCACATTCCGCATGTTGGTAAATATCTTTCTTTAGTAACTCCTAGACCTCATCTTGAGCAAAAGCTGGTAATTCAGGCTCAATTTGGCAGGATAGCCTGAGTAAGACTAACAAACTCTAGGGTTTTTTTTTTTTGGTAAAAACAAACTCTAGGGTTAAGCCTCATAAAAATGATGATTTTACGGAACCATGGCCCGTAAAAAGCCAGCCCAATCAAGATATGGGCTGACCGGTTTGTATTTTAGTGTATTATTTTTTTCTACAGTTTTAGATATAATTCTAATTGGAAAAAATAATAAACCGTAGTATCTGTTAAACATGTCACCATTAATTTTGAAAGCTCTATTATTATAATTTATTTCCATATAGCATTTATTATTCATTCTTCATACCCGTGCTTATTTAAGCTGACTCAAATAAACATGGCATCCCCGAATTCCCAACTCTAATCCTAAGAAAAACATGAGGTTATAAGGCAAGAAGCCTCTTTGATTAAATAGGCTGGGAATGATACTGACCGTGATTCTTAATATAATATTTATTTATTTTTATTTTTTTTAAACTAAAAAGGTTTATTAAATTAGTTAGCATGACATGTATTTTATAAAATATTGAAACTTCACCCTTAATTTTCTCATTTGGTTTCCTCATTAATTATTGTTGAGGGGCATCAATATGAGTAAATTAAGAAAGATTGACAAATATAAAAATAGATATTATATTTATGACACACAAAAATTTATCAAATATATCTTATGTTAAGGATCAAATGAGGTTTTTTCTTTTTTTTTTTTAATTTGTGGACATGGGAAAATTACATCAGAATTGTTTCTACTTGGGCTTGGCAGTCATCATGCCATATTTTTTTACAAAGGACAAAATGATATTAATAATATTAACTAGTTTTACTTTGGATTGTGCATCCAAAGAAAGCGAACTAAAAGACATATATGGTGGTAGTCTTAGGGCTAGTTTGTTTGAGTGAGGCGGAGGGGGAGATCTTTTATCTCATCTTTACCAAAAAGCCTATGGAAACTTTAATATTTTAAAATATATAAAAAGAAATATTCTCTTCATTAATGACAATTTAATCAATTCCCTACTTTCCACTCCCTTCCCTTTCTTCAAACCAAACACACCCTTATGGATATATTACTACTCTCTGATCCTAAATATAAGACAGAGTTGACTTTTTTTAGAGGGATTAATGAAACTAAATAAGTTACATAATTATATCATATGTTGTGTATCCTTAGATTATATATCAGTTTATGAGTTAAGCAAAATAGTTTGGAGAAAATATGACAAATATAATATTTTAAAGTAATTTAATTATAACTTTCTTAACCTCTCCAAAAAAAAAAATCAACTTCATCTTATATTTAGAATAAAAAAATATAGATATTTCGGGAATGTGATAGAAAGAAATGAATGGAACAATATCTGTGAGGCCATGAAGCGGGGCCCAAACAAAAGCATCTATTGATGTGATCGCTAAAGAATAAAACCTCAGTTAAGGTATCTCGTTTCTCCACCAAAACCAACAAAGCAAAGATAGGACCATGACCAATTGACCATTGACCAATATCCAGAAAAGGTTACCGTAAAAAGTTAAAGAGCAGTTCATTCCTCTATTTGAACAATTATTCGTATATTCTCTATTTTAAAATATTTTGTTTGTTGGATGTTCAACAATAAGAATATCCGAATATATATCCCCTGCACAATGAAATGCTGTGGTATTTTCACTGGAAAAGCACCAGAATGAATGTAAAAGTGGGAACTACAAGCGTAACATCATATATACTTGCCAACAAGCAAAATGACGCCTATATTTATTTGGGCTTCTTTTTCACTATAAATCTAAGCTCTTCATTGATAAATGCTAAAATTGAATATTCGCTCATGAATTACTTCGCATTGGACCCCACTTCTCCGTCGTACACATTAAGGCTCATGGGCCCCAGAAATCCTCTGCCCCGGACTCCACTTCTCATCGTACACATTAAGGCTCATGGGCCCCAAAGCACCGTGCCACATTACTCTCCCCACTTAACACTTAATTTTCACACCCCACTTTATTTTTTCCAAACTACCTTCCCATAAATTAATCTTTTATTAATTCTTTGAAGATAGGTTATAAAATTACCCATCAATATGCTCCGGGAATAAAAATTCCATGACTCAGCCTTTATCAATGTTTCTGGCAGAAACTGATCTTCAATGATATGATATAAATACAAAAATAATTCAGAAACGACTATTTACCGTTGTTAGTTGTAACTAATATCGATGACGTTGATTAATACCATTACGGTAACATAAAACTGAACAACCAAAAACGATCCACGATCCACGCAAGAACCACTTGAAGACAGCAAAAAGGGGGCAAAAATAAATGATAGTGCTCTCATGATCTCATGGCTTTTTTTGAATAAAGCAATGATATATTGTTAACTTCACAACTAAGTGAAGTGAATATTCCTCCCGAGCAGCATGACACCACTGTGCTCTGTTACAACAGAGCCTTGTCTGTTGATAACTTGATATATCATCTTCCACTCAAATAATGAAGGGTAGCTATAATTTAGAGAGCCAACCCATAGACGCAGCCAGATGGAGATGGAGTTTTAACTAGGAGTCCCGACTGAGAAGGTAAGCTCAGTAAAGCTGGGCAAGATTTTGTCCACACACATTCACTAAAAACAGGAAAGCAGAGAAAAGAAAAGTATGTTACAGGCTGTAAAGCTATAAAGATGGAAGCAGAGAAGGGATAGGTCCCCACTCCCATAGAACTTAGAACCGGCCATACAATTCCAATAATCAATGACCCCATTCCTTTTTTTGTTTCACCTTACGGTCATTGGCCCTATATTTTGGTTCTGGCAGTCAAATTCTACTGTGGATTACCAGACAGTCTCCGTCATCCATGGCACTCTGTTTTTTTTTTTTTTTTGGGGTGACCATACATGGATGGCACTTTAATCGAACCGCTTTCGAACAGAGGCCGTGGTTTCGGTCTTTTGGGCACATGCAAGGGAAGGGCATTGTGGGCAAGGAGCATCATGGTTAATAGTAATATATTAGACTCAATGAAATCCACCAAAAGATTAAAGAGGCGATATTTGTGCTGGCACTTGAATTTCTCAACTTGAAATAAAATAAGATGCGCAGAGAAAGGCGGGCTTTATTTCCGTGTCATTATCCAGAGACAAGGATAGGCAGCCACATGCATTATTTTACAAATTTTGGCATATCATTGTCACACAATATTCCAGAGAGTCATTTTTCTAATACGACAAGATCTAGAGAAACACGCGGGAACATGCAGGGGATCATAAACCCACTAAACTATATGGTAGTTGGTTTGTCTGTCAGAGAGAATAAGGTTGCTCACCTGTTTCAAACAAAAACCATCAGCGGCACCTTACAACTTAAAGGAACATTTTGGCCAAATTATAGAAGGTTCATCTTAAAACGGGAATCTGCACAAATGAAATAGCCAAAATCACATCTATTTCCAAACACGGTCAATGGTGGCGCTGCTCAGTTCAACCGTGCCATTTCCAGAAATCATCTACTTAAACATAAAAAGTAAATCAAAACAAGTCAATTTCAACAAACAACCTACAAAATTACAAATGAACAAGTTCAAAACAGAAAATCCTACCACATAATGAACTGCAAACTCACAAAATCTACTACCCTTCAGAAGGTCTTACATTTAACCCAGAAACCAAAATCTGGTCCTTAACAATAAAGGTAAAATAAGCTTCATTTGCGTCTGCGCCTTTCCAGACTCATTGATAGGTAATAAGGCATAGAAATCACATTTGAGTTGCGATAAAACTGGGGGTTACTCACAGCATGCAATCAGTTCTTGCAGGTAGCCTCCTGAAGAAATTCAGCGGCACTGAAGGAAGCTTATGACGGAACCTTGGATGCCTCAACACGTAAAATCCAGTGAGGAGGGCCACAACTTGAAAAGGAGTGACATATAGAACAATGGCAGCAACAAGACAGAAAATCACAAACAGGGCCGTCGCCCTTGGATCTCGCCAGCTGAGCAAAGATTGCAGCCTCTCTCCTTGAGTAGCCAAATCACCAACCACTGTCTGGATCCTCCCAGCAATACTTCTAAGACGATCATATCTCATTCTTACAATGTCAGATGGTCGAGAAGTTGGGAATGTGTCAAATTCTTCATCTAATTCATCAGGATGTGCAGAGTCTGCATGAGAGAGTCTAGTGTCCATGTGGGGAGGGTGCCTTGGCCTCCACCGATAGTACCAAACTCCAATCAAGAAAAGATAAAGGAAAATTGTAGGTAAGATAAGCTCTGGATACATAACCAATATTATAAACAAGATATGAATCAGAACTGTTGTGATAGAATTCTTCCAATTGCAAATCTGATCAAACCACTTTCCTACAGCAATTATTCCACTCAAAACTCCCATTATCCTGAAGAAGTTAGCTTTGCTTCTTCTCATACTCCACATGTGAGAGCCCACATCCAGCATATATTCCACTACCTCCTTTCTCAACGGCGGCTCAGCACGACTCAACCTCATAGAAACAATCTGAGTAGCTTGATGCCTCAAGCTGTCAAGCTGGCTGACAGTTAATGGGTGAATATAATGCATCTTTGGCAACAAAGGTTGTGAGTACATATGCATCATATTCAGCAAAGAAGAACAAGTGAACCTAACAGCCAAGTGAATTTCACCCATCTTCTTCACCCCACTAGGGTGAAGGACTAGGAGAGGATAAGAATGAGTATAGACCCGGTCAGTCTCAAGGGTGGAAAGGCGAATTCTCACCTTCCCAATCCTTGAATCTTTAGCTCCTCCACCCTTATCGCCACCATGTAAATGACAGTTATCAAAAACACCAATAGTGATGACAGTGCAAGGATCAAAAACCTCCCAAGTATATTGCTCATTCCATCTGGGTGTAAAGCTATCAATGATGGTCCTTGTCCTTACCCACTTCTGCCCATATTTTGCAACACAATAAGCATCTGTCGTCCCCCTCCCATCTTTGGTTTTCATTGGCATTAAACCTTGGGCATTCAATATCCCCACTTCAAGAACACCAATGCTGGACTTCCACAGCCGTTTTTCTGTAGGGCGTAGATCACTGCTGTAGTGAGTTGATTCATCCAAAACATGATAACCACCTTCTAGACAGATCCTCATGTGGATCCTGCTAGCAAACTTGATTTCTTTCTTCTTTTCCCCTTCTACAATGACATGTTTCTCAAGATTAAACCACCTAGTGTTCACAGGTTTGTGATCTAGCCTCTTATCCACATACTGTAAAGGAATTACACACCTGCCCAATACTTCGTCTTTGTTAGGTGCAACTCTATCTTCCACACTCAAAATGAGGTGCTCCTCAAACGGCTCTGCTGCAACAAACATCAGGTCCTCATTCCACATTGGATTAATGCTCCTAACCTGAGAGATTCTACTCCTCAAAGCTTGATTTCCCAGGATAGCCTTCACAAAAACTTCTGGGTATCTACCCTTGTCAGTCGGTTGTAAGTCTTGCGCCTCTATTATATTAACACGTAAATACCAAAGCTTAGGAGATAGATACACTTTTGATCTAATGTTTGCAAGAGCATCACTCCCACTAACTGTTGCGGCATCAGAGTGCCACGCTTCAGGAAATGCCTCATCAGCTTGGGTACCCATCCATACAGCCAGCATTAGCTCCCCCTTTGCCTTATCGCCCTTCCTGTCCTCCAGTCTGTACCATTGTGGTGCCAGAGGACTATCTGGGGGAACCCGTCTAGGGATTTCATTCAGGTCAAATAAGACACGGCCAATGAAGTCATCCTTCACTAAATCTTTATCTTTCACAGTAACCTCCAGCATTGAAGCCTGAATCCGATCTTTTGAAAAAGCAAAAACCTGATTCCATTCAGGGTTAGTTTTCTTCTCAAAGTGACGAGTGGTGCCTTTGTAGTTTCCCAGCCTCACTTCAGCATAAGGGTCACAACTGCCAGTGACATCTTTTGCAGGTAGGTCCTTAGCCTTGACCACCCTTACATACAGGTACTGCATTTGCTCAACAAGATCATAGGTGCTCGTAAGTTTATCACCAGAGGCCTTTCCCCCTCCAAGGTGAGGGTTGGTCTCCTTCAATAAAAAGTCTTCCGGTGGAGGTCTCTGCATCTTCTCGATTCAGATAAAGAGAGACCCAATTTGAAAAAACCTGAAGTTGGAGTAGAACGATAAAATCTCGCAGACGCAGGAAGAGTTTGAACTTCGAAAATGACACGGTTACGAGAAGCCTAAAAAACAGTAAAGAAGAGTCAAATAGCCGTTACAGGCCTGCAAACCAAGCAACCTAAATATTCGGGAAACTTGAAAATCTGAAAACTCAGATAAAAAGATAAATATACGAGCTAACAGCCAATGAATCTGAAAAGGGGCGATTTGCGATAACGGAAAGAGAGCAGAAATAGTCAATGGAAAACCTAGATGGCTAGATCTCTGATTTCACGGAGTTCGAAGTTCAATGACTGTAAATAACCTTAACTCCTGCCGGAGAAAGCCGAGGTCCCTCAAAGCCTTCCGATCCGATTATTTACCCTGAAACCACAAAGATTATCAACCCAAGAATATTATAAATACATTTCGAGTGTTCTAATTTCACAAGCGCAGGAAAAACAATATGAAACCTAGATTGTAAGTTTGGTTGCCGACAGAAAAAGCAGCGAAGATGATAGATGGACGTGTTTTGAGTTTTATATTTTCAACATTCCGAGATCTTGATGCGAAAACCATTACTCACCTAACTAGAGTAAAAATGTTTCCGCAAACAAGCACCTCAAACAGAGCTCACTCTTTTTTTTTAGCTTTCCTTGTTTTAGCACCTTTAAAAGCCACCAACAAGAGCAGTTAACAAAATTATAAACCAACGCATCTACACACTCAGATTGTGCGTTCATACTGATCTTCTCTCTCTCTCTCTCTCTCTGTGTTTTTGTTTTCCAATTTCCGAAAACCATTCATAAAAAAAAAAAAAAGGAGAAATACACAAAAGGCCAGTTTCATATGAGTGAATGCTGGGCAAAATATGACAAATTCCAGCCACGGCGATCCATGAAAGGACTTGAAAATTTCTCAGCGGGCTCAAGAGAGAGAAATGGAGCAGCCTTCATTATTAAGAAGCAAAATGCCGTACGAATCAAGGAGTTGGGATATACCTTGGCCAAGCGATTTGGATCCAAAATGAGGGTTTAAGTGAATTGGTTGATTTCTTAGGAAGGGCATGAAAGAAGCTCAAGGAATGGAGCTGGGAATTCCCAGAGTGAGAAGAAAAAAGATAAGGATGGATGAAAGCGGCCCAGGGGAAAATGAAAAGTTACAGGGAGAGAAGGCTCTTGAAGGTCGAGTGTTTTTCAGCCTTGGGTTTCTCTGTTTCTTTTTTTCTTTTCTTTTTTTTTCCCTCTGCGAGTTGTGGGGCTAGAATCTGATGAATCTAAGCAAAATAATGAAATATACACAGAAGCTCCTTTACTTTTTCGCATAGTGCAATTGCTCTGTTGGCGCACAGGATGGCGGGGGAGGCGGTGGAGCCCACAGGCGCTTGTGAAATCCTACGGTCGGCAATCACACGTGTAACAACCGCTTACGCTGCTTTGATTTGAGATCATCAGGATCAACGACTCCTCTCCGTCATCGGATTCTCATTTCCCCAAACGTAAAGGCCGGGTTGGGGGACAAAACTGGAATTTCAATCTTACACTTTTTTGGACCATACCAGTATATTTATTGATCCTTCCTGCTGCTGGCTCCACTCCTCCAATTATGATCCTAACTATATTGATTATTGATTAATTAAAAATTAAGAAAACACCGCAAACATGGCGCCTTGTGACCGCCTAACTATACTTATTTTGAATTGCCATGTTGCAACCAATCAATACGAGAGGTTGGTTCATGTATTTATTCTGCTGCGTTTATTGGACAATAATTAACTGTTATAATTGTTTTGTTGTTGTTGTGAATTATAAGTGCGGTTTTTTGATTAATGAGAAGTGTGATGGTACGTAGAGGAAGTCCGAGTTGGTGTTAATCCAGGCTGAGGCAGATGCTTAAGATTAATTTAATCAGTGATTTACTAATTTAGAAAGACGAGATGAAAAGGACAAAGTGACGTGGGAGGGCTGACAGGGCAGGGGAGCGTGTCCCCCGATGAACGAGGGAGTGAGCTAATGAAGAGGCAACCTTGAGAAAGGAAGCTTAAATTAATGATTAAATAAATTAGAGTATGTAAAGTATGTTTGGCGCATTCTTGTCGTAATGGAGATTAATTAATCTGTAATTATGTTCTGACGGATTGCAATGAAAGTTGTTTGGAGCAAAATACTTTCGGTGTGACTCAGAAGAATGTGGGTTGGTGGGTTTGTTGGCACCGCAACGCTTGCATCCCTACCGTATAGTAAGAGGCACCAAACCCTCTCTAGTCTCTACCCCCACATGTTTGTTTAGGATCAAGCTTAGATATCTAAAAATGCTTATTCATATCAATTGAGACAAAACTTCTATCATATATTTATCTCGTATGCTATATAAATCACGATTTAAAAATTATTTTTAAAGATTATAATCGCTATTCAAAATACACCATCTACTTTCATCTATTTCTTTATTTTTATTAGTATCTGGCTATCTGCCTATTTCGACTATTGTTATAAATTCTTTTTCTCACGTAATTTATGGTGTACTCCCTCTGGTTCTTATTATAAGGCACCAACTAGCAAGTTTATTTGGTCATTTTTATAAGGTACTTGCTTGTTCCCAATGAGCATTGATTTTTTTTTTCCATGTCTGCCCCTGATTAATAAAGATAATGGGTGAGAGTAATAATTAATATAATATTAGAGTTTAGTGTAATTAGTAGGGGTAATATTATAAATTACTTAGATTCTATGACAACTTTAATGACTTTAACTACTTTTATTGATTTGTGAGAAAAATTAGTTGGTGTCTTATAATAAGAACCAGAAAAAATATAAGATAAGCATGTAAGAGAAATTTTATATTAGCTTGCGTGAACGTGCTTTTTGAATACTAACTCAAACATGCCCACATATCAACTTTAAATAGTTGAAATCTAATATCCTATGAAATTATTATTGTAATGTTAAATAAAAAATGTATATAGATGAATTTAAATCATCAAAATTTGATATAAATATTTTATATTTTTATACTTTTAGTAAAAAATATAATGTTTAATTTACATATTAATATTTTATATTTGATATAAAATACACACACATATATATTGCTTCTTATAAAATATTAAACCTTAATCGTTTAAAGTTGATTTACTAATAAGCATAAGGAAGTGGATGATAGGGAAAATGGGGTTTTTTTCCCCTGGTACCAGTACAATCTATTTAAAAAGTTTAATTTAATTGCAACTACAATATCTTATTTTCTGGTGTCTTCTGTGTTAATTTTTCTCATAATTAATATCCTATCTATCAAGATATTTTATCTGTATACATTAAATTTAAGTTGTTAATTAATCCGCAAGGATATTTTTGAAAAAGTGTTGCCTTGCATTTGAAATTAGAATCAGATGGAAGATTTATTTCATTTTAATTGAAGCTAAAAATTTGGTGATCTCTGTGATTCTCTATCTCTCGTGTAACGCCACCAAACATTTGCATGCAGTAAATAGGAGAACTTTAATTTGAATTAAAATAAATACGCGGCTTTACATGGATTCCATTGGGTGCTTAATCAGGCATGTTAGATGTTACTGTGCGTCTGTGATTTAACAGGGGGCATCGAGGCGTATAGTTTCGCCTTAAGAAATGATTGAACCTCTTTTTTATATATAACAGAAATGATGGAAACACTAAATCATACGTGAAAAGTCGTAGTTATCATTATGAATATGAACAATGCCTATTAACATTATTCATACGAAGGAATCTAAATCTAAAACATAGCCCAAGTTGCTGGGCATCCCGGTCCCAGCTCAGTCCCCTACACACATAGTACGCACCTGTCTGCGTCCGATTGTTTTCATCTGCAATGAAAATACGTTATAGTACTCACAGCACTGGTTCAGAATTCAGAATCTGATACAAGTGAGTGTCAATCAAAATCCTTTTAATTCGTAAGTTCACAGTTCTCAGCATGGTATGAAATATGAATGGGCTTTATAGTCTCTCTCATTGAATTGCCAGAAATAATGTTCGAGAAATATAAATAAAGGCGAGTCCATGGATCCCACACTAATCTATAGATCACAAGCATGTTTGGTCTAATTATAGGTTTGACACTCTCTAATGCAAAATCAAATTAACTTGCATCGATCAACTTGTTCTGCTTTTATTGCTTCAAGTATTGTTCTTAATTAACTGCTTTTTTACCACACCAAAAGCCAGCCTTTTCTTACTTGTCCCCGGTTCGTCCTATCAGGTTAGATTTCTTTAACACGCCCAAAACAATTCAAAACCCACCAAAATACAGATTAAGCAATTCATTCTTTTAATATATATAACTTGTAACTATAACCTAAGCTTTTGCCTTGAGAAGATTCACTTGTTCCTATTTAAGTCATGTTCTGACATGGCTGCTTTTTTGCAATGCGCACTCTTTTTTGGCCCTTTCTTCTTGAAATGCATGCTTGAGTTTCTACTAATTTTTTTTTTTTTAAGTTATATTTCTTTGTGGATGCCCTTTTTTATATTATGCATGCAGCAAATGGGATTCAAAATTCAGTAACTTGAACCTCAGCAACATGATGGAAAAGAAATATTTATGTTTTAGCATCATCGAATAAGTGCATATTTGAATTGACGGTATAAACTGTTTTTCCAATGTGACTTACGAAATATGAGATGATTTTCAATGCTACTACTATTTTTACTTCTCTACGTTATTTTGTTTTGAAGTGTAATGAAGTTAATAGTTTCTATTACAATGAAAGTCTAAGGTATACTTTGGCAAAAAATAAAGGAGTCTAAGGTATAGGCTGCTCCGGCACTCCTCTAAAGTCCTCTGTTTCCCCCCCGTATCGCACTTTCCATCCATCTTTTTCACTTTTCCACTACAAAGTTCATGGTTGTGCAGCTCTCGCGCCTAACAGTGGGGACCTCCGTCTCTACTATCTAAAAACAACTACCCCTCATGCCTTTAATATAAGACATTTTTTAATAGTTGATTTTTGTCCTAAATATAAGACAAAATTTTCTTATTTATCAATCTTTTCTTAGTTTACCCACATTGATGCTCCCTCTAATAAAGAAAATGAGGGAATTAAGGAAGATAGGTACGGTAACCTTAACAATAGATGTCATATTAACTAATTTAATTAATTTTCTGAATCTAATTAAATCAGGTAAATATATCTTAATATTAAGGTAAGAGTAAAATTTATATTTCATAATTGCTTGCAGCTTAATGTTACTAAACTCAAAGTTATGTGACCATATTGGCTCTGCAATTTTGTGTGCCACACGCTTGAATTTCACTCATCTTTTCATTTTTTTGATCTGTTTCTTGTATATTGCAGAAGATCCGTGTGAACCATAGATCAATACCTGTTAAATGCTTAGAACAAACAATTCTAGTCACTAATATATTTGAACTCCCATTCACTTTTGTTCTCAACCCATGTCTTGCACCTGGCGAGAGGTGCACATTCTACAATGAAGATAGTCATTTTGGGCTAAAGTTCAGTAGTAAAGCCTCTTGAGTTGATTTTGAACTTGTTTTGGAATTTTACTGTTTAGCTATTGACTGTTCAATTCTTCAAAGAATGAAAGAATAACCACAGACAAATAAATTGGTCGCCCCAATAAAACCCGGGAACATAAATGGTCAGAGAAGTTGCTGCACACCAAGATTCAAGACACGAGAAATGTTCAATAATAACGTGCTTCCTCTTGTTGGGGCTTCAGGCAGTGCAGATCAAGTACGGTTTTTATCTCAGATGCGTGCTTTCATGCGAAGGTGATGTTTGTTTTAGATTGCACAGTTTAACGTGTTTAATTTGTTTTTGAGGAAAGGACTTTTGTAGTGGGCGAAAAAGACTGAAGAAATGATTGTTTCTCGGCAGTCGGCATATATCTGACAAACATGCATTTCATGCATTGGTTTCTATTGAAACTTTTTCTTTTTTTTGACCAGTGGTTTCTATTGAAACTGTACAATTGGAATCCTATGAATATGATCCAATCTCTGCATTATGAGATTCAAAGGTAGGTAACAAAAATCTGAATACTTGTCTGATTTTAAGCTTTGTAAAACGAACAATCAACTGATTTCCCCACAACTTCTTTTTCAAATTATTGTATATCCAGATTGATGAGGGGTCCAGTTTCTCTCATTGGCGCTTCCCTCATTATCCCCCATCTGGACCGTCGGATCAAAAATTGGACGGTCCAGATGGGGACAATGAGGGATAATGAGGGAAGTGCCAATGAGAAGATCCATTTCGGATTGATGAGATGGCCTAGAAAAAAGGAAAAATTCATTTTAGGGTCCTTTTAACAAGAGAAATTGTAAAAAAAGCCCCAAGATTCTGATAATCCCAAAAAAGACCCCAGGACCTTTTCTGAGATTTTCAAAATCTTGGGTGAGTTGTTAACGAGACTGATATAGTTGTTAACGAGTAGGTTTTTAACAACTAAATCAGCCCCGTTAACAACACTTTACTAACAACTAAATCAATACCTTTAACAACTATATCAGCCCCGTTGACAACTCACCAAAGATTTTGAAAATCCCAAAAAAAGTCCTGGAGCCTTTTATGGGATTGTCAGAATCTTGGGGCATTTTTTGTAATTTTCCTTATTAAAAGGGCCCTGAAATAAATTTTCCCTATAAAAAAACTCTGACTGCCACATCATCCATTCCTGTTTCTTTCCTTCGCTCCATTGTTCCCTATCCATACATGCTCATCTCACTCCTATTATCCAATTACACAGATGCATATCTCTCTAACTCTGGAACTCATGAACTATGCCCATTTGGGTGGGGACATATAATAATAAATTAATAAATTAGGCTTGAGAATTGAGAATAGGCTACAGATTTATAAATCCAATGTATTATTTTAATTTTTTTTTTAAAAATCCAAAGGAAAAACATTTTTTCTCGACTTAGATTTCAAACCAGCCAGTTAATTGAGAAAAATATTGTGTTATTCCCCTTATTTATTGGGAAATTCGAGATGATTTTGCTAATGTGAGCCAGTAAAATGAACATTAACACTAATCCATAAAGGACAGTGTTAAAAGATGGATAATTTGTCCCTGACTCGAGGATATACTTATCTCTTTGCAATAAAACAGCATTTTAAGAGTATTATGATCACTCACTGGATGACCAAACCAAATATTGATATTTTGTACTCTGTTCGAGCTCTAGCAACAGCCCAGGCGGTGAGGGCGTTCATTTTGAAATGAACTTCTCCTACAATATGCTTGGAACACGGTAAATTTCCACGAAAAGAAAGAGAACGGTGGTTAGTTAACTCTGGGAGGTTTGAGCAACGACGAGGGCTTCCAAGGCCGAAAGAATTCTCATGTCGTGGCTGCTGAAGAGAAATCCTTTCCAAGTGCAATGCATTAAAAACTTGGATTTTTCATGAGCTCACAGTTTTCTACACATCATCCTCCCATAAACGTGGGACTCAAATCGAAGTGTATTGGCCTCCACACAGAGGCGGCAAATCAGAAGTTGCCACGCTTCTAGGATTTCATACGGCCAATCTCATTCGAACACTGCCGCTTCTCTCTTCCTTCTTTCTCATCATTCATCTTTCAAGGATCTGCAATTCTCACTTCTTTCTCTTGTTCCCTCAATTCGCATTGCTTTCCCTCTCTCTAGCCATGGCTGACTCAATTCAGTCTCCTACATCTTCTTCATTGCCGTCTACAGGCAGAGACGCCAGCACTCTTATTCATCTGAGGCGTGAGCCCTTCGAGCATGGCCTTTTACCCTTGCCAAAGCTCATTTTCTCCGATCCTGCGCAAACCCTAATCCCCTTGAAGCAGAAGCTCCTTGAGTTATCCTCTAATCAAAGGGTCAAGTCAGCGGCCATCTCCGAGGCTTTACAGATCTCCCCTGAACATGCAGGTCTCGTTCTTGATACTCTCGCCTCGGTTCTACACTACGAGTCCGAACCTCTAGCTACAGCCAAGCCGGGAGAAATTGACTCCTTCGGTGCTGATGTCCATGATCTGCTTTTGTTCTTGTACATTCAATCTTACAAGAAGCTCCTGCCCAGGACACACAAGGATTCTGCCGCCGTGGCTGACGTTTGGCCCTCCACTTCGGCCTTTGATGGTTATCTCTCTGCTCTCTCGCCCCTGCAGGTGAATTAGCCTTTTATTATATGATCGTAATGCCGGCGAGACAATTCGTGGATATTGGAGATTCCAGGGACTAAGTTGTGGATAGACAAAGTGATTTTTAAAATATTCTCTTTGCAACGCCTATTAGCTCTTATGGTTGCATCGGTTGTTGAGGGGTTAAGCGTAATCACTTCCCATGTCATCCGTAAACAATCAAATCGAGTCATGTCCTATGGTTTTCTATGGTCAATTAAATTGACTTTTTTATGGTCAAACAAATTGGATTGAGGGTTCAATTTGATTGTAATGGTCTTTTAGTCTTTAAGTACATTTTGGCGCTTGCATGAAAAAACTGTGAAATACGATTGCGGGAGTTTGGAATGCATGACCTACTGCACTTTGCTGCTAGTTATTTTCTTTTCTTTCTTTTTATAATCAATCTGGCAGTTTTAAACTGCCCCCAAATTTTGACCTGAGCTGTTGCCGTGTTGGTCAAACTTATATCTGGACCTGTCTGAAATATCCAATATTGCCCGTGTTACTCTTGTCTCTCTGGCTATTGTTGAACTCCTGGTTTAAATTATTTTAGCAGTCACTATTTACCGTGTCTATTGTTATAGTTCTATTCTATTCATATCAGGCATTAATGCTTTTGAGTGATTCTTGAAATCTTGGTTTTCATTTTTCAATATTTTGCAGCTAGTGCGCAGCAACAGTCGGCGGTTTATGCCATCACAGGCTGATGAGGAGGCTCATCAATTATCATATTTGCAAAAGCACATGGCTAACTTTATATCTCTTCTATCGGAGTCTGTGGAGGGGGATGATGAAGAATCTTTGGTTTGTGAATTTACTGCATGCTATGCTATTCATGGTTTACTGATTTCCATTGAGATGATTTGATATATGCCTAATATCAATCTGTTACATTATGATTTTTGTTTCTTTAGACTACATTCTAGTGATTTATGTATTTCTTGGTTCCATCCTAAATCATGGAAAGATCTTCAATTTCAGGCGTTGGATAGCGTAATTTATATGCTTATTGTGCATGTCTATTGTATCTAAACTTTATCCCTCGCCATATGATGTCAATTTTTGTCTATTACCTGAAGCATAAATTGGTTTCCATTTCCATTCTGTCGCTGATTGTTCTTATCATATATCTGGTCAAGACTTGTGTCTCTTCCAAAATGTTTATGCATGGCTTATTACTGGTACTCCTGAATCTTTGTAAAGGTCAGAGAAAAAGGGATCTTTACTGTGCCTCATTCTCTAGTTTTATTTAATGGGTTTAATGGGCTGTTTTATCTGTGAGCATAATCCCAAGCTGTTGGCATAACTTGGTCAAACTTCTTGTGGGCAACCTTAATTAACAATAGTGCCATTAATCTGGTTAAAATATTATGAAATAGTTTTTGTTGACTTTGATAATGGGCTATAAAGACACGTTTGTAAATTTCAAGGAAGTTACGCAGCTTTCAAAGATTTACTGAAAGTTTCCTAGTGGTTCCCTAAAATGTTATAGATAGTTCTGAATGTGTATTGTATTTCATATATTAAAGCTGATATCATGCTAAGAATTCAGCCTGGCTTCTATCTTTAAAGCTCATACTGAATTTATCGTTGACGTACTATTAAGAATGAGGCTGAAGGGTGTGATTGTCTGAATCAGTGTGGGTCAAATGGGTAAATCATATGCTGAGTGACAGTTTGTGTTAATCATCACGGAATGGAGTGTGTTGATATAGATGCCTGACAAGTGCTACACATAAATGTTTGCTGTTACTGGTATTCATTTAGTTCCCCCCCTTCCTACTGAATATTAAGTTTTCATGGTTTTTATCCCTATTTCATTTACTTGACCTTGTTTCAGGTCTTAACTATCAATAGATTTGAGCACCTTGGCTTTCTGATTCAGTTTGGTGATAAGGGATTTGATGGAAATTCATTGAGTCAAGCATCTCCTTTCTTCGCAAACTCTGACCCTGACATGCCTGCTGTTCATGTTCCTGCTGCACAAGTTCATGATTGGCTTGTTCAAAGTATAGCTTCTGCTTTGGAACATATTTCTGAACCGGCTTCTTCAAAGGAAAATGGGCCAGGCAATGCAGATCAGGATGTTGTTATGGCGGAGGCATGCACTAACTCAGTTAATGTCTCAACAAGTACTAGAAGCCCATATTTCATTGAAGGGATCTCTAAATCATCATATGTGAAGCTTTCGTCTGACATCAAAGGTTCCTCTGTTAAGGTTAGTTTCTTGCACCTGTCCTGTTTCTTACACTTATGTTCTTTTTACAAAACAGTTTGTCATTATAGATTTACGTTTGACTAAACAACAGATGCTAGCTGGAACTTCGTCTTGTGTGATAATTGTGGATATTGGGCTATTTACTTGCTATAAACATTATGTCTGGTTGATACAGGTCCTAAACTGTCATGAGTCTACCATCTACATCTTAGCGCCCCTGAGATATGCTACTGTCTATGGATGTTCTGATGCTACTATAGTTTTAGGAGCAGTCGGCAAGGTAATGACTAGTAACTTTAAGTTCTGCTTTTACAAGGAGCTAATTATATCTGCAAAAACTGGAAATCTGTTTTATAACAGGAGTGTAGTGAACAACAACGTTTTTTCATCTGAATGGTAAGTTGAGATACTAAGTCAATACTGATGATATGTGCAGTTGTCTTGGAGTTAAAGAAAATTTCTTAGGATTTTGGACTTTAAACTTCTAGTAGTTGAGGGTAATAGAACCATCACCTTCACATTAGATGTTGTCTTATGCAGTGCGTACCACTTCAATGTGCATGTGCAATTTTGTTTTTTCTTCCATTGATTCATGCAACACCTGTTGGCTGATGATAGTATTGATGTGTAGTGAAGTCATCATGCTTTAACTACTACTGATCTTCCGCAAATCTGCTCTCATGCTTGCAAAGTTGCAATCCTCTCATTCTTGTATCACAAAGTTTCAAATGTCAGTACCTTCTGGAGCTAGAGATGTTCTCATAGCTTGCAATCATCACATTATTGTCATCTTGAATTGAAATTGTTTGTCATTGTCCAGAATATCAATGATCACTTGCCATTTGCCATCAATTGAAGAAAACCAGAGTCCTGTTCCCTGTGTTCAAACAAAATCTTTAAAGTCTTCCCAACTGGCAGGATTGCCTTTCTAGTGTCTTAGTTACCCCATACTAACCTCTCTTATTTTATGGTAAGTGATGATTACAGACGTGATTTGTAGGTCCTGAAACTTCACTATGTCTCCATATGCCCAGATCCATGCAATTATAACAGTGTCTGCATGTTTGAGTTGAAGGAAAAATTGTTTGTGACTATTATTGTAGAGCCTGGCTAACTTATGCCCTATGAGCATGATCAAATTTAACAGCATTGATGCTCTGCTTGTTAAATGTTAAATTAGTGGCTTCTTTGATTGCTGGGATGGAAATTAATGTCCATTTCTTTCCTCTGACAGGCTGTAAGAGTTGAACACTGTGAACGTGTTCATGTAATTGTGGCAGCAAAACGTATCTGTATTGCTAACTGCCGTGAGTGTGTTTTCTTTCTGGGAGTGAACCAACGACCTCTCATTGTTGGTGATAACCATAAGCTGCAGGTGAACTTACTCATTTCGTGTTGCAAGATTTATGGATTTGCTAGCTGGTTGATGCTAATGTAGCTGTCTGTCAAGTTTGTGATTCTACCAATTGTTTTGAGGCCTCAAATGCAACGCCCCTACACATCCAAATTAATGATTTGAGATATATCCTGTTTAATTTAATTGATTTAACCTAATAGAAGTGGTAATACTGCATATTTAGGTGGAAAAAATTATAATGAGAGCATTTTATTTGTTTATCTTCCTATAATGAATGTAAAATCAGAAAAAGGGTTGTGCCCATATAGGATTTTCATGTTGGATGCAATATGACTATTTAAATTACATGTTGACACTCTATGCTATTTTTGGTTTTGACCATGTTTTTCCTGTTGATAGTTTCAAGAGTATGTGATGGATGTGGGATTTTTCCCTTTTTTGATTTAGGGGCTAGGTTATTGGCTATGGTGGACCCTGAAGTTCATAGTTTTGCCTTGATTTTATCAGATGATAGAAATAGATGAGATCAATGCTTAGGCAGGGATCATGTCCAAGGTGTATTCAAATTGTATTGTTTACATCAATGGAAGATAACTGGAAATGACACATATTCATAAAATAAAACCATTTGATATACATCCAGGCTGAATAAATCTGATGGATTGCATAAAATATTAGATACCAGAGTCACATGCAGTTTTGATTGGTTGGAATGCCAATTCTTAGAGTACATGGTCAAATCTGGGGCAATAATAGATGAAGTAGTTACAAATATTTGAGCCTCCCTGGTTTTAAACTGGGGGTTCCTCGAAATCTTATGCTGGGTCTTTATATCAAAGTATTTTTATAACTAGCTTTTGATAATGAACGTGTATTTTTATCTAAGATCCTCAATCTTCCCAACCGGGTTTATCCTTTGAAATTATTTTCTTATTTTTTTGCGTTATTAGGTGGCACCATATAATACATTTTACTCCCAGCTGGAGGAACACATGATTGAAGTTGGAATTGTGCCCACAGTAAACAGATGGGACGAGCCTCTAGCGTTGGGCATGGTTGATCCTCATGATTCATTATCTCATCCAGCGGGTGTCTCTGATGTTCAAGCTGAGTCTGCTATGCGGGTGGATCCTGATCAATTTACAAATTTTATGGTATGACTTTAACCTGACTTGTAGGACGGTGTCAGATTTTTATTTTATGTTAAATTAACCTTTTAGTTTTTATACTTTACGCTCAGTTTTCACAATATTTAATGTAATCCCTCATAGCAAAGAGCATTTCAGTCACTGTTTGCTTTTTAGGATTAGAAATGCAATAGTATCACCAGCGCCTTGGTGGTGCAGTGGCATGTATGCCATCCTTTGATAGCACTTAGTAGGGTTTGATCCTTGCGTGCGAGCGGTGCTTGCCAATCCAAAAAAAGAAAATAACATCTAATCTATCCTAGTTAGCTGCCCATCAAGTCTCTCCATCCCACAATAAACTCGGTTCTTTCATTTAGTCAGTGTAGTGAATATCTTGACATTTTTGTTGTTGAGACAAACACAACCTTTAAATTAAAATATACCAGGTTATATACATAAATTGTCTAGTTCATTAGAAGCTGAGAGAACATCCATCACGCAATACTGTTTTAAATCAAATAAAATGAAGCATTCTTCTATGTACGGGATGCTGGCTGCTAAACTTGCCGTCTCTATGACTCTATCTATATGGAAAAATGTGAAGGCCAAATTAGAGTGTCTAGTGCTAGAAGTAATCCATATTTTTCCCCATATGTGATTAATGATTTCACTTCTTTAACATTAAAAGTAGTGCCTTTTTATTTCCTTTTGAGTCTTTACTTTTTCTATTCTATATTAGAAGCATGTTTGTTTGCTGCTATTCATATGCTTTTCTCCCCATTGTTTGGTGCGCAGATCCCGAACTGGCTTGGGGGCGATCACACTGGGTCTACAAACGACAATCCATTTAAACTACCAGATGCTTACATTGCATCACAGCATAGAAATGTATGTCAACGGAGCTATTTGAATTTCTTGATGGTTGGATTTCCAAATTTAATGTTCAAACTAAAAAAGGCTGCAAATTTCAATGAATTATTTGATTTCAATTTATAACTATCGAATTGATTAAAATTGTATCTTCATTTTAGCAAAAAAATTTGGAGGAGATAAAACAACTCTTGCGGGAAGCACCCTTAGAAGAAAGTCGAAAACGGGAATTGTCATCTGCACTTCATGTGTACTTCAAGGACTGGTTATATGGTAATGATCACTCCCTGCTTTATTTAGTTTTATTCAAAGCATGTCCAGTTTTTTTGGAACAACATGGTTGTTAAATGTCTTCAAAACCTGGACCTTTTCCCTGCCGAGCTGACTAGCTGAGGTATATTCGTTTATTAGTAATATTGTACTTGACCTATTATTCTGTGTCAAGCTGATTGTTTGAGGCAGATTCTTTTATTTAGTTAGCAAATCTTTTTATTCTGTGCCTATCCACATCTTTCTCTCCTCTCTTTGTCCTCTTCTTAATCTCCTCTTTTTATTTCATTTCATTATTATGATGTTGTTTTTCACCTGTTGGGGCAGCTTCGGGAAACATTCGTCAACTCTACTGTCTACAGGGTGATTGATTTTTGTCGGACATTGTTACGGCAGGGTTATTGAGGGAACAGGACGAAGGTTTCCCGTATTCTTTTTGAACTTCCTCTAGCCAATTCTGTTGGCTCCGCGGCTAGCTGAAATCAGAAGTGGATTAATGCTCGCGTATTTATGTGGTGACATCACCATTGCACAGAATGGAATTGAAACTACAGTTGCTAATCTGATTGTAAAATATTTTTTTGCGCTTGACAATAATTACTGTAATATTTTGTCAGCCTAAATTAAGTGGCCTCGTTTAAAATTTGAAAATTTCTTTGACTGCCGTGCCAACGTCCAGTGTACTGCTTTGTTTTTTTAACCTTTTACTTCTATTCAAGTCAACATCACGGGAATTTCTTGCGATCCCTTCATATGTGTGAATTTATCATTATGAAACCCCCACCCCAATATATATACATATTTATGTCAAAGTTCATGAACATGTCTAGCTGACCTGTTTAATATCCCAATCAGATGCAAGTCTAACTCATTGTTCGCAATTTGAAAAATGATTATTTATTTATATAATGCAACTTGTACATACATGTTAATATCTCATATTTTATATATTGAATTTACCGCGCTTGTCAACTATGCGATTATCCTTGAGCAAAGGACATTTCAATAATTTACTTCAACGATCCTCCACTACTATTCTATTATGTTCTAAACGGCAGAGAAAACAGAAGTCAAGAATCTCGGGTGGAATCATGAACGTCACTTGCGATCCATTTCATTCCACATCAAAAAACCAACATATCGCACAGCTCTGCGAAGTTTCCTAGTCAACTGGTGGCACTCATCCTAAAGAAGAATCCCGACCAATAAATTAAACAGCGTTTATTGAAATCAACCAGTTCACGAGCACCAACTTACAACAGAAAAGATATCAAAAGACAGCTGAGGATGTACCCTCAACTCAGAAAACAGGAGTGATCCACCTCTCTCGAGTTCAAATGTATTCATATGGACGCGTTCCTCATGAATCAGCATTGGGTCTCTTCTTGGTGGTGTAAGGATAATACTCCTTCCCGTTGTCAATCCTTGTAGTCTGACCCCCAATGTCAATAATTGAAGAAGTCACTGCCAATGCTGCTCCCGCAGAAATTGCAGTTGAGATGCTCCTGCCTAGAACACAGCATTTTTATTAAGATGCATTAGAAAAAATGCAAACTAATAACCAGGGGCGCACATATAATCATGGTTCAGTAACCTAGATCAGATCCAGAATGTTAACCTCGCAATGATGCTAAGAACAAATGATTCTTTATGTACCAGCTTACAGCAGTCATGGCCATTTCAGGCAACATGCAATCATGAATTGAGAAGGAAACGTGATTAATTATAAGTTTGGACAGGACAGTAAAGACCGTCATGGAGATTGGGTGCTACGGAGAGTTAGTAGTAGTTTATCCCATCTTCTTTAAGGGTGCAGCTCATTTAAATGAAAAATAGGGGGAGAACGTAGATATCATTGAACCATATAATTCAGTGAGCAAGTTACATGTAGAGTAATGAATTCTGAAGTCGTGAACACACTGAAGGGTTATATTAGATGAAAAAAGATCACACTTGCAATTGCAACACAAAATTTTACTGAGAGACCCAGAGTAGCAAAATCATCCAGGAGGAATACATCTATAAATATTAAATAAGAACAAAACTAAGTACTTTGATTGGTTCAGACAAGATATTTTGTTCAAACAATTTTCTACTAACTTCTTACACCAAGACGAAGTATTAGATTACTGATGTCCATGACCACAGGAAATTCAATCATCAGTGAGCCGCTTTAAACTCTAACATGGGCTATGAGTTCTAAATTCTGACCACATAGCATACTAAAAAACTAATTTCATCTTCGCACTAGATATGATCACTCTTCCAACCAAGTACAACCGAATAAAATTAGAAATGAAACTCACAGCTTCTCTTTTAGAAACAGAGCATCCTAATACAAGAAATTAGATTGACGGAACAGCCAGCAGGTATGTCAGTCAGTATTGATGTTGAACTAGCATATTATAGAACACTTTCTGTGATTTTTTAATGAAAGGATTTTCAAAAAATAGAGAATGTACACAACAAACTATTGTTACGACTGTCACTCATATGGCAAGCATCACTGCATCAGTATATATTTACCACCAATTATCAACTGTCCAAAGCAAGTTTGCACATTTGAACCAATAAGCAAAGGAATTATGATAGCGAGCACAATCGGTATTCAAAACACAGTTCAGAGATGCGCCATACTTTCAGAATGAAATAGACAATTTCTTTTAATCCAGCGTGAAAATTTTATCATATTCCACATTTCCAATACCATCCTACATGAATTTCCCCTATCCCATGGGGTCATACACTTCTATAAAATCACTTCCAAATGGTAAAGAAAATGAATGGGATAAAATAGTGATGGTGATGGTGATAATATGAATTTTGGGAACTATTGGTAACAATTGATCAGTAGATAACACCAGAAGTAAGATTTCAAAATTTAAACATTAAAATATTTAACATTAATATTTATTAGATAAAAGGACTACCTTTGTAACCCAGAATAGTTGCCCCAGCAGCGAAACCACCAACAGCCCCATTAATAAAGTCCCTCTTTGCCCTATAGTGCTGCACCAATTGTTCTACCCCTATGTAGACTCCTCCTATTGCCGCAAATGTCATTCCATAGTTGCCCATCATCTTCAAAGTTCTCATCAGCCCAGGAAGAGCAACATTTCTCTCAACACGAGGAACATCATACCAAGTGGCAACTATGGTACCCCAGATGGTACCAGCAACTAAACCAGTCGTTGCACCTTTCAAAGTTTTCATTGTTGGTGTATCCTCATCCTCCAAGTACCTTCGTTCTGCAGGGT
The DNA here is from genome assembly GCA_025563575.1 of Acacia pycnantha. Taxonomy (NCBI): domain Eukaryota; kingdom Viridiplantae; phylum Streptophyta; class Magnoliopsida; order Fabales; family Fabaceae; genus Acacia; species Acacia pycnantha. The sequence continues at coordinate 148,650 of JAMWYP010000013.1, forward strand.
CCATGATTTGCTCTATGCAACAATGCAAGTTACCAAAGGAATATATTAGTCAAATACTCAAATCACAGTAACCGTCCGATGAATGCAGTTGCAACGCATCTTTGACTTCTATTGACACCATTTTGAAACCTATCTTCAAAAGGGAGACGCCTTCCTAGATAATCAACCTCTCAAGCAGAAATAGTCACAATAATTTCCAAACATACATTATGTCTCCATGCCTCGTTGATCATGCATTTCTAGTATATTTGCATTTAACATAATTTCATTTTTCTAATTGCCAATTTTCCATCTATTAAAAAAACTGACATCATCTTCTGCAAGAAATTATGATGGTATTATCTCGTTGGCATCGTCGAAAATATCTGAATGGCAGAAACAATCAATCATAGACACACAAAAAGAAAGATAACAAGAGCCCAATTAGATAAACGGACATATATCGAATACATGATCACAATCGAAAGTACGTATTATAAATTAATGATTAATAGTCAGATCGGAAGCCACAGATAAAACATCTATGAAATAAGCAAAGATCAGTATGAAACCCTAAGAAGACGCATAAATACGTCTTTGGAGATTAGAGGTCCGTGAATAACCAGAATTAAAGAAGGAAGGGTATGCAGGAGTACCCGTGAGAGCTGAAGCCTGAAGGAGAGTATCAGTCGACTAGATTAAGAGCTTCTGGACTCTCGGACTCGCTTTATGGCCTTGCTGAGCCTGGCCCTGTGCGCCCGACCGAGCACACCGACGTCCAACCCAGTCTAAAAAAAAAAAGTAGTTCAGAAAAAATTGGATGTAATTGGGCTAGGCATTTTTGTGGGCTGAGCTAGGCATCGGGTAAGATATGTCATCTAGTATTATATATATATATATTTTTTTTTTCATTTATAGGTATTTGACTATTTGTTAAGAAATATGATTGACTTCTTAATTTCAAGACTCAAGTTGTAGATTTATTTTGGAATATTCTAAAGTGTAGAATTATGGATTTCATTTGAAGTTTGTAACGTTGTTTATTAGGTATGATTGAAGCTGTTTTTCTCACATACGGTGTGACAGGGTATCGCCACTTGGGCATAGAAGGCCCGCCCTGCCGAGCCTAAAAATGTTAGGGCTTCTATCGAGCACGGCTGAACACTGGCCTGCATTTGACTGCTCAATGATCTTTCATGCAGGGCATTGGGTAAGGGTCTTACCCTACCCAACCTTGTCTATGAACACCCCTAACCTGACCTCTGTAGGTCACGTGTTTCCCTCATGCTCTTCTTGTGCCTCTGGTTTGGGTAATCAGTTTGGACAAGATTTTCATTTTCTTAAAATAAACATGTACATCCAGCGCCTTAAACTATTTATTAATTATTTATTTGGAGTTCATATTAAGTGCATATCTCTCATGTCCTGTGCAACTTATATGCTCATCCCTCTAGTTTTGAGGTGAACACATCTTTTTTTATTTTTTTATATATTTTATTTATTTAGATTAAATTATGTTACACCCTGAAATATTTTTTATATTCAGTATCTCTAATTAATTAATTAATTTCTAGGATACTAGTGTTACTAGAAAAATATTTCTAAATGCAAGACTGAAAATTAATTAATTTGAGATATTGGATATAAAAGAATATTTCAAAATGCAGCATATAATTTAATCTAAATAAAAAAATATAAAAAAATGTATTCACCCTAAAATTAAAGAGATAAGCACATAAGGGATGTGCACCTAATGTAAACTTGTTTATTTGCACAATTCCAAAAAATGTTTTCATTTTAAAAAAGTATAAAATAATTTTCACTATTTATTATATATATTTTTAAAAATAAAAATGATGTTGTTCTCACCTATTAGGGCCGGGCAGGGCGAGACCTAACCCGAAGGATGTTAATGCCTAGCCCTATCCAGTAAAAGCTCTAACCATTTTGGGCTGAGCAGGGCGGGCTTCCTTACTCAAATGGTAACGCCTTGCCTTGCTCACATGTGGGAAAAAACAATTCCATTTAAATTTCATAAAACATTCATGTAGTTATCATGTGTTTTAAATTCTTCTTAAGTAATATAAACTTCAAATACATTCAATAATTTCACATCTTGAGATATTTCAAAATAAATTTACAACTTAAGTCTTAAAGTTTAAAAACTACCCGGTCTTAACAAATATTTATACTTCAATAATTAAATAACATCCACAATACATTATAAAGAAGGTAATAAAATGATTGTAATTAGAGCCCTCAACCAAATGGGTCGTATCAGTATCAATATCCCCAAAGTTGATCAAATGTTTATAAGAAATATTTACATCAAATATAATACTGGATAGGGCAGCATACCTTTCCCAATGCCTGATCCCACCCTTAAAAATACTCAGTCCAAATGTATCCAATTTTTTCTTAGCTGCTTTTCTTTGGGCTGCATAGGACGATTTTTCTCCCGAGCCAACTCCGAGTCAGCGGGCACACCGGACTCTGGCTGCATGGCCACCCTTACCTGTACGGAAGAGAATACAGACTCGAATTTGGGGGAACGCAGTTATTTTAACTCCAACACTCCCACTCTTTTGAGATTATGCCCAAGTTCAAGGCGATGCTACGACTTCGAGCCGGGGGGGAAAAAAAAGATGTTATCCGGGGCTGGCGGTGGCGGGAAGGGGTCGTCAATTAACGGTTGCGGTGTGCGTTGGATCTGAAACTGGCAGGGCTGGGTAGGCTTACGCTTCCGCTTCCTAGGAAATGCGGACTCCGGATGATATTCGCCAACTCCCTATTGTCATCACATTTTCTCCTCTTGGAGGTAACCATTTCTTGCATTCTCTCATTCATTTCCATCATGTTGGTCTTTTCTCTTCATCCGATTAGCTAACTTCATTAGATGCGATTAAAAACAACATAAACTCAGGCTGTTGCAAAATCTGGGTTGTTGCTATCAATTATCACAAAGTGGCGATACTATTTTCAGGGAGGAATTATTGTAAGGCCAAAGAAATACAGTATATGTTATTCTTTTAAAATCTACCCTAGAAAGCTGGAATATATTTGGCAGAATATCAGGTGCTGCTGTAAGTTTTCGATCTCTCACCCCCATCTCAGTAATTTTCAATTTTTTTTCTTAATATATATTTTTGGGTAGGGTGCATGGGAGGCAATCGTGTAGTCCTTTGAGATTGAGAAGGATTTTATTTTCCTTGGTGAGGTTGCACAGATTATGGTTCTGAATGTAAACTATGAAATCAAATGTAAGCATCTATCGATCCATTTCTGTGTATTGAATTAAATTAAAGAACTTGCGATAATTTATTTCTTCGTTTCTTAATTAAGTTGAATTTTTTATGCCGGGGCATTTATTTCAAATATGAAGCCTTCATCTGAGAAAACAGGTTCAGAAGATTCAACAATAGCTAGCAGAATTAGATTGCAAGGAAGCTAATATAAAAAGAAGTGCAGATATCTCAGTAGCTTGCCAGGAGCTTGGCTTACAGCTACAATCATGTGGTCCTTAAGCTTTGGCTAAATCAACTTGCTTTCTATCGCCACAAGAAAACGAGTATTTCTTTTGCAAAATCACTGCCAGACACGTTTATCAGGATTTTGGAAGATGGAAATAGTGGCAAAATGTCACAGGCGATTGCATGTTACTCTAATTTTGTTAGAGATGCTCACACTGGATAGAATGTAAGGCAGACTAGTAAATCTCACCTGTCTTGTGGTTTCGCGTTCAATACTAGTTTCGAATATTACTTGTATTCTATACAACGGTGTTATTGTAAGGCAGACAATGTGTTGGGTCCTTATGAAATCAGAAATGCCAGCGACGTTATACAGAGTTCTTCATGATCTACTGAAGCCTTGGATCTGATCTGGCAACTACAGAGGAAGAACATGGTCTACACTCAGAAATATCTCAGGATGTTAGTGTTGAGACACCTTGAATCAATTTACTGAAGACAGGGAAGGAAGGAGCCAGCTTCTTCACACAGATTACTGAAATAAGATTATTGATGATCTATGAGGTATATCATTTATATGTGAATTTAATATTTTCAACTCATTGGAGGAAAAGAAGAACCGTGTGAAGTGAAGATGAAAGAGGGTTTGAAGGACTTGGCTACTCAACAAATGGAGTTGCAAAACTCGTTATTTTCGTCCAGGCCAAAGCAAGCAAATTCCACTTTTTGTATACTTGAGCAAATTCCATACATTATAACCTGATTGTAAATACTAGTCTTTTTTCTTTCGTTCAATTTGATGAAGAAATGGTGTGAGGGAACACTGTCATCCATGTTTGACGAAAGACCTGTCAATATAATCGGAGAGATCAACATTCAGCTGACTAGTGGCTTTGGAGCATAAGGGAGCTTGCTTGTTGGTCACAATTGTTAGAGAAAATACTTTCAAGATAGCAGTATCACTAAAATAAGAATCTGTGTAACTAATACGCATAATCTTGTAAACATACAATACTTATGCACATATAGAAAAACCAGTAAAAACTCACAAGACTGCCGAATATGGTAATGAACAATGTAGAAATCCGGCCCAACATACGTTGTGTCCTTAAGACAATTTTGCTCCTCAATACGGATGCCGAAGGTTTCGAGCAATTGTCTCCGTGATAGAGCGGATTATTCGTCTTCGAATGATGGCTCTCTCAAACTGAAGCCCAAGCGAATCCAATGAGTCTGCTTTCAGAATCGCACGGATGTAACTAATAGTAAAATGTATGGGAGCGTAGTGCTAGAAAAACGAGTGTGTTTTTCTGTCATACGCACGTCTATTTATAGACGATGAAACAATCAGATAGAGTCCCGTCGGCGAATCGACGTGACGGCGGTGGCGAACCGACGCGACTTCTTATTCATAACCCATGGGACACAAAAATCTAACAATCCCCCACATGGATAAGAAGTCAGTCCATCGTGACTAAGTGCAAAATAAATATGTATGCAAAGTGCGATTCGTCTACGAGCAGCAACTGTATCGAGAAAGGTAGGGGTTGCCTTTGAACCTTCTCTAGTAAAAACCTATCGGATATACTGGTCAATCAGTGGACGTGCTGCCTTGAACTGTCGACCTTTTTGTGTATACCAAGACAATAGGAGTCACACAGTTGCTCCTCTAGCATCGTTGGTTCTCATGCTGTGTCCGTTTTGCCTCGACACCGCCCGGTTCTGCGAGTGTTCTAGAGAATCGGCCGTTAAATTATCATAGAAGCGGCACACACTTCACACTCACATAGGTGATTCCCCGTGATGTAAGTCAACATACATCATCCGAACACATCGATTAAGAAACCATTAAAAGCTTAAAAGCTTACCCTTGTATATATGCACCGTCTTGTCTAGGAATGAGTATGAGTTTAAAACTCCACAGTGTTAACAATGATTGTGACTTAGTTGTCTCTTTGAACCTAGTTTGTGGGATCTCCACTCTACTAGGTAGAGTTACCGCGACAATCAACAATGGATCGGCCTTAAACCCATTCCTTTGGACAAATTTTTAACTAACTCTCTAGGAATCCCTTTTGTCAATGGATCCGCTATATTCTCTTTGATTTCACATAATCAATTGAGATGATTCCATTCGAGAGTAGTTGTCTAACGGTATCATGTCTACGACGTATATGTCTAGACTTTCCGTTGTACATGACATTCTTGGCCCTACTAGTAGCCGCTTAACTACTAGTATCATAGTGTATACACACTGTTGGTACCGGCTTTGGCCAATTAGAAATGTCGTCAAGAAAATTACGAAGCCACTCAGCCTTCCTCACCACTTCATCTAAAGCAATAAATTCTGCCCACAGTTGATCTTGCAACACAAGTCCGCTTGAATGAGGTCTAGTACAGTTCATAACCTATATAGAACAGCCTAGTACTTTAGCTTACTCCTTTCGATTTTCAGCTTTGTTAGTATTTCTCAGCAGACGAAGACTGGAATCTATAGGGTTCGTCACAAGAGCTATGTTTAAACTCTTGAATTTCTCAAGAATTTTAGCAATATAGATATTCTTGTGATAAAGCCAACCCAACAGATGTTATATGGATTTTAATTCCCAAAATAACATCGCTAGACCCATATCTTTCATGTTGAACTTACGGTAAGCAACCGCTTAGTAGCTTTAATCATTTGATTATTACTACCGTTATCAATATGTCATTTACATAAGGACAGACTATGACAACACCATTTTCGTATTCGAATATAGACACACTTGTCACATTCACTAATACTAAAGTCCTTTGATCGAATTTTGCAAGCCATTGTTTGGGGCTTACTTTAGTCCATAAAGGGACTTGATCATGCGACAAACTTTCCACTCTTGTCCCGAGACAACAAATCCCTCAAAGTTGTTCTAGATAAATCTCTTCCTCTAATTCACCATTCAAGAAGGCTCTTTTTACATCCATTTGATGTAATTCCAACCCATTCAATGTTGTTAATGCGATTAACGTCCGAATGGATGTAATTGTAACAGTGAATAGGTATCAAAGTAGTCTAGGCCTTCACATTGTCTGTAGCCTTTTACTACCAGCCTAACTTTGTACTTATCAATAATGTCATCTGCTTTCATCTTTTTAAGACCCACTTAGTTCCTAAAGGCTTATTGCCAGGAGGAAAGTCAACCAATTCATAGATGTAGTTTGACGAGAATGGATTCAATTTCACTATTGATAGCCTCTTCCCAGAATGATGCTTCAGGAGAGCCCATAGTCTCTTCATGTGTTTGAGGCTCATTTTCCAACAAAAGGTTAGAAAACTACGTCTAGGTTCCTCCTCTACAGATCATCATTGGTCGTAGTATCCTACGGTAGCAAAGTACTACTATCATTATTACCACTTGTTTTACTTTCCTTGTTATACGAAAATACATTCTCAAAGAACGCCGAGTCCCTTGACTCAACAATCGTATTAACAAGGATATCTGATACATCGGACTTATAAACCAAAAATTGATATGCACCACTGTCAAGTGCATGACCAATAAACACATAGTCCATTGTCTTAGGTTTGACTCTCAACCTTTTGGGATTAGAAATCGTAACCTTAACCAAGCACCCCCACACTTTCAAATATTTCAAGGAATATTTCTTTCCTTTCCATATTTTGTATGGTATACTTTGTATCCTTTTGTGGAGCATTCTATTAAGTAGAAAATTAGTCATTAAAATGGCTTCCCCCCACAACTTCTGTGGTAAACTAGACGTAATCAACATTGCATTCATCATTTCTTTCAATGTTTGATTTTTCACTAACATATAACATTTAACTATAATGATGCTATAAAGATTTCACATAATTTGGTATGATACATACCCCAACTAGAAATATTTATCATCTTTGGGTGTCTAAATAAAACTACCAACATTTATGTTCAATAATTATAAAGGTAAATAATCAACCTTTGGGTTGATCCATAAACACCTTATAATAACAAACTTCATTTCACTCACAATACAAACATAACATCATAGCATCAAGGTTATAGGTAATTAAAAATCACCGTAATATTCACACGAATTTACTACTTTGGTGATTAACAAATCAATTATACTCTTATCCTAATATTTGGAATTAAAATAATTCATAAGAATTTACCACTTTGGTGATAAATAAATCCACCATACTTAATTCCAAACCTTAAATATTGAACATTCATATAATTGTTGTTCACAATATTTAAAACCATAAAATCATAAAATCATAGCCACAAAATTATCCAAAATTATAAAATCAAGGCTATAATTGCATTTCTACTAATACATAAAACCATGTATGCTTATACCAAGAGAAATAATAATACTATGAGAAATTAGAGCACATTTATCTCTACACTAGATAAATGATTAAATTTTCATATTGTCATATGCTTGTCACACAAAATATTTAATAATTCACAAAATTTGCTTTCAATAGCAAAAAGAAATCCTTCCTAATAAATTAAATAATGGCTAAGATATTCATAAATATCACCAATTTTATTCACCATTATTAATTCAAAAGCTTCACAAGATTTTAGGAGAGATTATAGGAGATATCAAACAAATTAATATCTCCAATGATACTATTCCCCTCTCATCCTAAAATTTAGGACTCTTAATTAAAGCTCATCATTTAACTGTTAAACATATTTAATTTCTGTAACTAGAAACCAAATAATAAAATAACACGTATCATATCAAAATTTCATCTCCATACAATAATTAATATAATCCAAAATATTAATTAATAAAACCAATATAATCTCCTAATGAAATCAAGGCATAAGATATATATTATCTTAACTTTATTAATTTAACATTAATCAAATCCTCATTAAAATAAGGAGAGATAATCAGGAGATTTATTAACTAAATTCGGCCCAACAATATTTTTCCAGTCAAAAGAAAAAATACTGCCTAAAAAAACGTGCAGGCCAAAACAAGGAAAGAAAAAAAAAATTTGCAGTTGGCCCAAACAGAAACCAGTCCGGCCCAACAAATGAGCCCCCACTATTAATATAGTTTAAATATATTTTGCCCCATACCCAATCAAATGGTTAGGAGGCGCGCTTCAACAGCCTAAGGTCGTGTGTTCGAACACTGCCATGCGCGCTTCTTCACATTTTTTTTTTTTTAAAAAACAATGAAACAAAACGCTTCATGAAATTGCACCCGGCGGATTCGAACTCGAGACGTAAGGGTCAGTTGCACCTCTGAGGGCAGGCATTGTGCCAGTTGAGCTACGCGCCTTTCCCTGAAAGGACAGGACGCTGAAAGCTATAAAACACATATTTTCAGATTGGGGTGTCATCCCCTACCTCCAGCCGGGTCGCAAAGACCCATATGGATCCTTGGGTCGGGTCCGTCGGACCCGACTCTTCTTTCCTTCATAACCGACGTTTCTGACGTCGGTTTTCCACGTTCTTGGTGTCTATCTCTTCGTTTTTCCGAGATCTACGCAATGACACCAATTTTGTGGCCTAAAAACATCGTTTTATCATGACCCAATATCAAAAAAAAAACAAAGATAGCCGAATACCCACCGACGCAAACACGGCTTTAAAAAATTTGGAACTGTAACTGTAGTGATCGAGTCATAGAGAACGCAACCACAATTCCATTACTGTTCTAATGTCCCAAAACTTTAATATATATGCATATCTGAAACAAATCGACATATATTTCTATGGTACGTATTTCACAGCCTACATTCTGAGTTTTTCCGAAAACCCAATTCTAATAACCATAAAACAACCGTGAACAAAAACCTTCCATGGTTTCCTTTCTGTTTTATGGTTCTGATTTGTCTTATGCTACCTTCTTACTAACACTAAATATGTGGCATAAGAAATATATAACTGAAGGGGAAAAATGCACCAACAGTGGAATCTATATGTACATCAAAGAAAACACTGCCGAAGAACAACTAAGAAAACAAAGAATATAAACAGTACTGGTTCATACAGACAATATATTCTTTCAGAAATCATGAACAAAAACACAACTTGAGGCATGTTCATGAACTTTTCAGATATGCAGGAGTTAATATTCATATACACCAGATATGTGTGTGCCTCGTAATTATGCAAAAATTATAGTTATTCACAAATTGATTTTCAAAATCAAGAATCCGATTCATAATATCGAAAACATGAATTAACATAATTTAAAATACTAAACAACACAGATTATAAAATTGTCTTAAGATTGTTAGAAAAAATACTTTCAAGATAGCAGTATCACTAAAATAAGAATCTGTGTAACTAATACGCATAATCTTGTAAACATACAATACTTATGCACATATAAAAACCAAGAAAACTCACAAGACCGCCGAATATGGTAATGAACAATGTAGAAATCCGGGCCCAACATACGTTGTGTCCTTAAGACAATTTTGCTCCTCAATACGGATGCCGAAGGTTTCGAGCAATTGTCTCCTGGATAGAGCGGATTATTCGTCTTCGTAATGATGGCTCTCTCAAACTGAAGCCCAAGCGAATCCAATGAGTCTGCTTTTAGAATCGCACGGATGTAACTAATAGTAAAATGTATGGGAGCGTAGTGCTAGAAAAACGAGTATGTTTTTCTGTCATACGCACGTCTATTTATAGACGATGAAACAATCAGATGGAGTCCCGTCGGCGAACCGACGTGACCGGCGGTGGCGAACCGACGCGACTTCTTATTCATAACCCATGGGACACAAAAATCTAACAACAATGTCATCCTGAAAGAGTACTAACAAGTAAAGAGGGAGCCTTGGGTTGGGTTTCTCTCATCATCCTTTTCTCATTATCCCTCATAATTTCTAAATCACATCCGTCCAATCAACACAGTATTATTTTCACTTTTCTCTCATTTTCTCAATCAATGGTCAAAATGTGGCCAATAAGAGATAATGAGAAGAAGGATAAGGAGAGTATCTCCTTCTGAGAGCCTTGATGGTGAGAGCTCTTTTTTTCCAACTTTTTTCTTAAAAGAAAAAGGTTACATTACGTGCTCATTTTACTACAAGACAATACCTTTTCGATGCGTTAAGATACACGGGTGGTTGGTTGAGGGATTCAATTATCAATATAGACCAACATAGGATAACAAAGACTGAAGTATGAATGAATCAAAGGGGAAAGTGTCTGTAATGCAGAAAATGGTGGATGTATTAGATGGTAGTGAAGAGGAGGGAGTAGTTTTATAGTTGTGGAGTCTGAGCAAAAAAACGTTTTATAGTTGTGGAGTGAAGCAGGCCTGTAAAAGCAAGATTCGCAGCAGCAACAAACAGCTTTAACTGCAGGCTGAGACCTATTCACAGAGGCAGCAGAGTGGGAAGTTTTGGTCGTACTCCTTCTGGGGCCTTGGGATTCCCTGCCTCCTTGACACGTGGCCTTCAACCATAGGTGAGTATACGGAGCCAAGAATTTAAGTTTGTGGTGCACAATTAAAGATGGGATTTGGGCTGCACCCGAATTTTTTTTTGTAGAGGATAAAAGACAACCTACTCCTTCGTAAAGTTTAGGATTAAAAATGGGGTTCGATTGAAAAGTATTTCCGAGGAAATCAATTTAAACAGAACAATATACTTTAATCTCATGGCATACAGATACCCAGATTGTTACACAATCCAATTCCAAAGCAACATGCAAGGAAAAATTATTATGGTTTATCATATGTGATAGGATATTAAAAAGTCAACTATCAACAAAGGAGTAAAAGAGCATAACAAATACTATAACTCACCAGACTGTGTCCACCAGAGAACACGGCACTTTCAATAGGTTCAACACCAAATACCTACATAGAGGAAGAAGGAAAACAACGAGAACACAAATGCATTACAACTCTACACTATCATAAACACAACTTTGTATAGATAAGTTTCAAATTTAGACACACAGTATTGAACAAAATTCAAGTCAAAACAAAATCAATAAGACAACACATATTTCTTACTTCAACATCTCAGCAAAGCTTATTATCTCATCAATTCCAGGTATAACACCTGCTAGTTCTAAAAACAATGAATCCATTCTCGTTTCATCTTGTTCAATGGTAGGATCCACCTCCTACAAACCCTTTGTAAACTAGTTATAGTGAAATATTTTGAGGACCTTGATTACATCCTATGACAAGAGATCAAAGGAACGATATAAACCAAAAAAGTTTCTGCAAAAAAACAAAAGAATATAAAGGGTTGTCTGTATAATTACATACCAATTCTTGTCGCAGACTTTTTATTTTCCTCAGTTGTGTAATTTTTCTCTTCAGTCACCTTTAAATACTCTGTATTTGCTCTCAAGTCATCCACTGAAAGATTGATACAAAAATTATTTTAATCAACTGATCTATTCAAATTCAATTAATCTTTGAAACTTTTCTATTTTATGAAGGGGAGTTGCTCTCGGAACTCTACAAGCTAAGTACATGTGACTGTAGAATTTTTGTTGTTGAGAAAACTATGTTAATTAAGTCTGATGATATTTATATTTAATTTAATCAGATGATCATATTAAAAAAACGTCATACTAAAAAAGTAAAACGTTGGCTCTGACAGCGGGTAGTAAAGCTAGGGGCCCATAAAAATAAAACCACCAATGGGTCTCATAACACTATATAATAATGTCTCATGTTTTGAGGGGGATTATGAGTGTTTATGCTAAGATATGTAGTAACTCAGCAGCGAGGGAAAAAAAAAACTCAACGGCTACAATTTAAAAAAAAAAAACTCAAAAGCTACAATTTATGGGTGCACTTGCACCCACATGCAACATAGTGGCTCCGCCATTGAGTATACCTACCACTCTGATCCTATTTATAAGTCCAGTTTGACCAAATCTCACATACCAAGGAAAATTAGGTATGTCAATGATTATAGAGAAAATTTCCAACTTTACCCTCATTTATGAATGAGTACCTTTTAAAATTTATTGTCAAATCTCTCTCATCTTTTTCTCTCCCCAACATAGCTTGTTAATCTCTCTCATCATCATTAATATAGGCAAAATTGTCACAATCCCATTTATTTAGTCAAAATGGACTTATAAATAGGATTAAATTTTTCGGTCAAACTGAACTTATAAATAAAACCAGAGTGGTAACAAAAAACAGGTGCCGGTTACCGGGCATCATTTTGTGGATAAAAGTCATTGCACGAAGTGCGCGCCGGCCTTGTTGTAGTTATTGGTGAGAACGATTGGTGTTATAATCACTAAAAGAGTGTTTAGATTAACTGAAATGAATATTTCTTGAAAGAATTAGTTTGTTTTAAAAAAATATTGGGCAACGAGGCTATCAAGCCAATGCAAAGTAATTTGTCTTGAGGAAAGATACAATTAGGCCCTCTCCATTTCATTCATCCTGCTTCTTCTAGCCTAATGAAAACGGCATATATTTATTATAAAAAAGGGAAGTATATTTAAATCACCTAATCCTGGCTCAAGGAACCGGAATGGTATTGAATAATGAATAATAAAGAGGTATATGCCATAGATAGATTTGTAATTTTAAAAGTAAGAAGATGATTAATTATATCTTAAAAAACTGATTCTATTTCTGTTTGAACATTTTCATTTCTCTTTTTACACCAAAAATTTCTACTCAGGGAGTAATTGTTTTAGGACTTGTTTGGTATGGCCGTGGTCGAGGTAAAAAGCCCATCAACCAGTAAAATAAGTTCACGGAGGGGGAAAAAAAAGCTGAGCTGGACCATTTGGGATAGCTTCAATGATTAATTAATGCTAAAAATGTGGCTTCTGACAGAAGTCACTTTTTTCAGTTTTTAGAGAAAATGTTAGGGATAGATGATCCGATAAACAATTTACTATTAAATATACATTTGTTTGCATTCTTATTTATCCATTAGAATATATTTAATTAAGTACTTTAGAGTTTTATTTTTATTTTTTAATAATAATTTAATTTTTTGATCAAATTTAAATTTAAATTTCTATCTTCAATTACCACAATACATACAACTAAGGGCCCGTTTGGGACAGGAAAGATTTAAAGAAGGAAAGGAATGGAAGCGAAGATTGAAAGGGAACTTAAAAAAATGAGATGTTTGGTAAACATGGAAAAGAGGAAGGAAGATGGTAATTTAAGAAAATATGAATTGTCTAAAATACCCTTTAACCTAAAAAATATCTTCCTCTGCCTTGATCCCTCACACTCTCGCGGGGCGACATCAACTGGGAAACAAAAAAAAAACGGATTCCTCCTTCGTCCATCTCTGCCCTCTTTGTCACATCACCGCTTCTCATCCACCATCGCCGGCGCCCCTCCTTCATCCACCATCGCCAACGCCCCTCCTTCATCCACCATCGGAACTTGGGACAGAGATGGAATGAGGAAGAGAGAGAGAGAGAGGAGGGTCGATGCTTTAACTGATGTAAAGGGATTTTTTGTCTCATAGAATGACTCTCCAGGGAAGATGTTCAAATCCCATCGAAAATGGAGGGAACCAGCCTTCCCATGAATGAGGGAAGATGGACCGCTGCTGTAACAACCCAATTTTAGAGCCAATTTTTTTTTTCCAATCAGAGTAGAGCATCGGAATAAAACATTGAGTAACTGATTATAACAATAACAGTGGCGTAATCGCCTGTTCATAAAGATTAATACATTATCTGTTTAGATACTAGACGTAATTGATCGGTCTCCACGCGGTCTTCATCTTCATGTGTGATGTCCGCTCTGTTTACTCTTATCCTCCGTCCTTGGTCTCTCTCTCCAGACCTTGATGTGATGCTATAGTAAGAGCTGAGATCCAACGTTCATCGGATCTCAGGTAACGGTTAACCTCATGCTTATATAACACTTTATGTATCAACAGATATTTCTATGATTACAGCAATGATACATGATCATTTAATAACAACTACCCTACAAGCAAAGTTATTTGTCTGCACTTTAATTGTGTGCCACGATGTACTGTCGTGTCCGTAGCGCTAGGAAAACTCGAAACGGTATTATATTTACTATAACCCGTAAAGCTGTAAGTGATTATCTAAGTTTATTACCTTAGTCACTGCGCATGGCCCGAACGAGTTCCACCCATGGCTTATGAAACTATCCGTACCATATATAAGCGAGACTATAAGCATCGAGTTAGTATTACAAGATGCGCGCGAACGTACCTTCGTTTGATGGTACTTCGGCATTTTTGACGGAGATGGCACGTTTTACAAAACGGTGAAACGTCCAACGGTTCGTCGGACGGCGTAACGGCAAAGAAATCAGAGTTTTTGATGTCCTATAGGAGTAATATCACTTTTATTAGTGATTTGACAACATAACTGGCATTTTAGGTAAAAATTACCATTTTGCCCCTATACCCCTAATTGGAGGAATTTCGCCAGCACTTCGTTACTCTTACAAATTTTCTTCCCGAAATTTTGCCAGAACTTCGACGCAATTATGATTTTCGAAATTCTAGACTAAAATAGCCCTCCCATATGATACCCAATCATACTTGAAATTTAAAGGCTATTCTAACAAATTCTACCCTTACTTTTGAAAAGCTGAAAGCTTCAACTTTTACGACTCGATCCCTACTATGTTTACACCTCTGCATATTTTTTCAACGCAAACAAGGCTTAAAACAAGGATAGTAATCTTGTCACCTACTTCCTAAATCTAACTAACAACTCTACTAATTACCGAACTAAAACTCGAACTTAAAAGCTAAAGCCCGAAAGACTTACCCGTTGAAGACTTCTGCAAAAATTTCCCCAGAGCTTCTCTCTCTACTTTCTCACTCAAGGATTTCGGCCAAGAGGAGTGGGATTTGGTGTGAGAATTTTGAAGAGGGAGCATGGCTATTTATAGAAGTTTCAAGGGATATGTTTGGAATTTTCCAACTTGATTTCAACCATGGAAATTCAAACAAAAATTGGTGTTTAATCCTTGGCCATGGAGGGGCTGGTCGACATAAGGGGGCTGATGTGGCAGCAAGGGAGTGGTCCAAAAATGGTGACTTATGTTGCTTTATAGCCGGTCTAATAGAATTTCCCGATCGGTGCCGATTCGCGTGATTTCGGAGAACTTTCAAAATTATGGATTTACAACTTTGAGGACATGTTCTCTCTTACTAGAAATGTCCAAGTTAACCTAAATTTTGATTCCATATAGGGCTCCAACTCGTCCGGTTGAAGTTTTCTCGAAAAACGTGTCCAAACGCGTCCGGTCTCATAATGCATTTCTGAAAACATCAACTTCTTCAGAAAAATTCACTGATTCCAAATATGTCTAGATAAATTCAAACTCATTCCTAGATGTTGAGTTAGAATTTATTTTCCTTATATCCAAAAATATGCATATCTGCATTTTTCCCTATTTCGTCTTATTAGGAAAATGCACTAATGGCCTCGGAATTAACTTCCGGAAGAGGTCACTTGAAGGTAAAAACTCACTGATCAATATTTTACCTTGACTTTGGAATTCCCATTCCTAGATCTCTAGATAGGATCCGTTTCCTAATTTTTAAATTACTATTCATCATTTTTACTTTAATTAATTATATTATTATTATATTTGCAACTTGTATAAATTTACTTTTCATTCTTCTCTTCTTTTTCTTGGGCAATATTTCGGCAGCCATAATACCTATATTATATATATATATTTATTTTATTTTTTAATTATTTATTTATTTATTTACTTTTTCCCAAAAATTCCACAAAATTATCTAATTATTCTTGTATTTAGGCTTAAAAATACCTAAACTCAACTATTTTTCTCCAAACTTTCCAATTAATTAACAAATATGTTTTTACTAATTTTAAACATTTTCCACTAATTTTTGAGCTTTACATAATTATTTCATAATTTCTTTTGCTCAGACTTAAGTAATTAGCTAGAAATTACTTAATCACTTTATTATCATTAGTTGATAATTTTCTTAATTAGAATGTCCCATTACCTCATAATTATAACACCGACATTTCGTTTCCATGTGTTCTGCAGGTATGTTAGAATGTGTGAGGGCATTATAGTCATTACAATACTTTTGAATATCTTTATTCAATTTCTCCAAGTTTGTAATTTATTAAATTACCCTAATTAGAGATAACATACTCTCATTATTCAAATAATTATTTCACCGACTTTTAGGATTTTTCACAATTTTCCTAAATCATTTATGTCCCTTAGGGGCATTTTGGTCATTGGCACTTTGGCCCTTAAATTCTCTAATTTCCGAGAGATTTTTCCTTAGAAAATAAGATAATTATATCTTAACATTTGATACCCCATATTCACCTACTTTTTATAGGTATAATTTTACCAAATTATAATATAGATTTTTAGGGTATTACAGCTGCCGGAACTTGCTTTCTCAGAAGGTGGAGCGTCCAAACAATTATCTGCGAAGGAAGACGGTGAATCTTCCCTTCCCTTCCTGAATCTTCCACGTAACAAACAGGTCCTAATATGTATGTGTGGGGTATTCAATAAGATTTATACCATTTTCAGTAATTTTTCATCTAAAATGACTTTTCAAACGCTATCCAAACAAAAGCCCATTTAGAAAAAAGCTACTTCTATCACCGCTATCTCAAACATAAATCACATCTACAATTTAACTTTTATTCTATCTCCTATTTACAAAAGTCTATATAAAAAAAAGTCACTTTTGTCACCGCTATCCTAAAAGGGCACTTAACTTCAAACAAGATACCTTGGTTGGGAAAAGAATAACTTTGTTTTCAAAGGATGACCTAGTTACCTAAACATCATGATACATTAACTCGATGTTATAAGCACACGATGCACTCTAGTTTGGCGAAAATAATCTTGAATTTTAATCGCCCAAAAGAAAGCTAACATCACAGTCTAATTAGAAAATTTTCCATCCTCGCTAATTTTTTTTTTAGAGCCAAATGGAGTACACGTGGAAATCAATCATGAACAATGAGTGGGAACTACACAAAAGGAGACTGCTCCTTTCATTGGGAATCAAAGAATAAAAGACTTTAAAAGACCATGTGATCAAAGTATGTACATATATAGCTGAAATAGATACTATCAGTGGAAAGAATTGAAGAAATCATGTAAAGCACTCTTGCCTTCTTGGTGAATATTTCATATTAAAATACGCAGTCACATTGAATTATTATGTTCGCAACGACTTTATTTCGAAGGATCTATTAAAACGCAAACCCTAGGACCAGAGCGAGACATTTAAGGTGAGCTTAAGGAACAAAAGCAGGTTGCCCATTGGGATTTGTAGAAGATTTAGCAACCTGATTTTGAATTTTTGGTTTCCATATGGGTTTTTTAGCTATTTAATTACAACTATGATAAGATGTATAAATATGAAGTGAAGATATTTATAATGGAATTATAATTTTCAAACTATTGTCATCTGTATCATATAAAATTGGGTTTAATATTTCTATTTTTACTACATAATTTTTTTTTCCTGCCACACTCGAATAAAAGTGAGTGAATCCCATTGAAAAGAGAAGAGAGAGACCCACTCACTTTTATGTAAGTATGGCCAAAAAAAAGTTTCTACAACAAAAATATAAACATTAAACCCTATACAATTAGGGAGAAAATCATAGGCTTCACGGCCACAATTTCGGGCTACATGGGACCAGGATTTACTCTCACATTGTCAGGTTTAATGATATCATTATAGATGCTAGGTTGTGGTTGCTAGGAAGGACTTATAACTATGAAAATTGATCTTAAAAAGATCGTATGATAGAAATAGGTGGGATTTCTTAAAGCAAGTGCATATTGATGTTGGCTTTGAGGAATCCTTTATCCAACTGATTTTATCTTGTGTCTCCTCTGTTTCTTATAATGTCTTATGGAATGGATCCCAGACTATGTTCTTCGCTCTCAGGAGAGGTCTTCGTCAAGTGGATCCAATGTCTCCTTTGTTGTTTGTATTATGTATGGATAAACTCTCACATCTTATCTGTGATGAAATCGAGAGTGGCAATTGGAAGGTGATTCCCACCTCCAGAACTAGGCCTAAAATCTCTCACTTAATGTTTGTGAATGACCTTCTCCTTTTCGGGGTGGCTTCATTAAACCAAGTTGAGTGTATGATGTCTTGTTTAGATAAATCTACGGATGCCTCCGGGGGAAAGGTTAATAGATGTCTTGTTTAGATAAATCTACGGATGCCTCCGGGGGAAAGGTTAATAGAGCTAAGTCTTCATTGTTCTTCTCTCCCAGGGTATCTACTCAAACTAGGAACTCAATCAGGAATTTGACTCAGATGCATATCTCCAGTGAAATTGGCAGGTACCTTGGTTTCCCTCTTACTAGAGGAAGGAAGTGCAGTGAGACATTTAATTATGTCATTGAGAGGGTCCAGTCTAAGCTTTCGGCCTAGAAAGCAAGATCCTTATCTACGGCTGGCCGTATTACCCTTGCAGAATCTGTTCTAAGCTCTATCCCGCTCTACCCTATGCAAGTTGCTAGACTTCCTAGGAGTGTGTGCCTTGAGGTAGAGAGACTTCAAAGGAATTTCATTTGGGGTCATGATGATACTTATAGTCGCTTTCATGCAGTGAGTTGGGAGAGTTTAACTCAACCTAAGGAATTTGGGGGTTTAGGTTTCCGACGATTACAATCCTTCAATAAAGCTTGTGGTGCTAAATTGGCTTGTAAATTGTTAATGGGTGCTAAAGGTTTATGGGCTGATGTCCTCTAGGGAAGGTATATGTTACGGGATGAAGATTCTCTGTTGTCCTTTAGAACCGGGGATTCTAAGCTTTGGCGTTTTATTACTTCCTAAAGAGACATCGCTGACTTGGGTACTTAGTGGAAGGTCAAGAATGGATTGATGGTTAATTTTTTTAATGATCGGTGGTTATTTGAAGGGAGAATCAAGGACTTTTGTATTAGAGATTTGACTGCCGAGGAAGACAAATCCTCGATGGCTGAGTGGGTTAACGACAGCTTTTGGGATCTGAATAGGCTATCTAGTATTGTGCAGGCGTTAATTTTGACGAGATTGATGGTTCATCTCATCCTCTCTCCTTCCTCTGGTAATGACGCTATGATTTGGGGGGCTGCCAATAACGGCTTATTCTCTATTAAAAGTGCTTTCTTTCTTATAGAGGAAAACCCTACCAATCAGAATTGCAAACTTTTCAAACATGTTTGGAGATGGCAAGGTGCGAAACGTATTAGAGTTTTTATGTGGATGGTTGTGCTTAACAGACTTCCTACAAATGGTTGGAGGAGTACTTGGTCTCCCACTAATGCTGGTTGTGGCTTCTGTAATGGCCATTAGGAGGATATTATTCATATTTTAAGGGATTGCCCGCATGCTAAACAAATGTGGCTGAAACTTGTTCCTCGGAGGTATGTTTCCCAAAAAAAAATTCTGCAAATCTACATAATTGGATGGCGTTAAATTTGTTTGGAAAATTCTCATCTGAAATGGGTTCCTGTTGGTCTCTTATGTTTGGAGTTTCTATTTGGAAATTATGGAGTTGGCGAAATGCGTTTATCTTTAAACCTGATTTTATTAAACCTCCAAAGCCTGAAATTATCATCTCTCATTGCTGGAGAAAATTTACTTGCTTTGAGCATTCTCTACCTGTGTTGTCTAGTTCTCGTCCTACCTCTAGCTCTTCTCCTTGCTGACAAAGACCCGAAGAGGGTTGGGTGAAAGTAAACGTGGATGGAGCAATGGTTTTAAGCACCTCTATGGCTAGATGTGGTGGTGTACTACGAGATGGTTGTGGTAATTGGATTGCTGGTTTTTCTAAGCATATTGGTATGTGCTCAACTAGATCGACGGAGGAATGGGCGATTCTCGAAGGTTTATTGCTTGCCTGGGACTTAGGCTTCAAAAAAGAAATTGTTAAGTCTGATGCCGCTGAGCTGGTGAGTTGTTTAGCCGATACAAATCTCAGATATGATAGTCTTCTGGTTTTTAGAATTAAAGAAATGGTGGCTAAAGATTGGTTGGTCTCCATATACTTTACTCCTAGAGATCTTAACAGACTTGCTGATGCTCTGGCCAAATGGGGCCTGTCTAATTCTAGTATTTTCAGCGATTGCCCTATTTCCTTGAGGTCTCTTGCTGATCGTGATAGTCTGGGATTCATTCCCTTTTCTTTGTAATTTCCTTGTTATGTAACTTGGCGTTTTTGCCTCTTCTATTATCAAAAAAAGAAAAAAAGAAATTGGTTCTAATGAGTTATGTTCTTTGGGATCAAAATGTGTTAGCAGACCATCTAGCCAAGTTAGGTCATACTATTGCTGGGAATTTTATTTTCATTGATCAACCACCACCACCTTTGCAGGAGGCTGTCGTTGATGAAGAATAAAAGAGTTATACCCTACTCTTTTGATTTGTATTGAGTTTCGTTGATATGAATTCTTGATTTAAATTAAAAAAACAGGTAGTGTCGCAATACAAGACAAAAGGGAGGGAAGGATAAAATGATAAATGGGGAAGCAGTAGGCTGTAGCATGCGTGGGATTTGTCAAGGCCATGCCCATCATGCTCCAAACCCTATCAACTACCTCCAACTTCAACTACCACTGAGGAATAACATAGTTGACTAAGACGTCAGTCTTCATTCTAAAAGAGAGGAGTTTCAATACTCGTTGGTCGATGTGAAAACCTTATTGGTGAGCGATCTGCAAGTAGTCAAGTACATCTGTAAGCGTTCTTTAAGCCTGAAAGCGTACCCTAACCTTAGTGAGGTATCGGTGTCTTGCCCCACCTAAACTTTTTCATACAAGAAAAAAAAACCCCACAACTTCAGCTTTATCTCGTTTACATTTACACCACACTCCTGGATTCCCCCATCATCTTTTCTGGGTTCTGCTTCTGCATCCCAGTCTTAAATCCGAATATATAGGTTAAGCTAACACAGCCCCTATGAGCTAAGCTATGTACTTGTAAGCCGAGGGTCTTCGACCATTCATGTTAATTATAGATAAAGTTGAAAGAAAAAGGAAAACAAAAAAGATGGGCAAGGTATCTAGCTTAGCTATAAAGGGATTCGTAGCATTGACTATCTTCATAGGGTATGTACTTATTAGTTGAAGAGGCAACAGTGATAACAGACCAGGGATACAAGCTTGTAAAGCCCCAAAGTCCCGATAGCAAAAAGATTTAAAAACCACTGTATGTGAAGAAGGTTAAGAGTTTGAACCTTCCAACAAACAAAAATAATGTCTCATCGACCAACCCGATTCAGTGGTTGACACATCATATCAGATATGTTCAAACAAAACGCAGACAAAGAGATTGGAACAAGAAGCACACTCTAGAGAGACCAGTGCATGTGATGCTGAGAATCATCGTAGACCCTGGACTGCTCTAGATCCATGTAATGCCTCCTACCCTGTTGTGACACGTCAAGCTCCCCAGGAAGAGGGCTGCTGATAGGCTGCGAAATTTGGTGACCCAAGCCAAGGTCAGGGGCAACGTCATGAGAACAGTTATCAGCAGCAGCATCGATGCCCTTGAAACACCACGAGGCATTTGAAAGTTGATGGTGGAGGGATGCCGCGTGTCCGTGATGAGAAGTTGCAGGGAGATGTGTGATGGGCGTGTCGTCAAAGCTCATCAAATTATTTGTACCAAGACTTGGAGCTCTGTTTCGAGGGGCCCAAGCTTGGTTTGACAGAAGAGAGAGAGCACAGCTTGAGTCTGTCAATCCCGAAAAGCTTTCCCCTGATGAAGAATTTCTGGATCCAGAGTAGCTTGTCCCACCAACTGGAGAACAGCCTGCCTGCAAGAAAAGCAATGATGGAGACTCCGAATGGCCCTGCCATGGAAATGTCCCTGTTGGATTCCCAGGAAGCTATTCAGACGATGTTGGTGTTGGCATTGAATTTCTTAGGCTAAGTTTCGGATACGAGGCGAATTCCATTAGAAATCCACCACCTCTGCTATTGTTGTTATCTGTTATGTACCAAACAATCAATTCAGCTCTAGATGCCAAGAATATCACATGTGAGCAGAAGAGGGAGATGGAATTGATATTTTACTGATATTATTAATGTCTAACCAAAATTAGCTGGAGCAAGTCGGCCATATCGAGAAGCCATCAAGGAGCTGGGTGGGGGTTTTCTCCTCCGTTCATTATGACCAGCAAGCCGCCTGCGGCAACTTCGTTTTACTTGATCAAATTCAGAAAGCTGGTGAAACCTGGTCAAGGCCATCAAACAAGATATTAGCTTTAATGACTCAAGAATGGCCAGATGTACATAGACAAAGCTCCTGGAAATATGGAATGCAAACACAAGATTTATGGAGTGTACTAACATGAAGTCACTGACAGCTAGTTAGTTCAACTCATTTAGAGGCAACAATTTATTTTCACACACAATATGTCAAATCTTAAACAAGAAATGGTGGACTCCACACGTAAAATACTAAAGGTATTATAGGCATAATTCAAATCCTAAAGGTAATAAAAACGCCACAAGTAATGAATGAAGCAGAAGAGAAACACTTAATAAAAGTCATAAAACTCGGATTTCAACCGTTTAAAGACTGCTTTAAGATACAAGTGCTGGCTATGCTGTCATTTCCTAACCTATCTCTATCCATATGCAACACATAACGCATCCCGCCAAAAAAGACTAGAATATTCAATAGCTTCATAATTTCATACCCCACTTCATGTCAATGCATTGCACTAGCATAAAGACGAGGTAACACATCACATGGTCCACCAAACTAGATGAACATCCACCTACGAATTTTCAAGGTTTTTAAAAATGTTTTTCCGGTGGTACTCACCCAGGATGCCTATTATCACACCTAGGAACCAATTCTAAATGTACAAAGCTAATAAAACCAAAACATAGGTTACCAATCAGCAAGGAAGAAAGGGAAAAGGAGGAAGTTCAAAGAAAGCACAACATGAACATGACATCAACGGCAAAAGCTCTCACCACGCCAAAACAGGAGAAAACCAATACAAACGAACATTACATGTCTGTCTTATCTCAGTTTGTTCGAGGAGGAAATTGTTGCAGCCAAAAGACTTACTACACCGACTATGCTCACTTCTGACTCTCAAATACCCACTAAAGTAAACTACCCATAAAATTGCTTCCTGTTTCCTTCATAGTTACCTTCCACCAATTAAATCCACGAATTATTAACCTCGAATTTACCCTCTAAACCCCAATTATCGGACTACTAAGCCCTATTCCCTAGCGGCCCAGCACTAGAAAAATGGAAAAGATACCTACAGCAAATGAAAAGTCGTTTAATTAAAATACCAATACCAAAAACCAGAATAAGAGAGCGGTGAAAAGGGAAAGGTGACGGTGAGAAAAGGCAGGGAACAAGCACATTCTACAAGCAGAGAAATAATTGTAAAACAGTATCTATAGACTATAATTAAAATAAAACGAAACGGCCTTTTAAACACAAATAAGGAATATTAAAGAAGAGTTTGTTGAATTGAAAGTAGGAAAAGAGAGAAGAGGAAGAAGGGGGGAGGGAAACGGGAAACGTAAAAGAGATGAGGAGAACAGAGGTGACCTGCTACACTGTTGGCAAAACCTTTGTTCTTGACCAGCGACAACGACCCTGGGTGATTTGGAGTGCATACTACAGACTTTATGTCTGGAATAGTAAGCCTTCGCATCACTCAGATCTACTTTGCAGCCCTCCACCTGACACCTTGGTGGCTGAGCCCCCTGAGCCCCACTGCCCCTCCCCTTCTTTGGCGGGGTCACCCCTGAGGACGACGACGACGCCGCGCCACCGCTGGATTTCACAGCACCTCCCACGCCCACATCCTCAAAGTATATCTTCTGTCCGAATTTCAAGCCGTTCAGGGACTCCGTCGAGGAGTTGGCGGCGGCTTCAGTAGCAGAGGGGGAACTCATAAGTGAATAGTAGCAGGAGGGAGAGTAGTGTAAATTCTGCTCGCCGAAGAATATGGGGAGGGAGAAGAGAGAAGCGAAAATGCAAAGGGCGTGTTTATTGATGGAGGAGAGTGGAGCGCGCAGAGAGAGAGAGAGATCGAACGATTGGTAGTGGGAGAGCAACGTGGAAGAAGATAAAGGACATGGAAGGAGGGCAGGGAAAAGCAGTGACCTGACGCTGGGCCATGGCAGTATAGTACACCCAGACGCCGTCTGTCAAAAAATAATGGAGAGAGTGATAATGGAGCGAACGGGGATATGTACTTGCCTCCTCCCAAATTTTTTTTTTTTTTTTTTAAAACAAAAGAAGAAGAAGAAGATTTTTTTTAGGGGATGGGTTGGGTTGGTCTGAGTCTCTGGTGAGAGTGAGGGACTGAGGCTGGGAGGGAGGGCGGAGGAAAAGGAAGGCTTTTACGATTGAGGAGGTGTCTCACAGCGCTGGCACTGGCAATAATGGTCCAAGGGGAACCGTCGTTTTTAACAACTTTTGGTGTCTCAGTCACACCAACGAGAAAAAGATAAACAGAAATCGGATCATTATTAGAAAAATTTGAAAAGGAATGTGTTTCAATTTGGGCAAGCACGCTGGATGAGTGGGAGATATTTGAGTCCGTACTATATATTCTTGGGTTGGGTACGTGATATTCCGGTCACCCTCCTTTTTCTAATCTTATTTTATTCATTTTCCCCTTCAGATTCTTCCCCAACATAACCTTAACTTGTTGACCAAAAAAAAAAACATAACCTTAACTTGAACATTCATTAGCCCCAAAGCCCCCTTGTTTATTTTTTAAAATTTTACTTCTCCCCATTGATGTGACTGAAATAAAATATCTGGGGAAAATTTCACATCACCCTCTCTAGCAAATTATTTTCAAATAGCCCCACTATTTTCTGAAATTTCATTACACCTTTAGGTTAAATTGAAATTAAGCTTTTTAGTAAAAAAAGCATTTATGCCCTTGTCTTGTATATGGTTAAAACGGTCTTATAAATTTACATATGTGTCTTGTAAATAATTATATTTGACTTGTAAAATAAGATCATAATTGTCTTTTCACCTACAAATTTTAATTTCAATTTAGTCATAAAGCATAGAAAAATTTAAATTTTTTTAAAGCTGTTAAAGAATAATTTACTACAAAGAGTGGAGTGGAGTTTTCCCAAATATCTATTGTCATCCCCTTGTCTCTCACTCTCTATTTGTTATATATATAAAAGTTAATTGTCCACGTTCGAGTAGAGCTAGGGCTGTTCATGAAGCCAAGGAGCCCAGTCATCCACTCAAGCCTAACGAAAAATCGTCTTGCCCAACCCAAAAATAAGCAAGCCTAAAAAGAATTAGACACAATCGGACTTGACATTTTTATGGGCAAAATCAGGCATCGTGCAGGGCCACCCTGCCCGGTAGGTATATATTATTATATTTGTTATAAACATTTTTTTATGTAATAGTTTATATACTTATATTATATATTTACTAATACTCTAATAAATCCATTGATCATTAGTTTGTATGGAAGCTTTAATTCATATATTTACTAATACGATATTATATAATGATTGCTTATATTATACTATATTATATATTTACTAATACTCTATACTTACATTAGTTTTTATATAATAGTTTATACACTTATATTACTAAGAGCCTGCAATTACTTGTTACTTATACATATAATCATATGCTTTCTTTTTTGCTTTTTTGTTGGCAATTCCATATGCTTAATCCTTTTGACAATCTGGAGCCTTGATACAACCACTTGGAATTTTGAATGACTACAAGGTTTGAATTACAATTTTTTGATGTCTTATATTTAATGGATTATGGATGTTATTAATTCTTCATACATAAGTATTTGACTATTTGTTAAGACATATTGTAATCTTTTTAATTTCAAAACTCATGTTGTAGACTTATTTTAAAGTATTTTAAAGTATAGAATTATGTATTACATTTGTAGTTTACAATATTGGTTAACATGTATGATTGAAGTTGATTTTTTCCACATAGGGTGTGGTAGGGTATTACCATTTGGACAGCGAAGCCCACCCTGCACAGCTCAAAAATGTTAAGACTTCTATCAGGCAGGGCTGAGCATCGGACTGCACTTTACTGCCCAATGATCTTTTGGGTAAGACATTGGGCAAAGACTTCGCCCTACCAACCCTGCCCATGCATACCCCTACGTTCGAGCATAAAACTTGTAAAAATAAAATATTAATCTTTATATTATGAAATTATTATTTTTGACTTAAGTTTGGTATAACTTCGTTATAATTATAAACACATTTTGACCCACAAAGGAATCACTACGGTAAGAAAATGTAACATTTCTGAAAAAATTATGCTATTCAAAAGATATAATAATATGACTTATATGTTAGACAGATATAAAATGCACAATGAGCTAAACAATTTTCAAGTTATGAATGATAAAACTTACTACAGCTCGTTAATATAATATCTATCTAGCCAATTTAGATAGATTAAAATTTTAATTAAATTACTTATTTTTTAAATTGTGTTTTAGTTTTCCTCAAACACTTTCTAAAAACCCTCAACATATATGCAATTAATAGGGAAGATTTATAAAAAGATGATAAATATTGGAATAAAGTGTATTGATGTCTGGTATATAGGAAAAAGATGTTAATTATGGGGTTAAAGGAAGCATTCTTGTAGTTTCATAATATATAAAAAATAATTACAAAAAATAAAATCTGCAACAAAGCCCATCTGGCTTTTTTATCTAAATAATTTTTTTAAAAAAAAAAAATTACCAAACTAAAGCTCTTTTTAAACTATTTCCCGAAGTAAGTCTCACGCCACTGATGGCGTTAAAAACTTTCACGCCACCAAGGTGGCGTGAAACATGGAATCAGACACACTTAGTGGGTTTGATTGGCTAATTTCTGAATTTGCCCCTTATTAAATAACTATTTACCAAAATGACCCTGTCAGAAAACTATTTCCCAAAATGCCCCTGTCAGAAAACTATTTCTCAATCTGCCCCTGTTTAGTCGACTAAACCATATGGTTTAGTCGACTAAATCGCGGGCAATTTTTTTTTTCAGACCCCCGACATTTAGTCGACCAAACCCATTTAGTCGACTAAAAAACTCATTTAGTCGACTAAATCATTAAAAAAAAAGTTAAAACTTCGGAAGGCCATAACTTCGGGCTCGGGAGTTCGAATCAAGCGATTCTTTTTTTGATTCCACATAACTTTTTGAGATCTATGCACTGATATAAAAATTATCTTCAGATTTAATGAAGAGAAAGGAGGAAAAACAAATGATTATTTATTGCACGGGAAAAACCCCTCTCATTCCTTCACCTTTCAACAATGGAGTCCAGCACCAACAACCACCACATCCCAAACGATTAAAATTTCAGAAAATCAAACTAGATTTTTCTTAAGGGGTTCACGGCGTCGCGAGGAAGACGATGAAGAACGACCGTCGCGATGAAGACGATGAAGAACGCGCTGGGCATGGGCATGGGCATTCGAATAAGAATGGAGTAGCCCTACTCCCTCCTTCCAGTGTCTTCATAAAGTTACTTAAGGACAATGTGGACTTTTCATCCGAATTTGTATATCCCTCATAGGTCCTTGTCACTTTTCAGTCTTTTTACAAATTCAGTAGGCTTATGGAGGTTTTACAAATTCAGATGTATTTATTTTTTATTTTTCCTAAAATATTTTTTAAAAGTTAAAACAAATAATGACCTCATAAAACAAGTATGCTGTGCAGGTGCAGCCACACTTGTTTTTTCTTTCCCCTTTTCTAGTAGATGGCGCCCTATTATGCCCCTACACACCCCAGCCCTCTCAAAAGTACTCAGATCCCATTTTTGGGCCAGCCAAATCAGACACGCACCTATACCCCTCTCACCACTTCTGGCACTTCATCCCCTCATAAATATAATGCTATTAGTTTGGTCTTAAATATAAGTTTCAATTCACTTTTTAAATGAAGACTAAAAAAGTTAATTAAATTATAACTTACTCATACACAACATATATTATATGATATGATTAAATAATTTATTTAGTTTCCTTAATCTTTCTAAAAAATGTTAACCAAGTCTTATATTTAAGCAATGAATCATGTGTAAAGCCATAATTGAATCTCCTTCTACAATGATCTTGTTGAAGCCCAAACTTTGTGTCATAAAAATAAAGTTATATTATCTGTATCTATAGTAACCTTCAAATTGGAACAATGAGCAGGTCTATTTGTAAACTGTCTAATGAGAAAGAGATCCAAGCTGGGGATGGAAGAATTATTGATGCGCCCGAGGGACAAAATGAAAGGGGTGGCCTAGTAGTATAGAGTACTGTATACTACTTTCTGTCATAACGAGCTAGGTGAAAGAAATTAACACGAGTGTGTTAACATCACCACGTGTAGAACGGTGAACCCATCATTCGTGTAACGTGGCGTTGAACTTAAGCAAGGTGTTGGTTGCAGTGATTACGTGTTTAATAGTAAATCCCTCCCATGGGTTCGTTTTGGGCTGCTATTAAAGCATATATACTTCCTTGTCTCTATATATATATATATATATATATATATATATATATATATATATATATTTTTAATGAACTTATCCTTAAACGTAAAGTCTCTTTTAATAAATTTGTGTTAATAATAAATACATTTTTATTTTATTTTACCCTCAATTAATTATTGTACATTTATACTATAAACATTCTATTTCATCATTTTCTTATTATTATCCTGTCTCTCACCCACTTATAAATAAAAGTATTTTTAAAACAAAAAATTTCTTACATAATTATTACGTTTAACTTTTTATTAGAATCTCACGATTCAATTTAAAGACTCTTATGTATAAAGACGGTGGGAGTATCAATTTAATGGTTACATTCCTGGGAGCCATGAAGGAGCAACAGAGACCATTGTTATTGACTTATTGGCCACCTAATGAGAAACTTGACTCATAATATTATTATAGGGAGCCGTTTGGCTTATGGAGAATGGAAAAGACCGGAATGACCATCACATTAGGACTTGTTTGGTAGGATATATAAGCCTCTTTAACAAAAATAAATTAAAAGCAGAGACTAAAATATCACTATTGGCCGTGTTTCCCAAAGGATGCAAATTAAACGTGATTAGTTTTTCTTTAAATGGAAGAGTATCGTGATTAGTTGGCTAAACACGTTTATCACATCTGATGTTGACTTCCTGGCTTTTGTCAACCTCCCGCACGTGATGCTTCTTTTTTATAAGATGGCCTGAAATTATATGCCTGCTTTTTTTTTTTATTACAGGACCCCCCATCCACAACCTTTCATCCGAATGGGGTTAAAAAACAAAAAAACTGCATTTTTTAAACTGTTGGCATCGCTTCTTATCCGTGGAGATAATGAATCCTCTATCACATTAATTATCTCTTTTTAGGACAAAAAAGTACCATGTAGAGTACTTCTTAATTCATCCGTACTTAAATTGTCTGATTGGAAGGTAAATAAAAAAAAAAAAAAAGATCAATCACTGTTGGAATACCCGTACATAGTTTTGGTTTGTTAGGTTTACTCTTCTTCATGGGTATTAGTATTACTAATTTACTATTACATGATTTTACAAGGGATAGAGAGGTTTTCTCTCTCTCCCTGTGATACGGATACGTGTTCTTCTAATTAAAATGGCACTACTTCTTTATACTTATTTATAGGACACTCTAAATATTTTTTACATATATCAAGAAAAACCTTAAATTTTATTAACTCTATTATAAAATTTGACAACTTTTTAGCTCTACCCCTATTTAATATACAAAATACTAAATAAAAATAAAATCAACCCAATAATAAATGAAGGACTAAATTGTACCACTCTAACCCTATTTATAAACCCCTTTTAACTAAATCACACATTCCGAAAAGAGGTAGTTTGCTCAATAATTATAGGGTAAATTTTCTACTTTATCCTCATTTTATGAATGAATATCTTTTTACTATTTCTTTTTTCCCTATTTTCATTAGTACAATTAATATGAATAAAATTGTCACAATTTTATTTATTATCTGGGAGAGGATTTATAAATAGAACCAAATTTTTTATGTTAAAATGGACTTATAAATAGAATCAGAGTGATATATTTATTTTAAAATTTTAATAAAATAACTTATAAATAGAACAAAAAAATATTCTCTCTCTACCATATATATACATATGATCGGAGGAGTAATGAGACCATCTTTGGTAACGAAAATTTGAATTTGTCTCCTCTATGTTGTGAAGAGCTAACCCTTTCCTCTAAACGCGGGAGGACGCGTTTTCTAGGAATAGATTTGAGATGGTTTTTTCAAATATAATGAAATAAATAAATAGTAATATTAAATTTGTTGTTTTTGTTAATTTCTGGAAAAAAAATCGTAAATATGTGTGTTAAAAGTTTGGAGATGTAACGATTACTGCGACCTTTAACTTTTCACTGTCACACCATAATGTAGTAAGTTGTTCAAGTTTTTGACCAAAAAAAAAAAAAGGTTGTGCAAGTTCTACTAAACTAGACGACTAGACGAGACTCGAGAGCTTAAAATGGGAGGTGGCATATGGGGTTATGCACTTATGCCCATTTTTCGAGTCCTCAAGTACGGCGTTTAAATGCAGACTCAAAATAACCCAGACAAAAATGGAACAGCCATTGATAGTAACACCACTTATTGTACATAGAAAATAGCATCACTGGAGCCCATGAAAGATTGGCTCTCACGGCTACTTTCAGTCATAATTATAAGACGAAATTAATTTTTTTAAAAAGATTAAAAAAATTAATTAAATTATTTTAAAGTATTTATATTTTTCATTTTTTCTTCAAACTATTTTATCTAGTTTATAAACTGATACAGAATATATGATATAATTAAATAACTTATTTAGCTTCCTTAATCTTTAAAAAAAATCAATTTTATTTTATATTTAGGTAGTATTACACAAACAGATCAAAGAATGATAAATTGTGGTAAACAGAGGAAATTAAAATAATAACTCAAGCGTGATCGAAGTTGGTCAATAACTGAAATCATTATGTGATGAAACTTGATGGAGACATCAATGGAATTGTGGGAAACAAGCCTTTGATTGAGAAAGTTGACAATCGCCACCAAACCAATGGTGCCATTTCTGAGTCACTTGTTTGGCCAAATATGCGCGTCTGGGATTGCAAGTCCACCAGTCTGCCGTGTGCAAGTGATTCTCTGAGCAAACAAACTTGACCTTGTCTCTCACTCCAATTTTGTGTTTGAATCATTGCGCACTTGCAATTATCACTCTCACGACCATATATATATATATATTCCTTGTCTACTCCTAAACGGCTAAACCAGCGAATCTCATCGTTACACATATCATCAACGCCTCCTCTTCGTCCGACAACTATTTATGATCTCACCGATCGATATCTCTTGTGATTACAAGAATTGTACAGTACATTCAACCACTTATTGTCACTTTAGCTCGTTTTTTTTTCCCCCCTGGTCTCGCCTCTCCACATAGTTGCAATTGGCTCAACTTCCCAACTTGCTTTGTTGTCTTCGCTGTCTCTCAAACTTGAAAAACAGGTACACATGCATATTACTATAACTGTTTAGATCTACAATACAAGTAGTACACTACAGATATGGTGACTGACAAATCTGACTGTAAGTTCCATGATGCACTCCACATGATATATTAAGCAAATTTAAGGTTGGATTCCGTGACCACAAGACTGTGTCTCGTATGAACAAAGAAGGGGAATCATATGTTTTTGAAACTGGCTTATTTTGCAGGTTTCAAGTCAGTTTAAAGTCATACTCACTTATCCACTGTACATGAATCGGCAACAACTTAACAAAAGCCGCAATACCTGACCTTGTTGTTTGAGGTACAGAAACTCATTGAATGATAGTGCAACTAGATTTGTCCCAGACAAGAAGATGCTCATTGCCCTCTCCTGTGGGTGTCTGAAGATAGCATGCGTTGCAACAGATCCAATTTTAAAGTTCTTTCTGGGTATCCAAGACTGATGTTTTTCATGAAGGTCTCGTTTATTATGATCCAATCGGTGCAAATCTTCATCTTCATTAAACCACTCAATTTCTATGCCCTCATTGTTGCACCAGTGAGATTATCATGAATGTCTTCGAGGTGTGTGCGCACGCGAGTGGGAGATTCTAGGCTATAGAAATAATATGATTCATTCTCCACACTCCACATAAATCATGAGCTTGTGTCTAGTAAATTTAAAGTATCGTGGTCAGCAATTTTTAAGCTGAGTTAATGGGTGAGGTAACTTTTAAAATTTTAAAGGAGATTATATTACAAATAAAGAGAAGTCGATATCATTTATGAGAAGCAATCCTTACAAGCATTACATATGATAGGAAATCTTGTCTTGTGCTTAAGAAAATTCCAGTTCATCATAGAAAACTTACAAGTTAATACAATCGGGTCGATCAGACAAAAATTTCACTTGGCAAGCTGCAATTTACACCAGCTTCAGCTGCACGGCGAGGCTTGTTTTTCCGCCTGCTTCTGCTCTGCCGGAATCCAGCAGGCTTTTTTGAATCTTCATCAAGATTATTTGTTCTGATGGCATTCTCCTCTTTCACGGGATCTGTCTTTTCTTTAACCAGTACAGACCTTTTCCTTTTTCTCTTATTCTCAGTGCTGGAATTTATAGCTTTCATGTTCTCCCCATCTTGTACATTTCCCGATGCTTCTTCTACCTCTTCAATTTCATCCCTCTCTGACTTCTGTTGCATTCCACTTTGTCTGTAATCAGAATCTTTGTCTTCACTTCCATGTTCTTCCCGTTTAGTAATAACAGATTGCTTCTTCCCTTTTCCTCTGCCTTTACCCATAGTGAAAATGACCTTGCCGATGAAATCTACTAAACACCTCTTACAGAAATCTGCAAAGGTAAAATAATTGCACTTAAAGGTCAAACAATTGTGATAAGATAGTTCTGAAAACACTCCATCTTTTAGTAAATACTCTGCACACCTCTACTCCTCTCACTGGCAATACTTCATTAGTATGGACGGCTTAAATCAATTTTCTGTGTATATTAAATCAATGCTACTAAGGAAAGATGCGAATCAAGTGGCATGCAGAAAGGTAATTATTTCTCTTCAGAGCTCTGCCCATGAAGGAACAGGTAAACAACATGTCAGTTAAATCTCTAAAGTGAGCCAACAGCAATAACTTTAGATATAGGACATAACTAAACTTAACAAATAAAAGGAAAGAAAGATGCAAAGGACATGGAAACTTAACCATTTAGCAACACAACTGAATATAATGCAAGGTGAAAGGAAGAAAGAGAAAAACTCAAGGTCACTGGGGATACAAAATATATAGAAATATAGCTGACCATCGGATGATTTCTCAGGACAATTCAAGAACAACATTCCTGTTTCCTTTTCTTTTCTTTTTGGAAATCCAGAAACAACATTCACTACAAGCATATTATTCCCATTACAGATCTCTTTGAAGTTATAAGCAACTGATCCATGGAAAAGGGGTCTCCATTTCACCTGGCCAGAGCCTGTCAGGGGAATGACAAAATATTGCCATATCTTATTTAAAATCACTCTCCTAAGCAGCGATTTTTTTTATAAAAGAATCAATTATATAAACTCAGCAGCGATTTGAACTCGTTCACCCATGCAAATCCACTTAATAACCGATCAACAACCTGAATCCCATTACCCATAAACGTAAGAAATAGTGCTCACTTCATTCAGGCAATTTAGTAAGGATTTTGCCCAAATTACTAATATTCAAATCCAGTGCAAAGAAGTGGACGTAACTGTACATAAGCATAAGGTCTGTTTTGTTTAGATGTATGATAATGAAACTGTCACCAAATCCAAACACAATCTACCTGATTAAACACCCTAATTTCCACAGATCCTTATCAATTAAAACTCTTGTGACAAAATAAGTTTGAAGATTTATACAGCTCCTTGCTAAGTTTCGTAAACTAAAAAGAAGACAGGATTTAACAGAAATTAAAAGGGAAAAGAAACGACAAATATTATGAGATTTATTAGAAATACATAAAGCAAGAGAAACCAAGAGAATTGAGGCTCACCTCGTATATTTCATTTACGTTCTGCATCTGAAACAGATTTTCTTTGAAAGGCTTGCGGTTGTAGACAGTAATGTATAACAGAGTCGATGAAGAGGTAGAAAAAAGAAATGATCTAAACGAAAGACAGATCAGAAAGGGATGTGACGGATAAATGTAAGAGATTGAAGCTCCTGCGAGGGTGAAGCCGAGCTGGGTTCGAGAGCAGAAGAAAAGAAGAGGCAAATGGAAAGCAATGAATTGGAGGCAGCAGGAAGGAAAAAGGTGGACAGAGCGCATCGGCATTATTAAAAAAAAAAAAAAAAGAGTTTGTTGGGAGGTCGGTATGCTCAAGTAGAGAAATGACGCCGTAGCATTTAAAACTTCCCAAGGTAAATAATAATCTGCAATTTTGAAAAACATTACTATTTCTAAAGAATACAAACATATCAAGTAACCTTTTATTTTACTTTTCAAAAGCACCATACTTACATTAAATTTCTTTTATTTATATATTATATTAAGTTATCTAATCATACATAATCATGTATTTTAGTTTTTACATATTAGTTTATTGTTAAATAATAATAATTCAAAAATAAGACATAGTCACATGAGATTAGAGAAGTCAACTAAATAAATATAAAAAAATTGACCTAAATATTTTCCCTTTTGAAATTACACAGATTATTTTATTTAATAAATAAAATAATTAATATACCTATATCAATACCAATGTATATAAATAATAAAATCCTAGTGATAAAGAAGGCCATTTGTAAGAGACTTAATTGTAATTAAAGTGGATTCTATTAATTTACTTGAATAATCAATGCATACATAAAATCTCATAAACAAAGTATTTTTTTTAAAAAAAAAAAAAAAACTCGAGGAAACTTATGTTTAGTTAAAATAAATTCCCATGATTGATTTATAATTTTGAAGTTATATGGATGTTTTTTATATTTGAAAAAAAAAACACTTTGGTGGTCAATTTTAAATTTAGATTTTTTTAATAACGTTTTTCATTAAATTAGTATATAAATATTGTTCTAATCAAATGCTTGTGACATTTTAACACTCCAAACAATTGTTGTTAGTTAAGATAAACAAGGAACATCAAAGAAACTAGATTTACAAGCATGTTCACTTTCTTTGAAAGAGGGGTAAATAGCAAAACTACCTATTATCTTTTTTCTAAAAGAACTGCTGGCACAATAAATAATTTTTGGGGACAAAAATACCCACGATCATTTTTTTTTTTTTAAAAGGCCCTAAATACTTGTGTTTGGCTATGTTGACAGTGTGTTTGAAACATTTGATCAAATATGGTGATGTGGACATGAGTTGTCGAATTTAATACTCCTTTCGGTCTTAATTATAAGAACACTTTTATAGTATAAATTACATTACAAAAGTGTTCTTATAATTAAGACCAGAGATACTACTACATATCATACAGAGAAGTGACCGAAAATTGAGCCACCTAGAAAACGAACACATTCGATATCGTCCTCTTTCTCGGTGAGTGCAAGTCTTTGGAAAAAGTTTGAATTTCTAATAATTTCCTCAATGGCTCCATCCCTTCTAGGCTTTTCAATCTTCCTTTGGTGACGATGATCGAACTCAGTGACAACTTGTTATCAGGCTAGCTACCGTCATATAAGTCAAGCGATCTTATCAAAACTTTGACACTTTCCAATAATTTGTTCATCGGGAAAATCCCACCGACGATCCGTAAGCTTTGGAGCTTGCAGAAACTCTTACTAGATGTGAATCACTTCGATGGCGCGATTTCCTATGAAATGTTCAACTTGCCGATGCTGACGAAGGTGAACATAATCTTCAACGATCTCATCATTCCAATTCCTGATTCCGCTACACATTGTGCT
This sequence comes from Acacia pycnantha, assembly GCA_025563575.1. Lineage (NCBI taxonomy): Eukaryota > Viridiplantae > Streptophyta > Magnoliopsida > Fabales > Fabaceae > Acacia > Acacia pycnantha. The sequence continues at coordinate 184,997 of JAMWYP010000013.1, forward strand.
TCCTTAACCATTGTTGATCTCAACATGAATAGTCTCGCCAGAAAAATCCCCAGAGCAATCAACAACATAATAGGCCTAAGCATCTTCAACCTCTCAATGAACCACCTAACAGGTTCAATCCCAAAAAAGATTCGTTACATGATGAGCCTTACCACACTCGGCCTCTCCAAGAAAGGAGGAGAAGAATAGTGACTCTCACAAGGCATCCAAGCCCAGCTCCGGCGAAAATAATGGATGACACCCGGATAAGAATCTTGATACGCAGCTAAAGAAGAAGAAAATGGGTGTTGTAGTGCTTTGATCGCAGGAAAGGAGAACAACAATGGATGATAGCTGGACACTAGGCGTTGTTTTTCCGAATCCACATTCCATGGTGCTCAACTGCTCATCCTCAAATAAAAGGAGACTTTTTTGTTTTTTTGTTTTCAAAAATACTTCATACACTAAAAATTAATTAATTAAATATATTGAGTATTAAAAAAATATTTCAGATATTAGATACTACTGAAAAAATATTTCATGATATGGGGGTTACATGAAAAATATTTATGAATACAGAATTAGAAATTAATTAATTTGAGATACTTGGTGGAAAAAATATTTCAAGATGCAACATACCATTTAATCCAAATAAATAAAAATACATAAAAAAATTATAAAAAAATGGTCTCCAACCTAAAATTAGGGGATGAGCATTTGAATGAGCATAGAATGTGAACTTGGTTTTCCATCGATCAAAAGTAAAGTGAGGTGCCACATAATTGATATCTGGACACTTTATGGGACCCATAAAAAAGTAATGGTGGTTCAAAATATTTAACGGAATTACATTTTTGTCCCGTTTAAAAAAATTAATGTGTATTTTTAAAGTAAAAAATTGTTTACTGTATGCCAGTAACTCTTCCAGAAAAGATAATGGTAGTTTTACTCCTTTATCCAAAAAAAAATTACGATTTAAGGGATCATGTTAGTACTTTAGGCAAATACTAACATGTGAACAATTGATCAAGAGCCGGACGCTTTTGCCTCTCTGTAATGTCTAGTTACCAGCAAATGTCTGAGAGGAAACTATGAAGTTATAAACAAGCCAAGTCTTCAATCAGCTAACTATAGAGCTAGTTAAACTAGAGGCAATGCCTTTCAGAACACAGGCGTATCATTTGTCAATGATCCTTTGATCCCCTGTGAGGCTTCAAGAGAAACTAGAATACTGGAATGTCAAACTTTATTCTTCAAATCCTGCCAAACTTTAGGGCCATCTGAATGGCGATTTACATACTGTTGTACAAATAAGTCCTCTATGCATGAAACTACAGTGCTTAAAGCAAGATTGGGATCAGCACATCCCTGGTCCACAAGCCACTTATAGAATGAGAACCTAAGCTGGACTCTTTCAATTCTGTAGGAAAGAAAAGATGGGAAGTTGATTAAAGATGATATGGGATATCCTAGTTCGTTTACAAGATAGTCAATTTTCTGGTTGATTACATATGTTCTCATGTTAAGAATCTGAGGGGAAACTTCAACTATTTCCTTCACGTTTTGAGGATCCAACCCAGCTTGAACAATACAGTCGAACCTCTCTTGGAGTTCTGCTCCCTTACCCCTAAACACCTTAAATGCTTCTTTCATCTCTTTAGAGTCCTCACCATATCCCAAGCTCAACAGGAACTCTCTCTTCCGCAACCGGGATATTTTCTCTTCATCGGTGCCTGGCAAAGGCCTCACTCTTCTTCCAAATTCCCAATTCTTCAATTCCAGAGGATTATCCTGTATGAGCATCCGAAGTCGCTTCTTCCCAACATTCAAGTTCGAAAGTAAACTGTTGGTTTTCTTCAAAGTGAACGAACCCAACATTAAGGAGTGAGAACTGAAAATCTTCCCAATCTCTGCAGCCTCCATTTCAATTTCACCTAAGAATAGATAACAATGCCTCAAATTTGAAAGGAATTTGCTCACTTTTATCAGTGGAAAATTTGCAAATACGAAGGATATTTGATCCGCTGAAAATCCAAATTTTAGCAGGAAGCCTAAAAGGGAGAGTGTACTACTACCTCCCGATCCCTCGAAGAAAAAGTCAGGGTGCTGCTTGATTATGTCAGATAACTGTTGCTCAGTCAAAACCCTGCCAAAAAAGCACAAGAGCCTAAGCATTTGGCTCCAATTGCAAGAAGTCCCACTCAATAACTGTCCCTCAATCCAATTAATGTCCCTAACATAATGCCTAAACTTCTCTATAACCTGGATAAAATCAGGGTTACAATCTCCAACCAGAAGGTACGGGCTAGAAGCAATAACTTTTAGCAGAGTAGACTGGCAAAGACCCAATCTTTCATAAGCTCGAAGCTTTGATGATAAAACACCATGATCATATCGAAAAGCTTCAGTTGCTTCCATATATATCTTTCCCATCTTATTACGAGGAATCCCATAGTTACAAAGAGCATAATAGTTCCCCAGCAACAATTGGTCATCACTCAAATAAATCATATTTTTCGGTAAAAGAGATGCATATTCACAAGGTTTTAAGCCGATGCTTTCGAAGAAGGGCTCAAATTCATTGATGGGGTGAAAACACAAATACTTGGAAACTGATCGTCTGATGTTCCCCGCCATGCCTACTTTCTTCAAAAGCCCCTCAAGAAAGTAAGGCGAGTTTCTACTCATATTATCTGCATCCAAGTACTGAATGCTTCTAGTAGAATGCAGATACTCCAGCAATGCAACTTTCACTTCTTTTAGGGCCCGCTTAATGGGGAGACCAACAGCAGCCAAAGCCGCGTCAAGATCTTCACTACAGGCAGGTGGAACTGCTCTTTCAACTCTGTATAGTTTAGAGTTTTGAGCAATAGACCCAACTAGGTTTCCCGAGGACCAAAGGAAAAAATCAGGAGGAGGCCGTTGGAGAGTGGATTTCGATCTAAGCTTTTGCAAGTGGATCATCACCACTTCTGAGAGATTTAATGCGGGCAGAAAGAAGAGCCAAAACAACCTTTCGTCAAGTAAAGCTGCAAGAGTCACGATAGCCAGGATGGGAAATATCAAATATCACGTACAATGTCATCAGGTAAAACTCTGAAGCAAGCTAACAGCAATAACTTAATATACAGGACATAGCTAAGCTTTACAAATAAAAGGACAGAAAGAAGTAAAGGACATGAAAACTTAACCATTTAGCAAAACTACTGAATATAATGTAAGGTTAAAGGAAGAAGTAGAATAACTCAAGCTCGCTGAGGACACACGAAATATAGAAATATAGCAGACCATCGGATGATTTCTCAGGGCAATTCAAGAACAACATTCTTGTTTCTTTTTGGTAATTAAGAAACAACATTCACAACAAGCATTTTATTCGCATCACAGATTTCAATAAGTTATATGCAACCAATCCCCGGAATAGGGGTCTCCATTTCACCTGGCCAGAGCCTGTCAGGGGAATGACAAAATACTGCCATATCTTATTTAGTATCACTCTCCTCACCAGCTATTTGAACTCGTTTACTCATGCAAATCCACTTAATAACCAAATAATATTCTGAATCCCATCACGCGTTAATGGAAGAAATGATGCTCACTTCATTCAGGCAATTTAATACGGATTTACCCAAATTACTAATATTCAAATCCGGAGCAAAGAAGTGGACGTAACCGCATAAACATAGGGTCTGTTTAGTTTAGATTTAAGATAATGAAATTTTCACCAAATCCAATCCCAATCGACCTAATTAAACACCCTAATTTCCACTGATCCTGATCAATTAAAACTCATGACAAAATAAGGTTGAAGATATATACAGCTCCTTGCTAAGTTTCGTAAACTAAAAAGACGACAGGATTTAAAAGAAATTAAAAAAGAAGAAAAGAAACAGCACATATCATAAGATTTAGTAGAAATATATAAAGCAAGAGAAACCAAGAGAATCCAGGCTCACATTGTATAATTTATTTACATTCTCCATCTGAAACACGAGGATGAACCATTCTTATAAATCTGGTTACACGAATCCAGAAACTGTGAAGGCGAAAAGAGAATGACAGACTTTCTTTGAAAGGCTTGCAGTTGTAGACAATAATCGATGAAGGGTAGAAAAAATAAATGATATAAACTAAAGACAGATCAGAAAGGGATGTGACGGATAAATGTAAGAGGTTGAAGCTCCTGCGTGGGTGAAGCCGAGCTGGGTTCGAGAGCAGCAACCAAAGGAAGAAAGAAGAAAGGAAGAAGCGGCAAGCAAGGAATTGGAGGCAGTAGGGCTCCTGGCTTCTTTCCACTGCTGTTCCGGTCACTTGCCCCTCCTTTACTTAAGGCGACGTCGTTTTGCGCGGAGAATGATAACGCGGTCATTCATTCTTCTGCTTGCCTCTCGCCCGTTTAAAAAAAAACTAAAGTATACGGTTTGGTCTTTTATGTTTGTCTCTGGTATCATTTTAATTCCTTAAGTTTATAAAGTACACGTTTAGTCCCTGAAAGTTTATACCGTTAGTTTAACTTAACGGAAAATACTAACGCAACATTTTTTAGCGATTCATGCAATTAAATTTTGATAAACATGCTTATAAATTAGTATTTTAATAAATTAATATTTTAAATCCTATTAATTGAAAAATATTTAATTTTCACGGACTATTATACGGTTTTTCACTGTTTGTAGAGATTAAATACTTTTTTTTTTGTCTGTGAAGATTAAATATTTTTCAACTAATTGGATTTAAAATATCAATTTATTAAAATATCAACATATAAGCATGTTTAGTCAACATTTAATTGCACAGTCATCGCTAAAAAAATTTAAGTTAGTATTTTCCGTTAAGTTAAATTAACGGTGTTAACTTTCAGGGACCAAACGTGTACTTTACAAACTTAAGTGACTAAAATGATACCAGAGGCAAACATAAAGGACCAAACGTATACTTTAGCCAAAAAAAAGTCACCCGATGAATGATGATAAAAGTATATTGAAAAAATATTTATTGTATAAAAATTAAAATATACGAGTTAACTTTTTTAAAGAGATTGATAAAGTTAAATAAGTTAGTTAATCATATCATATACTGTGTATGATTAAATTATCAATTTATAAGTCAAATACATTAGTTTTGTGAAATACGATAAATAAACTTTAAAATAATTTAATTAACTTTCTTAATCTCCATAAAAAAATCAACTGAGTTTTATATTTAAGACAGTAAGTAGTACTTCTTAAATAATTTGGTCGTGAAAGAGTAAATGATACAAAAATAAAAAATTACATCATTATATTTTAGCCAAAAATAAGGAAAATTGGGAAAAAAATCCATTGAAACTTTTATGGGTGAAAATAAGTTGAATTTTTTTGGTTAAAGTATACGTTTGGTCCTTTATGTTTGCCTCTGGTATCAATTTAGTCCCTTAAGTTTGTAAAGTACACGTTTGGTCCCTGAAAGTTAACACCGTTAGTTTAACTTAACGGAAAATACTAACTCAACAATTTTTAGCGATGACTGTGCAATTAAATGCTGACCAAACATACTTATATGTTAATATTTTAATAAATTAATATTTAAAATCCTATTAATAATATTTAATTTTCACGGACTATTATATGGTTTTTTTTGTCTGCGAAGATTAAATATTTTTCAACTAATTGGATTTTAAATATTAATTTATTAAAATATTAACATATAAGCATGTTTAGTCAGCATTTTATTGCACAGTCATTGCTAAAAATTGTTGAGTTAGTATTTTCCGTTAAGTTAAACTAATGTGTGTTAACTTCGTGACCAAACGTGTACTTTACAAACTTAATGGACTAAACTGATACCAGAGGCAAACATAAAGGATCAAACGTATACTTTAGCCTTTTTTTTTAGACAAAAGTATACTTTAATTTTTTAAGTTTAGACGGAATTTCATGTTAGTTTTTTAACTTTAAAAAGTGTGTTTTTAGTTAATCAAAATGTTCGAGGTTCAATTTTCTCTTGAGTGCAGTGAGCAATGATAACTTAAAATGACTAAAAACTCATTTATTATTTCCTTCTGATCGCTCATTTTAACATAAGCCAGTGATGAAATGAACTTACACATGATGTTGCCTCATTATAAATGAAACGGTGCTATATCTATCTTAGTTTACAACATTTATTGTTGATTTGATTAAATTTTAATTACATAGAAAGACGGTATGTTTATATTTGGATGAAGGGAAAATTAGGGTGGAAGAAGACTATAAGGTAATAAAAAAATACTCCCTCCGGTCTTAATTATAAAACAACATTTGAGAGTTGGCTTTGATCCTAATTATAGGACAACATTCTAATAATTGTCAATTTTTTCCTAAAATACCTATATTTTATTCTCTCAAGTGTGTTTGATTTTTTGTGAGTATATATATGCGGACGCGTATACTCTTCTAGTCAACAAAAAATAATAAATATTTTTACATGGAAGTTTTTCTTCCTAGCTAATATTTCTTCCCCTATTTTCTCTTCACTTTTGTCTACATCCAATTAAAGAAAATCATCTAATTCAAGTGGCATTTCATGAAAACAAGATATGTGCATGTTTGGGAACCCCGAAAATCATAGTTTCAAAACATTTTTTCATAAACCGAGACAAAACTCTTCTTGCATGTTTATTTCCTAAATCGTAAAAATTATTCTCCAAATTTAGATGTCTGTCTTCATGAAATTGCTTCCTATGTAGGGTGTACCTATGACTAGACTACTTTGCGGATTCATTTACTACTTTTTTCAAGTGAAAATGATTAATTACACGTACCCAATTAATTATCCTAATTGTTTCTCGTAGGGAAGGGTGACCCAAGCATCCATCACCCTCACGTTCACGGGTGTTGGAATTCACTTGTCCTTTTTTATAGTCTTTGAAGTGTCACTTAGCCAAGAAATTACTCCATGAATAATATATTTACCTTGTTGGTCAACAGCTTGCGCTCTCAACAAAAGCCACTCACAAATGAGCATGTTGTGTTTATAGAGATGGATAGAACAATTTGATTGGCATTAACAAATCGTTAAACTAATTGCTGTCATACGTGGTAATTAACATCAAATAAATAATTGTTTTCAGCATGCTGATACGCGGTAATCTCTACGTACAACAAGAGCATGGATAGATCCTTCAATATTTCAAACAACCTTCCCATCAACGGTGCGATTTATTTCATCACAAATTACTTGTAAGTAGACCACACAGTCACGTTACTAACATCGTGTGTTATTCAAAAAATATACTCGTATACCCCGAAACCAAGACAACCTTGTTAATAAGCTTATAACCCCCCGAAAGATATCATTCATTGACCTTTTTTAACTCTCAGTCCTTCCAACCAATTATTTTTCGGATCTGACATTATTTTGAGCTGCTTCCTATGCTGTTTTATTAACTGTTGCAAATTTCGTTGTATCTGCTGAGCATTAAAAAAAAAGACAAATCAAGTATAATTGACTTGAAATGAGATTGGCAACAAAGTTGTACTTTGTAGCGTTTATATTGATATATATAGTACCTCTTGTTGCTCGTGAATACTCCTTTGGACCTCGCGTTGAAGTTGTAGTGATTCCTCAATTTGCTTATGGCTGGCACGAAAAAGAAAGATTTTATATTTATGTTGGTAAGGTTAGAAAAATTAGACGCAACTGCATAAAGGTTTTACTGAACATTTAAAATAATGATTACATTTTAAGTTGAAGCTCCGAGACTCCTTCTGGTTGGTTTCCTTCTCCAGATCTTTCTGAAAAAAAGCTAGTATTTTCCATCATGATATTTAATCTAAATATATATTTTGTCTAATAAAAATTAGAAGAAGAAAGTGAATACTGTCAAAAAAATGCGAACCAAAATATTTGACCAATTTTGGAGGCATCCGTGTAGTAAACATTGTTCATTTTAGCATGGCGAAAAAGCTAGTATTCCTCATATCCTTAATATAAGACATATTTATTTAATTTAATTAGATTAAGAAAATTGGTTAAGTTAATTAATATGATATGTATTTTCTAAAATGTCCTAATCATCTTTTTTAATCCCTCCATTTTCTCTCATTCTTAATTATTGTCAAGGAAACATCAAAGGGTAAACTAGGAAAGTATTGACCAATATAAAAACTTTGTCTCATATTTAGGACCAAAATCAACTCCTAAAATATATCTTATATTAACAACAATGGAGTACATTGCTATGACTAGCTACTTTAATTTCCAGAGTGTTTACTGTCAAATAAATGAAAAAGCTTACTTCGTTGTATTTTGTATTACAAAAAAGTTTGCTAATGGAATTTGGGTGTACGCGTACTCTCCGGAAACCATCTTTAAAGAGACTCTTGATAAAAACATGTCAAAATAGAATAAGAGTAGCCATATATATAAGCAAAGTTGAACAGAAATAGTTTACCCTCCTGCAAATCTTTCCGGTCGCATGTTGTAGATCGATACTTCTGCTCGGCAAGTAGAGACAATTATTAGGAATACAATTTTTAATATGAAAATTTTATATATTATTTATAATCATGATAAATCTCTAAATATGTCTTATATTAATAACTAGTAGGAGGGAGTATACATGATTTGCTTAATATTAAGAATTTTAACAATCACCTGCAAATGACTTTTGATGTGAGAAATGGTCAGCACATCTGAATCCATCATCTGTAGTATAGACTTAGGCTTTGCCTCTATACGATAAGATCATCAACCAATAAGGAATGAACAAATTAAGAACCAAGCACAAATTAAAGTGGCTATCCTATAAACCATATATACGGTCATGTGTTAAGTAAGTAAACTTACTATGAGGACCACCGAGACAATTAACAATCGTGACGAAAGGCTCATGAAGATCCTCGGTCCATCTTATTCTTCTTTTACGAGAGCTCCTACAAGCTCTTGAACGCTGCTTATCTGACTGATTAGCCAGCGAATCATCACAAAAAGTACATATATTATTATTACAGATCTACAGCGGCAGGTCAATGCACTCAAAAACTAACCCAAATTTTCCTTTATATTAAATAAAGCGAAGGGAAAACTTGAAAGAGGAAATTAGAAAGTGGTAGCTAGTAGTAATAAAGCAAGAACCTGGGGATTCCTCTGAAAGGAAATTTGGAGCGGCTTAACATCTTCAGCGGCCGGCAGTTCATTTTGTTGTGATTGGGCGTACAAAGAATCAGAAAGGTTTTCTTCTTCGCATCTGGACAAGAAAGATTCAACGATAGAGTGCAAGGAGTTAGTGAAACTGAATGGGGAGGCTGGATGATATTGTATAGACGAAACGGTGGAGGGATCCCCAGAAGATTTATGGCATGGAAGTGGCGAATGATCTAGGAACTCATCAGAACAAAGAGCAATCGGAGGGTCAGGTTGATGAAAGCTCGTCCAGGCTCGGCTAGTTGCAGAAGAAGCAGGTGGGGTTTGAAGAGGTGACATAATATTGTTGAAGGTGGTTTCGAGACTTTGGTGTCCTGGTCCTCCCACGTTGAATACAGTGTGAGTTCCTGTGCTGGATTTCCCTAATTCAGTGGTCAAGTTCTGCAGATAATGATGCATCCTTCTCTCTCGATCAGTTGTCTTGTTCTCTCAGCTATGCGAGTGGTTACTGCTTGAAATTAAAATATTTAAGGCTTATATTTGTAATTTGGTGGAAATAAAATAGAGAAATGGGCGGAGGTGAGGTTAAAGTAGCAATGTATGTGGACGTGATGGCGTCTCCATGCAATGTGAGATTTCTTTAGGCCAAAAGGGGTCGTGAAGTCTGCTTATTAGAGGAAAGAGGGACTTGAATAGTACTTTGGATGCACATAGACAATAGTCCGACAAGGTACGTTTTTGCGTGGCAAATCATATATATATATAAGGATAAAATAATAGAAAAAGGATTTTAAAATTACAAAATCCTAATTAGATATTTTCAATAAAATGAGCTGTGAATTATATATCGTATTTTGTTATTATTTTATCAATTTTTTATAACAAGCTGATTTAGTATTTTACAATTTCTCAGTTTTTTTTTTCCCTGTAATTTTAATTTTCGTGTATGCCTATACCAACAGTTTTTTAGAGAGAAACCAGTAGAATTTCTGACATCGATAGATGCCTCCTCGTTGCTGGCTTTACAAATTCGAAAACGAAAGGCGGAAGATAAGACAATAGAATATTTAAGCGGTTGGATAATCGAATTTTTTAATACTCCTTCTTATTAATAATATACTAAACTAATTTAGATAAAATAAGAAAATAAAGTAAAACGGTTCATTTAAACAAATATAATATAATTTCTTTAAAATATTCATGTGTTACATTAAAATAAATTGATATTTATGAGATAGGGAAATTAGTTTAAAGGGAAATATAAATATAAGAAATAAAATAGATTGACATATTATATCTTAATGTCTATCTAGCTTTTAATGTTGTTTGGGTTTGTCTCTTTGAGAGAGTGGATGCATTCTGGAAGAATTTTTTTTTAATGGATTGGTGGAGGGGGTGAATTATGAGTGTATTATATTATAATCATGGACCAGTGCTATTTGATGAGGAGGATGTTTAAGTTATTAATAATTGAAGGGGAATCTGTGACTGTGGGGGAATAAATAAATGATGCAGGAATATGGACTGGGGAATCTGGAGTTACCAATCGCATTATAAAGTTGGGGTTGGAGTTGGAGTTGCAGTTGGAGTTGGACACATCCATATGATCAATTAAGAAATATAAGAAATAAGAGAGAACAAGGACTTGATTTTGGAGGGTGACAATGACAGAATATATCTACGTTATTGTGATCTATGAAGGAAGGAGCTCAAAACAAAGTGTGACGACTCAGAATAAGAGCCTGTGCCATCATAGCAAAATGACACCCAAAAAAAGTCCTTGACAAATACTACTATGAAATGTTTAAGTTTTTTCCCTTAATCACGTACACTTTCCTTTTATTAGAGCCCATTTTGTTTAAATTTGAAACCCCACTAGACGTGGACATCTTTTCTTGTGGGATTATATATGTCTTTGAACTTTTTGAGCACATGCATGTCATGGTCCCCAAACGATCCAGGTTTTCATAAAAAAAAATTCCCCTGTCGAGCTTTTGGATAAATCGATATATTTCCAGAGGAAGTTTCAAACCTCTCCTTACTCTATGTATTGCCTCTGTTTTTAAATATAGGATATATTTTATAATGTAATTTGTACTTCATACTTTATCCTATATTTAGAACCAGATGAGTATTTTTTTTTCTTTGATTCTGGAAAACAGTGTATAGGCAAATATAAAACTTTTATAATCTGTAAACTGAACCAGACATAATAGGGGATTTGTTTTAGCCCATGCTAGATTCAAACAAATCTGGGTTATAGGACGGTCCCCACATGAGGTTGGGCCCTTGGACCTGCAAAGTTTAGGGGCTCTATGCTGCTGTTACTGTTCTCATTGATTAATAACAATATGTTTGTTATTAATCTTTAGGCGATTCTTTTGAGACTTTTGCCTTTTTCAACAGCTTGTAAACCATACGAACTTGATTCTAATAACATGTTATGTGGAGATCAGAGGAGGTTGAAGGAGATGAATAATTTAATTGGTCTAGGCTATACCATCTATAAGAACATGTTGACTCTAATGCATCTTCTTCAAAGGATGGAGTTACCGGGGAAAAAATAGGAAATGGCCAGCAGCAAAAGCTCCTTTCTTTCCTTTCTGTCTTTTTGTTTTTAATTGGCCAAAAGTAAAATGTGCTACTATTTAATAAATGATCACGATTCTCAGCCAGAGTGTATACGCCGGACGATTTGCTATTTTATGAGAGCAAAAATATGTGGATTCCTGTTTAAAGTATATAGACTTGTGCATAAGTTCAAATTTTTAAGGCAGGGAAGTACTTGTCCTTCCTCACCACCGTCCACAACAAAAGACACAAGACTAATTACAGATTCGTTTTCCACCGATAACATCTTTTTAGAAACTTGGGATTATTTAACCTATTAACAGGAATCCCTCGGGGGAATTGTCTTTTTGGTGTGCTAAAAGAGAATCACGCATCTCATTGCTTTCCTAATATTTTGGGAACAAAATTGACATCCTGTATATTTTTAACTGCAGCTTGGATCTCAGTTAAGTTAACCCTTAAAAGCCTTGTCTAAATAGCTCTACCTATTGGGAATGTTTCCTGAGCAATATGAAAGAGTGATACAAGAATTTTGGTTTCCAAAGAGCACAACAATCTTATGTACTGAAATCACAGAGTTGTCTCATGGAGGATTAATAACGACATGTTTGTGCCATACAGAATCTGCACGGTGTGGTTTATATGTTGCTCATTACAAGTAATCTTATACATTGGAGAGCTACAACGTTGGGGCTTGGAGATCAGCTAACTTATCTTGGAAGGGAAGGAGGAATTTCCAGACCCTTCAGCCTCTTCGTGACTAACTGATGCATCATTATTTTCAGCATTGCCCAAATCCGAGAAGCCATTACATGTTTTCTGCTGCTGGTCAAACATCATCTTCAGCTGCTTTCCCTGCTCTTCTATCCGAAGCTGTAATCTTCTCTGAATCTGGGTACAGCAAGTAAATTAATTAAACCACTCTAAACACATTATTACACAATCTGAATGCTCTGAAGAACATGGAGAAACTGTCCAAAAAAGAAGTCTTGTTCTCATAGAAATGGAGGATAGAGTGAGCATCTACCTCTAGTTGTTCATGGAGATGCCTCTGAACATCTAGCTGTAGCTGAAGCGCCTCCCTGATTTGCAAGCCACTACAATTCAACAGAAGTAAACCTAGAAGATTATATAGTGTGATTGAAGCTGGTGCCTATATATGAGGAACCAAGCATCTTGATGGAAATAATGGAAGTTTAAAACCATAACAAAGGATATCAGGCAAAAGAAGAATTACGTTTTGACATCAATATGATGCACATCGTCTATATGGGCTTTTTTGTCAGACTTCCCTGCATCAGGAAACAAAGCGTTAGATCCAGTATATGGGGTGTAAACCTGCCAAACGAACATAACTAAGAACAATGTGTACATCAAAGATCATTCATCATTACTTTTATTAATCTATCTTTCATTTCTTTTTTTAATGTAAGAAAAGAGTTTACAAAAGCCACAGATGGATATATGTGTTTCTGGGATGTTATTCCATCACTAGCCTCCTCCACATCACAGCAAGATGGCGGATGGTAAGAGAACAGCATTAACATTAGTATTATGTGATTATTGTCAGTTTACGCTTTTTTCCACCTAATAAGAGAAAGCAGACTGTATTCTTTGTTTAACAGCTCAAACTCTGCCATTATGATGGATATAATAGTATTTGTTCTGCATTGCACCTTCCTATATAGATAATTTCAATGAGGAAAAAGCAAGGTTGTTATTTTCTCCTTGAGCTACTTTCAGTCTTCCAAGATAAGAAATTAGTCACTGTTAGTTCTAATTACCGTTTGAACAAGCTAGTAATCATAACCTAGGAAAAAAGCGAAGCTCATCCTCTGCGCCAACAACAATGACTCTAAAGTCTTAACCACAAAATTATTTGCTCAAGATTTATGAAAAATCAAACAGAAAAAGATGTACTTGACATTAAAAAAAGAAAGAGAAAAAGGAAACTGGAGTGCAATTTTGTTGAGAATTTACGTTGAGCTGGGTCTGGCATGTATTTTGCAATTCTGTATTTCTGCAAGACAGGTGAGGGGGAAAAACATGTTTTTAGGATGGCTGAAAAAAGACAATACCAACCATCATAATGAAGAATCTCAAAACTCAACAAAATGCCAAACCTGCAAATGACTCTTTACATGGAAGATGGTCAGCCCTTCTGTGTCCATCAGCTTTAATATAGCTTTTGGTGTAGCCTCTACAGTGAAGCAGCCAAGAGAACTCTCAGATGCTAACAGCCATTCAAATTTCTTACAGAATAAATTGAAATTAACAAGTTACTCACTCTCAGCACCCCCAAGGCGATTCACACATTCAACAAACTTGTCGTGAAGATCCTGAGTCCATCTTATACGTGATTTACTTGAGATTCCTGCCCCACCACTAGAAGTAGGATTTCCAGTACTTGTTGTAACACTTGCTCCTGAAACTGTTGGACACATCTTCTCTTGCTGTGAACAGAAGCTTACATGAGAAGAAACAGGTAAATTATATGACCCGCAACCAACCTGCAGAGAAATAAACATAATATGAATTAATCTACAAGGAATATGCACTGGACTAACCCAAGAGAAAGAACTGGCAAAGTTACTTACTGTGTGGTTTCGCCTGACTGAGGCAGAATCGTCATTAATGAACAAGTTGTGCTGTTCAATTGGAAGAAACTTGCCGGTTGACAGATTCCCACATGGTGTTTTATTGGGTTTTTCTGGGTTGTCAAATTCTCGCAAGGTGTTTGCTAATTCGACGTTGAAGTTACCTTGGTGTGGCGAATGATCCAAGAAAGTGTTTTCCCTTGGGGATTGCTGATACAAAGGGAGTTCCAAATCATGAATCTTGGAAAATGGAGAGCCCAAAGAAAGGTTATTATTGTTGTTTATGTTAGCTTGGGAATGATATTGTGGAAACCCCATGTATCGTTCTGCTGCATAAAAAGCAGAAGTTGGAGATTCAAAACCACCCATAATGGTGGTGGGTGTTTTTGCAGAGCCCATGTACTGTGGTGACTCTTCAGCTCCACCACCAATATTCCAAGCCTGTTTGACATCAAAATATTGACGAGAACGATGACCAGACTCAGAATTGAAACTCCCATTTAGTCCCTGCCTCTGTTGAATCTGCCCCTGCCAATCGACTCTGTTCTCGTTCATTTACGACAAGTTACAGAATACGAGCCAAATGGAAGAGGAGGAGGAAGAAGAAGAAGAAGGTAAGAGGGATTTTTAATAAAAAATTTGGCCTAAGGTATGAAATTCTCTCTTTTATTCCAATAGGCTTGAGCTTCAAGAATTGAATCTAAATGTCGAAATTCCACCATGCAAGGCCGTTAGCTATTAATTAGATATATTCTTTAGAAGGGATAGGAACGAACAATTAAGCAATTGACAAAACCAAAGTACAAAACACGAAAAAGAACAAATCTCCCACAACAAATATTATATTTAATCTGACGTTGTTTTCACGTGAATTTAAACTATATGCAAAAGAATAGAGGAAAGAGGAACACCAGAGCAACCAAAGAAACATGGATCGCATACAGTCTCTTAAACCATGACTAATAATCAACTTTAATGAGAGAATATATATATATTGTTTCTGGCTGTTGGGGCATCTATATATTATTTTGTAATAAATAAACGTTAGCTAAGATAATGGCATAAATTCACACACATAAGATTTGCACTTACTCTTATAATGGATTCGGAAGAAAATACTTTTAACTATCCACACAGATGATAACTGCATCTTGCTTAGTGGAAATTACCAGAAAAGTGGGACGTCCAATATTATATTATTCATCTTGAAAGCACGGTGGAACTTTAACTGCAGATTCTCAATGAACTTAATGAACTTTCCATTTCCAAAAGGTAAGAAGATTGAGTCATATTCAACACACTCATATGCAACCTCACTGCCTTCCTGCCTTTGATTTTGAATTTTCTTGAGACATATTTGTCACTTCTTTTCTTTTAGCGTCTCATTTCCAAGAAGAGACCTTTTCTGTTCAACTCCTTTCTTTAACTTCTTGTCTTACTGAATTGCGTTGACAGTTATTTCTGTGTAATAACGTCTTTTCTTTTCATGTCATCACGCATGTTTGGGCTTTTCATTTCACTTATACATCCGAGCTCAATCAAGCTTCCAAATAAATATTAATTGGAAAAAAACAGAGCAAATGGAATGTTCAAACAGAACTCTTTTTCCAACTATCACAGAAATATGTTTTCATCTCTCACACCCTTCTTTTGAAGCTCAAAATTATATACTTAATGGAATAAGTTCCGGTGCTTTACAAGCAAGCAGTCATTTAAGTTTAGATTCTATAAAAATAAATATATCCCACTAAACAATGTCTGGAACCACCAATCCATATTTTAAACATACTCTAGTTTAAAATAATCATGGTTTATCTTGATTCGAATTTCAGTGCAAGGTGCTGTATCCTCATTAAGCAGCTTCTTCTTTGTCTGATGAAAAAAATTGTGTAACTTAATCATGAAATTTATTCCCAGTGACATCAGCATTCTTTGATAATTATATTATTATAATGGGTTAAGTTACAATTTTGTTCCAAAAGTAATCAAAGTGAATCTAGAAGTTTTTTTAGAAGTAACTTTAGCCTAAAAATAATCAAAACATAGTAATTTTGCTTATTGCCATTAAAAATGTTAATGGTCAATGTTAATGTTTTAACGGCTATAACAAATTTGCTTCTTTTTTAATACTTTTGGGGTAAAATTACTCGTCGAAAGACTTTCAAATACTAAAAGCTTCTGAGTGGTTACTCCCAGAGTAAAGAAAACATAGATTGGGGCCTAACAAAACAAGAAGAAACCCATCAGAGGCAGACACTATCGATGGGGTTAATGTTAAAAGCAATCCTTTCATCTGTCCATCTTCTGATTATATTATTAACAAAAAACACAAGATGGCATAG
Organism: Acacia pycnantha; assembly: GCA_025563575.1. Taxonomy (NCBI): domain Eukaryota; kingdom Viridiplantae; phylum Streptophyta; class Magnoliopsida; order Fabales; family Fabaceae; genus Acacia; species Acacia pycnantha. The sequence goes on from JAMWYP010000013.1 coordinate 201,591, forward strand.
GAAAATCCGAAATGTAGGTAACTTTAGCTGGAAAGGGTAATATATCATTATATGCAAGACACGTAATTAAAGTTTATTGGTTTGTTTACAGAAGCTCCCAAAATGTCATGATCAGAAGTGGTGGAATCAAGTTAATGGGTGTGTGTAGCTAGCTAGCTAGCGTTGAAGTTGAACGAAGCTGGAAAGCAAGATTCCTCAGCGTTCGGCCTTGTGAACGTGACAAAGAGGAATAACCTACGTGGATATGATTATGATTATATGTATGTACGGCCCTAAAGCCAGTCAAAAAAGTGCACATCCTTTGTGTTCTTTCCTTGAAAACCCTCTGTATTATCATGCATTTATTTATGCTCCCTTAGAAATTTACAGATGCCAAAAACCTAAATATATAAGACCAAAAGAAAGTTTTTTTTAATCCTATTCATAAGTCGCATCATTAGAGTTTTCACATAAAGTCATAAACACATAGTTTTAGTTTTTTTTAAGATAGAATTGATGAGGTTTAGTTTTTTTTTTTTTTATTACAGTAAAATATGTTGTAAGTGACTTGTTAAATAGAACCGGCCAGAAGATCAAGTAATGCCTATAAGGGGCTTAAATTAAAAGGGAAAAGAAAAATGATACATCACTCTCCTAGCTTCCTTTTGGGATGTAAGGATCGTATTCCAAGTCTGTATCAGATGAAAATTGAAGGGCCAGAAAGCGAAAACACTAAGGCTAGGGCTATAGGGCATATGCCCCAAAATACAAGGGCTCATCCAACTTTTATTTTTGTTCTCTCTCTCAAAACATTCCCATTGATCTTTAAAAAATAGTATGATAGGTCCATTTAGATATTGGGATATGATGCACAAGTTAAGGGTGTACGTAGCTGTATAGTGTAAAAAATGGAGCACAAATTCGATGCTTCTTCTGTTTTTGAGATTCAATAACATCAGGTCCTCCATCTAACATGTTATGTATATATACCCATTTGCATGTAATATATACACGTCGCCAACTTGTGAATTTATATATATATGTACATGTACACGAACAAATATATATTCTCTTATCACTTTCTGAAATTTCGATTCTGACTAAATTAATATGCCTTCCCAGTCCACTTGTATGTATATATAATTCTCAAAACAATCACAGGAGAGAGAGAAATATGAAGTTAACCAATTAGTGTTTTGTAGAGATGTTTTTATGTATACGGATCTAGATCGTATGTGGAGATTGATAAATAAATATCATAACTTCGAAGTTGGTTTCTTAAATAATTCTTATTTTTCCGATACTAAGTATAGGATATAATTTGCACTACAAACTATATCATATATTTAGGACCGAAGACAGTATTTTTTTGAGCTAATTCTTAAAAGCAGTGTCTTTGAAGACTTGAAGTTGTTAGGTTAATTTATGTCGATTGTTTTCCTTTATTATAAAATTAAAGAGGCCATCAGCGCATTTTCATTTATATTTAAACTAATACTAGAACATAGATGTCTAGCTTCAACCAGCTAGGTAATGTTAATATTGGATCAAGTGTATCCTCTGAGGTATCATATGAATTAAACACCCAAGAGGAACAGAGCACCCACTGATATCTATGAAAGAGATGTCAGAGAATGCTTACAGATCACTGTGCTATACGGGTTAGACTCTTCGCCAAGGGGGTGGTGTGTGTGCACAGTGAGACTGAATAGTAGATAATGGAATAATGAACGTAGAGAACAAACCTGATAGGCAACCTCCTATTTATAGAGATTACCTAGGGTTTCGTTCTCTCTGCCTTGAGTCTTATCCTCCATCGTTATGCGCCTCCCACGCCCTGTGAGTGCCTGCTCCACTACCTGTACGGTTCCTGGATTATAGGCATGCTCAAGGGATAATTAACAATGTACCTGCTTAAAGGGGGTTCCAACCTGAAACACTCTTACTGGGCCTTACACATGCCAGGCCCATTATTTAAGTCCATAACAATACTCATTCCCACAAAAAACATTATGGGATCTTCGTAATGTTAGACTGTTTTCAAATTATAAACAGTATCGTCAGTACTCAGTAGTATATTTTCGAACCATGTGCTTAATTATTTAATATTTTAGAAGAATGCGACAACAAGGGAAGCACAAAAATAAAGTACTCCCTCCACAATGGCAGAACTGTTTGATGGCCAACTGGGGTTCTAAAATTTGTTAAAATATATGTACTTATTATTTTTTTTTTTTTTTTTTTTTAAAAATAAAAAAAAAAAAAAAAAAAAAAAAAAAAATTTTTTTTTCTTTTCTCTCCACCCAAAAAAAAAAAAAAAAAAAAAAAAAAAAAAAAAAAAAAAAAAAAAAAAAAAAAAAAAAAAAAAAAAAAAAAAAAAAAAAAAAAAAAAAAAAAAAAAAAAAAAAAAAAAAAAAAAAAAAAAAAAAAAAAAAAAAAAAAACCACACCCCCCCCCCCCACAAAAAAAAAAAAAAAAAAAAAAAAAAAAAAAACTCAAAAAATATTATATAATATTTTATTTTAGTCACTAATTTGGCCCCAGCTAATCACTTATCAAGGCCCCAGTTAGCCTTCTAATTTTTTTTAAAATGTACGTATTTATTATATAATATTTTATTATAGCCAATAATTTGGCCTAATTAATCTCTTATCTTTTCTATAATTTCACTATCTCCCTCGTTTTTTATTATTTACATTTTCCCTTGAGACTTCCTCCACATGCCACACTTCCCTTCTCCCTCCACGACTCCACGTCTCCAATCTGCTCTCCACTCTGCTCTGACTGCTCTGAATGCTCTCCACGACTCCACCGTCCACCCTCAGTCTCCCTCTTCCTTCGAGTCGGTGAGTCTCTGATGGTCTGACGCCCGACGCCGACCTGACTGTACTCTGCTCTGAGTGCTCTCCATCCTCAGTCTCCCTCTTCCTCCGACTCCGAGTCTCCGACATGCGTGAGGCGTGGTGACGTCCGATCAGCGACTAGCCAACCTCCGTCTGTCTCACAACTACCTGACCAACGACCACCATCCGACTAGGTATTTTTTCCCTCTCTATTCCTCGTCAATCGTTTCAATTGTATCTCAGATTTCTGCGATTTGTGTGTTTATCAAATGTCAACTAGATTCATTCATTTATTTCAATTGAAGTTGATGCTTTTTTTATTTAATTTCATTTTCATATCTGGCCCTGTTATTTAATTTCATTTTCATATCTGGCCTCTAGTTTGAATGGTGTTGTGTTCATGAAACTTCTATATGCATAATCTGGATCATTAGTGAGTGCTAAACTGCTGGTTGTAGTATAGCTCATGGGTATATTCTAGAAGGGAAACCACATTTTTTCTTCTCAATCTATCTATTGATCCTTCGGTATGTCCTTTGGCAAATGATCCCATGGTTTTAAATTTTATTTTTTGAGGTAGGCAAAATGCAGCATGAAAGCCATGAGGCTATGAAAAAATTTGGTCCAGGCAAAAAAATTTCCTGGTTCCGCCACTGTCTCTCCAGTCCTAAATATAGGATAAAGTTTGTAGTGCAAATTGCACTACAAACTTTGTCATGTATTTAAGACCGAAGATAGTATGTATAATATGGATGAGTCACATTAACCCAAAAATAAAATGGTAAACATTAACTGGACACCAAATTACAATGCACGCACGCCGCTTCACTATGAGGAAACATATAGTATTGCATCTATATTATTTTATTGTACTCCTCCGGTCCTAATTATAAGAGCAAATTACCAGAATTTGGTAGGGATGAAGGAACAAAGTTAAATTAGTTAATTATGTGTATCTTTCTAAAATACCCTTACCCAAAATTTAAAATGACATTAAGGAAACACTTGTTGAATTAATTATGAGTATTATATATCAGCATAACTTTTCTAGACCTTGCTATTGTCCCACTTGATCCCCGGCCGTGTATGATATCTTCACACAGTTTCATATCTGGTTTACTTATACACCTGTTTTATTTATATTATTATTTTTAATTTGGAGTAGTTTATATTAATTGAAAATGGAGTACTTCACGGAGTATATGTTTATTTTGGAGTAGTTTATATTAATTTGCATAACATATACTTCTGTATATTTCATGTTTATATTATGACAAAACAGTACTCTGTTTATGTTTATTTTCAATTAATACAAATAGGGGTATTATAGGAAAAAATTGATAAAAGTTAAAACTTACTCTTATAATTAGGACCAAAACCAACTCCAAAATTTACTCCTATAATTAGGACCGGAGGGAGTACCAATTAAGTTACGTGTGCAAGTAGCTGGCCAAAAAACAATTAATTAATTCGTGTGTGTGTTTTGAAATCATTGATCTGAACGTGAAAAGTTAACGAATTAAACAAAGCTAGCTTGGACCAAATAAATAAAAGAGAGGGAGAATGGAATATAATGACAAAACAAAAATGAATATATAAATAAATAAAAAAACAAGAAGGGATGAAGATTCAGAGAAGAGAATATGGTTATCCAGAACGCCAAAATTATATTGATTAACATAGAGAAATTTTTATGAGACATGCAGATGCAGCTAAATTAATTAGTGGGAATCTAGGACACAAACGGACCCCTACAACCTCCACGGGTCATTCTTAAGTTCATCGCTGCTTAAATATATAATTAATGGATATGATCGAAGTATGACCTTTTCTTTTTTATCCTCTCAGTCTTATCTTCTTATCCTTAGCGTTGGTCCAATTTTATTTATTTTTATTTTCAAAAATTCTAATTCAGTGATTACTGGTTAGGATCATAAGAAGAGGGAAAAATAAAAGGATAGGCTACATACTCTCCCTTCCTCTCATCCTATTTATAAACCCTAATATGTAAAAATACACATGTGTTTTTTATGGAGGAGGGCCAACACTAAGTGTTTATTTTAGGTGTAAAAGTGACTACATTGTTACAAATTAAGTGCAAAAATACCGTTTAACCGTTAAATTTTACTTTTTTTTGCTGACGAGACGATGACGTGGCTTTTAAGATGCAAAAATACAAATGTGTTTTTGTCCAAAAAAGCGGCCAACACTAAGTATTTTTTTAGGTGCAAAAATATCTTTTGACCGTTAAATTTTGACTTTTTTTGTGTGGAAAAAATAGTACCAGTCAGTACTATAAAATATAGGATCTTGAAAACATATTTCAAAATGTTGACTGACATTAAAAAATTATTTCAAGATGATGAGTGGTACTGAAAAAAATACTTCATGATCTTGAAAAAAATATTTCAAGGTACTGATTAGTACTAAAAAAATATTTCAAGATGCTGACTGGTACTAAAAAGATAAAAACAGTCAAACTAATGGTCAAACGATATTTTTACACCTAAAAAAAGAATTTAGTATTGAACGCTCTTTTGGTCAGATGACATGTGTATTTTTGTACCTTGAAAGTTATGTTATCGTCTCGTCAATAAAAAAGGTCAAACTTAAAGGTCAAACAATATTTTTACATCTAATTTATAATCACATAATCACTTTTGCATCTAAGAAAAACATTTGGTGTTTGACACTCCTCCAAAAAAAAAACACATGTGTATTTTTACCCCTTAACCCTCACTTTTAACATGTTTTACTAAAATTAAGGAAAAAACTTAGGGTAAAAGTAAAAAGTTGTAATGAATGAGAATGATAGATGCGGCGTCTTATATATATATATATGTGTATATATATATATATATATAGCTGCGAAAAACATTACCACTCGGCAACCATGCACACGTACGGGTAATCATATTAAAGGTATTGTGCCATTGTATAGTGGAATTCTCTCTGGGAAAACATAATGAGGGGTCGTATGAGGAAGAGGAACCAAGTGGAAGAATGCTAAAAAGCAGGCCAAATGGCAGAAAAGCTTTCGCACGAACCACTTGTTATCAAAGACGTGTCGTTAACTATTCACACACACACACACGCTTAATTAGTCCTTATATATCTTTATTTCACGATATCAATGTTGACTTTCATGTTGATTTCTATATCTATATATGGACCGGCCCCAGAGCCTTAGAATTTGGTATCAAGCTGAAACAGATATGCATGGACCAGAAAGAAAACTTGAGGGACCATAAGTAAGCAATTTAGATATGCAAGCTAATAAGTCGTACAATATGTGTAAGTTGACTTAGATGAGTGGATGTGCTCCAAATATATATATATATAGAAACAGATATGCATGGACCAGAAAGAAAACTTGAGGGACCATAAGTAAGTAATTTAGTCATGCAAGCAGCAAATAAGTCGTACAATATGTGTAAGTTGACTTAGATGAGTGAATGTAATCCAAATATATATATATATATATATATGAAATGAAGATCTCATTGGGCATGATCTTAAATAATACTCCCTGCAGTCTTTAATATGAGACATATTTACTTAATTTGATTAGATTAAAAAAGTTAGTTGAGTTAATTAATATGACATGTATTTTCTAAAATGCTGTAATCACCTTCCTCAATTCTCTCATTCCCTTTCCTTCTTGATTGTTTTTAAGGGAGCATAAATAAATATTAGAAAAATGCTGACAAATATAAAAACTTTATATTATATTTAGGATCGATCAAGATCAACTCCTTAAATGTGTCTTATATTTAGTATCGGAGGTTGTACCTACTTACTATAAGTAGGCTTTTCTAATTAAGATGAAGCAAATTAAATCTGACGTGAGATAGAATTTCAGCCAGCCAGCTAGCTAGGTGGCTAGGTAAAGCATCTTATTCGTGATATAGCAGTATTTCCACGCTTTGTGGAAGAATAATTCTGTAATAATAAGCTATAAAAGAGTGTGTGTGTGTGTGTGTGTTTAGTCTTGTTGTCTTATACGTGACCGTGAAATGAAGTATAAAAGAATATTTAAACAGAACGCTTTGTGTCTCGAAATCCAGCCATAGCCAAGTTGTTGGAATTCTCTGAAGAAGAAATGAAAGCAAACCAGTGAGGTGATATCGATGATGATTCATTGAACCCTACAATACATTCATTCCATTGAATGAGCATATACTTGACGAGTTAATGACCATATTCAATCTAACCATCCGTATTTAAAGCTATAGTAGTATATGTTTGATCCACCATCCTGCTTCCTTAATTTTTTTTCTCCAAATTAAAGAAGAATCTTTGTAAGCTCACGTACTTCTCTGACCTGAACTATCCATCTAATTGCGGCTCATCGTTTTTTATATTATTACCAGAGCTAGTCTCTTTATTTATATCGTTTCAAGTTGTTTGGTTTGGTGGGGAAGCACGAAGATCAAGCAACCCACTTCACAAATTCAGCAGTCTTTGAAGCTGAACAACTCGAAACATAATAGAGATCCGAAACCGGCACTCCTAGTAGTGCAGTGATATTGGGATTCATCATTTCCCCCCTTAGGTCATCAGTTCGATCCCCCTCCCCTCGCCTTGTATTAAAAAAAAAAGAATAGAGATCCGAATTACTGAAATTACAACGCAGAGGTTGCTTTTTTCCATTCTAGGCCTGGACCGGGCCCATATACTAAACAAACATCGCCTTCTCTTGCAGTTTCTGTTGAGTACAGTTAACGGGCCCAGCACTGATGGGCCGTTAATTTTAGTGGCCCATATCATTACTCCCTCCGGTCCTAATTATAATACCTAGTTGACTTTTTTAGAGAGATTAAGGAAGCTAATTAAATTACTTTATAGTATTTTTATTTTTATTTTCTTCAAACTATTTAGTTTGGCTAATAAACTATTCCCTCCGGTCCTAATTATAGAAACAAATTTTGGAGTTGGTTTTGGTGTTAATTATAATAGCAAATTTTAACTTTTGTCAATTTTTTCCTATAATGCCCCTACCCCTAATCATTATGAGGTTTATGAAATTAGAGCCTGCCAACATAATGAGCTACCTTCTCGATAATATCAAATCTGGATTTTCCTTTTTAATAAATTGAATTCTATTTTAATCTAAAATTATTTACTCCATTTAATTTGATTGAAAATATGTTCATAAGATGTACTCATACAAAGAATAATTATTTATTTTCCATAATTATTTATTTTCCATAATAATCATTCTCTCATTGGTTTCATTACCTGTTTGTAAACTTTCTTCCTCAGTAGTACCGAGGAAACTCAAATTCATTGAGAGTATGAGGACTTTCTAATAGAAGCACCATTTCATATAGCACGTGATTAAATTTATTCTTATTATTGAGAAGTTGTGGATAAGTGCAGGGTTAACGATTCAACAAGCATTTCTTTGATATCATTTTAAATTTTAGGTAAGGGTATTTTAGGAAAATAGATATAATTAACTAATTTAACGTCTCTCCTTAATCCCTCCAAATTCTGGTAAATAGCTCCTATAATTAGAACCGGAGGGAGTAATATATAATCTAAGGATACACAACATATGAAACGATTAAATAACTTATTTAGCTTCCTTAATCTCTTCAAAAAAAGTCAATTATGTCTTATAATTAGGACCGGAGGTAGTACCATTTAAAATGTTGTTACTTGCATACTCCGCTTTTTCAACCCTGTAATGTCTAATTTATTTACCTAACACGTGCATGATAAGGTAAAATTTTGGTTAAAATCTGGGTAAATAAAATCTGGGTTGGATTTAGCGGAAAGGGCTAGTTGGGCTAGTCCCACACAACATGACGAACCGATGTTTAAATCTCTGCTGGGAGTAGAGCTGGGAAATCGGGCCAGCCATTTAAGTTAAGGCCGGGCTTGTGATTTAGAATCTTCAAAAGGAGTTGGTTTCTAAATGGGACAACCATGTAGAGTTGCGAGCTTAAATGGGCCTTCTCGCTTAAGCCCGTCAATTGTTTTTTATTTTTTATTTATTAAATGACTATGCCTACAAGTTGAATTTTGTTTTGAGGCTAATGATTTTTGAAAATTGAAAATATTTTTCAAAACCTATGGTGTTGCTATATTACAACGTTTTTAAGGGAAAAATTGATTGTATTCTTATTAAAAGGTTAAGAGAAGCTTGTTAATGATATTATAGTTAGTTAAAAGTTTTCTAGTTGTTTTTTTTTTTTAAAAAAAAAAACTACTAAATTTTTAAGCATCTTTCATTTGGTTCTTAATATTATTTGTACAAAGAAATTTCTCCGTATGAAATGTTGAAACAATCACTTTTTAATTGATGTAAGGTAAACAAAGAGAACAATTTTTTACTTTTATTTAAAAGGTTCAAATGTTATGCAAATTATATCCAGGGGCGGAGCCAGGAAATTAAATTAGGGGGGGCGAAAATTACAGAACAAAACCCAGTAGAATTAGCATTTGAAATTTGAGGGCGAAAATTACAGAAATGGACCCAAAATCCTCTAAAATTATGATTTAGCCTCATAAATATTTCAATATTTTCATTATAGTCCCTCAATAAAACTTTTTAATAGGGACTAAAGTGAAAATATTAAAAATTTTAGAAGGCTTAAGTATAATTTCCGATACTTTTGGGTTCATTTTTGTAATTTTAGGGGGGGCGGGGGCCACCCCTAACCCCCCTAAATCCGCCCCTGATTATATCAAAAAAGAGAAACTAATAGCACACATTGAAAAATGAGAAAGTAAAGTCTTTATCTCATAAAAAATTTTGTTTTAAAACAAAATGATCGCTCGTTCTATTTATCAAAAGAGATCAAACATTTAATTCATTAAAAATTTTAGTGTTTAAATTTAATTTATTTAAGAAACTAGAATGTTTTTTTGTTAAACAGTCTTGAAGCCCGTAGGCTGGCCCGAACCCGTGAATAAACAAGACAAGCATTTTAAAATAATACGAGGATATGATTTCATAAGTAGAATCTACAATCAAACGCAAAGAAAATATAAATTTGTAATTTAAAATATCTTTTTTATACATGGATTAAAAAATTAAAGTTATAACCAATAAACTGTTAATTGAGATGGTAAGTAGTCTCATCCCATAAGAAGATAAACAAAAATTCAAATTTTGGTAAGCGCAATTGTTTACCTTAACATCGTAGGCTTGAAAGAGATTAATCTCAAGTCCAAAGTGATTTGGGGATGCAATGGTTTAATACTGAAGTTTAGTCTAATTATATTTAGATTATAAAAGAATAATAAATGATAAATTGTGGAAATGTAGTTAGAAATTGTCGTATACAAAATTGCAAATAATTAAGGAAGTAAGAATTATAGATAAATGTTTTTCATTTCCTAGCCTTCTTTTCTCCAAGCCAAACCCAAGCCTGAGAGGTCAGCAACACCCAGAGGCTCAAATCAAGGGCTCAATATATTTTTGTAATCGACATTAAGGATGAGATTGAACAAGAAGATTAAAGAAGATAGTTAGGATAATTATGTAAAATGCATGTCATGTTAATTAACTTAATTTTTTTCATTAATATAATCAAATTAAGTAAATATATTTCATATTAAGTATTGAGAGTATATATATATTTGCTATAGGTTATGCTTTTTGCTAATTAAGAAATTATGTCATGGATAACAGCTAATAATATTTTTTAGTTTGGTAACCCTGCTTGCTTTCTGCCAACAACTCCAGCAAGTTAGGTATGGACGCGCCACTGCGCACAAAAGATATTATTTTTGTTTGCTGCTCGCGCCAAAATGAAAATCAATAAAAAAAAAAAATCTGATTATTAATTATGTGTAGATTTTTACTACTATACCCAGTGAGCATGAATGCTCGATCTCATTCTCCGGATTATTGACGAGTCCGGTTTCTCTCCATATTTCATTTCTGCCCATTTCTCATCATCTGTAAATTTTGGCCGTTGAAATCTTGATCCAAATGCCCAAAACATTTTGAAAATTATTCTGAGCCGTTCGATCAAGATTTCGACGCCTAGGATGAAACTGTAAGAGATAATGAGAAAAATGCTCATAAGAGAATCCTCTCCCATTATTATTGACCCTTTACTTGCGGAGGAGATTGTCAAAATCTGAACTGCTAATATGGACGTGGTCACATGAGGGGGGTTATTATTATTTATTAATGCATGGGAATCAAATGAAAGAGAAGTCAATTTAAAATTTGAAAATAAGCCAAAATCTCATTAACGAAAGCTGAAATATAAAATTTAAAGGAAAGCGTAGATAATCAGTACACACACATTATATTGTCAATCAAATTAAAATAATCTGATTTTAAATTTAAAATAAATCAAGTGTCACTGTCAATAACAATGGTTAATAATAAAAATAATCAATTTGTTTTAATTTAATTGAATAGTGAGTATATAAGATAAGTAGTACATTAAACTTAAATCTTACGATTTTAATTAAGTTAAAACATATATATCACCCTTCAATTCTCATTGTCGTGTCTGGATTCGCATTCCTTACCAGTACGCTACAAGTTTGGACATTCCCTAACGTGTATTTGTGTGTATATGATCATAAACAAAATTACATTAATGTTGTGTGGGTATACCTGTTTCCATTTTTATATAGACAGTTCAAATTTATTTATTTTTATATGGTGATTTTTAAATAATAATAATAATTTTAAAAAAAATATATTAGTTTATAGATTACATTTATTTTAAATTCTAAGTATACTAAAATATTTTTTTTTAAAAAGTAAAAAAAAATCTGGACGCCCAGACTGGCCAAGCTCTCATCTATGCTTGGATGGTGGCTCAAGATCAACTTCATGAAAACTTTATATTCCCTGAGGAGGTTCTACCACGTGGAAACACTCTTTAATAGAACTTTAGCTTTAACTAATCGTGACCAAGAAATTACCGATTTCACATAATCGGTTAGGAATGTCGGTCTGACTTATCAATTTATCTGGTAAACTATATATTGGGGGCTCATGTAGCCCATGCTAGATTAATTTTTGGATAGGCATAAAAACGGGTTCAGTGTATTTGGATAGCCAGTTAAACGAGTTTAGTGTATTTGGATAGGCAGGAAATTAAAACTGGTTGAGTGTATTATTATGTTACTGTTATATCAAAATAATTGAAGTCTCCACATCGCTAACCTCGTCCCGTGCTATCATCATTTAGGCTAGGGGTAAGAGACCATATATATATGATGCTTTGCTAGCTAGCATCAACGTTAGATCATTCAAATTTTTTATTTGACCATGTCGTGCTTGTTCCTATATTCTTTGGTTGCCATGGCCCATGTGTTTCATTAAGTCGTATATATTCATAGACACTCACTCAATTGCAGCAATCCAATTCTTCTATTTTATTTTTCCCATTTACTCCATCCAAATCCTTTAGATTTCCCGAGATCGACTGATGCCTCTTCTCTTTGTTTTTGTTTTTATTTTTTTGAAATAGAAAACGAAAGGCATACTAGCTAGATTATTAGTTAATTATATTAAGGAGACGATGACTGGCCGGTCTCTCTCGTTGACTTTTGTCGTGTACGTTCAAGCCCGTCCTCTAGTCAATGGTCGATGCTATATTACTTGTTATATATTTAACCATGGTTTATTCATTTTATCTTCCTAATCCCTAATATAACACTGTTTATATTTACTATGTCATACCATTCGTCATATATATACATCTCTACACGCAACTATTACGTACATTTAAAATGTGTGTGTTAGTCTTTGGCAATCTGCTATCTACTATTCATGTTTGTTAATAACTTGAGTAATAAGTTCATATGTGATGATGAATTAAAAATATTTGTACAAGAAAAAATGAAATAGAAATTTGACGATAGTGTCTAGCTAGGTTAAGAATGCATGTCTTATCTATATAATGGATCAAATCGAAAAGATGACATGCATTATATATATAAGAGAGCGACATAGAAAGTAAAAAAATTTCAAATGAAAAATTAAAATTGAAGGTAACAATAATATTTGAATATCATGCAGAACGATCAGCAGAGAACACGCACACCATGTAGCACGTACGCAGACAGTGACTTCTCCAAAGAAGCAGCAAAGGAAACAAGTATTCTGGGCAAATAGAAGAGAGAAATAAAGTAATCATAAGTATCTTCAAAAATGCCGGTAAATTTCCAAGGCATAGAAAGTGTCAAAGCTTAAGTCTACAAGATACTGTTGTTTATACATAACCCTAGTCGACCCCTAAGCAATGACGAAACTTCTACCCACTAAAATCGAATGAAACACAAGTCCACGTTCCCAAAGCAATTAAGTTTATGTCTAGGAAAATGGCCAAGCAATTCATATACAATTTTTATATAAATAAATTAACAATATTAAATCCTTCGCTCTGTACTTAATCCTTCCACTTTTAAAACAAGCTGAAATTTTAAAAAAAATACGCGCACACTACTTCACCTGTAGCAGCCTCCATGACGATTCATTAGCCTAACTATAACTGTTTAAAAAAACCTAGGAAGCGGGTCTCACGCAATCATCCCCAGAATATCCCCAAAAGGAAGGACAGAGAAGAAGATGGCAGACCTTTAAATAAAGATAAAGTCAAGGGGCAAAATGGTAATCCAAAGTGTTTATACTCCCATATAAATTACAGCTGTGATAAACTGCGAGTGCGAGTCTCTCTAGTCTCTCCCAAGTGCCGAAAAACAATGTTTAGCCCATCTCACCTCAAAACCTTACGCCCTCTTCAAGTTTTCTCGGTAAAATCTCCATCTTCTTCATCCTTAAGCTTCACGAAATTCTATACCATCATAGTCTCCCACATGTGCAAAATCATTCGCGCACTCTCCAAATTGAAGACCATTATCCTTAATATCCTCAAGAACAACCAAGCCACCCACAACAAAAACAAGCAGAAGATAATACTCGGTTCCTTCAGGCTTCACTATAACTGGTGCTCTTCCAAGTCTTCTCACGTCTTGCCCGTCCCCGCTCGAGTTTTCAACGGCTTGCCTTCGAACCATTCGAGCCGCCACGGTTCGAGCTGGCACAGCGCGATTTCTGTTTCAGAGGCAGAGGAACAAGGCCTGGATTTTTCTAATGATGACTCGGAAGAGCTCGCAGGGTATCTTCAGTGGCTGGAGGAGAAAGTTCAGGATAAAGATACGAATAATAATGAGGAAATTAAAGAGGATATTGATGTGCTTGCAGAAATGTTCATTGCGAGATGTCATGAGAAGTTTATGTTGGAGAAGCAGGAGTCAGACAGGAGGTTTCAAGAAGTGTTGGCCAGGAGCATGTAAAAACAGAGAAACACAGAGAATAATTAAAAGGTGATGAATTATTTGGGGTTACTTTTCACTGTTTCGCATGTTCAGTTTTAATTTAGTTTTCTAATTAGCTTGGAGGGAAGCTTATCTCTTATCTTCTCATCAGAGTTATATATGTTTCTGCCTTTTTTCTTTATTGTGAGGGACAAAGGTGTTTGAAGAATTGTACGTACAGGGTGGGGTTTCTGGGGAATTGTGTCATTCTTTTGTCGATATGGTTATGGCGGGTTTGAGCTTCAACTTTTGCAGGATTGTTAATTTTCTATATTGAACTGCAGTCTCAATCTCCAAATCTCTTTGGCCGGAATCTTTTGCACATCACAAAGAAAGAAAATGAAAACTCGCGATCCACTTTGCTACTAATTTTCGTATATATAAGGAAAATTGTGGAGTGAGGCAAATTAATAAAGGAATTGAATGGTGTAAAATTAGTATGTAGCACACTCGAAGCGTACGTACGTCTTCTCCTCCGGACACATCTGAATTAGTGGACGACAACATCTTATCCTTTGTTAAAACCAATTTTTGTCACTACTCGCTTGTTCCCCAGCGGCTTGTGTGTGGCTGTGTCTGAAAGCCTGAAAGGAATATCTTGTCGCCAGTTAATTTTCTCAAACCTTATTATTTGCCCTTCTAAATATTACCCTCTCAATATAAAAAATATTTAATTAATTTGATTATATTTAGAAAATTGATTAATATAATATGTATTTTTAAAACATTTTAATCATTTTGTCATAACTATTATTGAGAAAATATTAATAGAGATAAATTAAGAAAATATTGATAAATATAAAAAAAATTAAAAAAACCTCCTCAAATATTTTTTATATTAAGGGTTATTTCTTGCCGATCTTCTCCCCACACACACACACGCGAACTTCTTGGGAGCTTATATTTCTACATAGAGCCGTGAATTCTACAGGACTCTGGCATTTCATCCATTCTGGTTATTTTGTTTGTACCTGTATGTGTACATCACTGAAGAGTGGACTTTCTTTACCTGCAAATTCACCTGCTCCAACCCACACTTGTCGTGCT
The DNA here is from genome assembly GCA_025563575.1 of Acacia pycnantha. Taxonomy (NCBI): domain Eukaryota; kingdom Viridiplantae; phylum Streptophyta; class Magnoliopsida; order Fabales; family Fabaceae; genus Acacia; species Acacia pycnantha. Next base: position 216,764 of record JAMWYP010000013.1, read on the forward strand.
TTTATCTTGGGACTTGAAAATCATGAGAGAGATAGGTAAAAAAAAGAAAGAATGTGCGAATCGGTACGACTCTGAGTGGAAATCAGGAAGATACCATCCATTTAGGCAGGAATCTTGATCTTGACGTTGATTTGTATAATAATAGTAAAATAAGGTAATGGTCCCCATATTAGATAGGTAATTGTATTATTGTGTGTGGATAAACAAATTAAAGCCCGCACTCCTCTGTTCTACCGACAGACGTAACTTTGAAATTTGGAAGACAGTTAAAGCGATAAATATGGATGCCAATATAATAATTATTAATACACCTACTATGCTTAGTTATGTTCTTGGCTCGCAAGTAAAGCGATAATAATAATTCAAGAAGCCTTTGTCTACTATTTCTTTGCGTAAGTAATACGAATTCAGATATTGTATTTTGACTGTCTTACAATGGACCAACTTCCATGTCTATCTTTGATGATAAACACTGGGAGAACTGATTACTCTGAGAAAGATCCGCGTGTCCATGACCAGAGAGCATAGAGTTGTTAATTTTGTTGATGTCATAGTTACGTTGATGCATATATAAGCTAAGAAAGCAAATTTGTACACTTTGATCACTGATGAGTTATATATATATATATATATACACACACACGTAGTTCATCTAAAACATCTCCCACCTTTTTTACGATAAACTAGATAGAAACTTTACATGGAAACTTCCTTTGATTCCTTGTTCTCAAAAATAACTTGCGCCACCTGCTTTTCTCGTTTGTAATATATACACAAACACGGACAAAGGAGCTAAATTTGTTTTCTTCTGTTAAAATAAATGTGCGGTTGATTTTCTTTTTTCCTAGTGGATGTGGATGCTCAGAAGGACATACTGGTCTAACTTGTATTGGGAATAAATAATTAGTGTCTGATCTCGAAGAAGCTTGGAAAGATCTGTGGAATAAACAAAGGATATTATATATATACATATATAAGCAATTATGATAATAGACAAAGGAGAATACAAATGTTAGCAAGAAGGTTACCAGGTGAGCCTCCGGTGGTCTCAGCAAGAGGCCCAGATATGATTAGTTAAGAAGGTAAATAATAATATAATGTGGAAAAAGTTTGATTGGACTGATAAAAGAATTCAACGAATCTCAAACTGTTCGGATCTTTGCACGTAGGTACGGTAAGAGACGATATTGTTTCTCTGATATTTGCTGTTCACATATCTATAAAATAGAAATTAACAAAAACTTGTATAAATGTTGTCAAAATCGAGTTTTTATATAAACATAGAGGGGTAGAAACGACACAAAACGTAAAGTTTCCACTTTCTCTACTATTTAAGGTCAAAGCTCAAAATTACACACACACACACATATATATATATATATGTATATATATATGGGATAGGATATTGTTATTACCATTTTTTGTTACTACCACTTTTCCACCGTTAGATCAGAATCTCATCTACCTTTATAATTTCTCTCTCCTATTAAGATTCTGATCTAACGGTGGAAAAGTGGTAGTAACATTGGTAGTAACAATATCCTATCCATATATATATATATGTATATATATGTGTGTGTATGTATGTATGAGAAAAAAAAATCATAAATTACTACTCAAAATTCAATGAACAACTTCATATTTAAATGATATAAGTTATATAACTATATAAAACATTAAAAAAATTGCGTTAAAAAAACTTACGTTAAAAACTTAAGTTTATAACTATGGAAATACATTAAAAACTATATATATAGCTAACCAATCTCTATTCTACGGTAATCTCGAGTCCAAAATGCACGATGGAAATAGGGTTATCAACTTTTCATCATCCTTTTTTCGGACAAAAAAACACTTTTCATTCTTTTTTTTGTTAAAGTAAAAACTATAAAAACATAAGTTTTTACAGTTTTTAAGTGTTTGAACGACGTTTTTACCAGTGTAACATCCCATGTTTGAAATGCGGAAATTTTTTTTTTTCAAACAAACAATCAGAGTGGAGCAATAGAGCGAAAGAGCATTTGGATTCTTAGCCAAAACATCAACCATTGTGTAACATTGTATAGATTACGTAGTCCTATGGTTTAGAAAGGAACAATGAGAAAGAAACAGAAGCGGAAAGGAATGCGTAAAGCGATAAAGATAGAAAGCAGGTCTTCACCGCATGCCTACTCCGGTACTTGCCTCGATCCCCGAGCCGTGGTCCTCCCGACCACGAAGCTACAGTGAGATTCAATTCACCATATTGAATCTCGTGTAGCAGTTAACTTCATACCCAAACAATACGGTATACGGACAATGATACTTCTAGAGCTAATACAACAAAGATATCACTACAAAAGCATATAGCAGATGCATGATCATTATGCCGACAAACATAAGCAATAAGCGGTATGAAAGCCCCACAATGTAAAACAACAATAACAACTGCACTATTCACCAAGTGCCACGATAATTAGTCGTGTCCTCGCCGCTAGGAAAACAAAACGGTGTTATCAAAACTATAACCCGTATAATCTGTCGTATAACGGTCTACGAACATATCATTGACATATAAGTATTTAAGATGTGCAAGATTAGTGTTACGTAACGACAGCAGAATCAACGTTTCAGATATCCTATGAGAATAATGTCACTTCCATTAGTGATTTGACATTATAATCGGCATTTTAGGTAAAAATTACCATTTTGCCCCTATACCCCTACTTGGCGGAATTTCGCCGGCTCGCTACATAGGCTATTTTCTTCCCAAAATTTCGCCGTAACTTCGACGCATTTATGATTCTTGAAAATAAAGACTAAAATAGCCCTCCCATATGATACCCAAATCATAAAAATAAAGACTACTCTAGCCTTACTAACTATTGAACTAAAGACTAAAAACTAAAGACCGAAAGACTTACCCGTTGAAGACTTCGAGAACTTCCCCGAGCTTCTCTCTCTACTTTCTCTCCCTAGGATTTCGCCAAAGGAAGAGGATTTTGGTGTGAAGAAAATGTGAAGAGCTCTTGGCTATTTATAGAGGATTTTAGGGACATGGTTGGCATTTTTCAAAAGGATACAAATGGAACAATCAAAGTTGTTTCTACCCTTTTGGTCCAACTTTTCACCAAACTTTTGCCCTTCATTTTCACCCCTTGGCCGACATCCATGGGTGATGTGGCAGCCCTTGGTTGGTCCAAAATGGTGACTAGGCTTGCTTTATGCCCTAGTCTAACCGTTTTCCCCGATCGGTACCCGATTCGCGTGATTTCGGAAAAATCTCAAAATTCTGGATTTACAACTTCGCAAACATGTTCTCACTTAGTAGAAATGTCCAAGTCAACCTTTATTTTGATTCCATATAGGCCTTCAACATCCGGTTGAAGTTTCTCGAAAACGTGTCCGATCGCGTCCTAGGTTGTAACGCATTTCGAGAATGCCAACTTCTTCAGAAAAATTCACTGATTCCAAATATGTCAAAATAAATTCAAACCCATTCCTAAATGTTGAGTTAGAATTTATTTTCCTCTTTTCCAAAATTATGCCTATATGCATTTTTCCCTATTTTGTTTTATTAGGAAAATGCACAAACTACCTCTAATTAACTTAGGAAGAGGTCACTTAAAGGTAAAAACTCACTGATCAATATTTTACCTTGACCTTGGGATTCCTATTCCTAGATCTCTAGATAGGATCCGTTTCCTAATTTAAATATTACTATTCATAATTTTTGCTTTAATTAAATTATATTATTATTATATGTGCAAGTTGCCAAGTTGTTCTTCTTTCATTTTTCTTTTTTTTTTCTTTTATTTTGCCTTGAATTTTCGGCTGGCCCTTTTTATTTTTTTAATAAATATTTATTTTTTAATTTATTTAATTATTTAATGATTTATTTATTTACTTTTTCCAAAAATTTCACAAAATTACCTAATTGGTCCATTCTTGTATTTAGGCCTAAAAATACCTAAACTCAACTATTTTTCATAAAAATTTCCAATTAATTAGTAAATACATTTTTACTAATTTTAAAACAAAAACCACCAATTTTAGGGTTTCATATAATTATTTGTGAATTTCCTTCACTTATGCTTAAGTAATTAGCCCAATATTACTTAATTATCATAACTTGATAATTTTCTTAATTACAATGTCTCATTATCTTCATACTCTTGTATTCACATTAGTATTTTCATACCTCTAACATTATTCCATAATTACAAGGGTATTTTTCCATAATTTCCTAAGTTAATTACCCTTTCCAGGGGCATTTTGGTCATTTTGGCTCTTTGACCCTTAAATTCCCTAATTTCTTGTAGAAATTCTACTTAGAAAATATGCTATAATTATTCAAGACTGGAGATTGAATTTTCACTTATCAGAAATATCCAACTTTTATTTATAATATGCCAGATAAATATCCGGGTATTACAACCAGTTTCTAATTAGAACAGTTTTTACTTACGTTTAAGCACGTATAACCCTAATAAAAAACGTAAAAATGTAAGTTTTTACACTAGTTTTTGACAACAATAACTGGCACTATCTATAAATTAGATCATATATTAACTACTCTCACGACTCAGCATTACTGAAGATAAGTTAGGGGTAGAAAAAGAGTTGAGGGCAGTCAAGAATGCTTTTGTGAAGCACACATGGTAAAAGAAGAGAATTATATTAAGGCACAATAATGAGGGGTGGCACACTCATGTCTTTGTGTGTGTTTTGCTTTAATTCTTTTGGAGCTTTAAATATGGGGGAGAGGCAAGTGTGGTTCTTTTGGTCTCCTTGTTACTTGATTAAATGAACTGACTTTAAACATAAAAGGGAATGCGTGTGGAACCTCTGAGGATTTTATTCTGGATTTTGTTCCTCTAAAGTGGAAAATTAAGATTGGATGACGAGAGAGACACTAAACAAGATACATGTTCCTATCTCATAATCAGCAATATTATCTTGATATATTCAAAAGACAATCGGTATAACTCAGTGTGTGTTGCTGGCTGTGTCACATTTGGGGTCAGTTAGATTTGTGATTAGGACTTCAAACTCTGTTCCAGACATTCAAACTGAGAAAATTTTCAGGGGAAACAAAGAAGCTTTACATGGGAAACCAATGGAACCTACTTTGAATTGGGTTATGACCCATCACTGGTACTAGGATTTTTATTGGAGCTTTGGGTTTGAGCTTCAGAGTTGGAACCCTGCTTGCATTATTTGTACTTCAAATTTGTCCGGGACGTGTCTGCAGCAATAAAGCCCATGGGTCTGCTTACCGTGACCCTGCATTGAATTGCGTCTCACTTCACTGGTACTAGGATCTTTATTGGAGCTTTGGGTTTGAGCTTCAAAGTTGGAACCCTGCTTACATTATTTGTACTTCAAATTTGTCCGGGACATGTCTGCAGCAATAAAGCCCATGGTCTGCTTACCGTGACCCTGCATTGAATTGCGTCTCGCTTGTTATTGTGATTTTGTAAGACCACACAATCCAGGTCTGATTATATCTAACTCATGGTCTAAGTATGTGATTATTAATGGCCCAGTGAGTTTTGTTAATCCACGATCTAATAACCGGATGGTGTGCTGGGAGAAGCCTCATTATGATTGGTTGAAAATTAATGTTGATGGGGCTAGTACCATTCAACTAGCTAATGCAGGATGTGGAGGGGTTATTAGAGATTGGTTAGCCGTTTGGAGAGTGGGTTTTACTTGGCATTTGGGTATTTGTAATGCTAGTACAGCGGAGGAGTGGGCTATTGTTGAAGGGTTGCAACTAGCGTGGGATTTGTGAAAAGACCCTTTCCTACTAAACAATAATTAACCATAATGTTTTCATAAAACCGGAATAATGGGTAATTATGGAAACTCTTTTTCTTTCAAGACAACACACCTTGGGTCCAGGGTACAAATTTTTCCCACAAACCCACCACAAATAAGTCCACGACTCTGGGCACAAATATCAAACAGAAATACACATAGCCCACGAGTCTTATAACCCTAACCCCACAACAAAAGGGTCTACACAAAAACAATTTTCACACAAGATATGATTGTGGATCCACCATAATATGATAGTGTACAAAATAAAGCCTTCGGAAAATAAACAGTCTCCCAAAAATAGTTAATGTAGTATTTCAGAAATATGAGGGCCCTATGATGGCAATATATAAATCAATACAACACTATTACCAACAAGAGGCCTGTAAATTTCACGACATCTATGCCTCTGGCTGCTTCCCTTGTCCTCTAGTAAGGTTAGAGGTCTCGCCTGAAAAATTTAAAAATAACGGGGTGAGACATAAAGTCCCCGTAACCGAAATTAATTTATCAAACATGCAGGAAAGGATTGTAAGTCAGAGAAGCAGGTTTATTATCATAGTTATAATGTTTAACGAACAATAATAGAGAAGATTTTTTTCTTTCGATAACATACATGTCGGGTTTAGGGCACAACGCTCAGGGAGGTGTCCGCCTATAACACTCAACTCAAGATCCGGGCCAGGATTTGAGAGAGCCAGGCACAAGTTCACCCTTAATCTCTCCCCCTCAACCCAACATAACCCACAACAGAATAAATAATATAACACTAAAATTTTCAACAACATTTTACTAAATTATTATTCTAAATATATCAACTCACAATAAGCATTTCAACCATCACAACAAAAACAACCCCAACAATAGTATTTACTTAAATACACAGATTGGAAAAATACACTGCTTCTCTGAAATAATTTCATATTCAAACATACACATAATTTTTCAAAACACATACAAGTTATATATATGAAAGTAAGGCTTAGAAAAATACCTTACAGTCCAAAACAAGCATATAAAATAAATTAACCCCGGTTACCTCAATTCCAAACTTAACCTTAGCTTAAGGAGCGCAACCCGTACAATCACCGCTTACAATAAGGCTCTACATGATCACAATTAAAGCTTATAATTTCCTATGATTAAAAATATACAAATTCTAGTAATAATATACTATTATAACAAAATTGAAAATGACATTTTGGGGTTTAAAATTATTTATTTATTTATTATTATTATTATTATTATTATTATTATTATTATTTTAAATAAACACTAACTCATGTCCATTGGCCTTCTATATCTATATATATATTTTTGTACTACGTCAATATCAATATAACACTTTGGTTTCAATCATAATTATATATATGTATAACTTACAAAGTAAAACTTGTGTTTAAAATATGCACCTACATATATCAGTAATCAACACTGCAAGTTTTGGATTCCCAAATCTCATTTACCACGCATATATATATATATATATATATATATATATATATATTATCCAACAAGTGTTCAAGTTTCCTAAAGGCATCAACTCACACATACACACATATATATTGTCTTATCCACGTTTCCAATGCATCATTACAATAACATGTAGCAACAATCTTAATGACTTATTCCCTTCGGTTCAGGTGCAGCGATATTATTATATAGCTAAGTTTTTCTTATACTTTCAACAGCAAAAGTCAAGCTTTCCATCCCTTATATATATATGTAGCGCTTACACACACCACCACACACACACTCAACACACATCCAAGTTTTCCCTTAGGTTCATGATGATATATATATATTTACCTACACCAATGAAGTATTTCTTCATATGCAGCGTTATTATTATATATATCTGCAACACATGCTTCCTGTATATATAAGACCATTTTTCCTATCATGTCCGAGTTCAGCGACTATATATATATCCATATACATTCCACAACAACGATTTCCTCTCTCTCTTTTATATTCATACAACGCTGATATATGTATAAAACCATAGTCTATATTTATTCAATGTTGCCCCGTCTGGTTTGATGCAAGAAAAGCCAACGGTTTGAAAGGGGAATGCACAGTGGGTATTTCGCGTGGCGCTCGAGACGTATGGGCACTCTATTAAAGTCGTTCCTGACAACACTATGCGTGCATAAACGGCGTTCTCTTGCGTGTACAGAAGGATGAAAAAGAGATATGGAAGTATGGACATTCAACAAATCTGACTTCGTTCTCAGCGCCTTTTACGTGCAGGGATATTGGAGAACCTAGGGATTTATATATTTATATATATAACTTGTTGTTTCTTTGATGACTCGTGTTGGGTAAAGGAGAGTTAATATGTAATGGGCTGATGGAGTTCTATTTGCATGAGGATGAATAATGGGCTTAATATATGATTATAAGAGTAATATGGATACATAGATTTATCCTGTTGCGTTTTGGGTGAGTTTGAGGTTGAATTGGCTGTTATGTGTGTGATAGTTTTGGGCTTGCTCAATGCACATATAGCCAAGATGTGTGTATGGATTTTAGGTGGTAGTGCATCTTTAAAAATTATCCCACTCAATCCTCATCAAGACTCATATTTATAAGTATTGAATAATTATTAAAATTTAATCCTAAATTTATGGAAAAAAATGCCTTAAATTCCAATAATAAATTTCATAATTATACTTAAATCTTAAAATTAAAAAATTAGGATGTTACAATTTGGGCTTCAGGAAAGTAATATTGGAGTCGGATGCGGATAATGTGATTAATGCACTCTTAGACACGGAGTGCTGCACCTGTAGTAATCTTGTCTTGAAAGCTAGAGAGTTGTTGGCTTTGGATTGGCAGGTGGATGTTAGGGTTATTCCTAGAGATTTCAATAGGCTTGCAGATGCCCTGGCTAAGAGGGGTATTTCTGAGTCTATGCAAAAAAAAAAAAACTTCTAAGTTTAAAACCCTTTTTCTTCGAACTCAACTGGTGGAGAGGTCGGACATTCTCAACAAAAAGAAGAGGATTTGATCCTGGTCAAGGCTCTGGAGAGACATCCTGGGGGTCTATGAAGCAACAGTAACTCAAACTAAGGTAGAGGCATATGTACTCTTAATTTTGAATTCCTTGCAAAGTAGGCTCCAAACGCCTTGCCCTTGAACTGTGGGTGAACCCAACCCCTCTCTTAAAATTTTAATATAAAAAAAAAAAAAAAAACTTCAAAGTTAAAAGCCCCAATCTCAGTGCTTGCTCTAGCTAATTTATGAAATTATTAAAACTCAAGGATTAAGTTGCAAAAATAATATTTAAGTTGTACCAAAAGTGAAAAATTAACCATAAACATTACAAAAGAGGAAAAAGTAACACCAACATTAAGTCTGTCAAACGGCCATTATGTAACTAATTTTGACTGCATTGTCACTTTTACCTTCTTTTATAATATTTATAGTTTTTTGCTAGACTTTTATAATGTTTACAATTACTTCTGCCCTCAAAAAAATTACAATTACTTTTAGACTTTTGGTGTAACTTAATGATTATTTTTTTACCTTGACCTAAATTAAAATAAGATGAGTAATAGTTGGACTGAGTAACACCCTTTTAAGAAATATTTTAAATCCATGTACATTTTTTGAAAGAGAGTTTTCTCTAATTGAGATCAGCTCACATTTAGAGTACTAAATTGCAAATTTATAGTTGATTGTTTGAAAATTCACACTAAAATCTCCATTTGTCTTCTTCCTCCGAGGATTGAGCATTATCTTTTACTCCATCTGATCCTAAATATAATATAGATTTGATTTTTTTAAAGATTAAATTGATATATAATATAAAAATACACAACATATGATCAAGATTGTCAAACTCGCGAGTTTAAGCAAACTCGTGACAATTACGTAGACTCGTATCGTGAATTCGAATCGTAAGCCCTTAAGAGTTTATTGTTATTATTAAATAGATATTACTAGTGTATAATTAAATAATCATAATATAAAAATGACAACAATTTGATTTAAATATTTTTAAATCTAAATAATTGAAATTAAATCTATCAACATTCATCATTTATCATATTTAACAAAAACATTTCTATAAAATTTACATATAAAGCCGTTGAGCATGATTAAATCAAAAAAGCTAACATGAGTTTAAGAGTAAGTTAATATAGTTTTATAAGCTAGAAATGTAAAGACGGTAAACTCAGTGTATAAACTCGTGAGTTTAACCGAGTTTACAATTGGCACAAGTTTACCAGAGACTCGACTCGTTTTTGTAAGCTAGAATTGTAAAAGCGGTAAACTCGGAGAATCAACTCGCAATTTTGATAACAATGCATATGATATGATTAAGTAATTTATTTAGTTCATTTAATCTATTAAAAAAAGTCAGCTTTAAAATGGGAGGGAGTACTTCATTTTTAGTTAAATACTCCCTCCGGTCCTAATTATAAGAACACATTTTGAAATTGATTTTGGTCTTAATTATAATACCAAGTTTTATCTTTTGTCAATTTTTTTCTAAAATACCCCTATTGATACTTTTTCAATAATAATTAAAGACAATAAAAATCTAATAACACACCTATATATTATAAAAAGTAAATAATGTTTGCAACTCATTAATATCATATACACTAATACACCTCAATCATACTTTTTTTATTATATAAAATTAGCTATTATGGGTACAAATGAAATTGAGTAATGATTATAATTAATGATTTTTTTAGCGATTTGATTACGAAGCATAAGGTATGGGATCTCCTTCCTTTTTATTGTATTTCACGATGATTATCTCTCTCTTTCTTGCTGTTTGCCTTGATGTAATTTTTAATTTTAAGTAGGGGTATTTTCAAAAAATAATTATAATTAACTAATTTAACTTCTCCCCTTAATCTCTCCAAATCCTGGTAAATAGTTCCTATAATTAGGACTGGAGAGAGTAATTTACAATTAATGTATGAGTTTAGCCAACACTCACCTTTAAAAATTCATGGCCGTTGCTTGCACTGTTCAAGTATATATTCTTCAGTTAACTACATTCAGATTATTCAATTTCTGACAAACAGAATTGGGAAGTTTGAATATGTAAATCTCTGGTGACAGACAACATCCTTAACACGTCAAAGAGATCACAGTCCCCTCATTCTTAGACGTAAAAAGGCTTAATACCAACAGAAATACAAATAAAAAAAGAAACACAATCAAGATTATAGATAATGCAAGGAATCATACATGACAAATACAGTATAGCAGTACGTAGCTTGTCCTCTGGTACAGAGCAATAATCACAAAACGTTTTGTGCCGATGGGACCAGTTAAGAAGATGGATCCATCTCCAGATCTCTCCCACCATCTCACCTAATGTTCCATATCATCACCGTCAAAGAGTTTTCTAAACTTTTTGGCTGTAAAGTCACCCTCCATACCTAAAAGTCACATCCTTGCACCTTCCATGTCTCTTCTCCTCCCACCATTCCTCACTTCACGACACAAATCTAAAGCGTGTGTGTGATCCGATACACTCAATAATTTCACCTCTTCATGATCACAAAATTATCTCATGTAAATTTATACCATAAAAATGCACAAGTAAGAGCAGAAACCAGTCAAGTGCAGCAAAATTGATTATCAAAATCAAAAGTTGACATTCAGATTTAGACAGGCCTTTGAGATCATATTTCTTAATTGTGCTATCTAGTATCGTGTATGTACATTTCTGCATTCTACTTCATCCTATTCCTTCAACATTACTACTGTTAAACATTACAACAGGAACAGATTACTCGGCAAAAGAACAAGAAGGGAGGCAAGATCAGAAAGAAACTCTCCTATCTAGGTGCTTAGTGCTATCTTCAGAATAGTTGTCCGATTTTCCTACTTGTTCTGAGTAGGATTTGGGACGCTTGCTGGTGCTTTCTTTAAACTCTGCTCCGAAGCTCTTTTGTTCTGTTTCTTGCTTCCACTGAATTTTCCAATACTTGTCGAAACAGAGGACATGGATGACGACAGCAACTTCCTTGAAAGACCTGTTTCTCTTGTGAAGCTCTGTTCATGGTGACAACAAAACAGAGAGAACAAAAGAAAGTGAACCAGAAGGAAGGTCAAGACAGCACACACAAATCTGACACTGCTGATCTTCATGAGAATGCTCTCATTCAGAAACGAAAAAGGTTTAAGATGAGGAGGGTTCTGGTTTGAAGAGTTGGACCGGATATATATGAAAAACACATGCCCTTTTCTCGTGGCTCGCCATTAATTTATTATATCGCATATTCTAAGTAAAACAGGAGCTGATTGGGACCATTTTGTTAATCAACGGTGTTAGCTTTACGTTATGAGATCAAGTGAATGTCCGTAAGAATACATAATTGTAGTTCTGTTTCCCCCTATTGTTTACTATATGCTGGAAGCTGGAAGCTGGAAGCAACTCATCATGTGACGCATGATTGACTAACACTGTTTCTGACTGCGCTGTGAGTGTTATAATCTTCAATTAGTGATTAAACTATGAAGAATTAAAGTGAGGAGCACGTGAAGCTAAACAACCACATTCAAAATCCATGTTCACAGCATTGTCAAGGAAAGTCATGGTTTTTGTCACTTGCACTAGTTTAGTTGGATCATCCAGGACCATTTGTGCATTATTGCTGGGCAAACTACCTTTTTACTTAGAAATAGTAACCTTCTCGAGTACAGCAAACCCCTTCTATTTTGTCGACTTCCACCACTTTTTGATTGTCTTTTTCTTTCTACTTTCACCTTAGATGGACCTATGCTTCCACGTTTCCTGTGAGAACATGTGAAAACCCAGTATTTCAGTTAAAAAGGTCTGTCTATGGCTTTTGTACCATGCTTCATTGGCTTAGGAGATAGACCCAGATATGCTTTAATGTTTATAATATGAATGCTTTAATAAACTATACGAATACTTATTTTTTAGACTCAGTCTAATGTATATGACTACAATAACTGTAGCTGCTGAAGATTTAAATTTGGAAAGTAATAAGTTTATTCTCTGTTTTCCTAGCAGTCAAGATTCTTCTTGTTTTCCCGAGGCCACGAGATGGGATCGAAGATTTTTATTCCAGACCTCACATGACATAGCTCCACTAGCCATGTTGGAGATCATTATAGTATAGGACACTCCATGCTTTAGCACATACTGATGACTTGGAACTTTGACCCTTGCTTCTCAATTCAGATCCCATTGGATATACATAGGGCATTCTCTAGAGTGGGACATGAATAATCATCTTTTAACTGCTTCATCCCTATTCACAATTCGAATTCATTCCTATAGTCAAGTCTCAAGTGTGAAATCAAACAGTTCTTAGTTTGATTAGTCAATAGTCGATGGAGGCTACAGATCTTGAACCAACCTTCATTCGTGACAGCTTGTACCATGATTCCCGTTCTATGGACTATGGATCATTGGGCAGCCTACATTTCTTCCAAATATTATTATATATACAAGCAATCGTATCGTCTGATCTTAATCAGACGTTAATTAATTAGTGCCTGTATCTTAGGCTTTTGTAGCTGCTAGCTCCTAGGCAAATGCATTAACTCGCGGTGAAAAAAAAAAGTTAATGCAATTTCCATGACTAACAGAGTAGAAACAGAGATGGTTATATCCTTGGTTAAATATCAATTTTGTCTTTGAAGTACGCGTCCAGGAATAATTTTGCCCTTGAAGTTTTTGGCGTAGCAATGTTACCCCGGAAGTCTCAAAACGTAGCAATATTGCCCCTCTGTTAACTGCCTTAACAGTCAACTAACGGTCAACGTTAGAGTTGTTAACAGAGGGGCAACATTGTTCCAAAAAAACGTAGCAATTTTGCCCCTAAAAGTATAAAAACGTAGCAATATTGCCTCTCCGTTAACAACCCTAACGTTGACCATTAGAGTTGTTAACAGATGGGCAACATTGTTACGCCGAAAACTTCAGAGGCAAAATTGTTCTTGGACACATACTTTAGGGGCAAAATTGATACTTAACTCTATATCCTTCGCGAAGACAGAGTTGCTTCTTTCAGATTAATGGATATGAGGATTTTTATTTTTGTGTCTGTCAAAGAACCATATTACAATCAAGATATATTAATATAAGTGTGCATCAATAAAAGAGGTATACACAAAGATATCAAGCATGCGCTTTTTTTTTTGTATAAAAAAGTTTAGGTGAGGGTAGACACTGTGCCTCCAGATGGCAGGACCAATGAGGCCTTTACACTGACCAACGGGTATCGAATGGCCCTTACATCGACTAGCAGGTATCGAACCTCGTTCATTTTGGGGTTAATATCGACGCTTTAGCCAACTGTATCACTTCTCGTTAGCATCAAGTATGCGCTTTGAAGATAAATAAGAACAAAAGAGAAAATCTGAACTGTTCAAAGGTGACAAAATTCTTGACGGATTCACCAATGGCAGCTAACAAGAATTGGCGTTGGTAAAGATGGCAAATGACCAAAAACAAAAAAGAACAGCATGGGATTATTTGCCAGCTATGACTATCATTGAGAAAAATAACAACATGGGCTTGGCAATATGTCTAGGTAGGTCCATGTTTAGGCCAGGCCTATTTGTAGGCCCAAATAGTCTTGAGGCGTTTGTCCCAAATTTCGGCCCAAATAGTCTGTCAGGCCCAAATGCTCGCTTTTGTTCAGAAAGTAGCGACTGAACGAGGCCTATTGCCCCTCCCAGTAGCTTAGAATCCCTTTATCACCTACACACGTAAACATGGATGCTTTATAGAGGAAACTTATCCCCCAATATTATCGCAAAAAAATAAACAAACAACCTTATTCCCCCCTCCCCAAACATTTGTTATATCAAACCTAAAATAATAAATTTATATATCTTATTTGGTTGAATTAATTAATCATATGTTCAATTGTTAATATTATATTTTATTTTTGTGGTGCTTTTATTAATAAATGTTTAATTTATATGTGAATTAATTAATGGAAAAACAATTGGCATAACGATTGATAACAGGATAATGCAATTATTTTTAGCTTAAAAGGAATCATTCTTGATTATTTTTAAATACAATTGAGATTAAAAATAACTATAAACATATATAATTTATATTCAAGCATATATAAATTAAGTACGACAGTCTCAAATAAGAAAAGAACGTGCATGGATTTATCTAATTGTTTTTTTCACGAATTCGTTTCCATACCCGTCTTAGACGTGGGTGTTAATAGTAAATAGCAAAAAATGGGGGGTATTTAGTTGAGTTTATGCCTGGACAGAGTTGACGTGGCCAGTGTTTGACGTAGGGAAAGGAGGAGTATGGTCAGCAGGCGGTTACGAGGGACAAGGGACGCAACACACGACGGCGATTCATCGTCACTTATAAAACGCCATCTTTCGTTCCTAAAATGTTCCTCTCTCTCACATTCCCTAACAGCAAAACACTTCCCTGTCCACTTCACCTCCTACGACCAACAACCTTCTCCTTCGTCATTGTCTTCGCCTCGATCCATATTCGCTCACATTGCGTTTCCTTTTCGTGGTTTATCAGCTTTCCCACAGTTGCGGTGAGAGTTCCTCGTACTTTATCCACACGCAGTTTTTTGCTCTCTTTCTCTTCTAATCGTTTGTTAGAACCGTCCAAAATAAAGTGAAATGCTCTGTCTTGATTTGTTTTGCGGTTATGGATTTTACTCGGTTGATTGTATTTGTCTTGTTGGACGAGATGCCTTCTTTCGTGGCAATGATTCTCCAAACGTTTGGAAACAATTCGGCATTTAGGATATCTCCAAGGTTGTCGATTGCCAAGTTATCTTGGGATTTAAATGTTTCGTATGGTTAGATTGATACCCCCCCCCCCTCCCCGGGGGGCGTCTGGAAGAGATTTTTAGTTGGTCACGAACTGATCACCACTCCAATCCTACATGCGTGACATTGGTAAAGAACATAGAATAGATGTGTCCCTTGTTTGTAGATTGAAGGAATAGAGTTGATCAGTAGTCAATAATAAGAGTATTTCTAAGTTCAAATTGTGCATCAATACATGTTGAGAAATTTTGGAAATTCTCATTCATATACCATATATGTTTCCTTTGTATGAATCTTTTATGATCCAGCAATTTCAGGCACTGATGATGATTTTCCTACCTCAAATCAAAATAGAAATCTGAGAGGCAGAAATATTCTAGAAAGTGGAAAATCTGTAGGATCTCTCGACATCCCAAAATTCACAGTGACATGGAGGCTCAGATTCACCAGCTTGAGCAGGAAGCATACTCTTCTGTCCTACGTGCTTTTAAAGCTCAGTCTGATGCTCTTACTTGGGTACATATACACATCTTCAGTTCCTTCCATGTTGCATATGTGGTCTGTGTTTTCCTCCTTTAAAAGGTTCATCTCTCCTATTTTTACGAAAATTCATCAGGATAAAGAAAGTTTGATAACTGAGCTGAGAAAAGAATTGAGAGTTTCAGATGATGAGCACAGAGAGATTCTTACAAGGGTTAATGCTGATGAAGTTATCCAGTGCATACGGTATATAACCTTTCAACAGTTTCGATTTGTGGCCAAAATAAAATAGAACTTTGTTGCTTCTGTCTTTTTTTTCCCCTTTCAATTTCACATCATGGAGATTCTAAACAGGGAATGGAGACAAACTGGTTGTTATCAACCTCCAAGGCGCAGCAATTCTCTACCTGTTTATGACCTTTTACCCGGTCTGACAGTTTCAGCTTCCCATAAGAAACAGAAGACACCCCAATCGGTACCTTCCTCTGTATGTTATGTGACATGAGCTTTTAAAGCAAGGAGTTGCTTTGAGCCAGAGTTAAAAAGCATGATCCTAGCACTACTATTCAGTTCTTCAAAGAATAGACAAAGATCATGCATTGAGCCAAGTTTGATTTTAATCTTCAATCTTTGGCAGCAGGGTCAGTCATTTCCTAGTTTACCTTTGGTGAAGTCTATGCATTATCCTTCTTCAGGGTCTGCTGGAGGTAGGCACTTCATTAATCGCAGTTCTTCTAGTGTCCTTGCATCTCATGCACCTGCTGAAGTGGCAACTTTTGATCCATACATTGGAAAGAAGGTCTGGACCAGATGGCCTGAAGACAATCACTTTTATGAGGCTGTCATAACCGATTATAATGCTGCCGAGGTGTGTTTAGGTCCTTGTAGCTGTCAAAGTTCTTGACTAGGCATATATCTTACGTATTTCTTCGAAAATTTTAGTTATCCTTTCTGAACATCCATGATTTGCAGGGTCGACATGCTCTGGTTTATGACATTAATACAGCAAATGAGACTTGGGAGTGGGTCGACCTTAAAGAGGTAATTCCTACATATGGCACAACTGTCACTAATATACTCTTTAGCGGTAACCTGGATGAAACAATATTGAGAAATATATTGCTAAAATGACAATATCAAACTTCAGACACAGTGGATGGAAAAAGAAAGAAAAAAAGGGGGAAAAACTTCACATACAGTGTGCAACTCCACTTTTTTAAAACAGAGGAAGACTAGTCAATCTTGCTACTTCCTTGTAGTAAAAGGCAGTAATGCAATTGATTATTGCATCTGGTGGTATGCTCCTTTGAAGCCCAAGATCAATCAACGAGTGTATATCCAGAGTTAGTATTTGGCTCTAATGGAATAAAATAACAAAGTGCTTTATAAGTTAAAATAACTTCGTATGTATCTGATATAGTCCAAAATGATGATCTTTTTATATTTAAAGATGTTTATATTTTTGACCAAAAATAAAAGATGTTTATACTATATTACAGATCTCACCTGAGGATATACAATGGGAAGATGAAGAGCCAACCATAACCCA
This sequence comes from Acacia pycnantha, assembly GCA_025563575.1. Classification (NCBI taxonomy): domain Eukaryota; kingdom Viridiplantae; phylum Streptophyta; class Magnoliopsida; order Fabales; family Fabaceae; genus Acacia; species Acacia pycnantha. The sequence goes on from JAMWYP010000013.1 coordinate 234,372, forward strand.
TAGAGGCAGGCATAGTGGGCGAGGTCGTGGAGTCGGGAGATACCATGGCCGCGGTGGAAATACTGTGGTTGCTGGAAGAGGGAGAGGACATCCTAGGGTTCATCCCAAAAAAGAATTGCCCCCACCACAAAATGGTATTGGAAATAGAGTTTTAGATGATATTGAATTGCCGGACACAGATTTACTGGTTGAGGAGGTATATTTCATTTTCAAACAATTTTGATTCATATTGAGAGAGTGTTATTAAAACATTTCCTGTTTGTTTTTAAAAAAATTGATGTCGCTTTAACAGGTGGAGAGGGTTATAGCTGAGAGTGATCCAGATCCTATGGAACTAGAGAGAGCAAAGGAAATGTTGAAAGTACTATTTCTGATCACCTAGTAGTTCCTTTCAGACCTTCTTGCGCCAATGTTATTGTTCACTCTTGATTGTTGCCTGTGCAGGAGCATGAACAAGTCCTTGTCGACGCCATTGCAAAGCTAGCAGATGCATCTGATGGTGAAAGTGGTGATGCATAGATGTCTTCATTATGTTACTGCACCTTATTGTCTAATGCAACCTTTTCCATTTTCTGTTGGGAAAAAGCCATAAGTTTATTGTACTGTCATAACAAAAAAAATTGGTTCAGAAATCAGAACCTAGAAAAGGGGATCAGTAGATGTTAGGAAAATGATGAGTGGACGCTGATTTAATTGCATATCTGGTAATTATAAATGGGAAGTACCTTATAAAAGTGGCAGAAGAGGAATATCCCTGTGCTTTTACGTTATACTTATTTCCCATGTGCTTCATTTGCAGATGGAGCACACCCCTACCTGGCAGGGCAATTAGTGGATAGGGGTTGAGAGCACTGGAGCAGCGTGAGGAGAAAACTGTCCTTGAACCTTCAAGTACTCATGGAGTCAAATTGTGAGGCAAGTGATGCCCTTGAAAAAGATCAAGCCAAGCTCATTAATGGCCCACGAGATAGTCCTCCTACTGATGCACTTCCTGTGTCATTTGCCTATTTTGCACGTCCTGAGTCCTGAATCAATTTTCGTGTCCCAGTGGCTACTGGCTACTAAGAAGTAAGAACACCGGAATTCACGTGTATAAGGTGCAATATGCAGCTGTAAATTTGCTTTGTTTACGGATATAGAGATCCATCTTCTCAGGCAAAAGAATCATTCTGATGCATCAATTTAGTCATGTAAAGAGGCGATAAACTCAAACATCACAATGCATCATCGAACTTTGCCTCATGAAGCAATCATGATAATCACAAAATGAAAAAAGTTAGTAGTATAGTAAGATCATTCCGGTTCCAGAAGTTTGTGATCTGTGGTCGTCCCTATTAGACGGTGAGAGCTCTGATATTTTGCGTGAAATATCCGGTTACCAACATATAGCATGCCGATGGATTTTGTTCGCCTAACGATGGATCCTCTGCAAGACTGCAGCAGCTGGATGATGCCTTCGCCGTTGAAGGTAGCTATGTCTGGCGTGCCTCAGAGGATCCACCCGTTTAGTCAAACGCGTCATAGCTCATAACCTCATCAGAGGCAGATCTCCGGAGCCTGGACTGAACCGTAAAGGCAAATTCTAATGTGTTATAGTGTAGAACACAAATGTCTAGCATCAACAACAGACTAGATGACGTTAATATTGGATTAAGTGGCCCCTCCAAGGTATCTTATGGATTAAGCACTAAAGAGGGAAAGAACATTCACTGATATCTATGAAGGAGATACCAGAGAACACTTGCAGATCACTGTGCTACACTGATAAGGTGTTTCGTCAGAGGGGTGGATGCAGACTGGATAGTAAATAATGGAATAGTGAATGTAGAGAACACACCTGGTGGTAATCTCCTATTTATAGAGATTACCTAGGGTTTCGTTCTCATTGCCTTGAGTCCTATCCTCCAGTGATGTGTGCCTCCCACGTCCTGTGAGTGCATACTCCACTACTTGTACGTTCCTGGATTATAGGCATGCTCAAGGGGTAATTAACAATTTACCTGTTTAAAGGGAAATTCCAGTCGAAGCACTCCTATTGGATCTTATATCTGCAGGTCCATTATTTGAGTCCATTAAGGAATCTTGTTCGCATCAAGCTGCAAGAATTATGTAATGACTTCTGGAGTGGGGAATGTTGAGTTTTGAACGGGACTGCTAATTTATTACGTGGTGGATTCATATTTCTGCGTCTTTGTAGTCGCGTATTACAAAGCGAAATATAAAAATGCTTCCTGATTTTCTTTAATATATGGCATTTTATAAAAGTTTTTGGAGACCTAAGTATTAAATATTTTATTCCAGTAGCAACAGCATGTATTGACAGGTTAAAGTATGGGAAAGAACAAGTTTATAATACTCACTTTATTAAGACTTTTTTGTTATTAAATCCTAATATTTTAGGAAGAGTCAATGGTATTATTTTTTTTTGACAGATATTCTTGTTGATTATTGTTCTGGTGTAGAACACAGATGTCCAGCCGCGTGTATGGGCTGGTGATTTGATATAGGATCTAGTGTCTCGGTCTGGGTACCAATGTGATAGCACACAACGGAGCGGCTTTGGCGTGATTCTAGGCCTATTATCCGAACTGCCTATCCCTATGCGGATGTATTCCTAGATATCCGGGGTAGTTGAGATATTCCAGGGTTACGGATATGACGGATCTGATGTGCCTACCCTTGGTTGGGCCTCCATGTGATTGGGCCTTATCTAGGTCCGTAACTGATTGCCCCCGGCCCGTAGTTCAAGGTTTTGGACTGCCGGGGTATATGCTGTTTTTATTGTTTTTATAAATGTCATCCGAGGTGTTACCCATTTCCTGACGTCTGCGTCGGGCTAGGATTTGTTGAGTTCATTTCCCCGGGGTACGTGGTAACGGTTCGAGGGTCGATGAGCCGGGGTGTCCCTCAATCTCTAATGCGATGTCGTGCTGGCGCCTTGTAGTTTGCAGGCGGTTGGCCGTGGCCGACATCCGAGGAGAGTGCCGTGGTTTGGACCGCCGAGCTACAAGCGTGAGATGGTGCGAATCAAAATCTGGCACTCAATCGACCGAGGCAAGATACCTGGCACCAAGGCTCGTCATTGAAGCTCCGGGCCGTTGTTACTTCCTCGGTGTGACTCTTGGGACACCTCTCCGATCGCCATGATTGCCTATGACACTGTCTTCCCGAGATTGGGAGGTGCTTTGATCCTCGTGTCCGCCGCCCCGAATTTCGTGCGCATTTAATGCTCGGTGGTACGTTACACGTCTTCTCGGCCTTTTGGGGTGAAAAGTCGTGGTTACCCTCGTCGGTTGGGTTTCTTTTGTTTTGAATTTCCTCCTTCTTTCCTCTCGATATAACTGCTGGCATTTCTCTTTTGCCCACTTTTTCAATTCGCTCACTCTTCCCCACACGGGAATTCTTCGCGCAAAGTCGAATTCGTTCTTAACTTCCAGGTGTCTCGTAATACTCGAAGAATCAAAGCTTCTTTCTTGTTCGGAATTGTTCATCTACCTTCGCCGTGTCGATTTTACGCAAGGTTCGCGTATTCGGGTATTTTATCTTTTTATATTGGGGAAAACATTCTTCGTCTTCTCATCAGCCTTTAGATCCTAACGACGATGAGGTGCTTCGTGAGCGTTATCCCTTTTTTAGTTATTGGCTGCTAGGGACCTCCTTATCCGAGGAGGAGAAACGGTCTTTAGCCTCCGTGGTCGATCGGGTGCGCGAGCGCTGGGAGGCCCCACTGTGGTTCCTGGACCCGATCAATCGAACTCGGCCTTATTAGGCCGATTTTCATAGTTTATCGATATCGAGCCTCTTTAGCCGAGCCGATAAGCGCTACCAAACGCATCGTCCGTCCGAGTCGGGGTCGTTACGGTGGCTATCACGGTCCCCTGTTGGGATTGTGTTGCCGAGAGCTCTTCCCTTATTGCGAGTGGGCAAGACCGTATGGCCGAAGTCATCCTGGGCTCATGTCGGCATAATTCGTTAGGCGAGCTGTGCCGGACTTCAAGGGTCTTCCTTTCTCGGATTTGTCGTCATCGTATTACGCCTAGTTCGACTTTAGTTTTATTTCATTTTGTTGTAGGTAAATGGAGTCTACGTCTTCCCTCGTCTTTTAGCTTCCGAACCGGAGGCGGACTCGATAGTCCTTCACCGGCCCTGCGTTCCAAGTATCCACGGTGACTAGCGAAATGCTAACCATACGTTCGGCGATGACCAAGACGGATATGGATAAAGTGGGGTCTCCGGGGTCATCGGGATGTCGTCTTTCCTCCCGAGGAGGATGAGCCGATCTGTGCCTTTCGGGAACCGAGCTCTCCTAATTTCTTTCTTTTCTATCGGGATTATATGACCCGGCTCGGTATCCGCTTTCCGTTGGCTCCTTCTCAGCTTCACCCGAACGGGTGGGCTTATCTGGCGGCGTTCGCTTATCTATGCGGGACAATGGAACCCGCTATTCCGTGTACCGCCGCCTTATTCCTTCATTTTTCTCCCTTTCACCCCTCGGTCGGGTAGGGAACCGCCTCTCGAAAGGGCTAACTTCTCTTCGTGCCGAGGCGGACGGAAACTCATGAATTCTTTCTCGGACTCCTTTAAGCATTTCAAAACTCTTTCTTTAAAGTTGTTGCAATCCACGGGAAGTGCCTTGGTTTCGAAAGCCGCCGAGGGTCCGGGCGTTGAATGGCGCTTCCCTTTATTGGTCCTCCGAGCACCATCACTTCTCCTCTTCCACCTACCAATTCTCGTTAAAAGACCTCTCGAAGACGAGAGAGTATGCCGCTCTACGGTGTCTTACGTTGCCGAACATGGTGTCAAAAGAGCGGCCTTCTATATTAAGAAGGCCGGTGAGTCATCCGGCTCGGCCTCCGTATGGCTTTATTCTTTGTGAATTCGTTTTTCGCTCGCCTTTTGTTATCTAACTAGCATCGACTTTAGATTTATGCTTCGTAACAGTCAAGTTGCTATGAATCGAACCCCGATTATCTTGAGTATACCTTGCCTGGCTGTTGGGAAGCCGAGAGAGAAAGCTCCCAGAAACGTCCGGCTGCCGAGCCTTCTAGGAAGCGAGCTCCCGCGGCCTTCTATGGTCCCAAAGCCTTCGCGTCGAAGAGGGCCAAGGTCGGGGATTCGACCGCCACCGCTTCGATCGCTCCCGAAGTGTTACCTTCTTCTTCTCCGTCATTGATAGCCGCGGCGAGGTAGTGCCTTCTTCTACGCCGGTCTCTACTGCTGCCGAACATCTCCACGTTCCGACCCATCTCCTCCATCCTTGGAAAAGGCGAAACAGTTCTCGTCTCACCTGAGGCAGACCCAGGAATCCCTGGCGGAGGTTAATCATAAATTGGCCGATGCCAACTCTCGTCTGGTCGAAGCCGAAGCTAATCTGAGGGAACTGAAGTCCTCCCACACTATGTCTATGGATGCGGTCAAACGGCTTACGCAGCAACGTAGCGAGTTATGTACGCAGTTGCAGCAAGTCCGAGGCAACCTGGCGGAGGAGAAGACCGCCCATGAGAAGGCGGTGGCGGCGGTAAGGAAAACCGCGTCGGATTGCTTCGAGATGGCCCTAGCCCCAGATTGAGTACTTAAACCCGGGGTAAACCGAACGTGGTGGGTATGGATGTCGCTCCGCTTCCAAGATGGTGTTCTTATTCCTCCGCCTTTATCTCCGAAGATAGGTCGGCCGGATGCCGAAGTGAGCGGCGGTGAGCAAGCCGCGAAGAGGCTGCATCTGGGCCGGACCTAATGGCGACGAGGGGGCTCCTTAGCTTTTGTTGTCTTTTTCTTTTTTGCTTTCTTTGTTTTCGGCTTTTGATGCCGATTGTATATTGTACCTTCGAACTTTTAACTTTATGAATGAACATTCAATTAAGTAGCTCGTTACGTACTTTTACCTTCATGCGTACCGTGCACATGGGATAGTTTTAGACCGGGCGTGGTCTTTAAAGAATTAGAGTCCGCTTAGTACTCTTCGGTGTCGAAACCAGTGCATGAGTAGGGGTGTCTATATATACCGCGCTACGAGGTTCGAGTCGTATTCCGGGATTTTTAACCAGGGTAAGGGTGAATGGTCACATGCTCATCCGTGGTCGTCGTTGGGACACACTTTGACCATGTGGATCTGATCAGGGTCCGTTATGACCATTCGCCTTCTTACTTAGGTGTCAATTTCGATGCATCAAAATATTTACCGGGTGTATAGACCTCGGTGTGCATGCGCTTATTTAACGAATCATTTTGACCCTCTTAAAATTGAACATTTGGTCAACAAACCATTTATTTATTCAAGAGATGATTAGTTTTATAAAGCTGACAATGAAAGGAAAGTTTGCGAAGGGAAATGATCGAAACCAAAATAAGCTTGAAATAATAAATCAAAACTTAACTCGGACATTGGGTGTCCGTTGTGGCATCCTGGCCGTGGATGGGCCCTAACTATAGTAGGCCCTTAATTTGTCGCCATTCCATGTCCTCTTGACGGATTTTCTTGTCGGTGTTTCGAGAACATACGCTCCTTTTTCCAACTTCTCCTTGACTCTGCACGGTCCTTCCCAATTTGCGGCGAGCTTGCCGTCCCGGGCGTTCTTGTTACCGATGTCGGCCCTTCTTAGGACCAGTCGCCCTGGTCAAATGCCCCTGGTTTGACCTTTCTATTGTGTTTCGCCGCCATCGCTTGCTTGGTCGCTATGTCTCGGCAATGGGCCGTGGTTCGACTTCATCTACCGGCTCCATCTCGGTTGCCAACGCCCTTGAATTCGAGGGTTCTCCTTCCTCCGTGGGTTCGAGCCTTCTCCAAGATGGTCGACCAACTTCGACCGGGATCATGGCTTCGCATCCATATGTCGTGCGGAAAGGCGTCTCTTGGGTAGGCGATTGGATAGTTGTGCGAACTCCCATAAGACGTTATAAAGCTGTTCGACCCAACAGTGCCGCCTCTTGCATCTTTTTTCCGAAGTCCATCGAGGATTACCTTGTTTGCCGCTTCGCCCGTCCGTTTGATTGTGGGTGTTCGATCGATGCAAAATGATGTGTGATGCCGAGGTCCACCATCATATCTCGGAAGTTCTGTCCAGTGAACCGAGTGCCATTGTCTGTCACTATCTCTACGGGATTCGAAGCGGGAGAAAATGCTCTGTTGGATGAAGCGCCGGACCCTCGCCGATGTGATGGTGGCGAGCGGTTCGGCCTCAATCCACTTGGTAAAGTAGTCCACCGCCACGATTAGCCATCGAAGTTGTCCGGGGGCCGGTTTAAACGGTCCGAGTAGATCCATTCCCATTTAAAGAACGGCCGTAGGGCGTAGATATATTCCATGTCGATGGAGGGACCAAATGATTTTGGCGTGTTTCGGCAACTATCACATGCCTTCACAAATTCGCTTGCGTCCGCTCGCATGGTGGGCCGAGAGTACCCGCCCTAAGTGCCTTTCTTGCTAATGCTTTTGCACCCATATGTTGCCGTTAATCCTCCATGGGTCTTGGCGAGGACATATCTACTTTCGTGAGTGCCCGTGCACCTTAACATCGGTGTATGCAAGCCTTTTCGGTAAAGCCGATCGTCTATCATTGTGTATACCGCGGCTTCCGTATCGCTTTTGAGCATTCGCCGTTCCAAGGGAATAATTCCCTCTCAATGTAGTCCTCGGCGGCTTCCTCCAATCGGTGGCATCGGATATGACCATTACGCAGGTCGGCTCTTCCACCTTTTGTTGTATGACGGTTCTGTGGTTGGTCGTCCCTTTAGTGCTAGCCAGTTTGGAGAGTATGTCTGCTCGGACATTTTCCCCTCTTGGTATATGGGTAACCTTTAGGGCAAAAGTGTAATTTTTATTTAAAACTAAGGGCAAAAGTGTAATTTTACCCGAGTTACTGTTCATTTTCATCCAACTGTTAACAGTTGACTAACGGTCAACTAACGGCCGTGGTACTGGGCGCTCCCAAAACGTAACCACGTGTGATTTCGCTCCAAAAAAAAGTTTCGTAGTCTAATTCGACTAAAGCCTTTCGTAAAATTCGCTTATTATCACTTCCTTTCCCGCACGGTCTTGCTTGCGGCCGTTCGGACGATTTTATCCCTTGGCGGGGTGTTCTTGTCCGGTCCCTTGCTCCTTAACCCTTTTTAAAACATTAATAAAGTGCGTGTTAAAAACATTTATACGTCATTTGAGCTCACATATTTACTTATTTTTAAAAAAACTTCTAATAAAAAGCTAAAACACGCCGGCACAAACTAGAAGGATAGAAAAAAGTACACAATATAATAGCTGATCTGAATATAAAAAGCTATGTCATGACAACATAGATGATTGTGCCCAGAAAATGAGAAAGAAAGCACAATCTTTGACCACCATGTCGACGAATTAAGCGCCACTAACACCCTTCAGAGCCTTCTTTAATTCTTCACTCACATCAGCCTCCGTCGACTTCGGTGGAAAACTGTCGAAGTCTGGCCTTTTCTTATCGTTATTTCGTCGATCAATCTTGCCGTTAGAAGACTTCATCCCATTCCTATCAACTTCTCTGTACTTGCCGAAATCTGATCCTCCAACAGAGTTGCCGCCGGATATGTCCCTCCGGAGATCTTCCACGGCATTCCTCAGTAATCCATTCTCAGCTTGCAAAACCTCCAATTGCCGTTTCACTTTTAGAAATGCCTCTGCCACGTCAGCATTTCCAGGCAATGCCGGATCCGGGCCGGCTCTTTTACTGCCTTTCCCCTTTGAATCTCCGCCGTCCAAGTGCTCAACCCCAATCTTATCCATCACCAAGAACGGAATCTTCTGAAGCGCTATCCCAGCCGTCACGTTATCGTGACACTTAAGCTCCGCCGGTACACGAACACCCCATCGGAAGTTCACCACGGCTCGTCCTTTAACCGGAAGTGATGTCCTTGCGGCCACCTCCATGCCAGAGAACAGATTGGAAATAGCGCTCGCGGACGAAGAACGAGTAGCCAGCATTGAAATTTTCTTGGCGGAGAACGAGTTCATCACCGGTGAGTCCACCACCTCAACGGACCCATCATCATCCGAGACGGTGCCATTCTGGGAGCCGAAGACTTTGGGATCAAAAATCGAAGACTGCGACTTCTTGAAAGAGAAATCCCCAAATCGAGGTTTAAAATTTAGCATGAAGGTAGGATTACCATTTCCACAACCCAGCAAACTGAACTCGGCACTCATCAACATGGAACTGGAGAAGGGCGAACCGAATGGTCCGGTTCCTGTCTTGACGATGAGGGAAAAGGGATTGAAAGAATCATTGGGGCGGTATGCGATCTTGACGGACGGACCAGATTCGAAGAAGGTGCCAAGATTGAGAGTGAGCTCCTTGGACTCGCCAGCTACTATGCCGGATTGGAACGGCAAGCCCAGAACGTTGAGTGGAACTTTGGCTCGGAAAAGCGGCTTTTGTTCGTCGCGAAATTTGAGAGAAGCCTTCATTGGAATGGCCTCAAGTGGGCACAAAACCCTAACCCTAAATTCTTGAATTCGGAGTTTAGAGAAAAAGTAAAGAAAAGAAAATTGTGATTTATAGATGTGCCAGAGGAAAATTGAATGTTTGAAGAGAGAAATAATTGGGCAGAGATTCCGCCAAAACAGATTGCATCTGATTAGGGCGTTTCAGCATGCTGGTGTCGTAACTGGTAGTAACTGATAAATGTGCTCCCTGATTAATTTACCGATAACCGAGAGGAGGGGCAGCTTCCAATATTTCGCCCTCGTGACTTCCGCTGCTAACAAACGCTGTCAAGCTTATTCCCGTTCTGTTTCTCAAGTTACTGCGGCAGATCTGTTAAATCTCAGCCGCAGCTTCTTTCTGAATCCTGATAGGCTGATACGCTTCTTCTCGCACTCATTAAAAAAAAATGGCAGCCAGTTAATTTTTTTCTGCTAATTTTCTTTTGGAGAGAGAGAGAGGTAGGATTTGAGGGCTTAAGGTGTGTTTGGTTTGAAGGATATTAGCTTCTAACTTTAGTCTTCCCCCCCTAAACCAAACACATCATAAATGATTCAACTATTTTCATGTATGGTATGGGAATGAAGGAAGCAATTGTATTCTGAAAGTTTCAAAAAGAGTAATATTGCCTGTTCTTAATAAGTATTAACGGTCAACGTTTATTGATCATATATGTAGAGGTGACATGCCTAAGTGGCATCCACTTCACCTTTTTTCCACATCATATTTTTTTTTTAAAAATCCCAACCCCCTCAAATACACTATACCTCCTGAGTTTAATATAATATTCAATTGATTTATTTGAAAAGATTGATGAAGCTAGATAAAATACTTAATTATAACAATTCTCTAAAATGCTTTTGTGTATCATTAGATTATATGTTAGTCTATAAGTCAGATCAATTAATTTAGAAAACGAAAATATTTAAGTAAAGTTCCTTATATCCATTTTGTCAAGTTTTTCCATTACATCTGATCATGTATCCTATTTTCAAATTATTATCATTTTACAATAAACTCACATGAAAAAATATGATACATGATCATGTATTCATGTACACACATATAATTAAAATGTGAAATTACTGAAGTACTCTTCCCAAAGTAATACCTCCCGCCTAAACCCATCCATATCATCGAGCATCACTAGATGACTTACAAAGCCAACAAAAATCCAATCCAGCACTAGCAATCAAATTGGAAAAGTTGTGATTTCAATGGAAAATTAAAAGAAATCAATGTCTGACAAACTAAGATTTGTAGAAAAAAATAGATGGAGAAGCAGAAGAAAACAAAGATCGATAATTAGAGGGATATCTAGATTCAATTTTTAGCTAAATTTGTGTAATAGCGACAAAACCAAAACCAAATACACGAGTAGAGAAACTTATAAACCATAAATTCAAAATCAAAAGCAAAACAAAAAATCCTTAAGTCCCAAAAAACAAATGAAAACTTTGAGTTCAAGAAACTAGTAGAAGATGTAATAGAAGAAGATATAGAGAGTAAAAGAAGGCACTCACTAATAAACTAATCACAAGTATGTTCTACGAATTATATTCGTATCTATCATCGGCGTGCTTCACATAACAAATTTGTGAAGAGTTTCCTGTAAGTGGCGTTCTCTTCTTCTATATTCTTTATTTTTTTCCAGTTATAGCTTTTGATTTTCCAAACCTACAATTTATGTTACTTTTTAAGGATTTGATGACTTTTTGTTTTGTTTTTTATTTTGAGTTTTATTGTTTATGATATATAGGTTTCTTTGCTCCTATATATGTGAATTGATTTATAAATTCTTTATTTTTGTTGACTTTTCAATTTATTTGATTGTTTGGTATTTGATGGTGGCTTCCCAAATGTGGAACACATCAACAAAAAATCTTTAATTTTCAGGATATTATTCCCCTCTCGAAAAACTTTCTGGTGACCACAGATTTTTTACTGAACTTTCAAAGTAAAAATGTCCCTAACCAAAAAAAAAACTGACATGAATGTTATGTAAGAATGCCAACTTAGTATAATCAGTCAGCTGATAATTGACTTTTTAAATCCGTTAGATCAAGATAATATTATCCCGTTTTTTAAACTTTTAGGGTATAATTGCCTTGTCAACAACTTCTTGATACCAATGCTAATTCATAAAAATCTTATGGGTTTTAGCCCTTTAACCCTATATCCAATTAAATTTTTTAAGCTGCGAATGAAAAAAAGGGAAAATGAAACCGACTCGAAAGTAATTGTTGCGGAGAATTTTCGGGTACTCCCTGATAGAGAGGCCCCTCTACTCCTCAAAAGAAATCGATCATTACTTCTCCAGATCTCCTTCATCGAGAGTCGTTACGAAACGCAACTCACGCCTCCCATGGTTTTCCAGTGAATCCCAGCCGTTAGATCTCCCATCCCTTCGACGTGTATTTCTATCCAGAGCACGTCACGATTACTTTTTTTTTTTTTTTTTATCACACCTTCATTCTTTGAAGCAAGAAATTCCAATTTGCCCACCAAACATCTGGAGGCTTTGCCTTCTAGTTTCTTTGGTTATAGCTATTCGGATCCGGTACTGATAATCCTCTTCTTGAATCCGCAGCGTTTAAACCCCCTCTCAAACCCTAAACTTCCGGCGCTGACAATAGCCAGAAGACTCATATCTCGTGCATTTTTCATTCCCACCATTTTCTTTATCTTATAATCTGTAATCTTTAATTTCGCTGTAGAAAAATTGGCGGTTGATAATATTTACTGCACTGGGGGTAGATCGGAAAAGTGCTAGCAGTGAAAGCAAAAGAGTGCGACTAAATATTTGAAAAGGTCAGTTCAGGGAACTGCGCCTTGTCTGTTTTACGGGAAAGCTTGAGTTTTAACGAGGAAAGGGAGACTTCTATTTTTCTTGTGGTGAGATATAAGGAACAGGAATGATCCTTAAGTATAACTTATTTCCTTCCCTGAAGCTGCATAGTTTCAGACAGATTGCTGAGCTTAGTTATCTCTTGCCCTTTTTGACTCCGCTGACACTATAATCCTTGAGACTATCCTCGTTTCACCTCGCATTGTTTGCTTGAGACAGACCTGTAATGCCCTGGTTAGGGCCCTTGTCTTTGCGTCTTAAGCTTCTTTGGAGAGCTTAAAATAAACTCTCAGCTGAAGCTGATACTTTCGGTTGATGTTAAGAAGCAGATGATTTGCACTTGAGTGCTGCTATTAGTTAGCAAGCTGATGGCGTCTAAAGGTCCGAGGTCTAAAATTGATCACGAGAGTAGAGCAAAGCGGCAAAAGGTACGTTTTGTTTATTCGCAATTTCCACTCTTTTTTTTTTGTGAAAAACAATTCTATGCTTGAAATTTGTTAATGGCATCGTGCATTGTGCCGTGCAATTGCATGAGGATTTTTCCCCCTGCTACAATCTAAGTAAAGTTGGTTCTGAATAATATTGAAGTCACTGGTATTAGCCTCTTCCTCCCCTTTCCTCTTCGTCTTGTTCATATTAAACTTGACTGCTGGATCTTTCAAGCAATTGGTGTGTCTAAACTAACAACCTGATTTTGGAAGACCAGTTGTTAATGGTTAGATGTAACCAATACGAACTTTAAAGATGCTACTGAATAGGTTGGCACTTCCGGTATGCAAAAGCTTAGGATGAAGTGAAGCTAATTCAAGTAGCTTCTTTCTTATCTAGAACTGAAGAATGCACCCACTCAGTAAAAAATAATGAAAGATAGAAAGGAGCGGGTTACACAATTTATCTCAGATATAATTTATTTATTCAAAAGATATAAAATTTATCTTTAGTTAGTTGTAATCAAAGTTATAATAAGTCGTTCAGGGAATGCTTGTCCTTTATTGGAACAAAGAATCTATGCTTTGAGATATGAATAGATGCCCCTGCCACTGGAGACAAGGGAGCCACTTATTCTTGGCAAAATTTACAACCAAATTTTTAATGCCTTGGTCTTCAATGAAAAGTTTGCATCTGCTTGTAAGTAGTCTTTGAATAAGTACATTTTATTTAGATTGAGGAAGCTGAAATGAGTGAAGGAGTTCAGTCATTTGGATTTTGAAGGAGACGAGAACCATGTGCAGGACTTTTGTTTCATGAGAATATCCTTTAGTTCATGTTCATGTGAATTGCTAAAGGCGTTCTTCCGCATTGCACTACATACACACATCAAAATTTTCAACATGCTCAATCTTTATTATCTTTTATGATTGATTTACAAGACAAGATCTGAGAGGTTTTGTATTTTGATGTTTTTTTTTGTTCACTTGCAAGTTGAAAACATGTGGGTAATAATTCATCAACTAATGGAGCAAATGGAGTTTGATGAAATAAATTGATGATAATTTTAGCATCTTCTGTTGTTGGTCAGTAAAAGGTGTCTGATGCCTATGCGCCCTGGCTATAAAACTCTGTTACCTTCTTTCATGCTGTAGCAAATACGGATTTTTATGTTACTTGGAAGAAGTTGATGTTTAAGATATTTTCCCCTTACATAACAAGTAGTGGTCTTCCTGGTTTATTGGTACTAAAATTGTCCCTAGATGGTATTTTGGCGGTAGGATTAGTACAGATTCAATAATACATCCCATTAAGCAGAAAGCTATAATTGAGAAGCAATTAACACTTACTATATGTATGACTTCTCATCTCTTTGCATCAATTTTAATAGGGAAATGAATAATACAAGAATAGCAGCCCAAGGCCCTATTGCTAATTGCTATACATATGTTTTTCATTTATCTATGAATATAAATATAATTTTACCACTATAGCAAAATTAGCATTTGCATTTGATAAAAGAGCTAATCATGTTCCGCACAGAATGATTCTGGCTAGCATAATAAGATGATTTGTGAAAGTAAAACTTTTGCAGTATCAAAAAACTTGTATGAAAATATCTGTGTGTAGCATGGCTATTTAAACTGTAGTGAGATTGTCATATTAAGAAGACAAACTCATATTGCAATATTTGACTAACTTGAGAGAGTAATCATACATGCTGAATGCGATATGCTTGATGATTTTTTTGTTTGTCCTTTACTAGGCTATTTTCAAAGCTTAAAAGGACCTTTTCTGTTTCTAGTGCTGTTTTAAATGGAAACCTCATCAAGTAGAGATTTAAGCAAGTTGTATAGTTTCAAGTGTACCATGCTAATTAATATGCATGGCGTATTTGGTTTGAACACTAGAGGGATCGCTCTAGAAATATTTTATTGTTCTAAATTGAGAATATTTTTAGCTGTTCAGTTCCCTATATTTTGTTTAGCTGCCCTATTTTCTTTCTCGACTGATGATTTTTTTGGCTGTTTCAGGCACTTGAGGCTCCAAGGGAGCCTCGACGTCCTAAAACTCACTGGGATCATGTCATAGAAGAGATGGTGTGGTTATCAAAGGTATTCATTAGTTTGACCATAAAAATCTGACAAGTTTGACGTGGTGTCATTGAATGATATGACAGATCATGTTATACGTTTTCATGGCAGGATTTTGAGTCAGAGAGGAAATGGAAATTAGCTCAGGCAAAGAAAGTTGCTTTAAGAGCTAGCAAGGGCATGTTAGATCCGGCTACAAGAGGTGAAAAGAAGATGAAGGTTCAAACTTCAAATCTCTTATAATGAAAACCTGTGACTGTTACTATAATATTCTAATCTAACGGAACTGATTTAACTTACAGAAAGCAAAGTTGATATCTGGAATTTTCATTTTTCACTGGTAAAATTGTGATGTGAGCTGATATGCATGAACATATGTGTGTGCGTGCATGTGTATTTTCAGGAAGAAGAGCTGCGATTAAGGAAAGTTGCACTAAATATTTCAAAGGATGTTAAGAAATTTTGGATGAAAATAGAAAAGCTGGTAATGCATTTATAGTTACGTGTTTGACTTTTTTCCTATACTTATGATGATGTCCTATTGTTCTTTAACCTATCTTATTGTTCCAGGTTCTTTACAAGCATCAGATGGAGCTTGATGAGAAAAAGAAAAAGGCACTTGACAAACAGCTTGAGTTTCTTTTGGGTCAAACTGAAAGGCATGTTCTTTTGGTTTTTTTAATATCTTGTTTGTAGCATTTGTTAATCAATTAAATCTGTTGACATATTCTTCTGAATCCATCTTTTAGGTACTCAACCATGTTGGCAGAAAATCTTGTGGATGCTATTGAACCAGTTGAGAAACAGTCACCAGAACATCATAGGAGTGCCCAATACAAAGGAGAAGATGAAGACGTTGTCAACAGATCTAATGAAGCTAATGCTGGTGGGTAGAGAGACACATCTTAAAAGTTATCAAGAACATTCACTTCTTTTACTAAATTTACTTAATCCATTTGGAGCAGAGTTTCAGTCAGATCCTAATGACAATGATGAAGAATACGATGTGCAATCTGATGATGAATCGGTGTGGATAACTCTTCTCTGCTTTTTTATTATAGTATCAAAGTATTTTCTCTAACTGTATAGAGTTTATCAGTGCTTTCTGTGTATGCATCTTGTGGCTTCCAGAAAACCGTACGGAGATAATAATCTTCCATTTACTTAATATCAAGTTCCATGTTATTGTCATGGACTCGTGGGAAAACTTGTAGAGAGTTTGCTGTTTCTTCTGAGTCCATATTCTTTGAAAGGTATAAATACAAGATTGTTTCCAAATGACAATGGGAGTAATGCAAGTTGGTCTGTTGAAATACAGAATATAACCCTTATGGATAGAGCAGATAAATGAGGCTTCACCACTATAATCATTGTTTTATTATGATCTTTGTTAGACAGCCAATAAAAGCGAGCATGATGTGCCTCGTATAGTGGCATGTTTTGTCTCACAAAATGCATTATATAATGTCCTTTTAATTTTTTTAAATGATGTGCTCTACATTATAAGTCTTATTATTCTTTGCAAGACGAAGCCATTTTTTCTCACTTTGTGTTTTGGACCTTATAATTTTTTGCTGTTGCTTTAATGGGTGAGGTTGGTTTATATTGGTGTATGGTTTTATTGCTAAATGATGGTACTGTTTCCAGGAGGATGATGAGCAAACCCTTGAGGATGATGAGGCTCTCATAACTGAAGAAGAAAGGCAAGAGGAGTTGGCGGCTTTGCATGACGAAGTTCATCTTCCTCTTGAGGAGTTACTGAAGCGTTATTCTGGGGAGAAAGGTGAACTATTATAGAAACCCACCTCTATTTATTTTTTTGGGATGCTGGGTTGGTCTCTTGAAGGGAGGCCAATTCTACCTCTGGAAAAGAAAGACATGTCATTGTTTACTTTATTTTAATCCAATGTGGTTCTTATTTTGGTGATTAGAATGTATATTTTGTCAGTATAGTGAAAGTGTCAGCAGAAGCTTTTGTTGTAAATCTGATGGTTTGGATCAGACCATTGGAGGATTTAGTGGCTTGGGTTGTCATTCTTGTAGGTTGTTCTTTTGGTATTCCAAACAACCTAGTTTCATTCTCTGTTACTGCTTTTTTTCCAATTAATGACGGGAAAGTAAGAACTGAATCTCATGTAACCTTTTCCCTTTTCTCTTCCAACTGTGTGCTTATCATTTTTAGCTGGTCTTATGGAACTATTTTCAAACAATTAGCAGGACCAGCTAGTCATGAAAGTAGTCCAGAGCCCAGCAATGATGATGATACAGAAGTCAGAGCTGGTAATGGAAATGGTAAGGACAAGCCTCAGTTATTTTCCACTAATCTTTGGTAGAAGTTATGGTTGCTTCTAACATGGGTCATGTTGATGTGCTGCAGAAAATGGAGACAGTATTTTATCTATTAGCAAGCTTGGCTCAAGCAGCTCCAGCATGATCTCTGGTCGTGGTTGTGTAAGTTGTATGTGTTTTTTTATCGTTTTTAAATTGCAGGGCAAGTTAAGGACTTAATAGTAATGCTCATTTTGTAATATCAGGATGAAAGTAATGGTGGTCTAACTACACCAGCAGAGAACATAGCCAAAGATAAGATCTGTCAATCTGAAAATCTTGCATATGACTTTAGTGATGAAGAGGTAAGAGAACACGCCTTGTCTGTTTATTTTTAGTTTATAATTTATTTGTGTTTATTAATGATTCCTTAGGATTTTGCTTCTTAAATTCTTAATTTTAGTAATTGAACTATGTTAGCAATTATGGAGTCCAACTGTACTGGAATGGAAGCCTGAATTTTAATGTCAATTTATACAATTTGTACAAGATCAATTTTGATAAATATTGACGAATTCTGTGCATATATTTCTTAGTTTCTTTTTTCTTTTTGGTCTGCATGGCATACGCATGACTCTTGTGTTTTTGTGTCTAACATAATCATTATCATAGTTATATGTCTTTGCTATCCGCTGTCAGCCTGAGATGATTGTAGGCATTGTTCGGCTAAAAAAGAAAATCTTTGAATAAGATTATTCAGTGTCATATGCAGTTGTTATTTTTTAGGAATCTGCATGATATTGGAATTAAGGGCTGACTCGAGTTGGATTGAGGTTGGGAGCATATAATTTGTATAGAATTGCCATAAAATATAAACAGTGTTGTCTCGCTTGCTGTTTGGTTTCAATATATATATTCTTTACTAGTTGTCACCTGCCATGGGTGCAGTCTGCTTCCCCTACATGTGTTATGCTTTATAGTCCAGGGCTTCAAGTAAAGAATAATATCTCAATGGATTTGACGTTCTCCCCTCTTTTCACTTTCCCCCATATAAATGACTAAATTTTCAACTATTAACTTGTTTAAAATTGTTTCTGAATTATTGGCAGGAAGATGGTGACTTCTTGCTTGCCACAGAAGATAATGTAAGTGGTTCACTATGTCCTAGCGCTTATTTTGCTATCATTTTACTGTTTACATTTCAATTGACCTAGTTCTTTGAAGAGATTAACTTAGGATAAATTCTAAATACAATTGCTTATATAAACATAGAAGTTCTAGCGCTTATATGCTAAATTAATTGAATAAATGAAGGGTATAAGAGTATTATAGTCATTTCAACATAGAAGTTCCCTGTGGGACAATAACCATTTCCCTTGCTCTTGTCTCCATATTTAGGCGGGGGGAAATTGACCTTCACCTGACTTAATGAGGGGAAGTGTGTTTAGCTGGTAGTTATATAGATAAATGGCCAGATGTAAAGCAATCAACTTCATTGGTTTCTATTTCCTCCAAGTCCAAGTCCACGTACACTACATTCTCTGATCTATTTTCAAGTCACAGCTCTTGATCGAAGCTTAGTTGATGTCAGGAATTTTGTTGTATACATCTGCATTAGATTGGATTTTGCGTCAAATTTAAGTTACTAGCCTGGGATGATTTTTTTGTTTGATTATTTCTATGTATTTACCTTTCTTGTTTTCATTCTTTTATTATTATTTTATTGAAAATTTTGTGTTGTAACTTTAATTCAATGTTCAGGATGATGAAACAACCTTATCTGAGGAGGAAAAATTGGAAAAAATAGACGCAATTGCTCCAAAGGATGAGGTTAAGAGCTAGTCAGCTTTCCTTTCCTTTCATTATGTTAGCACAGTTATTGATAACCACAGGATTATTGGCTGTATATGTTCTAGCAAGTCTTTTTTGTTTGCATTTTTTGTGTTATTAACCTTCATGATGAACCTATTTTGTAGATTGCTTTATTACAAAGGGAGAGCGGCATGCCTGTTGAGGAACTCCTTGCAATGTATAGAAAGGTAGGCTTTATTTATCTGTATTTCTTACTTACGGTTTAGATGGTTGGTGTTCATGTATTTATTTATTTTATTAAGTTTGAATTTTTATGCTATTTGTTTTGATAGTATTCCAGTGGCAAACATAGGGAAGATGAATCTGAAGATGCTGCTTCCTTGTCGGAAGATCTTTTGGATTCTCCACTGCATGAAGATGGTAGGAAGAAGGATCCTGCGGTTTCTGTGGATGAAGATGTCAAGCCTGTCGAGCACATGGCTATTGTACAGTCCCAGACTGAAGAACAACATTGGGAAGCTCCTCATGAAAATCCCGAGGGAAGGGATAGTGAAAATCTGATAGCAGATGCAGCAGCTGCTGCAAGATCAGCGCAACCAACTGGAAATACCTTCTCCACAACTAAAGTGCGCACAAAGTTCCCTTTTCTCCTCAAGTATCCTCTCCGTGAGTATCAACACATTGGATTAGATTGGCTTGTAACAATGTATGAGAAAAGGTTGAATGGGATTTTGGCAGATGAAATGGGACTTGGTAAAACAATTATGACTATAGCTTTGCTTGCACATCTTGCTTGTGAAAGAGGGATTTGGGGCCCACATCTCATTGTGGTACCAACTAGTGTCATGCTTAACTGGGAGACTGAATTTCTCAAATGGTGTCCTGCTTTTAAAATTTTGACTTATTTTGGAAGTGCAAAAGAGAGGAAGCTTAAAAGACAAGGATGGTTGAAACCAAACTCATTTCATGTATGCATAACAACTTATCGATTAATTATTCAGGATTCAAAAGTCTTTAAGCGAAAGAAGTGGAAATACTTGATCTTAGATGAAGCTCACCTCATCAAAAATTGGAAGTCACAAAGATGGCAAACCCTCTTGAATTTCAATTCAAAGCGACGTATTCTCTTGACTGGTACACCACTACAGAATGATCTTATGGAACTTTGGTCTCTCATGCATTTCTTGATGCCTCATGTTTTCCAGTCTCATCAGGAGTTTAAGGATTGGTTCAGTAATCCTATATCTGGGATGGTGGAGGGGGAGGAAAAAGTAAATAAGGAGGTTGTTGATCGCTTGCACAATGTTCTTCGTCCATTCTTACTCCGTCGCTTAAAAAGAGATGTGGAGAAACAGCTTCCAATGAAGCATGAGCATGTTATATATTGTAGATTGTCAAAAAGGCAGCGGAATTTGTATGAAGACTTCATTGCTAGTATCGAGACCCAAGCCACTCTTGCGAGTGCCAATTTTTTTGGGATGATTAGTATCATAATGCAACTCCGTAAGGTTTGCAATCACCCTGACCTATTTGAAGGCCGTCCTATTATCAGTTCTTTTGATATGTGGGGCATTGATGTTCAGCTAAGTTCTTCTGTGTGTTCAGTGTTCTCAACCAACCCCTTTTCGTCAGTAGACCTTACAGGTTTTGGATTTTTATTTACTCATCTTGATTATAGCATGACTTCATGGGAGAGTGATGAAGTAAAAGCTATTGAGACCCCTGCAAGGTTAATCATGGAGCATGCTGATATGAATGGCCCACAAGTAATTAGGCCTAAATCATATGATCAGAAGAGTTTTCAAGGAACTAACATTTTTGAGGAAATTCAGAGGGCAATTTGGGAAGAGAGGCTGAGAGAAGCAAAGGAACGTGCAGCAGCTATTGCGTGGTGGAATTCTTTGAGGTGTAAAAAAAGGCCTGTCTATTCAACAACCCTACGGGATCTTGTTACCATTAGGCATCCTGTGTATGACATTCATCAGGTGAAGGCTAATCCTAGGTCATACATGTATTCCTCAAAGCTAGCCGACATTGTCTTCTCACCAATTGAACGCTTCCAAAGGATGGTTGATGTGGTTGAAAGTTTCATGTTTGCAATTCCAGCAGCACGAGCTCCACCTCCTGTCTGCTGGTGCAGTAGAAGTGAAATGCCAGTGTTTCTTCATCCATCGTACAAGCAGAAATGCTCTGAAGTTTTGTCACCCCTTCTGCCGCCAATAAGGCCAGCAATTGTCCGACGGCAGGTGTATTTCCCAGATAGGCGTCTTATCCAATTTGACTGTGGGAAACTGCAGGAACTTGCAAGATTGTTGAGGAAATTAAAATCAGAAGGCCACCGAGCATTGATATTCACACAGATGACAAAGATGCTGGACGTACTGGAGGCTTTCATTAATTTGTATGGTTACACTTACATGAGATTAGATGGATCAACACAACCAGAAGAGAGGCAGACCTTGATGCAACGTTTTAATACAAACCCCAAAATTTTTCTTTTCATCTTGTCGACCCGTAGTGGGGGTGTTGGTATCAATCTAGTTGGAGCTGACACAGTTATTTTTTATGATAGTGACTGGAATCCTGCTATGGATCAACAAGCTCAAGATCGGTGCCATAGGATTGGTCAGACACGTGAAGTTCACATCTATAGATTGATAAGTGAAAGCACCATTGAAGAGAATATACTGAAGAAAGCAAAACAGAAGCGTGCACTTGATGATTTAGTTATACAGAGTGGGGGTTATAATACTGAATTTTTCAAGAAGCTTGATCCTATGGAATTGTTTTCAGGTCATAGAACACTTCCTGTGAAAAACATGCAGAAGGAGAAAAGCCAGGACATTGGGGATGAAGTTTCTTTAAGTAATGCAGATGTGGAGGCGGCATTGAAACATGCTGAAGATGAAGCAGATTATATGGCATTGAAGAAAGTTGAACTGGAAGAAGCCGTGGAAAACCAGGAGTTCACAGAAGAAGCCATTGGGAGACTTGATGAGGATGAGTTTGTAAATGAAGATGATACAAAGGTTGACGAGCCTTCAGAACTGGCTGAATCAGTTTCTAAGTCAAGTAAAGAGAATGCATTAATGTTTGTTGGAAGTGATCCTAAGGAAGAAAGACCTCTCTCTGTATCTATCAAAGAAGATGATGTTGACATGTTGGCTGATGTCAAACAGATGGCAGCGGCAGCAGCGGCAGGTGGACAAGCTATCTCAGCCTTTGAGAACCATCTACGCCCAATTGATCGGTATGCCATTCGTTTTCTGGAGGTGTGGGATCCAATAATAGATAAAGCAGCCTTGGAATCTGAAGTCAGGTTTGAGGATACAGAATGGGAATTGGATCGCATTGAGAAGTACAAGGAAGAGATGGAAGCTGAAATTGATGAAGATGAAGAACCTCTTGTATATGAAAGTATGTACCTCTATTACATCTTTTCTTCGTGACATGATAGATTATGATTATTTTTATATAAAAGCTTATTAGATATAGGGTGGTTCTCAGAGAACGGGTTTTTTAAGTTGATGTTGGTGGAACTGAATGCAAAGTGTCAGTACCATATGCTCATTAATGAGACTTTGCATTCAGTCTCACCAATTTCGTAAGTTTTCAACTTCAAAGGATCCAGATCGGTGGTTGTCTTTGGGTTGGACTGTGATTCAATCACGAAAGGCTCTAAATTACTTATCTCTCTTGCTGAGTTTAGCTGGTACATGAGATGAGATTATAATTGTAAAGAATCACATTTGTGTTCATCACAGCTGAAGCAATCCTAATAGGTTTAGTATTATGTAATTACTGGTGATGTTTGTTGATCACTGTTGAGTAAATTCGGAACTTGCACTGCGGATGACATGTTGCACTTTTGATTTCTAGTTATCTTTTGAGCAGACATAACATGAGAATAAGTGATTTTTATGTATGATGTCAGGATGGGATGCTGATTTTGCGACTGAGGCATATCGGCAGCAAGTAGAGGCCTTGGCTCAACATCAGGTGAGTTAGATGAAATTCAAGATTTCTTGCTTTATCCATCTTCATGTGGGTATGGTAATATGTTAACTTTTCATTTTCTGTAGTTAATGGAGGAACTTGAGAATGAGGCTAGGCAGAAAGAAGAGGCTGATGAAGAAAATTGTGATCCCGGAAAGTAAGAGTTTTATTTATTGTTGTTTTCCCCTCTCCGCAATTATTTGAAACATATTTTGAATATATTGGCGATATTAATTGAAATAGGTGATTTACTAAATTGGAAATGCTTGAGGATGATGTATGATTTATGTTTTGGCAGAATTCAAACACCAAGGGATTCGAAGCCCAGACCTAAAAAGAAGCCCAAGAAAACCAAGTTTAAATCACTGAAGAAAGGATCTTTAGGCTCTGAATCCAAACCTATGAAAGAAGAACCACAAACAGATCCAATGTCAATAGATGATGAGATTGTCACTAGCCTGGACATGGGGTCTCCAAATTCAACTAAGCAGAAAAAGCGTAAAAAGCCTAAATTTATAGCTGATGGTGAAGAGGAGAAGACACTAAAGAAGTCCAAGAAGACCAAGAGGCCTGCTGATATTTGTGCTTCTGATTCAGATAATGCCTTGTTAGGTTTGCCAGATGAACATGCAGAACCAAAGCAATGTGAAAGTATGGTTGAATCTGAACAGAAACCTCCCAGCAGGAGTAAAATGGGAGGGAAAATATCCATAACTCCAATGCCAGTCAAACGGATTCTGACAATAAAACCAGAAAAAGTAAAGAAGGGTAATGCTTGGTCCAAAGATGGGGTTCCATCAGCTGATTTTTGGCTGTCGCAGGAAGATGCAATTTTATGTGCTATTGTTCATGAATATGGTTCTAACTGGAGTTTGGTTAGCGAAACACTCTACGGCATGACTGCTGGAGGATCATACAGGGGCAGATACCGTCATCCTGTCCATTGCTGTGAGAGATTCAGAGAACTAGTTCAAAGATATGTTTTGTCAATGGCAGACAATGCTAATCATGAGAGGGGCAACAGTACTGCCTCGGGAAAGTCTCTCCTGAAAGTTACGGAGGTAAAGATGGAAATTTTAACATGTTAGTGTTGATTTCCACATGTTTTCTATTTGCATGTTGTCATTTGGATATTATATCACAAATGTTGTTTATTTGGAATATGGATAGTATTTAAAAACTCCAATGTGGAATTTGCTTTGTGAATTTGGAAATTGAGTACGAATTTGTCACATATATATTAATTATTTTGGCAGGATAATATTCGGATGTTGTTAGATGTTGCTTCTGAGCAGGAAAATAGAGAGTTATTACTACAGCAGCATTTTTTCGCTCTGCTTTCTTCTGTCTGGAAGACAACATCACATTTCGATCGGAGGAAAAATCCGCCAACACAAAATGGCCACTATTTTGATCGTAGTTTCTTTACTTCCATGGGCCATAATTCTCAGAGTCATCTGAAGAAGCCTTCTGAAAGGATGACAGTCACTAATCTGGTCCAGAGCAGAAAGTTATTAGCCGCTGCACTTGAAGACACCAGTAGTAGGCAACAGGATGATAAAATCTCCTCCTCAAATCAGGGTGACAACGTGTCAGTGGCTACCAATCAGCTGGATGTGACACTGGAATTCCCAAAAGACGAGAGTGACTCATTGATCTCATTTCCTTCTGTTATAAATTTATCCATACAAGGGACGGAGCCCCTACAATCGTTAATTTGCCCAAATGGGGAAGATCATCATCTTAGAGCTTGTGGATCTGTTGCTGAGGATCGGTTCAGGTATGGCTGGATACAATGGCATGGTTATGTGTTTTATGCTTTGATGTCTCGATAAGTATTTTCTGGTTGGATTAGTGGATGTTCTATCAGGCTGAGATTATGCATGCTGAATATCTTTTGCATTGATCTGTGAAACATAAGTTACTTTTTTTTTTTTTTTTTTTTTGTGTTTTTGTGTTTTTGTGTGTGTTAATTATAAAGCATAGGTTGCTTTTGTGAGTTTCATGGATGGTGTTTTCATTTTTCTTTATTGTACAATTATCTGTTTCTTGGCTTCATTTACTTAGCAAAGTTAAATGGTCTCTGCTTTAATGTTGTTAACTGCTATCTTCTTTCCTTTTGCTGATTTACGTCCACCCATTAATGATTTGATTCATTACTCATTCAATATAAATATTGCTAATAATGCGTAATAGAATGGTCCAATTAAGTTGCGTCCTTTTGCTTTTTGATATTTGGTATTTTCAGTTCAATGCTTTCTTTTTTGAATTCTCTTCACATCAAAGAAAATAATTTTCATTGCTGTTGTTGGCTAATCTATTGTTCGGTAAAATTAATTTATAACAATGATGTAGAATTAATGTGGTCATATTTTTGTCAAGAAAACAAAATGGTGCTTGAAGTTTTTTTCCTGTGTACTTTTATTACATTTTTAGTGAGCCAAAGGGGACTAAGCCCATCCAATCTGTAGTCTATTACTTCTGGGAGGATGCTGATAGGTAATGTCTTTTTCTCAGGGAGGCAGCCAGAGCTTGCGAGGAAGATAGTTATGGATGGGCTTCCTCAGTATTCCCAACAAATGATTCAAGGTCCAGACCAGGATCTAAGATACAGGCTTCAGGAAAGCACAAGTCCTCCACCTCAGACTCCGTTAAGCCTTCTAAATCAAAGTCCAAACGGAATTCAATGGATACTAGTGAGGCACGTCACCAACAGGTTGAGCCATTATTCCAGTCAATGCCATCACTTCCAGCAAAGGATGATCTTAATTCATTAGCAACGGACGAAGCGGTGATTGATGATGAAATGGATTGCAGCCTGCCGTTTGTCCTAAATGAGGAAAATTCGTTGGAAACAGAAACTTTAGGTATGGTCCCACATGATTTCGTTGCTGGCTTGATCTCAGGCCTTGATGATTTTTCAGAATTACCGGAATATACAGACATTGGATAAGTCCACCAAGCCAAGCCTGACTTGAACATCTGAATGTTCCATCGCGGCCATTGATTACTAGGTAACTCTTGGCATGTTACTATTGGTCATTCCATGAATCACCAAGGGCCGGGAATTGTTCATTATGTTGTTACCGAGCTCCTGGGGCATCGTTTCCATTTGGATTCAACTTTTGGCAATGTGGGAAAATTATGTTAGAGGAGCATCCACACGAGCCTGCAGTACAGAATAGTTCAGGTTCGGGGTACAGAGACAGATGTACAACGTAGGATGAATATATTTTAATTCTGGTTTAAGGCTTCAGTTCAAATTTTGACGGGGTGACTTTTTCCCTTGTGAAGAACTGAGGTACTGTAGTTATGGCGTCAAAGAAAAGGTGAATTCCCTTAACTTGTCTTTTAATGTGCTCACACATGCAATGGTGACCTGCTTCCACTGCGTCTTCATTTTGTTTTGGAAACTGAACACGTCGTCTTTTAGCGACTGTGTATCCGATCGCATTTACAACATCTGGAATTATTTAACATGAAAAGAAAATCTGCTATATTTGCATTGATCATCACATCACAGTCAACCTGTTTACAATTCTACAGCTAACTCACGCTTCCTTACGTGCAATTATTAAATCAGGTTTTGTGAGTATTTTCGTTGCGTAAACCATAAATTTTGTCGTACTTTCAGACGAATCTGAAAATGGGGATGACATAATAGCTGAACATAAATATCTTTTTTTTTTTTTGTTATTCAAATAGCTGAACTAAATATGGAAAAACGTACCTAGAACATTTTTCTTCGTGTTCTGTTAGTAATGAATAAACGGGTAAATGAAACTATGTAAGCGACAAAACAGAACTTTAGAATAAGCCTTAAATCCATTCATCTGAGTAGTATAAAATACGTTGAAATCTTTAATTAATGAATGAATTCTATATACTGTCGTATGAAATAAATCATAAATGAACGGTGTGGCAACAATTATGTAACTTAAATAGATAAGATTCTTTTTTTTTTTTTGTTCTGGACTAATAATGAATTACAATTTTCATGGTGCATAATTTTATGTTGATATTGATGCTATCTTCTTAAATATTATAAGAACGAAGAATGAATCTTTCTATTATTGTTTATGATATAATAAAAAAATACTGGCTGCAAGAAAGGGCAACGCATTGGACTATATGGATCTCAATCTCACAGTTTAATCCTTTAATTAATGTATAAAAATACGGGCACAGGTTTCCTAGTGCATGTAGGAGTTTTCCTTTATTTTTGATAATCCACGTCAGAGTTTTTCTAAACACGGACAACTATAATTTTAAGAAAATATTTGGGAAAATCCATCTCACAACCCAAATTAATAAAAGGATTAAGGTGCGATTTGGTCAATAAACTATTGACCCAGGAGCATCCAACGCAATTAATTAAAAGGAGCGCCCAGTACAACGCCGTTAACAAAAAGTTAACCTCCGTTATCTAAGGTGCAGATTGATCAATGAATTCTTACTCCAGGAGCGCCCAACACAAAATTCTAAATTTTAGTAAATTAACAGATTGGCCAACGAACTCTTACTCCAGGAGCGCCCAGCACAAAATTCTAAATTTTACTAAATTAAATAATTTTTTCTCAAGTGTCATTATTCAAAACTACTTGTATAGATATCTATGGAAAAAAATTATTCATTCTTTAATTTTGTCAAAATTATAATTTGCTAAAATAAACAAAATTTTTAATTAAAAATATAATTATATGATTTAAATAAAACTCAAGGTGTTTTATAATTTATTATATATTTAAACAAAAAAGTATATGATTTATTTTTATAATAAAACTTACATAAATTTCTTCTAAAATAAATAATAATTTTTATGAGAAAAAGAATGTATGATAAATGATATGAGAGAATTAGAGTAAAACATGTAAAAGTGCACTTATTAATAAAATAAATTAGAATAAATTTATGTATGTATTTTTACTCTATCATGTGAAAATTATTTTTTTCTTTTGATTTTGCCGTTAACTTAATATCATTATATTCAAAATAGATAGTGTATCGTTGGAAATAAGTTATACGGCAATTGACACAATTGAGCTTTAAGAACCTACTGACCTAAATTAAAGAGGGAAACAAATTATACTTATAAATTTAGATTAATAAGACTTATATTTAGAAATAAAATGAAAATGAAAATGAAAATCATATTTTATAAATAGGGGCAAAAAATTATTTTACCGAACCTACTGAACATTATTTGATTAATAAGTGCACTTTTACATATTTTACTCTAATTCTCTCATATCATTTATCATACATTCATTTTCTCATAAAAATTATTATCTTATTTTAGAAGAAATTTATGTGAGTTTTATTATAAAAATAAATCATATAATTTATTGTTTAAATATATAATAAATTATAAAACACCTTGAGTTTTATTTAAATCATATAATTATATTTTTAATTACAATTTTTGTTTATTTTAGCAAATTATAATTTTGACAAAATTAAAGAATGAATAATTTTTGTCTATAGATATCTATACAAGTAATTTTGAATAATGAAAATTAAGAAAAAAATTATTTAATTTAGTAAAATTTAGAATTTTGTGCTTAGCGCTCATGGAGTAAGAGTTCGTTGGCTAATCTGCACCTTAGATAACGGAGATTAACTTTTTGTTAACGTGTTAATAGCTTTGTGCTGGGCGCTCCTTTTTAAAAATTTGTTGGTATTTTTGGTCAATTTAATAGTTAATTGTGTTGGACGCTCTTGAGCCAATAGTTTATTGGTCAAATCGCACCTTAACCCTTAATAAAAAAATGTTAAAAAAGATTCAAAAAAAAGTCACATGTCAAAAAATGCCCTAAGACCTTTTCTGATATTATTTTATAAAACATTAGTTGTGTTAACGGGTACTGATTTAGTTGTTAATAGTCCTGATTTAGTTGTTAGGATATTGTTATTAATGCTACTGAGTTGTTTGGAGTACTGATTTAATTGTTAATGGAGTACTGATTTAATTTTTAATGGAACTAATTTAATTGTTAACGTTTATGAAATAATATAAGAGAAAAGCTCGAGACTTCTTTTGATATGACTTTTTCTTAGACTTTTTCAATATATTTTTTGTTAATTTGGGCCGTAGATTTTCCCAAAATATTTCGAATTATTTCAAGATTAGAAATATTTTAAATGAATATTTTTAACTTTCCCGGTTTGGAATAAGAGAGCGGGGAGAAAAAAAGTAGGAAATATGACGTTCCTAGATTTACTGATTTATACCGCAGTCGGAGCACGAGAGAGAGATCGAAGGCGAATTGTGTCACTGTATTTCTTTCCTAAACAATAAAATTTCTTTGAAACCCTAACTTTAAGGAATTAAAAGCAGGTTTTGAGCAAAAAAAGAAAATAAAAGAATTAAAAGCAGGTAAAATCCCCAACTTTTATTCATTGCGTCTGTAATAAACACCACTGTCTTGTTACTATATATATATCCTTTCTTAACCTTGGCAACCACATCTCGAAACCTCCCCAGCTCCTCGTCCTTGGAACCCTCTTCTAGGGTTTGGGCTAGTGTTTTCCACCTTCCTATAACTCTGCTCTTCTGGTGTTCACTAATAACCAGATCTCCCTGTAGTTAAAGCTTCTTCTTTTCCGGGTTGCCTCTTCAGTTCTCTTTCTTTTAGAGGTTGTTCTCGCATTTGCGATCTTGATCTACTTATTGCGTAAATGGATGCCCGCAAGAGAGGAAGGGTTGAAGCTGGGCCCAATGTTAATGGCGGTTCCAAAAAGTCCAAGCAAGGTTTTCAATTTAGCTTGCTCACTCTTCTGCTTTCAAATTTCATTCTTTAACCGTTGAAGGTTTCTTTGTGTTTCGACGTGTCCCGTCTCGTGTTATGTTTTAAAAGCATATTGTTTTCTGCCTATTCTTTTCGTGGCTTTTCTTTTATTGTTGTCCGGAATAGTTAGCATATATAATTAATTTGTGGCAGTGTTTTGCAAGGCTGTTTTATGCTTTTGGGATGCTTTCCCCACTTTAATTGATGTAACTGAAGTTATTTTCCAGTTCCTCACCTTAATTTGGTGCCCCTTTGGTTTAAAATCATTAAAAAAAATTGTGACTTCAAGAGTTGGTTGCTTCCCGTTTCTTTGTTTTTCGCTTTCTTTTTGGGATAATTTATTCCTGATTGTCTAGATATGTTTAGTAGTAATTTCCATGATTTTTTTCAGCAGCTTTTTTTTTTTATATATATATATTTTTTGGTTTCCTACTATTTTAAATTGTAAGGTTCGCGGGTATGGTGGGGATTGTGGCTGCAATTACTCTCATACAAAAAATGCCTATTAGTGTAAGTAAGGCCTCTAAAAAATTTAAAGACACTCCTTCCCTACTTGTTTGAAAGCGATTTTGGTTAGCAAAAAATGATGTACTCCCTCCAGTCCTAATTTTGGTTAGCAAATTGCACTATAAAAAGTGTTCCTATAATTAGGACTATAATTAGGACCGGAGGTAGTATGTTTGATGACACTATTGCTTTCACTAATTAGTTAAAAATAATTATATATGATTTATGGTGAATGTCTTTTTTGTTCCAAATAAAATTGGAAGCATTTTTAAAGATGTTAACAATTTGGTGGAGTTTTTTAATCAATAAGCCACGGAATGTCAACTGAGAAAAGGTAATTAATGTTTTGCAACAGAAATGGACTCCATATCATCTGCTGTAGGAAGCAAATCGAAGCCATGTACCAAGTTTTTCAGGTTATAATCTATTCCTGTCTAGATAAATATATTGAACTGCATATTTTTTCTGGCTAAATTCTAAATAAGGTAATAAGGTCACTATAGAACTAAAGCATGTGATATACTGCAAATTAACGGGGTATTTGAAGCATTTTATACAGGTACATAACATATTGTTCTTAATTCTAATAAACTTTTAACATATTAGTGGTTTACTTATGGAGTTCCTAAAAGATAAGATATGCAGGAGGGTTGTTGGCATTGAAGCCATAATATCAAAGATAGATCATTTTTCTGTGTGAATGCATTATTACTGGTGTAAAAGGCAATTTCTACTGAGTTAAAGGATATCTAATGGTAATCTTTCAGCCTTTTGTGCTTTCCTCAGTTCAGCATTCAGTTGGTAAGATACTAATGAATTAATGTAAGCCTTTAGCTGGGTTAGGAATGATATAAAATTATGTTCTGGTACCATGGCATTGCATTTCTGCTTTACACACACACACACTCTATATACGTGTGAGAGTTGCCTTTTGCCATCTGTTTCTCCCAAGGGAGTCCCATTATTGTATGAAACATTTATGGAATAATCAGTTGTGAATTTAATCAAGATGGTTACTGTTTGTTCGACCCTGTCTGATGAAATTCTTACTTTTCTTTGTGAACTTCTTGTTCTGATTCATTTCTTTTTTTCATGGTGAGAAGAGGATGACTTCTTGATCTGCTATTGTTACTACATACGATTAATTTCTCTGTTTTCTCTCTCTCTGTTACTGAGTTACTGCTTCTGTTGTTCAATTTTGTTTGTGGTCGAGCAACTGTTTGTTTGCTTTATCATTGTGAGAAAATTCATATTTTTTTAAAGTTTATTATGATAGGATAAATAGTATGTTACTTGATTGGCTGATCCAAAATTTCCTTCTATTGCTTACTTTGATACTATGTTCGTTTTAACCTCAAAAGAGTGAAAAAAGGGAGACCTAGATTCTTATGTAATTAATCAGTATTTTGGTGTGATCTGATCATAGCATGCTGTCTATTGCAGCACCGCTGGCTGCCCGTTTGGTGAGAGCTGCCACTTCTTGCACCATGTTCCTGGTGGGTACAATGCTGTTGCGCAGATGATGAATTTAACACCAGCTGTGCCTCCAGCATCTAGAAATATTGTTGCCCCAGCACCTGTCCATAATGGGGCTGCACCGCCGACTGTTAAAACCCGCATATGCAATAAATACAACACTGCTGAAGGCTGTAAGTTTGGTGACAAGTGTCACTTTGCCCATGGTGACTGGGAACTTGGCAAGTCCGTTGCTCCATCAGTGGATGATCATCGTGCCATGGGACCTATTTCCGGCCGTTCAGCTGGTCGAGTGGAGCCTCCTCCAGGTCCTGTTTCTAGTTTTGGTGCCAATGCTACTGCTAAGATCAGTGTTGAAGCTTCATTAGCTGGAGCTATCATAGGAAAGGGTGGTGTGAACTCCAAGCAGATCTGCCGCCAAACAGGAGCCAAACTCTCAATTCGGGATCATGAGTCAGATCCAAATCTTAGGAACATTGAGCTTGAAGGTAGTTTTCAGCAAATTCAGAGTGCGAGCAACATGGTAAAAGAGTTACTGGTGACATTATCGATGTCAGCGCCGTCTAAAACCCATGGCGGGGCTCCGGGAGCACCAGGCTATCATGGAAGTAACTTGAAGACAAAGCTGTGTGAGAACTTTGCCAAGGGGTCTTGCACCTTTGGAGAAAGATGTCACTTCGCGCATGGAGCCGCTGAATTGCGTAAAGCATGAGTATTATGAATTTGACGGTGGTTGGATTCCATTTGTTTTTTCTCCTTGTATTCATGCCGTCATTGTTGTGCATTGCCAATTAGTAGTACTGACCGAACCTCCCCCCATATTAGGGTTTTACTCCTGACTCTCCTTTCTAATTGCAAAATTTCTCTTGGGATTTGTTTTTATTAGTCTTTACTCTTTGATGGCCCGTGTTTAATAATGTGAGTATTCGCTCTCTAAACTTCCCAATTCAATTGAGTATTTTCTTTCTATGGATGAAAAGCAAATTAAATTACGGGTTCAAACTAACTTCTTATTTATGAAAATTCATTTTATGAATTCAGTTTTTGGTTTACTCGGTACGGGAAGACGTTTTTCAACGCAAAGCGGGGAACAAGGCGCTTCTCTTTCCTGTCCCGGTTCTTAGTTTGGACTAAAAAGAGATCTTGCCTACTAATCTCTCTTCAGTTTTCCTTTGCCCAATAGAGGAAATAGAAATTAATTAGGGATGTACTCTCTCACCCCATTCCAAGTTATCTTAATTCGATCATAATTAAGCACTAAATAATCGAGTGTCTTGAGGAGGAAAACCGCGTCAGATGAAATTATGACATGTTTCCGTTTACTTCAATTTTCGTCCTCCATTTTTGCTTACAAAGATGGAAACTTCAGAGGAAAACACACATCAAATTAAAGTACACAAGGGTGGTTTTATTGTCATTAATTATTCCACAACCAGATTCTTGTATTTTAGGCGTACCAAACAAGGTACACATAGTTAGTTACCACACACAGCGAAAGGAAAAACAAAAAAAAACAAAAACAGCACAAGTGAAGGTCTCCCCAACATCCAGAGACAAGCCTACCCAAATACTGAAACCTAGTTCATGTGATGACGCCCAGGCCTAGCAGGTCCATAGCCATGCGCATTATCGTTCCCTCCATATTGCGTATCGCGGCTTCGGTCCTCGACTACCACATATCCTTCGGCCGGTTGTCCCGTCCCATGCCCCGGCATTGCCGACATCTGCTGCCCTGCCGTCGGGTGTCCATACTCCCCTGTCGCCGTCGAGTACGTGGCCGTCGTCCCCGCCCCACCAGCCCCTGCGGTATAGTTTCTGCCGTGGCCTCCCGGCACTGTTGTGGCTGCCTGTCTGGACGCCGAGTTATGCTGACGAACCTCCTGCTTTTCCAGCTCCGCCTGACGCATCCTCTCCTCCTTCCTCTGTTCTGCCATCTCCTTCTCCGTCGGATCGTGTGCCGTCATCTTCTCCGTCTGTTAAGTTCCAATAACCACATCGATCAGGAAAATCCCGGTGAGTAATCATGTATATTTTGTAAAACATAGTGTAATTAAATGTGTTAGTGGTGAATATGTTTCATACCTTTTCCTGGACGACGGCCTTGGTCTTCTCCAAGCCAGACTTGGCAGAGGCGCCAATGTTCGCGGCTGTTTCCTTCATTCTCTCCATTTTGAGTTCTCTCTGGTACGATTTTCCAAACTTGCCGTTGGTTATGTGCTGGGGTACAGAGGATGGCCACAACTTTTATAGATTTAGGGGCCACAGATTGAGAGCCACGTGTACCAACAAAGTACGCGTGGCATGTTCCTGAGGGCAACAGGACCTATCGTCCGACACGTAAGTGGCACGTGTCTGTTGGGAAGCAACTGTAAGAATTGAAAAGAAAAGACGCTGACTGAGAATCCATCCTGCAAGAGTCGAGTTGCTTGGAATATATATGTCATCATCCTCAACAGTGAATAGCAAAATCCTCCATTAATTAATTATCACAACTCACAATGTTCTGAGTCAAATAGATTAACCAATGTCCTGGATCCATTGCGCAGTCTGAGAAAAATTGATGAGCATCAGTCATCAGCGTACATATCTAAAACTTGTAAAACGTCTTACTATTTACAAATTAAGTATTAATCAATCAAAATTATTAACTAGAGTATGTGTGAGTGTGTGACTCATGTATCTACAGAGCCCAGCGCAGCCCACTATCCTTGCAAAAACCAAAGAAAAGGCTGTATGTTGCACCTTGCTTTCATTCAGAATGGTGGATCGATAATGAAGATAAACAGCGTTATGCTTCAGTTTTAATTATATGTGCGGGGTGGAGATATGGGTTAGGTTTCTCTCCTAATCCTTTTCTCATTTAGTTTTAAATATATCCTTCTTGTGAATCCCTTGCTCATTTAGTTTTGAGAAACTATGTTTTGAAAATAAACCGAGATTGTCATAAATTTGTCAAACACTTCTATTTTTGTTAGAAGCTATTTTGCATTAAAATTTAGGTTTTAGCAAAAGTTTGTAAACATTTCATTCATATCTAGAAGCTATTCTGCATTAAAACCTAGATTTTGGAAAAAAATTATTATTTTTTTCATAATTTTCTCTCTCCTCTGCCTTCATCAGTATTTTTTCAGTATCTTTAACTATTTTTTTAATACCCTTCAGTACCCTAAAACATTTTTTCAAGATTGGTCATACCCTGAAATATTTTTTCAATATCCTAAAGTAAATTTTCAAAATCATGAAGTATTTTTTCAAAAGTATATTTTTAGTACCCATCAGTGTCCTGAAATATTTTTTCAAGACCAGTCATTACCCTTAAATATTTTTTTAATATCCTAAAATAAATTTTTAAGATTATGAAATATTTTTTCAGTGCCGATAAGTACTCTTAAGTATTTTAATTTTGTACACAAATTTATGTAATTTTTGGCATTTATTATGAAATATAATGTTTATAATATTCAAAATACAACCTTATCCTTTTTATATGTAATTATACCAAAAGCTAATATCCGTTTTGGTAAATTTGACCCTGAAAAATCTATTTTGATAACAATATACAAACATCATCATTTTTATCTAAAAGCTATTAAAGCTATTCTCTAAAAACTATTAAATATTTTCAATTTTAGTCCTTATCAAAAAGTCTCCTGGAAGGACTAAAACGAAAATATTGAAATATTTATGAGGCAAAAGCATAATTTCAAAATATTGAAATATTTATAAGGCAAAAGCATAATTTCATAAAATTTTAGGTCAAATTCTGTAATTTTTACCCCCTAATTTCAAATGTTAACTCCATTCTGTTATGTAATTTTCACCCCCTAATTTCAAATCCTGGTTTAGTCCCTGGTTAATCCTTAATGAAAAAGCCAAAAAGGTGAGGCTAGCTACTCGTAGCTACGCATGAAACTAAAAGAACTATAGTGATTGAAAAAGAAGAAAAAGAGATATCTTGATTTCCAAAAGAGGAATGGAGAAGAAGAAACAACGTACGTAGTTGATGAAGAGGCATGTGAAAGATGATGAATTGGTAAGAGAAGGAATCCACATTACATGCACATATCTTATGTGCTTCTTACATGCTCATACCTCTATTAGAGGTATGAGCATATTTTTTTTTATTTTTTTTATTTTTTTTATTTTTTTTTTATTTAGATTTAAATTATAGGCTGCTTTCTGGAATTTTTTTTGCACCCAGTATCTCAAATTAATTAGTTTCTAGTTCTGCATTTATCTGTAACACCAGTATCATGGAAAGTATTTAATTTTGAGATACTGGATGCAAAAAAAATTCCAGAAAGCAACATATAATTTAAATCTAAATAAATACAATATAAAAAAAATAAAAAAAAATTAAAAAAAAATATGCTCATACCTCTAATAGAGGTATGAGCATGTAAGAAGCACATAAGATATGTGCATGTAATGTGGACCCGTAAGAGAAGTGGTGGGGACTGGGGGTGGACGTCAGACAAAACGGATATGTAATAATCCACTCCACATGCAAACACGTGCCCTTCCGATCCTCTCCCTATCCCCGGCCATGATGTGATCAAATGACTTTATTTCATATCACTCTCAAGACTTGATCACATTATCGAAAACTGCTTACATAATGCGATCATATTCATACTATATATATTACTTTCTTTATTTAGCTAATAAGAGCATGATAGGGCTGACCTTAATTATTATTCAAGTTAACGTTAACACTCATTGTTTATCATCCATGATCCATTGATGTGATAATGAGAATCATTTGACTCCAATATTATCTTATGTCTCTTATTCAAAAAATAGAGAGCTCATTTTTCAACTCGAGCAAATTAAATATATCTAAGGAGATGTACCTTTTAATTTCTTCACCGCAAAAAAAATTAGGAAAAATCTTAAGAAAATACTACTTGAACTTTAAAATTTTAAATAGGTAATTTACCAACAAAACAAACTGTTAATTACTTTACGGTTTTTGTTAATCTCATTACTATAATTGTTAATAGAATTTTGAAGTTTAAGGGTATTTTTCTATAATTTTCCTATAAAATTACTCCATTCAATTCTTAATCAATTGGCTAGTTGATTTAGGACCTATTTGGCATGGCTGAGGCAAAAAGCCCATCAAACATTAAAATAAGCGTGGCAGAAGAAAAAATATAGTGAGATTATTTGGGATAACTTCAATGATTGATAGACTTATTGTAAAAAAAAGTGGTTTTTGATAAAAGTCACTTTTTTCAGCTTTTGGAGAAAAATGTTAAGGATAGATGATTCAATAAGCAATATACGATTAAATACACATTTGTATGTATTCTAATTTATTTATTACTATAATATATTTTTGACTAAGTACTTTAGAGTTTGTTATTTTTTTTATAATAATTTAATTTTTTTTTATCAAATTTAATTTTAAATTTTTATCTTCAATTATCATAATATATACCACTAATATATATATATGTCTGTATGCGGTATTCAATAAGATTTATATTGTTTTCAGTTATTTTCTATATCTCAAATGACTTTTTGAATGCTATTCCAAACAAGAGCTAATATTTGGAAAAAAAAAACTTATGTTACTATTATTTCAAATACAAATCACATCTACGATCTGACTTTTATCCTATTTTCAGTTTGTAATTTGAAAAAAAAAAAATCACTTTTATCATCGTTATCCCAAACGGGCACTTAGGACCCGTTTGGTAGAAAGAGGATTAGACATGGAAAGGGAAGATTCCAATCTTCCAATGGATTTTGGGTATTTGGTAGACAGAAAGTCCAGTCAGCATCTTCCAGTGAGTACTCATCTTCCCTTATTTGAGGGAAGATGCTTTCCATCCGAAAATGGAAGGAAAGCTGCAATCTTTCCAGGAAAGTGTTTTTTTGACAGATTTACCCATGAAATTCGAACTTGGCGGAAAAGTTCGAATTTGGCGATTTTTTTTTTTCACGAGTTCGAACTTAACAATAATATATTTTTTTTAAATATATTTTAGCAAAAAAAATATTTTTCTTTTTTATTTTGAATTAATTTCTTTTGAGGGTAAAATAGACATTTCCTAATTCTTTACCAACTATCACCTCTTCATTTTCTTCCTACCAAACAACTCAAGTCATCTTCCCTCATCTTTCAAATATTTCTTTCCCTTCTTTTTCCTCCTCTAAGTTCCTTTCCCTCCCCACCAATTCTTTATATCAAACGGGTCCTTAGTAGTCGGGACATTCCTGTAATGTGGGACCCAAAGGGTTGGGTGGCTTCTCCAATTCCCTGCACCCACGTCTGCCACGTGGGGATAACAACAATCAGTTTCCTGGATCACGTGGATCCCCCTTTCCTCCATCAACCTCTCAAGTCTTAACTTGTTCCACCTCTTTCTAACGTTATACCTTCACTTTATTACCCCAGCACAATGAATTAATATGAATCACACAGAATCAACAGAAACATTATATATATACACTCACTGTAATGAAATTAATTGATGTTTGATTACATGAAGTCATGTTTTCATCTTTCACTAACCAACAGATCAGAAAGGACATCGATATATCGATCGATGATCAAGCTTATAATAATCCCGCTGGTAGCAACGTGCAAGTGATCACACATGATCAGGAGCATTCAATTTTTTCTGCTGAAGTAAAAAAGCCGAAAGGATTGAAAGGAAAACAAAACAACAGAATCAGGCAAAAGGTATATACGTGGCATACAAATTTTGCATTACCTCAATATCCAATTAAGCAAACCCCCTCCTTCTTAATTACAGTACATATATATATACATTATTGATGACATAAAAATAAAAAGGTCAAAACCATGTTCCCTGCCATACTTAGCTACACGACGACTGTACAATATATACATGCTAATTTGTCTTAACCTATCCACGTTAGAACATAGTAATGAGAACCTCATTCCTCATTCTGGATGTTGTTGGGGCTAAAAAACTCCATTTTCATTACGTCTTTTGAATTGGAACTCAACCCCGTGTTTTTGTTTCCCATAGAACCTTGAATTCAACTTAAATTATGAAAATGATTGAGGGAGGAAAATAATAAGTGGTTTATGTATAGTGTAAATACTAAATACATATATAGTCTAGTGGTTGGAGATCATATTATGATTGTTTGGGTTGGAAGGCTTAATAGGCTAGCCATTAATGGGTAGTAGTGATAGACGCGTCTTCACGTTATTGCCTGTTTATGCTACGTGACAGCCAATATCCGCAATTATTCCAACCCCATTATTCTTTAATGATGAAACTAAGATTCCATAGATATCTATATATGTTCCTTTTTCTTGTTTTGTTTACCTTTTTGAGGGTCTTTACGCCAACTGTGTTCCTAAATATTACACTAAAGTTTGTACTCATCTGTGATTCATTTTAGCATCTCTGTTACGTTGTTCCCGGACAAGACAGGTGGCTTTCCAGATTCCACCTTCTCTCGGAACCAAAACCTCTCCATTAAAGTGCTTATTAAATAAATAAATCTCTAAAAATATTGATTATAAATTAAGTTTGTATACGTATGTAGTCGCGATATTTAATAGATAGATTTGTTTAATTTATTAATCTTGTACTAGTCATGGCTTTCACTTCATGGGAATTCGTGTGTCAAATTAATTTTCTTTATTGTACTCCACCCCTTCACCGAGGGAAAGATCAGATGCTATATATATCATAAGGTTTAGTGGTTAATTAATTTCATCTGTGTGTCTATATTTACCCTAACCTTCTAAACTTATAATGAAAAGAAATGCGGGTTGATCTAACTTTTCCAGCTGCCTAAAGGCTTCAGGTCATTATGCAGAAGTTTTATTTTCTATATAATCTATTTGTTTATTATTTGGAAAGTTACTGCTTCTGAAATGGTGATTGTGTATGGCTGTCGTTTTTTGCAATGCTTTGACATGTGCCTCTTTATTCTTAATTCCAACTTCGCACAGTTCGACTTATAATTTTCCTCTGCCTTATTTTAGCTCTATTCACTTGATCAACACGTCCCAATAATTAAAATATATGCAATTAACCTGCTGTAATTAAGTCAAACTAATGAATCACTTTATCAGTAAACAAAATTCAAAATATTTATATACAATGGAGGTTGAGGAAATCAAGGATCAAAATGTAGAGATTGAAGGGGCGATGGGAGTGATCGGATTTACGAGAGCTTATGTCTCGCTGTTAAAAAGAAACATTTCAGAGTAACCTCTAGTTTAACAACGTCAATATATGTAAGATCTGGATCCTTGAAACAAATTCAAATCCTTTTGAGAAGAAAAAAACTTGTCTGCCATTGTTCTTCCTTGATATAAATTAAAAATGTGTCTTCCTCTTGACATATTCACATTCTATAAATATATAAATGTGTGGTGGTATTTAAAATCAAAAGTGGAAGATTGGGGGACCAAAGCGTGTTGTGATTACTTTATCAAGTCTCTCTTTCATTTGACGTCACAGAGGGATTCATCTAATCCTTGCTCCCAACTGACGTACACCTCCTTCTTTTTCTTTAAATCCTTACAGTTTCAGTTTCACATTTAATCTCTCAAACCCTTGATTCTCCTTCCTACTTATTTCTGTGCCTGTGTCCCTTGCTAATTTCAGTCGACCAAACCCAGACAGAATTATTCTTACGTGCACCGCCATGTCAAACTGCAGGCCTTCCCTATCCATCAACAAGAATTCTCAGGCAATAGTGAAACCGAAGCCCAAGGTACGCATCATTCACATAATTGCACCGGAGATCATCAAGACTGACGTTGAAAACTTCCGAGAACTTGTGCAGAGGCTGACCGGAAAACCATCTACTGAAAAACATGGCCAGAAGATGATGACAACAGCCGCAGCATCAAGACATCAAGATACAGCGAGGTTGAATGTTGGGCTCTCCTCCGACAAGCCTAAAGCGGTCATGAAGGAAGAAGAAGTTGGAGTTTGCAGGGAAGAAAGTACGTCGGCAGGTGGCTACTTGGGTGGGTTTTCAGATTTGGAAGGTTTTGGTTCTGAGTTCGCTCAAATTCCCGGCTTCCTTCCTTTTGACGATACATACTCACATTGAAGGTTATGAACAACTTGAACTCTAACTCATATATATTCTTATATAGGTCAGTACATACATATTATTTTAATCATATATATATATATAAAATACATTCAAGGCTTCACTCTTCTTCGTGTGATTATATATAGCAGTAGTGGTTTCCTGTATGATATATATGTAACTGGACATTTCATATAATATATGTAAGAATCCCTCTCTTCCTCTCATATATATACTGTTACATTCGTGTGGATAGAAAAAATCATTAACACCGATATGCCTAACGTTGATGGATATGTTGCGTGTGTTAAGTATGAATTAAGCTTGATTGGAGTGGCACATATATGGATATTGCTTCTCTGCGTTTTTTCTGATGAGACCCTCTCAGAGTTGCGGAAGACGTTCGTTGTGGGGAACTTATGCATTGATGGCCAATTTCATTCGACCATTTAGTTTATATATATGTTGCCTTCGTCGATCTGTTTAATAATTAGAGGCCATCTTCACCTGCTGATTGTACTCCCGTCATATATATAACAAGATAAAATGTTAACCAGGATAATGCCTATAGTTCACTCAATGGGCAAGTCAAACTGTTAATTAATTTGAGGAAACCTCTTACACAATCATCTCGAAAAATATATATGTAGTTAATCGGTGATAAAGCAAATTTATGAGATATATATAGAGTGCATGTGCTTCCTTCTGAATACAAGCCTGTGATTTATTAACGAGGGAACTCTCACTTTTTTGCAATTTCGCGATTCTCAGTTTCCTGCTCTTGTACATTATTACCGCCACTATCCTTGAAAAATAATCATATCTTGTGTCAGAAGAGAAGTAGAGATTTTCTTTATTATATGCGCATTCCTCTTCAAACTTTTCTTTATTAGCACCTTGAGCTTTACACACAATCTGTATAGTATTATATATTAGATCAGATATTTGAACATTAAGTTGCTGCGCTCTTAATTAATTTTTTATCCCAAAACAAAAGACATTTACTTTTTAATTTCTTACACGAATATATCTAATTCTAATGATATATGTATATATATATTGGAAAATTAATTAATAATCTAATTATGCTAATTTTTAAAATCTGCGACGTATACTCCCACTGTTTCCTATAAGCTCTCTTTTAATACCTACCATACAAATTACAAAATATACTTTAATTAATATGTCAATTTTCTTCATGTGCAAGGTATAATTGAAAAACATCAATGAAGATAGTTTCACACTTTTTTTATTCAAAAAGATAATATAACAAGATATTCGATGAGTACTTGAAAGTTGGAATATAATATCATCTGAGTCTCTTAGAATTTTTATATAATATAATAAATAAAATAAATAAATTGATATTAAATTTCAAATCGAAAATATAGGTTAATACAGTACTTAATAAGATAATAGAAAAGTTAAAACAGATTTTTCACAAGCAAAAATAATTAGTTAAGGTTTTTATTTTATTTTTGATATAATAGTTTTTTTTTTGGTTGCCCATCCAGTATTCAGAGTTTCGCCCTGACTAATCTAAATCCGACCCGCGTCGCGCATCTGACTATTTTTTTTTTTTTTTTGGGTAAAAGGCTATTTTTGATATAATAGTGGGCAGGAACGAAGTGGGGCAAATAGTAAAAGCCCAAAATAAAAACGCTCAACGGAAGCCCAGCCCGCTTACCTGATCATGATAGCTTGACCGAACCGGATCCATTTTCTCAAGGTAATGAGCGTATATACCTTTTTCAATATTATATCAAAAAAAAAATATATACCTTTTTCAATAATATTTATAATTAGCGCGTACTTTCGACGAGTCAGTGAAGTCTTTCGTTCCCGCCATGGAGATCGATTCGGAGAGGAGTCTCTGCAGAGCGCTTTGTGCCTACAACTCCATGGTTCACTGCTCTCCCACCCTTATTTTCTTCTTCCTTTCTCTTTTCTTTCTGGTTTTTTTACTTGTAGTTAGCTCTTTGTTCAACCTATTGAAGTTTATAGTTTGGTTAATGGAAAACTCTGACAAAAGCCTCACAGAGAACATAAAACAGAAAAAAATGTATAGGAAGATCTTGCAGTTTCCCGTTTACTGTCAACCTGTTTTGCCCTACAAGAGCTATTTTATCTTAAGGTCTTTATGTCCCTTGCCTCTCATTGCAGGATGAAGTGTTT
Organism: Acacia pycnantha; assembly: GCA_025563575.1. Classification (NCBI taxonomy): domain Eukaryota; kingdom Viridiplantae; phylum Streptophyta; class Magnoliopsida; order Fabales; family Fabaceae; genus Acacia; species Acacia pycnantha. The sequence goes on from JAMWYP010000013.1 coordinate 277,255, forward strand.
GGAATTCAGAAAGAAATGTATAGGGGGCAGCAATACAGTCATCTTTACTTTGCTCGTCTTCACTTGATGAGAACTCTCTTGTATTCCCTTGCATCCCAGTGGAAACCTCATTTACCTGGTACCTAATTTTCCTGTTTTGAACTTTCTACTAAGCTTTTAGTGGAAAATTTTTACAACGCTAACTGTCAAACCCGTTCCAGCATTTTTTTCCCAGTAATTTTCTGTTGCTAATCATTTGCATTCATGTTTAAATTATTTTCTTTGTTAGTTTGATTTGGGAATTACTTCAAAATCCTCGAGGGTTCCACTGAATACTCAATTATTCTGGTTTTTACTTTCCCCTTTCGCATCGTTGGTTTGAAGCCTCAAATTCTGGGAATAAAAATGTAGTTCTTAGCTTACTAAAAACCAACAAGTTCTTGGTTTGATTATTTCATGTAGCTCTTCTCGTAAAGTTAAGCTCATGATGATGGCTCCTCCGCGCAGGTCTTTAATTTTGGATGTGGCACTGAATTAGAAGCTTCCTTCCTTGCATCAACTCAAAGATGTAGACAATGAAATTATTAAACCTTGAAAGTATAGAATGTTCATTGTTTCTTTTTTTTAAAAAAAAAAAAAATTAAATTGTGTTCATCAATCTTCATTTTAGGAAACCCTTGCTGGGCTTCCGGGTCATATAATTAGTTGTGGGGAAATCGAGGCTGGCTTTGCGATTTAATAATGCTAACAATATGTTGGTCGTTTGAGGTTTTAAGTAAATTAAATAAATGATGGAGCCTATGCGCTCATTTGTAAGCTATATTCGAGTAAGAGGAGTTCTCTTTGCTGTTTGTACTTTCTCTTTGTCCTTGTAATTATGGTAAGAAGTTATTTACTGGTCTAGATTTGCTGCAGTATGCACAGTGTTGGGACTGGAGGAGGGCAAGGAATGTATCATCGTTGGAACTCTTTATAAACACATGAAGCTTAAACCTTGCATACTTGATGAATATTCTAAGGAGGCAGGAATTTCTTTATGTTTTTTCTATTAATTTTACATGTTCTGTTCATGAAATTCAGAATAAAATGCGAAATTGCTATATACCTATGCTAATTATTTACAGAGATCTAAAACGCCACTCGTCAAGCCTCATAACTTCATGCACCCAGATGATCATCTGATTTTGGAAGATGAAAGTGGGAGAGTAAAACTCAGTGGGGATCTCATTTCACCTCCTGTGTATATAACAGGTCCGTATCTTGAACAACTTATCTTACTCATTTAAAATAGTTTTCAGGTGAGAATGGCCATCCCAAAACATTATTCCCAAGTCCAACTAGTCCAAAAGGACCAAAGTGTAGGTGTGGGTATCTGTAGCTTCTTTACTTTTTCTTAAATACTGTTCAGGGAGGGGAAGTTGATTGGAACAATACTGGATTGCTAAGCAAACACGGACCATGGTCATGGGATTGTTTTGTGTGAGTAGAAAGGTTTTTTATTTCTTAACAGTGAACCAGAATCGTAGCTGATGAAATAAATGCTCTAAAGATCCTGCTAACATGACCAATGCATCAGTGGCCCAAATGAAAATATGGATGCCTCATGCCATGCAATCCTCCTTTGACTTTGATGTGGACATAACGAAACCCCTTTGACATGTCCTAAGCTGTTATATTTTTAAAGTCTGAGTATTGCAAATAAGGAAAATTAAATTATCCATTCACGGACACTGATAAAGGATGAGGTTTGTAGAATTATGTTGTGTTTGTAATGTTTGAAAGCTTTTGTAAAGTAAGCAAGCTTTTAAAAGATAGAGAGCATACAGAGAAAGGGGGAAATTAGAGTAATTTCACACTGCATTCCATAAAGGTTTGTCCCAGATTGGAGGGATATTCTATGATTTTTTTTTTTTTAAAAATCATGATGTGTTACGTTTCATTATATTCTTTGGCTATTTCCATTACATGACAGTTTCTGCACTTTTCGTGCTGCTTCATTAGCAGATGGCTGCTATCTCCTGCTTTGTTTCTTTTTCTGAGCTTGTCTGGAATTTTGACATTGTTACCACTCAATATTGCCTGTTCTCATAGAAATATGATGAGCCGGTCATGCAAATCATTGTCCGTTGATATGTTATTGTTTCATTTTGACATCATGTGTGACAGGGATCGTAGTTGCAATACATGGAAAAGAAACTGGGGCAGGTGATTTTTTGGTTTTAGATGTCCTGGAAGCTGGCCTACCACCACAAATAGAACTTCCTCTTAAATCAAGTACTTCTTCCTGATCATTTACATCTGTGATGATTCCTTTACCTTAATAGAACGTGTGGATTGGAAGTTAGTTTATCAAAATGCCCTTCAGAAGTATTTGTCTCATGTGGTAGACTTTGATATTTAAAATCATTAGTCTGGCATGTCATTGTAGAGCGTCTACGGTCTACCTGAGTGAGCATGATGTTAATACATTTTCTGCACAAAACTGTTTCTTCTCATCTGAGCTGAGAAGTTTTGATCATTGAAAATTTTGATTCCTGATTAGTGTGGTAGACTGTCTTATGTTTTTCTTCTGTTTACCATGGCTGTCCTTTCATTTGATGTTGTATGCTTCAACTTTTTCTTGAAGTGAAACTAATTTCTTAAGTTGCTTAATATTTTGTCACGCTTTGGAAACTGCTTATACTAAGGTTGTTGCTTTATGTTTCATTTGTCATACTTTTACTAACTTGGCTGCAATAAATAAGCTTGCCTTTTTGTGCTTCAAGCCAAACATTATTTATGCAAATTCATTTTATTCTGGTTACTAAAGCTTCCCCTTGTAATGAAGGTGTTGGTGTAAGATTTATTTAACCTTGGTTTAACAGGGGAAGACAAATATGTTGTGTTTGTGTCTGGGTTAAGTGTTGGGAGCAGCAACTCCAATCCTCTCCAATTTCAGCTCTTCATTGATCATATTACCGGTCATTTAGGAGATGAGAAGGTTTATCCTGACCTTTTTGAGCTTTCATATTAGTATTTAAATAACCTTCCAAACTCTTAACTTGTCCATAACAAATTAAACAGGAGCAAATTTTGGCATCTCAAATTGCACATGTTGTCATAGCAGGGAATTCTGTCGAGTTCCATCGTGAACTTCTTAATGGGCAGGTATGCAGCTCTATTGATCGAGTTTTTTTAATGATCTACTACTTCAGCTTCTCACCTTTCCTATAATGTTGTTTTCTGTGTACATGTCTTTTTTTGGGGGAGGATTTAAATTTTCCGTCAGTACTCAACGTATCTGCTTTAATCTATGGCCAAAAGAACTACACACACACACACATATATATGTACATATACACATACATACATACCTACACACACACACACATATATATGCAGGTTCTATACATGTATCTGCAGGCTCCCCTTAATTTACCCCAGCAACATGCTACTATATCTCATTTAACAAATTTTTGGGAAAATTTTAACCTTTTAGGTTGTGTTGATCATATATTTAAAATATACATCTTATAAGGTCATTATGCTGCACATTTGCAGAATTTGGCTGCAAAGGATCTCTCAAGGTTGTCTGAACCAATAAAGGAACTTGATATTCTGTTGAACCAGGTGAACTGAATTTGTTTTGTAGTTAGATATAGTCTTTGTCTTTACAAATCAAATTGCATAATGTTTTTACATATCTTTAGATCGCCGTTGGTTTGCCTTTGGATATCATGCCAGGACCCAGGGACCCAGCTAACTACTCATTACCACAGCAGGTTCTTATTCTATCCTTAAAGAGTGTATACAGGCTGATCTTTTTCTCTTTTGGGACTTTAATACTATGATTTGTTCTTTTCAGCCTCTTCATAAATGCCTTTTCCCTGGGTCATCTGCTTATAACACTTTTAGATCGTGCACAAACCCTCACTGCTTTGAGCTTGATAATATTAGGTAATTAATTTTTTTAGCGTCATTATTGTCTGCTAGAACTGTGTCTTAAACTGACACCTACTGCTTCTAGATTTCTCGGGACATCAGGTCAAAATATAGATGATCTTGATAAGTATTCTGATGCCAAAGATAAACTTGAATTCATGGAAAGGACTTTACTGTGGAGGCATTTGGCACCAACAGCACCTAATACCCTTGGTATACATTACATATGCTGCAATGCATTTATGCATTTACTTGTTTGCACTTCCTGAAAACAGCTGTCTAATTGCTGAAGATTCTAGAAAGCTAAAATCTGGAATTTTGTCTTGGATGTCCTTATTTCTTACCGTCGTATTAATGTTTCTTTCAGGGTGCTATCCTTTCACTGATAGGGATCCTTTCTTCCTTGAGAGCTGTCCCCATGTATATTTTGTTGGCAATCAAGATAAATATGAAACTCGTGTGATTAAGGGTATCTTTATTTTGAATTTTTCTTAAAAAAAATGCTCCTTTGGTCCTAAATATAGGACCTAGTTTATAGTGCAAATGCTAGGTCCTACAACTTTTGCTCCCCTCCACACTCAAATCAAAAGAAAAAGAAAATCATATATGATTGCATGTGGGTTTTGCAGGATCAGAAGGGCAGTTGGTGAGACTCATTTGCGTTCCTAAATTCAATGAGACTGGAGTTGCTGTTATGGTGAGCTTTAATTTATTCACACGATACCTAAATCACTTCCACAAGGATTTGAATAGCTTATCTCAAGGGTCTGAGTTACTTATCCTGAATGTACAAATTAAACTTATCATTATGATAATAGCCCTCGAGCTGATCAAACAATTTGTCTTTATAAATGATTAATAAATTGGGTAAGATTCTTAGCTGGAACTTTTGTGCGCTCCTTCTTATTGCTTTTAAATCTTCTATATTTGAATAAAATGAGTTCACAAAAAAAATAATTATAAGAAAATAATGTAAATGATTTATGCTATATTTCTTTGTTTTCAACTCAAGGGGGTTTTTGAAAATCGTGGAAAATAGGATTATTTAAAATTGGTTCAATATTACCAGCAATTCTGCATTGATATTATGCTTGTTAGCCTTGATAACTCAATTAAAAAAAAAAAAAGTCAGTTATTTTGGCTTCTACTCATTTGATGAAAAACTGAGGCAGGACTAGGAATGGAGAGCGTTATGTTTTTCCTGGTTGAATTTATTGTTTAAGACTTAAGACCTATGGTAGAGGTTTTAATATGACATGATTCTTTATCAATACTTAAATTTCTCTCTTTTCCGTTTTTTTTTTTTGCAGCTGAATCTGAGGGATCTTGAATGTCATGCCCTTAGTTTTGGGACACAATTCAGCTCTTAAAGATGCGCAACGAAGTTTCTGTGGTAACTGAAGATGTGGCCTCTAATTTTACCATTGGTTGAAATATAATGCCGTACAAGTTAGTTGTGATGCATGTACGCATATGTGCTAGTTTTCATTTTGTGAAAAATGGATGTATTTACATCACAGGCACGACAGCATACTGCAGTTTACATTTTATGGGAAGTTCGTTAATTGCTGCCATCTCTGCCCTAAAATAGAAAGCCAAGAGGTAAAAATGGGTGCTCAAAGCTGATGAAGGAGTTTTTTTAGTGTCGGTGTAGTGCTCTAATTTATACACTTGGAGTTGAGTTTTTCATACTCGTAGTTGCATGTTTATGCATTTGGTGTAACATTTGGGAAACTAGAATTGTATTAATGAGAAGGGATTGTATTTTCCAGCATAAAATCATTTATTACTATACCCTTTCCAGTTGGTGCGGTAATAACTATAAAAGATGGTATCACATCTGCTATGCCTGTTCTAATAACCTCTTCCCAAGTATATAAATAAGATTTCCACACACCCATTCCAAAATAAAGCCATCAACTTACAAGACTTGTGTACATGTTTTGAATAGTTTCTAAAAATAAATGGTGCAATTCTTTTCGTATCTATAGTCAACCTTTTTTCATCAAATATAATTAACAATTTTACTACTTATTTGTTATTGACAAATGGCAATCCCAATCTAAAACGTCTGCCGGGATTGTGCACCTGGATTTCTGTATTGTAGCTATCATGAAGTGACATGCCATGCCCCACAAATCATTGTAAACTCATGCCCAACGGTTATATATTTCTTTGGATAATTCTGTATTTGTCATTTAGTCGTTGGCATTATCATAACGGTCCGTTTTCCACATACCAATACGCCACCTCTCAATATTAAAATATGAATCATACAACAAAACCTCATAAAAGTAACTTATAAGCAAACCCATTTTTCTCACAATGGAAATTCCTGCCTCGGCCTCTGTTAAAGTTCAACATATAACCAAGAAATCTTCGGATGAACTCCTTAGAAAGTTTGCTGATGACTCCGACAAGAAGCCCCAGAAGAAAAAAGATTTGCGTGCGACCAAACGTCGAAATAAAAATTGGGCCGTAACAAGTGACGGTGAATGTGAGAGCCCATCAAGTGGCAGCACCACTTTAGTGGAAAGGAGGTCACTTCTACCGACACGGAGGCCGGCAATGCTCCAGCTACTTAGGATTGAGAGTGCACAGCTCAGACCAAGGGATGTCGGGAACGAGTTTCTATTGTCATTCATTGAAAAGGTGAGGTTCATTCACCTCCTTAGAAAAGCTCTACTCTTATTCTTGTTGATAAGCATTAAGCAATGTGACTGAGTGAGAGGTTCTACTAGAATTGTTATGGTCTAAAAAACGGTACCTGCAAACTGTCATTAGAATGTCTAGGTATAAATGTATACTTGAGATGGGTAACACTGTGTTGTAAGGAGTTGGTGCGAAGATTAGACATTTCATTTCTTCTGTTATAAACTTATAAATCGTTCATGAATAAAAGCTAGGACAATACTCTGTTTTTTATATGCATTTAATGACATTTTGACAGCCTTGGCCTGGTTTCGTGATCCAAACCAGGCGTAACATTTTTGGCACTTAAAATTTCCTAAATCAAGGAGACTAATTAAAAAAAAGGACACATACACACATTTATGTATATGAAATTGAAATTTTCAATCCTTTAGGACGGTGATAGTGAGAAACAGAGATTATAATGTATTAGACATGTAGTCCCTTTTGAGAAAAGAGATTGTTGAAACATGAAAGTTGACACGTGTGGATGAAAATCAAAGTGGTGATGATGGAACTTGTCGTTGGCCTTTCTATTGTTATTATTATTGCTATCTACTAAAACACGTCAATGCCAATGCTTTAATTCATTGCTTCCTGCAGGTGTGGCGTAGAACCATACAAGGGGCCTCTAGAGTTTTCATTGAGAAGCATTATTATCGCCACAAGATTCTCAACAGTGACACTTCTTAACTGAGCTCCCAACATGCCACTTGGCACTTCCTCTGTGATTTTTTTTCTTTTGGGGTTTTGCACATTATACTATCCTTTCATCTCAACCTTGAGTCTTGGAGGGATTACATTCCATGTACTTGTAATCGTACTCCATACAAAAGTGCATAATACTGGGTTTGTCTCGTGAACCTCTTTATTTCCTCTTATGCTCATCTCTTTTGAACAGGAACCTGCTTGGTGATTTATTTGGCACACCTAAATCCTTACCCATCTCAACTAACTTCAAAAAGGTCTCACTTTGACGCTGTACCTTTGCTTTGAGTATCATATTCACATCACTTGTTCACTTGACGCTGTACCTTTGATCTTGCAAGAGAAAATGCATGAATTTAACTTTACCTCGGGATCAAATGTTATGTTCGTCTAGCGTCAAGAAAAAAGGTGCTGGGAAAAAAGTCCCAAGCAAATATAGTAATTCGACAACAAAAATATGTTTTTTTTACGTTTATCAGATACCTTGATGGTGTCAAATAAAAGGCGATTCTCAAAGTGATCATGTTTTTGGAGAAATGAATCACTTTCAGACACTGGCCATACAAGGTCCCAAGATGTCTCAATATAAATGTAACAGATGGGATTTTGGGATCATCTAATGAAAAAGGTTTTTTTTTTTTTTGGAAAAAAAGGTTCATCGCCAGGTAGCAACTACAAACTTTGAAAGCAGCTGTAAAAGTGAGGGATTAAATAAGATTAGCTGAAAAGTGAAGGAAGATAAAACCGAATATTATTGAAATGAAGAAAGAGAGGCTTGTGATTCAGAAAAGGCCACTTCACAAGCCGCATGTGTTGAGTTACTTTCCCTTCTGTTCTGGAAAACAACATGCCCTACGATCTGCTAATCACTCCCTTTAATCATCCCACCTTGTTGGATAAATTTATATGCCCACAACTACTCAATCACACGTGTCCCTTTTAGCCATTCCATCGCTTCGCAAATATATATGATCTGCTATGCCCAATATTCATCCTGGATCAAAATCTATTTGAACTTTGTTTTTTCACACGCAAGCAAGAAGAAAAATCGAAACTTTTATGCAGATCACAGTTCATTGGACCAGAAAGTCATATGGGCATAGCAAATGGCATGCTCGTTTGGCATTTCGTTCGGATCATCAATAAGCAAAATAAATGACCAACAAATGTTGCACGCAAACGCTGAGATTGAAAAGCAACCAAACCTGAATGAACATATATAAACAGACGAATTCTCAATCATTACTACTATTCCTCCGGTTCTCATTATAAGACTGGCTTGACTTTTTCAGAGAGATTAAAAAAACTATATAAGTTATTTAATCATATCACATGTTATATATTCTTAAATTATATATTGGTTTATTAGTCAAACTAATTAGTTTTGAGAAAAAAATAAAAATACTCTAAAAATAATTTAATTAACTTTCTTAATTTTTCCAAAAAAAAATTTAACTTAGTCATATAATTAAGGTGGAAAAAGTAATTAGGTTGAACCCTATAAAGGAAAACGGTTCACAATTGGCATGTACTGACAATAGTGATCACCCAAGATGTCACCATATTTCCAAATCGGCCTAAGCAGGTTAGCAGCTGAGCTGCTACCCGAGTTCACTCAATTTTGACAATCAATATCAATGGCAATCATGTAAATAGGCTTTTGCAAGAAAATAGAAAATGTGGTCATAGGAAATTTGCATTAAAAATTGTTAGTAAGAGGGAGGGAGGAGGATTGATGAGCGCTTCTCTTTCCCTTTCTTTCATCGACTTCATAACAAAGTCAACACAAGCTTTTGTCAACTTTCCTCTTCCATTCACTACCCATCTCCCTTCTCAGCAAGCATTCTGTAATCTGCGCTTTCTCTGGAAAGCATTGGTTTCTTCCTTTGCTCAAAGCCCTTCGATCCCCCAATCTTCTGTTCTCTCTTCCATGTTTGACCCCTTCCTTTCTCTTTCAACTCTATAAAGAAAACCACTCATTTCCTTCTTTTGACGGCCCAAGATCAGATCTTTTGTTGTTTTGGAACTCTGATCGTAAACTCCCTCTACTCAAAATCCATTCTTTGACTTATTCTTTCCAGGATACGAATTTCTGCTCTCTCTCTTCACATCATTACTTACTTGGTTGGTCTCCTTTGTCCACTATCGTCTGTTGCTAGTGAATTACAATCTTGGCAATCTTTTTCTTGCTTCAAGCAGTCATCCTCAAAATATTATATTCCCACTCTCGATGAAAGGATTAAAATTTCAAGCTTACGGATTTAATATTCAAGTTTCCGGAATCCGCAGAGTGTTGTCTTGAGGAATCCGGGTTTTCCTGTGGAGAATCAGGGCTTAATTTCTTTTAGGGATTTGTTAAAGAGGGAAATGTGGGATGTTTTCGTGGTTGGCAAGGATAGTTTCAGCGTGCTTGAGGCCGGTCAGGTGGTATGCCCGCATGAACAAGGATGACGTGGATGATACTTCCTCGATTGAAGACACTCTGCTTTGGTATAAGGAGCTCGAGAAACACTCGTGCGGCGAATTCTCTTATGCTGTGGTTCAGGCCAATGAAATTATCGAGGATCACAGCCAGGTCGAGACTGGCTCCGACGCTATGTTCATCGGCGTGTACGACGGCCACGGTGGTCCCGAGGCGTCTCGGTTCATCAGCGACCACCTCTTCCATCATCTAATGAGTGAGTATTATGGAATTACGTACTAAGTTGTCGCTTCATATCACTCAAAGGGATTTATTTCCTTCAGCATCATCATCGAGGTTGACTTTCTGGACTTATTGGATGTGAATAATCATGGTGATTTTCTTTTCTTTTTTCCCCCTTCTTAGGATGGTCCTCTGGCTTATATGGTATCGGCATCATATGGTTTTGTTGCGTTGTTAATGCGATTGCAGGAAACCTAGTTGAAAATTTAATTTGCTTTCGTTTTCCTCCTCCCTCACTTCTCTTTTCCTCTTCGAGGATGTTTCTTGAACTGAGGGAGTAAGGATCTTTCCAAAAAAAAAATGAAAGGTAACAATTATTGATTGTATACCAAATAAGTAAGGACTGGAAATTTGTTTTCAGAACCATCAGTCACCCAGTAATTTATGGTATCATTTAGATAATCAATAAGGATCCTCTGCTTCTTTAATTTGAGGGTGCATTGAAAAATTAATTTTCCATTTTGAGATCATCCATAAATTGGGATTCATGGTATGAGATCTAAGGCACATGCCACATATCGATTGATTGACCTGTGGTTTTGCTTGAGTTTAAGTAGTATGGGTAATCTGGTTACAGGGATAGCTCGAGATGATGGTACTATATCTGAAGATATCCTGAGAGGTGCTGTTTCTGCGACTGAAGATGGATTTCTGACTTTTGTGCAAAGGAGTTATGGTATAAAGCCATTGATGGCGGCGATCGGTTCCTGTTGTCTGGCTGGTGTTATTTGGAAAGGGACATTATATTTGGCCAACCTTGGAGACTCTCGTGCTGTAATTGGTTCTGTAGATACATCTAATAAGATCGTTGCTGAGCAGTTGACTAGAGAGCACAATGCTAGCAAAGAGGAGGTTCGACGTGAACTTAGGTCCTTGCATCCTGAAGATTCCCAGATTGTAGTCATGAAGCATGGAACTTGGCGCATTAAGGGCATCATCCAGGTTTTCTCTTCTTTTCAGAAGCACTTGTTAATGTTAATGGTTCATGTTCGTTATGTTTCCATCTTTGTATTTCTATGAAGCATATGTAGGTTTTGAAGATTAAAAGCATGCTCTTTGTAGTTGTTAACACATGATGGATAAGATGGTAGGTGATGTTCCTTTCTATTTTAGGTGGAATCCTTACTCATGATAAACCGTACTTGTACAAAAACTTAGCATACATGAATGTGTGTATCTACTCTGATCTGGCTTTCTGCATTTGATTTCTGTTATCCTCTAATTTAATCAAATCATTGTAGTTGTTTTTGCGGTAGGAAATAATTAATATGATTGCTGATAGTAACTCAGAAGTTTCCTGATTCGCTCCACACCATTCAGGTATCGAGATCTATAGGTGATGCATATTTGAAAAGACCAGAGTTTTCTCTTGATCCTTCATTCCCACGATTCCACCTACCAGAACCTATCCGGCGTCCTGTACTGACGGCCGAGCCGTCTATATGTTCAAGGGTCCTACAACCGAATGATAAATTCCTAATATTTGCATCTGATGGACTTTGGGAACACTTGACAAATAAGGAAGCTGCAGAGATCGTGCATAACAACCCCCGAACGGTATGCTTTTGTCCTACTACTTTGTTTCCATTGATATTTACAAACAGCAAATTAACCTCATTCACCATGATGCTTTTCTTTGAATGTCAGGGGATAGCAAGGAGACTGCTTAAAGCCGCCCTGAACGAGGCGGCTAGGAAACGAGAAATGAGTTACAAAGATCTGCAGAAGGTTGAGAAGGGGATCAGGAGGTTCTTTCACGATGATATCACGGTTGTGGTGGTCTTCATCGACCACGAGCTGGTGGGGAAGAATGTTGCTGTACCAGAATTGTCCATCAGAGGCTTCACTGACACGGTTGGTCCATCCAATTTTAAGGTCGTCCGGGATTGATGATTCGTCAAAGCAATGTTCACTCTCTAGTTTTACCTACAAAACTTGAATGAATCTGCTTGTTTTTATAAACGTCGCATATCACATTGACATTTTTGCAGGACCTCATCCCTGTTTACTCTGAACATTTCTCAGTACCTAACCTTACGAATTGACACCTCATCCTTTAGACTGGTGCTTTTTTTTGGGGTTAATATAATCTTTAATCTCTCAAGTTTGTCATCATTTTGGTCTTGGTTCTTCAAATTTCAAACCATTAGTTTTAGTACAAATCTTTATTGAGTTATAGAGACCAATGTTTTAAATAAAATGAAACTTGAGGGACCAAAATCAAAATGAGGGCAAAGTTGAGGAACCTAAGATTATATTAACCTTTTGAAGTTGTAGAGAAGAGACAGACATTGAAGTGTGACAGTATATTTCCTCGTTTGTTTGAATAAAGTCTGATAATTTGGAGTATGATATTACTCACATGGCTGATCAGTTCTATTTATAAAGACGTGAGTTAGGGGCTTTCTTGTTCCTTGTGGTCATTGATTCACACGATCATGCTTATAAGTGCGCGGAAAATGGGTGTAAATATCGAGCTATTTTAATTAATGAGCAAGCCGAAGTTGTCTTCCCTGATTTATTGTTTCTTTTCTAAATAAAGAAACATGAGTTAATTGAAATTTTTATAATTTTGATTAAAAGTACACAACTTTTTCATTGTTTTTAAATTATACCTTTTTTTTTATCTTGTCTGAAGTAATGAAGTAAAAGCATTTCTTCTCAATGGCAGAGGCGGTTTTTTTATGCTTGATTAGTGGCAAACTTTTTACTGATATTGCTTCCACAAAAACACATTTATGTGCGTTTGCTCTGTATAGAGGCGGCACATCACATTTTCCATATTCTGTAGTTGGTGATTTATGTCTTGCTGTATAATTCTCATCCATTTCATCTTTCATTTATCGGGTTTTCTCGCAACAAAGAGATTCATACTGATACTTGCTTTGGCAACAAACAAGAAAGTCATTCGTACTGCTCGCTTGACCTCCACCCACGAAGTTTTTTTCCCCCCCGATATCCGTGGGAGTGAGTGCAGAATAATATATTGCAAGTCCGAGGATGCTCTGACAGGTGACATCTTTGATCAAGTTAACATGATTACATCATACTTCATTCACCGGTTGTCCTAAATATAAGACAGGGTTGACCAGGAAACTGTACATATTATCATTATTACCGATCAATTATATATCTCAAAGTGTCAAATATATTATTACCGTGCCCAGGAAAAGATTAGCTAATTGCTGTCGAGACAATTCGCTCCTGGATAACTTGTTTAAAAATCCGTGATATTCTCGTAAACTAGCCAGCACCAGGTTCGCATATTAACTCATGGCATTGATGATCAATCATTTTTTTATTGCAGTAATTCAAAAATCAAGTACATAATAGCCATCTAATTGTAGCTTAGCAAAAGAATTGCTGATTCAACCTCACAAATCGGTAACCATGCACGGCTCTTCTACAAAAAAGAAAAAAGTTTTTTTTTGGGGGGGGGGGGGGATGCAATGAAAAACAAAACGACGAAATCTTACATATCTTGCCTGTTTTTCATGCTCTTAAACCAATCATATGAGGGGGGGAACACAGAGAGAAACATGTTTAAAAGAAAAAAGTTCAAGAGTAGGAATAGAAGCTCCGCAACCAGTGGATGCTACTTCTGTCGTACAAAATCTATAACGTGAATTCCTGGTCCACTTGCTTCCCATAATTAGAAGCATTTCCTGTGAACGATTGATGGCCCGGATTCATCGTACTCAGCCTTGGCAATCCACATCTGCACTCAGGATTCAGGAATGATTGCATATCAAAAATACTTGAAACTAGATTACAGAAATTATCAAATTAACAGTCCACCAATAGGCCTCTGCGAAACAAAGTATGCTGCTTGGATGGTTTGAGTTGACTAAAAGAAGCAGAACAGTGCCATGCTCAAATTAGGCCCAAAAAGAAACATAATAATCTTTCTGCTACTAAATATAAAATAAAGTCAACTTGTTTAGAGATATTAAAAAAGCTCATTAAATTACTTTAAAATATTTATATTTATCATTTTTTCTCCAAACTATTTTGCCTAACTTACAAACTGATATACAATCCAATAATACACAACATATGATATGATTCAATAACTTACTTAGCTTCCTTAATCTCTTCAAAAAAAGTCAACCCTGTGTTATATTTAGAACTGGAGAAAGTAACATTCTTTCACCCCATTCCCCATGGGAAAAAAAAAACTAATCCCTATTACAGACTAACATTGTGTTTCATTGCTTCCCATAAACTGACTATTATGTTTGGCATATCCTCTTTTGGTTGATTTTTCCTTTATTTGATCAAATTCATGCTCGTTCTAGTCATAAAATTTTCCAAATAAATTAGCTGCATTACCTCTGCAAAATCCAACAGTTCTGTAACACGTATTAATATATAGATAGATAGATAAATAGATATAACTCTACCTGTTGGAAGGTGCTGAGAGACGCCAAAATGGAGCCTCCAATCCAGACGCTATACTTCCTCTCTGGAGGTGCAACCACCTTGATTTTCATGCTACTAGGTGCCAAAGCTGTGATCTCCTTACTCATTCTATCAGCAATGCCTGGGAACATTGTGGTACCACCACTCAAGACAATGTTACCGTAGAGATCCTTCCTAATGTCAACGTCACACTTCATGATTGAGTTATATGTTGTTTCGTGTATGCCAGCAGCTTCCATCCCAATCATGGATGGCTGGAAGAGTACTTCAGGGCAGCGGAATCTTTCAGCACCTATTGTGATCACCTGCCCATCAGGCAGCTCATAACTCTTCTCAACAGATGAGCTGGTCTGTGCCGTTTCCAGCTCTTGTTCATAATCAAGCGCAATGTAGGCTAATTTTTCCTTCACGTCTCTCACAATTTCACGCTCAGCGCTAGTGGTGAAAGAGTATCCACGCTCAGTCAAAATTTTCATCAAGGCATCAGTGAGATCACGCCCTGCAAGATCCAAACGCAAGATTGCATGTGGGAGGGCATAGCCTTCATAGATGGGAACCGTATGGCTAACACCATCTCCAGAGTCCAGAACAATACCTGTGAGAGCATATAAACTGCGTTGTCATCTCGTTCCATACAGCAAGCAAAGTACTATGTGCTCACAGTCAGCAGACTGGCAGAGAGTAAATTTTTTGTATGAAACCAATGAAAAAAATAAGAAGACAGAATTCCTTACGAAATCAAAATGCTAAAATGCCACAAGTTATCCAAATAAGTTGCTCCTAAAAGAAATCTGTTTCCCTAATCATTATAACAGCCTAAAGAAAAGTACAATAACAGGATTGCTACACATACAAATTGTCTAAACATCATTATTGCCCACATGCATTAAATTTTAAAATCGGTTAATTATACCAATGTTAAAAACTTAAAAACAGAAAATAAATGTTGACGATTTGTTACCAGTTGTTCGGCCGCTAGCGTAAAGGGAAAGGACGGCCTGGATAGCGACGTACATGGCTGGAGTGTTAAAGGTCTCGAACATAATCTGAGTCATCTTCTCACGATTAGCCTTGGGATTGAGAGGAGCTTCTGTCAGGAGAACAGGATGCTCTTCTGGAGCCACACGGAGCTCATTATAGAAAGTGTGGTGCCAGATCTTTTCCATATCGTCCCAGTTGCTAACAATGCCATGTTCGATGGGGTATTTCAGAGTCAGAATACCTCTCTTTGACTGAGCTTCATCCCCAACATACGCATCCTTCTGTCCCATACCAACCATCACACCAGTGTGGCGAGGGCGACCCACAATGCTAGGGAATACAGCCCTTGGAGCATCATCTCCAGCAAACCCAGCCTACAAATGTGACATAGATAAAATGATATATACTTACGCGACATATATCTTCATGAGATAGATCCTGATTATCACAAGCTCGGATCCTTACCTTGACCATTCCCGTTCCATTGTCACAAACAAGAGGCTGAATATCCTCACCGTCTGCCATTTTTTATCGATTGTTGCAGACAAGCACCGACCTTAAACCAAAATACAAGGTAGAAACAAATCAAAAACAGAAATAATAGGAAACAGACAAGAGCCCATTTCATAAGATAAAGTGGTAAAGGTGACGCCCAAATCCATGGGTGTGAGCAAACCCAGATGCAATCATACAGAGCAGCTCTCCGATGCTGCGTAAAGGATCGCCATTTGTAGCCTTTACCGCTATTGAATTCGCAAAAGACATAAAAAGATAACAACAGATTCATTCAAAATTCTAAGCAGCTAATATGCCACATGTCCGATCTCAAAAATTGCCCCTACACATCCCGTTATGATCAGGAAACCTTGAAATTTCTGAATGTTCTGAAACTAACCCAAACTTCATGTTTTTCATTACATGCCTAGTGCATTTCAGTATCCTGCAATGGAAGAAAAATTGAGCATCAATCGGATCAAATGATGCTCAAAATATCTCATGACATTGGATCATAATGGAGAATCATTCCATTGTTACGAAAAGAAAGCGGTAACAAGATTCAGACATCTACAATTCGATCATACCAAAAAGATTAAGCTAATTAAAGATCACGGACAAGAATCGGAGAACAGAGAAATCGAGGTTCTTAATATTATGAATCCGTACCCCCAATGATGAGGAGGGGAACTGAAATCAAGAGAAGAATGTGTACCTCTGGAATAAAATGAGATGAGGGAATGTGCGTGGGTTTGAGAAGTGTCTTGTTTCTTGCACTTGTCTTTTTAACGGACTCTGCGACTGTGGCCGAAGTACCCGCGTGTTGTTTAAAAAAAGGAAGTCCAGTTCCTGAAATGAAATTCAACTCAAATGAACCGCAAATTCGCCGTCCTGAAATTCACGGCAGGACCCACACGGCCAAATTACATACAGCTGGCACACGTTGCTGCTTTTCTTTGCTGTGACTGATTTCTCCCTCCCTTTTTTTTCCTATTTGTTGTTATCGTAATCTAATATCATCCTACTGTATATTGGACGCACGTCATTGGATCTCAAATTTTTCTGAAGAGTAAGGCATTGAATATCAAATATATGTAACCCAAGGTAATTTTGGACTAGTGAATAATGATTTTGATGTAAAAACAACTCTTTCAGTAGAATATTGACAACTTCATCTATGAGTTTTAACGATTTCTTATGATTTTTTTAATATTAGAATATTTCTTAGACTTTCTTTACATTTTTGTAGTCCAGTGGGACATTAAAGGCATTTTCTCATAGATATACTCCTACAAATCACTTTATTAAGCTCTCCCTCCAAAATAACAAAATTTGCACTTATAATATTGACAGGAGCTTCACTAAAAAGGGTAATTTGGTCCACAAAGTAAAATTACCGAACTCTTCCTATGCTACTATTTTTTAAACAGCGTGCGTGCATGGGTGAATAAAATCTGGCATTGGCTTGAGGATAGCTTAATTAATACTCCCCGATCCTAATTATAAGAGCAAGTTGACTTTTTTAGATGAATTAAAGAAACTAATTAAATTACTTTAGAATATTTTTATTTTTTTATCCAAACTAATTAGTTTGAGTAATAAAATATTATATAATCTAAGGATACACACCATATGATATGATTAAATAACTTATTTATTTTCCTTATGATCTTATAATTAAGACAGAAGGTAGTAACTTTTTTTTCTTGGCCAGAGAATGCCATTCCAATTGGCACGTACGTACATATAGTGGGGAGTAGTCAGCCAAGTATTCATCACTGCAATCGGATCCTTCCTCCAACGGGATGTTTCAGAAAAGCAATCTTTAATATTAATTAATTTGTATATTTAACACACACATGTAATTACATAGACCCGACACGAGCAAAAAATAGATATATAATTGTAACGCGTGAAGAAATGTGGTGAAGAGGAATTCTATTAGTGGACGAGCTCACCTGTGATGCTAATGCTACAGATGCGCACGATTGATGGGTAGTTGGCAAATCCGTAATAAGGCAACGTAACACATAATGAAGTTGGACGATAACATAAATGAGACCTAGCTAAACATAATGATATGCGTAAATGTACGTATCCTTGCCCTCAATTTTTTTGCGTGCGCACGTGGGTATGTGACCAATACCATGGATAACCTTATTAACTGTAACGTACGATCTCCATTGCTGAAACAAGACAACAATTTTCAAATTCGTCAGGTTAAGTTTCTTTCTTAATCCTTTTTTATTATCCATCATTATCTTTAAATCACATTCATCCAATCAATCACAATATCACTTTAACATCATTCTCCTCTTCCCAATCAATGGTCCATATGGGCTAAGGAGAAGAAAATGAGAAAAGTGATTATGAAAAAATTCTCTCCCAGATTCGCCACGGTCTCTTCTGTGCTCAACGACGCAGGGATCAGTATAGGGGTCGATGGTGAACCCCCAATAAGTTATAAATAACTAAATTACATACAATACAAGTTTTTTAAAATTAATTAAAAACAGTGAATACGTAAGAATTATTTTTTTCCCTATATATATATATATATATATCTACATACCTTTTTTTTAGGAGAACGAGAGAAAAGACTGGTGGGAAAGTAGATAAATGAGTCATGTAATTAATTAATTGATGGTAAACATAAAAAATGAATCAAGTTTTTAGACAAATATAAAGTATGACTTCTCCCATCTTCAATATAAGACTTATATTCTTTTTATTATTAGTATTTACTTATATTCTTGGGAAAATCCCATATAAATACCAGTTGAATTTGTAAAACCCCCTGAAGCCCACTGAATTTGTTAAAGGACTAAGAAGGCAGACGGGGCAATGAGAGATATGCAATTTCAGGTGAAAAGTCCATATTGCCCTTAAGTAACTTTATGAACACACGGGAGGGAGTAAGACCACTCCATTCTCCTTCGACTGTCCTAACGTGTTCTTCATCGTCTTCATCGCGACGCTCGTTCTTCATCGTCTTCCTTGCGATGTCGTAAATCCTTTAAGAAAAATCTGATTTGATTTTCTGAAATTTTAATCGTTTTGGATGTGGTGGTTGTTAGGGTTATACTCTATTGTTGGAAGGTGAAGGAATGATAGATGAAGAAAAAGATGAACAGTAAAATGAGCTCAATAGGTTGAAAAATCTAGTAATAAACAGTAAATGCGTTTGAGGAAGAAGGTGAACAGTAAATGTGGACTTTTAACAAAATTCGTAATGGGATATATGAACAACTTTCAACGACTATTTTCATATAAACTGTCGTCGAAAGTTAAGCAAAAAGAAAAGTACTTTTAACGACTGTTTTTTCAAAAAAAATCATCAAAAACAATAATTTTAACGACTGTTTTTAAAAATAAATCGTCAAAGTTTTTGACAACTGTTTTCTTAAAAACAGTCGTTGTAACTTTTTTGTTTGTTTAACTTTCAACGATAGTTTAACGACTTTCAAAACTTTTAACGACTATTTTTAATAAAACAGTCTTTAAAAGTACTATTTTTGATAACTTTTTGTGAAAAAACAATTGTCAAAAGTACTATTTTTTTTTTCTTAACTTCCAACGACGGTTTATATGAAAATAGTCGTCGAAAGTTGTTCATCCCATTACGAATTTTGTTAAAAGTCTACATTTACTGTTCACATTCTTCCTCAAACGCATTTACGGTTCATTACTGGATTTTTCAGCCTCTTGAGTTCATCTTACTGTTCACCTTTTTCTTCATCTCTCCTTCCTTCACCTTCTAACAATGGAGTCCAGCCCCAACAACCACCACATCCCAAACGATTAAAAGTTTAGAAAATCAAATCAGATTTTTCTTAAAGGAAGACAATGAAGAACGAGCGTTGCGATGAAGACGATGAAGACGATGAAGAACGCGTTAGGGTAGTCAAATGAGAATGGAGTGGCCTTACTCTCTCCCGTGTCTTCATAAAGTTACTTAAGGGCAGTGTGAACTTTTCACCTGAATTTGCATATCTCTCATTGCCCTTATGTCTTCTCAGTCCTTTGACAAATTCAGTGGGTTTTAGAGAATTTTACAAATTCAATTGGTATTTATATGAGATTTTCCCTATTTCTTACCCTTCTTGAAATGTACTATTGAATGCAATTAATAGTGAGATATGAATCAATTAAAATTGACCCATGAATATGTATATACACCCACACCACACACGAAGAGGTATTTCATCATATCTTGGCGTTTTTCTAATTAAAAAAAAAAAAACACAGGGAGAGAAAAAGAAGAAGCACCTGCGTTTGCCCATTTTCTTCAAAATTCGACGATAACTGCAATCCATCAGGATTTGGAGGCACTTGCTTGGAGAACTATTCCATGTCTAAACTGAAACAGTCTCATCTTATCTCTTTCTCTGTAAGCCCTCTATTCAAATCTTCGGAACTGTAGAAAAGCAATGCTGAAAGCTATTCAGATCCTGGGATGTTCATCTAGCTTAGTTACTCAACGTTGGAAACCCCGCAGCAGTCAAGGTCTCCCTTCCATTGCAATCTCTTTCAAACCCTTTTCATCTTTCTACTCAGTACGTTTCTTGAAGGCACTTCCCACGATGGATTCTTGGCTCCTGCCCAAAGATTCGGTTCCTAGGACTCAATCAATATCAATCCATGCTTCATCAGCTCGTTCAGACCCGAATCCAGATGGCACCCCGTCGTCTCCTCCTCCGTCGTCATCCCCTGCAGTTCAGTCATCCGTGAGTTTTCTCTACAGTACATTTGCAAGTCGATAGATATATTCGGTTAAAATCAATTGTTGATGCGGATTTATTTGGTCCACTCGCTTGTCATCCTTTCATTCCTTAGTTTCCATCTTATTTTGTGGAGGCGAGTGCAATAGGTCTCTTGAATGAAGTTGGTTCCTAGGTTACAGCGAGTTTTGGTAGCCATATAGTCTTCCAGAAAAGATGGTTGCAAAATGCGTTGACCGTTGAATTTTGAATAATGACATTACCCATAAACCCCTTAAATTACAGTGTCGCAGCAAGAATGCTGCTACTAAGTTTTCATCACTTATGATGAAATCTGTTGATGGTACATTTTGATTTTGAATCAAGTTACTTCATTCAAATGCATGATATTATGTATTTTCTTGGTCGTCTTTTTTCAAACAATTGGTCATATTGTTAGGTTCATTTGCAATTTAGGGAGTTCGAAACATCAAGTTCTGTCAGTGGTGTGGTGGTCCAACAAAGCATGACATACCTGAAGGAGAAGAGAGGCTGAGAGCAATATGTACAGATTGTGGGAAGATTATCTATCAGAATCCAAAAATGGTGAGTCTGTAAAATCACTGGGGCTTCCATTTGATTTACTTCAGTGATTCAGTCCTTATGCAAAAATAGGAGATCGGTGGCTTGTTTATTGTGAGAGTGGTGCTATTTGACATAAGCTTGTGGCCTGGTACAATTGCCAAAATTTAAAGGTAATTTGCTTGAATGTGCATGGTACGCGCAAAACTTTCACTCTCAAAGTGGAAGACAAGGACCATGTGAGGTGTATCATCTCAGCTAAATATGCGATAAGGGCATTACCCCCTATTTAAATTATGCACCCAAAGTTATTTGTTTGAGTCTTCTTTATCTGTTTTGCCTAATTTCTCAACAGGTGATTCGTACTCTTTGGTTGATGAAATATTTTTTGCCCTAAGGACGTTTTTTTTTTGTCAAAACCATATCAAGATTACTTTTGAAAAATATGGATTATACTCAGACAGAAGACATGTCGAAGTTTAAATTCAACCTTGAAAAATAAGGTCTACTAGAGGCTCTTGTTCTGTATGCAAATAAAGAATGATTCATTTAACTATGAGCCAGGATTGCCTAAACTTATGTCAGCATTCGAGTGCCATGTTCAAGATTACTTTTGAAAAATATGGATTATACTCAGACAGAAGACATGTCGAAGTTTAAATTCAACCTTGAAAAATAAGGTCTACTAGAGGCTCTTGTTCTGTATGCAAATAAAGAATGATTCATTTAACTATGAGCCAGGATTGCCTAAACTTATGTCAGCATTCGAGTGCCATGTTGGTTTGAGGAAATTGATTTCTCCAACATGCCACAGGTTTGAGTTGACTCTGGAGAAGGAGGATTACCTAAACTTCCACCCAAGTTAATTTATGATGACCTTGTAGACTGAAAGTATTTTACAATTGCTTTGCCCATATGGTATAGCTTTTTCTGAATTTCTAAAACTTAATACTAGCAGACATAGGGAAAAAGGTAATTCACTCTGGCATCTTCCAAGTATTCCTTGAAAAAGTGATGCCTACTTTTGATATTAAACTGGAAATGGATGTCAATGGCATTCACATTTAACATTCCTGAGACTGTTTGTCCATACTCTGATCTCTAAACTCTACAGTAATTCTGTTTATCAAGGAACAGGAAAAGTAAATCCAGAACTAACAGATAAGGAGAAACAGTTTATTTTATGTATCCTATGAGTTGTCAGCAAAATTTGCTGTGATAATTGTATATTGTTTGTCAGATCATTTACTTCACTTCATTCTGTGCATACAAATCTTTCCACTTTCTTTTGAATATGTCATTATTTGACTGGCAAAGTAGGTTGTTGGTTGCCTCATACAACATGATAACAAGGTCCTGCTTTGCAAGAGGAAGATTCAGCCATCTTATGGTCTTTGGTAGGAATGAAATTAATACCTGTTTCATTTCTTCATTACTATATATCTTGCAATCTTTTCTTAGGACATCTGATTATTTTATTTTATTTGAATCATCTAGTTATAAATTGAGATGGTAATTTTCTATTAAGATGAAGATTGCTTCTCTTATGAGTTTATAAAAAAAAAGGGCAGCCCGGTGTATAAGGGCACAAGGCTCCCACTAGGTGGAGTCTGGGAAGGGTAGAGGTACGCAGCCTTACCCCGCAAGCGGAGAGGCTGTTTCTAGGATTCGAACCTGTGACCTCCAGGTCATATGGCAGAATCCTTACCTCTGCACTTAGGCTTACCCTCTTCTCTCATGAGTTTATATTGAGTGTTAATTTCTTGGTGTTAACAAGGACACTTCCTGCTGGGTATTTGGAAATTGGAGAGTCAGCTATGGAAGGTGCTATCAGGGAAACAATGGAGGAAGCAAATGCTGAAGTGGAAGTGCTGTCTCCTTTTGCTCAATTGGACATTCCTCTAATTGGCCAGGTGAGAAAGAAAACGTGTTTTGTTTCCATTTTATTTTTAATACCTATTTATTCACCATTTTCCTTAACTCGCTAAATAATTTTTGGCTATGATCAATGCATGTTTGAAGCAGACTTATTTAATCTTCTTAGCAAAGCTAAAGAAGCCCCACTTTTCCCCTGGTCCAGAATCATCAGAATGCCGGCTTTTCTCACTTGATGATATACCTTTTGATTCTCTGTCTTTTTCATCAATGGTGGTTACCTTAAGTATGGTATGATTCAGATATTTTAACATTCACTAAATTTTGTGTTTGTTATTACTTTTGAAAAATATGGATTATACTCACAGCCTTTTGAGTATTTTACTATTCAATTTATCTGATGGTTTTATCTCATGGTGATGCAGTATGCTGAGGATATTAAGGCTGGAAGGCTCAAATTCCACTATGGCATCATTAATAAAAGGTATTTTAAACACGCCTCAAATTTCTTCACGTGATTTCTGTCGTTTGCATTGTTTATTTCAAGGAAGAAAATTATCAAGTTTTCAAAAACTATAACGCATGACTTAGGTTAAGCACAGGAAATGTTATCAAGCCATACAGTTCAGCTAGTTATACTGCCTAAAACTAAGCATGTCATTCTGCTCTGTGATTTTTGTTATTACACGAATGCTTTTGCATAAATTAGGATTTGGAAAATATTTATAATCCTTGGATGAATTGCAACCACCACCTTTACTTGCCTCTGCACAGAAAAGCATTGTTATGGTTTTTTCTCATCGAGAACATATCATATCTGCTGAGAGATGCTCCTTGACTTGTGATCTTGCTTTTATTTTATCCCGTCTCATTGAATTCTCAAAACCTCTTGCTTATGATGTTTGAATATATCCTGATGATTCTTGACTTCTTGTTAGGCCGGGCACAAGTCCCTCTGATATTCATGCCTATACGCTGGATAATCATATGCAGTCATGACAGGTTGGTGAGTCAATCATTGCATATCATGAACCAAAAATAGGTCATTTTATGTAAATAAGCATGCTTAACATTTTGCTTTTGGGGTTTCAACGATCTAGTCCCACAGTTATTGTACTTATCATTAGTTCAGTCCCATCTGGAGACGAGTAAAATTATCACCTGCTTTTATTATAATTAACTGTTTCGCATCCTTCAAAATGCAGATACGAGATCCTCCATAGTGATGAAAATCTCGTTGGTTGCTGTTCCAGGGAAATCTGAAGATTTACATACGGAAGTTGTAGCCTGAAGAACCTCGTGCGAGAATGCAGTCTTGCCTGTCTGCATTGAGCATTATCTTACGGCATCTACATTCAACCCATTATTTTTTAAATCAGCCGGCCATCACTTTAAAAATAGCAAGATTCGTGGCTGAAATTTCTCCGTTGTCATAAGAGTGATGGGCAGTTGCTTCCATACAAAGCATTGTCAATTCAACGGAGCTCGCTGTAATTCAAGGCCACCCCTAAATTTTTGCTTTATTTATGATTTTGGGGATGTGGGAAAGTGGTTGCTTTCATTGATCAAAGTTTGAGTCACCTATTACTGTGGAAACATTTGTCAGAATTGTGAGCGTAAATATCCATCAAAGCAAAAGAGACTTATCTTGTAAAACTATCTCAACGTGAACAAAATCTCGAAGAAGCTGAGAATCAGAGCTACATACAGTGGATATGAAATAATGAGAATCAAGTGAATGTCAGGCGACCGTTTTCGTGAAATAATGTGAATCCAAATTCATCTCTTAATTTTTCTATTTCATAAACAACCTTAATATTGATACCACAGTAAAATAGCGGGGTGAAAAAACGCAGTAGCTAGTTAGAAATCTGGTTAGATGAGAATGAGATTTTATGTTATTTATTTAAATGATTTAGATTTGAAAATTGAAATGTTTATTTTAAATAAGAATAAAATATTTCTTTTAAAAAATAATAATTCAAAAAATCATATATAAAAGTTTTCGTATTGACTTTTCCAGATCAACCTTTAGCGTATTTCAAGTCTTTCTTTATTAACACAGTTTTTAGCTGTCGTCACTTACACGCCCCCAAAATTGAAAGTCAAGACCATCTGTTAGGATATTGCTGGCAATATAACATACAAAACTCAATAGTTTACTTGTACATCAATACATTTGCTGTATATTACAGGGCATTTTCACATTTTTGTAAAATCTATAAGCTATGATCCAAAAATTGATAAACCCGATCAATCATGCACAAGAAGAAACAGTAGTGGGTGCAAGAATGATCCAAACTAGTTACTATTTAGGATCATTTTAATTATCAACTCTACATAACAAACCATTAATTGAAATCATCTGCCAGTGACCTCCAAAACTCCTAAGAAGGGAACGAGCTGACTTCCTGTGAGAGATCTGTCAGCATCATGAGTGAAGGAAAGAGGTAAGGCAGGCCACACAAAAGCAGGTCTTTCCTTAGGTACCTCTGGTGGAGCTACTTCTCCAGTAAGAACCTGCGTAACAGTCCTCATGGAAGGCCTGTGATGTGGGTTTGGATGACAACAAGCTAAACCCAAAACAAGCACAACTTCCACATTTTCCTCTTCTATTTCCGTCACTATTCTGCTATCCACTGCAGCTAGTAACTTTCCCTTCCCGTAAAGCTCCCACACCCAATGCACAATGTTGTTATTATACTCGTCCGCCTGGGAATACTGATTCCCTCTCCTCATTCCACACACAACTTGTAACATAACAACACCAAATGCATACACATCTGTCTCCACTGTTGCCCTCCCTGTAAGGAATGTTTCTGGAGCCATGTAGCCAGGTGTTCCTGCAATTGCTTTTGTTGAGTGGTGAGTTTCATCTCTCTTCTGAATGGTACGAGCCAGCCCAAAGTCTCCCAACTTGGCCGTGAAGTCTGAGTCCAACAATATGTTGCTGGCTTTTATGTCTCTGTGGAGCACCTTTTTCTCACATCCGTTATGCAGATAATCTAGTGCTTGAGCCACACCATATATAGCACTGTGTCTTGTTTTCCAGCTTAGTATTGATCCATCTTCGCAGCCAAGCTTCTCATCATCATCATACAGGTAGTTGTCTAGGCCCCCATTAGGCATGAATTCGTAGACAAGGACTAGTTCTCGGCTCTCATAGCACCACCCCATCAATTTCACCAGGTTTCTGTGATGAAGGCTTCCTATTATTGTCACTTCTGCTACGAACTCTTGCTTGCCTTGACGTGAATCCTTGGAGACTCTTTTCACAGCTACCTCTTTGCCTCTCAAGAACCCCTTGTAGACTGTTCCAAAACCACCTTCCCCAAGCTT
Organism: Acacia pycnantha; assembly: GCA_025563575.1. NCBI lineage: Eukaryota > Viridiplantae > Streptophyta > Magnoliopsida > Fabales > Fabaceae > Acacia > Acacia pycnantha. Next base: position 303,652 of record JAMWYP010000013.1, read on the forward strand.
GTTTTGAGGGCTGAATCTGCCTGTTGCTTTTCTGATTTCTCCAAGTCGAAATTTCTTTGGGGCCATAGAACTGTGCTGGATCTGATCCTCTATTCTTGGGTATGCTTCCTCTGACATCTCCATACGGCGTTTCCTTTGCCAGAGCAAGAAAAAGATCACCCCACCTAAGATGACCAGTGTTGCAGGAACTGTGATCCAAACCCACAACAGCTTTGGACCATCACCTGCAATTTGGGTACCGTAGAATTCCCAAGCTCTTACACAGTTCAGCTCTGTATAGTTACTTGTTGAAGCAGAGAAACCCAGGAAAATCTCTTCTGGCAGATATGAAGATAGATTGAGAGGTGGGGAAACGAGCAGAGTCTTCATGTCCGCACTTCTATTCATGGAACCAAACACAGATATTACATCTTCCGCATACTGAACTCTGATCATGACATCTATGCCCGATGAAAGAGTGATCCCCAAGTCTTGTAATGAAACACGCATCATGGAGTTGATACTATTGATGTTGATACCAAGATGGTTGTTGGGGCCATCTTCTTCAGAGTTTTGTCTTGTGTCAAACTCTACTGCCAAAATCCCAGGGCGAGAAGTGCCATTGGTTGTAGCATTTACGATTCCAAGCCATTCTCCGGCACTGTTTTCTGGAAGAGTGGTATCTCCGGTTAATATAAAAGCCAAGCCTTCACCTCCTGGGGAAGTTTGATTGCCGATATTGAGCACGAAGGTGGTATTAAACTCAGCAGTTCGGTTTTTGCTCTTACTCCATAGTCTGTACGGCTTTCCGTAGAAAGCCCTGCCAGAATAATCTGCGATCTTACCACGAATATCAGGGGTTACCTGGATGGCTTCCAGGTATAGTTTTGAGTTCTCGCTCAAAATTAAACTTGGTTCATCCGAGGGCTGGAAGGATGGGAAATTGAAAGAAAGGCAGCTAGCATGAACGAGGGCAATAACACTGAAGATTACTGCTAGTAATTGAGACTTATGGAACATTATTTCTACTCATGAAACGGCTAAGAATGGCCTCGAACAGAGATTTGTTGAAGCTCACAAGGGAGGTTGAATGAAAGGCAAGAACAAAAGGCTAACTCATCTTTATGGCCTGTGTGAACTATGAAATATATATTGGTAGGTAAGATGGGAGTCAACATTGACTAGTATAATCAAATGGGAGGCTTCCTCCTCGTGCCGCATCGTACAACGTACAGTCATTCAATGGTGGAATGATGAATTAATTATGTCTATCTCTAACGAGAACCCATGAAGGGCCCATTCCAAGTATATTAAATTATCTTCAGCTTGTGCGTTACGACCCCGGATCCTGTGGGAACACAAATTTCTTGGTAGCTACTGCTACTAAGACTAAGACAAAGTATAACTTCAGGAAAGTTTATTATTCTTGGACTTGGTATCATGAATGATTCTTTAATCTTCACAGCAACAACCAAAATTAATAAATTACTGAGGTCTACTAAACCGCGTTGGGAAAATAAAAAATTGCAGTATACCAGCTGTCAGCGGAACTTGCTGTACGGTCACGATGTCTGTTTGGGTTAGGGACAACATAACATTGTAGAAAGTTGCTTTGTATTGGGATCAATTTGCTAATTTGAGTGTGTGCGTACGTTAATTGTGAATTGGAATCGAGTATATCAGAAGGGGATCGGAGTAGGATTGTAATTAAGCACTTCATAAATGAGAATGAGATTGTAATTTCATAAGAAAGTATCTTAAATGACCATTCAACACGTTGCTTCTAGCCTTGCCCATTGCTCGATCAGCGTCAAAAGAAGAAAAATAAAATAGAAAAGTAACGCGTGAAACGACAAATATAATTAAGTTTATATGAAATAAGGTGTTAGAAGGAAGAATGAGGAAGGCGTGGTCAATTCAAAGGTTTAAGAGAGAGGGGAATTGCGTAGAATAACAGAACAGGAAAACTTGACGCAGAACAGGCGATTGTATATTATCGTTGGAGAGGTTGTTTTGAGTTGAATGTGAGGCAGCGTAAAATGTAGCCGGCTATGCTTTCCCTTTCCTTTTTATTATTCCAGGGAAGAAAAAACAAAGAAAAGCCCCCGCGAGGCACGTAATAAGGGATGAGTGAGGAAAAGCAGAAGCAATAATCGTAATGGTCACTATCAGTTCTATTCTGCGACAGATATATATGGACAAGTTCTCATAAAGTTCAATTTTTTAAAATCTTACCGAGTCCGATTTCATTGTAGAAGGAAAATCAAACTTTAAGCTTTATTTCAATTTCAACTTTTTGCCCCACCCTTCGCAGTTCGCAGTGATAATAACATTCACGCTTTCGCAGAATATTCCCAATAGTTGGAACTATCTCATTCGTTCAACACTATTATTACATGTGAACATCAACATTATTTAGGGTCATTCGAATCTGCGGTAGGTAGCAGAAGTAATCTTTTTTCTATCTGATTTTTACAAATTTAAGATAAGATAAAGAGAAAATTTCAAATAAATACCGTTTGAAATTGTAAAACCCCCAGAAGTCTTCCGAATTTGTAAAAAGACGGAGAGTACAAAAGATCTATGAGGGATATACAAATTCGGGTGAAATTACCCTTTTGCCCTTAGTTTTATATAAATAAATAAAAATACCCTCCAACCCCCCACCACCGCCGGCCGGCCACCGGCGACCACCACCGCCCAAGGCCACCATCGGGGGCCAGCGAGGGTGGCCGGCCGCGCCGGTGGCCGGCCGTGGTGGCCAGAGGCGGGGGGTTGGAGGGGTTATTTATTTATTTATTTATTTAAAATTAAAGGCAAAAGGGTAATTTCACCCGAATTTGTATATCCCTCATAGGTCTTTTGTACCTCTCAGTCTTTTTACAAATTCGAAAGACTTCTGGGGGTTTTACAATTTCAAACGGTATTTATTTGAAATTTTCCCTAAGATAAAAGTCATATTATAAATTGGTTTATATTTGTATTCTCTTTTTTCAAAGTTTGGATTATTATTTGAAAAGTAAGTCGAGATTAAAAAGGACATCAATCTTATTGAATACCCGTGTGCTCACACACATTATAATTTAAGGGGGAAATTAAAATAGTTAATTTATTATTGAAAAAAACTAAAAAACACTAAAGTAATTAATTAAATATATTTAATGGATAAAAACGTATATAAATTAAAATGCAAATACATGTATATAAAAGATTTTTTTGGTGAATAATGTATATAAAAGGTTGATATTAAATAATAATCGGGTAAATGAGCAAAAATACACATGTGCTTTACCCTCAGGAGCGCCCAGCACCATATGCTTTTTTTGGGAGCAAAAATACACATATGGTCACATTTTAGGAGCAAAAATCACACCACCGTTAAAATCTAACTTAACGGTGCATTTACAACAGAAAATGTCATATTTACAACAACATTTAAACACCTGGATTTTGAACATAGAAATGTCATTTACAACAAATAAATGCTATATTTACAACAGGAAATGTTATATTTACAACAAAATTTAAAATCTGGCCATATTTATAACAGAAAATGTCATATTTACAACAACATTTAAACACCTGGATTTTGAACATAGAAATGTCATTTACAACAGAAAAATGCTATATTTACAACAGGAAGTGCTGTATTTACAACAAAATTAAAAATATGGTCATTTACAACAGAAAAAATTATATTTACAACAGGCTAGATTTTAACGGTGGTGTGACTTTTGCTCCTAAAATGTAACCACATGTGTATTTTTATTCCCAAAAAAAATATATGATGCTGAGCGCTCCCGAGGATAAAGCACATGTGTATTTTTGCTCCTAAATCCAATAATAATCTATCATTAAAATTTGATTGAATTTCCCCATGTATACAATTGACTGAGGGAATAAATTAGCGGGTGAGGAATGAAATTCAGATGATTGCAATTCCTATGGCGGTAGTATGAGTGGTATTTGAGATAATTATAAAAAAGAGAGTCAGACAAGAGAGAGCTTGAGAGGAAAGGGAAAGAGACAGAGAGTCACCACCCTGGCATCTCCACCATCGTCACTGTTGAAAACCACCGCAGATTAGAGCTCAAAATCGAAAGTGAAGCTCGGATAGTGCACAGAGCTTCAACGCTGGCGAGCTAAACATGAGAGTTAGAGAAGAAGCTCGAGAGATTAGTTTTAGAGTAAAGCGCCGTGTGAACAGACCAAACCACTGTCGTCGAAGTTTTCTCTCCCCACCGTCTTTGTTGACTTTCTTTCGTATTCACAGTTGCCAGAGTTTCTCTTCCCTCTCTCCAACTTCACCATTGGAGCTCGGCCACACACTCACCATCCTTCCTATGTTCACCAATTCACCAGAACTCCACCTCTACCCCCACCGGCGTCTCCATTCTTGCATATTTGTGCGAGAGAGCGAGAGAGAGAAGCGAGTTGCAAGTCCCATTATTCTGCAAGTCTCATTGATCTGATTTGAAGAAGAGAAGCGAGTTCGTAAGTCTCTCATTAATCATCGTGCAGATCCACTTTCTTCAAGCTTATCACAGGCAAGAAAGAGAAAAGCAAGCCTTCTGCAACATCAGAGAGAGAGAGAGAGAGAGAGAAGCACAGTTGAAAATGTCGTTACTTTCTATGAACCTAGGCGCAGGTTGCTTTTTCAAAGGGAAAAGCACTAAAGTAGCAACTTTTAACAAAAAATATACCTAAACAGATCATTTTGGATAAAATTTTCCAAAATAATGCGATCAAAAGCGTCGATTGGCGACGCCTCGGCAACGTCGTAAAGCCGCGCCTTTGACAGTGGCGTCGGTCGAGGACGCCACTGAGCATAAGGCGTCGGCCAAGCGCGCCTAAAGAGGCGTCCGTTGGCCCGCGCCTTCAGAGGCGTCCTCGACAGACGCCTCTTTAGGCGTCGATCCTCGACACCGTGGCCCCACCCCCTGCGCCCCCCCCAAAAAAAATTCTCTACCCGTGACCCCCTTCCCTCTCTCACACCATTCACTCATTCTCCCTCATTCTATTCTCCTTGCTTCATCTATCTGCAGTTCCCTTCGTCCTCCATCTCCCTCATTCAGTTCCCTTCGTCCTCCATCTCCCTATTTAAGTGAATTAGATGAGGAAACGGAGAGAAAAATGAAGAGGAAGAGGTGAATTGATGAGTGAATTTGAGGAGGAATGAAGAGGAAGAGGTGAATTGATGAGTGAATTTGAGGAGGGGGCGTGTGTGTTGTATATGTGTGGTGGGGGTGTGTGTGGAGAGAGTTGGTGGGGGGGTATTTATTTTTACTTGGGGGACGTGTCTGTTGGGATTTGGGGGAGGGGGTTGGGGATGGGGAAACGTGTGTGGGGTGTGAGGGGGTGGGGCCGGTTGGTGGGGGAAAATTGGTCGGGAATTCGACGCAGCGTCAGATTCTGACGCGTCGAATCCACGACAGCGTCAGTCTCGACGCCGTCAGAGGCGTCAGTCAACCGACGCCTTTGACTGCATTACTTTGGAAATTTTTTTTGAAAATGCTCCGTTTAGATATATTTTTTTGTTAAAAGTTGCTACTTTGGTGTTTTTCCCCTTTTTCAAAAGCTCCAAAAATTAGCTTATGAGATAAGGAGCTATTGGTTGAAAAACACATTTGAAAACGAGCTTTTAGCTTTCCCAAACATGTCAAAACCAAAAATGCTCTAAAGCCCGATTGAGCTTTTAGAATGCCCGATTGGCCTCTCAATTGGGATGCCAAACATGACCATACAAGAGGTTTCCTTTTTTTTTTTGATACACGAGGTTTCCTTTAACCCCCATGAAGTCCCGATGCGACATGGTTCAAGCATATGTAGGTGGCTTATTTTTAGAAGTTACTTTTGGGCTAAAAGCCCATTTGGATAAACATGAATCCAAATGGCCAGTAAGCTCCTATTGTGTTTTTTTTTTTTATTGTGCTTTTTTAGCCTCCTACCACCTTATCAAGCAGAGTAGTGTCATACCACTGTGTTTAACATATGGTGTACAGACTAACAGGGGTTGACATAAATAATAAGCTATTTGAGTCGTTTAAGCAAGGTTTTAAGTTTGAGCATTTGTGAATGCAGAAAAACTCTACTGGGAGACTCACACATCATAGCTAGGTGCGGGACCTAGGTCGGATTCAGATTAGTCACGACGAAGTTCTGGATACCGGATGGACAAAAAAAATATGGTATACGGGTGGAAGAAAACTATTTTTTTCATATATAGTATCATCAAATTGCTCTTAAATTTTCACTCTGTTTTCAATTGAAGAAGACTTGTTAATTTAAAAAGAAAAAAAAAAGTCTTTTTGAGCTAGAGCATCTATATACAACTCTACGTACCTTATATTTCATTCTCGCATGTCCAGAGTGTATTAAATTAATAAAATCTTCTACTTCTATGCTTACTAGTTTTTTTTTTTTTTTTTGGGTCTATCTTTCCTTTATAAATGATTTTCACACATAGTTCTCTCTTTACAATAGAAATTAAAATGGGAAAATTTCACTACATCCCCTCTATATCCATTTAATATCAGAGAGCCCTACAAATTTTTAAAAATTCATTGCACCCTCTAAGACTAAACGGTAATTAAGTTTTTGGGTTGCTAAGACACTTACACGTTTGTCTTGTACATGATAGAAATGGTCTTGTAAATTTCCACATGTGTTTTGTACATATACATATTTAACTTATAAATTTTCACATGTGTCTTATAAATATTCCTGTGAATATGCTCCTTGTCTCGTAGATGGCCGAGATGAATAATTTCACTTATTTGTCATGTAAATAAGCATATTTGACTTGCAAAGTAAGGACACAATTGTTTTTCATCTGCAAATTTTAATTTCAATTTAATCTCAAGGGTGTAGTGGAATTTCACAAAGTTTTGGGGTTGTTTGATATTAAATGGTGACAGAGGGGATGCAGTGAAATTTTCACAATTAAATATGTGTAAATTTGAGAAAAGATCATTGATTACCTTACAAATGACTTATGTTTTAAACCAAATCTTTTTCCCACAAGTGTGTTACATATAGGCACATGGTAGTACTATCTCGATCCTTTTTATAAAAGTCCAAAATGTGAATTGCTTTAATCCTTTTAATAAGAGTCTGATAATATTTGTTCGAATATTTAACGAGTTTTTTTTACCCCTTATTAATTATATAGATTGCATTAATTAAAAAATTAGTGATACTTATATTTACTTTATTTTTCCCTTACTTACCCTAAAAAAACAAAGACATAATTAAAAAAATAAAATTTATTCTAATATACTCCTCCGGTTCTAATTATAAGACAACATTTGGGGGTTGGTTTTGGTCCTAATTATAAGACAACTTTATAGTTTTTGTCAATTTCTTCCTAAAATACCCCTATTTTATTCTCTCAAATGTGTTTGGTTTTTTGTGAGTATATGTATGTGGGTTGTAATACACACGCGCACACACATGTGTGTTTCTATAAATATATATATGTATCTATGTATATATATGTATCTATGTATATATGTATGTATATATGTGTGTGTGTGTATAAATGTGTGTACCTATATATATGTATATTTGTGTTTGTGTGTGTCAATATATATGTGTAGATATATATATGTGTGTGTGTGTGTCCACACACACACACATATATAAACATATACATATCTCTATGTATGTATATGTATATGTGTGTAGATATATGGGTGGGTGTGTCTATGTGTGTAAATAAATCTATGTGTATACATATACATATACATATACATATACATACACACACATATGTATATATAGTAAAACCATTATTTCAATTAGAAAGCGTATGGAAAGGAAAATTGGTCGGAGAGATATGTGGTGGGGTTGTTGATTTACTTTTACTTATGTTATTTTAAAGTTATATAAGGGCATTTTAGAAAAATGAGTAAAATTAACTAATTTAACATCTCTCATTAATCTCTCCAAAATCGGTTAAATGTGTCTTATAATTAGGATTGTTATTCAGTATGGTGCATGATCAAGTTGAAAGGAATAGAGTAGTTGTGACTTTGTTTGACCGGGAAAATTAATGGGTAAGTCAAACACGTGATGAGTCTGTGGGTTAAAAGTGGGATGGAAAATGAGGGCCACAGAAGGATGGGTTGGGCCAATCATTGGGCGGCTCGCACATCAACAAATACTAATTAAGCAGCCATGCATTGCAGATCAATTTTTAAAAATCCTACTCCTGTTCTTTACAAAAAAATTTGAATTCGTTTGGTTTTTTTTTTTTAGTGTTTGAAAAAAATTGTCTTAATATTTAATGAATTTTTTTTTATCTTTACCCCTCATAAATTATTTATATGATATTAATTAAAAGGTGGACCTTTTTAATTCTCTCCCCTTATTTTCTTTTATAGGCCTACTATTTTACATTTTCTTTTTCACTTTCCCTTATAAATAAGAGCATATTTAGAATAAAAAATATTTAGTTCAAACATAGTCATTGGTTCTAAACAAAATTAACTATTTTCTTAGACTTCGTAATACAGTTGTTAAGCTCTTATTAAAAAACTGAAGGGAGAACAAGCTTAGTTATGGGCATTTTCAACATATTTAAAGTTAATTATGTGTTATGAATGAATACAAAAGTACAAAACAGTATATAGTTGCGCTGCTAACAAGAACGATCGCATGAAATTTGCAAGGAGGACAGGTTCCTGACGTACACGATTATATTGTATTTTTAGTTAAACATTAATTAATTCTTCTTGTTGATGTGTATGTAGTTAATCCAATGTGAACTTGTCGGTCTTAATTATCTTTGATTTGATGATAAAATTAAATTTAAAAACAACCCGTGTAAGTAACTGTGGAAGAAAAATATTTTTTATAAATTTCCATTTAAAAAATCATTAGATTAAGGTCCTAGATTTTATAAATTAATTATGGGTTGAGTCTATGTTATCATTAAAAAAATCTTCCGCATTTAACTAGTTTTAAAATTACGAATACCAAAGAAATATTTGAAAATTTACATGATCCAGCCAAGCTAGCTCATTGGTTTAAGACTGTGACATGCAAACCAATAGAGAGTAAAATACGTCGCATGTTGTTGTTAAAGTTGCTACAGATTGAGATAACATAATAAATCAGCTCTCTCCACACCCTCCTCCCTCCCCAACCCTTATATATATAATGATCTTATCATTCTGCTCCATCTTTAATAAAGATTGGGGACTATCCCAGCATTGTATGATAGATGATCTTGAAAACTCTCTCTAAAGAAAGAGAGAACAAGACGAAATATATATATATATACACACACATCGTTTGATTGAGAGTAATTTACATGTTTGTTTAGAATAGTGATAAAACCTTTAAAAACAATTTTTCAATCGTGATTCATAGAATATAAGGTAAGTATGTAAGATGAGATTTGTCTCGATTTACATATAAATAAACACTTTTGAGGTGTCTAGAAGTAATCCCAAACAAACATCTTTAATTGCCTGAGGACTGATAACAATTTTAGCGAAGTAGGAGGAATAAAATATTGGTAGTTTTAGATGAATGGTATCCTTACATTACATCTTTGTTGCCCGAGAAACTTACCTTGCCTTTTATCACTAAGCTCTTGTTTTCTCCATTGCTATGTGTTTCCTCGTAGTCCACGAGGCATCGCCACCAAAATATACAAATGAATATGCTCTCATCATTAACCCGTGTGACTTAGATCACCTAATGATCTCCTCCTCATCCCTTGCAACCAAATATGATATGGGGTAGGGGAAATTTATTGTAAGATTCTAAATAAGAAATTTAATCATAAAAAAATTCGATTTAATGATAAATTTTAGTATAAGAAGTTATAACAAATTTATGAGGTTCACTTGTTTTTGAATTTTTTTGATAATTAAATCCTTTTATTAGGACCTCATATTAATTCCCCTTTATAGTGTGTGTCTGTAAATTAAATATAATAAACTAAGGCAAAGCAATTCATGATGTTTTGGTTTTTATATTTTAACAAAAAAAATCATCATGTTGTTAATTAAGACTCACAAAGCGCTCTAATAATTATCTACCAGTTGCATTGAGAATATGCATTGGGCGGCTGAGCATGAGAGCTCAGAATGTGGGAATCTTTATAAAGACAGCTCCTACTTTTGCCTACCCTACACTACACTCCATCCTCAGCTCACTGCCAAATTACTAGTATTATATGTTTGGTTTGACGAACGAACCAAACACCCGAGAATCCCAAGAACTGGCCTGCCACCCCCATAGCTTAAACAGCCATGTGGAGATACCCTCTTCAGCTTTTAATTAATTACTGTAATATATTACTCCGTAATTTAAAAGGAAACCCAGAAAAAGACAAGTCAGCCCTCTCTGCATATAAACGCATGTTTAATTACTCCCACTGAAAAGAGAAGATGGAATCCCCAGGGACGGACCTCAACGTCTTCCACTTTAGCCATCCACATGCACTCCAATTAACCACTTCACCCCCAACCCCTACCTGCTCTGGCTGCAAGCTCCACATCACGTCTGGTAACACCTATTACCGCTGTAAATCCTGTGCCTTTTCTCTTCACTATTTCTGCTACAAATTGCCCATTATAACCCACCACCCTGCTCATTCTTCTCACGATCTCGTCCTCCGATCATCCCCTGCTTCTCCCGGAGGGGGCACCGTCAACTGCCTCGCCTGTGGCCACCATGTCACCGCCTTCTGCTACCATTGTGCTGAATGTGGCGTCAACTTCCACACATTCTGTCTCGCCCTCCCTCTTACTCTCTCAATCGCCAACCATTCTCACAAACTCAAGCTCGAATTTTCACCTCCTTACGACTTCTTCTGCGATATGTGCAAGAAGACCAGTTATAATGGGTGGCTTTACAGGTGCAATTCGTGTGAATTCGATACGCATCTGGCTTGTGCTGTCCAGAATTTAGAGTCCCCTTTTTTCTCCCACTCCAACACTTTGTTGAGAAAAATTTGGGATCCCCAAGTGATGACCCATATGAAATCCAACGGAGGTGTGGGTGATAATAGCATAGGCTCAGAGATCTTGCATCTAATGGTGCAGCAAGTTGGAGGGGAAATTAGAGGGAACATTAATGAGGGTAAGGTTAATGGATGGGATAAGAGGATATCGAGTCCCAGACAGAGTAGGATGGCAAGTAGTGAGTTGCAGCTAATAGAGCTAAGTCCAGCTGGAGAGTCTGGAAATTTACAGGGAAGAACACCGCTTCAAGATAAATTGACCCCACGTTCTGATGTGAGCGCATCTCCAAGTAACCAATTTAGCGAGGCTTTTTTTTCAATAGACTTGGCGAAGTCGTATGCTCTAGCTGAAGCCAAAGGAGCTAGTAGAACGACAAGCAATTATGGAGAAGTCAAAGAACCACTCGTTTTTGTTAATGGGCCCAGCATTAATAATTCATACAGTGCTTTCTTAAACGGAGGACGGACTAGTTCTTTTGCCGAACCGAGCCAGCAAGCCGCAAAACACAAGCTCTCCAAGTCAGACTCGGTAAGTTTATCACGCGCATGCATCTTTATAAACTTGCATATATATGATATATATATTTTCATTCAGATCTATTTCCCCATACAACAAATTAAGGCTCGTGTCATGTCGTATTTATTTGCAAATCTTGCAGGAAAGATACAGCAAAGATCGTTCGTGCTGGAAGAAGTTCGTATCCTGCTGCCTCTAATACTCCATCATGTCCAAATTATAGGATAAACTGCATAGGGCAAATTGCACTATAAATTTTGTCTTACAATTTAGACCGAAGGTAGTATAATACAGGCATATATAGAAAGAGTTTCAGTTTTTCAAGTATATATATATATATATCATGCATGAACATTGTGTGCATACAGAGAAAAATGTGGAGGATCGAGTTTCGCAGGAATATAATGTAGCTACTTCCATGATGCAAAAAAATTGCACCATCACATGGATGTGTTACTAATTTAGCTGAACGACATTATCATAAATAGTTGAAGGTCGGAGACTAGTTTGTGTATTAAAACGTAGAGACCCTTCTTCATTGTCTCGTTTTTCCAACAGTAGCTGACTTCCTGGATCTGCATGGTCATCGTTCTAGCAGCGGGATGGTATGCAACTTTTGACTTAGCTTTTTGTGGATACTTTTTCGATCACGTACAGTTGCAATCTTGTTAATAAGAAAAATACAAGACGTGATTAAATTATATATATGTCATAATGAGTGTACGTAGCTTACGAGAACTTGAAGATTGCGACATTGCTACCTTGTGTAAGAAAATATATAGTGCGTATATATATATAGACACACACAAACACAGCGTCCAAGGAAACTTGGTGGCTTTCATTGATTTGGTCTCAACAGCTACGACAAGCCTGTGCCAATTCAAAAGGGTCATCTTTTCTTTTGTTTGTATATGGACGCCGGTCAAGATTCAAATGAAAGGTTTGAGCGGGGTGAATAGAATGATTAAATTTCGACAATACTATAACAAGAAAACCAAATATAGCGCAACCTTTTGGCGTTTAATGGAAAAACAACACAGAAGGGAGCACCGGCGCGTGTATTGGCGTGTGCATTGTCCCAGTTTGAAGAGGCTTCTGCTGCCTCACTCGTCACCCCACAAATTTCAGCCATTTATAAATTAAAAATCCATTCGCCACGCATCTCATTCCATTGACAAAACTTTAAAACCAGTAATTAAAGACCACACTGAAATTGAGGCGATTAACTAATGAACCCTTTGTAATGTTATATTCTGAAGCCAAAGGAGGAGGGAGTAATATGTGGGGAAGTTTAACCCAGGTAACATCTGAGCAAAAAAAAAAAAAACCCAGGTAACAAGGAGGACAAAGACAGCTGCAAAATTATTAAGGTTACGATCGACTACAATCCAAACGTAGAAATTAATATTGCTTCAGCATTTCCCATCAACCCCACCTAACGACTAGCGGACTAGGGTCCCATATTCCCATCCCCATCCCTATCCCCCTCCCCCACACCCTCACTCTCTCATCCAAAACTCCAACTTGTATGTATGCGTCGAATCATCCAGAGATCTTAACCATCGACCATAATGTGTTCTCATTATTATGCGACTCGTCACTCGTCACTCGTCACGGCCTTCTTAATTATCTCCCTATTATCATCGCCATAAATCACCTTTTATCATCAGCACCCCATAATCGGCTCTTCAACTCCTTTTCTTCTCCATATATCTCACAGTACGTACAGGCTGTTCAGAGAGAAACAACCCAGCATCAATAACTATAACGTACGTACTCCTTTCTGCCTCGATATATGTATATCGTCGTTATTCTATAGGATGCAGCAGACCCAACAAAGGACGGAGCGAGTGAGACCGACAGTTTCTAAATCCTATTTTCGAAGCAATATATAGTATTTTTATTTATACAACCAGATCTCCGGATTATGTATGTAGTACAGATACAGATAGTATGATGTGTATCTATGTAAACATGAAAGAGCCATTAAAGCCTCGGCCTGCAGATTTTTTGGGGGGTCCACAAGGGGCCGAAGAAGAAATCAATTATAAAATGATTGTGACGGTGAATTCTATCATGAAAGAGCAACAATATAATTCAATCCCTTGTGGCTCTCCGCAGAAGCCACCAGCCTGGCCATTACCTATTCTATCATTCATTATATATATTAATTCCTCTTTACAACCTGTGTTGGCCGGCCCGTCATCAACACAATCACACCAAACTCGCCAGATGCTTATGCCCTAATATAAACAAATAGAGAGGAGTTTGGTTAAAAAGAAGTGAGGATAAAAATATGGGTAGAGAATCAGAAATTAAATGGGGATATTAACATTGTGATTCAGTGTACTGTTTGATGGGTGGGGGCGTTGTGGCCACATGCCATTGAATAATATATTTATAAAAAGTGGGTGAAGACTTTTGGGCCCCTCAATATGCCTTTTTCTATGCTCTTAGTGCTCTCTCTTGCATATTGCCAAACCACCATATATAAAGGTCCTCTTCAGCCCGTCCCACCTATGATCCACGACCATGTGATGACTTGTGATATGATCATCCCTCTTAATTATCCTCACCTAAAACTAACACTCAATCCATTTCAACCATTGGCTATCGATCATCAGCCTTGTTTATATAACATATATAGGCTTGATCCTTTTCTCTTTCCCAATAAACAATTCTACTTTTGTTTTACTTTGCCTACCAAGCCTCTCTTATTATCCCTTTTCCTATTTGGTTACGGCGTACTTGATCCATAACAGGATTTTAGCTACTTATTTAAACTCCTTCCTCATTTTGTCATTACAAGAATATATATCAAGATTTCTTGTTCAACAATGTAATGACTTTGAAGAGCCCGATCGTGCCTTCCTTCCTATAGCTATATTAGCCAGTTTTAATTTGTTATTTCACGTAGATCCATGAACCATATATAGTGTAGAAGGCATATGTTATCAATTCTGTGGTTTGTATGCAGAGTGCCGTATTGGGATCTTCTCAACTATCTATTGTTGCGTTTGTTCTTAAATATCACTACAGTATTTTTCAGCCAAAAAGAGACAAAAATAATTGCAACTTTACAAAAACTGAATTTTCATTTTCAGCGAAGAATATGTTCTCCCCTTCCCTCCACTCCACCCTCCTTTTTTCTATTTAAAATATCTCTACGCCAATAAACGAAAAGGCACAAGTGGACGGAGTCATGGGTACGTGTAGAGTCCTATTTATCACACATTTGCTTCCTTTGATCCTTACTTTAATCATCTTGTTATTAGATATAGCAGGATTCGCTTTCCCCTTAAACAGAACAAACAATTTCAGTATTTCATGCAATTATGAATAGCTTATTTTGCTCTAGATCTGGCGAAGGAAGCCAAAGAAACTTGAGAGTACGTAAATAAATAAGGTTGGTGTAGTTTGGAGTTTTGCACTAACTAGAATGGAATACATGAGAACCACGTCAGTGGCCAAGAAATGAGATAAGGAAATTCTTGTTAGCTGTCATCCCCAGACCTACCCATCAAGGCCATCGCTGTACCAAAAAGAAGTGTGTAAAGCAGGTTCCGAGACAGCCTTTTGAAAGAGATGGAATACTACCAATGTTTATCCTAGAGAGGTCAGACAAATTGAAGGCATTGACTCTTTTGAGCCACCAAAACTTGACGAGCCAATCGAATTTCACGGGCACTAGTTAGAATAATAAATTCTTAATAAAGGCAAAACATTCACGAGGATGTTTCTCCTGTTTGAGCCAAGTAACTTTCTTGGACGGTGGTAAAGAGAGAAGAAACACGGGCAAGGAAACTCTAAACATGAAGGTGAAAATTGTATCCCACTCTACTACATGCCATCAAAAGAATATTGACCAAACACAAACACATCTTAATAGATTAAGACAGGTAGAAAATTCTGCAGTCGGATAGAAGAGAATTTGCTTCTGCACATACACATTATCATAGTGCTCATGCGTCGGGGTCAACCTGCACTATGCACGAAACTGACCCTTGTCCAAGGATCACGTCCTCATCTCTCTCTCTCTCTCTCACACACACATCAGAAACTGCTGCGAAAGGACGAACCTCACTGCCTCGAAGTACACGGTAACAGGAACACTTGATTTTGATTCAGTAATCTCCGAGAATTCATATATAACCTTGCGTGATATTGGACTTAATTATGAGCGTGTTTATTTTGTCAATGGACATTATTGCATATATATACTATACATTTCATATTGGAGACTACTGCGCTCTTCTTAGCTTCTTTATTGTGTAATAGCTTATTCAAAGTTGAAACACGACTTTACCTTGATTGGATCTATACACACTCCCATTCCCACTACTGTCAAACTGTTTCTTTTTCTTTTCCCCGACCACCAAAGTTAATCTTCTTTATTGCTTTAAGCATAATCACGTCATATTAAGTATTTAAAGTTCTGAACCAGCAATCATAGCACGGGGCTTCATTTTTTGCATAGAAAATATATACGTTATAAACTAAACATCGGAAGCCATTGTCGTTTGAACTCCAACAGTTTGTAAGGCAATTAAGAATAATGCATATGTGAAAGGGCGTTATAATATATATATGGGGGTTAATTACTGTTTCTCAAAAAAGATAATAAATAAATTATTAGGTAGATACATGAGGACCAAGCGGAAGAACCGTATGTAGGTCATGTTGAGCAAAAAAAAAAGTATGTAGGTCATGTCATACTAAAGGAGAAAGGAAAAGAAGGGGCTCGATCCATCCAAATCAAAATATGCCTTCCTCTCAAACTTAACCACTCAGACGAGTATCACAACTGTACACGAACAAGAACAAACCAGTTATTATACTATCCCCGCATTGCCTCCATATTATATTCTCTATTTTTTTTTCCTTTTATTTTTCCGAGGATCCCCTTTGGCCGACCATTTATATATAATCTTATTTACAACCTATAAATATATGACTTACGTTATTCGAAAAGGGAAACGAACACGACCATATATAGTTGATGTAAACCCTCTGTGTAAATTAAGCAAATCAACTAAAATTATAATTGCAGAAAAAGTGGGATTCTAGCGATCGGCAAAAATTTATTCAAACGCATGACACTATATTGCAGACTGCATGGATGCCTTTATGAAACTACAAAAACTCATGTTTTACAATAAGAACGCTTTTAAATGACCCATCAAGATCTGATTTTGTTTATATAGTGTATTTAACCATATGTATCCAGGTAAAAAAAACCGTATGTATAAATGAAATTAAGGCGTGCAAACGCTGAAACCATGTGTGGATGATTTGACGATCGATAACGAAAATTATACCATTATTGTGATTACACCTTCCTCTCCATTAATACGTTTGCCTCGATTTTATAACTAAATACGTTTCACGTGATAACTAACGGACAAAATTGTTCGTTTTTCCCCCTGCTAAAAAAACAATTGTACCAGTTTTTTCCTTGGTCAAAGGCATCAAGTAGTCGCGATCCGGTCTCCTGAGAAGATCCGCTGGATAATTCGATCGAGTGCTCGTATAAATAAATATAATATTGCACCCAGCAGCAAAACAAACAGTGCATCTCAGTACTCTCTCATCAGTCGAATACCCTACTACTCGTAATAAATAATAATCTCTTCCCAAGAGAAGGTCGAAACAAAAAATTAACCCAAACAAAGCAACACAATATATATGTGTGTGTAGGGAGAAGCAAAAACACAATGGCATAGGGTAGACATGGCGATGAAAGTTAGTCGAATTAAAAGCAGTTGCACTCGATTAATGTATATAGTAAACTTGGTTGCATGAAATAATATGGCTCTCAGCACTTGGTTTTGTATATATAATATAATAGTGCACACCTCACCTGTTATTGTCAGGAATAGCAACATGGGTGTTGGTTTGTCCAAGCAGGCTGCTTATGGATCGGGCTTTCACCACCCCAAGCTTCATCCTCTTCTTCCCCACGTATGTTTCAGGCTTCTTGTCCTCCTCCTCATGGTCTTGTTGAACCCCACTCATTTGCTTTATAACATGAGAAGAGGAAGAAGTTGAAAGCTGCGATAATAGTTGAAGGTCGTCGGGCTTAGTGGGGGGAAGATATGGGTTTTTAACACTGGTGATGCTCCTGAGTCGTCCCTTGCCCAAGTGATGCTCACACAGAGAGTAACCCACAAGAGTTTGCTGGCAACACCTCCACCCTCTTCCGTTCACTCGACTGCACCTCGACCCTTCCGTCACTGCACTCCCCCTCGCTCTCTTCCTCCCGCCCTTTCGCTCCCGTTCCGTTTCTCTTTCTCCTCCCTGTTCATCTACTTTTTGCCTCGACATTGTCTTGTTCATCTTCGTCTTCATCCTGGTTTTCTCCTTCTTGTTATTATTCTTCGTCACCTCGTCGTACTCCTCCTCCGCCTTTATCCTCTCGAAGCTTCCTCTTCTTTTCTTCAACGGAATCGCCTTCTCTCCCTCACACCATCTCTCATCTGCCAATAACACCACGTACCCAGCCACAGATTAGGTACATATATGCGCATTATTATCACCACCACTATAATAAGAGCTATCTTCATGATGAGAAGTAAGAATGTCGACCTTGATTAGAAGGACTTGAGGGTGAGAGGACGTGATCAGCCACTGTTTGCGATCCCGATATGCTCCCTTTCCTGCCAGCAAAGAAGACCCAGATCGACGAACAGCGATACTTACATAAAATTTACAGCCGAAGCGAATGAAATAGAAAGGGGTGCAAGTTGTGAACAATGAAAAAACCAGATGTAATGTGGATGAGGACCAGCATTTGGTTGCTATCTGTGCACCTCAAGCCATATGGTAGTCACTCAATCTAGAGCCCGAGAATAAAGGATCCCATAAGAAGCGGGTATGGTTCCTAACTATCCTCAAGCTTTTGTTTTTATAAATTAAAATAAAATAGCTTCCACAGTACTTCCACCAACAGTAGTATTTTTCCGCTGTGCGCGCTATTTTCATTTTAATAATAGAAAAAGGTCTTTTTTATTTTCCGGGGAGATGAAGGGTAAATCAGGTCATGGGTCTCCATGTTTTCACCTTTTTTACTACAACCAAAGGTTTCACGAAAGAGGAGAAGAGGGAGATATTTTTCTAATTTATATGTTGAATCACTATTTTGGTTTTATTCTTACCTGGTATCATTGCCCTTCTCTCCTTCCTCTCCTCGCCCTCTGACCCCATCTTCCTCCTGCAAAATTACAACACACACACAGTTCTCTTTAACAGTGCGAGACATAAAACAACACAATCCAAATTTCAACAGCCACCCCTCTTTGCTTTTGCGAGAGAGAGAGAGAGAGATCGGACAAAACTGCACTTGTACACATGCCCACTCAATCCAATCCAAAACACAAATATGTAAAAATAGTAAAAATCGAACGGCTATCTATACGTTTCACTCACCAAACCATATTGTTTTTGGGGCAGCCGGTGTGCTCCACTGCCCGCGGACACAGCTGCGACGCCGGAGGAGTCGCCGGAGAGGTCGGTAGACTTGCCGATCGGAGGGTGTGGCTGATCAGGAGGGAGAGGAATATCGTCGTGGAGTTGCACCACCGGAGAGGGGTTGATCAGGTGGGGATCTGAGGGAGGAACCGGAGAGAGGGAAGAAAAAGGGAAAAGGAGCTGACTTTTGCGGATCCTCATCGGTGCAAGATAGGATTTGCCGCTCTATATATGTCCCAAGGTGTAGACCACAAAACACACCAATAGACTTAAAACGCTGAGGACCAGAAGTGATCCTTCACTTCAGATTTGAGAAGGCAAACGATAATGATAAAAATAATAATAGTAAACGACAAGATGGAGACGGAGAGAGAAGGGTAAATCCATCCACTGTTGCAACAACCTCTTGAAGACCAGGGAAAAATTTTATGCTTTTGATCAACTCAAAGTCTCAAACACACAGAGACACACTCTATATCTCTGCATCTATATATATTGGGGGCTGTAGGATTCTCTCTCTAACTTTTATTTGTTGCACCAGAGAAAGAAAGAAAAGCGAGGTTTGTATGGACGAGAGACGGCACATGTGAGGGGCTGGGGCAGGAGAAGGCACGTGCGAGAGAGGAAAGTGACCGGACTAGGCGGTATTCGGTGAGAGAGTGTACGGACGAGGATGCCAGGGTGGAATGGTGCATTGATACGGAGGAGAGGATAATTAATTAATTAATTACCCCACAACATAAGGGAAAAAAATAAAAAAACGGCGAGATGGTGGGACCCATCTCTCACCGAACAACCCCACCACACTGATGTTCTCTCATCCCTTCTTTTCTGTTATTTTAAATTTTCCTTCCCGTTCTCTGAATCCATACAATTCAATACATGCCACTTTTACTTTTTACTCCTCCCCCATGCCTTTTGAATTTCTTATATTTTCTGTTTTGAATTGGACAAGAAAAACAAAACCCATATATTTATGCATGATTGCTCAGGAGACATGTTTGACTTGATTTTCTTGCGGCAAATATGCTCAAAATTAAATGAAAGTTTTCGCAGCAGTAAGCAGCAGAATCATTTTGATCTCTCAGTCGCGCGTGTTTTGAAAGTTTTATTTAGTAACCTAACCACCTAACCATATTGCTGAAAGCGCATGCAAATAAGTTGAATAGACCAAAAACTAAAGACAGACGCCTGATCGATGGAACGAACGTGTGTATCTTGTAAAACTAGCACTAAGGCTGCCCAAATTGTTCGAGCTAGTAAAATGAAGTGTCTGTTTTGACAAAAGGAATGGAAGCTATTGATATAAGTAACACTTATTCATTTTGGTTGAAAATAGCTAGGACGCCCGCCCGCTTGACTGTCTGACTAATTAAACAAATTTAGTCTTGTTATAATCTAATGGATATATATATAGTTATAAATGTTCGTGACATCGAAGTGGTGATCAAATTATTCAAGATTGGTTGAGTTTAATTAGATGCGTAAATCGCCATATGAATTAAGTGGATCCCTAAAAAGTTTAATTGTGTATTTAGCTATCGTATAGTAAATAAGAGAACTCCAATAATAATAATAATAGATGACCAGTAGAAGTTACCCCATGGCTATTACAAAACTCGACTTGAAACATTGGTACGTCTATGGGGATTGAGCCCCCACCAGACGTAACATACGTGGGTTCCCATGATTTTTTAGTGATAAAGCAACGAAATTACGGTCCAAATGTCGATCCTAATAGAAAAATACCAAAGTAAAAAAAAAAAAAAAAAATCAGAGTAGTGGACAAAAGGGAAGGAAAGACACGCTTGTTGAATGCTGTGCCTACCATGAGAAGCTCAGTTACAGTCTTCTCATATGGAATGGAGCATATCCTCCAACACCTCGCACCAACGACCTCACGAAACGGACGCGCCTGCTCAGTTATTCAGAATTGTTTGTAACGGGGCCAAGATTTGGGCTTGGGCCTTATATGGGTCATGGTCCAAAGCAAAGCAACTAGCCATGCCCTGGTTTTTTTTGTTTTGAACAATCTACGTGTATTCATTACTCCTGAAATGAAGCAAGTACAGGAAAAGGACAAGCAAGGAAACAAGGCCAGTCTTGGGCGACAGCCAAAATGACAAAGCCTGAATAACAAAGAAAGAAAAGGACGTAGAAGAAAGGATAAATCAGGTTGCTCAACCGAGATCTGAAGTCCTGGACTCTCGGGACACCTGGTTTTGAGGGTTCCTCAAGTTTTTGGCCTCTTCTTCCAGCACCAAAGACAAAAGAGGTAAGGGTGTTTCCACCCACCGAATGGGGCACGCCCCTTATAAGCAAGTCTGCTACTTGATTCCCCATGCGACCAGTGAAGCGGGTCGTAAAACTGGTTTCATAATGCAAAATACTCAGGATATCATCAAGGATTCCACGAGAGGTCCATCCACCAAGATTATATTCGGCTGATTCTTTTCCAGGCAAAGTGTAAGAAGAAGATGAAAGTTCATCTCGAAAATGATGTTTTTGTTTCCTAGGTCTTGGGCAATCATAAGAGCTCTCGATCTTCAGAGCTAATGATGAAATGCATTTTACTTTGTCTACAGAAGCCCATCTCATGGCACCCCAATGATCCCGACATAGCAGACCTATAGCAGCTGCTCTCGTGGGTTCATGGAACACTCCGTCAATATTTATCTTTAGCACCGGTTCAGGAGGAGCTTCCCATTTGTATGTACGTTTCGGGATTTTGCTCTCTCCCATCTCTTCCTTCATGAAGCCGCAAGCCCTGTTACTTCATCAAAAAATGGTTTAAGACCTACATCCTTTGGATCTCTGAGTCCCCAGTAGAGATTTTCGTTTTAAGAAGGGCAACCATAAATCTCAAACTAGATCCCGATAATACTCAAAAAAAGTCCAAGACATCATTACTATTTGCCATTTAGACTAAACGGATTCCATGCCTGTCTAATGCTGTTCTCTTGATAATAGCTAGAAGATTTTTTTTCTTAAATCTGTTCGTTGAAAGTCCAAATTTTTGTTTTGGTATCTGAACTTTTTTTGAACTTTGAAGGCAGAGCAGCGGACTTGAGACGTTAATCGCCGACACTAATTTGCGGGGAGAGACAATTTTTTCCAACTGCCGGCCCACATGAAAGAAAATACAGACAGTCTATCCAAACCCCTTTCCACTCAACACTACTTTGTGTGATTCCCATGATAGTTATGGCATCTCAATAATTTGGTTTATAGGCCCAAGACTTTAAACAGTCGAATATTTAAAAACAGAAAAAAAATTATGGAAAAGCAACTTAATAAATTTGGTACGTATACCTAAAAAATACGGATGCCCTATAACTTAAATTATACAAAACCCTTATAAACTATGGGATCAGTTGCAAATAACCTCATAATATTTTAAAGTTTAAATTTAACCCTCTTAATCATTCTTTTACCATGAAGCTTTTATCGTTAATTTTTTATTATCTTTTTAACAGAAATTGTCATATAATACCAGTATAAAACACATAGCATCCTATATCGTTTAATAATTTTCTAGTAATTATATTTCTTACATAAAAGGGTTAAAATTTAGGGGAAATTATAATAAAGGACCTAAGAAAAATAATATTTATTAAGAATGACCATAAAAATGATAATTATTTTGAAGGACCGAAAATTAAAACATTAAAATAGAAAGACTAAATTGCTCTTAGCCATATTTTCTATATTCTCTCTAATTAAATCAGAATATGAAGTGATTGATGGATAATGACAAATAGAGACTAAATCAAAATCTACTAAATTAGCGTCTCTACTGCACTGAAATCGCTTCGTAGTTACGATCAAGGTGATTTCCTTTTCCGTCTCTCTTCTAAACTTCATGGAGAGATAAAGAATCAAAGATACAACTGCGTACTCCTTCAAACTTCATCTTCGATCTTCATCTATCCTCCACCATCTCGCCTTCTCTCCTCCTTCGTCTTCGATGATCTGCGACCATCCCAACTCCCAAGTCCGGCCTTCAGTGAGATTTCAAGGAGATGCGACCGTTTCTCAAATTAAAGGTAGCCATCGACACTTTCAAAGAGAAATGGTTGACGCTTTTCACTTCACATCACTTCTACCAACTCCACCATTAACATTGGCAACCTTCATTATCATGCTTGACGGGGAGCTTTATTCCATTTACCGTAACTGTGAAGCGATTTCAGTGCAGTAGACATGCTAATCTAGCAGATTCTGATTTAGTCTCCATGTGTGATTATTCATCAGTCACTCCAGATTCTAATTTAATTAGAGAAAATATAGGAAATATAGCTAAGGACAATTTATTCTTTTTATTTTAATGTTTTAATTTATAGTCCTTCAAAATAATTACCATTTTTGTGGTCATTCTTAATAAATATTATTTTTCTTAGGTCTTTTATTATAATTTTCCCTAAAATTTAATTTCATCATATCACTAAAAAAAACCTTTGTGCCTCGTCCTTACCATCGGCCACCAAATCAATCAGTTAGGGAAAAAACTCAAATCCATGGATCACCCACAAATGGTAATACAAAAATCATAGAAATATTCTCTCACTAGAAATCACTTCCATGTCTGATTCTGGAACCACAGACGTAGTCTTTCAATACCAGTTTCTTATTTCTCACCTCCATGATTGATGTGGTTCTCTAACGACCACGATGGATTGTTTTAATGAGAGTTGGTGATGTGCGATCTGCAGAATGGGGGAGGTTTTCCTTTTTCAAAGAATTGAAAGTTGGAAGGAAACAATGGTAGTCGATCCGTAGATGCAGACCAGTAAAGAGGAGGCACCAAAGAAAACTAGGGTTTTTTACTGATGAAATTTACATTTTAACCCCCCCCCCCCCCATGTAATAAGAAATATAATTTCTAGAAAATTATTAAATGACATAGGAATGTCACGTAAGATAAGATGCTATGTGTTTTATATCAGTATGATATGGTAGTTTCTGTTAAAAAGATAATGGGAATTAACGATAAGAGGTTCATGGTAAAAAAAAAGAAAAAAGATTAGGGGATTAAATTTAAACTTGAAATATTAGAAGTTATGAACCGACCAAAGTTTAGAAGAGTTTTGTATAATTTAGCCTAAAATAATTAATAGACGAATTTTTCCCCAAAACCAACTCCCATATACCTATATATCCAATTACTTACACACCCTGTCAATATCATTATTGTTGCTTAACATAATACTATAAATCAGTATTAACAAAGCTACTAAATAGCGTAAATTGCATTTTATTCAGCTAAACTACACTTACATTAAAACATCATAGCACTCTATATCTATTTCATTATTGCTATCTTAACTATTAGTTATCTTTTGTACATATATTTCATTAACTATTTACAAATTTAAATGTCAATTTAAGGGTTTGAATCTGTTCTATAGATAATTTATAGAGATTAATCTGTAGAAAAAGATAGAAAATAGTGTATCTAAAAAAGATGTTAGGGATGCTTTAAAAAAATTAACATACATCTCTTAAAAATAGCTAACTACTAATTCTTTAATTTGATCTTTTTAAATTAAGTATCTGCTGACATATACATTTGAGTTAAAAAGAGTACCGTAATGATCAAAGTTTTGAATGGGGGAGGAAGGAAGAGAATTGAAGTGTTTGTAGGCGTAGGAGGAATCCAGGGAAAATTATGCATAAAAACAGTATTACAAGCTAGGTTCGTGAGGATTAGGCGTAGACGGTAATGAAAAGAGGAAGAACCAGCCCCAAGTAATTACTACAATTAGGTAGGCACTTAGGCAGATGGGGCGATTAATTCTGAGGCTGTTGTTAGAAGAGACAAAATTAAATAAATGGCTATCTATCTTTTTTATATTAGTTGTTCAGAAATCAGAACTGATGTTGTTGTTGTTTTTAGTCAATCCGGTATCCAGAGTTTCACCCTAACTAGTTCGGATCCGACCTGTGTGGCATACCTGACTATGGTGAGAGAGTCTCCCAACGGGGTTTTTCTACATTCACAAGACTCAAATTCGAGACATTGCTTAAGCGACCTAAGTCACTTACCACGTGTGTCATCAACAACCCTGTTAGTAAAACTGATGTTGTTAAAACCAGAGACAGGGAACTAAACGTCCAAACACAACACCTAAAAATGTGGAAGCGTCAATTGTGGTCTTGACAATAGCAAGTGGATTGGCATGATGGGTTGTCTAAGAGGACCACTGAATTCTTGTTTACATATTGACGTGATAGCAAAAGACAAGTTGGTGTTGATCGATGATGGTTGCTCTTTTAAAAATACGATGAATGAATGAATACAACGTTTTAGTGTCAAATATGACGGCAGAGTAATCACACCCCCCACTTCCGCTGCAATTATTCTCTCACTTTTAATTTATTATCCACGTTAATATCGCCAAATTAATTCTCTTTTTTCCTTCTTTAAGTCTGTCTCCTCATAATGGAATAAAAGTTCCTCCCAATGGTCTGTCCAGAGATAATATATTCTAGAAATAATGAAATATAAACGGGGCCAAAAAAAGAAAAAGTGGAAGGGTGTAATTTGAAAACACGAAATCACACGATGTCGATCGGACCTTCAACGTGCTGCACAATTGTATGATTTTAGATGATTTATTTTCGACAAAGGGTGTGCAGAATGTTTTTTCTTTTAAGATATCATTATTGAAACACTTGACTAAAGAAAATCAGAAAACTCTTTATTTTATTTTATATAATATACGTATAACTTAGAAGCATTCCAGTCTGGCAGGGGCATCTCAGAGAGCGACAGATTTTAGGAATATATAAGCATAGGATGCTTTTCTAGATAAGCATGAAATATAATGTTCAATTAAGATTTA
Organism: Acacia pycnantha; assembly: GCA_025563575.1. Lineage (NCBI taxonomy): Eukaryota > Viridiplantae > Streptophyta > Magnoliopsida > Fabales > Fabaceae > Acacia > Acacia pycnantha. The sequence continues at coordinate 329,438 of JAMWYP010000013.1, forward strand.
AACACTGTAATTCTAAAGATACAAATGAAAGGAAAAATAAGTGAAGCAAGAGAAAATGCGAGGAGGGAAAGGAAGATTTGAAAGATGAGGGAAGATGGCTTGGATTGTTTGGTAGGAAGAAAATAAAGAGGTGGTAGTTGGTAAAGAATTAGGAAATGTCTATTTTACCCTCAAAAGAAATTAATTCAAAAATAAAAAGAAAAACATTTTTTTAAAAAATATATTCTTGTTAAGTTCGAACTCGTAAAAAAAATTCGTCAAATTCGAACTTTCCCGCCAAGTTTGAATTCAGGGTAAATCGCAAAAAAACTTTCTTTGAAGATTGCAGCTTTCCCTCCATTTTCGGATGGAAAGCTTCTTCCCTCAAATAAGGGAAGATGAGTACTCACTGGAAGATGCTGACTGGACTTTCTGTCTATCAAACACCCAAAATCCATGGGAAGATTGAGATCTTCCCTTTCCTTCTCTAATATTCTTTCTACCAAACTGGTCCTAAGTGAAGCAAGAGAAAATGAGTGTTGTACATATACACACGACCCCGACCCCAAACCCCAGTACGCCTTTTAATTCTTTGTGCATCTTATGTTTCTATTAACTTGAAATACTGCTTTGAACCAAAAACAAAATAATTCAACCATTGACATGGTTAAACCTAATAAGTTATTAGCATATATAATACTCTTTCTACATTAGCAAAATAGAAGAGAAAAGATTGAATTTTCCTTATTCGACATAGAGCAGTCATATCAATTGGTCTCAAACATTAGTGCAACACTCATTTAATCATTATCAAAAGCATAAGCATGTAGGGGGAACAAGGAAGAGAAAACTAACATCTTTTGTTTGAGACTAAAGGAAGGAGTAGACTTCTTTTTCTTCATCATAAGTATCCTCCAATTGGAGACAATCTTACTCAAAACATTGTCGGGTACCAAATGTGCACACATCTCTTAGTAGGAATTCAAATATTGGTTCACTACGTTATGAGAGGCTAACCCTTAACTAAATTGGGATTTGTAACAAGTAGGCTTCTAGTGTGTTTTGGATCACAAAATGTGATCATATAGGTGGCTTTTCCACCAAAAAAACAAATTTTGGTTTAAGACATTGTTTGGATTGACCATGTGACAATTAGGCTTTTGAAGAAAAAAAAAATCAGTTATAAGTAAAAAAAAAAATTGGTTTAAGGTATTGTTTGGATTGGCCATGTGACAATTAGGCTTTTGAAGAAAAAAAAATCAGTTATAAGTCAAAAAATTTTACTTTTGTTTTTTTTCACCAGTCCCACCTTCTTTTATTAAAATAATATTTTGGATCTTACTATAAGTCCACTTGTGTAAATGAAAATTTTTGTCATAAATATAATTCTACTATTTATAAAAGTGTGCAAGAAAAAAATAATAAAAATTTAATGGAAATCGGGAAAAACTGCACAATTATAAATTTAAAAGGTATGAATAAGTTGATAAATTTATATATACAGAGAATGACAGTACTTTAATTGAGGTCATTCTCATCAATTAAATTTTTAAAGGGATATTTTTCTTCAAATTTTCATAAAATTTATGTAATTTCGTATTTTCCATTTTTTTTTTCAATAGTACATTAACTATTTTTTAATTAAATTCATGTCTCTTTCAGCTATTCTACATCTAAACATATTTTTGTATTAATCATCTAAATATGTTTCAGTTTATCAAATTGACTATTTTTAAAAGTCAATTTAAACATAAATCACATCATACAATATAACATTTTTGCAAAAATCAAAGTGGGGGAAAAAAAAGACACACCTCCCCTCACTAATTCAAACACGGTCAGCCGTATTTGGTGATGCTTGCCCATTGATTGCGGAGATATATCCTTTTGCGGTAAAGGTTGGGCTGGAAAATTGGAGGAAAATGATCACTAAAATATTTGAGCAAATGACTAATGTGTTTTGGATTTTAACTTTTAGTGGACCCAGCTATTTTGAGTTTCAAATATGTTTGGTTAATTAGGAAGTGATAAAATTGCCCATATCTTTATGCATAACTGTGGTCCATTAAAATGTGACATTCGATCAAACCAATAGTCCTTTCGCCAAATTTTCCCTAGAGGTTCCCTTTTTATTTTATTTTCTCAGCCACAACTTTCACGAGTAGCCCCATTAATAAACTAAAGACTTGCAAAAAGAATAAGTCAAGCCGGGCAGAGACATAGATATCGTGGCCAATTATTGTAGCTCTAGGCCCTCCTCAACTATATATAGAGTCTTTCATTATTAGTATTGATTAAGGGTTTCCTCAAAGCTTAGGGTAATGAGTTTTTACCTCTCCCAACAAATACGCTTTACAAGGTTTAAGCTTTTGTGTTCTCTTCTTTAAAGAAGTAGGTTTCCTATCACCCCAACTAATAGTTTATTGGTAGTCTCTAGTTTTAGAATAAAATTATTGCTAGACAGAAAAGGAATACTCTCGAATTTTTAATATACGACTTATTTGTTTAATTTGAAAAAATTAAGAAAGATAAATAAACTATTTAATTATAATTTATATGATATGATCTCTAAAATATTTTTGATGTAACATTATATTAATTATATATCAGTTTATAATTTAAAATATCAGTTTGAAAAAAAAAATGATGGATATAAAAGATAAAATGAAAAATGGTTTTAAGTTTTAATTAATATCATAATTTACTCCCGAACTGAATTCTACATTTAGGTAATACCACCTTTTTTGAAAGTGTACGTTATAGTATTTCTGAAATTTTATGTATTTGTTCAACTTGTATTATTGATTAGTTAGGCAGCGGGGGAATCATGAAAACTGCGGAAAACAAAGTAGACTAATATAAGAAACAAGATCGATGTCGGTGATCAAAATGATTGGCCTTGTTTACTCACTCTTTCATTCATCAGTTACTGCCAACTTGTTTCGTCAATATTTTGTCCCGTACGTAGTACCCAGCGAATAAATTCAATTTACGGTATTATAAATTTCCAAACGAACAATTTTTTTCATCCTCCTTCGTAATCATATATTATGAATATTTAATTTAATAGTGATATTTCTTGGTTTGTAATTTAAATAAAAGCTGAATTAAATGATTATTTACAATGAAGTTTAATATGATATTCACTAGCTACAGTTTAAGATGCAACTATAAAGCTCATGAAAGTACTGTTATTTATATTCACAATGTGATAAAGTCTTCATTGATATAATCAATCTGACCTTTTAATAGTCTTTGCACGTAATTAATTAAACATGTTATTTGAATCTGACGGGTTCTTGGATGTAGGTTTTAGGTAGCTGCAACTATAGAAAACTGACTAAAACATTTATAACCTTGCAGCACAAGTATATCCAGTTAATTACAGTCCCTCTAGTTTGAAAATTCACCATGGGTTTCTTAATATATAATGCGTGCCTGATTCACATTATAAAAAGAAGAATATTATGATGAGTACAGCTAAAGCAGTGGGCACTTGTATGTAAATACAAGTTTTAAAAAAATCATTAAAGTTGGCAAGAAATTGGAAGAACGCGCTTTGCTTTTGTCCATATACGTGTTGCCTGCATATATAAATATCAACCACTAGACCCTCCATTACACAGACAAAGATTGTGCAAATTAAATGGCAACCATGTTTTCTTCTACTCATTTCCTAGCCTCCATCTTCATAGTTCTAACCTTTTACATTCCCACATTGAATGCTCAGCTCACCTCAACTTTCTATTCCACCACTTGCCCCAACGTCTCTTCCATTGTCTCTAATGTGGTTCAGCAGGCTCTCCAATCTGATCTTCGTATAGGCGCTAGCCTCACTCGTCTCCACTTTCATGACTGCTTTGTCAATGTAGATCTCTATATTTACACACACACACTACCCGTCTTTCATTTAGTCAAAATAATTAGTTGTAGCTTATAACTGATAAAATCATGTGCCTTTATCATCGTTAGGGATGTGACGGCTCCCTTTTGTTGGACGTGGGTGGTAACATTACACAGAGCGAGAAAAATGCAGCGCCCAACAACAATTCCGTTAGAGGATTTGACGTCGTCGACAACATCAAGACCGCCCTCGAAAATTCATGCCCTGGTGTTGTTTCTTGTGCTGATATTCTTGCTCTTGCCGCCGAAGCTTCTGTGTCTTTGGTACATAACTTTACTCTCTCCTTTTTATGTCTCATTTTTACAACTTTGCCTGCCTCCTAATTAAACCATGGAAGCATAAATATAATGTTGCAATATATTTTCAGTCAGGAGGTCCTTCATGGAGTGTTCTACTTGGCAGAAGGGACAGTCTAACAGCCAACCAAGCTGGTGCTAATACGTCTATTCCCAGCCCATTCGGAAGCCTCGCCAACGTCACCAACAGTTTCATTAGCGTCGGTTTAAACACAAATGATGTGGTGGCCCTCTCCGGTATTTTTATTCATTTCCTTATCTTGTATATATATGTGTGTTCTCCACCATCATGTTCATTCATTCATTTGATTCCTTATATTTATAATGCCAAGGTGCCCATACTTTTGGTCGTGCCCAGTGTCAGTTCTTCAGCCAGCGACTGTTCAACTTCAGTGGAACGGGCAGTCCCGACCCGACCCTGAACACAACCTACCTGGCCACTCTGCAGCAAAATTGTCCACAAAATGGAAACGGCTCTACTCTGAACAACCTTGACCCTTCGACCCCAAACATGTTTGACAACAACTACTTCAAGAATCTTCAAACGAACCAGGGGCTTCTGCAAACAGACCAAGAGTTGTTTTCTACGAGTGGGGCTTCTACAGTGTCCATTGTTAACAACTTTGCCAGCAACCAAACAGCTTTTTTCCAGGCGTTTGCTCAGTCAATGATAAATATGGGTAATATTAGCCCATTAACGGGAAGCCAGGGACAAATCAGATCTAATTGCAGAAAAGTCAATGGAAGCTAAAAGCGATCGAGGATATGATTGATTAGTTGGTTAACCTCCATGGTTTTGACCAATCTGGATTCACAAACTGTTTCTGATTGCCTGCCGACAACTTCAGCTATTCTTTATTTTGATTTATGAGTACCTAAACCAGTTTGCCTTTTGTGGGAAACGTTAGGACTCTATATATGTCCTTGCGTAATGTTTGAACTTCGTATATTAATTTGTGACGTTTGGCTGTTCTTCCGGCCTCCTCGTACTGTGATGTTACTATTTAAATTTATTTCAAAGAATCATGTAAAATTGTATGTGTTTTAATCATATATTCATGATTATTATTTGAGATATTTTTTAAACAATTTTATAATAATAAAACCGAGCGTTAATGAGTCTCGATTTATAACAGAAGAAATTAATTAAAATTTTGGCGCATGAATGATTCCATGTTTGAAGATTGAAAGTTTGCTGGCCCAAAAAAAACAAAGATTGAAAGTTTGATAGGAATGGAGGATTTTTTTCTCTGCTAATTAATTGAATAACAAATTAATTCAAGAGCGAAAGCCATTATACACTGTCCTTTATTATCCCTATGACATATATAGAAGAAGAATAAGTTGAGAAACCAATTATAACAAAAAATTCAGAATCAACTTTAGTTTACTGTATCATTCATTTATTCTAGCGTGTACGTGCCGCAGCATGAGATGGGTCGTCAAAGGAAAACGGATCTCATTTACTTTATTGCAGTAGTAGTCATTAATATTATTTGTGGATCTATTACTTTTCTCTTTGTAAACAAAAAAAAAGTGTTTAGCGACGCCGATCAACAAAGCAACTTGTCGGAACTGGAAATTAGCATTTTGCTCGTTGAGCATTCTCGCAAAAGTGAGCCACTTAATGCAAATAAAATAAGAAAGGTAAGTCAATTACAACGAAGCAATCTTAGCTGAGGTTTGGGGGAAAAAGACCACAAAATAATGTATCGTCGTAATAAATGGTTTTTTTAAAAGAGATCACGATGCTTAAATATGTGGCCATGTGCTTACACGTACATATGTAACATTGATGCCTCACCGATGACCCACCCCATAATTAAAGGCTCGAGGAGAAACGTTAGGACAAAAAACCAGAGTTGTCAACGTCCCCTAGGCTTAACTGTAAATAAATTATTATTACTAGTTTAATATTAGTGATATTGGCTGGGTTTGAATCTTGCATATATATATATGTGTGTATGTGGTTAGTTAGCAATTTAATTTTAAACATTTTTTGGAGTCATAATTAAGTTAAATATTCATTATTCCATTCTTTAATTAACTGTCACGGGCTTAACAAGTCAATTAATGTTATAAATACTTCGATGAATTTTGTAGAGGTGTTATTAAAATTAGGCAACAGCAACTTTTTTTATAAGCATCTAAAATGAAATTGATGAACAAAAACTCGGGGGACAAAATTAGAAAGAATTTAGTAGATTGTATTACATAGTAGATTGTAGATGTTACTCCCTCTTGTCCTATTTATAAGAATTTAATTATCGAATTACATAGTTTAAAAAAGTGGTTAAAATTAGTTAAAAATAATAAATATGCATAGAATAAATTATTTTTAGGTATGCCCTTATTTGTAAAAGGCAAATAAGAGAGAGAAATATGATAAATATAAATATTAGTACTACTTTTTTAATTAATACAATACATATAATTAATGAGGGGTAAAATAGAAAAAAGTTATTAAATGTTCAGATAACTCTGATAGAACCCTTATAAAAATAATCAAGATAATTCAAATTTTGGCTTCTTATAAAAAAGAGTGAGGTAGTGTATGATGAGACATGCCAACTTGGCGTTGACGCTTTCTAAACCAATCCTGATCATGCTAATCAGTAATCAAACTAGGGGGCTACATTTTTTTCTTTACTTTTTTTGGAAGTATGCAAATCTAATTTTATTATTCAAACTGATGTTAATTACCAAACTAAACCAATATCCTGATCATGCTAATCAGTAATCACGCTAGCTGGGCTACTTTTTTTTCTTTACTTTTTTTGGAAGTATGCAAGTCTAATTTTATTATTCAAATTGATGTTACCAAACTAAGTCTTTTTTTAATATACACTTTCATTTTGTTAATAATATTCATCTCTTCATGTCAGATATATTTTAATGTAAAAAAGTTAAAATTTCAGGAACATGCACTACAAAAAAAGTGCCACTTTGTGGCGGTTAATTTGTAACGGTCAAAATAAGTTATTTTGTAACGGTTTATTTATAAAAACCGTCACAAATATGGCGCCAGTTTGGCGCCTTATGGTACGCCATTAGTGGCGGTTTTGAAACCGTTACAAAATGCAAAAAAAAAAACCGCTACAAAAGTGAACCGCTACAAAAACTGTTACATCAACCGCTACAAAGTGTGTAATATTGAAATTTGAATATTTCGAATCCCGCCAAGTTTATTTTTAAAAAAAAACTATGTTCATATTTGTAGCGGTTGTTAGTATAACCGCTACAAAATGTGATATTTTGATTTTTTTTTTTGAGTAAATACCCTTTTTGGTCCCTGGAAAAACACATTTGACCCTTTTTCGTCCCTGAGTAAAAGAAATGTCATTTTGGTCCTTTTTAGGGACTAAAAAAGACCTTTTGAGAATTTCTGAGGGATTAAAATGTGCAAAAATGATCAAAAGGACTAAAAGGGACCTTATTTTTCCATTTTAGGGACTAAAAGTGACTTATTTTTTTTTCAGGGACCAAAAAGGGCATCCGTGTTTTTTCCAGGGACCAAAAAGGGTATTTACTCTTTTTTTTTTAAAATACAAATGAATTTTTGTAGAGGTTTTAAAACCGTTACAAAACGCAAAAAAAACCGCTATAAATGTGAACCGCTACAAAAACTGTTACATCAACCGCTACAAAGTTCGTAATATTGAAATTTGAATATTTCGAATTCCGCCAAGTTTATTTTTTTTAAAAAATATGTTCATATTTGTAGCGGTTGTTAGTATAACCGCTACAAAATGTGATATTTTGATTTTTTTTTAAAAATACAAATGAATTTTTGTAGAGGTTTTGAAACCGTTACAAAACGCAAAAAAAACCGCTACAAATGTAAACTGCTACAAAAACTGTTACATCAACCGCTACAAAGTGTGTAACATTGAAATTTGAATATTTCAAATCCCGCCAACGTTCATTCATTTGTAGCGATTGTTAGTGTAACCGCTACAAAATTTGAAAATTATATATATATTTTAAAATACTAATGAATTTTTGTAGCGGTTTTTAACCGCTACAAAACATTAAACCGCTACGTAATCCGTCACATCAACCGCTACAAATGTTACGTATATCCCTATAAATATCCCCACCACACCTCATCTCACACACTCATTCATTTCTTCCCACTCACTTCTCTCTCGTTTCTCTCATTTCTTCCTACTCCTTCTAAAATCTTTGATTTCAATGTTTTATTTTTTACTTCTTATAATACGATACTATTTTTTTCCTTATCCAGAACTTTAAGTATATTTCCTCAATATTCCTTCTATCATCATCAACTTTCTTTATATAATCAAATATCATCTAATGCACAACATAATTTTTTGCTCGAGAGGTGGACAACACAATAAATCCTTATTATCTACATATTCTCAATATTATACCTACATAATATTTATACTTATCTAACTTAAGTTAATCAGTTTTTAAATATTAACTATTATCATTTAATTTGTCACTTAAATAATAAAAATATTCAATATAATATTGTAACAATGGACACAAATTACGATTTTGTTTTTCAATTTTTCAATATTTTGTAGCGGTTGTAAAACCGCTACAAATTTTAATTTAAATTCGGATTAAATATTTGTAGCGGTCTTACAACCGTTACAAAATTTGGGCGCCATTTTTTTTTTCAATATTTTGTAGCGGTTTATCATAACATAATGAGATATAGTAGCGGTTTATATGTATGTAATATCGGTTTTTTTCAACCGCTACAAATCAGCTTGCCACAGTAGATTTTGTCACGGTTTGTCTAACCGCTACAAATGTCATTAGTTGCGCCTAAAACCGTTACAAATAGGTCATTTTAACCGCTACTAATTGTCATTTTTTTTGTAGTGATGTATACTCCAGCTGGTCGAAAAAATTAGTGCCAAACTTACCAACTAATCTGAATTTGGTGAAGCCTGCCCTTGGATGACGGAGATACTTATTACTTATTAGAAACGATTAGAGATTATTGATTTTGATTTTAATTCTCAGCCACGACTTTCACGTACTACCCTCCAAATTCAGTGACAAGGACTTCATATAGATACAATTGTATTAAAAAGTCAAAGTATCTATCTAGTTGTCTGCTAAGCAGATCCTGACTAATATCTTTTGGTCAAATCTGGTCGAACGTGTTTTTTACCTTGCAATGAGCGCGGCTGTTGGAAATTGTTGATTTACTTTCTATATATTAAGTACTAAATGTATTTTTAACTTTTTCAAGAAATAATTAATATAGTGAATATTCCTTCTTCAACCAATAAAGATGGTACGTCTCAGCCATGCAATAATCTTACCGGTGTTATCCCTTCTCTTTAATATTCTCACAGCCCTAAGCTTTCAATCAGATCCTGGCATACCCGAAAGGCAACAGTCTAAAAAGAATACGATCCCACTTCCTCTTTAAAAAACATGACTTTTGACATCGATTGTCAACATAAAATACACCTTCTACACAGTTTAATTATGACTGTAATCGGTGTTAAAAGAGAATTCATTTTCTAAACTTTCATAATATTTTGTACCAGTTATAGTCACTTTAATTTTTACAGTGACTCAATATAAGTGGAACAAAGTCATTTTTAAGTGATGGGGGAAGTATTTTATTAGTAGCGAGTTAAAGTGTAATAGCCTGATAGCCATCCAAGCTGTGTTTTCCAATAATGACCATTTTGTTCGTGTTAACTGCTTTAATCACTTGATTAAATTTATTTTTTGTTGTTTGAGTCAAAGGAGCACATGCCGTATATGCATGACAGGTCGTACCAAATGGCTATGGATCCGACACTAAACTCCTCTCAAAACTATTTGGCCGCTCTGCAAAGTTACATTTGGAACGGGCTTGTGTTATGGAATAAAATACTAGGCTCATCCAAGGTGTGGCCCAACAGGAGACATCTCATACACTTGGGCTGGGAGGCACAAGAGGCCCAACAAGTCCAAACCCTAACTCTAAGGGGTAGCCTCTATATATAGTTGGTTAACCTAAAGAGGTACACATCTTCGAAGCTCTCTCTCAATTGCATATACTGCACACAAAGCACACACACCACCCCCTTGGCTAAACGCCTCCGGTATCATCGAACTACGTGGACTTTGATCCGTCTTCAGGGTACGTAGGCCCTAGGTATCGCACCTAGGTCAAGTCCCTGTGCTTTGTGATCTCCGATCCTCTCATGTATCTCATTTATGGATACTTGGGGGAGAGCTATTTGATCCTATATCCACATCCTAGCCCACCTAGGGTTAGGGTTTATGTTCTATGACAGAACATTGGCGTCGTCTGTGGGGAGTCGGTAAATTTCTGATTCCCGCGACCGAAGAAGGTCAATAATTCCCAATTCCCAACTGCCAAACGAACAATCTTGTTTTGTAGTTAGGGTTTATGGTGTTGAAAAACGCAATCGTCATCATTTTACAGCCATGATGCGGCATTATTTCCTCCCCTTTCGGCTCTGCTCACTCTGAAAAAATACCAAAAATGGGTTTATGTGGTCAAGATGCCAATATCGGCCTTGCGGGAGGATACTGCGATGCTGGAGACAATCTGAAATTGGGGTTTCTGATAATTGAATATTTAATACACTTATTTTTATCTCTTGATCAATATTTAGGACTCTTTAGTTAATAAATAATGGCTTTTATGTGCATTTAGGCTTTGGGCCTTAGATTGTAATTTTAGCCATTTTTATCGATAAAATTCCAGTTTTGTATTGCTTCACTATTTTTACCATAACTCTTGAACCAGACATCGGATTTGCCTCATTTTTGTCTCATATTTCAGATGATTCAGAGAGCTACAATTGTTATGAAGACATAAAGAGCCAATTCGGACAAAAAGGCGGTCAATTTTGGAGCCAAAGTCAGATGAACAATTCTGGATTTTAATTGGGCTCGAATTTTGTAATTAAAGCCCATCTTTATTTTATTTTCGTTTTGGTTTGAACCATTTGACCTAATTCGTTTTTAGGTTATCTTTAAGTGAGGCAGCCGTCACACATTCATTCTACGCATTAATTCATTCACGTTTTACAGTTTTGGATAAAAGACAAGTTTTAGTTTTCTCTCAAATGTTCTTCATGTTCTTCGTCTTTTCTTCTTCTATTCCAACCATGCTCGGCTAAACTTCTATGATTAATCCAACGTGAGGATTCCATGATTCGTCCAGAGCCTAGGCTTAATCGGATTAGGGTTTCTCGATTCTGTTTTCATCTTATCGATCGATTTCCGAAAATAGTTCGAATATTAGATTTAATATTCGGTTTGGTTCGTCCCAAGGACTGAGTTCGGACTAGGTTTAAAGTGTTCTTTGTGCGATCATACAATGAGACGCCACTGTTCGAATAAATGCTAGGCGATCGTCTAGTCGAGGAATTTACGGACGGATGCAGAGATCTCGGTTCGTCTAGAACCAAACACGAGTTCGTTAATATTTCGCTCAAGGATGGACGTTTCTGGAATCTAAACGTTGGGTTGGTCTTTTAATCTATTTCGGTTTATTAACGTTTTTCTATCCGTTTCTCAATATTTCGTTTATCTCTGTCTATTTCGTTTTTGTTCATTTGAATCACAAAAAAATCCCCCTTTTTCACTATTAGGGTTTCGTCGTTGTTGTTAATCAAGCCCATTGCAAGTTCGTTGAAATGATCCGGGTTCCTATTACGCAAATCTTTTATTGAATCGGTTATTTTGAGAGGCACAGCAAATCTCTTTCAAAATTTGGCGCCGTTCTTGGAATTTGCATCGGTTTGATTAGTAACAGTATTGGAAATTTTTTTTTATTATTATTTTTTTTATTTTGATTTGATTTGATTTTTTTATCTTTTATTTTATCTTTTTATTTGATTTTTTTTTTATTTTTTTAACGTGAATTTTTATTTTTATTTTTTACTTTTTTTATCTTTCTTTTATCTTTTATCTTTTATTTTATTTTATTATTATTTTTAAATAAAAAAAAATTTATTTATTTTTGATAGTCTTGTTGTTTTCACTAATTCTAGTAGCAATTTTGCTAACTCAGACGTTATGGCAGAAAGACAGGCAGATCATGCTACTTTAAAGGAATTGGGTGCACCTGATGTTAATTATCAACCTTTGTGCATCCAATATCCTAACCTTGCTGCTAACTTTGAGCTTAAATCTGGTCTAATACACTTGTTGCCTAAGTTTCATGGTCTTGCAGGTGAGTGCCCCATTAAGCATTTGAAGGAATTCCATGTAGTGTGCAGCACAATGAAACCACAAGCCATTGATGAGAATCATATCAAGCTGAGAGCTTTTCCTTTCTCATTGGACGGTGGAGCTAAGGATTGGCTGTTGTACCTTCAGCCCTCATCTATTGGGAGCTGGACTGATATTCAGAGGTTATTTCTAGACAAATATTTTCCTTCATCAAGAGCAACTGCGATCAAGAAGGAAATTGGCAACATTAAACAGTTCACTGGGGAGACTATGCATGAGTATTGGGAGAGATTCAAAAGGTTATGTGCAAGCCGTCCACACCATCGGATAAATGAAAAAGACTGATTAACAGTTTCTATGATGGTCTGCTGTGGGTAGACAAAGGATTGGTGGATGCTTCTAGCGGTGGTGCTATGAGCAACAAGACACCGAAGAGGCTCGGGACTTGATATCCATTATGGCAGAGATAACTCTCAGCGGTTTGGCACCGGGGCCAATAGTACCCCGTTTACCATATTCAAGCAAAGACCGCCAAACCAGTATGATTCCCGAGATTAGAGACTAGACTTGATGATCCGACCTCCTTGTGAGGCGGTTAGCAGTGTACGAGCAGGTCGAGTCTTCACCTCCTCAGAGTGGGTACTCCTGTGGGTTTTGTTCTGACCCATATCATTCTACTGACTCATGCCCTACCTTGCATGATCACCTTACCAAGACCAGTCGAAGTAGCTTCGGTGGGCGTTTTTCGGGAAGGCCACAATACCAACGAGAATAATGCCTTCTCCAATACTTATAATCCTGGTTGGAGAAATCACCCCAACTTTATTGGAACCAAAATCGAACCGCAGTAACCAGAATCGAATCGAGTAACCGGATCAACGAATTCTGGGAATTACCAGCAGAGACAGACAGTACAGACCACAAACTTTCCAGCAACAGTCTGCACCCCCTTTACCTTTGCCAGCACCACCTCCTCGAGCAGCCATATGTCCACCTCCACAGGCAGCACAACAGCAGGCTAGTAGTAGTGGTGGTGGTTCCTCACTTGAAGATATGATGAAGCAATTTGTCACAGCCAATATGCAGTTCCAACAACAAACTGACACTTCCATTCAGAGTTTGCAAACACAGATTGGGCAATTGGCAACATCATTGAACCAGCTTCAACCTCAGGGATCCAACTCCCTTCCTTCACAAACAATTCCCAATCCTAAGGGAAATGTGAGTGCTATATCACTACGGTCTGGCAAGCAATTGGAGGAACCTAAGCACGCTACAGATGTGACTTCCACATCGGGAAACGAGTCAGGAAATGTGAAGATTGACTCTCAAAAGAAAAGGCGTACAACAAGGTGAAGAGGAAGACATTCCTATTCCTCTTCCCTTCCCTCAGAGAGCAATTCAGCCCAAGAAGTTGGCAGGTAAAGCACAAGAGAAGGATATACTTGAGACATTCAGAAGAGTAGAGATCAACATTCCTCTCTTAGATGCAGTCAAACAAATTCCTAAATATGCCAAGTTTCTGAAGGAGTTGTGCACCAACAAGAGGCGACTGAAGGGGAATGAACGAGTGAGTTTGAATCAGAATGTCTCAGCACTCATCCAGCCTACTATGCCTCGTAAATGCAAAGATCCAAGGACATTTTCTATCCCTTGCCTCATTGGTAACTATAGATTTGATGATTGCATGCTAGATTTATGTGCTTCTATTAATGTCATGCCTGCATCTGTTTATAGATCTCTTGGTCTTGGTCCTTTGCGTCCTACTGGTGTTATTGTTCAGTTAGCTAATAGAAGTAGTGCTCATCCTTCTGGTTTAGTTGAAGATGTATTAGTCAAAGTTAATGACTTGATATTTCTGCTGATTTTTACATCTTGGATATGGAGGGTGAGTCTCCTAGTAGTAGGTCACCAATCATTCTAGGGAGACCTTTCATGAAAACAGCTAGGACTAAGATAGATGTGCATTCGGTACTCTTTCCATGGAGTTTGGTGATATATCTCGTGAATTTCAATATCTTTGATGCCATGAAATATCCTAGGAAGAGCATTATGTCTTCTGTATTGATGTGATTGATGATGTTGTGGATGATGTTCTTCTGCGATTGGTGTGCTTGCTTACCACGATTTTGCATCTATGAGTGATTCTCTCATTTGTGCATGTGCTAATAATGAATGGTGTCCTATTTGCACTGAAATTAATGATGCATTATTTGGTGATTCTGACTTGCTTAGTGATTCTGCATTACTTGTCGATTCTGATATCGATTCTGAGTTTGAGCTTCATCCTGATCCTAACGTGCATCCTGATTCTGATTTTGATGAGCTTACTTCTGATTTTGATGAACTGAATTCTAGTCTTTGTGGTAGCCAATCGGAAGAATGAGCTCATTCCTACTCGAGTTCGAGAATAGTTGGAGAGTTTGCATCGACTATAGGAGACTCAACCAAGCCACTCGCAAGGATCATTATCCTCTACCTTTCATTGATCAGATGTTAGAGCGTTTGGTGGTAAGTCTCATTCCCGCTTCTGGATGGCTACTCCGGATATTTCCGGATCCATATTGCTCCTGAGGATCGGGAAAACGACCTTCACATGCCCCTTTGGGACATATGCTTACCGAAGGATGCCTTTTGTTTGCCTTTCCCTCCTGGCACTTTTCGGCGTTGTATGGTAAGTATTTTCTCGAGTTTCAGAGGATTGCATGGAGGTTTTTATGGATGACTTCCTTTATATGGGTCAGTTTTGATTCTGCTTTAATTTGTCTAGAGTTTTGCATAGATGTCCCGAGTCTAATCTTGTCTTTGAATTATGAGAAGTGTCACTTCATGGTTGAGTCGGGTATAGTCTTGGGACACATAGTGTCTAGGAAAGGGATTGAGGTAGACCACCTAAGATAGATGTAATTCTTGCGTTGCCTTACCCATTATGCGGGAAGTTCGTTCTTTTCTTGGTCATGCGGTTTCTATCGGCGTTTCATTCAAGATTTCAGCAAGCTTGCCCGACCCCGTCCAACCTTTGCATAAGGGCGCTGAATTTGTATTTGATGATACTTGCAAGGCGGCCTTCGATCATTTGAAGCGTTGCGACTACGGCCCGGTGATTAAGCCCCGATTGGTGCCTTCCTTTTGAGTTGATGTGCGATGCTTCCAATTATGCGGTTGGTGCTATCTTGGCACGGCGGGTAGACGAGCATCTCGTGTCATTGCATATGCCTCCAAGACTTTGGATTACGCTCGGTCTAATTACACCACCGGCGAAAAGGAGTTGTTGGCCATTGTATTTGCTTTTGATAAGTTTAGGTCATATCGCTAGCTAGTAGAGTCATTGTTTTCTCGACCATTGCTTTGAAGTTTCTTTTGAAAAGGCGATCTAAGCCACGACTCATCCGTGGATGTTGCTGCTCCAAGAGTTTGATGTTGAGATTCGAGACAGAAGTGGGGCGCAAAGCGGGTAGGCGACCACTTGAGTCGCATCACCCATTCTCCTCTCACCCCTCTTCTATTCGGGATGATTTCACGATGAGCGCTTCTACTTGGTACAGGTAAGACCCCATGGTATGCTGATCTAGTTAACTATTTGGTAGGCTGGTATTTTTTCCCCAGACTCCAATAGGGCCCAAAACCTAAAATTGAAAAGTGAGTCTAAATATTATGTTTGGGATGACCCTTATCTCGTGGAAGTTTTGTAGTGACCAGATAGTTAGGAGATGTATACGACCATGAATTTCACTCCATATTGCATTTTTCTCATGCTTTCGCTTGTGGTGGTCACTTTGGACCCCAAAGAAGCTGCTAGGAAAGTGTTAGATAGTGGATTATTTTGGCCCTCCTTGTTTCGTGATTCCCATCTGTTTTGTAAGTCATGTGATAACTGTCAGAGAGTAGGGAGTATTTCTCGTAGGCATGAGATGCCCCAAAACCCTATATTGTTTTGTGGAGATCTTTGATGTTTCGGGGTATTGATTTTATGGGTCCATTTCACCTTCATATGGTTATACTTACATACCGCCGGGCTGTGATTATGTTTCGAAATGGGTTGAGGCGTAAAGCCACCCGGACTAATGATTCTTCTGTGGTGGTGGACTTTGTTAGGTCTAATATTTTCTCAAGGTTTGGCATTCCTAGAGCTATTATCAAGTGACTGTGGTTCCCATTTTTGTAATCGAAGCATGGGTGCCTTGTTACGCAAGTATGGAGTGCTACACAAGGTCTCCACAAAGATACCACCCTCGGACCAATGGTCAAGTGAAGTCTCAAATAGAGAGATTAGCAAATCCTTCAGAAGACTGTTAACTCTACCCGGAAAGATTGGAGTAAGCGATTAGAGGATGCTTTGTGGGCATATCGCACCGCCTACAAGACTCCATTGGGATGTCTCCTTATCGGATTGTCTTTGGTAAGGCATGTCATCTTCCGGTTGAGTTGGAACATCGAGCCTATTGGGCCATTAAGCGTGTAACATGGATTTGGCTCACTGCAGGATGGAGAGGAAGCTACGTTGCAAGAGTTAGATGAGTTGAGATTGGATGCCTATGAGAGTTCACGGTTGTACAAGGAAAAGACTAAGGCATTCCATGATAAGCATATTCTCGAGGAAAGAATTTTCTCAGGGCCGAAAGTTCTTCTATTTAACTCCGTTTCGAAGTTTATGCCTGGTAAGCTTCGATCTAGATGGGATGGCCCTTTGTGATCACTAACATTTTTCCATTTGGTCTTTGTTGAGCTATGTGATTCAACCACGGGAAGTACCTTTAAGGTTAATGGGCATCGCCTCAAGCCATTTCATGAGGGATCCCGCCGCCACTCGAGGAAGCGAGAGACTCTCCTCATTGACGCCATCTATCCTCCATAAACCCTTGGGAGGATTCTTCTTTCTCCTCCATAAACCCTTGGGGAGTATTCTTCTTCCTTCTCCCTCTTCTCTCTCTTATTTGTTTTCTTTTTTTTTTCTACCTTGATTTTTGAAAAAAGGTCTCTTTCTATGATTGCTACATATTATGAACGTGGAATTAGACTTTGGTTTTAATGGATCATTACGGTTGGTCTACAATTCTTGACTCTTCGATTACAAGTCTTGATAGTTGATTTGATGTTGTTGATTGCCTAAGTTGGTATTGACCTTGTGAGGTTTTGGGCCCGCATGAATGGAATTCATCTTTTGCCATTCTTTCTTTCATGTGTGCATCTCTCATGATTTTTGTTCTCTAGAACTTGCTCCTTTTCTTTTTGAAACTACATTTTTCACTTACGTGCATAAGTATGATGGAAGCTTGTTTTCTTTCTTTTAATTTCCTCACTTTGGCCAAATAGCTTTCCCTTGCATTATGATTCCCTTGCTAGCCCATTTGTGCCTTTTGACCCATTCTTTTCTAAGCCACATTACAAGCCTAAGCGTAAAACCATTTTATTCCGCACCTTGAAGATTTATTGAGCATTGGTTTCAACTTGTTTTGTGTTTAAGTGTGGGGGTTGCTCAGGAGTGCAACAGTTTAAGTGTGGGGGGAGATATTTGATTTTGACATTGTAATTACGTATACAATGAAAGGAAAGAAAAAAAATAAAAAAAAAAAAAAAAAGAAAAAAAAAAGAAAAGAAAAGAAAAAAAAAAAAATACATAGAAAGGAATGGATATATTAGTAGAATAAAAATTTCATACATAGAGAATGATTGTGTTAATCGGTGCTCTTCCTTTTGATTTCTTTGGTGCTTAGCCTCCTCATTCCATACTATTACCTACCTTCACACCTAGCCTCGTTACAACCTTTAATTACAAGCTCTCTTGATTTGTGCATGTCGTGTTGTGAGTAGTGGAGACGTAGAAGTTGAGCAAGCTTATGGTAGAACAATTTTCTTGAGTAGAATTTGAGCGATACACTTATTTACCTTAAACACTTGAGAGACTGATTGATTGAGCGCATCATTTGTGAGACCATCTTTTGTGATTAGCATCATTGATTGAGACTACCATGGAATTGTAATTTGAGATGAAGGGATTTTGGTCTTGATTGATTGGTCTTTTGGAACTTTTTGTCCCTTGATTCACTTTTTGCATTATTAGCAATTATTAGTAAAGAAGAGTTTTTCCTTTTAGTCTTTTCTTTAGATTTTGCTCAGAGTGCAAAAAGATAAGTGTGGGGAATTTGATAATTGAATATTTAATACACTTATTTTTATCTCTTGATCAATATTTAGGACTCTTTAGTTAATAAATAATGGCTTTTATGTGCATTTAGGCTTTGGGCCTTAGATTGTAATTTTAGCCATTTTTATCGATAAAATTCCAGTTTTGTATTTCTTCACTATTTTTACCATAACTCTTGAACCAGAGATCGGATTTGCCTCATTTTTGTCTCATATTTCAGATGATTCAGAGAGCTACAATTGTTATGAAGACATAAAGAGCCAATTCGGACAAGAAGGCGGTCAATTTTGGAGCCAAAGTCAGATGAACAATTCTGGATTTTAATTGGGCTCGAATTTTGTAATTAAAGCCCATCTTTATTTTATTTTCGTTTTGGGCTGAACCATTAGACCTAATTCGTTTTTAGGTTATCTTTAAGTGAGGCAGCCGTCACACATTCATTCTACGCATTAATTCATTCACGTTTTACACAGTTTTGGATAAAAGACAGAAGTTTTAGTTTTCTCTCAAATGTTCTTCATGTTCTTCGTCTTTTCTTCTTCTATTCCAACCATGCTCTCGGCTAAACTTCTATGATTAATCCAACGTGAGGATTCCATGATTCGTCCAGAGAGCCTAGGCTTAATCGGATTAGGGTTTCTCGATTCTGTTTTCATCTTATCAGATCTGATTTCTGAAAATAGTTCGAATATTAGATTTAATATTCGGTTTGGTTCGTCCCAAGGACCGAGTTCGGACTAGGTTTAAAGTGTTGTTGTGCGATCGTACAATGAGACGCCCTTTGTTCGAATAAATGCTAGGCGATCGCCTAGTCGAGGGAATTTACGGACGGATGCGAGATTCTCGGTTCGTCTAGAACCAAACACGAGTTCGTTAATATTTCGCTCAAGGATGGACGTTTACGGGAATCTAAACGTTGGGTTGGTCGTTTTTAATCTATTTCGTTTATTAACGTTTTTCTATCTGTTTCTCAATATTTCGTTTATCTCTGTCTATTTCGTTTTAGTCTGTTGAATCCCAAAAAAATCCCCCTTTTTTCACTGTTAGGGTTTCGTCGTTGTTGTTAATCAAGCCCGCTGCAAGTTCGTTGGGAAACGATCCAGGTTCCCTATTACTGCAAATCTTTTATTGAATCTGGTTATTTTGAGAGGCACATCAAATCTCTTTCAGTTTCCAATGTTATTTACAATAACGATGCTGTCATGGAGCACGATAGAGTTCAGAGACAAACTGGCGGCTAAAAAAGAGCTCTCAAATAAAGCTCCTGTCATCAAGTGGGGCGCAGACTACTTCATGAAGGCACACCCTCAACCGGACGTACTGTACGGAAAGGTTGGTCATGCTGATTCCAACCATGATTGTTGGCAGAGGCCTGAGGACATAACCACCCCTCGCTATGCTTTCCGACCAGGCGCTGAGCTATCCGGCTCCGATCTCGCCGCCAAAACCGCCGCTGCCTTGGCTGCTGCCTCCATTGCTTTCCAATCAGTCAACGCAACTTGAATCAGAACGAAACTACATGTGATTAAATGGGATCGAAATTATTCTTTTGCAGAGAAACTTATTTCTGCAGATGCAAAATCCTGATGTGCAGCCATCTAGGCATACTGATGGTTTTTATGAAGGTTTTCAATCGCTCTGATTCATTTGTTTGCTTCAAATAATTATGGCGTACCATTGTTGATCCCTCATCTATCATTGGATCATTTTTAAAGAAGAAACACGTATATTTGTCCACGAATCCAATTGTAAAGATGTGCAACACTTGAACAATCCTGGAGAATTCTGGCAAGGCTGTTCGATCACTGATGTGGTGTAAGTGGGGATCTGTATCTGATTCTACAAAATGGTCGCAGCAGGTGCTGCTAGCGTTGGCCAGACTTCAGCCGAGATGCTTCATGATTATTAATTGGGAAATCTCCAAGTGCTTTCCAGGTTTGATTAAAGCCGAGATGCTGATGTCACCGTATTCAACGCGAGAAGTCAAAGAAAAGCAGGAGGCGAGAGTCTTGAGGTGACTCGAGTCCTGGAGATAATTTAGTGCCGAGATGATTGAACCGAGATGCATGGTGTATTCACTGTCCGAGCAACTCACAGCCAAGATGTTGACGTGCCGAGACGTGTTCGTAGTTTTGTGTTTGAGATGATGATATGCCGAGATTATGGAATGCCGGGATGCATATAAGCAAGTCGTCTGGCAGCAGTTCTCCTATGTCGTCATCAAACTGAGATAAATTTCCGGGAGACTTGAACTAAGATAAAGTGCCAAGATTCTGGGATGTTTCACTATTATCAATACCGAATTTCAAGGACCTATAAAAGACCTTATTGAGATCGGCAATCATACCCAAAAATAGAGGGGATATGGCTGCACCGAGATACAACGCACAGATGCAGGAATAACATCGTTGGCAGAAGGATGGACAAGTGTTCCAGCAACTTACACGTGTTGCCGAGTGAGAGGCTGGGAGAATAGACTTGCCGCCTCAAAATTGGCATAACAATGCAGTCAGGAGCACGTGCAACCGAGATTCTCCACTCATGCAGCTGATATGAAACCGAGGTGGTATACCTGAGCTCCTTGGTGATGTCCGGGATACCCGATACTCCTGAGGGGTCCTGAGATGCCGATATGACCGAGTTCGAAGTGCAGTTTCGGAGTGTGAAATCTGGGATTGCGATCGAAGCCTTGAGATGCCAAAACCAAGATTCCGGACTCCCCTAGGATCCATTGCCAAGTTTTCCTGTGTGAATGGGTGACCGAGATACCTCGGGATTAAACGTCGGGATGAATCTGAAATTTTGAATGCTGATATCTCACATTCACGTGATCGCAAGCCGACATAATTGAAGTCCGGCATGGTGACGGAGCGAGGTATCCGTAGTTATTTCCTGGGTTAGAACTTAGAACCAAGGTGGTTATCCATGCCGAGACGTCGGCATCGTTGACCAAACAGCCAAAACTGAGATCTACAAGGTAATGCTGATGCTGATTATTATTGAACGGGTGCTGCTGCTGAAGTGGCATTTGAGTTGGAGTGCCAAGTTTCTTCATTATGCCGAGGTGCAAAGTAGATTTTGAAGTTTAAACTGTGTGAGTCTGACAGTGTGGACTGGATCCTTGCCGACTCCAGGCCCCAACCCAAATGCAAAGAGAAAATGGTTGAGTTCATGCGTAGCTATTGTCTGCTGGAAGCCGAGGGAGGAGAAGAACAGAGGCCCTCATGCTCGGATTTCTTCTTCTTCAGGCCAGTGATAAAGTCCATCCTTGAATCTGTGCGAAGGGCTGAGATTCTGACTGGGATGACAAGATTCTGACATGCCGAGATACAAGGTATATGCGCGAAAATAAGTCAGCCTGCAAATCGCCGGAAGTTAATTCTGAAATGCAGTGGAGGCAAATTGTTATTTCAAATAATGCATGCCTTATTTCTCATTCAAGTAAACTATATCGCCCTCAATAATGCGAATGCTTATTTACTTGTGGAAAAGAAAAAGCATCTCCGGTGAGGATGGGTAAGTATGAGTTTCCTTTGGTCATATTGTATTGAGTTATAATTGATCAGAAACCAAGAGCAACTGATTCAAAGTCAGGGGATAAGTGCTATCTCAGCCCATGTCTCTGCTGGGATAAGTACTACCTTGGCCCATGTCTCTATACTTAAGTGTTACCTTGACCCATGTCTAAGCACAAAGACGCAGAGGATATATTGAAACTTATGCGCAGAGTTTGTAAGGCGACAATAACAAGCAAATTTAGGCTTGGTTAATGAAGTTGGAGGAAGCGATGCCAATTTGAATTGATTTGAGCTTCAGCTGCTGATCCACTCAAAACTCCTTCTTCGTTGCTTTCTAAACCTTGCTGCATGGAATTTGCCATAGCTTTGACTAAGGTTCAATTACAAGTTTTGATTCCAGATTGCATGGAATTAGTGTTGGCATTTGCCTAGAAGTTTGATGGAAAAGCACGTGGTTGGAAGTAA
The DNA here is from genome assembly GCA_025563575.1 of Acacia pycnantha. Taxonomy (NCBI): domain Eukaryota; kingdom Viridiplantae; phylum Streptophyta; class Magnoliopsida; order Fabales; family Fabaceae; genus Acacia; species Acacia pycnantha. Next base: position 351,935 of record JAMWYP010000013.1, read on the forward strand.
TAAAGCCACCTACGAAAGCATCTGATTCCGTTGATCAAGACAAGCCGCTAAGTGTTATGAATGACATTTTACCAAAATGTTCATATTTTTGTCAAGCACGCCGAAGGCCGCAATCAGATTTGCTTCATAAACTACCTCCAAAAAGTGTTCAACTTACGTCAAAAAGGAGGAAAGGCGTCACCTCTCAAAAATATATGGGAGTATCTGGCAGTCCTAATCGTCATTCAATTGTATAGCTGAGGGAAAGATGCTAATGGATGAAATTTCTTAATTGTGAGGTCCAGAAAACATAGAAAGCGGACCCCGGTTATACCGAATCTGGTTAAAACTCCGGCCCCGTGTACATTTTTGAAGGCGGACCTGATTAAACTGAATCTGGTTAAAATCAGGGATCCGTGTAACGACGGCTACAGCCTCCAAGTCTATAAACATGTATGAATTATGAGTAAACAAACTCGTTTTCGAAAATCATGTCAAAGCCAAACATGTAGGAATCCGAGGTACATAAACCCGGTTCCGAAAATCATGTCAAATTAAACATGTAGAATTCAGGGTAAAGGAACCCGATTTCAAAAATCATGTACAAATAAAACATGTAGGAACCCGAGGTACATAAACCTGGTTCCGAAAATCATGTTCAAATTAAACGTGTAGAATTCAGGGTAAATAAACCCGTTTTCGAAAATCATGTACAAATTAAACATGTAGGAATCTGAGGTACATAAACCCGGTTTCGAAAATCATGTTCAAATTAAACTTGTAGAATCCAGGGTAAAGAAACCCGTTTTCAAAAATCATGTACAAATTAAACATGTAGGAATCTGAGGTACATAAACCCAGTTCCGAAAATCATGTCCAATTTAAACATGTAGAATTCAGGGTAAAGAAACCCGTTTTCGAAAATCATGTACAAATTAAACATGTATGAATGTTGAGTAAAGAAACTCGTGTTCGAAAATCATGACAAAGCCAAACATGTAGGAATCTGAGGTACATAAACCCGGTTCCAACAATCATCTCGAAGGAAAACGTGTATGAATTCAGAGTAAACTAACCCGTCTTCGAAAATCATGTCCAATTTAAACATGCGTGAATCCGAGGTGCACAAACCCGTTTTCAAGAACCATGTCAAGTCTGTTTTATACGATTAAATCCGCGCTCCTTAATTGGATCCCGGATAGATTGTGGAGTCCGTCCTTACGAAAGGGATGAAGGCGGACCCGCCACCAATCGGTTGAAACGGGCCCGCAAATAACGGAAAGAAACGTACATCCTGGTAGCTCAGAGGCCTGAACTGCCAGGCTGGGGGGCAACAGAGTGAATTACGAGTTGTTAGTGGAAAAGCATGGTAACAACAACCAAGGTCAGTGCAAATTCATCAAGCATCCGGAATCTCGGTGTTACAATCTATGTAAAACCGGAATCTCGGTATTAAAGTAAATACACTCGAAATCTCAGTGTTAAAATAAATGACCCGAAATCTCGGAGTTAAAGTATCTAAACCGGAACCTCGGTGTTAGAGTATATAGATCCGGGATCTCGGAGTTAAAGTATCCAAACCGGAAGTCTCGGTTTAAAGTATGTTAACCCAGAAGAATCTCGGGGTCACAGTTTATAAACCTGGAGTCTCGGTTCAAAGTAAATAAACCCGGAATCTCGGGTCAGCACGCACAGAATCCCAACAATGACGAACACCTGGTCCGGGTTGGAAAATAACACATCCTGGCAGCTCAGGAACCTGAACTACCAGGCTGGGAGGCAGCAGAGTGGACAACGATTTGTTAAGTAGAAAAGCATGTTATCAAAAATCGCCATTAATGCAAACCAGAAAGTTTAATGCAAGCTCGGACAAGTATCCGAAATGAGCACGTTGAACGGTTTGCACAAACAGTAAGTATTTTCCATTTATTGTGATTTGCTTACATGTTATTAATCTGTTATGAAATAAAATACTAGGCTCATTCAAGATGTGGCCCAACAGAAGACATCTCATACACTTGGGCTTGGAGGCACAAGAGGCCCAACAAGTCCAAACCCTAACCCTAAGGTAGCCTCTATATATAGTTGGTTAACCTAAAGATGTACACATCTTCGAAGCTCTCTCTCAATTGCATATACTGCACACAGAGCACACACACCACCCCCTGGCTAAACGCCTCTGGTATCATCGAACTACGTGGACTTTGATCCCTCTTCGGGTACGTAGGCCCTAGGTATCGCACCTAGGTCAAGTCCCTGTGCTTTGTGATCTCTGATCCTCTCAGGTATCTCATCTATGGATACTTGGGGGAGAGCTATTTGATCCTATATCCACATCCTAGCCCACCTAGGGTTAGGGTTTATGTTCTATGACAGAACAGCTTGCGATATGGATAAGTGCTTAGCTTGAAGAATCTTTTGAGCTGCTTCCTCATGTTAAGATTGGGCACCTACGTACGTACAACTGAATCCTTCGTTGACTGTTCAATGCACTGCCCATGCTATGACGACTTACACGTACGTGTTCATTAATACAATATACTGCTGGTATAATGTTAGTCATATAACAGTGTAGGAATCGTATTGTCTACATTTGAATTTTGGATGTATCAAATTCAAGGACATAATATCAAAGGAGACGGGATAAAAAAACAAGGATGAGAGCTAGTTAGGAACAAGTTTGGGGGAGGAACAGCAATAAAATCAAACAGGTTGGATGAGTAAAAAACATGTACCTTTTAGTCTGTGGCCTTATCCATTTAAAGAACAGATCTTAGGTCTATTTTACTGGTATTCACTACGCACAGTTCTCCGATCATGTTTCAGCACATGATTCTTTTAATCAAAAAAATTTATAACAACCTTAGTGTACGTTTGTCTTTTTTCTTTGTCTTTTTTTTTGGGTTAAAATACCACGCACTCCTCTTAATTTCATTTTTAATTTACAAATAAGATTATTCAAAACAAACAGAAACATATTCCCTCCTTTTGATTAAAAATTATATTTCTATTTAATAAATTAGTTTAATCCAAATATTTTTATATAATTAAATTGATTAATTTGAACGATAAAAATATAAAATCGAATTCAATATTTTAACATATCATTATTGATTAGAGTCTGGTTTCTCTCATTTTCTGATTTCTGCCCATCCCTCATCATCTTCTCATCTGGCCGTCGAAATCTTGATCCAAGGGCTCAGAATAATTTTTTTAAAAACCGCATGCGGTTTTTTTTAAAATTATTCTGGGCCATTGGATCAAGATTTCGACGGCCAGGATGAGACTGTGAGGAATGGGCAAAAAAACGCTGATGAGAGAATCCTCTTCCTATTGATTACTGATGTTGATGGCGGCGGGTATATGTATCTTTAAGATTTATTGATAAGAATATCTAAGGCTCCGGTTTGATTAAAGACCATGGGCTGTTTGGATTAAAGAAGAGGTGCGAATGGAAAGGAAAATAATGGAAAGTAACGGAAAACATTTTGCTCCAAACGTATTTGGTTCCCACTTGAAAAGAAAATGGGTTGATATGAAATTTTTGTTTGGTTAGAAGAAAATGAGGCAAAATATCATTTTACCCTTGTATTTAATAATAGAAGAATAAAAAAGATATGCAAGCGAATAATTCCTTACAATCCAAACCCAACCTCACAAAATTTTCAACTATTCGAAGGTTCGCACCATCACCAACTTCGACTTTGTCTTCCACCTCTGTCACTCTCTTCGTATCACCACCACCATGGACCTTTTCTTCCTCCTCTATCTTTGATGGATCTGCAGCGACGATGACAAAGAGGCCACCATCGGCTTCGTCTTCCTCCTCTGTCAACCTCTCTACATCATCGTTGCCATCAACTTCTTCTTCATCCTCCGTCACTGACAGATCTACAGCGACGGCGGCAAAGACGCCGCTGTTAGCTTCTTCTTCCTCGGCCATCAACCACCACGATATTTTCCGTCATCACTCTCTTCCTTTCACTAGCGCTAAAGAGGGGTAAGCCGATCTTCTTCCATTTTTTTAGCAAGCCGCAAAATGGGTTCCCACCAACATAGGTGGGAACCGATAATCCCATGCAATGGCGGACCCAGGAAATTATAGAAGGGGGACACAATTGGTGGGGGATTCGGGGGCGGCGTCCCCGAATTTTTTTTTTTAAAGCAAAGTTTTAAATACATTAAAAAACAAAAAATATAAACAAGAAAAAAAATATCAAAAAAACATTTATGAAATCAAGTGAATATTGATGATGTAATAAGAGAGACAATTATTTTACAAACCTGTTATTTAGAAAAGTAAGGCTAAGTACTGTTAGAAATAAATGCAACTACATAAATAACAATGAAGGGTGGGTACTCAATAAGTTCAAGTACATATATTTTAATAAAAAAAGTATACTACAATAAAAATAATTATAATGTCATCATTCTAAGCCTTATTTTTTGGAATTCCATCATTATTGTCTTATTATCAATGCTATAAAATACATCTTTTTTCAATATAAGACACTAAACAATCATTCAACCATTTACCCCTCATCTCATTACGAAGTGTAGCCTTGATGTATTAATGGTGAACACCTAATTTAAGGGTGGACAATCATTCAAACATGTATTAATTTTTTTTTAAAAAAAATCTGAAATAATTGGGGTGCACTTGCCCCCCGACCTATAACCTAGGCCCGCCTCTGATCCCATGCATAAGAGAAAATGGCCTGCCACCAAAAAACATTATCCTGAGAAATTGTGAATCAAAAAACCACCACTGAACAAAAAATGCCCATTTTCCATTTCATTCCTCTTATTTACATTGAACGACACTGGCTAATTGAAATTAATGTAGTGGAAATAAGGGTCTTTTTATGTTTTTGCATTGTAACAAGGAAAAAGAGGGATTTCAAGATTATTTGAGGGGGGAAGTGGTGAAACTAGGGAAAAGCACCAAAGTAGCAACTTTGAACAAAAATTATACCAAATCGGAGCAATGGGGAAATTTTTTTCCAAACTAATGCAGTCAGACGACGTCAGAAAACTGACGCCTTTGACAGAGGCGTCAGAAAACTGACGCCTGCAGTCGAATGAGGCGTCGCTTTTCCGACGCCTCTAACCCCACCCCCCACCCTCCCACACACACGTCCCCCACCCCCCAAACACACACACCCTTGTGGCCCCACCCCACCCCCACCTACACGTCCCCCCCCCATGTGGCCCCCACCCCCACATACCCAAGTCCCAACACACACACACGTCCCCACCCCAAACCCAAACAATGATTTAAAAATTATATTTAAATTTATAAATAATATTTAAAATTATAAATAATAATTCTAATTAATAATAAATTATAAAAAGAGTAAATAATAATCTTAATTAATAATTAGTGAATTAATAAAAATATTTTGTGAAATATGTTAATATTCTTATTTAGAGTAAATACCATTTCTGGTCCCTGATAAAATGTCTACCAATCGATCCTTATTCGTCATTTTTATGGATTAAAAATGACCTCTCTTTTTTCAGGAACCAAAATGGGGTCCATGTTTTTTTTAGGGACTAGAAAGGGTATTTACTCTATTATATTTCTAGTCCCTAACAAAAAACATGGACCCTATTTTGGTCCCTGAAAAAAAAATTCTTTTTTAATCCATAAAAAGGACGAATAAGGGTCGATTGGTGGACATTTTGAACCCTCACAAATTTCCAAAATGTCATTTTTAGTCCCATAAAAAGGACGAATAAGGATCGCTTTGTTTGTTAGGGACTAAAATGGGTCCGTGTTTTTTATCGGGACCAAAAGAGTATTTACTCTAAATAATAATATACAACATATTTTACAACATATTTTTATTAATTCACTAATTATTAATTAAAATTATTATTTACTCTTTTATAATTCATTATTAATTAGAATTATTATTTATAAATTTAAATATAATTATAATTATATTTAAATTTATATTAATTAAAATTATTATTTACTCTATTATATTTCTAGTCCCTAACAAAAAACATGGACCCCATTTTGTTCCCTGAAAAAAAAGAGGTCATTTTTAATCCATAAAAATGCCGAATAAGGGTCGATTGGTGGACATTTTGAACCCTCAAAAATTTCTAAAATGTCATTTTTAGTCCCATAAAAAGGACGAATAAGGATCGCTTTGTTTGTTAGGGACTAAAATAGGGTCCGTGTTTTTTATCAGGGACCAAAAATGGTATTTACTCTAAATAAGAATATACAACATATTTCACAAAATATTTTTATTAATTCACTAATTATTAATTAAGATTATTATTTACTCTTTTTATAATTTATAATTAATTAGAATTATTATCTATAATTTTAAATATTATTTATAAATTTAAAATATAATTTTTAAATCATTGTTTGGGTTTGGGGGTGGGGGGACGTGTGTGTGTTGGGACTTGGGTATGGGGCGGGGGCCACATGGGGGACGTGCAGGTGGGGGGTGGGGCCACAAGGGTGTGTGTGTTTGGGGGCGGGGGCGGGTTAGGCGTCAAAACCGACGCCTCATTCTGACAGAGGCGTCAGTTTTCTGACGCCGTCAAAGGCATCAGTCAACTGACGCCTTTGACTGCATTAGTTTGGAAAAAAATTTCCCCATTGCTCCGATTAGGTATAATTTTTATTAAAAGTTGCTACTTTGGTGCTTTCCCCGGTGAAACTAATGGGAGTGAATTGAGGCCGTCCATAAGCATGAGAAGTAACAGTGTACGGTCCCCACCCATCTCTTCTCTATTGCCTCCACATCAAGGTGGGAATTGATTTTCCCATACATAAGAGAAAATGCCCCACCACCGGAAAATATTTTTTGAGAAATTATTAACCAAATAACCATTGTTGGACAAAAAATACTCATTTTCCATTTCATTCCTTTTATTTGCAAGCTAAGTGAAATTAGTGTAGAGGAAATAAGGGTCTTTTTATGTTTTTACTTTATAACAAGGAAAAAGCGGTGGAGGGCTTCAGATAAGACAGTTCCAGTTAAGGATACAGCGAAGAGATAGATGTCCCTCCCTTGAAGATCACTCCCAATTGGTTGTGAGTTCCCTCCTAGGAGTTCCTACTTAGTTTCGCAAGCCTTTGTCATTGTCAGTCAACTAAGTAGGGCCTGAGGCCCCCTGCGAATCCATAAATCTGAGGAGCATGCCGCAACAAAAGGATGGTCCCCTATGCATTTCATTCTTTCCGGAAGGGAAAAAAAAAGTACCCCCATCATGGTGAACCTCTCCTTGTGATCGGGATGAGGTAGATGCCTCCCAGCTGGGGGGCGGATCGAATCGGAGTTTCCTTAGGTAGCCACCGACCTACAGTTATCCTTAAACTTCCGTGCTTGGTGGAGAAGAAGCGAACAAAGGTACGCTCGCTTGCTGTCTTGTTCTCTGATTTCAAGATTTGACGGGGAAGTGGTGAAAGCAATGGGAGTGAATCAAGGTCGTCCATATCAACATGAGAAGTAACAGTGTACGATCCCCACCCTTCATCTCCTCTTCGTTGCCACCACGCCTGACTCTGGCGGTCCCTTCCCCTTCCTCTTTCCTTCCTACTCACTTCCCCCTTCAATTTTCAACTCTCTCTCTACAATTGACGAGGCTTTCCTCCTTTTCCCTTATGCTACACTATCGTCCTTTTCTATCAAACTACATCGTTACGTTTTGGTGTAAAATACATAATGTAACATTCATCATCCTAAAGTATATTTTTAATATCAGTTAGTACCATGAAATATTTTTTCAAAATCGTAACATTTTTCAAGGTATTTTAGGATATTAAAAAATATTTTAGAGTACTTACTGGTACTAAAAATATACTTCAGGATACTAACTGATATTGAAAAAATATTTTAGGGTACAGGCTGGTACTAAAATGAAAAAATTTCATGGTAATGACTGTACCGAAAAGAAACTTTAGGATATTGACTAGTACTGAAAAAATACTTCATAATCTTGAAAAATTATGTTGGAATCTTGAAAAAATATTTCAGGGTAATGATTGGTACTAAAAAAATACATCAGGATATAGAAAAAATACTTCATAATTTTAAAAATTTGAAATCTGTTGCAATTGCGATGGGGATTTTTGTGACGGATGAAATCCGTCGCAAATTCATTTTGCGACAGAAAACCCCTCTTTTGCGACGGATTTTTTCCGTCGCAAAAACAATTTTTTTTTTTTGTAGTGACACTTTAGGACACTGACTTGTATTAAAAATTACTTTATAATCTTAAAACATTATTTTAGAATAAGGAAAATCCTATAAAAAGACGGATGAATTAATTAAATTTTAATTTGGGTCACTGAACTTAATAAATTATAAATTAGGTTCTGTTACACAATTAGAGATTTAGAAATTAGACTAAATTACATCCATACCATTGGTTGATCTTTCTAGGCAACTTAAAAAATCGACCTAGAAGCAAAAAAAATTACAAAAAAGCTTTCTCACACTCCTGAAATCATAAAAGGAAAAAAAAAAAAAATTTGATATATCCAAGCGACTCATCACCCTCCTATCTCGAACCCATTTGTGTTGAAGACGACATTGCACCCAAATTCAGGTAAACCAGCCTTGCATCCTGATTAAGGTTCATGATATTGCAGTTCCTGGCACTAGTGGAAAAAAGGCTTTTAAGACCGGACAAAAAAGGTACATTAGGACCGGACCCGCGAGCAGTCTTGTTCCAGGCGGTATTAAAAGTCGACCTTTAAGACCGGACTTTTACACGGTCTTAAATATTTTCTTTAAGACAGGACATTTTAAACCTTCGGCCTTAAAAGTCGTACTAAATAAATATCGACCGCTCTTAAAAGATCCATATATTAAGACCGGACAAATATCAATCCGGTCCTAAAGATAGAGGACTCTAAGACCAGGAGGACTAATTACCCCTGCCTTAAAAGACCGGCTTTCAAGACCGAATTTTTCAATGGACCGGTCTTAAAGACCAACTTTTAAGACCGGCTTAACACCTTTAAGAGCGGTGTTATATATACATCCGGTCTTAATATTTGAACATTTAAGAGCGTATTTTTATTTGCGGTCTAAATTTTCCCGTATTTTTCCCCGTCTCGTTCTTCCTGATCAATATATATACACAAATCCACCATCCAAAACAACACATAAAAATCGATATACTTTAAACTACAAGCTATGAACATGAATAAATTGAATTGGGAAAAAGAATACAAATATTATCCACCATGAGTTATATGGCCTCTTAATTAAGTCTAAAACAACTAAAGTAATTTATACAATAAGCTAACATATAACTAATTACAAAGGCAATGAGTTACAATACATGCAAAGACGTAATTCAACATACAAATGTAGTCCAATATATTATTCACCATGCCTTCATTTGATTCCCACCCAACAACGTAACATGCATCCTCTTTTATAACATGCCCCTTTGAAACGGATCCCGCCACAAAAACAAAACAAGAACAAATTCATATTCAATGATGACATTGTTTAATTAAGAACATAGACAAAGATATAATAATAGTTAAAACCTTAAAGTTTTCTAAGAATTCTGCATATGAATATTAATTACCTTATGAATTGACACTTTTATAAAGTGATATCCTCCCATATCCCTTCTTGATGATCATTTCTTATGCCGGGTTCATTATCCGCTTCATCTTCTTCGCTCATGTCCTAGACCCCTTGTAAAGGAGTACTCTCGGGAAGATCACCATAATTTGAATGACTTTCCTCATCAATATCAATGACCCTCTTCCTTGGAGAGCTACGGACCACATTTTATTTTCTTGATCGGTGATATAGAACACTTGTTTTGCATGATCGCCATAATAAAAGGTTCATCTCCAAAACTTCTACTATTGACATCGACTAAAGTGAATCCTAGTCGATCGATCAGAACACCATTATTGACATTAACCCACTTGCATTTGAAGATGGGAAATCTAACTTTGACATAGTCCACCTCCCAAATCTCTTCAATAACCCCATAATATGGCATGACTGCCAATTTAGGCCTCTTGTCTTTCGAACTGGAGCAGTGCATAGATTCAGCCTCTAACATAACACCACCGTGCTGGACCGTGCTCCTATCATCTAGGGACTTCGTGTAAAATGTATAACCATTGATCACATACGAATTCCAACTTATGACATCAAACTCAGGACCACGTGCTAACCATTTCATTGTCTCAGAAACACATTCAGATCCCTCGACCTTTTGTTTGAACCAGTTTGCAAAAGTTCTGTTATGCTCCCTAATCAACCTTTGTTCGGTCATTCGATGGTTCTCTTTCCTTACAGCCTCTTTATGTGCAGATATGCTGGCTTGAACTTCATCAACATTATTCAAGATGTATAAGTGGACTTGTGACAATTCATCAGGATCCATACTCTTTACCGAAGCCCCACGTCTACCCCCTTCAGCATGCTGACGGCGTTTTGGAAGCCCAATATGTCTTACTTTGGCCAAATAATTTTGACAAAATTCCATGGCCTCTTCAGACATATTTCTGAACAATTGATGCTTCTGGCCGGAACGCGTTCTTCACATACCCTTTTAGGAATTTCATAGATCTTTCAATAGGGTACATCCACCGTAAATGGATAGGGCCGCACAACTTTATCTCCTCACTAGATGAATAATGAGATGAACCATGATGTCAAAAATGAAGGAACAAAAAGCTTCTCAAGGTGGCACAAGATAAGATATCCTTCATTCTCCAATTCATCCAACTTTTCAATCTTGAAAACTTTACTACCGGGAGTAGCTGTTGCATCAAGACATGACAGTCATGAGACTTTTGGCCTACTAATTTCAAGTCCTTCATCGAGACAAGCCTCTTAAAATTTGAAGAATACCCCGAGGGAACTTTTGTGCCATGTAAACACTCACAAAAGCTTCGTTTCTCATCCTTAGACAAAGTATGAGAAGCCGGGGGACAATAAGTTCTCTTCCCATATGGCCTTGGATGCAAGTCTTCGCGTATTCCCATTGCTTGCAAATCCAATCTTGCCTTCACACCATCCTTCGAACTACCTTGTATGTTGAGAAGCGTGCCCACAATTCTATCACATACGTTCTTCTCCACATGCATGACATCAATACGTTGTCTCACATCAAGATTGCGCCAATAGGGAAGATCAAAGAATACGAGATCTCTTCTTCCATATATTTGTTTCTTTTCTACTCTTTCCAAAGCTTACAGAAGATGACACTGATATTTTTAACCTTTTCATACACTTGCTCCCCAGTCAATGCCACCGGAGCTTCTTCATACTCTTGGCCACCAAAAAAGGCCTTCTTTAATCGACGATATGGGTGGCCCCGTCTAAGAAATCTCCTATGTCCAAGATACACCGTCTTTCTTCCATGTTGAAGTTGATGGTAGCATGTGCCTTCTTCACAAACCGGACATGCTTTATGGCCTTTTACACTATACCCTGACAAGTTCCCATATGCTGGGAAGTCATTTATAGTACAAAATATCATGGCTCTCATTCTAAAGACCTCCTTCTTGAAAGAGTAAAAAACATCGACACCTTCTTCCCACAACTCCTTCAAGTCTTCGATCATGGGCTCTAGGTAAACATCTATGTCATTTCCGGGTTGTTTTGGTCCCGAAATCAACATAGACAGCATGATGTACTTTCATTTCATGCATAACATAGGAGATAAGTTGTAAACAATCAGGACTACGGGCCATGAGCTATGTATGCTGCTAAGGCTTCCATAGGGATTCATTCCATCCGTTCTAAGGGCAAGCCTGAGGTTCCTAGGTTCTTCGCCGAAGTTCGGAAATAATTGATCGATCTTCTTCCATTGAGAAGAATCGGCCGATGTCGAAGCCGTCCATCCGAAATCCTCTCATCCGCATGCCACCTCGCATTTTGTGCATCATTTCATTCGCAAACAACCGCTTGAACCTTGGTATGATTGGAAGATACCACAACACTTTTGCAGACCCCTTATCTGACTTGTACAGTGGGGTTTCACATATCGGACAACTCGCTTCTCTTCAAACTCTTTTCTATATAATACACAATCATTCGGGCATGCATGGATCTTTTTGTACTCCATCCCAAGTGGACAAAGTATCTTCTTAGCATCATAGTAGCGATGCGGCAACACGTTATCATCCTAAGCATGTCCTTCAAAGCCTCAAGCAATTACGAAAAACTCTTGTCGCTCCATCCATGACGTGCCTTCAAGCTTACCAATTTCAATACGGCGTTCAACAATTGGTATTTTTACACCCACGGTATAGCGGTGTCTCGCATCACTGCACATATTACCATATGCATGTGATCGCTCAAAAGCCTCTTCTCCTACATCACGGATAATGTCCTCTATGCGATCATCCATATCCGTGTCATTATCATCAAAGGCCACTTCCCCATGTTGTTTCCCACTTGATGGCACTTGTTCACCATGCCATACCCATACGGTATAAGTCTTACAAAATCCGTGACAAATTAAATGTGTGCGTATAACTTCGGGACATAGTCGACACTCATTCAAACATTTTACACAAGGGCAATAATACTTCCCCAATCATCATGGGCATTTTGTTTAGCAAATTCTATAAATTCCCTAACCCCATTCGATATTCAATACTCGTTCGTAAAGCATCTATCCAATCGTGATCCATAGTAGAATTCCTATATATTATTTAGACGAATTAAGAATTACTTTTGGTCATAAATGCATCACAGTGAATCCAAGAACCAAAATAAATGCAAGACGAGGAAATTAAATGCAGAGATGAAGGTCTTGTGGACTAACCCGTAGCATATGCGTTGTTGAGTCGTCTTACTTCTCCGCTCACGAACGTTGATGTTGCGCACAAGACAACAAGAGTAACCTAAAAACACTTGTTGGTCAGTTGGGTAGGTCTAAAGTGCAAATATAATCTTCAAAAAACAATATTCGTTAACAAAAGAGAATACCCATAACAACATTACACCGATTTCGTTAAACCCATGAAAAACCAAGAACGATAAGCTGGAAAGTAATAAAGTTTTAACCGAAACATCTCTTACAGCTTCGTCTATAGACGTTTAGCTAAGGAACCAGAGAGATTGTCGAGAAAGGTACGCGAAGCGCGACGAAGCCGAGATGGAAATTTCGAGTCGGAACTCGAGTATTCACTTTCGGCGCGACAAGAGTTCGAGAGAGGGAAATTTAATTTTTCAGCGCGACAAAGATACCTTATTTAGCTTTTTGGATTTTATTAATAGGTTATTAATTAAATGTCTGGTCCTAAAGATACAACTAACATTTTAAGACCGGAGTTTTAAAATTATCCGGTCCTAAAATTTTATTAGACTTTTAAGTTTTAAGACCGGAGGTTTATAAAACATCCGGTCCTAAAATTCAAATTATCTTTAGACCGTTACTTATAAAATAAAATGTCCTGGTCTTAATGGCCTTCGTGATTGGTATATTAAATCAATAAAATAAATGATATTTTTGGACAAAAATAAAGCAAAATTGGAGAATAAGTTTCTTTAATGAATTCTTGGAGAACGGCCAAAAATTCATAGTGTTCTTAATGTTTCTTACATTACTTCTAATATATACACAACAACAAAAAAACAAAAGAAAAACAAGCTGAATAATATCATCCGCAAGAACTGATGAACAACCTCGGCGATTTCGGCGTGAAGAGCATTAATTTCCCGCGGAGATCGGCAAGTTGTTGTCTTATTCTCTCCACCCGCAATATGAATGGATCATTACGGAGAGCGGAGAGGGGTCGAGGTAGGCGCGCTGGGCCAACGGAGTTGGAGAGGGGATTACGAACATCCGCATGGCCAACTTCAAGATGAGGGATGGACTCGGCAAGGACAGGATCGACGTAAGGATCGAGGGGTGCGGCATGAGCAATCTCTTCATCATCCGAAGAAATAACAATGGGTCCAACGACCCGAGAGTCTTCTAAACAATACGACGCCTTGTCGCCGGAGGAGGCGCACCATATAATGATCTAGCCATGGCACGAGAGTGAGGCGTGTATGCACCTACGAGCGCTTTGCTTGTATCTAACCATGGTTTGAGGATTTGAGAAGTTGGGGCAGAGCTAGGAAGTGAGGAGTTAACAAGGACAAAGAGGTAGTGTGTGGAGTATATAAAGACAAGATGGCGGGAGAGATAAACTTCGATGATGAATTCGTCATTTTACTTTTATACAAACTTTTAAGACCGGACTTTTATCTTATATCCGGTCCTAATTTTAATTCAATTACTTTTAAGACCGTCCTTTTATCACATATCCGGTCCTAAAATTCATTTAGACCGATATATTACTTGGTATCCGGTCCTAAAACTAATTTTTAATTCAATTACTTTTGAGACCGTCCTTTTATCAAATATCTGGTCCTAAAACTCATTTAAGACCGATATATTACTTTGTATCCGGTCCTAAAACTCATTTATTTTTATATTTCAATTTATTTTTTTCAAGTAAAAATCTTTGGTTAAAAAATATTACTTTTAAGAACGGATCTCACACAGTATCCGATATTAAAAGTTCATTCTTTCAAGAGTCCCTTCCCATTGTTGAAATGAATTCAGAGTCTCTTCGGCTTCCACATAAACTTCCCAACTAGGCGTCTCCTCGTATTCTGAGCAAATATGCCTCTCCTCGTTAATGTTTCCGGCGTTTCACATTCTTCAGGATGGGTTCTCTATTTAAACCCGTTGTTACTTTCTTAACATTCATCTCCATCTCCTCCTATAACCTCCACCGTAATGGCTTCTCCACCACGACGAGGTCCTCCTTCTGGGCGAAATCCTGAGGCACCTCCATATCCTCCTCTTTTGCCTCCGAAGCCGAACTTCTGGCAGATGCTGGAGCACTTGATAGCCCGCGTCGATCATATAGACCGAAGCTTGGGCAAACTGTTCAGTCTATCACGCCGTCAACAACAAGCGCAAGCGGTACTCGACGCCAATGACGTTGAGTACCATACCTCGATGACGACGTCTCAGACCATTCCCTCCTCCGACAACGATGGGGAGGATTAGAATTTTTAAGTTTTTTATTTTTTTTTTACTGTCTTTGCTTTACGAGGCGTAAAAAAAAAATTATTAAATAAAATTTTTATTTCCCAATCGCCTTCCTTGTTTGTCTTTAACTTTATGTTCTTTTTTCTCCGACAACAAGAACAAACAAAACATTGTCCTATTCGTGGTGATCAATCTTAAAAATTTGCAGAATAAAGTTAACAGTTGCGACCATACAAAACAAAACAAAAAAACATTATTTACCTTTTTTCGAATAAAAACAAACAGAGTGACGACTATTCTCAAGTTTGGACCATCGTTGTCTTCCCTCTACTTTTCCGAGATGTGATGAAAATTTTCGAGTGTCGTTTCGTTATCTTCTTTCTTTCTCCGACAAAAAGAAAAGGGACACCGATGACGTTCTTCACATCCGGAAAAGTAGAAACGAGAACAACGAAGCACAAAACTTGAGAAGAACGCCGTAAACATGGTTGCCTTGAACCCTAACGATATGTCGAAAATCGAGTCACCAACTCTATTTAAATGAAGAATATTAGGACCGGACGTATAATAAATCCTCGGCCCTAAAAATTAAGCCTTATTTTAAAATTTAAAGTTAGGAGCGGACAACTAACAAATATACGGTCCTAAAGGTTTCGGCAATCTATTAAATAAAATGAAGACTTTTAAGACGATTACTAACAAATATACGGTCCTAATATTTTAGCCGTATATTTTCTATACTTTTAGGACCGGATATTTGACATACATACGGTCCTAAAAGTCTCTACCCATATTTTTTAGAATTAGACGAAGAATTTTAGGACCGGATATTTGTTAAATATACGGTCTTAAAATGGACGAAGACCTTTAGGACCGTATATTTAACAAATATACGGTCCTAAAAGTCTCTACCCAAATTTTTTATAATTAGACGAAGACTTTTAGGACCCGATATTTGTTAAATATACGGTCTTAAAATGGACGAAGACCTTTAGGACCGTACATTTAACAAATATGCGGTCCTAAAAGTCTCTACCCAAATTTTTTAGAATTAGACGAAGACTTTTAGGACCGTATATTTATTAAATATCCGGTACCTTTAGGACCGCACTTTTAACAAATATCCGGTCCTAAAAGTCGCGAAAACTTTTCAGAGCCTCATCTGGCTCATTTTCAACATCCGCCTGTACCTCAAATTTCAAGCACTAAATAGCTTTATCCACCATCCCATTCAAACTGAAACCCAAAATGGACACACACAAAATTGTTCAAACTTTAGTACCGGCCAAATTTTTGGTCCGTTCTTAAAAGTCTAACTTTTAAGACCGGTCATTCTGTAACTATGGTCTTAACATTTATTACTTTTTTATTTAAACTTTAGTACCGGACAAATTTTAAGTTCGGTCTTAAAAATCAAAGTTTTAAAACCGGCTTTTATATATGTTCGGTCTTAAAACTTTAATACTTTTATATTTATATTTTTCCGTATTATTTTGGACTGTAGAAAATATAAGTCTGCCTTGATGAGATTTCTCCATAAAAGTATTTGATATTTCAATTTTTTATAAACATTTTTAAGACCGGTTGTTATTTTAACAGTGCCGGATAAGATCTATGAAAAATTGATCGTAATAAGTTCTTTATATTTACAAATATGCCACCGGTCACAGATTTAGGACCGGTCGATACTTAGTCCCGGTCTTAATGAGGCGTCGTTCATTGTGTAAGAAGTTCTTTTTATTACTGAACCGCCACCGGTCACACAATTAAGACCGGTGCTTCGATTATCCGCTCTAAATGAGGCGGTCTTATAGCCCTTCATTGTTTAAAAAGTTCTTTTTATTTACAAAACTGCCACCAGTCACATCTTTAAGACCGGTGCGTCGATTATCCGCTCCTAATGAGGCAGTCTTAAAGCCCTTTTTTGCACTAGTGTGGCATACTGCTATTGGTATTTTGGTCTTCGTTCGTCGGCGATAAATGGCCAATGAAGAAGGAGGACTCGCATTGCCTTTCTCACATGACAGTACAAGCGACGCGGATTCTTTTCAAAATCCATTTGGGTGGGAGTGTTGAGTTTCTATTCAAAAGTAAAAACTTATGTTAATACATCTACTTCCCTTTCATCCCAAACTGTTTCTTTTGTTCTTAGTTCTTAATAATAATAGAATACATAATTTTAGTCAGGGAATGCTTAGGATTGCAGTTTATAATAACCACGGTTCATGTCTTTTTTATCTTCTAGGTCAATTTTTTTACTTGATATATCATCAACTAAGGAGTATGTATGTAATTTAACTCGATTTATAAATTCCTAATTGTGTCACATAACCTAATTTATAATTTATTAAAATTAGTGACCCAAGTTATAATTTGTTTAATTCAACTATCTTTTTATAAGTTTATCCATTTAGAATATTGAAAAAAAAAAAATATTTATGAATATTGAGTAACATTAAAAATATATATATTTTAAAAAAAAAAGTGAATTGTGTAAATTTTGCACTTGATTGGTACAGTTGATAGAAAATGACGGATCTGGCTTGCATCCGCTACAAGCTATGGTCCGTTACGTCCGCTGCAACAGAATTGCGTCGTTTTGATTGAAAAATTGTGCAACTTTGGCTTGTTTGTTTTAGATAAATATCTCAGGATACTGATTCCTACTAAAAAGATATTTCAGGATACTAATCGGTGTTGGAAAAATACTTCATGATTTTGAAAAATATTTTAGCATCTTAAAAAAAAAAAAAATCTTATAGTATATTTTTAGTACCAA
This sequence comes from Acacia pycnantha, assembly GCA_025563575.1. Classification (NCBI taxonomy): domain Eukaryota; kingdom Viridiplantae; phylum Streptophyta; class Magnoliopsida; order Fabales; family Fabaceae; genus Acacia; species Acacia pycnantha. The sequence continues at coordinate 369,708 of JAMWYP010000013.1, forward strand.
TCGATACCTTGAAATAATTTTAGGATATTGAATGATACTGAAAAATGTATCTTGAAAAATTATTTTACGATCTTATAAAAATATTTCAAGATGTTGAGTACTAAAATAATACTTTAGAATATTGACTGGTACTGAAAAAAATATTTTATGATAGTTTAGGTCTTAAAAAAATATTTCAGATACTGTGACTAGTACTAAAAATATACTGTAGGATTTTTTTTAAGATGCTAAAATATTTTTCAAGATCATAAAGTATTTTTTTCAGCATGACTCAGTATTTTGAAATATCTTTTTAGTATGAGTCCGTATCCTAAAATATAGGGTTAAGGTGCAATTTTACACATGAAGTTTACCCCCGGGAGCGCTCAACACCACGAAGTTTTTTTAGGACCAAAAGTACACACAACGTTACGTTTTGGGAGCAAAAATACTACGGGCCGTTAAAAAACTAACGGTCAACTAACCGTCAACTAACGGCCCGTGGTATTTTTGCTCCTAAAACGTAACGTTGTATGTACTTTTGCTCCTGAAAAAACTTCGTGTCAAGGCCTTAGAAAGAAACTTCATGTGTAAAATTGCACCTTAACCCTAAAATATATATATTTTTTTAAAAAAGGCCAAAGCTGCACAATTTTTGAAATGACGCAGTTTTATTGCAGCGGACATAGCTTGCAGCGGATGCAAGCCAATCCGAAAAAGACGGCAGCGGATTATAACGGAAAATGAGAAAAGCCGCGTCCCTGTACAATGGTTGACTCCTCTTCGCCCCCATAGCTTCCCTCTCACTCTGTCCTCTCCTACCGCACCGCCCTTTACCTCTTACGACTCAGGTCTTTCTATCTTACTCTCAATTACTTTGTTATTCTTTCAACCTACAATCCTTTCAAGATTTCTGCTTTTCCCCAAATCCCCTATTCTTGATCATATTTCACCCTCTTGTACTATTTCCCTGTATCATTTTATGCCAATTGCTTCAACTTCAATTCCTTTCGATCAATTAGACTGGGGTCGCTTAGTTCGATCGTGGTTGACCTTGGGTATTCCATCTCGGCTCCTTCGTGTTTGTGATGAATTTAGGGTTTATGAGCTATGACCAATCTAATTCCTCATTCGGGGTATTGAATTCTTTCATTCTTTCAGGTTCTCTTTCTCATGATTGATTCTTGTTTTTTATCTTCATTAATCTACTTTGGCATAAAGTTGAGCCTTGGCATACCTGTTTCTCTTGCCTAAAATTTTCTGGTGTAGCAGTGTTATCCCATTTTCTTCCTGCTCTTGGATTGTCTAAATTCTGTACAGTATTTTTTTTAAAAAAAAAATCTGTCTCGGAGATCCGCCTCGTGATGGGGGAACGGACATCTGATGCGATGACCCTTGATTTGAATTTGGATCCCATCCCGGAGCCACTAGCCGACTCCATAGCCGGCGAACATGCGGTCTCACTAGATGACTGGACTCAGCGATCACTTCGCCGAATTAATGAAGGTCGTCGGTATAGGTCTCGGCTACAGTGGAGATCACGGCATCTTCCCGTCTCACCTGATGCCCGGCGACTTGATAATCCACCGCCTGAATCCCAAAATTTTCTGACGGAATTAAATCAATTTGTGGAGACCACTGCCATTGGGACTGCCCTACAGGTTGGTCAGGACGGTTCTGAGGCTGACCTAAGATCGGAGGAGGTACCAAAAACATGTGAAAATAACAACAGCTTAACGAGGGGCGAGGAGTTAGAGAAGAAGGATGATGTTGAAAAGGGTATTGGCGATGATGTGGGCTTTTTCGATTGTAATATCTGTTTGGACCTTGCCAAGGATCCTGTTGTGACTTGTTGTGGTCATTTGTTTTGTTGGCCTTGCCTCTATCGATGGCTACATATGCACTCAGATGCCAAGGAATGTCCTGTTTGTAAGGGCGAGTTGTCCTACAAAAATATCACCCCAATATATGGTCGTGGAAACAACAATGTTCAAGACCCTGAGGAGGATCCCACTCTTAAAGTCCCTCTTAGGCCACCCGCAAGGCGGGTTGAGGGTTTAAGACCAACCTCTCAGAGAAGTTCCATCACTTCCATGGAGGAGATGATTAGGCGTCTCGGTGGAAGAGTTGATCTCTCTCGCGGTGTGGTTCGCCCGCACGACCCTACTGAAACCGTGCGTGAAGCAGCAGAGAGAACAAGATTATTGCTAAACAGGTTTTTGACTTCTCGAGCAATTCGGAGAGAGCAAAATCTTGATGCATCCCCCGATGATGCAGGATATTTAACGGGAAACAATATGAGTAATCTTGACGCAGGGGATGATCGCAGGCTCCAATCGTTTCTGCTACGAAGAACACAGTCCCACCGAGCAACACTTTCATCATTTTCCTCAGCTATAAGCTCGGCGGAGCGAGTGGTGGAGACATATTTCCGGACCCGGGCAGGAGCTGGAAACCAAGAACAAGCTTCACAGGTGGATGACAGAGATTCATATTCAAGCATTGCTGCTGTTATGAATTCAGAGAGTCCAGTGGTCACTGCTGTAGAAACTGATTCCATGGTGTCATTGTCCACGTCCTCTTCCAGAAGGAGAAACGATTATTCTAGACTTTCTGATGTAGATACTGGAGACTCTCGTGCTCCCAGGCCTAGGCGAAGACGTTTACATTGATCACAACTTCAAAGTTAAATATCCTGTTTCGTCCAAGATATGATGAACTTTCTGCAATTATGCTGCTGCTGTGTTTGTAAATCAGTACTATTAACCTCCTCTTGCATTACTCGGTAGTTTTTAAGGTGACTTCGGAAGCTTTCAGTTTTTGTCACCTAATAGAACAAGGTTAGGATGGTAGGGGCCTTGTTTATGGATTAACTCATGTAATTGTCCGCAAATCTAACTTTTGCTTCATTGGATAGACCATAATCACAAGGTTTAATTTGCATATACTGAATTTCAATCACAACTCTATCGTCTGCATTTCGTTTCGCGATTCATTGTATTTGGCCTAGACAATCCAAAGATTCTGTCATGATTATGGTGGGTCTTCAACATAAAACGCGTTTTATGTAACGTCAATGATTCAAGGCTTAAAAGTTAGACCTGCGATGATGCCCACTAGCTACCACTGTTTCGCTACTTTGGAAAAATCTTAAAGGCAGGCACTCCTCAATTGTTGTCGCGTTGGTTCACTTGTTTAATTCTCTCTGATCACCAGAATCTAATCAAATTGGTCTTGTGTTTCCCACGTGTCATACTTATTTGGGACCGAGAGAAGTCAACTGGGACATGTCACATGTGTGGGATCCCTTGGACATTTAAGGCTATGTTTGGTTGGAGGTGGGTGGGGGAGAGAGGGGAGGTGTCCCTCCCTAGTGTGAAAAGTCAGATATGCCCATAATGTGATATGCTTCCGAAGTTAATGTACGAAAAACGATGCAAAAAATTGTATAATTTTTAAAATTTCTCATGGATAATTTGGTCAAAAAATTTCCTCCCCTCCCTCCCTAACCTTCCCTCAAACTAAACATAAGCTTAGGGTATGTTTGCTTTGAGGGAAGGGGAGAGAGAAAAAAAGGAGGGGAAGGGAAAAAAAATTCAAAATTAAGTGTAGTGGAACCCACAAATTTTCCTCTCCTCTCCTTTTTTTTCTCTCCCCTCCCCTCCCCTCCCTCAAACCAAAGATACCATTAACCTTCGAATCCCTATTATTAGAGTAGGGCTTCTTAACAGAAGCTACTTTTTTTTGTTAAAAAAAAAAAGGCCAATTAACAGAAACTACTTTTTAATGTCCTATATGAAGAATAACCATTTATCCTTTGTGGCGCGGCCTACATTTAATGGGCTACATCATTTACGGTCCAGATTTAATATGCATCCTAATCAGAGGTGGGATTTCATCTCCTATTCGATGAAAAATGAGAATACTTATAATGTTGAGCAGCTTCCATGGTTTCATCAATCATAATAAACATGAAACACTCATTCGTGTTACTTATTGGCTCATTCCAAGTTGCATGATCGACAGTAGTCAATACTCACTAGAGGGCCATGCTCCTTGTTTTAAGATATTATTGAGGATAATGCTGTGCTTCCAACTTATTTGTTTGAGAAGGTAAATTGCAATGTCATGTTTTCAAGATGTAGAAGCCAATGGACTTCACGCTTCTCCATGCTTCTCAGTCAAGGTCTCCCTTACGGGTAGTCTGCGTGTTAAAGTGCCCTGCATTTACTTTAAAGCTTGATGCATTACAGGATTGTTTTATCCATGAGTTTATGGATCTACAATATCTTTTGACAAGTTTAATAGGCATATTTCGTCATCATCCGATGACACGCTTTGATTTCAGATTGTAGTCCAGTTAAAGTCGTGAGCTTACTCTCTTTGGTTCTTATTACAAGACACCAACTAACAATTCTCACAAAATAAGAAAAACAGTTAAAGTCAATAAAGTTGTTTTACAATCTAAGTAACTTCTAATATTACCTTTACTAATTGCACTAAACTCGAATATCATATTAATTATTACTCTTACACACTACCCTTATTAATTAGGGACATATATGCAAAAAGATAATTAATGCTCCTTGGGAACAAGCAATTTCCTTATAAAAAGGACCAAATACACTTACTAGTTGATGTCTTATAATAAGGATTAAATGGAGTAGGTCAATAGGAGCAGGTTAGTTTGGAAAAAATCCAAATCCATACTCGACCTTGTTGGCGATTGAAGTATATAGCTTTGGATTCGTCCCATACATAGCTCTGATGATGAAAGTAACAGAGGTCCCTTTGCCTTCGATGCATTGACCCCAAAAGTCATACCCTGCTCTATATGACTGGGCTACGCTAGCATGTGACATGTAAAGACGTGCCTGATTAACTTGGATGGCCATAGTCCATCTGTGGGGTTAGTAGCCGTTGGATGGTGTCTTAGTCAAAAAGCTGCCTGGTAAGCCCAGTTTTCTCCTTGTGAGCCTTTCTTCGACATGATCAAGTCCCACACTCCCACTTGGCTAGGCTTTCTGCTCATCCGCAAAGCCTCTTGATAGCGGGAGATGATGAGTGAGTGGTAAGCTCCCCGATTTTTTCTTTTTTTATTTTGATTGTTAGAAAGTGCCAGGCTCACGTCTCAGATGGAATATTGAAGCATGGGAAGTTTTGAGAAAAAAGGTGAAAGGGAACAAAATGATGAAGGTAGTGAGGGGGAATGATTGGACACACGGGTGAGTGTGCTTGAAGGAATCTCATCACTTCTCTTCTGGTCAACATTATTCAAGCATTCCTCCTCATTATTACCCCCGACATCTTCCTTTTTTTTATATGCCCCAAGGAGTATATATGCTTCTCTATCTCTTTGTTATCATTAAAATGATCAGTTTATTCCCCCCTTTCATCCACATCATCATTATCTTTCTGGGCGACAGATTTACATTATCTTTTATCATTATTAGGATCATCATCATTATTCTATCATAATTATATACTCATCCCTCTAACTTAGCATGCATGCTCCCCCATTCTTGCAATCAATACTATATAATCACCAGATTTAAAAGAAGCCTTTTCCATCCCCTTGACCGACACTAATCAATCTTGTTATTTGAAATCCTTTCCCAAACAGTGACTTCAGTTTTCCTCTCTCTAAAAAAGGTTCAAGTTAATTAAGACACCTTAATAATCTTTCTTCTGATGCTTTGTGTGTATCACAACGTAATATGATCTTTATCTGAACCTTGGTGCGGAAGGACCTGCAGGGATAATAATGGTGGCTGAGTATATGATGAGCTGAGGTGTGTACGCCATGAGTACAACTTTGAGAAACACTTTAATATGGCTTTCTCAACCAGAAAATTTTGTCTGTCCAGAATTATGAATTCTTCATGTATGGGAGAAACTTTGCCGCCCGTTAAAGATTCCTCTCACCATTTGATTGGTTTCACTATCATTGCTTGTCTACAATTATTCTTCTTCTTGTTTGACTGGAACTTTTTGCTACCCCATGGCTCGTTCCAATCTGTCTTTTCCAAAGTATGTTTGTGATCACTTCCGGAGTTTAAAAACTGCTTATTTATATAAATTGAAATAAAATTTCTCTTCCATAGTCAAAATGTTATTTTTGAAGACTCTAACGGTGATTTCAAACAACGAGCTTAACAAGTAACATATTTATCATGAATTCATGATCAATCGAATTTATTCATAAGAAAGTATTGCGAAACATGAACTTAAACAAAGACTTGATCATAACATAGTGAGCATTCACAATCAATCTGATTATATGTTTCAATCGATCACGACTTTGAAGATCCGAATCGCGATCTCGAAAGCCTGCTACATGTCACGCACAAAAAGGAACGCTGGATATTTTGCTTGACAAGACACTCTGCATTAAAGGAATGTTTAGATTTGTCAAGTGACAAAGTCTAGAATCTTCCTGAATATTGTAGATATATGTCTATAGAGGTAGAGTTGGGTAGAGAATTCTAGATAGTTCCACATTAGTGTAGATACTTGTGTCTAAATATAGAAATGTAAAGAGAATTCTAGAACTCTCATGAAAGAGAGAAATATCTAGATATTCCTAGGGAAAGTTCTGGAGAATCATTCTCCACCGTAGGATGTAATCGATCTTAGCCATTCATTGAGAAGGTGGTAGGCTATAAATAGATGTGCCTTCCTCATTTCTAACCATCCAAGGGAATTCAAGCAAGTGTTATCCAAGAGTCTTCAACCATTTGTTGTTTAAGAGCTTCTCTCTCTAAGTTCTCTTTCTCTGTCTAAACTTCTTTTGGTCTTTGTGTTCTTTGCCTACTTGTGAGGGATCAGCTGACTTAGCAAGGATCGAGAGGGGTGATCAAGTTAAGGTCGGCACGATATTTGGGAGATCAAGTCCAAGACCGTGACATACAGGTCTAGTTTAACAAGTCATTGGGCCGGCCTATTGATTGCAATTTGTTAATGGTATAATAATGGATGATGATTCAAAGTTCAAACATAGAGTTTTGAAAAAGGCAGCGAGGAACAGCGAAGGACATCCTAAGCACATAATCATCATAATTTTGATCAGAGGTCAAATATTTCAGGGTCTGATGTCCCATACTTGGCCGGCATCGAACAGCATCCCAGGTTGAACAAGTCCAAGGAATATGATAACGACTATGGTCATTATTATATAGGACACTAATTACGAGTAGTAATAACGAAAGGAAAAGGCCAAAAAAATCAAAGCAATGATGCGCGAGAGGGGAGCATGAGCCCTTGTATGTGCAGGATCGCATGCTGAGTTGTCTCTCCTTCATAATGCTCTGCTCTTCGTAATGGCCCAACAACGTTTTCTTAAAATAATAAATGCAATCCCATGACTACTTGCAATACATTCAGATTTTATATCGCAGGCAATTATGGAGCCGTGGTAGATATATACAATAACCTCGGTCTCACGATTATTTCTCTCTCCCCCGGGTTGTTTTTTCTTTTTTGTTTTTTCCAATTAAGAATCCAGTCTTGACTCTTGAAGTTGAGATTATTACTTTAGATGTGACTGATGTATGTTGAGGAAGCGACGCAAGTAAGCATCTGAGAGAGTGAGTAACGAGGAAGGGTAGTAATGGAGGGGTGAAGAGAAACAGAGAGGGACCCGGTAAGTCACGAATAGAGTCTGAAATGAAAGGGAAAGGAATAATGAAAAGAATAATGATTACACAAACACAAGAATCAGAAAAAGAGATTGGAGGCTGAGATATCAAATCTCACTGTGTCTGAGACGATCATCAGCTTTTGCACGGACCCACAGCAGTATGAGATGAGCTATATATGGTAGTTATAGGCGTAGCTGTAGGCCATTTGTATAGCTTGCTTCTATGACTCTGAATTCGCCAACTTAGCCGCTCTATTTCAAAAAGAGATTGGAGGCTGAGATATCAAATCTCAGTACTACGTACTGATGAACCTTGAAGCAGGTCCCTCTTCTTCCTCTCAGCTCAGCCATAAGGATAATGTCAATGATATGGTCATTCCAATACGAAACATTCAATTACTTGTCAGCAAAAAGGGAAAACAAATTTATGATGAGACTGCATCTGGGTGCGTGGATGGCTGAGCTTATAGGTAGACCAAGCTTGAGCAGTTTAACATCATTACGCGGCTAATTAAGATCTCACAGGTTATGGAGTACTAAAACACAACTCAAATGGTGATTGTGGACAAGACTGTTGTGTGCTTGGAATTTAAGAGAGGCATTTGAAGTTGAAGACTTGGTGCAGAGATTAAGGACCGTTTGTTAGGAAAAAAGTTTAGGGAGGGAAAGAAACTTTAGAGGAGGGAAATGAATGGAAAGGAAGATTTGAAAGATGAGGGAAGATGACTTGAGTTGTTTGGTAGGAAGAAAATGAAGAGGTGATAGTTGGTAAGGAATTAGGAAATGTCTATTTTACCCTCAAAAGAAATTAATTCAAAATAATAAAAAATATTTTTTTTGCTAAAATATATTTAAAAAAATATATTTTATTGTTAAGTTCGAACTTTTGAAGAAAAAAAATTTCGCCAAATTTGAACTTTCCCGCCAAGTTTGAACTTTCCGCCAAGTTCGAACTTCCCGCCAAATTTGAATTTCAGGGTAAATCTGTCAAAAACCATCTTCCAGGAAGATGGCGACTTTCCTTCCATTTTCGGAGGAAAGCATCTTCCCTCAAATAAGGGAAAATGTCCAATTCCATTGAGTTGCTGACTGGACTTTCTGTGTAACAAACAGTCAAAATCCATGGGAAGATTGTGATCTTCCCTTTTCCTCCCTAAGCTTTCTTCCTAACAAACGGGTCCTAAATGTAACGGGTGACCAAATTGGAACCCTCCAATAAATGAGGCTACAGTGGGCGCTTTGCAGTATCCTTCGTTTGATAGCGGGAGGAGTTAAAGGAAGACGAAAAGACGAAAACAGCACAAAACAAAGAAAGGTCAGGATATATGATAGTGGACTTGATTGAAATGTTAAGGCACGTTCTGAGAAAAAAAAAAAAATGTAAGGCACGTGACATGCAGATCTATGTACTACGGTATTATATATTTTTTAAAATACAGACAAAATGACATTAATAATACAAAATATATAGTACGATAGTCTAGTATTGTCATTTATTTCCCTCGTATAAGACAGAGAAGGGTCAGAAATGGATATTAAAAACTCATGACACATTTCATGGTTCACCGCTCCAATCTCAACGGCTCAACCCCAACGGTTTTTTTTATAAAAAAAATTGTTGAAAATGTTACTATTAGGGTATGTTTGGTTTGAGGGGAGGGGAAAACTTATGGGCCCCACCACACTCAATTTTTTTAAAAAAAATCCCTCCCCTCCCCTCAAATCAAACATACCCTTAGAATTTTTATTAAGAGAATGTATATCAAAGGAACCAGGTCTTCTAGGAGATACAACTTATCTTCCATGAATACATTATACATTAAGCTAAAATGGAAGACATGTTTAGTTGAATGCACACGTCTTTCATTTTGCACACACAACCTGCTGCTATAATATTTTTGAAAAAGATACCTGGGAATGGTGTCTCAGAAGGTCGTGGATGTGTGCGCAATACAGGGAGGTTGTTTAAGCAATTATGGAACTTGACAACAACTTTGATTAATCAAGCAAGCAATAAAAATGATGAATTTGGCGGGAATGGTTCAACAATTAGAAAAGATGGAAACTGCTTGAGACGAAATGAAAATGATAGCATAGCAGTAGCAGTAGCAGTAGCAGTAGGAGTACTAGTAAATGTGGCATGCCGGGATTAGGAAACTGCTTGTGATCGCAAGCAAGTGAATTTCTAGGAACCAAACATGGCGGTCGACGAGGAATGTGGCAAACAAAGACCATAATAGCTTTGTGCTGAGGAGAGAGAAGGAGAGATGTTAATGAAAAAGCAAAATGGGCAGCGTTCCATATCCCCCGTACAAATGATTGCTGCTGCTTCCCTTGTCTCCTTGAGACGCTGCACCCCGTCCCCATCGGTGGGTCCCCTCTTATCCCCCAAAAATCCATATCACTCTCATCGTATTTAATATCTCTCATCACATAATGATTATAGGGTAAATTTTCAACTTTATCTTCATTTATAATTAGGTATTTTTCAACTATTTCTTTTCTCTATCTTCATAGATGCAATTAATATGAGTAAAATTGTCACAATCTCATTTATTATATGAAATTAGACTTATAAATAGGACCATATTTTTTTTAATCAAAATCAACTTATAAATAAGACTAAAATGATACTCCTTCTTTCATAGATTCAGTAATGATTTATTAGTACTGATTTATTGAAAACTTTTTAGTAATGATTTATTAGTACTCCCTCTAGTCTTTATTATGTGATATCAACTAACTTTTTTTACAAACTAATAAAAATAGTTAAAATCAATAAAATTGTCCTAAAATCTAAGAAATTTTCAATATTACTCCTATTAATTGCACTAAACTTTAATATCATATTAATTATTACTCTCACCCAGTACCCTTATTAATTACTCCCTCTGGTCCTTATTATAAGGCACCAACTAGCAAGCTTATTTGGTTCTTTTTATAATGCACTTTCTTTTTCTCAATGAGCATTGATTATTTGTTTCCAAGTTTGCCCCTAATTAATAAAGGTAATGGGTGAGAATAATAATTAATATTAGAGTTTAGTGGAATTAGTAGGGCTAATATTGAAAATTACTTAGATTCTATAATAACTTTGTTAACTTTAACTACTTTTATTGGTTTGTGAGAAAAATTAGTTGGTGCTTTATAATAAGGACCAGAGGGAGTACCACTATGGTCCTATTTATAAATCCCTTTTGACCAAATCACACATACCAATGATAGGTAATTAGCTCAATGATTATGGGGTGAATTTTCAACTTTACCCTCATTTATGATTGGGTATCTTTTAACTTTTCTTCTCTCTCTATATCCATTGGGCAAAATTGTCATAATCTCATTTATTTGGTGAAAATGGACTTATAAATAGGACCAAATATTTTAGTTAAAAAGAAATTATAAATAAGACCAGAGTGGTATGGAAGACATGAAAATAAATAATTAATATTTATTGGGAACAAACAAATGTCTTGTAAAAAGGACCAAATAAACTTATTTGCTGATGTCTTATAATAAGGACCAGACCAAAAGGAGTATAATATAAGAGGTAAATATGATAAAAGATTTACCTCGATTTATATAAATAAATATTTTTAAAATATTCAAAAATAATCTCAAACAAGCATTTGCTCCTCCCCTTCCCCACCCTTGTCCGCTTTCTTATTTGGTTATTCGTTAAAGATATTACGGATAAAAATTTATTGGTTCTCCTCTTACTGAACCGTGGGCCTCCATGTTTTTTTTTACTGCAAGGTATTCCCATAGCCGGTAGCCATGAGACTAATCCCACACCCTTCTGTCAGCGCACAAAGCGGTAGAGGGCTGGCCACGGGATGCTTTTCATTCACAAGAGTTAGGGATCGAACCACCAACCACTTGCTTAAAGGACAAGATGCTGAATCATCACACCCATCCGTTGTGATTGGGGCCTCCATGTTAATCACATAGCCACATCTTTCTTTTTTAAAAGTCATGTGGAAGATTGTAGCTGTGGCAACGTGTGAGTGAATGATGATCACTTTACTCAATCTTAATTATAGATTGTATGTTAGAAGTCATCTTTTATTTATTCGATTAATGGCTCTATTGGCTTAAAGTCTAATGAAGACACTCTTAGATATAAACAAAGTTAAAACGATTAGTATAGTACTCATTTTGATCCTAATTACTACCTCCGATTTTAATTATAATACAGAGTTAACTTTTTTTGCAGAGATTAAGGAAGTTAAATAAGTTACTTAATTATATCATATGTTGTGTATCCTTAGATTATATATTAATTTATTAGTCAAATTAATTAGTTTATAAAAAAATAAAAAAACTCTAAAGTACTCTAAATTAAGTTTGTAACGCAAAATTGTAGTATAAAATTTAGTATTATAATTAAAACCGGTAGTATTTAATGTTTAGACAAAATTAATGAGATCACAGGTAGCACTAGTAATTAGGCGGGGATGATGTGAGAATGGTAATTGTGGAGTGAGGGTGATGAGTGATCGATCGCCTGCTTTACTTCACGTCATTTCTCTGATTCCTGACATCATTTACTCACCCACGCCTCCCTCACGTGACCTCCATCCTCATCATTCCTTCAATACTTCCTATGCCTATCACGGCCCCATCTTGTCTCCTCAATTTTTGTTCAGCCTCACCAGTCACCATTATCTTCTTCACTCCTCTTGCTTCATTGTCCACCCACTCCCGAAGTCATTTATTATTAGTACTGCCACTGCTTCACGATTTTTATGGCCAGTATATATTATTGTTTCACGAATGAATTATATCCTTGCTTAAATACGTTTTGCTTCTATGAGTTCTATCTATCTTTATAAGAACAATGAGGGTTGGGGAATATGGAAGATAGAGATAATGAGTGGTGCGTGTACGTTTTGAAAATGATCTGAAAAGGAGGAGTGTGTCCTTGGCGGCCGGTTGTGTAACGGACAGGGGCTTATAATGGATCCATCAAGTCCATACGGGTTAAAGGGTATTTTACGTGGAAAGTTTTCACCAACCGTAATTTTATCCTAGTTCACTGTTAGTTGAATAATTATTTTGAGCTTACGGTTCATATATCATCCACAAAGATTTCTGCACGCAAATTTGAACCTAAACAAAAATGAAGTGAGTGATATATAAACTGTCAGCACAACATATTTACTCAACTAAAAATAAAAATTAATTGAAAAAACTATCATGGTAAAACTACTTATACAAAACTTCCAAAGCAAAATTTTCCCAAAGTGAAGACTTCATGGTAAAATTACCCTTTAATCCAACCCAAAAACACCCCCTTCCTTCATAACTATTGGCCCCATTTTCCTCTTGTTTTTTTCCCCCACAAAACGACATTGAAGATTTTAAGTCTCATGTTCTAGCGTTGGGTATTGGATTGGGATAATTGCTTGAAAGTAGCAAATTTTCTCTATTGTGGGCTTGCATTATTCTAATGAATTTGACTAGTCAGTTGTTAGTAGCATCTCAGTAGAAAAATAAAAAAACCATATAGAATGACTTAATATGACAATAAAATTCCCCAAAAATAGAAGGGTCAAAGGTCTACTTTCTCCTAAAAGTTGACAAGATGGGGCAATTTTGTTACAGAAATTTTTAAATTAATGCAATTTTGTTTATAGGAACATTTTAACAAAAAGAAAAACTATTTTGATAACAGGACTTTTTTTATATTAGAATTTCGTAATTAATATAAAAAAGATAAGGGATTTGGGGTTGGAACTTATTTAATTTTTTTTTTCCTTCCTTAGGATGTGATATTTTCCCTTCTTTTTTCACCGTATATGTTAAGTACGTGACACACTCTTTTATATTCTTAAAAAGGACTGTCATTTCATATTTTTCCAGGAAAAAATACAATAAAAAAAGCAATACAAATGGGAGATGAGGATGAGTAGTGGGAGGAGGAGAGGCACGCGGGCGGGACCACTACCACATAGGACGGCTGCGTTGCCCTTTGCCTTATTTCAACTTATAGGGTTCCCTATATTGTGGGCCTCCTTGGATCCCCAATTTCACTTCAAAGTTCCAAAACAACCCTCCCCTTTTTCTTAATTTTAATTAAATCCCACGCAAACCCGGGAAACTTTCATGGGAATAGTAAAAGGTGGTCGTTTTGTCTGCCTCTCCCTCATCCTCACTCCCACGGTCAAATTCCTTTTCTTTATCTTTCTCCCCATCACGCTTCTTTCTACTAAACATTACTATATTAAAAAAGAAAAAAAGGAAGAAGAAAAAAGTCTCCACTCCCTCCCCTCACTCCATACCCTCAAACCAAACAAACCCTTGAATGAGGAGTAGGGGTGCAGGCGGGGAAGCTAGTATTGGTGGCTTTACTTCAAAATGGTGTCACTTTAATCAGAGTTAAACTCGGAAACAGCAATCACTTTTTAAGCTTCTCTACCAAATCTCATGGGCTGTCAAATTCAGCAGCATCATATCATATCAAATCGCTGTCTTCCTTCCCTCTCCCTCCCATCATTCTCTATCTCCCCACCCAACTCAGCCTCATCATTTTTGTCATATTCCCCTCTTCCCTACTCCTATAAAATGCATCCTCCTTTTTACTCTCATTCTCATTATCCCATCATTATACTTCTTGTTTTCATATTTATAATTATAATATGCCTCTCATATGACAATGTGACCCAACTCGCATCAAGGTCAGTACCACCAGCCATGGTTTAAGAAACCACAATTAAAACCAAAAAAAATATCTTTCAAGTTGTTTCATCGCGGCCAAGTTAATAAATCTACACACATTATTGGTATTTTTGTCCCCCACATACCAATAAACCTCACTTAGGCATTTTGAGTGAATCTCTAACATACTTACACTGTAAACTAATAACTCATACAAATTACACTTTAAGCTGTGTCCTACATCTATGATTCAATGAGTATTAATATTCCAGGATAACTAGTCACTGCAGGCTTTCTTCCTCCAACATACCACCCGAATAAAAGAAATACTATCATTTAAAGATAAAATTTTGATGAAAAAAATAATGCCATGGTAAAAGATTCACTATCCGTGTCCCTGGTTCACTTGCGGGTCAATTTTCCAACATCCTCCTCCTTCACAAAAGGTTGACACTGGACCCCGTCTCACAGCCCAGCTTCATTTAAGAAGGAGAACACCGCTGTTACTACACTCACATATACAAGGAGTTATTATTATATCATAACCAAAACTGTTTATTTAAAATATCACAAGTAGTGCATGGTTGTGGTGAAGGGTTGTATAAATATAAACAGGGGAAGTGTACATAATAAGCAAAAGCAATGAAGGGGCTTTTGTACATATTTTAAATAGATTCACGTGCGTTTGTCAACCTGGATTTGTCGGTCAATCTTTACTCCCACATGCCACAGGAGGAGCAGAAATATAAAGAGGCCTTTGGTGGAAAAAAGGATTCTGCAGTTTCCACTTTCTAACATTTGAGCCTTTCCTCGTCAGAGCGTGACCGACCCCTAACATTCTAAGGTCCCATTCTGCTTTCAAAGCATCCACCTTCCCTTCTTTTTCTGCTTTATTTTTACACCAGAAAATTTAACCATTCCCGAGTGAATACCCATTTCGGACTAGACTTGTCTCTTTCTTGCCTAAAGATGGAGCTGGCTCTGAGCTTGGGAGACGCCCCTAAGGGCTTTCCTATACTGGACAAGGTCCCAAGAATGGCTCACAAGGAACCTGGTTTCTGCATATCTCTTGGTCAGAGTCTCGCCGAGAAAGTTTCAGAGCATGATAGTGTACAAGATGAGACCAGAGCCTCCTCAGATCCGCCTCTTCAGCTTGACCTTCTTCCTTTCACGCCCATTCCTCGACCCCACCCACCTTCTTATCTTCGGATTCCTTGGCTCTCTGATTCCTGTAAATACCGGTTTCTCTTCTTCTTTATTCCCATGTTCTTTTTCAGTTTTGATTTTTAAAAACGAATCTGAGAATATTTTGTATGGTTTTTCTAAGAAAACTTAATATTGTGGATGACAGTGGGATCTCAACGTTTCTCGCCGGATGGGGGAGCGAAGGCGTTGGACGTCAACCGTGTGCCGGCGGCAGGAGCGGAGGAGGCAGACGACGGTACTCCACCGTCCTTGTCTCCTAATAGTGTATCGTCCTTTCACATGGACTTCTACATGAGGAGTGGTAACGCTGGCAGTAAAAGCAAGAGAGAGCTTGATGATGATGGTGAGAGAACTAATTCCAGGGCCAGTGACGATGACGAGAACGGGTCGACCCGTAAGAAACTCAGACTCTCAAAGGAACAATCAGCTTTTCTTGAAGAGAGCTTCAAAGAACATTCTACTCTTAATCCTGTAAGTCTTGCAAATCCTTTTATTGTTTTAATCTCTTATACCAGACTGTTCTGTATGAATGCTTACTTGATTTTGTTGATGATTTTATCTGCAGAAGCAGAAACTGGTTCTGGCTAAACAGTTAAATCTTCGCCCACGCCAAGTAGAAGTTTGGTTTCAAAACAGAAGGGCAAGGTATATAGATATACCCTCATAAATGATGGTTCTTTGATACTATTATCCAGCTATTAAAATGGGGTGGCTTTGTTGAAATTTACAGGACAAAGTTGAAGCAGACGGAAGTAGATTGTGAGTATCTGAAGAGATGTTGTGAGACGCTGACGGAAGAGAATAAGAGGTTGCAGAAGGAGCTGCAGGAACTAAGGGCATTGAAGACGTCGCAGCCATTTTACATGCAGCTTCCGGCTACCACGCTAACAATGTGTCCCTCATGTGAAAGGGTGGCCACCAACTCGTCGTCTTCTATCTCCGCCGTCACTATCCCCAACAACGCTTCTCAAGCAGCGGCGTCGCCACTCTTGTCTCTCACCAACCCCAGAACAGTCCCTCCCTTTGATCTTGATCATAATGTCCAGCCTCATCGCACTCCTTCCTCGTGATCACTTTCTGATTCTTTTGTTTTTATTTTTTTTGTCTCATATATTCCTTTATGATATTATTATTATATAGTGGAAGCAGACAAAGCATTCCCCACGCCACCTCTTCCATTTGTATAGTTTTTTTTTCTTCCTTTTTGCCCTTTTTGGGTTTATGTTTCGGAGGTCTTTTTTTGTGGACCAAAATGACAAAATACGAATGCCTTTAATCCTGGGGGTACGTACTTCATTGATGTTTTTGGATATCCTGGCTCAATCGTTTGACTTTTTTACGTTTTATAAAGGAATGTTAATTAGTAGCTAGCAATATTACTGGGCTGTAATGATCCGCGATGGTTTGAAAATTGAATGCCATGCCAACTACTGTAGTGAGTACTGGAAGTGATGACTGCAAATTTTTGCTCATGCACCCGTGACAAAAAATCTGTTTCTTATTTTTCCTTTATTGGATTATTTATGGGGCTAGTACTTTTTTTTTGGGGTCAAGATATGTGGCCAGTACACACTCATTTTATAGTTCGTCAACGAGTTTGTTTGTTATGTTTGTGGTACTATCTAGTAATAATTTAGCATTTGGAATTAGATTTAATTGTGCTGTCATATATTTTTCCACGAGAGAATACCCTAATGTCATGGAATGAGAACTGAAGGGATGAACTAAAGTCAAGTTTGGCACACGGGGGTGCAAGGTAAATTCACTTGGGAGGTCCCAATAAGGGCACGCAATGTGGTTCACACATAGAGATCCATGAATGCAGAAAACCCTAGTCACCACCTCATGGATAGATAGGCTTTAAGATGAAGGGTGTGAAGCCTAACTAGATGCGACGAAACAGTGAGAAGGCGAATAGGAATGTGTCAGAAATGAGATATGTTGTGAGATATTGTCTGCGCAGAGAGAGAGAGAGGCTGCAGTGTCTGGGAGGGAGGGAGAGATCAGTACGTGAGGTGAAAACACCAGACCAAAGAAAGCATCAAGTTCCTTTCAAGAAATATCCGTTTGGATTTGGATGGTCCCTTCATTCAATTCCCCAGATCCTCTTGCAGGCCTAATTCCCTTAGCTAACTTATGCTTCCTATAGCTAATTGGGTACGCTTTCAATTAAAGTGCAATTATTCATGGTCTTTACTTTCTTTTTTAATTTGGGGGCTTGGACAACTTGGAATTATTAAATTTTTAAATCGAATAAAAAATACCATACCCAGCAACCTGGCTCTCCCTTGAGTGCAGAGTGTTTCTCAGCAGACACATACTCATTCCATGTCATGGGCTCTCAACAACATACTCATTGCATGGCATGGGCTCTCACTTCTCGTATAGAGATCCTCACCTCATCTTTCTTTTGTTTTTTTTATCAATTTATCTGGACCGTAAATTTAAAATATGAGAAGAAAGTTAAAGTAGTATTATGAACTTTCAGATCGATTGAACATACATAATTTAGAGATTATAAGAGATGATGAGAGAAACTCAACCCCTCATATTCCATGTTTATTTACTTGTAGGAAATCATGAAACAAAACCGCTTTTGGTTGATTGTAAAGAGGACATTACTTCAAATGAGGTTATGCTTATGGGATTGCATTTATAGATGTCTATAATTATAAATCCCATTACAACATGCGGTACCCCTTAAAATTACCTACTTGCCCACTCCATCTCTCCTCGCACTCTTCACAAAATGTGTTGGGGGATTAACTATGGAGTATGGAGAGGCCTACTGACATTGACGCCAATCACGGCCACCCCATGAGCCTTCAAATTAAATGAATTTGAGACGGCTCCGAAACCCCCCTGGCCCGCTTATCATTTGATGGCGGCCTATCAATGCAAAGTTTTGACTGATATATTTATTATGACCTCAAAATACAAAACAAAACCGAAGCTGCGTCTAATCGGAATCGGCTCTTTTCTAGAGCTGGTAGTCCCATGGCCCTTTCGCGTATTGGGCTCTCAGATCGAGCCTGGCCCCTGACTTTGAGCTGGTAGTCCGTTTTTACAGAAAGAAGGCCGAAGCCAAATTACATGAAAAAGAAATTACACAAAGGGGAAATTAATCCCATACTCTCTTGATGAACCCAAGATCTCAAATAATAAGGGCATTCTCCCAACACCCCCGTCTTAGAAATATCAATTTTTGCAAGCGCATCAGCAACTCTATTAACATCTCTAGGGATTGTCCTAAAACAGACTGACCAATCCAAGTTAGCCAATTCTCTAATCCTCAAAACAGTAAGGCTAACTGACCCACAATTAGTATCATGCAGCAAATTAATTACCGCAGCCGCATCAGATTCCACCAGAATGTGACTCAGCCCCCAATCTCTAGCCAACCTAAGCCCTTCCAGCAGGGCCCATTCTTCAGCTACCTGGGCCTGACAGTCTCCAATATGCTTTGAGAACCCTACTACCCATTTACCAGAATCATTACGAAGCAGACCTCCACACCCAGCCTTACCCGAGCCCATCACAACAGCCCCATCCACATTTAGTTTCCACCATCCACCAGGGGATCTCTCCCAACATAAAGGAAAGGACTGCCGACAAAACTCAACAGCACCACAAACATCATTAAAATCAACAAACCGATGCCACATCCGTAATATCACAACAGTGGGATTAGAGGGTTTAGAGAAGGAACTATAAAAAATGCATAAATTCCTCCAATCCTACAATTTCCAAATAGCAACCCCAAACAATAAATCCCAAGGAATCATACTATTACGCCCCAACATCTGTTTCAGATTTAAAAGAAGCCACTCCCTAAGATTAGCAGAAAAGAAAGTAGCTACAGACCTGGGTTTAATGAGATTAATCCACATATTTCTAGCATACCCGCAATCTCTTAGGATATGAAGGATATCTTCCACCCCTGAGGAGCAGGAATCACAAACCGCAGACACCTGGGACCATGAGCTTCTCCAAAAATTGGTAGGAAGCTTATTCAAAGCCACTCTCCACATAAACACTTTGATCCTTTCAACACCCCTCCATTTCCAAATGGCTTTATAAAGCCTATCCCGAGGATACAAGTCATTTGGCATAATCAGGAAATATGCACTACGTAAGGAAAATCTTCCATCTGAAGTAGCACCCTAAGCCATTAAATCATGACCAGCTTCTGCTCTAGGAGGCATACTAGAACAGAGCCGATTAAAACCAGTCGTTCCCAAAATATCAGACAGACACTCCAGCTTCCAAGAGCCATTTTCAGCCCAGTCAGCGACTCGCGTCGACTCCTCCTCTGCTAGAAGAGGACGACGACAATAATCCTTTAATTTAATACCTTCTCCCACCAAACAATCATTAAAAAAGCTGACCTCCTATCCACCTCTGATCAACCACTCAGTGCCCCGATCAACCACATTTTTTTGAGAACAAATAAACTTCCATAGTCTCGAGTCTCCAGAACGAAACGTCAACAAATCCTCATCCTCCCTCCACATGTACCTATTGGAAAGCACCTCCACCCATAACCCCTTGGATCCACTAATCAAATTCCAAGCTAGTTTAGTCCCACAAGCTTGGTTCACCGCAGTCAGCCTCCTAAAACCAAGCCCGCCAAATTCCCTAGGGCTTGTTATCCGACTCCACGCAATAGGGTGGTAGGACCTAGTAGTCTCATTATGTCCCCAGATGAAGTTTCTTTGCAATCTCTCCACTTCATGACACGTACTCGAGGGTAGCATGGCCACCTGCATGGGATACAAAGGGATAGTGCTAAGAACGGACTTAGCCAGAGTGATTCTCCCAGCAAGAGATAAATTGTTCGCCTTCCATACACTAAGTTTAGACCTGACTCTATCAATCACATATTAAAAGTCATTCTTCCTCCGCCTGTTTCGAGATAGAGGAAACCCTAGATATTTCCCAATAGCTGTTGAAACCTGCATCTGAGAAATACCCTTAATCCGAACCCTAACATCAACAGGAACTTTAGGAGAGAGAAAAATCGAGGATTTATCATTATTAACCTTTCCACCAGAAGCCGACATAAAATCTCGTAGACATTTCATCATACACTCCGTTTGGGCTTCCGTAGCAACCCCAAAAAGAAGTAGATCATCTGCAAACATAAGATGCGAAACTTTGGGACCCTCTTTGGACACGATAATAGGTTGCCAACCACCACTAGCAACAGAATCACAAATGACATGAGACAATTTATCCATACAAATCACAAAGAGAAGCGGGGAAATAGGGTCTCCTTGTCTAAGCCCCCTACTGGGAGAGAAGAATTCAGTTTGGGAGCCATTCCATAATACATTATAAGAAACAGAAGAAACACACGATATAATAAGATCCACAAAGGACCTTTCCATCCCAGTTTCAAGAAGAGTCAGCTTTAGGAAATCCCAGCTAATCCTGTCGTAGGCTTTTTCAAGATCAATCTCCGATTTCCCCCCGAAGAAAAGAGAGTCTCCGATTCAATCCAATAGTGGTTAGTTAGCAAGCAATTATCTATTGTTTTAAAATGACACTTTTGATTCCAAATTTGGCATGAATGCTGCCACAAAATTCACTCTTTTAGATGAGTGACGATATTGTGAAGACTTTCTTGGTTTTGATTTAAGTACACAAACTGGCTTGAAAGGCGTTCTTAATAGGTAGCTCAAGAAATAAAATACACTAGCCAGTAAAGTGAAGCAATAGCACCAGCAATAATGATAATAAAATATATTGTAAAGACAGGTTGATGAGCTTGAAAAAACTATTGAATAATTCTTCTTTCTATTTTCTCAAGTATCAACTTGTGTGTGTGTGTATAATAATTGAGATGTTGCGAAATTTTCTAACCTCTTGTTGACAACAAAAGCTAAGGGGGAAAAATCAATTTCCCCCTCCTATCTGCACAAATAAGAATTCTTCCAATGCGTCAAGATGAAGGAAAGACATCGAAAATGTTGCTGGCAAGTTAAAAAAAGACATAGAGAACGACTTTAATGAATTATAAATAGTAAATTCTTATAATAATGACTTTGGCTGGTGGGACATTAGAAAACTAAAATCCCTTTCCGAGAGAAGACACAAGTAAATTACCAAAACTTCAACAAACCCAAGAGCTGCGACACATTGTTGAACAAGGCTTTCATTAGTCAACAGATTTCATGTGACTAATTGCAACACAGTCCATTTATTTATAGTATTTCACAGTCTCTATGTCTGTTGGATGGGGAAAAGAAATGAAAATTAAAATGAAAATTGTCTTTTTCTGGCTATGCTGGTGCTTAATTTCCAGCTTCCAATTCAATACAACAACATTGAAATATACTAAAATGCCAAAAACATGGTCACTCCATGGCCCCCAACCCAAAGATATAGCTCAGTCCCCTACTTTGACCACCATACATTTGACCCAAAAAAAAAAAAACCATCATACATTCACCGCGTACCTATCACCTAGACCATCATACATTCCTGTTGGACCAGTTTTTATTTGCTATCCTACCGCTTTTCAATTATTATCAATAATTTTACTATAAAAAAAAAAAAATTTATTATCAATAATTTCGACCAATTTTCCCCTAAATCACCACAAAACTGATCTCCGGTCAGACCAACTGATGAAAATCGTCTCCAGAACAAGACATTAAAGGAAACTGTCAAAACTGAACAACTAATAAAAACTGTCAATTACCAAAACGTTGATATATGCTGTATGCATAATTATTTAATGAATTAATTATTTGAATTTACAATACCGTCTCAACTAGGAGAGAGGGATTATATCAAAAAAAAAAAAAACTAGGAGAGAAGGATTGAAAGGGTTTATCAATTTACAACGACCTGAGCCTTCCTCATCAATATCATCTATTAACTCTGCTATATTCTTGCATTCACGTAACATAATCATTTTCAACATTTAAAAGGGAAAAACACTATGGCTATGCCATGCCCAGGAAACAGATAGGCCAAAAGCGGAACGTGCTGTATCTGTTTCTGCACAAGCTCAAGAGATGGGAAATAAATTTGCATCTAGTGACTCAACTTAAGGTCTCTTGTTCTGTTTCTGAATCTGATACTGTCTGATGAGAATCTGGGCATAGACAATCTCATTCCAAGTATCAGGAACACCGGGAAGACACCAGTGACTACAGTCTTGAAAACTCAAAGGCGATCTCCTTTCTTCTGGTGATAGGTTTTGCGTCCTATATATGGAGGGATGACCATCTTTTCGAAAATCCGTCATCCTCGTAACATTCAGAAACGTCACACGCGTTTTCATGTACTTTATCACATTTTCCAGAACCATCATCTTTGTTGGGTATTCTGTCAGATATTTCTCGTTCTCGATAGGCACTGTTTCACTGTCACATTGCCCTCCAGAATTCCACTGTCCTCCACTATGCATTCACAACACAAGACTCACAATCAGCCTTCTAGTTTAATGGACTAATGCTAATTAACAGTATTCGTTTACCTGAAATGGGAAGCAGAATAGCCTCTGAAGAAGACCATAGACTTGGATGGGTTCACGTTGGCATCAACCCATCTGCTCCATGTTGTTACAGCTCTTCGAAACGCCTCATCGACATTTAGTTCCTCATAGATATGGCTGCCTTCTTGGTAATAGTCCTTCCTACAGAATACAAGAGAATTAGGGGACTGGCGAAAATAAGCAACATTGCAGCTTGTTTTCTATATATGCTCTTATACCCTTTAGAAGTTTTGTCATGTGTCCACCAGTGGCCAGTGTTGAAGATCATAATATCTGCATCTTTGTATTCATCAGCAGACTTGCCAACCAAATCAAGACGAAGTGTTTGCTTCCCTGTTCCATTCTTGTCCGCGGTTTCCCATTCTTGAACTAAGAATGGAGATACAAAAAGCTCTACGGTAAAGTTATAATCCTGATCGCCGGTAAAAACCAAATGAACACCGTGAGGGAAATGAAAAATATCGCACAAACCAGAACATTTTTATTTTCATTTCAGAAAAAGAAATGGAAAAATAGAAGAATGCTCACTTCGAATACAAAAGAATAGGAGGCTTCCCCTCGGAATTGGACCCTGCCATTTGCTTCATAAACTTTGCTCTTATTTTGGACAGAGTTTCTCAGTATGCAAATTAGAGACTCCCACATATTTCTGTTGAGGGAATCGCCAACAAAAACCAATCGTTTCCCTCTTAGTATATTTAGAAGACGATGGCCATCCAACCTGTATTTACAGATACATAAGCATTACTTTATTGAATTGGGACTTTAGAAGACTGTTCAAAATATCATAGAATGGGAAGAAAACAGGGGAAAGCAGAACACAAACAAATCAATTGGCAAAGTAAATCACCAACACAAGTTGCGCAAATCTTGGGGAACTTCTACGGATACAAACATTCTCGTCAAGGGAAAGCCTCAAAACCAAACAACGGTCAAATCCGTTTCAGAATAACACGAAAAATAACGGATTTGGTTCGAAACAAACGACAAGGCAACAAAATTCATCGAATTCACATACCTCGGAAGGCTGCAACCCTTAGGCTTCCACTTGTATTTCTGATAGTCTTTATCAGGCCTGCCATTCTGAATACAATCGAACTGCTCATCAATCAGGCTGCAAGAACCGGGTTTATAAAGAGGATACGAATCGTCCCTAACCCATTTCCCATCGAAAAAATCGCATTTCATTAGAGACTCAATCAACTCTTTGTTCAGTCCTGTAAGAGTCGAATTTCTCTGTTTCTTCGCCAAGGAAGCCGTATAATTATTCGATGCAACACCCTTTACTCCCTCGACTGAGCTCAGATTCTTCTTTGGGCCAACCGGGATACTTTGGAGAGGGGGAGACGCCAAAACTTTTGGTGAGGCGACAGCATTTGTGGATTGATTTGTCTTCACTGCTTTACTTTCATTGGACTTCACAGGGCTCCGAGTATGATTCACAGCGCTGGATGGTTTCTTATTGACAATGGGAGGCGGCTTCACTGGCGAAACCGATGTCCGATTACTTGACGTCTTAGAATTAGAAGAGGGAATCGCGGCCTGATTTGTGGCTGGAGATTTATTTTGAGATGAAGTAAGAGAACTTTGGGTTTTGGGCGAGGATTGTTTGGAACTTGAATTGGGAGATGAAGAAGTGTCATTAATAGATCTAGAAGTAGAGTTGATGTGGAGGGGAAAGCTTTGAGGATGGTTAGGAGATGAAACATTGGGGAAGAAGTGGGAGAAAAGGGAATTGAAATGAGATTTATACGAGGCAGGTATAGAACTCGAAGCAAAAATGTTGGTGAACCCAGGAGAAGAAGCATTTGGGGAAGGAGAGAAGGCTAAGAGAACAGTGAAAGCAACAAAAGCGAGCACGAAGCCATAGGCAAAGGGCACTGATCTTCTGGTCTTGAAATGAGAAAGGAAGCTCATAAGGTCTGTGGTGAGGTTCCCTCCACCGACGGGATGGTACTTGGTGGCATCAGGCATGGACGGAGAGGGTGGGCCGTGTTGGCGTTCCTATATCGAACACAGAGAGAGATGATGGAGATTGGAGGATTTGTTTCTGCCAATTGGGGTCGCGAAAAGAGAGAGAAGGTGGGTTAGTTTGGTAGAGAGAAAATTGCGACTAGCGAGATGTGAGTGGGGAAGGGGATTTTCCATTGTTGCCGGCCATGATCATGATAATATGTTGAAGCAAATACAGAAAAGGGAAAGAGAGGTTATGAATATGACGGTGCTTACCAGGTTATCTGCAGAAATGCCCCAACTCTCTCATGTATTTGGCCTTCATGTGTATGGAGCTCCCATTAAAGGTTATTCCAAGCTAACCACTTTGGCAACGTTTCTACAACAATCACCAAATGGCAGTTCAATTTCAAAATTTTTTACAACATTATTATTTTTATTTTTAGAATATCTGTTATTATCTAACATAATTTTCTGTTTGTATGTATCTGTTTTTTTTTTATTTTATTTGTGTGATACCGAAGGAGGAAGGATTGCAAATATCTGATTAAGTTTGTTGTATGGTAAATATAGCATGATTTTGTATTGATATGGAAACACATATATAAGTTTTACTTGTATTTAAAATTGAAATGGTAAAAATAATTGCGTGGCAAAAGTATAGACCGACTGCAACACCTTGGCTAAATGACGTGGGCTTTTTGAAATTAAAGAAAGAATTGCGTAAATAGATTGAAGGTATGCATAACGTAAGTTAGGTTTCACCAGAGGAAGAAAACTCCGTACGCGTCAAAAGAGTCCCCCAACTTGAGGGCCACGTTTTTGGAGTTGTACCTGAATTCCTTTTTCTCGTTTCTCCACTTCGCATAATAATCACAGTCTCTTCTCAGGTGTTTGTGTCGTCTTTCTATTGGACAGGCCCGTAAGATGGATGAGCTGAAGCAAGGCGAGGCAGGTGGTGGGGAGCAGTACTCAATGGGGCCTGTATATATAAAAGCATAATGGTATGAATCCATATTCAATCAAATATTAAAAAACTGATACCATCCATGTAAGGGGCCTTATTAGTGGATAATCTAGAAGTACCTCTGTAAGCGTTCTTTAAGTCTGGAGGTATGCCTGACCTGATGGGATACCGGTGTTTACCCCATCTAAACTTTTTTCATATTAAAAAACGGATAAAATTCAACAACAATGACCCTGCTTTCTAAGAGTATATATGGTACTAAGTCAGACACAATGAAAGAGAGAATAGAAACTTTGTTGGTGCAGTGGCGGGAGCTGTCGGTGATGGATTCCCTCTCATCGCCCTTCCCTCCCTTACCATTATACATTCAAGAGTTCAACCAAAAAAAAAAAGTGCTTATTTGGGAAATTCCCAAAATGTGATTTTCTGCTCACTGATACAAAACCCTCTTTTATTTATCTGTTTATAGTAAAATCATTTTTAAAAAACCAGTCTAAACACACAATTGTTGGAAAAATTATGATGATGTCATGTGGGCATCTTAAAAAAACTAGTCCAATTTAAATTTTGAAATTCCATTATCAAACTCGCTCATTAGAATGTTATGAGTTGACAAATATTTGCCGACATACTAGTACTGTACTAAATGGTCCTTTACTTTTCCAACGATATTAGTTGAGGTTCATTATTTTTAATTTAAAATGCGAAATGAATCACGACTTCCATTTCATCATCATTACTCCATTTTATTTAATTACTCCTCCATTTAAGTCACGCACTGTGCATTGTCAATGGCCTCTGGTTAGGCAGGGTTCATGAACCATAATCCATTTTATCAGTTGAGTTGAGTGCATCACCAGGCCATGATGGCCAAAAAAGAAAAACACCGGGACCTGATTCAGGATAGCGACCTACACATTTATCCATTTTCTTTACTAACTTTTAAAGAATAACTCTTACGATTTATGAGGTAAACATATAAAAAAGTTTTATCTCGACTTAATAAAAAAAACTTATAAAATCATAGTTTAAGAGTTACTAGAATGCATGCTAAGCCCTCAACCTGATTCGGTAGAAATCATGTTGTTACTACTGCCTCAACTCTCTTACACAGATCTACACAGGGCACATAAACTTAGCATCCAAGATTTTTATGATACTCTCATATTAAATTTACATTCCACGGTTGGCATTAATTACAAACAGATAAAGCAAAATTTTATTGTACAAAAGCAGATTCATTTTGTTTTCTCCGACTCCTAGTATATGGGTACTCAGTGGTATGATATTCAGAGATCAAATTAAATGGAGTAGATGAAGCGTGCGAATTAAAAAAGAAGAGATGAAATGAATCCACATGGCATTTGGTGGTTCCGCCGACAGCGTGAGGGAGCACGACAAAAGCCAACATGTGACAGAGGACCTATGTTGACTTTGGCTGCTTCCTTCACACTCGATGCCAACCCTATTACCACTACTCATTGTCTCATCAACACCCCACTCTTTCACACTACTTGTAATTCCCAAATATATATATATATATTATTACTTTCGATCCTAATTATAGGAATATTTTTGTAGTACAAATTATACTACAAAAGCGATCCTATAATTAAGATCAGAGGGAATAATTTTTGTCAGAGTTAAGTAATGAATCCACTTTGCAAGTATAGGCAAACAATATGGTTCTGAAAATTTTTCTTATCTTAATGTTGTCTTGGAAATTTCAAAACTTAGTAATGTTGCCATATTTTGTTAAAAAATTAATGTTGACTATCAAAATATTAATGTTGACCCTTAAATTTTTAACCGAAATTGGCAACATTGAAACAAGAAAAACTTTTAGGACAATATTGTTCCTCAACGAAAACTTTACAGGCAAATATGCTATTTAACCATTTTTTATATATAAAGTATATCAGCCCGGCCACTGTCTTTTGCTACACAGCCCTCTCGCTTTGTGATAAAGTTGGTTTATCTTTAGATCAAATACCCTTTGATGATACAGTCGTTATCTATAATTAAGTTGTCGAAAGTTTGTAGTACTTTTTTCATAAAAGATTAATCATATATATATATATATATATATGCATATAACCCATGGCGTTTATTAATTACCGTCAAATAGGAAAATATATGAGCCGTTAAAAGGGAATGTTAAAAAAATATTACTCTCTCTAATCTTAAATTAATACAAAGTTTATAATACAAATTTACACTATAAATTTTATCTTACATTTAAAATTGGAGGTAATATTATCGCACTAAACCAAAATGAATTAGGCCGGTTTTATCTCCAAAATAAAACCCTAAAAATATATTTAGAATGGTACTCTCTTTGGTACTATATGTAAAAGTAACATCCTCTTATATAGATGGTCTTATATATAAAGCAACAATTTGTATTTGTAATTTAATATACTTTTTTAATCCCGGTCGATTATATTCCTCTCATAAACAATTGAAAAAATCCATCATAGGGCCCATATTAACAAAAAAATGTCAAAAAAAATTTTAAAAAAAGTCACATATCAAAAAAGGCCCCAAGACCTTTTCTGATATTATTTCATAAAACGTTAATTGTTAAAGAGACTGATATAGTTGTTAATGAGTACTAATTTAGTTGTTAACGTTTTATGAAATAATATCAGGAAAGGTCCTGAGGCCTTTTTTGACATGTAATTTTTTTTAAGCCCTTTTTGATATATGGGCTTTGAGATGGATTTACCCTAAACAATTTGCATTGGTCTAAAAATCTAATATGCTTGTCAATCCTATTCCTTTCGTATTTTCTTTTTCACTCGTTCCCTCATTTATTGCTTTTCAGAAACGCGGCGAAACATAGATCCACCACGTGTCCACCCCCGCATGTGCTTTTCAGAAGAGTCAAAAGCCATTTATAAGTTATCCGTTTCTGGTGGGGACCACATGTTTAAAGCCGGTGGTTTTGCGTTTGGGGTCACATTAACAAACAGAAACAGTACCAAGCATATGATTTCATTCCTTTATGGCTTCCAGCCGTAAATTACCGCCTCACATGCATACAGTAGCGATTTGGTTTCTTGCACCGTGCTTTCATGTTCTCCCAATTTATTATATCCGAATTGTAGATTCGATTTAGATGCTTTTTTATAAATCTATATTTTTAATAAATATTATCTTAATAGGTATATAATTTAAAATAAAGAGAACCTCTTAAATATTATTCTTTCAAAAAACAATGAAAATTATCATTTTAAAAACTCAAATCTAAATCTATCCAAAATCAGACGTGAATGAATCAGCTCAGCTCTGATGAGTTGAAAGAGCTAAGCATTGAAATTAAGTCCACTACTGCTTCAAAAGCGACATTACCGCACCACTACGACGACGCAGAATGATTACTCATGCATCCAACAAAATTGATGAGACTCCATATGTACTTCAACCTCCATTTTCGTAGGTTGCGACTTTCAGCAATTTCAAGCAACCTTGCGTTCCCTTCCAATAAAAAGTGCTCACACCCATTAATCAAAATGTTCTGAAAGCTTGATTATATACATCCATTTAACACCAGTTCACAACGCGCGCGAGACTCCCGAGCAGATGGCATCGATGGGCTGTGTACGTAGTATTTAAGGGGGGGGCAAGAAGAAGAAAGCACGTGAGTCAGCATGAACATTGACTTTCTATGCATCCCACGAAATATCTGACCCAGGCGGCCAGGCCACCATGTGCATGAAAGAAGCCAAACATATCTGCTTCTGAAATCAAAATGATTTTGTTCTATTATGAATCTCTCAAGTGGATACATTCACTAAAATCGATCCATATATACTCATGGAGACTTTCGGCAACTTGAAGCAAACCATTCGTACGTGCAGTGTTCCCTTCCTTGTATAGGAAAAGTTCAGGAGATCCACCTTTATTTGATTCTAGTGCAAAAGTTCTTCTCTCCATTACTTAAGTCGTACTTCGTGCAGCGCGCAATTGAAGGAATCATGTTAAAGCCTCCCAACAATGCCTGTATGGAGAGACCTTCTAAACAGATGTACCTGCCTTACCAACTACTCCTCTCCTTTCCTTTTAATTTTGCACTTATTTTAGGTTCTTGGAGCTTAAATGTTCAGTAGCAGTTTATTTTTCCCGACTTCACTCACATTCAATTATATATATAATAATGTCATTTCCCCCTCTAAACTATTGCATTAAATGAAGGTATTTTAAACATTTTTAGTTCATGTAAAGTAACACTTTATGTTAATTAATTAATAACATCTTATTCATGTATAAAGTTGAAAAATTGAAATAAAGTGAGTGTTAGACAGTAGTATCAAAACCTTAGAAAAGAAAAAGAAAAAGTGGGGGAGATAGAATATTGCAATGAACTGCTTTTCCCATATGTGCAGTCCAATTCCCAAGTTCGTCGGTAATTTCGACCACCATCCTCTATTCTGATTCTCTCGTACTTCCATAAATTACCTCCAACTTCAGAACCATCGTTGAAACACACTTATGAATTCAAAGCACGATCTTTGCCGTGATTAACTCGATCCTAACCTTTTTCTTCTTTATAAAAAGAAGGGTAGCTAAAGCCCGGCCAGGTGCCTCGTCGGAAATTTATAATCCAGGTTCCATCCATCTTTACGTTTCCCTCTCATGGTCACATGCTCTTTAAGTCTTTCACCTTTATCCTTCATTTTTTTATTTTGGCCTGAACGCTCTTATTCTTAACGAGCTTCTCCAACGGATCGCCGTCAGCTACAACAGAGACACAAAAGCAAGCGGAATGCAGAGACATGATAATATATAAAGCTCAACGCTTCGCTCCTCACGGTTCAATGATAACCGTGAAAATATTGAGTGACATTCCCATCAACTCACACACCCGGCCACTTCTATCTCGTTCAAAAAGTATATCCAAGATCCTCAATAGCAACTTATTAATTAGCTCCATGCCTCCATTATTATCAACCATGAACCATGAGTACTAGCTTTGGCCATCTATCCTCAAAGGAACTCCTCCCTCCGAGCAGGGGTGTTTAATGTGCTTTTCATGCTGCCCCTCAATTTTGGGAGCCTACCCAAATTTATTTGTTAGAGTTGTTTGGATTATTAGATTTTACATAAAATAGGTGATATTTTGACATCTTGTGGGGGAAAATGAAGTTGTTTTCAATTTTTATTTTTATTTTTATGATCTTTCAAAGATTTAAGAGTTTAAAAGTATAAAGTTTTTTATTTATTTAAAATCTTAAATATTTAAAAAATCGTAAAAAATTGAAAACAATTTCATGTTTTGCTTAGTAGAGTTTGATCCAAAAAACTATAAAAAGAATATATTTGGGAAGAGGAGAGAGAAATTAAAGTAGTATTATGATTAATTGGATGAATATGATTTAAGGATAATGAGGGATAATGAGAAAAAGATAAGGAGAGAAACCCAACCCCCCAAAATTGAGGGGCTGCAAGAAAAGCACATTAGGCACCCTGCCCTTCCTTTCTCACGTCGTACCACCTTATAGTGATAAGTTCTGACGATCATATTCAACCATATGAACGAAAACGTCAACGTATATAACCAACAATGAACAATGTTTATAATGTATCAACTCCGAGGCTTGAGGATTTCATCTTATTACTCGTCGGTTTATTCATCTTTCATATATACAATGTCAAATTTTTTTTTTTTTATATGTTTAAGTTCAGCTATGTGATCATTTACAGAATTGGTTTATAATGGAACTTGTTGTTGAGGAACATTCGATCTACTGATCTCGTTCCCCCAAGATCCCCAGAACATATCGGTTTTTTCCTTTCGTACGACAACAGCCCGGGTCATTTATTTCCGCTACAAATTAAAACCCATTTCTAATACAATATATACCCAAGTCATATTTGAACTGATGTGGAGCTCTGGTTTGCATTTGAAGGGTCTCCATCGAGAAGAGGAGCAGTCAAAGCCGAGGAGGCTCTTGATGACACTCTTGTTTTATTCTTGGGCCCATCTAATAACTTCTTCGTCTTTTTTTGGGTCTGGTTTATGGTAATACGCAAGGTTTGAGAACACTCACGGGTATAGAAACCACAAGGGCTCTATATTAACAAAGAAATCGAGTCTGTTTCGCCCTCTGCTGCAATTATATTCACGTTGTCTTTCTATGAGATATATAATTTTAAAGATGACCACAAATCAACTCTGTCACTTTGGCCGTGTGCCTGCTAAGTACATGGGTTTCCCCGTGACGTGAGAGTGAATCTGTTCTTTTTAAATGGTTTTTCAATAAAACATCGGGAAGTTCATTACTTCTCAAAAGTTTATATACACACTTAGTTAACTCTTACTTTCTCCTTTCATTATCGGCCTCCTACACATAGAGGGGATTGGGTGTTGATTAGAGGTGAAAAAATACTACTTAACCTATGGCCTATGAGTTAGCTTGTTTAATAAACCAGCACATTGGTTAGACTCTCTGAGTACAAATTTTAAAGAAACATCCCAAACCAATGATACCTCTAGCTTCTATAATCTCGTTGGAGAGGGTGCTGCTAAGAAGCTCTTGTTAGCAGATTAATGACCCGTTTACATTCACTATTTCCTTCAACCTTCCTAAATCCTCTACTCCATCGAGGATTTTTTCCTTCTACTCTACGTAGGTGTTTGGTTTAAGAAAATAAAACTACAAGCATAGGACGCAGAGTAATTTTTATGGAGCGTCAAAGGAGCATGCGTGCTGGGAAGGCCTAAAACTAAGCAGAAGGGTCATCAGCCTGTGGATCTAACCTAAATCTGACCCAAATCATAATCCTTACTCTTGCTTTTCCAATAAACCACACTCATGAATAAAATAATATATTGGAATATTTACATCGTATAAAACTATAATTATGTAGAGGTCACGTTTTCGAAATCTGACTCCTATAAATTTGTAGCGAGTGTTGTTCTGATCCAAATAATCCTACACATTGCTCATTGCTTCCTAATTCAACCTGAATATCACAAAACCTGAAGGGACAGAGGGTCTACTAATTCAAGAAAATCACGCAAACAACTAATTAGAGAACAGAAATGAGCAAATTATCCACATCCCACACACTCTATAGCCACCACGGTGATCACCATCATAACGACCTCGAATAATTATTGCCTAGAAAACAACTCCCAAGAGCCATATACTTTCTGCTCTCAAGTTCATGGGTTCATTCAAAAAGCAAACAAAGAAGGGTGGTACAGTTGAAAACAAAGAACTGGTTCATCCCATGACATTTAAAGCTGCTGCAAAATACATTATGTTCTTAGAGGGGCTACAGATCTCATTTAAACCACGCCTCGTATAGATCAATGTGACCCATACAATAAAACGAGAGACGATGAGATCCGTTTCAGTCGAAGAATCCGTATCATTTGAACAAAACACAAACAGTGCACAACATCCAATGTTAATTTTAACATTTCCTTGCTGATACGTGAAAGATTCGTGAAAGAAACAAAAGGCCTCACGTACTAAAAAGATCATATGAAAATTTTAAAGTCCAAAACCAAAGACTGCCCGTATCCTTTGGAAAATGAGATCCCGCCATCCTCTCTCTGTGTTCTCCACCACAGTCGCATTCCCATAGCTGCATTTGCATTGTAACCAATCAGTACAGTCAACTTTAGGCTCATATCATAACTCATAAACACAAGAGGAAATATTCAGAAGACAAAATGATTAAACACTCACCTGTCTTCATCGGGCACATCAGAATGTGTTAGCTTGATGATCGTAACCCCTGGTTCAGGTTCCTCAAAAACAAGTCTAACCTGCAAAATTCATTTCCACCGGGTACATACATTTACCTGTCTCTCACTCATGTAAGATGAATGCAATCCAAATCATTCAAAATTCAGGGGGGAAAAACTTACCGTAGAATGAATCCCATCAGGCCAGTTCCCAAACCTCCATTTCTGCACAATCAGTTTAGATTCCTGCAATTCCACATTTGTTCCCGTCACCGACCCGTTAAAAATGAAAAATTCTCCACCAACATCCTTGCTTATCTTCGCATCGCTCTGAGTAAAACCTTTCCACCTATTCTCATCCATCAATATCTCATATAAATCCTTTGCTCTACAACTGAACTTCTCCGTCAAGGTGATTGTTTTACGACCTTTCTTGTTATCACTCTTGAGCTTTTTCTCCACCACAGCCTCTTTCTTGGGGGCGGCGGCGGAAGTTGAGGCAGATGGATTCTGCTGAGTCACCTTTTTGGGTTCCAAGTCGTCTTTAACAGGTCCACCTTTCGCCATGCTCTCGACCCAAACCCTGATTTTTTCCAAGATCAAAGGTTTACCCCGTGAAATCATGGCCTCCTTGAGCCTCTTGCCAACGGGTCCTTCGTCATTGACAGTGAACTTAAGCTCAGGGTCCTCATCGGCATTCTCGTCGGAGATATAGGGAACTTGCACGGTCCCATCGACCTTGAGCAAAGATTTTCCGTCGGAATCCTTGGCTTCTCCTTCCCAGGACAAAGAAAGGCTGAGTTCGTATCCGGGAATGATTTTGCCCTTACGGACATTGACATAGGCTTCGCCATCGACCTTGTCCACGTTCTTGGTCTTGATGAACAGGTTGCCCTCGTCATTAAGAACGGTGAGATCGGAGAGAAGCTTGGAGAAGAGGTTTCTTGACCATTCGAGACAGTTAGTTTCTGCCCAGTGCCAATTGTGAACGTTGGTGCCGTCAGCCCTATCCTTAACGATCCAGCGCTTGTCGCCCTCGCCTAACCTAGCCATGTAACCAGAGAAAGAAAGAACGAAACTCAGAGAAGAGGATCCGAGAGGGCTGTGGAATATGCCAATTGTTTGGGTATGCACAATGTTTGGAAAAAGCAGGAGGAAGGAAACAGAAAAAGAACGAGGTCAATACTCAATATCGGGACTCTTCTGAATTTGGAAGGATCCAGAAACTCAAACCCAAGAATGGTCCAGAACCCTCCCAGGCCCACTTACGCTCCCAGTGCTTTCTTTTTTCAAGCAAACTTTTTATTTAAGGAAAATTCGGGAAAATGACCAACAAAAAAGGAAAAATCTTATATACAGATGGTTGAAATAGAAAAATCATATATTAGGTTTATAAACTTAATAAATCTTAAATTGGGTTAATGACCCAATTTAATATATTTAAATGTTAGTTATTTTTCAATAATACCACTAACCAATCGTACAAAGAAAAGAGGAAAGGAAAGATCAGAAGTTGATGTCGTACTCGTACATTTGTCATAGCCATCCAGATCCCCTGCTCTGTTAGAGATGAATATACACCATCAAATGAAGAGAAATATAGAAAAAGAACACAGGGACTCATAGGTTTTATTGTCCTCTCTTTGTTTGTGTTCTACAACAATTCTTGTAGAGATGGTAACTTCACAAGACATTTTTAGAAATTAATAAGTAAAATTTCGCAATTCCCAAACTCCTACTGGGGATAGCAATCTATATTTTATTTTTCTTTTCTAAAATCTCAGTGGCATTAAGGTAAATTGACAAAATTTACAAATCCTAATTTGGATCATATGACCTAATTAATGATTTCTTAAATTTAGTAATCCAAATTAGAATTTGGTAAATTTAACTGTCTTTTAACATACATTTTCCTTTTTTAAAACAATTTTTCTTACTTATTTTTAATTCTAACTTTGAAAAAAAAAAATGAAGTGGATAACATATGGACTTGCTAAATAAACATATATGGTCAACTAACAAGTAAACTTAAATTGGATAACAAGCTGGGTGAAATTGCTAATATTTGAAAATTTCTAGGCAACATTGTTTTTTAGTGAATATTTTGAGGATAAATTTGCACATAAATCCAAAACAAAATTAAAAAATTGCAACCAGGTCCCAATTATCATATTTAAGGCAATTAGGTCTTTTAAAATCATCACATTGCAAGGAAATACTAAGAGACATGGGTGCAATCAATTCTAAAGTGAAAATACGATTTTGCCCCTATTGAATTTGAAAAAAGAAATACTAAATTTCCTAGGGCTCAGTCATGTTCGAAAAAGTTGAGCTCTTATCCCTCACTCTAACATAGTAAGGCTCAAGCATGGTGAGGTGGGGGAGATGAGCTCGACTTTTTTGAACATGACTAAGCCCTAAAAACTCAAGCTTTTTTTCAAATCCATTTAGGGGCAAGATAGTATTTTCGCATTTGAAATTAATTGTACCTAGGTTCCTCGAGCCTTTACTACAATTTGATGATTTTAAAGAACTTGGTTGCCATTAAGTTTGTTAATTGGGATCTGATTGCAATTTTTCCAAACAAAAATGACATGAAAGACACATGGACTGTCAGCTCTGCATATTTGATCATTTGGTTAACTAACAATCAAACTTAAATGGGATAACATCAGGGCAAAATTGTTAAGATTTGTAAACTTTTAGGCAACATTGCACCTCAAAGACTCCCGACCATGACAAAATTGCTCAACTGTGACAACTTCTTGGGCAAAATAGACCATTCATCCTATTATTATTTTTTATATACAAATGTGATTTTTAGAACAATAATCCAAATAGATTTTTTATTTTTCACTTTCAAAACATATTTTAAAAACGTTTTATAAAACCATTATTGTGAAAAAATTGAAAACAGAAGTAAAGAACCCATGTAGTTTTTTTAAGGTGCAAAAATAGGGATCCTAGTCATCAATTAGTTAGTCATTTAGGGTCCAAGTCAGCGTCCACGTCACTAATATCAGTCAAACCATCCAACTTAACGGTCAACATCCACCCCCTTAACGGTCAATGTGACTTTTGCTCCTATTTTGTAACCACGTAGTTACTTTTGCGTCAGAAAAAAGTATTTGCCACTGGACGCTCTTTTGAGAAAAACATTTGTCTATTTTTGCACCTTAACCCTTTTTTTAATATTAATGATTCAATATATTTTGGGCTTGTTTGCATTAGTTTATTTCAAATGATTTTCATTTTACCCAGTAGAAAGTAAATATGTAAATGTGTGTGTGAGAGGCAAAGCTTAAATACGTTTCATTGGCAAGAAAAAAAAAAGGAAAATCAAACTGAGGTCTTAGGCTTCCAAGGTCATTTGAAATCTCAAATTTTGCAGTAATGCTCCATTGGACTTTTGGGTAATAAATTCAAAATGCGAAAAGACCCAAAGTACCCCTAATGAATTAGAGAAAAAGGTGGACAAATTGAAAAATCCCCAATTCATCTTCCTTTCTCCCCAATTTCCCCTAACTTCGTTGACGCATCTTGCCTCGATATCCCCCAAATTGGTCAACCCAAGAAGCTCAAATCGTTGTTGTGGGTTGTGTTTATCCATCGCCATCGATTAAAATTGTCGTTATCTAAGTAGTAAACATCAAGAGAGCATACGCAACCTCCCCTCCCACAGTTAACATTGTATGATTTGTTCTCTCAACTTTTTTTTTAGATTCTTTACCTTGGCCTTTTCTTCTCCTTCTTCCTCTTCTTGCTCATGATTCTCTACCTCATTTACTAATTTGACCAGCAAGAGCACTAGAAGAAGGAAACACTCGCAGTGAGCTTCTAGGTAGAGTGGGTGCACACAGAGAAAGAGGAACCAGCTGAAGTGAAGACGCAGCCTCCTCTCCCATTGTCAACGTTCGACCTCATTATCTTGCATCCATGATACAAAAATTGCTTTATGACTCCTATTTGGGTAGGATTTTAGAGTTTGTGCTCTATTTTTCAGTTGATTGTGCTATGTTTCTGCATCGTAATGTTGGAAATTATGCCCTATGGGCAAGTCATTGTACTTTAAATATTTATGTTATTTAAAAGTATTCCTCCGTTTAGTTATCATATCATTTGCATGTTTGTAGTGATAACTGTATCATTAGATGTATCTTATAGATTATCTTAAATGTCACTGGTCGGTTATCTACGCGGGAGCAAAGATGAAATAAGACCAGTATGACTTTGATGAGCATGGAGATACGAATCAAAGTCATAGGCACTTATAAGAGTACAAGGTGCTGGACCGACCCACTATGAGAAAGCTGCATGGATTTAGTTATAAGCTTTTCTCATGTATAACCACGTCACAACGCCTTTTGACCTGAGATCATCATGGATTCCTACATGAGAGTCGTTGATCTTTGACCTAGTCAAAAGTCACCTTTGTTAGGGTGATGATAAAGGCTTTGATCGGGATCGGTGATTTTTGTGCAGAGGAATGTGAATGGTCAAGATGAAATTTGTCCCTCACATTTGTAGAGAGATAATACTGGGCCCCTCGATGAGTGAGTCCGAGAAATGTATGGTCATACTACGATGGAAAGGAGTTTCCATTTCAATTATTAGACTACTCAAGAATCGAAAAAGTAATGGTCAAGAACAGGAGGTTGACATTATTCATGCTTCATCCTTTATCAAATTATCGTGTGACAAAAGGGACGTGACATGGTTGTATGATAGGTTGTATCGTATCAACAATCCCCATATGAATTGGGTAATCGCAATGTCTTGCTAGAGGCCGCTTGCGACTTGTGGGCTGATACAGTATTGGCCCGCTGCCAATCTCATGTGGGCCTACAGGGTCGCACACAAGAATAGCCCAACACGAACAATAGTGTCCAGATTCATTGAATCTTAGATATGTCTAAGATTTAATGAATACAACATTTAATCTAGGATGTGTGTGTGTATTAAATTCGAAAATAATAATAATACTATTTATATAGATAATAATATTATTATATAGTATTTAATTTATTTGATAAATTAAATAACTAAAGTAAATAGAGATATCATATATCTGATTTAATTTAAATTGAGATATAGTATCTCGGATTTTATTAAATAAACAGATATCATATCTCATATTTAATTTTCGAATAGAGATATCATATATCTGATTTAATTTAAATTGAGATATAGTATTTCAGATTTAATTAAATAGACCGATATCATATCTCAGATTTTGGTAGGCTTTTAATTTGGATCAATTGAATAGATTAGATTAGATCTGTTGGACAGATTTAATTAATATCCAAATTCGAATTTCAAGATTAATTTTGAATATTTTAATACGACCCAATTAGGATTTGAGAAACTCTATAAAATGAAGCTTTAGTCGTATTGAAATAAGTGAGACAAGTCGTGAAAGAAATCTTAGAGAAAAAGATGTGAGAAGCAAAGTAAGAAGGCGCTAGCACGTTGTCTTACATGTTAGAGAACTGTTCGGTGTGGATACCGGTAGAGGGAGTGGATTCGTAGAGTCGGCTCCTAGAGATTGATCAAGCAAGAAGGCATTAGCCTATGAGTTTGCAAAGGATGCATACAAGTTCGTATAGGTACGGTTTTTCTAATGAAACCGATTTAAACACCGTTGATAGATCCTCTTTGAGATTCGTAAAATTTTAATGGATGAAATTCTTCCGCTGCGTGTACAAATCCCAACACGTAAGTGGGAAGGAATCAACATGGGTTGAAAGTTTTGTAGTTACAACACTTGGAGTGCGAAGAAAAAAAGTGTTTTATTAATAGGTGCAACGATGGTTGTTAATATGGGTGATGAACTTGTTAATGACAATTGTATGTCATATGTCATTTTAATCATTTTATTTATGGTTTCACTGTGTTTGGATAGGGTTTCAAATGTTTTTGAATATATTGTTCTTTGTTTATGTAGCAAAAATGGAAATGAATGAACATGGGGTGAAAGTTTTGTGGTTGGAATTGCTGGTGTACGAAGCCAGAAAGTGTTGTTAATATGGGCAATGATAATTGTTAATATAAGTGGTAAACTTGTTAATGATAACTATATTATGCAGGTTGACAGTGGTGATGGCTAGTGGATCTGGGAACGATATACTATTTTTCCTTCATATAAGGGGGCGTTTGTAATTAATGGAGCAGATGATATAACATATGCTGGAGGTATGGTGACATTTGGCCATAACTTATTGCCTTATTTTCACGTACAATAATGTTATCTTTGTATATTTAATTGTTTCACTTGGTTTGTTTTTGTTTCAATTTTCTAACCAAATTCTCTCTCTCACCATAAATCATTTCACTTTATGTCATGGCTACTAATGTGGAACATAATTGAGCAAGGTGATGATGGTTACACTATGTTTTACTACTCAGTGCAAGATCTCCATGAATTGAAGGTTTGGTGGTTGTGGTTGCTTATGACTCATCCAAACATTGTGATAAGGTGTTGTCTTTGATACAAGAGAAAATCAAAGGAAGAGAAAAAAATAGGCAAACAAGTTTGATTGTAACCAGTATTAGTCATGAATATTCATAAAATGTATTTTGTAACTTAATTTATAATCAACTTAGTGACTCATTGTATTCACATGATATCAATGTAAATTAAGATCGTCCAAAATTTTTGTATCTAAATGATTATTATTGTAAAAACATTTGTAAACTTCTGTTCTCATTCAATTTGTCCAAATTATGTAAACATACATGAATATATATTAACAAGTATATGGGCGTTCATTGACAAGTTTATGCGCTTGCATTAACAAGTTAGGGAGCTGACGATGATAACTCTTTAGTTTGTCAAAATAATATGTCCACATAATTAATGTAAAATTTTAATAACAAAGGTTGTCTATCAAAGTGATTGTACATTGGCCACATTACGTAACATACATGAAGATATATTAACAAGTCAAAGGATTGCACTTACAATCTATTGACAAGTCCATGGACTTGCATTAACAAGTTCTTGTCCATCTATTGACAATTGCATTTACATCACAATACAAAATTTCATATAAATAGCATATTATATCCAATTTCATTTATATCTTCAAATACATTTACAAGGTAGTAACTCTATATTCACAGCCCATCCAAAAAAATCATATGGACTGCATCTCTATCCAATTACCCCTAATTTTATGTATGTCTAATGACATTTACCAAAAAAGAAGAAGAAGAGGAGGAGGAGCATGAGATGCATTTTCTAAAAAAACACATAAGCCACGAACATTGATAAGCTTAGATTAGGATTCTTGCCAGCCTCATTGCATTTGTCACAATGATAAACCCGTCTGAACTCTTCATAAGTTATGCATTCTTTAATGATTTTTGTTCTCAACATACCTCTAACATATGTTATATATTACATGCTCCACTAATTAC
Organism: Acacia pycnantha; assembly: GCA_025563575.1. Lineage (NCBI taxonomy): Eukaryota > Viridiplantae > Streptophyta > Magnoliopsida > Fabales > Fabaceae > Acacia > Acacia pycnantha. The sequence continues at coordinate 410,737 of JAMWYP010000013.1, forward strand.
AAATTGTCCCCCATATGAAGGGAACATAGTATAGTTCATTTCAGATGCACTTGCCATTACCACTGTCAGCTTGTGCAATATAATTGTCATTAACAAGTTTACCACCTATATTAACAATTATCAATGCCCTATTGAGAACACATTTTGACTTCGTACTAGCAATTCCAACCACAAAACATTCACACCATGTTCATTCATTCCCACTTTTGCTACATAAATAGAGAACAATATATCCAAAAACATAGAAAACATTTGAAACCCTACTCAATCACAATAAAACCACAACTAAAATGATTAAAACGACTTATGACCTACAATTGTCATTACCAAGTTCATAACCCATATTAACAACTATTGTTGCATCTATGAACAACACATTTTTTTCTTTTCACACTAGGTGTTATAACTACAAAACTTTCACCTCATGTTTATTCCTCCCCACTTATGATGCATAAATAGAGCACACTCAATCGAAAAGCAGAGCACAAACTCTAAAACCTACCCAAGTCATAAAGCAATTTTTGTACCATGGTTACTGGACAATGAGGTCAAACGTTGACAATGGGAGGGGAGGCCACGTTTTTGCTCCAACTGGTTCCTCATACTCTATGTGCACCCACTCCACCCAGAAGCTCTCTGCGAGTATTTCGTCCTTCTAGCGCTCTTGCTGGTTAGAGTAGTAAATGAGGTATAGAATCGTGAGCAAGAAGAGGAAGAAGGAGAAGAAAAAAGCAAGGTAGGGAATCTAGAGAAAAAGGTCGAGAGAACAAATTACACAATGTTGATGATGAGAGGGGAGGTTGCGTCTGCTCTCTCGATCTTCACCACTCAGATGATAACCACTTTAATCAGCAATGACGAACAAACACAACCAACGACAACAATATGAGCTTCCTGGGTCAACGAATTTAGGGGCTATTGAGGTGAGATGAGTCGACGAAGTTGCAGGCATTTAGGGAGAAAGGAAGAAGAATTAGGACCCGTTTGTTACAAAGAAAGCTTGGGGAGGGAAAGGGAAGATCCCAATCTTCCCATGGATTTTGGTTGTTTGTTACACAGAAAGTCCAGTCAGCATCTTCCAGTGAGGGTCCATCTTCCCTCATTTGAGGAAAGTACTTTCCATCCGAAAATGGAAGGAAAGCGCCATCTTCCCAGGAAAATGGTTTTTGTGATTTACCCCTGAAATTCAAATTTGGCGGGAAGTTCGAACTTGGCGGGAAAGTTCAAACTTGGCGGGAAAGTTCAAATTTGGCGAAATTTTTTTCTTCAAAAGTTCGAACTTAACAATAATATATATTTTTAAAATATATTTTAGAAAAAAATATTTTTTTATTATTTTGAATTAATTTCTTTTGAGGATAAAATAGACATTTCCTAATTTTTTACCAACTTTCCCTCTTTATTTTCTTCCTACCAAACAACTCAAGCCATCTTCCCTCATCTTTCAAATCTTCCTTTCCTTTCCTTTCCTTTCCCTCCTCCAAAGTTCATTTCCCTCCCCAAACTTTCTTTATAACAAACGGATCCTTGGGATTTTCCATTTGTCTACCTTTTTCTCTAATTTACGAGGGGTATTTGGGTCTTTTCGCATTTCGAATTTATTACCCAAAAGTCCTATAGAACATTCTTGAAAATTTGAAATTTCAAGTTGGAGTTATCTTCTTTAGTTTAGGACTTAACTGCAATTTTTTTCTTTAAAAAAAAAAAAACTTTTTAGTATGAGACGCCCGGCGAGCGTTTTCCCCAGACCAACCAACAGCTAAAATGGATGCATGATGAATGATGATCACAATTCACAAGGGCAACTGAGTCTGAAACGACCAAAAGATATCGCACTGCATTTGATTTGGTATGAGACGCCCCGTGTCTGTCCCCAAGTCAATCCCCGCCAAAGTCCAAGGCGGGTCACCCTCTGCTTCAGTGCCTGATTCTTTGTTTGATTCCTATTGCTTTCGCGGCCAGCAAACACCAACAACCCAGCGATTCAAACGAGTCGGGAAGCCCACTTTACCCATTCCGGAGACGGAACCGGACGATGACAATCGAGTTGGGACGAGTCAGCGCTCCAAATCAACGAGGCTTAGGGCTAAATCCAAGCCTCAGCTCCAACCCCAAGCTAGATTGAATGCTTCGCCACTATCGGACACTTGTTTTGGAAATATGAAAATCTTGCGTCCAGATTTCTTCCAAATTGATGCTTTAGATCTTGCGCCTCGTTTGTTGGGAAAGTTTCTTCGCAGGGATGATGTCGTTCTACAGATTACTGAGGTAAAAAGGATTCTCGTCATCTTTCTCTTTCCTTTCAGTTAATTCCTATTTGGATTGCAGTAGGACAGCACCAATGCTTGGGGAATAGTTTTGCAGTCTAGATCCGGATAAAATAAGCCTATGGTGCTGCTCAGAGCAACAAGTCTGGTTGCCCCCTTCTGATAAAGCATGCTTAATTGTTGCAATAAAAAATGTTTGCCTTTTCCAATTGTTTTAGTGAGTTATTGTATGTCCCATGCTTGGTCGAATAAAATGTTCTTTTGGTCATAAATCACTCTTATTGAAGACCTCTAATTGTACAATAGTTGCTCTTAGATGTTAGGAAATCAGCAGGTACTTGAACCAAAGCCAACGCATCATGAATTTCAACCTGACCTTTTGCAGTAAAATGTATAGGGACTGTCTTTTTGCTAAGTCCTGCAGCTGTTTAATCCTATTTCAATTTTCTTCTTCCTCATTTGGTTTTACGTAGTTCATCAGTTCATTTGGAGAGGAAATGAAAGCACTAAGCATTGCGTCTTTTCCTTTTCTCCTTTTGCTTGGCACAATGCAATGGTTGTGCTTCATTTGGTGTGTGTTGAGGGTGTGGGACAGAGTATATTTGGTATTTAACGAGGAATTCATATCAGGTAGGTGGAAGCATACAGACCAAATGATTCAGCTTGCCATGGTCGATTTGGTGTTACAGCACGAACTGCCCCTGTTGTAAGACGCTTCATTTGCTCTCTTTTTACATACTCAATTTCATCTTAATCTCTGCCTAGATTGAAGATTCTGAGTAATTTATAGATTAATTTGATTTAATTGTTTGTTTCTAACTCGTAGTTTGGACCTGGTGGACATGCGTATGTTTATCTGTGTTATGGTCTCCACATGATGCTGAATGTTGTTGCTGACAAGGAAGGAGCTGGAGCTGCTGTTTTGATTCGTTCTTGTGCCCCCGTTAGTGGTAAAGTTCTATCATCACCTTTGGTCATATAACTTATTACATTGTTGATTGAGTTTGGCCCATCTGTCATGCCTGGCTTAGCTTCTGTTCAATTCTGTGTGTAGTCCTGACTAGTCTTTTATGAGAGGAAGTGATTCTTAGCCACTTATCTCTGCATAGCACTTTTTTTTGGGTAAAGAACCATCAAAGTGATATTGTGTGTGCGCGTGCGCGGGTGTGTGAGTAGTGTGATTTGAAGAATTCAACTCATGGATAATCAAAGAGATAATGTGTTGCCAAATCATCAGGATCACTTTTTGGCTTCTTAAAGTCAAAATATCATCAGAATGTTAGTTACATCAACCTCTGATTCATGGCTCATTTTCCTCCAAATAGCTGTTCATATCTATACTAGTTTTCGTTGTAATTAATCTCTGCATAAGAGATTATCTATTCTAGTGTTCATTTCTTTTTAATACTCGAGAATATGACAGGATTGGATGTCATTCAGCAGCGCCGAGGCCAGAAAACTGAGAAACCTGTACTACTTACTGGCCCTGGGAAGGTTAGTTTCCCATCTTTCATCTTGCCTTACTAATAATCAGTTTGAGATGCTTTGAGGAACCCAACCCTGTTAATAATTTGCTGACTCATTACCCTCCTTCTCTAAGTTCTTAGAAACTATGTCCATAGTCCAAGAACCAGCAATCTTAAATGCGCATCATATTATCTCACATGTGGTGTTAAGGATGTAGTAATCATTAGCAAATTTGAATATCCATCACAATCTGCTATTACAAAACCGACTAAAAACTTATAATATCGAAAGTTCTGGCTGGATGGGAAGTTGGGAGGAGAAATATAAGGAAGAAAGTACAGAAACTACTCCTTCCGATCCTTGATATAAGATATATTTACCTAATTTGATTTGATTAAGGAAGTCGGTTAAGTTAATTAATATGACATGTTTTCTAAAATACCCGAATCACCTTCCTTAATTCCCTCATTCCCTCTTGATATGTAACTATAATAAAAGTTAAAAGTTAGTTAGAGTTTGTTGAGGAGTTATTAGTTAGGATTTAGTTAGTTAGTTTACCCTTAACTTGGTGAATAAGTCAGTCTAGTCTATAAATAAGGGGCCTAATTAATCCCTATTATAAATCAGATTTGTCGACTCATGATGGAATAACAAGTGTGTGCATGTTCAGAATCCCTTTGTTCTCTGTTTTCTCCTATTCTCTCTGCCTTCCCTCTCTTGAATTCCTCTGCTCCTCTCCTCTCTCTCTCTCTCTCCCTCTCTTTCTCTTTTCTTGCTAATACCATAACACCTCTCCTCCTTGATTATTGTTGAGGGAGTATCAATAGGGGTAAATTAGAAAAAGATTGACAAATATGAAAACATTTTTTTATATTTAGGACTGATATCAACTCCCTAAATATGCCTTGTATTAAGGACCGGAGGGAGTATTATATATTCACTGTTTTAAGGTCCTTCATTATGTGATCTTCATCTGGCCATCGTTCTTACTGAGAAATTAGGTGGGAGCGATTGTTTCTGTGAAAATATCAGATCAGCATAGGTTTCAAAACTGATTTAGCTTTGATTATTGTCTAAAATCTCAGGTTGGTCAGGCATTGGGTCTTTCAACGGAATGGTCCAACCATCCCCTATATCAACCTGGTAAGCTCGTAATATTCAAGGTTTCAACTGAAATGTAAACTTGACAAACTGGTAGAGAGATAAGACGTAGTATTAATATGGAAATGGTTGACTCGGTGAGGCAGGTGGTTTGGAAGTGTTAGATGGTCCAAAGCCAGCAAGCATATTGGTGGGACCAAGGGTTGGCATCGAATACGCATCGCCAGAGCATGTGAATGCATTGTGGAGATTTGCCATTGCAGGTACCCCTTGGGTCAGTGCTCCCAAAAACACTCTCAGGCCGCCCTCATAACAACGAGGCACTGCCTTTTCGGATTAATTGCAAGTTTGCAACAATGTGATATTAGGAAGCAGTTTTTTGTTCCTAACCCTTGAATTATGACTAATTAGTAAGTAGTAAGTTCTAACTGTGTTACAACCTTGATGTCAGCTTAAGCGAGTGCGATGCAGGAGGGATAAAAAATATACGGTGCAGCTAAATCTATTGTTTCTTCTTTAAATTTGAATTACAAGAAGTTTTTGCTTTGTAAATTTGTGCAAAGTTAATAAACGCGTTGATTAAAAATTTCTTCCTTAAAAATTGATTTCTCTGCAAAGTTAACGATACAACGTCTATTTTATTTTTTTTATAAAAGAAAGTTATGTTAATTGTTTTCAGAAAAAAATTGTGCAAAGTTAATCATTCTAGAAAATATATACAAAGATGTTTATTTGAAAGTTTGGATTTATTCTAAATATAAAGCCTCATTTATTTTTATTTCTTATATTAATTGTTTCTTTCACATAATATTTCTATTTACTGAGGTGTTTTTATGGGAAAATTTTAGAAAAATACTTTTTAAATTTGAAAATATTAAATTAATGATTTCCTACTAAAATGTGTTATGAACTGTCAATCATCGTAGTCAATACCTAATCTATTGTAGGAAATGAAATTGATTTAAGATTTTGATATTTTGAAGATATTTTTCTGAAATTTTCTCTTAGAACTTAGTAGCTAATAAACTATGTCATTACATAGAAACTATGCCAACAAAGTCTTATCTTATTAGATGAGGTCAACTATATGAATCGTAAGATGTTGTTGTGCTCTGTTAAAATCTAAATCTTTAGATAGATTATTGACCAAAAGATTTAGTTCTATATTGCTTGAACAACCCTCCTCACCAGTACACTCAATGGCCTTCTTTAAACATGTCTAAACCATCTCAAACGATTTTCTCTTTAATAGAGACCACTTCAACTAGTTCGTAATTACTATGAATATTTTTTTGGGGAAATCCATATGGGGGTCTAATTAGGACTCAAAATGTCAAAAAAAGCCTTAACCGTAGGACCTTTTCTAATATGTGATTGTGTTGTGAAATGACGTTGATACCTTGGCCTCTCTTGTTCGGTACAGTCGTCCTTCAACTTCATTAATTTGAGAAGCAGAGCATCAAGAAGCTTCAAATTTGTCTGGTTTTGCAGCGAAATCTCACCCAAAAATCTTCTCGCTTGAGCTTCATATTAATTTGTCAACAACCTCATCTATCGCCGGTCTACTTCTGTACTGTTATCTCCTCCTTTTTAAGCGACCCTTGACGGTGTCTCTCATCTCTTCGCCGTGTCTCTGTCTCGCCGGCGGACTGTTGTGGTCGGTCTGTGCATTCAACCGAGGTCGAGCTAGGGAAGCTTGGAGTATGGATCTGAGCTTGGATCTCCTTTGCTCATCCGACATGTTGCTCATCCGATCTGTGCATTCGTTTTTCTTTTTGGTTGAGTTAATTGATCGGATAATTTGGGGACGACTACTGGTGAGTTTGTTTTGAATGTCTTGTTGCACTGGTTTTTGTCTTTTCCATCTGAGACTTGGTTCTGTTTTGAGAAATAATTATTTTGGCTAGCTTTGGGTCAATCTTTGAAGATAATGGATATTGTGAGATGATTCTTTTCAGAACTATATATACCGGTTGGCTAGTTATCTTTCAGTCACACTCGACAGCTACTTGCATTTGCGAGTGAATTACTTTCATTGGCCTTAAAGTACAATATGCATTCGAAAGTAAGCTGGTTATAGGAAGCCTATATTGATGCGAAGTAATTGTCAGCAAGAAATGAATTCCTGGTGTTTCATTCAAATGTTAAAATAAATTTATGAATTAATTGTTAATGTGGTCTTTTTAAGGGTTGTCGATTTTAACCAAATAGTCAAATACACACACCAGTAATGAAGCCTTGATTACATCCAACAAAATGGACTTTTATGCTTCTTTTGTTTGAAATTCAAACATTTTCTTTTTTCCATAGAACTAGTCTTAACTCTGAACTTTTCATAAACCAATAAATTTATTTGCTGAATCTTTATACTGCAATAACTAGGGAATACTACTGACTCATAAACCTCAATCATCATGTCATCTTTTGTGGCTTAATGCTTTATGTTACTGCTAACTGGATTACCCATGTTCAGCAACATCAATAAGATATGTATGAAATAATTCAAAATTTGTAGACTTTTTTTTTTTGGTTAAGGTGCAGATCTGCCAACGAACTATTACCCGAGGAGCGTCTGGCACAAAAAACAATTGAAGGGACTAAATTGGCCAACAAACTATTAAAAAGTGAAAAAAAAATACCAAATAACTATTAAAAAAAACAATTATCACTACTATGTTAAAATACGAGGCACTGGCGTAGGACGGTGGCGGAAACGCTGGAGAAAAGAGCGGTTAAGCCTTCTTGTTGGATAAGGCAAACACCAACAGAGATGGGACCCATGCGAGCAAGCGCTGTGGCAGCGGCGGTTGCTGCTTGTGGCATCGGAGGGACACAACCAGGGTGCAAGGCGCGTGCCAGTCGAAAGCTGTGGACTGCTGGATTAGTCCAAGAGGGTGAGTGGAACACCTAGTAACAATGGAAGCTTTAGAGATGCCGACGTCGTCGACACTATGACAGTCAATGGAAGACGGAGACACCAAGACAGTGACGAGGTAATAGTTCGTTGGCGAATCTGCTCAATATTGTATTTTTTTTTTTCACTTTTTAATAGTTTGTTGGTCAATTTGGTCCCTTCAATTGTTTTTTGTGCCAGACGCTCCTCGGGTAATAGTTCGTTGACAAATCTGCGCCATAACCCTTTTTTTTGTATTATTGATCATAGCTTAGCCTCTAACGATTCTGCTGATTCAGTTTGAATTGCACAATTTAATTTTCCAAGAAGTGAATACTCGTATTGTACCTTAGGTTTTGCCCCTTTCTCTTGCCCACTTGCTTTATTTCATTTGAGGCAATAATTGAGTTCTGATATTAACTCCTTTTACTTTGCTGGAGGTAAATTGATCCCTGATTAAGGATTTTTATCACTTTTTTTGTGCTTATCAAGTTCCTGCATCTTGCAGGAGGAGGAGGTTATGAAGAAAAAAATGGAGGACTACTTTAATAGTTTGTTGATCAATTTGGTATTCTTTCTTTATTTGTGATATTGTTGTTAGTGCCCCCTGTTATTGTTGTTAATGCCTCCTGTTATTGTTGTTAGTGGGTACTATTATTGTTGTTAGTGCCCCCTGTTATTGTTATTAGTGGGTACTAATATTGTTGTTAGTGCCCCCTGTTATTGTTGTTAACGCCCCCTGTTATTGTTGTTAGTGGGTACTATATTGTTGTTAGTGCCCCCTGGTATTGTTGTTAACACCCCTTGTTATTGTTGTTAGTACCCCTATTATTGTTGTTAACGCCCCCGGTTATTATTGTTAGCGCCCCCTGTTATTGTTATTAGCGCCGCCTGTTATTGTTGTTAGTGGGTACTGTTATTGTTGTTAGTACCCCTGTTATTGTTGTTAACGCCCCCTGCTATTGTTGTTAGTGCCCCTTGTTATTGTTGTTAACGCTCCTTGATATTGTTGTTAGTGCCCCTGTTATTGTGGAAGAACCTGTCCATTCTTTTACAGTTCTCATTCCATGAACAAATATCAAAACATAAGTAAAAATTGAAGAAGTTACAACAAGGTATGGATTGATTTCCATGGAGTTCTTTCCCATCAAGTTCCTGCAAGGTAAAACTAACGTCAGCATCAAGATTCGAACAAAAGTGGTTGTCGAGCAAAGAGATCCATTTTATCACAGCAAAATATCTAATTCAGATCACACCAATATGTCAAAAACAGAGTTAAAAAAAACAGAAACAATTTCATCAGGGCATCAAACCAAATAGGTTGAAGGAGTCCCTGAAAGAAATAAATATACAAAGTTTGTACAATTCTTGAAAGTATGCAACCAGGAAAAAAGAATAAACCTCTGCATCATAATTTGTTGCCAACCATTAAAAGATGCAAAGTATGATTTTATATATACATCAAAACATGTGCTTGACCACTAGAAAATAAAGTTCACATATATGGACTTACGGCTAACTAAGTTATAACTTCAGGATTTGTGTCAATGTGCCAATCAGGTTCCAACTACCGAAAAAATGATGACCTTCCATTCTCTGTGCTACAAAGAGGACCTGCATAAAGGAAGCAAACATAAAAGTAGATAAAAAGTTATAAAGGTTGAGAGAGAAATGCGCAGGAATGTCAAAAGGCGACATCACCCATGAAATTTACAAAACTTATGAGGTACAAAGGAGAAATCCATGCAACAAATCAGAAAAATTACATTAACCACTACATTTTCTAACATGTGATTTTGCAACATCTCTACAATCTGAAAACACAAGACTCGGAGAGAAATTCACAATTCAGAAGACGGCATGACCAATTACTCATTTTAGTCCCAAGGACATCATTCAAAGAAAACTAAGAAACCAAGAGCAAATAACCCGGAGCACATTTTTCCTCATATCCCCATGTCCTTTTGATTAATGGTTCTGTACAGCAAACACCATACCACATGGAATTTGACTTTATTCATCCCAACTTCCATCAAAATTCTCTCCTAGAGTAATCATGGAACTAACTCTTAATGTATCTTGATAATGATACTCCTAAAGTTAGAAAATTGTCATCTACGCTACCATCAATAAAGATGCCCTTACATAAAGAGCTTGACACAAAAGTCAACATAGTTTTTCACCCACAGAACCAATGTCACTATGTATTTCAAGCCTGGCCTGAATGTCACTACATTTTTAAAGATGCCTTAACATAAAACGGTCTGGACCACAACCAGTGTCTTAAACAATAAAAACAAAATGTTCAAGCTAGAAGACAAATTACTTACGGTGCAAAATGATTGTGCACAAGTATAAACTATATTTCCCAGAACTTCCTTTCTTCCATGACACGGTGACAAAGCTCGTATCTTAATTTTGAAATCTCCTTCAATAAAAAATGAGAAGATGTAGGGCTTCGATGGCTTTACCTCTTCAGCGACTTCAATCATTCAGCTTTCAGCTTCACAGCAGAGAAGAGCATAGACGCGGTCGAAGGAAGGAGACGGGTTTTCGGTGGCTCCGGTCGGTTTAGGGCTTCGGTGGCGCACGATGGTTCTGCTTTGGGATTCAGAGCACAGAAGGGTAGAAGAAGGAGATGCCCAGACCAATGGAAGAGAAGCAGATGCTTCAACCAACGATTACGACATCGAGGGAAGAGGCCGGAGTTGAGGGTCAACGGTGGCAGATAGTTTCACCTTCGACACGAGCGAAAACCTTAGTCGGGGACGAGAGAGAGACTCAAGGAGCAGAGACGAGTCATGTAGGTAGGTCGTGATGTACTGATTTCAATTTCCAGTCCTCTCCTGTTTCAACGTGTTAGTGTGGGTCTTTTTGGTAATTCACTTAACATTCAGATGTCAAAAAAGGTCTGAGGGTCTTTTCTGATATGTGAAAGTGATTATAGCCTTTTTTGACATTCTGGGCCTTAATTGGGCCTCATATGGATTTTCCCTATTTTTTTTTCCTTATATAACTACATATCAATCTCTAACTCAATGCGGTTCACCTGGGCCGTTCTAAAATTTTCATTACAATGGCTTTATAAACCTATTGAACTTTTCCGCTCATGTCTTTTTTTCACTCTTACTCTTGATAATTTTTATTTTTAATTATCTATCGTTCTAAAACTCAAAATAATGTTATTTACTATTTTTCAATTATATTATTTTCATTACCTAGGATCATGAAGTAAAAAGAGAGAATAATTATAAAGAGAATAGAAAAAACAAATTAACATCCCAGAAAATTTAGATGAAATTTTGACATAAATAATGTTTCTTAATCTATGTACTGAGGCATTGAACTACGGTTAAAAGAAATGAGGGAGTATGAAAACATTGTTAGAGCGAAAGAAGTCAGAATCATTACCCAGATACAGTGAATGCTATTGTTAACAACTTACACACATAAAACGACGTCATAACGATTATCCTGCCAACGCACTACTCCATTTCTTCACCGGCAGCCAACAGTTGTAAAAATCAAAGGGCAAGGAATTCCACTCTACAATTCCCTGACTCAGCTAACATCGATGCAGATACATTTTCTGTTAATATATTCAGAAACATGTATGAAGCAACTTGAATTGTAACGGTATTCATGTTTTCTTCAAAAAGTACTCGTCATTTTTTCCAGCAAATATGCCAATGCAAGGAAATAACTGATTCTTCACCACATAAAGCTTGCTTTTTAAATCTCCCGGGCAAAATCCAAGCACTTTGAAGAGCGAGAAGCTATTATTGCAGCGAAGAGATAGAAGGTAATGCCAAGACTAGATTTTTTTCCGCATTCTTTTCATCAAACCAGTGCTTACTAAAACTATGATACAGATGTACAATCAGTGAATTGCCTAGCATGCAAAACCTGCTGGAGATGCCTAATAAATCATAAAATATCAGATACTAGAAAGTTTGTATACTGCTGCCCACTCTCACACCAAATCAGAATATTAATACATTCACTGCAAGCTACCACGCAAACACCAGAAAGGAGCGAAAACCATCTGCAGAGAGAGAGAGAGAGAGAGTCAGATCCTACATTTAAATTTTGCTAATGGATATATTAGAAATAAGAAGTATTCACCATACCTGTAATCAATTACCAAACAATGAAATGTTTGGTTAGTTCTGGTACAGTTGTTCCGTCAATCACAATGGCGGCCAGCATGTGGTAAAGCATATATTTCATAGCTCGTCTTCATATAGAAACAATGTTTTGAATCGAATCTCTAAAGGTGTTAATATACTTCCTATATGCTTGGACGCAGCCGCCCATAAAATTCATTGAAGTCAAGACGGAAAAAGAGGAACTTAAGATCAACATGCTTCTGTACAGGCAACTGAGAAATAAATTCCTCTTGAAATGATGAATACTCCTCAGCAATCACATTCATATTTTGTTCCATACTTTGAAGAAATTCAACAGCACGTTGTGTTAGGGCTTTCCTGCCATCAGCAATCCAGGATTCATGTTCCACAGACTTACTTATTTGCTTTCGTGACTTATTCTGGTCTTGAAAGGAGGACTCCGTGATTCTGAATAAAGACGTTGTCAAATATGTGGAAAATTAGGAAAATGTTGTCAATAAAAATTATAATAGAGATGATATAGTAAGTTTCATACCTTGATTGCAACTCATTGATTCCTTCATACAACCGATCTGCAAGACTCCGGAATCTTAATATGAGATCAAATACTATAAATAGAGACTTGTAAATGGACTGAGAACGCTCTCCCAGGAGAGATTTCTCTACAATCGAATGTAGATATTTCTCATGTGCTGCAAGTAGGTCGTCAAGATCCTTGGCTACTTCCATCTCATTTAGAAAATTTGACCATGATACCTCCAAGACTTCAAACATTATATAATATTGCAAGTTTGAAACAAAGTGATTCATTTCAACCCAAAGAACTTGGCAGCGCCTCAATGTTGAAACTAATTGCAACTTTACTGTATTTTGAAGCTTGGTAAAAGAATGAGAAGTGATACAATTTGGTTTCATGGTCTTCCAAGCACCAATAAGTGCATGTTCCACTCTTCTAAGCTTCCAGAGAAAATTAAAAATTCTCAAATACCTTGACATCACAGACTCTGTGAATACAGTATCTAGCGGAACTCTTGCATCATATTCAAGTGAAAATACGTCCCAGCCCCTATCACCACTTTCATGTGGCATAATTTTGACCCTCAACCTATCTAATATGTCAGGGTCATCATATTGAGCATTGGATGCTCGAATAGCAGTTTCCAGCAATCCAGCAAGTTTAAAAGAGCTTATAGTGTTAGCAGGTTCAGAAAGCTCAGGCCCAACAATATCCATTAGATATTGAACAAAATCACCTTGACCAAGCAGTAAGTACCTCTTAATTGCAAGACAGTGTTCTTTAAATTTGTACCTCTTGTACATTACATCCAACAAATGTTTATCAATTCTTTTTGCTGCTTCATCAACCAAGGATTCGAGAGCATCAGTTTCACCATAGCCAAAACCACCTCTTCTTGCAGTAGCCACTGTGGCTGGGGCAGCTTCTGTTGCGGCATTAGACCAACCACTATCCTCACAACAAACACGCAGAAAATTTATGGACTTACCAGTCCTCAAGATGCGCTGAGCGAGAGAAGGTGAAATGAATGAAGGAAGCATAGCTGTATGGAGCCTATAACCTTCTCTCCAAAGAGATTCTGCTTTCACTGGCTGGCTAACAATAAAGAATTCAGTGAATATATCTTCTAATTCCCCTTCTAGAACCCACCTTTTCACCATTTCATAAAGTGGAGAGCACACTCGTTGTAGTAATCTCCCCATAAATTCATGAACTAGGGGATCACCATGTTGAGCATGCAAATGAATTGTTCCGGTCATTGCACCGCCCCTTAAAACCCTACAGTTATCAACCAAATCAGCCATTAACCTCATTTTCACCATGGGCTCTGCAAGCCAAACAGCTAGCCTCCTTAATGAAAGATAATTCGATGAGCTAGCTGATTCTGATACTAATGGAATGGGATTTGAAGACTGTACTTCAAGCACTGCCAACAATTTATAGTACTCGGTAAGCTCGTCTTGCAATGCGGCACAAAATGCCTGCCCCACAGTACCTACATCGTCAGCTGTAAGTCTATCTGTAATCCGCGAGATGTACCCTGTGACCTTTTTAAACAACCTACCCAGTTCACAGAGTTTGTGCACCATAGCCCTAGTCGCTCTGGGGACCTTAATCAACTGTGATAAAACATAGCCATCTAGGTTATTATCAAATTTCACATACTTTCCGTCAACTCCTTGACATGCATATAAAACATCCTTAACCAAGACCTCCTCAGACACCTCATTTTCTTCCTTAACCAAGTTTACAAACTCACGGAAAGCAATGTCACGACGATTATCTGGATCCTTGCTAACCAACAGAACCCCGTTATTCCATCCCTTGTCCTGAGCAGCATAACTACGCAAAATCCTTGAATCCTTACCCGAATCATCTTCAGCTAATACCAAATTGGGCAACAAGACCGAAGTATCTAATTGGGTTTTCAAGTTCTTCCGATCTTCGGATATAATCTTGAGTAAATAAATTACAGCCCATTTATTATTGACACCAGATTTTGAAGCAAATTTGGAGTAAAGATCAGCGAAAGTAAGGGCTTCAGCGGATCTACCTTGAGTGGCGAGGCGGCGCTTGATGGACTCAGCGATTGCGGCTGCGTCGGGAGCAACGGAGGGCGTCAATCTGCTGGAGAGGATGCGAAATGCATAGCGAAGAGACTTTTGAAACTCTTGAGAGTTAGGGATTGCGGTTCTTGAATCGGATGAGTGATTCTGAGACAGCAATCGAAGTACCAGTTCCTTGACCAGATCTGCAACCTTTTGTTGGTCTTCTTCATCCATTGTAAGTAGGTGAATTCAAAAAGCCGCTCACAGAATTGTGAACTCACACTGAAGAGAGTGCGCTTCTTTTTATTTTTTTGCGTGGGCGCGGAAACGAGGGTTTTAACTTGTATGCACCAAAAAGCATTGGTGAATAGTGTAATTGCAAACCAAACAAACGTAAACAATGAATCATTGATAAATATCGTATCATCTTATGGTAATTCTTGTTTCTTCGATTATGTGATATCTATTAAAAATACAGAATAAATTTTTAGAAAATTATAAATAAATATCATTTAAATTTATAAAACCCAAAAAGTTTGTTAACAAATAAAAATGATATAAAAGTGACATAGATTAAATTGGAATTTTAAAGTATTTATGATTTTATCATTATGTCCCTCAATTTTTTAAATAGAAAGAAAAAATATGTCTTTGCCGGAGCACCATTGCTAGCTCCAGCGGCTTGAACCCCGGTCATCAGAACTCTAACGTCGAGGGCTAGTTTTTTTGGAGGGTGGGGTTTCATTTTTTTTTAAAAAAAATGGAAGCAAATGGGTAAAAGAGGTGGGATTTGAAGCCACCCCACCATTTTGCCAAAGGCTTAGGTAGCCTTTAGGCCATCAAATCCCCTTCATTATATATATGTATTAGTGATAAATAAAGGCATATAATGACATTGATAAAACCGTGATCTTGTCCACGCTCAGTCTAGCCTTACTCAACACTAGATGAAAAGTGCGATGTAATGGATTCACGAAACCTCTTTCGGTCTTGCTCCGCATTCGATATGGGATAGGTCATCCTTGATAATAATATTGACTAAAGACATAATGACATTAACTAAATGAGTAATGATATTGACAAAAGATGTAATGATATTAACTAAATGAGTAGTAAGATTGACTAAAGGTTTAATGACATTAACTAAATGAGTAATGATATTGACTAAAGGCGTAATGTATAGACTAAATAAGTAGTCAGATTGACTAGAGGTGTAATGATAATGACTAAATAAGTAATGTTATTTTTTTTATTTTTTTGAGTGGAAAGGAATTCATTATAGAAAATAGAGAATGTACAATAGGTGGTTTAATAAATTACAAAAGGAGACTAAATCTAGCAAAATAATTCTGTGTGTGTACTACAAGTGATCTGATATGAGCTATAATCCTATCAACAGTAAAACTATCATCAGTGAAAATTCTCCTATTTCTAACATCCCATAACTTCCAGCAGGTTATGCATATGCCAACCTTCCATGTGATGTCCAGTTCCGGAGACCGGATTACTAAGTTCAACCATTTCTGAATATGGAGCCTATAAAAGTCAGCACTTAGGTCTGAGGGGAGGATTTTCTTCCAGACAGAGGAAGCCAAGAACCAATCCTTAAATACATGGTTTAGGTGTTCAACTCCACCAAGGTAGAGGGAGCAACTATTATAAGCAAAAAGCTTCCTATGAACCCATACCTCATTAGTGAGGAGTTTGCCCTTTAAAAGCAGCTAGGTGAAGGTTCGAACTCTCTGAGCCATTGGGAGCTTCCACATTTTAGACCACAGACGATCATGGTCATTCCAGTGGAGGGACTCCAAAGCTGTGTATGCTGATTTGCTTGTAAACTCACCATTTTTTGTCAGATTCCACAGACAAGAACGAGGCACTTCCTCTTGTAATGCAATGGAAGAGATGGTTATAAGCACAATATGAGGAAGTAAATGACTGAATAAACTCCATTCCAGGAACCATCATCATTTGCGTAATCAGCAATAGTCTTTTGAAGATCCGGCTCAGGGATGGGGGAAAAGGACAAGTTTTTTAGAGGACCAGAGTCACCTATACAAAAATCGGACCAGAAATGGACAAGACTACCATCACCAGGTTTCCATTTAATGTGGAGATAAATTTCTTCCCATAACTTTATCAGATTCCTCTAGAGAGGAGACATACGTGCACGGTGAACTCCCTGACCAGAATCGGAGACTTCATATTTCTACCTTAGAACCCGAACCCATAGAGAATTCGGTTGGGAGTGGATTTTGAAGATTAATTTCATTAGAAACGCCTTGTTTTGAGACACAAGCTGCAATAGACTACAACCACCATGCTTGACAGGCTGACAGAGCTCCTGCCATTTAACTAAGTTGATTCCTCGACGGTCTAACGAATGGCCCCAGATGAATTTCCAAATGATTCGCTTAATCTTGCTTGTACATGATGATGGAAGAGTGGTGCTTTGCATCGTATAGAGAGGGATTGATGCAAGAACGTACTTAGCAAGGGTGATACGGACAGCTAATGAAAGACATTCGCTCTTCCAGCCTGCTAACTTGGATTGGAGTCTGTCAGTGATGTAGCCATAGGTGGTAAAAGAAGCGTGCCCAGTCAAAAGCTGGACGCCCAGATACTTCCCTAGTGAGTAAGTACTTTGATAGCCCAACATGTCACAAATTTCCCTGCTTAGATGAGACTCCATATTCTTTGAGAAGTAAATCTTCATCTTGAGGTGACTAATTTTGTGCCCAGACGACTTGCAAAATTCTTGTAAAGTGTTCCTGATTAAATTGGCTTGCTGGGGGGTAGCATGACTAAAGATAATTAAGTCATTGGTAAAGAATAGATGAGAGAGATGAACGCCCCTCTGACTGACCTTAATTGTTTTCCAATTGCCTGAATTTACTTTAGCTTCGATGAGCTGAGATAATCGTTCCATGCAAAGAACAAAAATATATTGGGAGAGGGGATCCCCCTGTCTCACGCCACGATCAGGGACAAAGGAGTTAGAAGGTTTCCCATTCCATAAGACTTGCATGGAGGTAGAGGTGATGCAGTTCATTATTAGCCTTGTCAAAGAGACTGGGAGTCCAACGTCAAACAAAGTGTCCTCAATGAAATCTCATCTTAAGTGGTCAAATGCCTTATGTAAATCGACCTTAATGGCCATCCAACCTGTCTTACCCTTTTTCCCTATCATAGAATGAATTACTTTCTGGGCTATAACGATGTTATCGATAATACTGCGCCCCTGAATAAAACTCGATTGATATTGACCAATTAAGCCAGGCATAAGGGGTCTCAAGCGATTAGCAATAGTCTTCGAGAGAAATTTATACACCACAGAGCAGAGGCTAATGGGGCGAAATTCACTGATTACACTAGGGTTATTGACTTTAGGTATTAAGGCTAGCAGAGTTTGGTTGAGTAACGGATCAAGAGGATTACCTGACCAAAGACTCTGAAAATACCTAAGAATGCTTGGACCAACAGTGTTCCACTGGGATTGATAAAAGAGAGCATGAATACCATCCTTCCCAGGAGATTTTAAAGGCTTCATTTTGAATAAAGCTTGCTTCACCTCTTCCAGAGACACCCCTTTTTCCAAAGCCAACAACTAAGCATCGGTCAGACGTGGGAACCTGCCCTGAATCGAAAGGGGGAAGAAAGTTGGGTCTTCAAGGGAATAGAGGTCTTTGAAGAATTGTTCGGCATGGTCTGCTAGGCTCGTCTCGTCTAATAGCCAGACCCCATCCTGGATTTTAAGTTGCTTGATACAGTTCTTTTTCCTGCGTATCGTAGCTTTCAACCGGTAATAATGAGTGTTTCGGTCACCTAGACAGAGCCAATCAGAGGAGGACTTTTGGATCCATAACAGCTCTTCTTGAAAATAGACCTCTTCTAATTCCTCTTTTAGGGATACATCTAGATCGGATAGAAAATCAGAGGAGGCACAGACAGGATCCTCAAGCTTGATTTGGATTCCTCTGATACGATTGAGAAGACGACGCTTGCGTTTACCGATTGCTCTGAAGCTCTCGGTGTTCCACCGTTGAGCGTAAACAGAGAAGTGCTTAATGCAGGTCAGGAGATCATGTTCTTCTTTCCAGATGCGATCAACAAGCAACGGGAAGTTCGGATGCGATAACCTAGGTGCCAAAAAGCGAAAAGGCCTAGAAGATGGGCCTGGTGCCGAACAGGAGCCCAAGGTGATTAATATTGGTCTGTGGTCTGAAATCAACTTGGGAAGATGATTAACCTCATATTGGGAAAACTCTTGAATCCACTAGGAATTGCAGATAGCCCGATCTAATCTCATCAGAAGCATACCTCTGCGCCATGTAAATTTTGGGCCTATAAAACCCATATCTATAAGTCCATTGGAATGCAGGAAGTCATTAAAGAAGCCACATCCACACGCCCTATGAACAGCCCCTCCACGTCTTCCATCAGGGTTAAGTATGGCGTTGAAATCTCCCGCCAAGAGCCAAGGAGAAGAAATATTGACAGCTAGGAGATCAAGACCCAGCCAGATGAGTTTTCTATACTGAGGTTGAGGGCTACGGTAAATCGCAGTAAAGAGATAGGTTAAGTTTTGATTACCAAGGTCACTTCCATATGGACAAACTGGACTTGATTGTCCAGAATTTTGATAGACACTCTGGGAGACCAAAGGATCCATATACCTCCAGAAAAGTCAGTTGCTTCAACCTGATGAGAGAAATGGAAACCCAATTTCTTGATAGCTTTATCCGCTTTTGGTCCGGAAATTCTTGGCTCCACTATCACAAAAATATCGGGTTTGTAATTAAAAACCAAATATTTGAAAATGGAAGGGAACTTTTTGTCGCAAGCCCCTTGACAATTCCAAGTTATTATTGACATAAACAAACTAAACAGAGGGGGAGGGATTTAGGAATATTCCCTTAATTGTCATTGCATGAATAGAGTCTCCCAGGTTGCTCTGAAGTCTTCTGGCCATTTCTTTCATTAGTCTGACCGAGGGCCCATCAGTGTTCGAATTGGGCTTGGCCCCCATATTGTGTAGAGATACCCCAGAGGCAAGATTGAGGCATCTGCTTGTGTAAAGGGGATCCTTTCCATTATTGAGCTGACGAGGAGGCCCAATAGGTTTAACCCGGATTTCAGTGCTTCTTTGAGGGAGCCGGCTGTCATTAATAAGAATGATTGTATTGTGGTCCTGATCAAGAGATGTGTGGCTTTCTGAGCAACAAAATGTGACGGGGTGAAATCCTGATTCCTTGTCAAAGGGACATGCGCCTTTTGATTATTCCCTGTCGATGCCCTTGGTGCTCCTTTTGTTTCTTTGCCTTTCTTCTTATGGGAATTACCCTCAGTCATCTGATGCTGGAATTCATTTTCTTGAACATGCACCTCCTGCCTCTCCTCACTCTGTGGGTCCACCTCATTTAGAACCTTGTACCTCGAGGTTGAGGCCACGATCCTGCCATCCTCAGGAGCATTTTTCCTGACAGCTTTCTCAATGGTGCGGTGTGGACGTCGTTGCACTAACATCCACTCTCCATAGTTAGTCAAATCACGTACTTGAGCTGTAGCTTTTGGTAACGGAATTTCACAATCAGTTGGGTTTTCCGTAGCTGGAGGAATTACGGGGCCGGGGCCAATTTTTCCAGGGCAAGCTTCCTTCAAATGACCGTATCTCCCACAATCAAAGCATATTGTTGGCAAACCTTCGTATTCCACAAAAATGATTTCCCCATCAACCTGAATTTTAGAGATTAAGGGCTTAGTGAGATCAATAGTAACTGCAAGCCTGGAAAACTTTCCCCTGTCTCCAGATTCAGTATTATAGTCAATCCTAATAACTTCACCAAAAACACTCCCAATGGATCTGATAATGCTCTTGTGGTAGTATCGTGCCGGCAATTTGGGGAGTCTGATCCACCACATTGCCTGATTAATAGTATGCTCATGGGGTTTGAAGGATGGAGACCAAGGATGGACAGTAAGATAGTGCCCAAAGATAACCCATGGGTCGTTGAGCAGAGCATTCTGATAGTCTAAGTTGTCTTTGAATCGCACCAGGAAACAATCTTCCTCTAGGTCAATTAACTTACACTGTCCGATGGGTTTCCACATATTCTAAAGCTTCATACGAAGTTGGAGATAACCAATCTTCCTTCCCATTAACTTCACAACTACCGCAAGTCCCATTTTGTTATTCAGAGTCTCAAGGACATGGGTTGCGAAATCCACCGTTGTCACATTACCATTGAGACCAATGGAAACGTCTCCTTGTTGTAGGACAAACTCATTGTCTTCATCATCCTGGGATGTGGAATCCAGATTTAGGAGCTTTTCCTTGAACGACAGAACTTTAGGGCCAGGCTCAACATTGTTGTCGCTCATGGGAACATCCTGTTCAAAGGGAGTTGCAGCGGGCACAACGGTCTCTGGGATAAATTCTTGGGGAGAAGAGATCGAGACTTGAGATTCAGGAGGAACAGAGTCCAGAGGTTCAGTCAAATCCATAACAACTACGTCATCCAACTTAGCTCATTTGATGGAATGGTCATCACCAGGATGCGAGGGAGGATCGGTTTTCAGGGAAGAATCGAATGGAACAGTATGCTGCATGGTGGCTGAGAAAGAAGGAAGAAAGGGGAGGCTAGAGAGAAGGGAGAGCTTCTCACTTTAACCCATTTTCAAATGAGTAATGTTATTGATTAAAGGCATAATAGTATTGATTAAAGGTGTAAACATATCCACTTAATGAGTAAATATATGTAGTCAATACCATTACTCGTTTAGTCAGTGTCATTACATCTTTAATCAATAACATTACTTATTTAGTCAGTGTCATTACATCTTTAGTCTATACCATTGCTCATTTAGTCATTGTTATTACACCTTTAGTCAATCATACTATTCATTTAGTTAATATCATTACACTTTTAGTCAATTTCATTACTTATCTAGGCAATGCTATTATACCTTTAGTCAATATCATTATTAGGAATGAGCATGGGCCGGACCATGAGTTTTTGCTCATACCTTTAGTTAACATCATCACTCATTTAGTTAATACAATTATGCTTTTAGTCAATACCGATACATATTTAGTCATTTCTATTACTTATTTTATCAATGTCATTATTTATATTACACACACAAATATATATATATATATATATATATATATATATATATATATATATATATATTAATGCATATATGTAACAAAGGGGCTTTAGTGACCCAATCCTAGCCCCTTCGGCAATTAAACCACCTCCCAAAAAAAGAGCCCCCAACAGCTGAAGTTTAGGCCAACCGGTAGTGGTGCTCAGGCAAGGACACATTTTATTTATTTATTTAAAAACTAAGGGGTATAATAGTAAAATCATCAACACTTTAAAATCTCAATTAGATCCTTATCACCTTCATGTCATTTCCATGTGTTAACAATTTTTTTTGGGGTTTTTTTAAATTCAAATAATATTTATTTAAAATGTTCTCAACTTCTCATAATTTTTCAATAGCAAAGCATGCTTAATTTAAATAAGTAAAACAGGACACAAATGAAACCAGAAATGTCACTTCATTTATACTTGGGAGAATCACACTCAGGTCCCAAGGAACACAAAAAATTACAATAAGGTCCCAGCAAGAATTCACATTACAAAGAAGTCCCAAGGGACTTTTTTGTTAATAATTCATCGTAGGAAAAGTCCTTATTGCCCTTACTACATTAGAAAGGAAACCGGCGGGATTTAAACGTGCGGGAACGAAAAGTAGATTTGTCAAACGAAAAACATGCGCGGAGCGCAGGAATGAGAAGTGGAAAATCGGAGCGGGGAAAAATGGAGCCACACGTGAGCAGCGTTTAATCTCCATGTTGAATGCATTGACATTTTCATATCTTGGACAAAGCTTAGATTGTAGCTGTCATCTTCTCTTCTCTGTTCGTTGACTTCTGTGGGTGTATGTTTGGGGTTGATGAAGGGTTGAAGTTTGAGCTCATTAGTGGACTATAAGCTCGTATCTAAGTAAGTAATGTTAAGATTTTGTTAAAGATATCATCTTTCTTGTTGAAGTTGGGGTTTCATGTTATTGGGTAGGGTTTTCAAACATTATGCTCTGTTTTTGGGAAGGTAACAAAGGGGTAATAGAGGGCCTGCTCTGTTTTTAGTGGTCTTTGGTTGATATGATGATGGATCGTTTTTTTAAAAGTTCTGATAAAAGATAATAAATTTGTTGTAAATACGTACTTTTATTGTTGCTAATATATACTTTTTCTGTTGTAAATACAATCCTCTTATTGCAGATTGTCCTGAAATATGGCAAGTACTTCTGGGAAAAATCTATTCTGTTTCTTTCATTTGGGGGGGAAGTTTTTAAATGGTGAGGGAGATGAAAGTAATTATGTTGGAGGTTTGGTAAGAACAAAATTTATAAAGGAAGGCTCAACCTATGATGAGTTGCGAAGAATCATATCATCTCTGATGGGAAAAGAAAGTAATGACATTTGTGTGAAATTCACAGTTAGCTTTGATCCATCAACATATGTAGATCTTATAGATGATGAAGGGGTGGATCATTTAATAAAGTTTAATGAAGAATCTGGGCATGTTTACATCGAAGAGAATATCATTGTGGGAGATGCCATGAGTCTGGACACACAGTGAAGACATGCAAAAATCCAAATCCCAACTGAAAAGAATATGTACATACTTTTGGTGACTTAAATTTTTTGTCATTTTGTCTATATACACCTAGGGCAAGTGACTTCATGTAACCCCTTTTTGTATTTTGATGGGTGGGAAAGAAGTTGTAATTATAGCATACACCTAGGGCAAGTGACTTCATGTAACCCCTTTTTGTATTTTGATGGGTGGGAAAGAAGTTGTAATTATAGCATACACATGGAAGTCAAATTATATGATATTAAGTTCAATGAGTGGGTGCAAATAGTCACTTACTCATACAACTTAATACTTTGAAATTATATAAAATTATATTGCTGTCAAAATTCTCAAAAGAAGTTGTGAATGTATACTTTTTCAGTTGTTAATTTGTACTTTGTCTAAATAGCCTCGGAACTCAAAAAATGGAAAAAACAATGGTTTCAAATTTGTTGTAAATCTATAGTTTTTCAGTTGTTAATTTGTACTTTGTTTGTTGTAAATAGCCTCTGGAACTCAAAAAATGGAAAAAACGATGGTTTCAAATTTGTTGTAAATCTATAGTTTTTCAGTTGTTAATTTGTACTTTGTCATTGTAAATAGCCTCGGAACTCAAAAATGGAAAAACGATGGTTTCAAATTTGTTGTAAATCTATAGTTTTTCGGTTGTTAATTTGTACTTTGTTTGTTGTAAATAGCCTCTGAACTCAAAAAATGGAAAAACGATGGTTTCAAATTTGTTGTAAATCTATAGTTTTTCGCTTGTTAATTTGTACTTTGTTTGTTGTAAATAGCCTCGGAACTCAAAAATGGAAAAAAACTCGTGTTTCAAATTTGTTGTAAATCTATACTTTTCGCTTGTTACTTTGTACTTTGTCTGTTGTAAATAGCCTCTGGAACTCAAAAAATGGAAAAAACGATGGTTTCAAATTTGTTGTAAATATATACTTTTTCAGTTGTTAATTTGTACTTTGTCTGTTGTAAATAGCCTCTGGAACTCAAAAAATGGAAAAAACGATGGTTTCCAATTTGTTGTAAATCTATACTTTTTCAGTTGTTAATTTGTACTTTGTTTGTTGTAAATAGCCTCGGAACTCAAAAAATGGAAAAAACTCGGGTTTCAAATTTGTTGTAAATCTATACTTTTTCGTTGAAAATTTGTACTTTGTCTCGTTGTAAATAGCTTCTAGAACTCAAAAATGGAAAAAACTCGGGTTTTCAAATTTGTTGTAAATATATACTTTTCGCTTGTTAATTTGTACTTTGTCTGTTGTAAATAGCCTCTGGAACTCAAAAAATGGAAAAAACGATGGTTTCAAATTTGTTGTAAATCTATAGTTTTTCAGTTGTTAATTTGTACTTTGTCTGTTGTAAATAGCCTCTGGACATTTAGGGACAATCAAAAATTCTCATTCCCCTGTTGAACAACACATAATCAGTTTAATCAACACTCAACATAGTCTTTCCTGTTACTAATGTACATTTGGCTCAAAGGCTAGTCAAAAAATAGTCAGATCTTGCTTTGCTCTAAGGCTGGGCAAGTTGATACATTCAGTTGCCACATACATTGTCAAAATAAGCCTACATCAATGCAAACACTTTCAATTATTTTACAATAACATCTACAACTTTATTTCTTCTTCTTCGATTGTTGGTTGCCTGGCAGTCGGGACAGCACCTTCTGCGCATGTGTGTTATTCTCATGCGATACAAGCCACCATAAGCATTCAACCTTAATCTGCTCCAGTTGTTCTTCTGATAAATTAGGCATGGTATACCCTTCTTTGTCTTGGGTACTTACGTATCATTTTGCAAATGCACTTTGGCCCAATTTACTTGGTCAGGAATTTGTCTTCCTTTGGCAAATAGTTCTGGTTTCACTCTTCGAAGTATTTTATGGAACCAATCTCTCTATTGAATGAATCGCATTTGATCTCACTTTCTAATTCAACTCAAATCCTTCTTTACTTCAGATAGATTAAAACAAAAATGCAATTCCACCCAAAATTTTAAGTGTTAAGCTCTATTAAGTTGCAACATCCAACAATTCCAGTTCCAATTCCAATGAACTAAGTAGTGTTTAGTCACAACAGAAGCAACTTAATTATTCGGACTAAAGCAAATATCATGAACATTAGATTATCATTCGAACATTTCATCAAACCAACATAATAAATTTAATGTTCCAATTCAAACTTCAAATCAATGAGTTTCCGGATTTCATCAATCATTTTCGCACAATTAGTTCCTGCAAAATGTGGTATCTAAGCACAATATCCAGTGATCCACAACCTCTACAGAATCAATGGCCATGATAACAAATCCTAAGAGTCTAAGACCTTCAAGAGCACCTACCGCTTTTTAGTGATAAAATTAGCCATTCCAAATTACTTTCAAAAAACCTAGTTGCTATATCAGGAATATGAACTTTTTTAAGAGTCTAAGACCTTCACGAATATAAACTTCAATATTTTTGAACTTCAATATTCATATAGCGTTAGAGGCTCAAAAGGCAAGTTACGATAAGAAATATTTGTAATATTTTTATCACGGAAGGATATAACATTTCTCAATTTGGAGTGTCCACTTCTGATTCTTCTTTACTAAGCCCTAATGCCTTCTAGTTCATCTAAACCCGGTCCCTCCACATTGCTCATTCCTGAACTGGAAGTGTATGGTTTACATGAAGCATTGAATTTGAAACTGACATAACTCAGAATTATACGTGAATTCAAATGACAAAATCAGAAACGGAAGGACAACATCAAGAACCTTAACTTTCAGAAACCCTCTTATAACAAAGTTCTCTTGTACCTACCACTCCCTCTCCCTCCAATTATACAAGCCATTTTTATTATTAGTAATTAAAATCTAAAAATCCCATCACTGAACTCATGTGACTGTTACATGATTCATCAGCTCCCTCTCTTTTCCCCCTGCTGCGTAATCTTTGGAATAAAGTTCATATTTTCCAACAACTTTGTTACTCTGGACATTAACTCTAACACAACAACCATGTGTTCAAAACAACAAATATTCCTCATTTTTATTGACCATAATTCTCAATACAAAAAAATTAGGCCTTTACAGGAATCATCCTAACTAAATCCTGAGAGACTAGAGTGGTCATTGACCCACCAAAGAACTGTAAATATTAGAAATACAAACACACATTAGAAAACACCAAAGAAGATTGCTATATAAAATATTTAGTAATCACAATGCTAACACCAAAGAACGGTGTGTATGGAAACAGAAGAACCTTTGGATAACTATCAGAAAGACAAGGGGTTACCGCATGCTAAACCAACAAAAATCATAAAAAATAATTTATTAAGGTCAATAATGAACCACTGATTATAGCCATACTGCAATACACATCAATCGGGACAAATAGTACACAATCGTTATATCTAGCAAATGAATTATATAATTAACTAACAAATTTTACGCATACCCCGTCCAATCTCATTCTAACCCACTCGAATCAGATTAGTTTTGCACAAAGAATGAAGAAATGGATTATAAATTCGTTTTGCTAAGAGTAATAAGAGGAAGGAAGCGAAAATTACAATTTCACAAAACCCTAAAAAACTGAAAAACTGACTTACACGATGCATGAGTCTCGCGCAATCCCACCGGCGACGAACAAGGAAGGGGGAAGAAAAACAAAGACGCAAATTTCCAGAAACTCTCGAACGCTGTCCTAGGGTCTCTCGGTCGAATGGCGACGAAGGGCTGCTCGAACGGCGTCGAAGGGAGGGTCGCTCGAAGGAAGGTCTCTTGGTCGAATAAACTCTCGAACGCCGTCCTGTGGTCTCTCGGTCGAATGGCGACGAAGGGTCGCTCGAAGGAAGGTCTCTTGGTCGAATAAACTCCGTCGAAGGGAGGGTGCTCGAAGGAAGGTCTCTCGGTCGAATCTGTTGAGAGTTTGATCGATTTATGCGTGTTTGTTCCCATGTCTAAAATGGTCATTTTACATCCACATATAATTACACAGAAGTCCCTTGGGACTTCTTTGTAATGTGAATTCTTGCTGGGACCTTATTGTAATTTTTTGTGTTCCTTGGGACCTGAGTGTGATTCTCCCTTTATACTTTGTTCGATAAAAACACAATCAGATCATTTAAATTATAGCTTGCAGATGCCGGACCTGGACAATTCACGTTTTATTGTATTTTGAAGAAAAATAAACGGCTTGATCTGTAAACACAAAAATAAGATGATCCGCCAATATTTTAAATTTCCAAACACTCATTTCTTAAATTAAATTACTCCTATTTAGTTAACACTTCATAGCTAACGTACTCATGGGATGTACATAGTGTCCCAAAAAAACTTATGTTTCAATATTTATATGCAAAAAATATGTACATTATTGCTGTTATTGTTTAGATTATTATTATTGCTGCCACTGTACAGTGAGTACACACACGGTAATTTAGTATGACCATTTTAGATTTATCTTTATTTTAATTAAATTTAGAATGTCAACTATGGAGGGTTTGCACCAAAAATACATAGTTTTAGTAGACAAAGCTTTGTAGTCATCGTGGTCTTGTCAGCCTCGGTTCCGACAGGTTTAGGCCTCTCTCATAAGTCCTCCGAATTAAAAGAAAGTAAGTCACCGGCGATGTTCCACAGAAAAAGACATATCTTCTTAGCAACTCCAAAAAACATTTTTTGACTACGAATGTCTCCATATAATGAAACTTATAGGAATAGTTCATAAATCATGAACCATATGGTAGCTTATTCTCTGAATTCTGCCAAACGTGGGGTGGATTAGGATGGACGTATCGTGTCTCATATGATGTCACACTGGCGGGTTGGTAGTCGTCTGATTAGAGGAATAGAAAGAAGACGCACTAAAGTTAAAATAGAAATAATAAGCGAAGGACGTGCAATGGCTGGGGAAGAAGAAAGCTGTATTCTAGTTTTAGTGGTTAAACACTGCTTCAACGAACCGACTTTCCGGGAAAATTGGAAAAAAACATAACTCCCCAAAAATACCTCATCGGAGGGATTTGGCATATTGCTCTCTCGGCAATCCTGGTCCTTGTCTCTCCTCCTACCTGGTCTAATTGAGCATTTTGGGTTGATCAGGAACAGGTTATATGCAATCTTCTTCTTGACTTAGATTTCCCATTTTCTCTGGACAACTAACTTTCAGATTTAGATATCGTTAAATGAGAAGAAGTTTTGATTCTATAATGCTGTTTTCTTATTGTTTTGGTGTTTCTCAGTGGTTATGAATGGTTAAAACATGTTTTGAATATCTAACTTTTGCATTTACTTTTCGAATTTCATGGTCAGTTAGAAAGCCTTTTCGTTTGAGAACTTAGATTTCATGATTAGGAGATAATATAATGCAACAGGGGAATTCGTTGCGTGGAAAGGCTAGAGATCACTGCAATTTTATTACAATCGTTTCATTCACAAACGCCTATCTTATCTTCATCTATTTAATATCCTATTCGACCAATTCCAATTGAAGGTTTGGAACATTGTTAATCCATCACTTTTAGGTTGTTCATTGATCATCGTTTACTCTGATAATGACTCTTTGAGACCACTTCTTCGGCTACCTTAAAGTATGAGTTGCTGCGGAGGAGGGGAGGAAGAGATCCCTGGCCTACCTCCAAACCAATCCGCTGCACCTCCTGGAGGGGTTAATGCATATGGTGGCGGAAGAGGTAACATGCTCATGTTCTTCTATTTCTTATTTCGTGTCCTATTTTGCCCCTAATTGGTTTGTTCATACAATGTTAACATTCAGATTCAGTTTTGTTCCATTCGTTCATTGAGAGCGCTCTGAATATTCTTATACATCATTAGGAATATCATAATGTTTTAGCATAGTGTTTGCTCATCTGATCATAAACCTCTCAGAAAAATGCCTTTCCTCTTCCAGGTTATGAGTAATAATTTAGGGTAACCATGTCTGAATATAGGAGGAGAGAGAGGAGATCCAAGGGGCAATGTTGCCAAGTCAGGCGGTCCACAGAAGGATTTATCAATTGACGCCCCAGCTATTTCACTGGGGGAGCTAAATAGTGTAACTCGCAACTTTTGTTCCGATGCTTTGATTGGAGAAGGTTCATATGGACGGGTTTTCTACGCAAAGTTGAGAAATGGTCAGGCCGCGGCCATCAAAAAGCTGGATAACGGTTCTTCCCCAGAACCAGACTCTGATTTTACGACACAGGTAAGGCCCTGGTTCATTTGAGATTATAAATCCATGAAGTGTTTTTGGCACTCAAACATTGTAATGTTTTGTGTCACTACGGATCATGCAGTTATCTCTAATTTCAAGACTAAAGCATGAGCATTTTTTGGAGTTGATGGGATATTGTCTGGAGGGAACCAACAGAATTTTGGTTTATCAGTATGCAAGCAAGGGCTCTCTGCATGATATATTACATGGTAGGGTAGAGTGTGAGCATCTGATGACTACTTTATTGATATGAAAGTTACTTCAAAATTATGATTCTCTGTGTTGATTAAATAGTAGAGCTTGGTTGATACAGGAAGGAAAGGTGTACAAGGGGCCGAGCCTGGTCCAACACTAAGCTGGAACCAGAGAGTAAAAATTGCATTTGGTGCAGCAAAAGGCCTTGAGTTTCTTCATGAGAAGTGTCAACCGTCCATAGTTCATCGTGACGTGAGATCAAGCAATGTGTTATTGTTTGATGACTTCGAGACCAAGCTTGCCGATTTCAACTTGACAAACCAGAGTTCTGACACAGCAGCTCGGCTTCATTCAACTAGAGTCTTGGGAACTTTTGGGTATCATGCTCCAGAGTACGTATGACCTGGAATTCCTCCTCCTTCCTAATTGTACTATTGACAGTGAAACAAGTAATCACTATTCAACATAAATATCTTGAAAGCAATTTCACGTTAGCAAACCTGTTTAGGTATGCCATGACTGGCCAGATTACCCAGAAAAGTGATGTCTACAGTTTTGGAGTGGTGCTCTTAGAACTCCTGACAGGAAGAAAGCCAGTAGACCACACAATGCCCAAGGGACAGCAAAGTCTGGTAACATGGGTATGTCATGATCAAACTCTCAGTGTCTGAGTGATCAGAGCTTGATTTAAGATTATCCACCTGCTAATGTTTCTTGCTGCTACAGGCAACTCCAAGGCTGAGTGAGGACAAAGTGAAACAGTGTGTGGATCCAAAGCTAAACAATGAATACCCACCCAAGGCCGTTGCTAAGGTCCTCTTCTTTTTCTCTTGACCCTGTCTTGGTCCGAAGAAAAATGGAACAATGGGTACTTAATAAGTTTCTTCATGGTGTTTGAGCTGTGTATGCAGTTGGCAGCAGTCGCAGCACTCTGTGTTCAGTATGAAGCTGACTTCCGGCCTAATATGACGATTGTGGTTAAAGCTCTTCAGCCACTTCTCAATACAAAGCCGGCTGGCCCTGAATCTGGTCCTTGACATTCTCATAGGAAGTATATCATCAAAGTTTTGTGCTATCTGTAACTTAATAACCTCAGTTTTAATCATAATTTCATTGTTACAGATTGTATAAAGCATGGTTCAGTCCCCTTGACCCCCACTTCAACTGGAAACTAATAAACTTTTGTAAGTTTAATTTGTTTGCATAATGCATGACCGAGGACCATAACTCAGGTCTGTGAGATTTTTAGGCGAACAAAACCAAAACAAGAAAAAAAAACAAAGAAACAGAGGAGGGAGGGAGAGGGTTAAGAGACACTTGAGCGTGTATGAAACGGTCCGTTTGGTTTCAATGGTTTGTTTTTGTTCGAGCTTAACCTTGTTTCATGCTTCTGCTCCTTTATCATGTCAGTCAGGACGGGAAGAAAAAATATCTTAAATTTTTTTTAAAAAAATTTAAAAAATGTATTATAAGAGTGTTTGAATAAAATATTTTCGTTTTATATTTTAATTAATTAACTTATTGATGATATCACGATTTTTTCTTAAATTTGACAATGAAGTTGAATTCAAACCTGCTATCGTTTACAATACTTTCAGGCAAATATAAAAATTTGTTCATATTCATCGAGTTCCATTCTCAAATCAAATTTTATAATGTGGGATTTTTATCGTTAACGTTACTTTAATAAAATTTTAAAATTGAGTTGGCATTTTTTTTTTTAATTTGTTATACCAAATTGCTCTTCTTTAACATTCAAATTATTTAAACATATATATATGGGCCAAAAAAATTGACACCCCTAATTTTTTTATTCTAATAGATTTTTAAACTTTCTAATATGTTAAGAATTTGATAATTCTGATATTCAAAAATTTATAAGTTTAGTTTTTCACCATGTTTATTGAAATTTATTCATATTTAGTTTCTTAATTAACTAGAAATTTATATTGAACACATTCTTTTCCTATTAAATATAATAAACTATAAAGGTTTGAAAGATTGTATAAGTCATTTAAATTTATAATTTCATATTTCTCTACCTACATTTAAAAAATTTACTTAAATTTTTAAAAGTTTGTGATATTTACAAGATGTCAATTTAAATTTGAGATTTATTATTAATGGTAAATTAGTAAATAAATTTTTATTTTTTATACAAAATTTAATAAAAAATATTTTTAGAATATTATTAAGCGAGTTAACCACTTGGACTTAAATGTCTGTTTTTGAAATAAAGGAGAGATTTGTGTAATTATAGCAAAATAGAAGGGTTGTTAGAGTATCTTCAGCAACCTAATTTTATTTATGGTACACGTGTTGTTGTTGTTTTTTTAAAATCTGCACCCTAATTTTATTTAACATGCGTCCAGAATCATGAATATAGCTAAGAGCAAGGGCGCGCTATGGAATTGATAATTAACATTAGGAAATAGGAAGTAGTGGATGCCAACAAGTTATGAAGAGTATTGGCTCCATCATGAATAAGATTAGAATATTGGATGCTATATAATATAAAAAATCGATGCTACTTTGCCCTTGAAAAAAATACACCATCACTTAATAATATCATTAACAAATTTGCAAGGTTCTGAAATCCGGACCGGTGACTGAACCGGTCGGGGTACTGGGTTAAGGGTTAGTGGGTCAGATCGGAGTCAGCCCGGAGTCAACCCGGGCTAGACCGGTGATGTATAAAAAATTGGAAGTTATTTAAAGTGTATGACAACTTTATTGACTTTGACTACTTTTATTGGTTTGTGAAATTTGTTAGTTGATGTCTTATAATAAGGACCAGAGGGAGTACTATATATCATTTTAATACTTTAGATCAGTAGTAAAATAACCATATACTTCAATACTTGTGACATATTCAAATGTTCAAATCGATTGCCTTTAAAAATAAAAAATTTAAAAAATAAAAAATAAAAAATACTGGAACCGGGTTGACCCTGTAACCCGGCCGGTTTACACCGGTTTCACCGGGTCAACCCGGGTTGACCGGGTCAGGCTGGTTTTGCACCGAACCGGACCGGTTTCACGGCCGGTTGGCCTGTTCCCGGTTTGAACCGGCCGGTCCGGTTTCACAAACCATGCAAATTTGATGAATAAATTAACGTAAAATGAATTAGATATTCTTTCAGAAAAATCTCATTTAAATACCAAATAAAATTTCAAAGCCTCTAAATGTCTATTAAAATTTGTAAAGGACAGAAAGGTTAGAGAGATTATATTGAGATTTTAAAATGTTGATGAATTTAACAATATTCCCTCTCTTTCTCTTTCCCTATTTTAATTAACAAATTGCATAATGGGAATAACCAGTTTAGTAATGTGTTCCCCCTAAAGAATGAACTTGTTATTTCCATTATTGAAATTGTCAATCTCATTTATGAACCTGTTATTCTTATTATGCAATTTGTTAATAGTGGTCAGATTTTGGTTTTATCATAGTGACATGTTTTGTACCTAACAAATACATTTGTTATTCTCATAAAAGAACTTGTTATTCCCATGAACTTATTATTCTCATTACGAAATTTATTAATTGTCCTCAAATTTTGGTTTAAGCAGGATGGCATATTTTACATTTGATCAATACACTTGTTATTTTCATTAAAAAAATTGTTATTCCAATTAATAAACTATGATATGATAGGTTAGTCAGTGTTCATCATCTTCTTCATTTCTCCTTCACCGTCACCTCTCTTCCTATCCGTCTCCAAATGTCTGTTAAAACCCCAGGTCTCTGCTGTTTTCTTTTTCCCGCTAAAACTCCAGGTTCCACCACCTCTCGTCTCCTCATCTATAATTTGATGGCTGAATAGGTATTGGTTTTTCAGTGGTATGATTTCGAGTTTATAGTGTCTTCAATGGAAAATATGAAGACATGGCAAAGATTTCAAGTTCTGCAAGAAAAAAAGGGACCAAAGGTATTTGAGGGAAAGCTTCTTCACACACTTGATTATTGCAAACTTGACTGCGAAAGATAGAAGAGGAGAGAAAGCTACAGTCGTGAGTTGCAAAAGGTCTGCCATCTATTTAACCCTAAATGAGAATAGAAGAGGTCTGGAGATGTTTGGGAACCTGGAGTTTTAGCGGGAAAAAAAAAAGCAGAGACCTAGAGTTGGTGGAAGGAAGGGCCTCGGTGGTGGCGGTCTCTGCAGTTGGTGGTAACCTTGGGAGGGAGAGGAGAGAGAAAGTGAAAAATAAGGTATCATAGTAAATTCATCAACATTTTAAAATTCAATCTGATCTCTCTCACCTTTACATCCTTTACAATTTTTAATAAATATTTGGAGGTTTTAAAATTTCATTTAGTATTTAATTGAGAGTTTCCCGCTTATATATATATATATTTTTTTTGATTGAGGTTGAGAACTTGAGATTTCTTTTCTTTTTCTTTTTTTCCGCCAGCAGAGAACTTGAGATTTCATGCAAATTGAATTGCTGGCCCATGTATTATATTTGCATATTAATTTTTCTTATTAAGTTAAGTGTTTTCCACAAATCGCGCTAATTATCTATTAGTGTATTGAAATAACGAAATAATACATGTAAGTTATCTATTAGTGTACTGGAATAACGAAATAATATTTCTTAAATTTGATAATATACCTAGCAAGGACACCGTGCGAAATAATATTTCAAAACAATGTGGTTCCACCATCAAGTCTTTGGTTCATTGGGCTGTAGATTGTTCTACTATTAACTAGTGGTCTCGTTGTCGAGTTATGGGTACACACTCGCTATAATTACTTACAGATAGCGAGGTCCCCATTCTAGGCCTATAATCACAAACATAACTAGTTGGTTGTTAGTAGCATAGTATATATCTCAATATATATTTTGATAAAAAGAAACATATGTGACTCAATATGATTATGATATTCTCTCTCATATGCATGAGATTATCTTAAAATATACTCTAAGTAGCTTCTAAAATCTACAAATAATTAGAAATCTACCTCTTTTTCTAGATTTTGAAAAAATTTAAGCAATAAATTCTTAAATAAACTGTCAATATCACAACTCACAAGAATCTTAATATCTAAATGAAAGCTAAGTCATTGAATTCAATTTGAGAACGCTTTTAAGTAGGGGAACAATAACATTAATTAATAAATGTAGGGATTTTGGTTAGGATTAATTTCGTAATTGATTATTTATATTTTAATTTTTGGTCTTCTAACACAATTATAATTTTTAAGGTCCTTATTAGTAAATATTTATTTTCCTTTCATTCTCCCTATTTAGGACTCATTTGTCTCATGTTTCTGTTCGTTAATTACTGATACGGATATTCACATCACCCCATTAATATTTTTTTGTATTATATGCAAATGAAATGTAACAGAACCCGGGCAGGCGGGCGGGTATTCTTTAACCTCTTCAGCCCTTTAACG
Organism: Acacia pycnantha; assembly: GCA_025563575.1. Lineage (NCBI taxonomy): Eukaryota > Viridiplantae > Streptophyta > Magnoliopsida > Fabales > Fabaceae > Acacia > Acacia pycnantha. The sequence continues at coordinate 445,631 of JAMWYP010000013.1, forward strand.
GGTTGACATTCCACTCATCTTTTATATATTCATTATGTGCTCATGCCTAAATAAAACGGTTTTTATGTATTTTTTATTTGTTCAATTTAAGGATGCTTTTGAGTAGGGAACATTACTTAATAAATGTAGGGGATTTTGGTTAGGGTTAATTTTGTAATTGAATATTTATATTTAAATTTTTGGTCTTCTAAAACAATTATAATTTTTAAGGTCCTTATTAGTAAATATTTATTTTCCTTTCCTTCTCCCTACTTTTCCTTATTTAGGACTCATTTGTCTCACGTTCCTGTTCCTTAATTACTAATACGGATATTCACACCAACCCATTAATATTTTTCTGTATTATATGCAAATGAAATGTAACAGAACCCCGACAGGCGGATGAGCATCCTTTAACACCTTCAGCCCTTTAACATGTTGAAATTCCACTCATCTTTTATATATTCATTATGTGCCCATCCCTAAATAAAACGGTTTTCATGTATTTTTTATTGTTTCAATTAAGGACTCTTTTGAGTAGGGAACAATATTAATTAATAAATGTAGGGATTTTTGTTAGGGTTAATTTCGTAATTGAATATTTATATTTTAATTTTTGGTCTTCTAAAACAATTATAATTTTTAAGGTCCTTATTAGTAAATAATTATTTTCCTTTCCTTCTCCTAATTTCCCTATTTAGGACTCTTTTGTCTCATGTTTCTGTTCGTTAATTACTAATACGGACATTCACATCACCCCATTAATATCTTGTTGTATTATATGCAAATGAAATGTAATAGGACCGTGACGGGCGGGCGGGCATCCTTTACCCCTTCAGCCCTTTAACGGGTTAACATTCCTCTCATCTTTTATATATTCATTATGTACTCATGCCTAAATAAAACAATTTTTATGTATTTTTTATTTTTTCAATTTAAGGACGCTTTTGAGTAGGGAACATTAATTAATAAATGTAGGGATTTTGGTTAGGATTAATTTCGTAATTGAATATTTATATTTTAATTTTTTGTCTTCTAAAACAATTATAATTTTTAAGACCCTTATTAATAAATATTTATTTTCCTTTCCTTCTCCCTAATTTTCCCTATTTAGGACTCATACTCATTTGTCTTATGTTTCTGTTTGTTAATTACTAATACGGATATTCACATCACCCCATTAATATTGTTTTGTATTATATGCAAATGAAATGTAACAGAACCAGGCAGGCGGGTGGGCATCCTTTAACCACTTCAGCCCTTTAATGGGTTGACATTCCACTCATATTTTATATATTCATTATGTGCTCATGCCTAAATAAAACGGTTTTTATGTATTTTTTTATTTTTTCATTTTAAGGACGCTTTTGAGTAGGAAACATTAATTAATAAATGTAGGGATTTTGGTTAGGATTAATTTCGTAATTGAATATTTATATTTTAATTTTTGGTCTTATAAAATAATTATAAGTTTTAAGGTCCTTATTAGTAAATATTTATTTTCCTTTCCTTTTCCCTAATTTTCCCTATTTAGGACTCATTTGTCTCACATTTCTGTTCGTTAATTACTAATAGGGATATTCACATCACCCCATTAATATTTTGTTGTATTATTATATGCAAATGAAATGTAACCGAACTCGAGCAGGAGGGCGGGTATCCTTTAACCCCTTAAGCCCTTTAATGGGTTGGCATTTCACTTATTTTTTATATATTCATCATGTGCTCATCCCTAAATGAAACGATTTTTATATATCTTTTATTTTTTCAAAAAATACTTTGTACACTAAAAATTAATTAATTTAAGATACTGGTGTTGAAAAAATATTTCAGATATTAACTGCTAATGGAAAAAAAAATTGAATGTAAGACTGTACATTAATTAATTTGAGATATCGGATGAAAAAATATTTTGAGGTGCAGCATATAAGTTGATCTAAATAAATAAAAATACATAAAATATATAATAATAAAAAATGTCCCCGGGATGAGCACATAATCAGCGTATAAAAGATGAGCACATTATGTGACCACTCCTTTACCGTGCGTCCATGAGTTGCCATACCAATCTTCTGGCTGTTTCTCCCTCCGCACAAAAAAAAAAAAAAAATGTATACAAGCTGCACCAAATCTCATTTCGTCAATTAAACTCCCTGTTGTCCCCGCCGTTTTCGTTTTAATCTTTCCCAATTCTTACTCGTCCTCCATCCCTCGTGTCTCTCCGATCGTATTCGCGTCCACACTGATCCATTTGGATCCCAGAGTTTTGTCGATCTATGAACTATTGTTAATTTCATTTTATTGTATTATACTTATATAGTCGGGTATCGGATTCATATGAATTGCCTTTTATATATTAAAGTTATATCTTTTTCGGATTCTATATTAGATGAAATTGTGTAGTAAAAGAACGGAGGCTATGAATGAACCTTTCAGAGTTTAAAAAATGCCCGAAGTAACGAAAAAGAATGAGCAATTCAGTAACGGGTCATCGACGACGTACAAGCTTTCGGCCAATGGATTTTGGTCCAAGAATCGGGATGATGTTAACTACAATCAGCTCCAGAAGGTACTGGATTCAATGTTGTATTTTTATCTCTCTTGGTTACCTGATTTTCTGGTCAATTGAAATCCTACTAGATCTCTGATGCGTGTTTATTAACGTGCAACGTTTTCGGGTCGCCTGACTTGGTACTGAATCTTTGCTGTTCAAACAATTCGTTGATTGCTAAGGTGCACTTTAGAAGCATAATTGTTGGATGCAATTTTTGTTTTAAATTCAGTTCTCGGTGTCTGATGGCTGGGGTTCAGTTTGTTCTTTCGTGTCTTCACATCCGTGACTGGTAAATGGCACCAAATTTTTTTGTTAGATATTACTTTTAGCACCAAAAATTAATTCATTCAATCGCCCATTGATAAATATGTGCCGTTTTACAAACTATGCTGCTCAAGTTTAAGATTCCTGATACCTTTGAAGCCAAGGAATTCAGTGCTGTGGGTAATAAAAGCAATACATAGAATATATCAATATGAATATATCAATATATGTGTAAATAATAAAATCTATAGCAAGACACATTATTCACTACCCGAAATCAGCGTGACTTATACTTGTAGATTGTTACATGCACGTGCAATAAAAGGGGAAGAGGAGGGAGGGAAAAATCCATGGAACTTTTTCTAGGTCCTAGAAATTTGATCTGTCTTGAGAACATGTTACACATGCTATTTGTAATATGCTTGACTCTTCTCTTGTGGGATGTTCTACATTATGCAGTTCTGGAGTGAGTTGTCACCACGAGCTAGGCAGGAACTCTTGAGGATAGACAAGCAAACCCTCTTTGAGCAAGCTCGTAAAAACATGTACTGCTCAAGGTGCAATGGGTTACTTCTTGAAGGTTTTTTGCAGATTGTTATGTATGGGAAATCTTTACAGCAAGATGGTGCTGGTGCTCACTTTAATTGCAAAAGACCTGGAGGTTTGGGAAGCCAGAATATTGGTAATGGTGGATCAAGCATGATGAATGGGTTTTCAGACGAAATTCAAGATCCATCTGTCCACCCTTGGGGAGGTTTGACCACAACACGGGATAATTCACTAACACTAATGGACTGCTACTTGTACTCTAAATCTCTAAAAGGACTGCAAATTGTAAGTTAAGAACATTTCTATTGGATTATTATTCAATTGTTTTTTCCTGTTTGTCATTTGAACTTTTGTTCATACCAGGTCTTCGATGGGGCACGTGCAAGGGAGCGGGAAAGAGAACTGCTCTATCCTGATGCATGTGGTGGAGGAGGTCGGGGTTGGGTAAGCCAAGGTATAGTGAATTATGGTAGAGGGCATGGGACAAGGGAAACATGCGCACTGCACACTGCTAGACTTTCATGTGATACGCTTGTGGATTTTTGGTCAGCATTGGGAGATGAGACCAGACAATCTCTTTTAAGGATGAAGGAAGAAGATTTTATTGAAAGACTTATGTACAGGTGTCTATCTACTTGTGCCTTCTTACATTATATTAACTATAGATAAGTGACAAATTGCTAGCACTGGTATTCTGATGCATACCTAGAAACAGTATTCTAATGAAACTGATACATAGAGAAAGAGAATCTGGAAATGCATATGAAGGATTAGAACACCCTGTCTGCTTGTGTGTGATCCCGGAGCTCACAAACCCAGGGGGCAGCCAAGGGCTGGATCTAATAACTTTCATGCCTTGCCAGAGCCCATCTGATTTTGAAGGTTTCATGTCAATTCTTGCTTAGGGTAGTTTTAATATTGTATGATGGTCCCCAATACAGTTGTAGACTTGCTGCACATGCTAAAATTATGAGTATGCCATTAAACTGGAAAAGCAGAATGATTCAGATTTTTATAAAACATTCTTCATTTCATGGGATGGGGCTGGTCAATTTGGATATCGAGGATTTGAGATAGGGGTAATTGGACAAGAAAGGATCACCTTGTTGAGGAATTGTCAAGCAATTATAAAAAAGACTGATCATCTTATAGGCTGTTTTTTATGATTGAACCCAACTGCACTCTCCACTCAAATGCTAATTTCTATCTCCTGGTGAAGTGTTAAAATAGTTGGGTTGTTCATGTAATGTGCATGCACTTTTTGTAAGGTTGTGGTGATCTTGCTGGGGAGCTATGAAAAACAACAGATTTGGGGATCCTGTATCATTTATATTTCTAAAACATTGGAAAAGTGTAGAAAGACAAGGAAACAGAGAAAGAATTTGGACAATTTTTTTTATATATAAGTGCGGATATATTGATTATTATTCTTTCGAATCAGTCTCTTATCATATATCATTATAGATCCAAAGCAGGAATTTCTCTTCACATGATAGTACTTGTTACTTAACTGCTTTATGCTATTATCCTTCACTTCATAGTTTCATGACAGCAAGCTTTAGGTTCCATACCATTTATCTTAAAATTGCAACATATTGTCTGATTATTGACTTGAGCGGAAAGCTAGTTTCATCCTATCATCCCATGGGTCTTCATGCTGTTGGAGATCCCCCAAAAAAAAAAAAAAACTCATAACAATGCTGTTTGAATTGCATAAATGCAAATGCAAAATTTGTTCCTTGATTCAATAATGAATTAGTTTATATTTTTATCATTTACAGAAATTTAATTTACTGCAGCTTTATTGCATCCATTGATGTCTCTCTTGACCATGCTGATGTGCTTGTGCCTTTTTATTTTCTGTTTTTCGAAGGAGCTTCTATTCTATCCTTCTGTTTTTTCCACTAAGAAGTTTTTCTATTTCAGGTTTGATAGCAAGAGATTTTGCAGAGATTGTAGGAGAAATGTTATTCGAGAATTCAAGGAACTCAAAGAACTGAAGCGCACACGTAGAGAACCTCAATGCACTAATTGGTTCTGTGCAGCTGACACAACCTTTCAGTATGAGGTCTTGCTTCCATATTTCTATACTGTAAAATTGTTTTGATTGAGATTCCAATGGCATAGTATACAGGAAGGTCGTAATGATGGGGTCTGTAACTGATCTGCCTATGCTCAGAGCAGATGTTGTTTTGAGCACATAATTTATCCGTTTGTGTTACCAGGTATCTGATGACTCAATTCAAGCTGATTGGCAACAAACATTTGCTGATACATTGGGATCATATCATCACTTTGAGTGGGCTGTTGGGACATGTGAAGGAAAATATGACATTTTGGAGTTTGAAAATGTTGGGATGAATAGATGCGTTCAAGTCAATGGCCTAGATCTTTGTGGTCTTAGTGCATGCTTCATCACTCTTCGAGCTTGGAAGCTAGATGGACGATGTACTGAACTTTCTGTCAAAGCTCATGCATTGAAGGGTCAACGATGTGTACATTACAGGCTAATAGTAGGAGAAGGTTATGTGACAATCATGAAAGGGGAAAGCATCAGAAGATTCTTTGAGCATGCTGAAGAGGCAGAAGAAGAAGAGGTAAGTTCAAATTAGGAAATAAATTTCATTTAAATTGTCCTATTCATGCTTGAGTGTTTATTTTCAAATCATTTGGGGAATTTGGCAAGAAAAAGTTTCATTTATTATGAAATGTATGCTTATAGGATGATGATTCAATAGACAAGGATGGAAAAGAGCTTGATGGAGAATGCTCCCGTCCCCAAAAGCATGCAAAGAGCCCTGAACTTGCTCGAGAATTTCTTTTAGATGCTGCTTCCGTCATATTTAAAGAACAGGCATGTTAAGGTTTTACTTTTTGTTTTTTTTAAAGAAAAAATAAATCTATTATGATGTTCCCCCTTCTAGACTATTTATATTTCTTTCCTTTGATGTCTTTGCATCATAATTTTAAATGGTTGATATGGTATGCATGCAAATTTGCAAAACAAAGTAATTGTCGCTGTATGGAAGGGACATCAATCGGATATAATCGGTAGAATTTATGATGCAGGTTATTGACAAACAACTTCTTCTTTTGGGATCACATTAGGACTGTTAAACTGATATGTAAACTATAAATAACTAATTAGGTTAGTTAGTTAGGATTAGTTAGTTAGTTAAGTAACTAATAGTAGTTAGTTGGGATCAATAGGTCTAGAGGTATTGCTTATATAAGGCATATGACTATCCATTGTATCTCTATGCTTGTTATGATGAATGAATGAGCATCACCGATTTCTCTTCTTAGTCCCTTTGTCATGTGTCTCTCTCGTCTCTCTCCCTTTCTCTTCCCAATTCCTCTAATTCTCTACAACAATTATACAACAGTGGTATCAGAGCTATTCAGTCCTTGGCATGCTTCTGTACGATCTCTGTTAATCTTGAATCAGACTTGAGTCTTCTTCTCTCCTCACGGTTTAGACTCTCCTTCAAGATACTCGACCAAGAAATTGAAAAACAAAGTTACACCAGTCTTGGATCAAGCCTAGCCATTCTTCTTCCCTCACGGTTTGGACTTGTCTTCAAGATACTCAAAAAGAAAAATCAAGAAGACTCAAGAATTTCAGTCTTGAGTCACAAAAATAACAACAATTGATTCTGGACTCTGCACGTTGGGGTTCTAACAGAAATATGGGTTCAGTTCGCTGAGTTCGTGGTTCTGAGCTCTAATCGTTGTGATTCGGACGGACTATAAGTATTGGTGTCATTGGGAATTCTGGTTTGCGTCACACGAGTTGGGCTCTTCAATTCAAGTGTTCTGCATCGTTGATTACCGAAAACGAAGATCCAGGAGTAATCAATTTGCATCATCAGAATCTGAAAATCATTCTAGGTATCACGCTGCCTCATCGATTAAATTCTGGTATCATCTCTGAATGCGTCGACTGATTCTGGGTATTCCTCTGAGGGCGTCGTCGACTGCTTGTTTCATCGTATGGTTCTGGGTTTTGAAACCGTTTTGTTCGTCGGGGTTCTTCATTGTGTCGATTGATTTTGGTTCTTCTCTCGGCATCAGTGTGTTGTCGGATGCTAGTTCATTGTGCTCTGGGTAACGTTCTTGGTGACAAAATACAATGAGAAGTCGCATTCTGGAAGTCACGATGTGAGGCTAAAAAAAAAGTGGGAAAAAAAGTTGGAAAAAAAAATTATTACTCTTCTTGTTGGTATGGGACAATGGCTGGAGGGAAACCAGAAAAACAAAAATTCTCTTGTTGGTATAGGACAACGGCTGAAGGGAAACCAAGAAAGACTCCATCAATGGTGTTTTCTTTGAGAAACAACTATCCAGAGAAGGCTACCTACGAAGGATTATGATCTCGAAGGGGATGTCTTTGATTGATTCGGATTTGTATATGAGTTTTTGTTCTTTAGGTTTGTGTTTTTGTTGTTTCACATCCTTGAGGGCAAGGATGTTTTTGGGAAGGGGGTATTGATATGTAAACTATAAATAACTAATTAGGTTAGTTAGTTAGGAAGGGATTAGTTAGTTAAGTAACTAATAGTAGTTGGGATTAATAGGTCTAGAGGTATTGCCTATATAAGGCATATGACTATCCATTGTATCTCTATGCTTGTTATGATGAATGAATGAGCATCACCGATTTCTCTTCTTAGTCCCTTTGTCATGTGTCTCTCTCATCTCTCTCCCTTTCTCTTCCCAATTCCTCTAATTCTCTACAACAATTATACAACATAAACTTATTTCACACTTGTTCTTTCCTCTCTTAACGAGGGAAAAGCTTAGAGCTAACCATCTATCTTCCTTATTAGTCAGATACTCAGATTTGCTGGCTTAAATAAAATATAGACAAAAGAAGTGCATGTCATTCCATTCCTGATTTTCCAGGTTTAGAGTGTTATTCATGGTGTTCTATTTCCAAATTTCAATCTGATAGATCACAGCCTTTTGCAAAACTTGATAATTATACTGACAAAAGAAGTAAAAGTTGAAAGTTGGAGAGGTATTGGTTATTGTATTAAAGTAAAGGACTAAAGCAACGCGGTTTTTGGTGCCAAGATTGATCTCTCACATGCGGATATCTCCTAATCCTTTTGCATCTATTTAGTGGAAGATGGTTCAAACAGGAGATCATTCCTCAGATTTTATTTATAATGACAGTGAGATGTCCCGAGGACCCAACTTTATCCCATCTTCGGCTTCTTTTCGTCTCACTATCTTAAAAAACATGGATTCTCGGATCTAGGGTTCAAAATCTGGAGCATGCTCCAATTATATAATGATATGCTCAGCTAAAATATGTTCAGTGACATTAAAATTCTGTTGCTATCCTTAACTTTTCTGTGTTGTGAACTGCTGACCGTGTTACTTTATCAGGTTGAAAAAGCTTTCAGAGAAGGAACAGCTCGCCAAAATGCACACAGCATCTTTGTTTGTCTTGCACTAAAACTTCTAGAGGAACGTGTTAATGTAGCGTGCAAAGAAATTATTACATTAGAAAAACAGGTACTATTAAAAGAAATGAAGTGCCAAAAAGAAAATTAGAGTTCTTCAACATTGGGGATAAAAAAAATGATTCTAAAACCCTAAATCTTATCCAAGTGATTTTTCATACAGATGAAACTTCTTGAAGAAGAAGAAAAGGAAAAGCGTGAAGAAGAAGAACGCAAGGAGAGGAGGAGGACTAAAGAAAGGGAGAAAAAACTTAGAAGAAAGGAAAGACTGAAAGGAAGGGAGAAAGATAAAGAAAAAAAGGGTTCTGAATCTAATAATGCTTCTGACTCAGCTGAATTTTCAAAGGAAGAATTCTCTTCAATTGCTGATATGGACGAAACTAGTCCTAGTAACTACAGGAATTCAGCTACTGAAACAGGTGGCGCTAATATATTGAGAGATGAATCTACTAACATCCAAGTGGAAGAAATATATGATGAATGTAATACTGTGACATTGCAAGATCACTCTTATAATGAATGTGATGGAGACATCATCAATACAAAAAATGATATTGGTACCTTCACAGTTGAGCAATCAAGGCTTTCTCGTCGGAAATTAAGATATAGGAAAGATTTTCAATTGGATTCGCCAATGAAGTGGTCTGACAGACGACGTTATGCAGTTGTTTCAGAAAGTGTTGCAAAGGTTGGTAAACCTGAGACGAGACATTATGGTGATGCTTTTGTGGTTTCATCTAGGGGATTCAACGGATCAAATAGGAAGGTGAGAGTAAATGCTTCAAATTTCAATGGTCGACATGGTGGTCCTAAGTATAATGAGAAGCTCCATTGTCCCAACAACCACATGACTGATAAATGTGACTTCCATTCTTGCAGTTGTAATGTGAATAACGAATATAGGATAAGGGTTGAGCAACGTCCTCCAGTGAGCAGAGTTAACCAGGAGAAAAGGCCCACGATTAAATCTGATTCTGTAATGGATCGGTCGAAGCAGTCTTGTTATGGTAGCAAGTATGACCAAGTAGACCTTATGCACGATAATTGTGGAAGACCAAGAAGCAGAATCATCTCAGGTAATTATGCCAGCAGGGATTTGCTTCAATCAAAAAAAGTATGGGAACCTATGGAGTCAAAGAAGTATCCTCGTAGTAATTCAGACTCAGACGTTACATCGAGTTCTGTTACTTTAAATGTTCAAAGAGGTCAGTCTGATAATATGATCAGATCATCTGCTGACGAAGCTGGTAATTCAGGTAAAGTTGATCATGGGGATGGCAATTTGAGGGAATCAAGTGGAATGGATCAAGGCTGTCAGGATCTTGTTCAAGAAACTGAGTGTTTGCGCAGTACCACGGAAGTTGCTTCTGAGGACGCTGGATTACGTCCAACCGGGGTCTCTGTCTTGAAAGGTTCATCCGATCCTTGTCAAGGCAGCACTTCTAATTCTGATAACTGCTCGTCATGCCTAAGTGAGGGAGACAGTAACATCACCTCTTCAAATCGTGAAAATACAGAATCGTCAACCACGTCTGATTCGGAGGATGCTAGCCAACAATCTGAAGGAAGAGAGAGTTCTGCACAAATTGAAAATGGCTTGTCAGACTGTTTCAAAGTTGGACTGGGGAAAAATCAGAATTCATATGGAGAGGGTTTGGCAAGCAGGCTACCATTTGGCCCATCCTTGGTTGGAGCAGGAAGTGATGGATTATGCGACCCTGTGACAGAAATTTCCCACAATTTGGACAATGTTTTTTCGACCACGAACCCGTGTTCTCAACCCCAAAGCAGGCTTCCCCCAGTGCCTAACCCCAATATGCACTTTCCAGTCTTCCAAGTTCCTTCGACAATGGGTTTTTACCATCAAAATCCTGTATCATGGCCAACGGCCTCCACAAATGACTTGATTCCTTTTCCACACCAAAATCACTATCTTTATGATGGCCCTCTCGGGTATGGAATAAATGAGGACCTGCGCTTCTGCATGCAGTATGGTGCCCTACAGCAACCAATGCCCCTATTCAACCATGCCACTATTCCGGTTTATCAGCCAGTCGCTGATGCCAAAAGCTTAAAACTAGAGGAACGAACTAGACTTTCTAAGCCAGATTCAATCCAAGATCATGATGGAATTGGATCTACGGCACAGAGGGTTGCTTCAGCGGGAGCGAGCTCTGAAAAGCCGGCGTTGAATGGGGAAGTTGGACATGATAACTCAGCTAATTCAACAGGGAATAACTGTGATTTTTCTTTGTTTCATTTTGGTGGGCCCGTAGCTCTTTCAGCAGGTTGTGAATCAACTTCAGCGTCTTCAAATTGTGAACCTGTTGGGAATTTCTGCTCCAAAACTTTGGCAGATCATGTCCAGAACGATCAATCTTGCAGTGAAAAGGAGACTACCAACATGGAGGTATACAACTTGTTTGCGGCAAGCTGTGGCCTGAGGTTTTCGATTTTTTAAAATGAGGCATAATATGGCAGTTATGTTTAGTCGATACCTTCATATATGGTAATGGAGGTTTGACTACCTTGTAATTTGGCGAGCAATCAAGAGCCCTTCTGCAGTTTCCATTTTCACTTTAGTTTGATGATTTTGTCTCATAGTTATTCCGTTGATGTAGCGAAATATTGAGAGTGCCGGTATTTTGAAGTGGTTTTTTTCCCCATTTGTGTGAGGTCAGCCGTTTTTAAGCTCGAACAAAGAGTTTGTTCATGGCAGTTTTTTACCTTCTGTCATGCTGGAATCAAAACCGAATGATAATGAAGGCTTATTGGGTTCTTCTCTATATTAAAGTGGTACATTTGCTTGACTCCGGTCTGGCTACATATTAAATATAAGAATAATTGACTTTATCATTGACCTTTATACAAACTCGAAGTCGAACGATAAAGAGAGATCAACATGCTATAACTGGCAAAACTAAATATAACCACAGGCCACAACATATGATGCCTGAGGACGTATCTTAACATGCAAATCATATCAGGTGTCCAGCCAAACACTGACCCGAAAGTTGTCCCATCATCAAAGATTCAAAGTCACAACTAGGAACAAATATTTCATCAAGTTAATAACCTCATACACTATTCTTTTGTCAGAAAAAATCCAGATCAAGTGCAGGACAATAGCAAAGTAGCAAAAATCCAGACGGCAAAAGCCCTATCCAAGTGTCAGTTTTTATGACAAAAATGGAGTTCGAGGGAAGCATCACCCCTACCCAAAGTTAAGGTCAGATATCAACTTCCCGGGTGCACTAGAACCCGCTAGACTTTTAAATATATGATAAATCCTGACATACAAACACGAAAATTGAATGCTTCGTAAAAAGTTTCCATTCGATATACAGGGTAGTAATAAAAGCCAAAAACCAAAGCAGGTCCAACCAAGGTTAAGTAAAATGTTGCAAAATGAACCTGTAATAAACTTTAAAGTATAAATCCACTTTAGTTTTAAGTTGCCGACCTGCTCAAAACAGCCAAATAAAGGCCAGGTTCATCCACAAATTCAGTCACATTATACGAATGAGCAACAGCAAGTCTCTGTAAAGTTGTTTTATCAGGCAGGTCAGAAACTACCATTTCAGGGTGCTCTTGCCGTTGCTTTTTTAGTACTTCTCTCCCTTGAGGATGACTGATAACCACCCTTCCACCTAAAGAAGAAGTCGCAAGTCAGAAAACCATCTTGACGACAAATTAAGATAAAATAACAAAAGTGATCTCCCAAATTAATAAACTATCATGTTTATCTCAGATTTGAAATCCAGGATGTGTGAAGAGATGATGAAATGCAATGGTGGTTGAGTTCGTACTAGTGCAAGTTCACGAGATTATAAATAAATGAAGCTACATTTTTTTACTAATTGCTACCGTAAAATATGCAACAAAAGGGCAGAGATAAAAAACAAAATGAAGAGGAACAGCTTACATAATTAGACAGTGATTGATAACTAACCTGGGGAACATTTTTTAGCAAGAGAACCCAGAATCTCGTCAAGTTTGAAGGGCAGAGCAGGTAGGAAATAAAGAAACACGACATCTAAGGGTGCCCATTTCTCTGGAACATATATAATTTCTCCTTGCCAACACTTAACCAGGTCATATTTCTCTTTAATACCAGCCAACATCAAAAGTGAATCATGGACAACAAGCAGAAATTTGCATGGACATGAACCAACCAAGCGATCCACAAATTCTTCGGAACTAATGGAAACCAAAACCCTTGAAGTTTCTTCAATCTTTCCAGCCGAAATAATGCGGTCAATATTACGACTAAATTCTTCCGCGGGACTGGATTTATCAGAATCAAGTACTGACCAATCCTTCTCCATAAGTTCTTCAAAGTTAACAACAGATACAGCTCCCTCAGGGAAAGAAATTGGAGCATCAAAATCTGAGCCAGTGGCACGAAGCAAAATCGGCTTACTGAACGAAGATGCAAGAGAAGTAGAAAACATATTGAAACCGTTGCAACTGAGATGGTGAATATGTTGACATTTTATTTGAAGCCGTGGGTGGGACTTGAATATTGGTGGTGAAATAAGGTGGAAGGAACCCAAAGAAACGGAACTCATGGAGGAAAAAACACAGATAAAGTAGGATAGCCTGAACAATGGAGAGAGAGATCCAAAACCTGTTGAAGCTGAAGCTCCAGGAGGTAGATGGTGAAGCTCGTGTGGGAAGAATGCTCCGTGACCAACCCAATATTATGAGTGGATAAGGGAATTCGGTTATTACAGCAGCAGACTGATGCAATACGGAGGGCCGTAGCAGGAGGAGACGGAATTTATATCTTAAAATACTCAGTGAATTAATCAAGTATAGACTAAACTCGCCCAATTAATTTGGGGAAAGTTTAGACCTAATCGATCCCTGCAGGGCTGCAGGTAAGAGTTTGGTTTTTAAATTCAGAATTTTATTGAAAACCGGACCACGACGACTTACGAGCATGCGGACGCATAATGAATTTGGGCCTCCATTGTTTTTATTGGGCTGGGCTGCCACGTTAGAATGAGCCCACTGTTATACAGAATGAATATACTCGTAATACTATGAACTATCCGTTTTTTATCTTAAAAAAAAAAAACTATCCGTTTTAAGCCCCTAGAGCAAGTGGTAAGGGGCTTGCTCTCCCACCACCATGTCCTCGGTTTGAGGCATGGGAATGGAAAAAATGATGTTGGGAGCTCTTTTCCCACGACCGTAGGTCAAACGTGGAGCGAAATCCAGATTAATCGAAACCGAAGATTCCAGTGAATCGGGTAAAATCTGTGCACATTGCACTATAAATTATATCTATTATTAAAACCGGAGATAACATAAATTATAAATTTGACTTTTTTGTATTTAATGTCACTGATACATAACATCTCCACAATTAAAGAGGATCATTGAACGTGATGGTTTTTCAATTGGTTGAAAAAAAATACAAGAATTAAATATGCCACTTAATGTGAGGCTCCAGTCCTGATTAATTTTTAATGCTAACATAACCAGCTTAACTATGGTTGAACTGGACAAAAAAAAAAAAACTTAACCATGATTAGCAACTTCTTATTTTCATGAGACGTCGCGCGCGGCATTCCATCCCCATGCGCTACGTACAAACTCGAGTTTCCTATCCTCTGTAATTTTCATTGTTCAATCCCTAACTAATTATAAAATTTAACCCCATATTTAATTATTCATCTCTAATGATAATTTTTTTTTATCTTTCTTTTTTTAACTTAAAAAAATCTTTCACCCCTTGGTCAAGCTCTGTCATGGCTTTCAATTTTGCTATAAATACACCATTGTCAAGAGACATAGTTCTCTCCACCCCTCAAACATAAAACCTTACTCTTTTTTGAAACTCACAAAATGGCACATACTTCTGCTGAGAGCTCATCGTCCTCCTCCAACACATACATGTGGTGGCTGAACAGTGGCAAGCCTGCATATTACAAATGCCGACGGTGTGACAAGAGTTTCAAGTCCAAGAATGCATTGGGAGGTCATCAAAATGCACATAGGCAACGTCACAACCAAATGCAGAAGTTTATTAATCAACAATCAAAGAAGAAGACATATTATTACCAGTTCATGCCTTTGAAAGATGAAAACGCTGGCTTATACAGATACGGACGTGGCTACCAAAACCCTCTCCGTCATCCCATGATGCCCACTGAATTGGACCTCTCTCTCAAACTTTGACCATTTTCATGATCGATGCACTCTCGTTCTATGTCTACAGTTTGCTTGAGTCTCTACTCTCGTGTCCTCGAAAGAGAAGTCCAATGTGGTTTGTTTGACTTTTCTTTTCTTCTCTCTTTTTTTTTTTTTTTTTGGTTCAATTTAGTTTGGTGTAATTGTGATGATGCAACTAATGCATTCTCCCCTACATGGTTTATCTTGGTCGCCGAGTGCTTCGATAATTATTACTCGCATTTTTGGCAACAATTTCTTTAACTGCTGGTTCTTTTGAAAAATAAATTTCTTGGGAAGAATTTATGAATCATATATCCACGACTAAGGAAGTAGTGATCTTCCTACATATTCAGATATTGAAAATTAATATACACCGTCCAGAGTATAAGTAACTTTCAATCATTTCATAGGAATTAAAAAAGCGTCTATTTGTCAATGTGTGACTTTTTGTATGTTATCTCTCATTTGAAACATAATTTAATAAGGATAAAGTTAAAAAAAAAAAAAAACAGTTTAAGATATATTTAATAAGTTAACTACCATTTCTTAAAACTAAGGTGCCTCATTCAAGTATTATGAATCGAAGGGGGTACGTTATTATTTTCAATAGCTAACTGATTGGTTTATTTTCTATAGGGATTCGGTATTTAGCATTTATTTAGACCAAACATTATATATATGTGTGTGTAGGCATAATAATGGTTGCTTTGGGTTTTCACACGCGGACCTAGAGAACTAACATGCAAGTAATGAATCACTCCTAAGTCTTAAATGCGTTATTTGAGTAATTTGAGATATTAATAGCAACATACTACCTGGTTTTATGAACATTTTTGTAGTGTAAATTGCATTACAAAAATGTTCCTATAATTAGGACCGGAGGGAGTATATAGTAAAAAATAATTCTTCTTTTAAAACTTGTATGACAAGTATTTTAAGAAATCACAAGAGTTCTAAGGGGAGACGACAATTTTTTTATACATAAGAAATAACATTAAACTAAATGAAAATTACAACGGGAAATTAAATCTCATAAACTCTTGTGAACATAAAGTCCGTATAAATTCCGGACATACATATAAAAAACTCAAAGACGATAAACCTTTCTTAACAAGAGCATCCACTACTCTGTTTCTCTTTCTTGAAATGTATAATATCTTCAAATTCCAGTCCTTCCTCATAAACTCCCTGATTTGCCATAGAATAAGGCTCCCTCTAGCATCGAATCTATCATCCGTCAATAAATTGATTAATTCTTTTGCATCTGATTCTAGAACCACTCTTCTACAACCTAGCTCCCATACCAAATTTAGACCCTTAACAATGGCCCAACCTTCTTCTTGTTTTTTTTTTTTTTTTATATAAAAATTTTAGGAAAGGAGTTGGACTCACCCACAGTCCAAGGGTAGGGTGCTTGGAGCCCAGTCCACAAGGTATATTGGGTTAGAGAGTACACATACCTCCACCTTTTCCCAGCGTTTCCATTACTTCGTAGACCCCTAGGATGCTTCCCCGAGCGCCTTGACCAACTCCAGGATTGAACCTTTGTCCAACCTTCTGCATCAAACACCTCACAGCTACAAAGGTAATAAGTAAAGCCAGCAACCCAGATTCCCTCATGAGCACAACCATTACGGTTTGTACCCTAAGGGCAGACAATTATTTAGCAAGGGATGAAAAACTCAGCCTTATCGTTTCATCTTGGGTCACAAATGAACCCAAGAAAACTTGATAATGGGCTGCACTACTGTTTTGTACTGTTTTTTCCATTCGGGCCAGCCTTCATAATATAAATCAGCCCAAGCCTTCGATCATTATTTTAATCCCTGCTCTTCTTATAGTCCTATGACGATTTTATTTAATTGATGACTTGTTTAAAATGATGGTTGAAGTCTTCAAAGTCGGACTTTAAATAGTTATTTATATTATATAAAATAAGTTTGTGAAATGAGTTTTGCTCTAAAAGGTTTAATATGCAACCCTAAGTTTTAGGTACCTTTAAGATATCTAAACACACGTTTCACAGCTTGAAGATGGATTGTTCTGGGTTGTGAAAGAAACTGACTGAGTTTATTAACTGCAAAGGAGATGTCTGGCCGAGTTGTGGTTAAATATTGTAGGGACCCTATGGCTTGTCTATATTCAGTGGGGTTTTTCAACAGATCACCATCACCAGCAGAAATCAAACGACCAGTGACCATTGGAGTACTCACTGGAGCACAGTCAAACATTCCAAATTTCTTCACATCTCAGGATTTTGTTTTGGGATGACCGAGTAAGTGATGCCATTTGAGAAATTGAGCTTGTGAATTGGTTGTATCTTCATGCGTGATCTGCTAGAGCCACTGGGTTGCCATGGATTTTTCTTCCCTTCTTCACGAGGTACATTCCCTGACTTGGAGTTCCCTGCAACAGAATTTCGCCGGTCATCGGATCCTTCACATCACAACTATTGTCAGTAAAATTCACACAGACAGAGTTATCATGGATTAATCGAGTTACGCTCATCAAACTTTTGGTTGCTGAAGGAACGTATAATACATCATTAAGACGTAAATTAGAACGAGCACAAGGGATATCAACTGAGCCTATGCCTAGAATAGTCGCCAGTGCAGGTGGTGACATTCGACTTACCCACTGGAGAAAGATCTTCAATCTGAGCTGAATTAGGAGTGATGTGGTAATTTGCACTACTATCAACATACCATGACGGATCTGTGACCGACTGAGAGTCAGTATAGTAAGCTTGTGGTGAAGAAGCAGAGAAGTTGGAGTAACCAGGGTTGTCGTCGCGATAGTAGCAGGTCGCAAATGACGTTGACAGCGCACACGATGGTCGCCCACCACCACGCCCGCCACCGCAGCGCCCACCTCGAGAGCGGCCACCGTGAGTTGTCCACGATTGTTGCCAAAATCAGGGGTATTGTCCTGGCGTTGCACAGCATTGAGTGAAGGTTTATGGCAAAATGGTTCCGATTGGATTCTCTGAGCTTCTCAACTTGACCACAACAAAGGCATCAAGACCTTTTGGGAATCGTGTCATCGGTGGCAACCGGAGAACCAGCAAGGTGAGTTCATCGATGTGCATTTTTCCTGGTGTTGTGGAGCTCATTTTTTATCACCATGACTCGTGCCTTCGTCGAAGCACAGGTGAGTTCACAGGCTTCTTGCCACAAAGCCTCAGCCGTCGTGCAATGGAGGAGCTGAGCACCGACGTCTTGCGTCATGGTGTTTCGCAGCCAACCAACAAGAAGGCGATCCACAGAGAACCATTCAGACCAAGCTGGGTTAGGTCCGGTTCCTGAGGTGCCAGAAAGTAACTTAGGCGGAGCTCGGGACAGACCATTGATGTGGCCTTCCAAGCAATTGCCTTCGATGAGAGGAGGATTCGATTCCCATATGAGAAAATTTGTACGATCCAACTTGATCGTAGCGGTCTGACTCGATGAGCTAAACAGTGAATAGCTTCGAGTGCTAGAGGACACGGTAGAGCCGCAGAGGCACGAAGATGGAGTAGATGGAGTCCCTGACATTCTTGCTCTGATACCAAGATAGAAAATTAGGGAGAATGAACAATGAGAATGATAATGGAAGCGCTGAGCATTGCTATGGCTCTTGGCTCTATTATATAGATGAATACTTATGATAAGCAACTCCTAACAAATATCAGGCATGTGTGGCATTCGTACTAATCGTTTCAAATGGAAGTTCAAATGTTATATATACTGATATGTTGAGCACCTAACCAGTTTGTTTTTCCTAAGAAGAAAGTCATGGGAAAATAAATTACGTTACTGATCATACAAATAGGTGAAATATTAATTAACCCAGATACGATCAGGATCGAACATGTTGCACCAGACAACAGCAGTAAAAGACCATTTTCACAAAATGAACAAGGAAAAGGCTTCAATAACTTCAAATTAATAGCAAACCGATGAGAAATGTTGAATTATTCATACTTACAAATCATAAATATAGATTCTGTTTTTAGCTCGGCGCTAGAAAGAAGGGTCACAGTGGGCCTTCTAACAGATTGGTTTAACGGCATGCCTCAACGGGTCCACCGTTGTCTTTTCCTTCATACAAATGTAGTTATATACTATATTACTCATGATTACTTGTCATGCTAAACAAACGCAATTATATGAACAAATTCATGATTAAGGTCCCAAGAATAATTAAAATCGTGATAAAAATGGTGACCTGCATGTGAATTAATGGCATTTTTAGATGGTACTACTATAGTATTTATTAGCTATCAAGTCATAACCAGCAAATATGATATTTGACACCCTCCTAACTGTGCAATAGATTTGTTTTCCCAATTAAGCCGTAAGCCATGATTAAGGAACTTTATCAGATATTTTGTCCAACTGTAAATAGTTCAATTGATTTGTGTGTGTGTGTGAATGGAAAAACTTGCACTCATTGTTTATTGAACTTGAAGGAAATACGAGTTTATTAGTGGTGGGGTTGTTTACAGCTGATTGAAATTCACTCCTTGGGTAGCTGATTTGTTAGAACTTCCCATCAAAACTCTAATATGGATAACCTTGTAGATACCTTAAAAAACCCTTTAACAACTTTAAAAAAAGGAATTGTCCTATATATGGTAAGGTCTATCTATATCGCGATCATCATAAAAAAACCTACCCGTATTATGTGAACTTGATTCTCCTGAATTGTAACACAATGGTCCAAACTCATGAATATAATTATGATCGCTGAGCTGCCATTTGGGCGTAGCTATGCCCACATTTTCGAAGTAAAAAGATTACACAAAATCAAAATGTGAGGACAGCTGATGATCAAAGCTAAATAGCTAATTATGCATTTGCTCTTGATGAGAACATATTTAATTAATTTTACGTTCAAAACCATCCAAACCATGATTTTGGTGAAAGCAAATAGCTAGTTCCATGTCAATCATGATTTTAGTAGTTTTCTTCATGAGACTAAACACACGCACTAACTAGCAATAAATGCTTTCCTTCTTGCCTCATATACCTGGTTTCACTTTTTCAATTGAACACTCACACATGCATACGCGCAAAAACAGAAATTTTATATTCTCTCTAGTCTTTAATGTATGATCTAATCTTAAAATATAAGACATATTTTTTATGTTAATTTGTCAATATTTTCATAATTTACCCATATAGATACTCTCTCAACAATAATCGAATAATTGAGAGAGGGACGATGAATGAAATTAAAGATGTTTAGGATGTTTTAAAAAACTATGTTATAAATCAACTTAATTAACTAACTTTTTTTAATGTAATTAAATTATTAAGTAAATAGATCTTCCATTAATGAATACAGATAGAGTATGTTTTTGTGGGGTATGAATAAGAGATGCTCTTAGCATCATAACATTTCACACCCACTTCCTCAAGGAAGGGGTCCTACACTAATAATTTTTGAAGATTAAGGAAAAGGCCAAGTAAGTGGATGTGTGGAGGGAAAAGAATGCAGAAGGAGATAGGGGAAAAAAACTAAAACACGAGGCATTATGCTCTCTCTTCTTCTACAGGCCCACCAAATTAAAGTACTTATCAACATATTAACTCTCTCTCTCCATCTCCCTGATTATATATATCAATAAAGATAGAAACAGTACTCTCTAGTGTCAACGTCTTGATTTATGGATGTGGACCAAATTTTCAGCGACTCAAGTAAATGAAGGGAACATTATTCATGTGAACGTCCCTAACTTACAACTACCAAAATTCAGTGACACTTTTAATGCCAAACTCAATAAGAGGTACAAATTAATAAACCCCTCTCTCACCCATGATTGCCTGTCACAATAAACGGCAGCTGAATTATGATAGTTACTTCTTATAGAGCAACACTGTAAATTTTCACGGCATTAAAATCTGAACAACCCTTCCCTTTAATAAGGACATCAACATCAAAGTCCTGATATAGGAATTACCACTTTGGTCCTATTTATAAGTCCCCTTTGATAAAAATTTTCTAGTCCTATTTATAAGTCTTTTTTGACCAAATAGGTAAGATTGTGACAATTTTATCCTTATTAATTAGACACAATGGTACTTGACTTAGAACACGTCTCTTTCATGCTCCAATGACGACACTTGCCTCTGAACCACGTCTCTTCCCTCCTCCAATAACCACATTGCTTGTTCATCTATTGGTATTAATTTATTTCATTCTCCCCCCTTACATTTCCGATGCATGCATCCGTTGGATTCTCTTTCCTCCTCCAACGACCACATTGCTTTTCCATTTTCATCTATTAATTTGTTTCAATGTCCCTCTCATCCCCCTCCCCAAACTTTTTCATTTCCCATGCATCCCCTTCGAATGACTATTTCGACGGCTACTTCTCAGATTTTTGCTCGTCTTCTTCTCCATGGCTTTTCCAATAAAAAAGGAGGAGTCCATCACAAGAGAAGAACTATGTAGTTGGGTTGTGATGGATTCAATGGACAGTGGTGATTCCAATATGTCATTTGATTTGTCGAAATTAGAAGATCTCACTACAAAAAAACAACAAATTACCGACGGAGTTAGGGACGAAAAAATTCCGTCGGAAATAAATCACGGAATTCCGTAGGTAAAAATTATCGACGGAATTCCGTGGGTAAAAATTACCGACGGAATTACCCCGTGGGTAAAAATTACCGACGGAATTAGGGACGGAAAAAATTCCGTCGGAAATTACCCACGGAATTCCGTGGGTAAAAATTACCGACGGAATTAGGGACGGAAAAAATTCCGTCGGTAACTGAAATTATCGACGGAATTCCGTGGGTAATTTTTAATTTCCATCGGTAAATTTCCGTCGGAAAAAACGCCATGACAAAAAAAAATATTCCGTGGGTAATTATGTTGGTAATTTTTACCCACGGAATTCTGTGGGTAATTTCTGACGGAATTTTTCCGTCCCTAATTCCGTCGGTAATTCGCTGTTTTTTTGTAGTTTCTATCCAAAGTGTGTAATCTGAATTACCTCTCAAAATGCCTGTTCATATTTCCTCTTGGTTCATGCCTTATAAACCTTCACTTGCTTCTTGCTTGGGTGACTTTTTAAAATTTTCTTTAGCTGCCACTTTTTTCCAAAATTTTTACGCTCAAAATGGCGCCACAATATGATTTAGATTGAGAGGGGAAAGAGAAAAAGATGGGGTGACAACATTTATCATATCGTTTTTTTTTTTCCTTTAAATTGGTTGGCCATGTTTGGAAAGAGAAAAAGATCTGACAACAAATTCTAAAAGACAGAAAAGAATGAGTTGAAAATTACTCATTCATAAATGAGGGTAAAATTGAAAATTTGCTTCATTATCATTGAGATTCCTACCTCTCCTTGGTATATGAGATTTGGTCAAAATGGGATTTATAAATAGGATCAAAGGGGTTTTTTTTTTTTTTTTTTTTTGTAGTTCTTTAAGCTGTTTATTCACTTATTTTCTTTAATTTTATGTGTATTGAAGATTTATAAAGAGTCTCGAAAAGTTTCACCATTGCTTTTTGTACGTATCAGTCTTAAGATAAATGGAGAGACGAAAGATATAAATATTAATTATGACCTTAATTTAGTCTAGTCGAAGCCATATATTATGTTCTTTTTCACTCTGTCACTAATTTCATCATAAAATCAAGGCCCGGGAACCACAAATATCATCAATATCACAGAGAAACAACCATTCGTGATTCATCATTGCGAATCCACTAAACATCCAGAGAAAATGATATGATAGGAACTTCAGTGGATGATTATAAGAACTGGCTATAGCTAGTAGATCCTGACAATATTCTCGCCAACAATAAGGGCTTTTCAATATTTCATTATGTTAATGGCAATTGTTAGAGAACCTTTCTTCATTGCAACAGTGAAAGGTATTTGATAATACTGTTAGAATTTGTTGTTCTGCATCGGTCCCCAGAAGCATCATCTCAATTTCCTTTGAGTAGAATTTGAAAAAACTTTGAAAAGGAGAGAGAAGGACGAAGAGATCAGAGAGAAAATTATTTGTTTAATTTCATCAAATGGCGTTCTTTTAAAGAATAGATGGAGTGCTTGATTCATATAATAATCCCTCATATTCTTAATATAAGACATATTTACATAAATATATTAGATTAAAGAAGTTAGTTGAGTATTATTTGAAGGTGAGAGAAATATATGAGGAGAGAAGGATAAATTAAACTAGACTCAAGTTTAGAAAACAGAAGGGTATATAAAATAGGATTTAATTTCTAAGTTTGATAATTTATTTAACTTTGCATAGGATTACTTGATACTTATTTGAAATTTAGAATAGGAAATTGAGTGATGATTAAATAAAATGGAAGCAATGAGAGATATCATATGCATAATCTAGAGATGGCCTATTCAATATCTGAGAAGATGCCATTTTGGTGGTCCAATTCCCCTAGTTTCAGAAAACAATCATATTGT
Source organism: Acacia pycnantha (assembly GCA_025563575.1). Classification (NCBI taxonomy): domain Eukaryota; kingdom Viridiplantae; phylum Streptophyta; class Magnoliopsida; order Fabales; family Fabaceae; genus Acacia; species Acacia pycnantha. The sequence continues at coordinate 469,068 of JAMWYP010000013.1, forward strand.
GCTCATCGAAGCTTTTAATTCAATAGTACTTATATCCTAATATTTGAAAATATTGCAGAAAATTCCCTTATAAATTGATCGATTCAATAATATATGTTCTCACAGTGTTAGTATGCATAGACACATGCAAATGTTGATGTGAACTTAATTTTTTACACACACACATAAATATCTCATGGTACATACTGCTATATATCTAAGTTTAATTTCCCTCAAAATGGTGGGCACTCATGTTCTGTGCCACTTTAATTGCATCAGTTCAATTCTATTAGGGCAAAGAACATTATAAATTCATGAAAAGATGGCAAAAGAATTTATGCTTATCATTTATCAAATTTGATTACATGCAAACCTGCTATCAACTATTCATTATTTCACACGAACCCTTAATTTAATCCACATCTTTCAATTGGAAAGTTAGCTTCAATCAATTTTTCGCTTTTCATCAGCAGCTTTTATTGAGCATTATATTTTTGATTTTAAACATAATATTGTTGATAATGACATCTCATGTAAGTTTTTTTTTTTTTTTTTTTTTTTGGCAATTTACATAATCTCTGTATATAGAGAGGAGGTCCTGTTTGAAGGCAGCAGAGCAGAAAAATTTAAGGAAGCACTACTACATAAATCATGATATATGGCAGTTATTATCTACCATATATAACGATTTCGAATCATCATATATGTAAGCGCTGTAAAAGCTCTACGCAAATACATTACAGTTCCAAACCGTTATTTATTTCGGACCTATTATAACGTTTATAATATAACACTTGTTATGTATGGAAGTGTAACACCCCGGTTTTCACAACTGTTTTTATAGCGTTTTGATCAGAGTTTTGAGCGACAAATTTTTTTTTCATAATAAAGAAGAATCGAATAACATTGCTATGAGTGTGTCGGGCAATTGCTCATAAGGCCGTCCATTCCTCCGAGTGTTTACATTTAATGTAAGTACAACAAAACTAAAGCGTCTCCATCGATCTTCATGCTAGCTCCCTTCCTTGTCCTCGATCTACGTGGCACGCTTGCTTATCTCCTCGGCCCCGGTCCTTGGACCTGAAGTTTATAGCCGAGATCCAATTTAGCGCATTGGATCTCAAGTAGCAATTAACCTCATGCTTATAAACAAGTTATATGTACAATGTGTATTTCCAATTTCACGGCATTGATCAAGCCGCACAACAACATAAAACCGTAATAGTGATCTAAGTCACGATTCCTTAATCACGGTGTGTGTCAAGTACGGCCCATAAGCACGGAGTATCTAAGTACGGCCCATGAGACACGGGTATCTAAGTACTGGTTCCATAGACACTGGTATCTAAATACGGTTCCTTAGACACGGGGTATCTAAGTACGGTTCCATAGATACAGTGCATCTAGCACCAAACAGAATGGCTGTGTAAGTGTACATCATGGGGGCCTCACCGACTTTACTGGCGACTAAATGGCACACCCACATGGAGCTAGCCTTTCCTTCTCGGCACCAAACTATTCACATAACATATTATCACATATAATCATTCAATGTTACTCTAGCAAATTTTCTTCCCGAAATTTTGCCAGAACTTCGACGCCATCATGATTTTCAAAAATAAAGACTAAAATACTCCTCCCATATGATATCCAATCATAAAAATAAAGACTACTCTAGCCTTACTAACTATTGAACTAAAGACTAAAAACTAAAGACCGAAAGACTTACTAGTTGAAGACTTTTAACTTCCCCGAGCTTCTCTCTCTACTTTCTCTCCCTAGAATTTCGAAATAGGCAAGAAGGAATGGTGTGAAGAAAAGTGAAGGAGGGGGTATTTATAAGAAACGGTGGTAGGGTTTGGTAGTCGGATCAACTTTGTGAGAAGCGATCCGGGCCGTCCAAAGCAACTTTTCAAACGCGTGATTTCGGAAAAATCTCAAAATTCTGGATTTACAACTTTGAAACCATTTCCTCACTTAGTAGAAATGTCCAAGTTAACCTATATTTTGATTCCATATAGGGCTCCAACAGTCCAATTGAGTCTTTCTCGAAAAACGTGTCCGAACGCGTCCAGGTGTCGAAACTTGTTTTCGAAACACCCATCTCTTGGAAAAATCCACCGAATCCAAATATGTTCATGAAAATTCCCAATTCTTTTCCAAATGTCACAACATAACCCTTTCATCCTTTTGGCTATCTGGCCTTTTCGAAATTTCCTATTTCGCCTTATTAGGAAAAGCACAAACGGCTTGAATTAACTTCCGCAAGAGTCTAACTAAGATAAAAACCCACTGATTAATATTTTACCTTCACTTTGGGAATCCCATTCCTAGATCTCTAGATAGGATCCGTTTCCTATTTCCCATTTTACTATTCACATAATTTTACTTTAATTAATTATATTAATAAAATAATAAACTTAACTTATCAACTAAGTTTCCTATTTTTATTTCTTATTTATTTATTTTTTTTTCGTTTTTTTTTTTTATTTTCTGCACTTTCTTTTTTAATTAATTATTTAATTAATTAAATAATTATTTTTACATAATCTCTCACAACATTTTCCTATTGGTCAATTCTTGCATTTAGGCTTTAAAATACCTAAACTCATCCTTTTTCCTTCAAATTTTCCAATTAATTAACCAATATATTTATGCTAATTTTTAGCCATTTATCACTAATTTTGGAGCTTTACATAATTATCTCCGAATTTTCTATACTTGTGCTTAAGTAATTTGCTAATAAATACTTAATCACTCAGGTATCACTGCTTAGTAATTTTCTTAATTAGAATACCACATTACCTCTTAACCTTTGCTTCAACATGAGATTTTCATGCATTCACATTATTCTCGCATTTTCCATAATCGCAAGGGTATTATGGTCATTTCCTTACTTTTGAGTATTCTTCTATAATTTCTCCAAGTTTGTAACTTAATAAATTACCTAAATTAGGGACAATATCCTTCCCTATTTTAAATAGATTTTTACTTGCTTCTTTTATAGCTTTCAAGGTATTTATAACCCACAATGTATTTAGGGACCTATTTGCAAATTCCCAAACGTTTTAGGGACCTAATTGCAAATTATCCAATTTCACTTATCAGAAATATCCATTATTTATAATTTTCCAGATAATAAATATCCGGGTATTACAGGAAGCTTGGAGAGGACATGATATTCACATTGTTGTGATAGTAATTAACGAGCACATGCACGTGAACAACCGTCATAATATATGGTAATGCTTGCATCACACATAATGGTTCCGCTTTTACAACCGCTATATACAATTGACATAAATAACGGTTGTTAGATAACAACCGTGATTTATCGAAGCTAAACTTTTTAAGAAAGATGAGAGGTTTGCTTTCAATATATCCCCATGCATATATATTTGTACATAACGAATCACAATATATATTTACAATTATTCATATAAAGAACAATGCAACAAATCAGGATATATTTACATTCATTCTTGTATATGTATACACTATTAAAACCAAAACTTTAAAACAAACAAATCATCAGTATCTAGAAATTTACAGTCATTATATATGTATCTTGGAAATTATGCCTCAAGGGCAAGTCATTGTACTTTAAACGTTAATGTCATTTAAAGTATTCTCCATTTAGTTATCATTTCATTTACATGTTTATAGTGATAACTATATCCTTTGATATATTTTATAGATTATTCTAAATGTCTTTGGTCGGTCATCTACGCAGGAGCAAAGATGAAATAAGACCAATATGACTTTGATGAGGTATGGAGATACGAATCAAAGTCATAGGCACTTGTAAGAGTGCAAGGTGCTGGACCGACCCACTATGAGAAAGCCGCATGGATTAAGTCATAAGCTTTTCTCATGTATAACCGCGTCACAATGCCCTTTGACTCGAGATAATCATGGATTCCTACATGATGAGTCGTCGCTCTTTGACCTAGTCAAAAGTCACCTTGAATAGGGTGATGATAAAGGCTTGGATCGGGATCAGTGGTTTTCATGCAGAGGAATGTGAATGGTCAAGATGGAATTTGTCCTTCACATTTGTAGAGAGATAATACTAGGGCCCTCGATGAGTGAGTCTGAGAAATGTATGGCCATATTACGATGGAAAGGAGTTTCCATTTCAGTTATTAGACTACTCAAGAATCGAAAAAGTAATGGTCAAGAACATGAAGTTGACATTATTCATGCCTCATCCTTGACCAAATTATCGCGTAACAAAAGGGACGTAACATGGTTGTACAATAGGTTGTATCGTATCATCGATCCCCATATGAATTGGGTAGTCGCAATGTCTTGCTAGAGGCCACTTGTGACTTGTGGGCTGGTACAGTATTGGCCCGCTGCCAATCTTGAAAGACTTGGCTATCACCCAAGAGGGGGGGTGAATTGGGTGTTTGATTAATAGAAACTTAGAACTTTAAGAACTTTTTCTTCACTTGCTGGAAATAGTTTGAATGTCAATAATAATTTATAAAGTGATAAGCAATCATTCATATATCTTTGGAATGTAAGAGATAAGGAAGAGAATATGCAAACGGTGATTTATCTTGGTTCGGCCCAATCCTTGACCTACGTCCAGTCCCAAGCTCTACTGAGAATTTCAATCCACTATCTTCTTTTAACTTGATTACACGTTCTGTACTTGAAGTAATCCTCACACTAGGATTGACTCCCCCTTACAAATTGTAATCAACACACCTGTTTGATTACACACTGCACTCGAAGTAATCCTCTCACTAGGATTCACTCCTTACAAGTTGTAATCAACACAATGTGTTTCCCACTCAAGATCACCCAATCTTGAGTAACTCTAAGGTAGAATGATAGGATGTTTACAATGATTCTTCTTTCTCTCAGAAGTGAATGGATAAACACCGAAGTACAATAAAATACATTTCACTCTCTATGATTTATAGACATTGAAAATCAAAGAGTAAATGATAATCACATCAGAGTAATAGCATGTTGAAGGTGTAAGCTTGTTCCTCTGCTTGTTGTCTCACTTTGAAGGTTTGTATGCAGCTCTATATATAGCGACAAATCTTCATATGACCATTGCTTCTCAATTCTGTATTGTCTCCATTTGAATTTCTAGCGTCCTAAATATTTGCCCATGATGTGGTGTTTCCTAAAATAGATTTACCAAATCATGTCTCTTTGCTTCGACCGTTTGAGGATAATTATCCTCCTTTCCAAACAAGTTGCCCATTTTGCTTCGTTTCCTCAAGTTTCGATTGGATTCGAGTCTTCTTTCGTGTTTCGAAAATCTGCAGCAAGTTCATCTTCTAGATCTTGATTTCACAAGATTGATGTTCTCTCAAGCTTTAATAATCGAAACATGTACACAAATGATATAAATAATGTTAAGAATAAGTATAAGTCATTTGGGTAATCATGTGGATGTTCTTTGATGAGAAACGAGACTTTCGAAATGCTGTTTTTCTGAATCGGGGTCATGAACTCGAGCTTGGATAAGTAGGCTCGAGTTTGCAAGGGTCGAGTTCAGCTTACGCAAGGTGCAAACCGGAGGTTTGAGCAAACTCTAGAGTTTGTAACATTTTTCAGCATCTAGGCTCGAGTCTATAATTATAGGCTCGAGTTTGGGTCTCTTCAAAATCATCTTTTGCTCTCTGTCTTGTCTAGGCTCGAGTTTGTCACTTATAGGCTCGAGTTTGGATGATTTTCGCGACACGGTAGCTCTCAGAACCTTGCATGAACTCGAGCTTGCCAACTAATAGGCTCGAGTTTGCTTCTCTTTAGCAAATTACAATACCCAGAACAGACTGTCTACTTTCGGGGGCCATATCTCCCTGGTCTGAACTCCGTTTTAGTTGTTTAACCTATCGATGGAAAGCCCTTTGAGTCTACTTTCCAATGCCACCGATTTCATCTCAATTGGATTCTCCGTTTGTGAGATAAACTCAAAACATTGAAGGTTGGTCATTTGTGTGACGTGAATATCACTGTCAACTTCATAAATTCATAGCTCCTTCATCTTGACTCCGTTTGGCTTCAATTATATATCAAAATGACGCATTGGGAGTCTAGTTTCATATGCCACTGGTTTCACTTCAATCCGATCTGTATTTTAGGAGATATCATCGAATGACCAGACGTCACCCGAGTGAAACGTGGAACAGAGTAAGCTGAAATGTTGAACACCGCTGTAAACTCGAGTTTGCCAACTAATAGGCTCGAGTTTGCCTTGTCAGAGACACGAGAAATGCTGAAGACACTACAAGGCTCGAGTTTGCTAATGATGGGCTCGAGTTTGGAGTTCCAAACTGAGGTTTGAGTTCTAAGCTCGAGTTTGACTTGTCCCAGGCGCAGGAGTTCTTTGGGGACATTACTGAGCTCGAGTTTGCAAGTTATGAACTTCGAGTTTGCTCATCCCAGGCCCGATTTTTGATGGTTTAAACTCTGAATTGATCCGATTCCACTTCCATATGATCTTGGATACTTCTAGCATCAATATAAGAACTTCAATCTATCATACACACACACACACACATATATATATTATTAAATTTGAAAATAATAATGATATTATTTATAGATAATAATAATATTATATATTATTTAATTTATTTGATAAATTAAATAACTATAATAAATTGAGATATTGTATCTCAGATTTAATTTTCGAATAAAGATATAGTATCTCAGATTTAATTAAATAGAAAGACATCATATCTCAGATTTAATTTATAAAGATAAATTAAATCTGTAGGCTTATAATTCGGATTAAATAAATATATTAGATTAGATCTGTTGGACAGATTTAATTAATATATCATTTTAATTCAAATTCAAATTTCAAGATTAATTTTGAATATTTTAATACGGTTCATTAGGGTTTTTAAAACTCTATAAGAGATATTGATCTAGTCGTATTAAAAAGAACGGAAGAATTAGAAAATCTGAGAGAAACCCTAGAGAGAAAAGAGAGAGACGCGAAAATACTGAAGGCGCTAACACGCTGCCGTCAGTGTTGGAGGCTGTTCGTGTGGATACCGGTAGGGGGAGTGGACACACAAAGTCAGCTCCTGTTTGATCAAAGAAGATGGCACCACGATCGAGACGTACGACGTACGAGGCACACGACGTTCGAGACACACACGAGAACGAAACGCTCACGAGTTCGCATAGGTACGATTTCTAACGAATTTTGATTTAAACGCCGTTGATGGATCCTCTCAAGGGATCCATAAGTTTTAATGGATGAGAATCATTCCGCTGCGTGTACGGATCCTATCAGTATTTACTCTCCCACTGATGTTTCACAAATGTCGCCCTCTTCAGCCACTTCTCCCATTTGTGAGTTGCTAAACATCGTGCATGAGGCATTAAAATATTGTGCGTAAAAGACAATAAGATGGAAGTTAGATATTGTAATATACAACTAATTGAATGTATATATGAACAAATTGAGCATATAGTATACCTTAGTTGTATCAATATTTTTAGGATCCTGAGTGATTATGTCTGTCATGTACCGCATCACGCAGTACCCACAATTGTTGTTGTTGTCCAGTTGCTTTGGGCACTATAAGAATTGAGAAAAAAAATTGACAGTATACATACATACATATTGTGTGCTTCATCAATTTATTAATATAAACTATACCTTCGAACGCAACTATTTGAAGTTGCATTTGTAGCTGCAGTAAGTGACCTTGTTTTTTGTGCACTCGAGACTATTTTGAGTGCAGTAACTGTAGATTGCTCTGAGAAGATACAATATAAAATTATATATACAGAAACATGCAAGAAGAACTAAATCATAAGAGATGATGAATGAATAACTTGCTGATTGAATATCTCCTATATGTATTGTCTCATATCTAAAACCCCACTCATAGAGTCATAGCACTAAATCCTTTTGCGCATTGGAGTTACAACTATGAGCATTCAGTGGTTCTTAATTACAATAATATATTACACCATCAAGACAATTACAAAATAAATAAAAACTACTTTAAGCAAAGTTAATGATGGTCCCAACCTTGAACGTAAGGCACCAAGAAGTAAGTGTCACTTCTATCGAGCACCCTCAGCTCCTGATGAATTCATCCCCCAGAAACCTCGCGTGTTGTCACTTGAAATCTTCTTTCATGCCGTCACCTTAGTTATTGATTTGGTTAGAGCGGATGAACTTGATCTTGCCCTAGAGGTTGTCGAGGACGAGGTAATAGTTATTTTATAAGTGTCTGAAAAAAGTTGAAACCAACATATATCAAAATGTAATCAAAGTTCTAAGCAGACAACTATTCAATCATAGTTGAAATACCTCATAAAGAAGTTAACAGAGCTTGAACCTGTCATGTCCTTATTCAGGATCTCAAAGACAAGCTCTTCGCTTATAACTTCCTCTTGGTTTGGTTAGTCGAAAACCTCTCTCTCAAATGTGATCATTAGAAATTGGTATGAAGCAAAACACTTGTCAGGGAACTCCTAAAGGGACTTTCGATCAAATTGACCAACGGGCTTATTCTGTGAGGAAGACTTCTTCCCGGATTGACCATCGGGGTGGGATGCTTTCTCTTCTTAGACTGAGTGGGAGGCTTGGACTGATAGGGGAGCTTGAATTGAGTGTGGGGCTTGGACTGGTGGGTAACTTCTTTTGAGCAGCCAACTTCTTTTGAGTAAGGGGATTTTATACTCTAAGTAGATGGTAAGGCCACGTAATAGATTAAAGTTGCATGTAACCCCTCCCACTGTATATATATATGTCTTTGGTTGGAACAGGGAGCGAATAGCTGGAGTCGATGTTGTGTTGATTTGGACCTTCACATGTTTAGCAGGGATAAGCTCGTTATGAAGCTTGTTATCCTCCGGTCGGTTGAACAAGTATGAGGGAGAGAAGTACGAGGTTATGAAAATGTACGTTTTAGAAAAGTACTAAAAACAAAAGGAATGTGTTAATATAAATAGAGTTGAATACTTCGCTTTAAAGAATATTTAACTTAGGAGAATTAGTACTTGGTGTCGGACCAAACGAGGTTTTGAAAAGTTTTTTTTAGATTTGTTTTTTAGACAGTTGTTTATTATGAAATGACATTTTTGTCTTTCATACTTTACAGTAAATAGATGTAACTATTATGTTTTGTATTTTCATTGATATAAAGTTGGAAGACAAATCATTTGTAAGTATTAAATGACAGTTGCTTCAAAAGAACCGTCACTTTTGTCACCAAATAAATGACCATTATTGACTACAACCGTTATTTTTATACATTTTCGTGAATTTCTCATAGCAATACATGATGGTGGGCATAACTAACATTTATTTTTAAGTGTTATATATCCTTGTGCGACCTCCGTCTCATCATATATGACGTTTATTAACTGTAACCATTATGTATTAAGTGTTATAAATGCACAAATCTATACTATTGGAGCCTGTCTTTATACTAGAAGAGGTTTGACTCTTGGAAATTAAGTTTTAAACACAAAAAAAAGGAAATTAATTTTAAAATTGAGTGTGCGTGTATAAACATATACACATGTATATTCGCATAATCTTGACAAAAAAACAGGAATTTGAGGACAATTTGCTAACGATTTAAATTCTCACCGACAGATCATATATTTCTCCATCAATAATATTTCATGAGAACAGCTAGACAACTCACAAATGAACCCTACTTCAAAGCACAACCTTAAATTCTGAAACCGAAAGACAAGCATTCTGAAAGTGGAATCTGCTAGGTTGACACATATCTAACACAATTAAAATGACGCTGGTTTATTAATAAGAGTTGAACAATAAACCCAAATAATGACAAACATTAACTATATGTCGCATCCAAACAAGGCTCACAGAAGGGATACACGCAATTGATCTATCCGTGTGCATGGTCCACACAATAAAAGCGCCAAGTTTAAAGAAAGCATTATTATTTGCACACAGATAATGGATCCACAAAAGAATGTGTGTGTGTGTGTGTGTGTGTTAGTGTTGTATATAACTGATATTGCAAAGCAAGTTGGAAGGTCCAAAGTAGTCGCTAGTTACGTTCTCAGGCAATGTCATTTTCAAGACACTTAGTGGGAAAGAAAGATAAGGAACAAAAGGACAGTGACCCTTCTTGTTTCTTCTCTTTGCGTACGCCAAAAGATACAATTAACGCAAGATCATATATCTAAGGAAGAAGACACCAAAACTTGAGCCCAAAACCAGACATTTGTTCTTGAAAGGGAGGTTTTTTTTTACTCTCTTCTTCTAGCTCTTTCAAAATTATTCTGAATTTGTGACCCTTTTGCTGGTGGGGTAATACTAGACAGATCCACGTTCAGATGTCTTTTGGCAAATTCCCAATATAGGGACGTCAAGTATTTAATGAGTGCTCGGCCCGTAGCTGGGTGTGGTGGTCTCTTTACGTAGAGTTTCATATCACGTGTATTTTCGTATTAATAACTTCAAATTAATTTCTAAATTGAGGTAAATTAATTAAGACGAATTTTGAACCTTCAACAAAACTTATTTTTTTGGGGCCGATATGTACAGTTCTCTCTCTCTCTCTCTCTCTCTCTGTGTGGCCAACGGGTCAATACACAGTACAGTTAGTTGTTCCGTGCTTTTAATCATGAGTGAAAACATGTAATGATTTTTTAGCTGGTGCAGGATAGTGATTGTTACATTACATGCAAATTAAATGTATCCCTCTCAAACTAATTAATCAATGCTAGGGTTTGACACTATAACATGTCGGATCTGTGTCCGATATCGATCTATCTTTGGTTTTATTGTATATATAATTGCTTTAAGCTTGCAGTAGTATCAAATTAAATATCCCCTACCCACCAATCACGGTCGATATAAATCAATACTCATTAAACGGGTGATCATCCCATTAAAATATGACTGAATTTTCATAGGGTTTGTACTTTGAACGTTGCGGTAAATGATAAGTAGTTGAATGTAGGTCGTAATTTTGATAATAAAGAACATGAGTTGCTTATTCATGACCTCACCAGAACAAAATTTTTTAGTAGAAGCTAAGTCAAGTCCTTTTCTTCAAGATTAATGAAATCTCGACTGCTGACCATGTTAGTGGGGCTGGATCTCTATGAAGTACAAGAATAAGAGATAAAAAAGAAAATATTGCATAATCTCTTCAAGGCACATGCTCACTTTCCTTTATGCTTAATTTGCCTTCACCTATTCCTTTCTAATAGGGTGCAATTTGGATTGACGGACAAATTTCCTACCGAATATAAGGAAGACCCTTGAGTATATGGATTGCACTCTCAACACCTAAGCCAAGACAACAGTAACTTTTACAAAGTGATAATTTAACTCTATCTTTGTGTGCACTCAAAGATAAAGTTAATGTTTGCGCAAAAAAAAAAAAAAAGAGAGACAAAGTTAATGAGTTTAATGATCTCTTTGTTGTTGTGTGGTGTGATTTCTATTGTGTGAATAAACTAATGGTAGTGGATATTTATAACCATCAAATAATGCCTTAAACTTGTGACAAACACTTCTTTAATTAAAAATCATAACAATTTATTAGATTTATGAATCCTATATATGTTGATTCATGAACCGACAAAGAGTTATTTCTTTATATTATGTATAGTTTTTTTATAAATACAACACAACCTTTCAATAAGTGATGATTACCACACAAGAGTCATTAGGAATTAAAGAGACATAACCTTGGTAACTCTTAGTATTATAACTTTTTTCATGACTCTTCATATAAATCCATTTTTTAACAAAATAGATTTACAAAAAAATACATCCCTTTGTTTTAAAATATTCCAACAAACCAAGTTGCCAAATCAAGAGGTAAAGCAAATAATGGAAAGTTCTCAAGCTTAACATTGACAAAGAGAAGGTTTTTGCATGATCCTAGGGCTATATATATATATATATATATATATATATATATATATATAATGAATTTTGTACCTAAACTATTTCTATTGAGAAGGAGGTCCACTTTTTGAGAACAAACCAAAATTGAGGGGCTGGGGCACTTGAAGAATTATTAGAACTAACCACCATAATTGTGCAGTATAGAGATAGGTTAGACATTTAATTACGTCAATTACTTGGAACGGGATAGCTCATTATTTAATTATCTTAGTGACAGCTCAGAGAATAGTTATGAGAAGCGAAGTAAGGAAGAATTGAATAAGATGGTGACATGTCATGGGATAGCCAAAGAAAGAGCGAGAGATATATATCGTTTGGGGCTAAACGAGTCAAGCATGCATGAATAAAGCACTGTTCTCTGTGCAGAAAGAAAGAAAGAAAAAGGCCACTAAAGATGAACACAACATTGAATATTGCTATTTCAGATAAATCCCATGAAAAATTTCACTGACACTCCCAGCAGAGACAACGATCCAGAGGCCTCCTTCTTCCCTCTCTTCTTTTTTTACTGATAAATTAGCAGTAACTTTATGAGCTAACGATGAGAGACAATAAAAAAGGGAACTTGTTGGGATAGTGCAGTCATCAAAAGAAGTGAAAGGGCGAGAAAACGACATATTGTTGACAGACACACACATCCCCTTTCCTTTTCTTCTTGTAAGATAAAAAATTATACTACCCTAATTATAAGATCTAATTAACTTTCTTTGGAGAGATTAAGGAAGTTAAATAAATTACTTAATCATTTAATATGTTGTATATTCTTAGACTATATATTAGTTTAACTAATTATTTTGAAAATAAAAATAAAAATAAAAATACTCTAAAGTAATTTAATTAGCTTCCTTAATCTCTCCAAAAAAATCAACTAGGTCTTATAATTAGGACCGGATGAAGTAGCATTATTTGTTAACTATGTTTTCTGTATATATCCTCACAAGAATACTACTCCTTCCAATCCTAATTATTAGACTGGATGTTTTTTTCTTGGATAGATTAAAGAAACTAAATAAATTACTTAATCATATCATATGTTATGTATCTTTAGATTACATATTATTTTATTAGTTAAGCTAATTAATTTGGAGAAAAAATAAAAATAAAAATAATCTAAAATAATTCAATTAGCTTCCTTAATTTCTCCAAAAAAATTAGCTTCGCTTAGAACCCAAGGGAGTATTTTGTTGTTCTTACCTCTGTTGGCAGGTGAAGTAACAAGTAAGCCTTTCCATAAGAAGTGATTTTATTTTTGTTTTTGGGTTAAAGGGTATTTTTGACTCGGTAGTTTTCATTGAGGGTTAATTTTGTCCGAAAATTTCTAAAATAAAGCAATTTTACCTTGACCATTATCCCAATTAATTTTAATTGTTAGTTGATTAAATATACTGAACTGACAGTCTACATATCATCAACATCATTTTTGTTGAAATGCAAATTTATTCCGGAAATCCATGTGTCATCTACCTTCATCTTTTCTCAAAGTTAGATTTAAAACTTCTAGGGCAAATTTGTATTTTAATAAAAATGATGTGAATGATATATGAATTATTAGCTCAACATATTTGGACTTTGGTTAACTAACGGTCAAAATTAACTAAAATAATGATTAGGACAAAATTGCCTCCCAAAATACTTTGAGGACAATTTCCATAAGTGAAAACATCAGGTCAAAAATGCCCCCCTTAACCCTTTGTTTTTATATATGTACTTAAATAGCTAATTTAAAAGCTGCCAAGAGTTCTTAATTTTCGTCATATATTTCATAAGACATTCGTTATTTAATTCTGAATCTAGATATTTTGCCAGGAAGAAAAAACTCAGGAGGGAAAAAGCATACAGACGCGGGGCACGGAACGTCGTAGTAGTGAGGACATTTGTAATAGAAGCTAGAAAGACGATTTATTAAGAGAGTTGGGTGTGTACTTGATTAGCCAGTGAGAGAGAGAGATTGTATATGCTCTTACCCATTCGTGTAGTCTGAATCAACTTAAACATTGAGGAGGACCACTTTCTCTTTCTCACTTCTCACTCTGCAGAATCCCTGAGACAGATATAAATAAAACAGCCAATAAAGTAATAAAGAATCGACACCAAACTAATGGTACCATATATGGTCCTTCGAGGATACAGGGAAGGAACCAATACTTTTTTTTTTTTTGCTCAAAAGGGAACCAATACTTTACCAAAGAAGTTGGGATCATCATTTGATCCTAGTCTTTTAAAAAAACTTGAGAATTCATTCATCAACAAACGTACGTACATGGGTTGATCTGATCCATATATACATGTAAATATTAATAAAGTAATAAGAGAGAACCGTGAGAAGGAAAGGCCTGAGCAGAGAAGAACAAGTACTGTGACAGTAGAGGTAAATCTGTCATACCAATTTTTTTTCTTTTTTTAAAAAGGCAATATTTTTATTTAATTTATCTATCTGACCTAATAACTCTCTCTGCAGTGCAACTTGTCAAGACGAGTATGACATTCACAATAGTAGATAGATGCGTCAAAACAGATCTTCTGATGATGAGCAGCACGGTTAAAAAAATTAACAGCCTCTCTATCTGAAAGGTCAATAAATTTTCATACACGCTGTCTTGTACTGGGTTAAGCAGCAAACAAAAATTTGAATCCATGGACGCACCAATAACCAATAGAGAGAGGACAAATTAAAGCAATTCCACACCAACACACACACATTGTTTGATAAGTTTAAGAATATAACTACCCTAGCCAATAGGATTATTATATTAATAATACTGTTAATCTGTTATGGATGTAAGGTTTTAAGGGTCTTGTCAGTTGTCACACGTAATTAGGCATTGAATATAATCCTCTTTTCCCATTCCTGTCTCTCCTGGGAGTATGATGGAAACATGCAAAACAGCTAGCTAGGTGAATATGGGTTAAAAAAAATTTACGTTGCCAGCCTCCAAAAACCTTTATCTTCTTCAAGTACTGTTTAACTAGATGGATCTTCCTTTTGATGCTAGCATTATATGCTGTACGGGCCTGGTGAAGCATGCTAATCGATCAAACAAGATAGATCACCCACATCAATAATTGAAAACGATGCGAACCAATAATGATTGAATATGATTGTATGCTAACTAATTAAAAAGGTAGTCCTAATATTTTTATTAATTATACCCTTCCGCCAATCACGTACGTATAGGCCGACCATCGTTACGTTATCATCAAACAAAAATACAATCTTTTAGTCTTAGGGCTTCGCCGTCTTCTGTTTAATTTCTACAAGGCAAAACCACTTGACTAAGACAAATATTCAAAGATGTTTATTGTGTACTCCCTCAGTCCCAAAATATAAGTTTCAAATTAACGAGTATGTCTTAAAATATAAACTTCAATTTAGTTTTGTCAAAACATTTATTACGCTTTATTTTAACTTTACCCTTTAATTGTATTTGTTGAATTTATTTCCCTCTTTCACTTATCGGCCTATTTAAAAATAAATACATAATTAGAAAAAATATATATTTATTACTCCTTAACTAATTTTAAGTATTATTGTGTCATGAATAATGTTAATTAAATCCGATCAGGTCATCCGGGCATATATCGCAAGTTTCATTATTTCCCTGATTATGGACATTAAGTTACTCTTTAAAGCACTTCTCAGGTTCTACATATACATATTTAAAGGT
Source organism: Acacia pycnantha (assembly GCA_025563575.1). Taxonomy (NCBI): domain Eukaryota; kingdom Viridiplantae; phylum Streptophyta; class Magnoliopsida; order Fabales; family Fabaceae; genus Acacia; species Acacia pycnantha. The sequence goes on from JAMWYP010000013.1 coordinate 484,617, forward strand.
TTTCATGTATAATTAGTCGTAAAAACTGTTTTTTTAATATGATTTACAGTGTACGGAAAAGTATGATAAAAGAATTTGTCTCAACTTGCTTAAGTGTGTTTTTAAAAGGTTAAGTCAAACTGACACTAAATTTAATAATGCAGAATGGCGAGCACATTAATATATTTACAAGTGAAACCAAAAAATTAAGTGAAGGAGGTACTTTGAGAAGTAGCAAAGGCAGTCTCAGACTTTGTGGCTTTGTCAGGGGCTTCAGTTTCTCAGATTGATGATAAGCCCCAATTGTCCTTAGATCAGTCCTCCCAGACCCCACCCTCTCCCTCCCTCTCCGTTTATAGGATCCACCCCCACACCCCCACATCTCCATCTTCCTCCTCCTTCCTCCTTCACATTCTCTCTCCTTCTCTCTTTCTCTCATGGACAAAGCTGCAGAAACTAGTAGTAGTAGAGAGACACATGACTTCATGAACGTCGATTCTTTCTCTCAGCTTCCCTTCATCCGCCCTTCCCCTTTTACTAAAGAAAAGCCCATCAAGCTCTTCGGCATTGAATTCGCTTCCCCCGAAGCCACTGCCACCGCCACCGTGCCGCCCACAGACGATTCCGAATCCGCCGAAGACTCAAGCGGTGGGAAGGACAACAACAGCGAGACTAACCGGAGATTCGAATGCCATTACTGCTGCAGAAACTTCCCAACTTCCCAAGCCTTAGGTGGCCACCAAAACGCTCACAAACGAGAGCGCCAACACGCCAAACGAGCCCATCACCTTCACATGTCTGAAGCTCAAGTCTATAGCCTTGTCAACTACAGGTCTTCTCCAACTTCAACGTTAACCAGCCCAATGCCTGCTACTACTTACCCAGCTTCTTCTGCTAGGTTTTATGGAAGCCCATATCCTCGTCACCACCACAATCCCATCAATGGAAGCCCCTTGGCCTTGTGGCGAATCCCCACCCTCCAAACTAACCCTACTTTCAATCATCGTGACCGTTCGTTGAATCCATTGCCCTCGTTTGACGGCGACGATGTCAACAAGAACATGAGGGCCTCGTCGCTGCAGCTTGCGGCCGGGTCTGCTTCACCGTTGCAAAACCGGTACGTCGTCCATGACTCCAAACCCGGTGTCCAGGACCATGTGAGTTTGGATCTTCATCTGTAACACCAATTATATAATTATAATAACTTTTGAGTTACTTTGGGGTTGATCGGCCCTCTTTGGATATTAATATTAAAATTGCCACTTTTTTCTCTGATGAAGTTTTATTATGACGTGACAATTTTAAGATGATCCTCAAATTTATATATATTACTTCATTTCTAATTATCATTAATTCACATTAACAGTATATACTTTGTCCCTTTTAAGCATATATATAATGGTAGCAATTAATGTATATATATCACGTTAATCTCTGCAAGAATTGAGAAAACGTTTACACATGTGGAGAGCTAACATGATGTAAAGAATAGAAGACAGTTGGGGGTTATGAGATAGGGTGGGTTTGTGGAAACACGTGTGCGAAAATCATGAAATGTACAGACAGATGGGGGTTATGAGATAGGGTGGGTTTCTGATTCGATGCAATGTGATTGAGAAACGTCATGATGATAAGTTTTGATGCGGTCTGATCCAAAATATTGCGCAAAAGATATTGATATTTCCATGCCATTTGCAGCTCCCCATGCTTCAGATTTATGTTTTTTTGTTGTTATTAATTATTATCCCTCATTTTCAAAGCAACTTACAGAGAGAGCAAAGAGGGAAACAAGTTATATAGAGAGAAAAATAGAACTGTGTTATGGATATGTGTCTATCAACTTTATATTATGTCTTTTGCATCTAGCTAAGATATAAGCTGGAACCTTCTCCTATGTATGACGAGACCTGAGGCTTAGGGGACAAAATGGGTACCGCCAAGACCAGTTAAAAGGCGCACTCTCGCTCTGTCTTCTTTTCTCCGAGTCAATAAATGGATCTATCAAATTAAAGCTAGGAACATGTTCCGCAGAATCATGTGTGCATGCTCCTATCTGACGATGTTCATTACGGTGACAGTTTGGGTTGACCGGAGTTGAAACAAAATTTAATGATACAAAAATGGGTTTGCCGTGTTGGGAAAAGATCTAATGGTTAGAATAAGAATTGATAACAATGGGGTATCATCGTCTTTGACAGAAGTTATAATAACTCAGTTGAATTTTTATTGATGTCTGACTTGATCGATATAAGTGTCCCAACACAACTTGGAAGGGCATGGATCATGACTTTACATATATCTCCTTTACAGACAAAAAAAGAAAGAGAGCACTGAAGCTTAAACGAGGCAGTGGTACCAACGACCAAGGGGCTTTTATGGATTTAAAATGACAAAACCATCCCCTCGAAAAGGATGTGTCTTCCTTTTTTTCCTAAGACTTTAAGGAACATATGAACATGGTAGTTAGACTGCCATCTTTATTTTCCCACCTTCTGTACCTTTGCTTTTATATGTCTGATACATATAGAGAGAGAGAAAGAGAGCTGTTGGGTGGGTTAGTTTTGATGAGTTAAAAAAGTGGGACTGGGTGATTCCTTCTCTAGGGAGAAGAGGACTTGTTCTCCTTAACAATACATTAATAGTTAGTACTTAGTACTGATGGATATCTGTCAACTTTACTCTTCTGTCATTGCGGCAGCACAAAGGGACTGGGTTATATATATATAACGATCAACGCTACCAATGTTAAACTTACCTAAAAAAATTCAAAGGAAAATGCATTTAATTACCAAATTGATGCTATGGATTTGACCCGCAATGTAATACCAACTTGTAGCCAGACTTTCTACTTCGACCAATTTCCCCCATTCATCACCTAGTTTTCAAATCATAGTCAAAAGTTCCAGGACAACGATTTTTGGTTTTCTTCTTCAGAAATTGAAACATGCGTTTTAAAAAAAAAAGAAAAAAGAAAAAAAAAAATCTTCACAGTCCTCTCTTGGAAGTCTTCAAGATAAATTAACCGTAGAGTATTAACAACAAATGCTTAAGAGTCTCAGAGTTTAACATGTTGCTACTTCTGCTCCCCCAAAAAAAAAAATCCCAAACAGCCAAGGCATCTAAAACTATTTTGTTATGGAGCATTAATTTTCAGATATGATCCCATAAAAAGATATTGATTTCCTAAAACGTATGTGCCACTGAACACCGGGCAAATGCGTAGTAGAGAACATTTAAATAAAATAAATTTCTTGATTAATAGGATATGTGGAAAGACAATTTATAAGTTATCAGGCGAATTGCTGTGTATCAACGGACTTTCCTTTTGAAATTAAGGGAGCAAGATCTCCTCCTCTGTGCTCGTTCTCTTTGGTTGAAGAGATGATTGCTGATTAACCCTCTTTTGGACAAACACGGCATGCGTCTTTCCCAATTCTTATATCTTACAAGTCTAGAATTATAGATCTCCGTTTGAAACTGTGCAATACCTCCCGAGTCCCTGACCAATACCACCCCTTATAAGATCCACTTTAATTAAAAAATTCAACTATAAAATAAATCTTATACTAAGAACCAGAGGTGATAGTTTAGCAACATGGCAGAGCATCTAAAGACCAGATGTACTCCCTTGAGAAACCCTAATCAGAAAACATCACTCAACTCATCAATATTACCACAAGTTTGATATCTCTGAGTCTCAATCTTAAAAATTGATCAAATTGTCGCATGAATGTATTACAATTTGAATTTCGCGATAAAACAAGAGATAAATAAAAGCAAACCAAATGACAAACGATGATAAATCCCACAATACTGCTGCCGCACTATTAATGTCAACCAAACTATAGACCCCACAAGTAAATGCAACATAGAAAAGCGTGTGGGGGGAAGAAAAGCAGAAAGAGACAGCAGTGTAAGAGCCTCTGAATTAGCATTTAAAAACCATATTTACGTAAGTCAAGATAAAACTCCTATCACATACTCACCTCGTAGACCGTAAATCACGTAAGAAAAATAACTTCAATTGTTAATCCAAACAGACACCTTACGCAGAAGAAGACATACTCCCTCTAGTCTTTATTATAAGGCACTAATTAACAATTCTCACAAACCAATAAAAACAGTTAAAGTCAATGAAGTTGTCCTACAATTTAAGTAACTTCCAATATTACCCTTACTAATTGCACTAAACTCTAATATTATATGATTATTACTCTTACCTACTATCCTTATTAATTAGGGGTATATATGAAAAAATAATAATTAATGCTCCTTGAGAATAAGCAAGAGCCTTATAAAAAAGATCAAATACACTTACTAGTTGGTGCCTTATAATAAAGACCAGAGGAAGTACATTATGATTAGGACCACTTGCTCTTTATTTCCAGAGCGAAGAGAGGAAAGAACAGTGGAATTTAAGAACCATCGGCCCACCTCTACAGTTTCTGCACGAGGTTGACAGTTTATACAGTAGGCCTCAAGCTACCTGCACAGACGGCACATTTTAGAACACAGGCAAGATCCCTTCCCTTTTTTATATCCCATTGGGAGCAGCCGTTGGTTAACAACGTCGCTATAAACGCCAAACTATGTGCCTTTCACAACATGTTGGTCAGGACCAATGTCAAACCATCTTTGCTTTTAGATGACTACTAAAAAAATATTGAACACAATCAGCTACCAATAAATATCCCTGCAACTAATCTTCGGTGACGAGCTGCTCATTAATGGATTCATATGTTCATATAGGACCACGGACCACCAGGTCAGTGCAACTTCACTTTCCCTTCACCTTCAGTAGAGCCAGCCTCATTTAATTTGATGTGATAACCACCTACAGAAATCAATTTATGCCTTCGCACAAGTCCCAAGGCAATTACCCATCTATGTAAATTGGACTTTAGAATGCTTACTTGCCAGCATTTCAGCACCAACCAGTTGCGGCCTCAGGAAGGCAGCAAACGGGAGCCATTTGCTGCAAAGAATGATGCTACTTTTATAATGTCTGTCTTAACAACAATGAATGCCTAATTACGATTAGACCTACTAGGAAACACAATTAAACTTGATTTTACCGCCAGTCAAGCATCAGATGACCAGCAAAATTTCTCTCTCTCTTCTTCTTTTTTTTTAAATAGGCCCCACCTACACAGTGGAGCAATATTGTGAATGCAAGAGTTGTATTGACAAGCCTTGCTTTGCATCAAAACAATATGCTCCATAAATTCCGTACTAACTATTGCCCCAAAAAATAACACCTCAAAATATTTTGGATGGTGGGGTAGATGGTAAAAGTGGCAGCACGATCAAATATTACCCCAGCAGGTAAAGGGGAGGGGGAAAAATCTGCCTAAACATGTTCAAACAACGAAAGTCCATTTTCTAGCTCAAAATTGATGGAGGTAGAAGCTCTCTGCGGTCAGAAAATAGAAGGTATGACACTGGTAACTGGTAGCAGGAGGCCACTGCAATTCCAGTATCAAGAAGTGATACCTCAACTGTAGCACGGAAATTCAAGTCAGGAGCTATTCCTACAAAAAATAGTCTAGTAGTCTAAACATACTGTACATAAAGATAGTCTCTAGGAATCAGCTAATTAACTTGTTTTACACTTGGTACAGGGAATGATTTTCATGGACATGAAAATGAGCATTTATAGCTTAAATAATTGGAACTTTACAGGCCTTTGTCAAGTTTGGTATGGCATGAAAATTAATAATACCTCTATTCTTATGTTTGATTGGGCTAACATAATACAAGATTAGAAAGGAATGTTCAGAATAAGACTATAACACCCTTCTATATAGTGGAAGAGGATTCTCTCCTCATCTTTTTTCTCCATATCCCTCATCAGCCCCATCTGGGCTTTTGATTGGGAAGAAGAGAGAAAATAAAGTAATAATATGACTTTTTAAATTGATTAGACGGATATAATTTAGAGATTATGAGGGCTAATGAAAAAATGACGATGAGAGTAACCCAACCCTTATATAGTACGTGATTATCTTATGAAAGGACCAAGCAATTATTCACCATACCATCCTAACAAAAGAAGCAGCATTGCATCAAAAATATTATGGAAAGGCAGGAGTTCTCAAGTTTTTTGGAATGAAAATTCCCAAAGAATTTGAACAAGTCTTGTTCTAGCAACCAAAATGCAGATATGAGAATTTCCTTTCCGTTCTGAACTCTACATTGGAGGATGCTAGCAACCAAGTAGGGCAATAGAACAGGTGAAAAAGATGAAAAGACAAACAAGGCGTTCAGGTATTAATCTGTTCTGAAGCAAATCCATTTAAGTATATCATATACCAACCTCCTTAGAAATCTGATATGCAGAGAAAGGGAATCATTTAATTTCTGACAAACAAACAGCTCAAAGGACTTCAAAAACAAGACCGTAAGTGTCCAGCACATATTGGGCACTTTAAATTTTGTCGTGTTACCATGTCCATCTCCGATTCATGGGTCAGTATTCAAGATTCCAAGAACCTGGCCAATGATAAAAGTCCCTTAAGAAGATCCGCTTTGCAATTCAACCTTATCAGTAAAATAACCATTACAGGCAGTTCATGTGATCTTTCTTTGCTTTCTTTCTCAGCCTCTTTCTGAAAACGTTACCAATTATACGATCACATACTCCTATTCAGATTATGATTATCTACGCCGCTCTTTCAGATTATGAGCATTGTAGTTATCTTCAATATGTCGGGTGAGAAGAGAGATTCCATAATGTGAGGCACTTGAGGCAGCATAATAAGATGTCACAGTGAGTTGAGCAAACTTTGGAAGCACATAACCTACAAATTCCACATACCATCTGAATTAGTCAGGACTCATGAGTCTCTGGAGATTGTAACATCACTGCAATAAGCTATAGCTCTTCAACATTACAGTCAGTTTGATAATGAATGGGTGACATAGCTTCTTTAGCTTGAACCTAGAAATCCCTCAGACACGACTGAGTCGCATTGATTCAAAATAGATCTTGTTCTATCATTGATCTATAATAGATAGAGAAGGATTTATTCAATCACATAGTTTGGGCTACAATAGTATGTCGTCTTTGGGGCATACCAAAAGGGCCAATGAATAGGGATTTCCCAACAGGGCTAGGTCATTTGGGACAAGTAGATCATTTATAATGAAGAGGATGAACTTTGAGAGAATGAATTGGACTATTAAAAAATGGACTAAACAAACTATTAAACCAAACCAAAAGTATCAGTAGATCTAAAACCGCACAATGCCAATTTCCTGGCACTACATGCTGACAGCAAAATCCTATCAAAGGAAGTAAGACTAAAAGCCATACTCAACGCAGACACAGTCAGCACTAAACCTCTTACTGATATTTAACTTAAAACAAATGATGAAGCTTGACCTAAAATGAATAATAAACAAAACTCAAGAAAAAACTAAATAGAGCATGGACCCCAACTCAAACCAAAGGGAAAAAGATTAAAGACCATGAGGGGACTGAAATTCCTCAGGATCCATCTGAGAAGAAGTCATTTGTCATTTTCTGCCTGGCTTCTGGATATCAATATCTGGGGTTAATAGTTCATGCCTGTAAACTGTAATGAGTGATAGAAATTAAACCTAATAAATAGGCAGGTACAAGCATTTACCTCCAAATGCAGCACTTGCACCTGAATATATAAGCAATGGAGGGAGCTGCGAACAAAGGAGGAACAAAATGTGTTAGCTAAAGAAAGTAAACAAGAAACATGGAAAAGGCACTGTGCTGGGTGCAAAGAACGAAACATGACAAGTTCAATGACAATAGCATTCTACGCATCAACATTACTGCAAGGTCACTAAAGCTCAATATTTGTAAAGGAAACTCAAAAGGTAAAATAAAGCATGCATACCCCAACTAGGAAAGGAAGCCACTTTGGTCCCTTCAGACGATTTTGTAGGTATGGGATCCCTGCAGTCAAAGATTAACAAGCAATATCAGCAAAAGGATGCCTACAATAAAGTGGGGGACAGAACCAGCAATACCTGTGTTAAAACCATGAACTGCACTGAGCATACCACCCATACCCGAGCCAGCCTAATTAATACGAGTAAGAAACAAGATATAACATAAGGCAACAAGATTATTCATAATATAATGAAACGTTCCATGATAAATGAGGGACAGTACAGTAAGGAGCACAGCACTTTTCCAATCCCCAGTAGGAGTCTACGGCCACAATTGGAACCATGTATACACTCAAGGCTATGCTAATATTCCAATAATTTGAACAGGCAACAAATGACAATTAATTGCGTGAAGTGGGAAAAGAAATCGACAAGATTAAGCTAATAAAAATATATGTATACACTCAAGGCTAAGCTAACACTTAGCAATAAAAATATCATAATTTAAAATTTCTACTTTATTTTAACAAATAATAAAACAACCCCAGGTCTTGCATTGTTTACTCACCACAGCAGTCGCATCATGCAAGACAGAAGAGATTGTCCATTCAGCTTTTTCCTGAATCCACGTGATCACATAATTAGTTGACAGATTTTTTTTACAACGTAAATTCATCAGAATTCTGCAAAGAGAATAGTAGACATACAGAATTAAGGTTTAAAAGGGAGAGGCAGCGTGGGCAACGAGGGGAGCCAAGGCCAGGGTTGATGGTAGGATCATGGTGGAGATTGCCAGTTCTTAGCTTTTCTTCATACACTTCTCGAGTTCCCATTATCTAGATCACTTTATTGCCCGGGAGTTGCGTACGTGCAAACCAAGTGAGAAAAAACTAAAATTAAGATGAACTTTTTTTCCCTGAGAAAAATATTTTGTTGGTGTTGTGTAATTAGTGTCAAACATCCCAATCAAACTATTGCTGTCTGGACTCGGGACTGTTTTGACGCATTTCACTTCACTACCACTGCTTAACCCTTCCACAAATAAAAATAAAAATTCCCAGCATATATTCCAGCCATCATCGAGTGTTTGTTCAGTTTCTCGCTGTAAAACTTCATCATCTGCACCTCCATTGCAGCTAAACAAAATCATTTGCTATTTTCGCGAAATCCAAAAACACATATCGTCAAAACCTTGAAGCAAGAAAATGTCTATTTTTTGGCCCTCATAATCAGCCATGATTTTTCTGTGCGGGTATTAGGTTAGCAATTGTCTCCCACCCCCAAAAAAAAAAAAAAAAAAAAATAATAATAATAATAAAATAAAAGCAAATTACTTCTGCCGCCGCAGATTAATTCAAAAGGATTTCTGCGACTCTGTGCGTGTGTTAGAGGAGGAATTAATTCAAAAATGGCAGGGATTCTGTCTGTTAGAATTATATTGGGAGTAAGATCAGCCACTTGGGTAACTGCCAATCTAATTTAAATAGCTTGACTCTTGGCTAATAGTTCCGAAAAGAAAAAAGCATAAAGACCACATCTCTAACTCTTTCATACTTAATATGGAGATTGAATAAAATCAAAATCAATCAAAATTTGTAATTATAATGGCTGGCTACCAATTCAATCATGCAATAATCTCAGCTGTTATATGGAGAATGAAAGGGTAAATACCTCGTCAAGCAAGTCCTGTAGCCTTCAAATTCGGTCAGCAGCCTGCTCAACTATCCTTCCTTTTTTTAGGTGACAGAAATGACGAAGGAGCGTCTGCAAATATGTCATTTGAATGCAGCAACCGAGGGTGGAGTTATTTAGCCTATCAATATTGGAAAGAATAAGGAAAACGGAGTGGAGAAATCGCTGATTGCATCCCTTACTTGCGAGCATGAATGACGAAAGAAATAGGAGAAGAAGCTTGAATAATTCAGCCGCAGGAGCAAGGCACCGCAAACGCAGCAGCGACGAGAGAAGAGGTGAGAAGGCGGGTTGAAAGACAAATTGATGAGTTCGTGCGATCTAATCCTTGAGTAGCTTCATCGATTATTTTTACCTGCCCTCCATCCTGAAATTTCTGTGCATACCGATCACAGGGCCACGGAAAGAGCTGACATGGGGAATTGATAAAACCCCAGTTAAAATTCTAAAAAGAGAACAGCTATTTATTTGCTTCCTGCACTTGCCACTTGTTACCTGAGGAACGAACCTGCGGATTAAAAGTTTAAAACACAGCTGCTCTTTAGGTTAAGCATAAATAGTAGAAGTATCTTTTTGGGTTAAAGTCAGGTTCTTAAAGCCGATCGAGGTATGTGGTTAAGAGTTATTGAGTCAGATAGGAAATCACACCGGAACCAGTCTAAGGTTAAACCGACGACAAAGTAAAAAATTTATGGTTATTTATATAAAATTAAGTAAAATTTAAAAAAAATGAATTAATTATTATTTTTTAATTTAGGTTAAGTATCACTTTTGCTTCGGAAGATTAAGCTTAGGAGTACTGGGTATCCGGAAGTTTTTCTAAGAGCAATTTTATCCTGAAAATTGACAAACTGTAGCAATTTTGCCCCTCTATTAATTTTGACAGTTAAGTTTAACTAATATGCACATGTAGCACCAAAGCTTGCCATCTCATCTTTCACATCAATATGTCTTCCTCTCTCCCTTGTTGTGAAGTCCTACATCGACTGAAAAGGCGAACGAAGCATGCCTTGTAAGGATGTAGATACCTTTTCCTTGTGGACACGTTTTGATGGGCCTAACGAAGTCCAGTCGGCTGTTACAGTTGGTATCAGAGCCGGGCTTGAAAACGAAGCAATTACTGATAACACAGCCACGGCTTCCCTTTCCCACTCTAGTGAAGTAGGCTAACAAGTCTCAAATGAAGATCTGAGCTCGTAGATTTGATGCCTCTTTAGAATCCTCACCTACGTCTCTAGCTTCTCCGTGTACCTACCCTCCTTCCATTTCCACAGATCTATGACCATAACCCCTGTGTTTCAAAAAACAACGCCTCACAGACTAGGTTTAACCAGAATTTGGGTGTGAAGTAGTTGGTGAAATTGGTGTGATAAACTCAAGCGCACCCAAAACGTGTTCTCCTAAATTGATATTCCAGAGCTTCGCCACGTCATCCATCAATATCATGTTGGAGTCAAAGTAGATTATGTGATGGATGCCAGCCAGCAAGAGATCGACCAAATACATCCTTGCTTGACGAACGGAATTTAGGATCTTTCCACTAACGATGTTTAAGTCAAAGCTGGTTGGTCGAAGCTCTTCCATTATGATAGTGAAGGAGAGAGATGAAGATAAGTAAATGAGGGAGAGAGGTAGACAAATATGAGGAGATGTGATACCACGTCATATTGGCTCAGTGATATGGATGATCAGGTGGTAAGCATTGGGTATCACATGTAATATCATTTAAACTTAACAGTCAAAATTAACGGAGGGGTAAAATTGCTACGTTTTGTCACCCTGGGGCAAAATTGCTCTTTAAAAAAAATTATGAATACCACAACTCCTCAGCGTAAACTTTCGAGACAAAATGGATACTTAACCCTTCTAATTTTAAAAAGGTTGAACCGGTCAAACCATTCCAACCTACCGAATCAATTAGCCAATTTCCGACTCAAACCGGCCGGTCCGGTTCTGATAACAATGGTTAAAGTGCAATCCCCTAGAGTTGCAATTTTTATCCTGAAATATTTCTTGACGCAATTTCCATCCCCATGTATTTTTTTTTTGTTGCAATTGGAACCTTATCTAACATATCAAAACATTTGACTATTAGTTGACTTAATTTTGCTTATGTGGCATGCCAAATGGCTGCCATCTCATTTGTTTTTTCCAACTCACTTTTTTCTTTGATTAAGATTACCTAAGAAGCACCAGGTATGAAATAAGAAATTTAAAAAAAAAAGAGAAAAAAAACATATTAAAAGGGGATGAGGATGAACAAAAAAACCAGACAACACCAGCACTTCTTGACAGTCAAAATACACCTAAAGCGAATTAAAAGTTTGTTTAAAACCATCTCATAACACGAAAGAAAATAATGCAAATTCAAACATTTCTGGAGGTTCTGATGCTTCCTTTGCCCTGAAATTCTACAAAATCTCTCAACAAATCGTCCAAATTAAGGATTTCAAGAACACCGACTTACCCCTCTCTGGCACCACAGACCCATTGGTTTAGTTTGTAAAGCTCATCAATCTGATAAACCCAAGAACTAACGAGCCAAGAATCCAAATCACAGAACAAATTCACACAATACCAATTTCTTAAACAAAGAAATCAAAAGAAAAAATGCAAAAATAAAAATAAATTAACCCCGAAACAATTCTGAGATTGAATCGTTGAAGAAGAGGCCAATGATGAAGGCTGGGTTCATCATCTCCAATAGTCACCATTGCCATCAAGCACCAGAACTTTGAACCCCAACTAAAACTTTATCGCAGATGCCAAAGCTTGGGTTCATCACCGCCGCTACTCCTCCATGAATGTCGATCGCAAAGCTCCACCATGGACGTTCGTTGTACAACTCCTCCATGAACGTTTGTCATCCATCTTAATGAAATCCTTGAAGAAGAAGAAGAATAAGAAAAATAATATCCATTATAAGGAAAACGACAAAATCGGCGATGATGCTCGGTCACCACCGTTCTTCCTCTACCACAATTTTCCTTCGTAATCGAATAGCTTAAGCCCTCCAACATCGGTCTTCCTCCCATCTTGAAAAACTTACCACCATCAGATCTGAGAGGAGGATGAGCAATGGTAGTAAGGGAGGGTGACGGTGACGAATGGCATAGACTAATAGTGAGGGTGTTGATTGTGAGTAGGGGTGGAAACAAGCCAAGTGGCCTATGGCCTGGCTTGGTCAAGCTTGACCTATCAATATGAAAGGTCAGGCTAATGCCTATATAAAATATTGTTTTCTTAATAGGCCAGGCCAAAGTTTATTGAAAGGCCTGTCAGGCTGGCTTTAGCCTGTCAAATTCTTTTAAAAAAAAATAGTAGGGTAAAAAAGTAATTGACCATCTCCCCCTAACCCTGATCTTGATTCTTTAGACTCAATGTGTCGATTCCACTATCGTTGAGAGATTGACAAACGCGTCACACGACTCTCCTTTCTTGGTCCAAGTATCCACCGTCGACCTTCAGTCCATCGCATGCTGCGGCCTCCCTCATAATCCCTCCTGACACATTTTGTGACTCCACCAGGTACCCTACCCGTTGCAAAATTGTGCTCGGTAGTAAAAACGATGCCATTTTTTACTTTGGTGGCATATTGCTTCGAAGGTCCTTATCCTAGTCTCAAATATTCTTGAACCAAGTGGATTCCTATCTACAATCTCCATTCTCTCTGTCTTAGCCCACCATTGGAGCTCTCAAGGATTGTAGCTTCCTCGCTGGCCTAAATATCGAGTTCTTATCAGACGCCTTGAACGATGTGCAAAATCTCAATGACTTTTGTTTTCCTCGCACAACCCTCCTCTCTTCGTCCCCCCCCCCCCCTCTCTCTTTGTCAAGTAAGTATTTGGTGTTTTTTAGTTTGTTTATTTCTTCTTACAATTTGCTTCTCAACTTATCCGTTCTTGTGATTTTCTTCTCAACTTACCTGTTCTTGCAATTTGCTTATGTTGTTCTTTTCTTACGATTTTGTTCTCATTTTCATTTGCTTCGCTGGTTATTTCTTTTGGTTCATTTTGCTCTAGGATCGCCACCGATTTCTCCAGTAAATCGTGAAGCCAAAACTCACCAAAAGTCTTAAAATTATAGGTCTCTTTAACAGGTCAGGCTTAAGCAAAAAAAAAAAAAAACAAATAATAAACCTATAACAGACTACAGGCGAGGCTCAAACCATCCAATTACAAAACAAGCTTGGCCTGACCTAGCATTTTAGAAGAGAAATGTGACAACGGGTAAAAAAATAAAAATAAATAATGGGTCCACTTTTTTGAACACGTGGCACTAATTTTTGGGGCCCACATGATAATTTTAATTCCATTTAACATTTCTGTTAGCTATGGTTCCAATTGCACCAAAATAAATACGTGGGAAGGAAATTGCACCAAGAAATACTTCAAGACAAAAATTGCAACTCTCTAAAAATTTTGGGGGTGGATTGTAGATTAACCCTACCTTTTTTATTGAACAACTCTTAAAAATTTTAAATAAAAAAAGATATTTTCATTGATTATTCAATTATTTGTTAAAAATTATTACATTATTGATTGAAAATATTATTTTTTACATGATCTTCTAAACTTTAAATTATACTTGAGTAAATTTTGGCCAGGAAAATTGCTGCTATGTCTTAATAAATCCCATCACATTATAATCTCATTGCTTCTTCTTTTTTTTATTGATCAAGGGTTTTCCCATTGAAGCCTAGAGGGTAAAGGGTTCTCACCTACTCTCTCAACAAATATGCATTCTAGGATTTAGTATTGAAAGTGGAGTTGAATCACCAAGAGGGGGGTGAATTGGGGATTCTAAAAACTTTTCGTTTTGCTCTGTTTTTGAACACTAAAACAAAGCTAGACAGAGGAGAGGGAAGAGAAGCAAGACACAAGGAATTTATACTGGTTCGGTCCAACCTCTTGACCTACGTCCAGTCCCCAGGCTCTCTGGGATTTTTCACTATCACAATTGATTACACACTCTGTAACTCAAGAGTAATTCTCTCACTAGAACTTACTCCCCCTTACAAGTTGCAATCAATATCTCAACCTCCAAGTCCCCTGACTTGAGATTCTTACAATGAATGTTTTACAATAAATGAACTCTCTCTAAGAGTGGATAAAGATAATCACTGAAGTACAATGTATCAAAGGATACTTTTACACAAGAAAACTCAAAGAGTAGTTGGAAACTTGAATGATTTTCGTTTTCTACAGATTGGTTGTTGAGAAGAATTGAATGCAGCTCTATTTATACAAAGAGTGCATTAAATGATCGTTGTAATCTTCAATATGACCGTTGTCAACATTAAGAGTGGATTAGTTGAAGTTTTGGTCTTCTTCTCTCTCTACTCTTTGGTTAATCCAGCTGCACAGAAGTTTATGCTTGACTTCTTGAATTTTAATCCGTTGGAAGAGCAGCTATTGGATGTGGAAAGGAAACATTAACCCCTTTACAACGTGTGTAGAATGATTGTCCAAAAGGATGCAAGTTTTCTGGACTTTGCATTTAATAAACTGACATCACTTTATGCTTTATGCTAATGCTTCATTTAATTCTCTTTAAATCATCTAAAACTCACTAACAAACTGATTAAACATAGTTTAGAAATAGTAATAAGTGATGATATGAAGTATTAGATTCAAACATAAAGATTTCACAAATTCGTCCAGTTAGAAATTCAAAACCAGCAACACAAACTTGAGTTTGTTTATCAAAACTGGAGTTTTCATTTTTCATTAAAGGCCTAAACTCGAGTTTCCAAAATCAAACTCGAGTTTTCTTCATCCAAAGAAGAATGTCGTGATTTGGTCTTTGAAGTAGGTTTTGAGAAGAGTTCAAAACTCGAGTCATTAAGTGACAAACTCGAGTTTTGGACTTTTTGATGAGAAACAAGTTTAAGTCCGAAATCTTAAAACTGGAGTTTCCATATCAAAACTGGAGTTTTCAAAAGGTTCAAATTTAGCAGAGCTCTCTGCTTGGCCTAAACTCGAGTTTGCAAAGTGAAACTCGAGTTTCCATAAATCTGAAAAATGGAAACTTCTCTGCTTATTCAAAACTGAAGTTTTCAAATTAAAACTGAAGTTTTCAAAACTTTAGAAACTTTGAGTTATTCTCTGTAAGACCTAAACTCGAGTTTTCAAAACTAAACTCGAGTTTCCTCATATGAGAGAAAAACTTTGAAAGACCTTGTCATTTGAAAACTGGAGTTTTCAACCAAAACTGGAGTTTTCACAAGTTCAGAATTGAGTATTGTTCTCTGTATGCTGTAAACTCGAGTTTCCAAAACCAAACTCAAGTTTCCAACACACCTTGGAAACTTTGAGAACTCTCTGTTTAGCACAAACTCGAGTTTCCAAATGGAAATTGGAGTTTTGCTAAGTTTAAAAAATTGGTAGCTCTCTGTCTTGTCAAAACTCGAGTTTCAATACTTAAACTCGAGTTTGATTTGCCTTTGAAAAAACTTAAGAGCTTTTTGTATAGACAAAACTCGAGTTTTGAAACCTAAACTCGAGTTTGTCTAAGTTTGCAAAAACTTGAGCTACTCTCTGTCAAGTCCAAACTCAAGTTTCCAAACCAAAACTCGAGTTTGCTTTTGACAGTAAGTTTTTCAACTTAACAAAGACAAACTTAAATTTGAGTTTACAATTGTCAGTTATCATCAAAACCAATAGAAAACTAACGGTACTTGTTTGGATCCTCTCTTTTTTAGCTTCTCTTCTCCTTATAAGCAGAAGCTATGCCAAATAGGGTTTTACAAAAGCTCTTATATTAATAAAAGAGTTTTTTTTTTTTTTACAATGAAGAAAAAAGCTAAAATCCAAAAATTACTAAGAGAAGCCTTTTTTTTTTTTAGCTTTTGTTGAAATAAGACGTTGAGGTTGTGAATTTTGAGTGTTGCAATCATTTTCCTCACTTTGTCTTTCTCTATCAAATTTCTCCCTGCAAAATTATTCTACTCCAGAAATTAATTTGAGCTTAGCAAACACTATTACTACGGTGTGTTTTCCAAATGTGTTTAGCAACCACGGTGATTCTCGTCTCTCCCACCGTCTTAAACCCATAATCTCTCTATTGTCCTTTATTGCAGATCTAAATCAAGCACACTTAAACTTAATCTCCCAATGTCTTGCAGATTTGATTCTCTGGCTCGCTCCCTATTTTGCTCTTCCTCGCTCGTTCGCACCCTCCTCTCTTTATGTTTCTTTCCTAACCTCATCGACATTGTTTTCCTTCTCAGATTTTTCACTGTATTTCATTGATGTCATCCATCTTTTGATCTGATTTGGTTTTATCATCACCTTTATCATGTCTTCTTTCATAAATTCCCCCCTTTTCTTTTCCACAGTCCTTCTCAATATCTGAACTTTAACTTTCTCCACCCCTGCTCACACTAGATTGTTCATTCTATTCCTATGTTTTTTGAGTTTAAGGGTTCGATTATTTTGTTTGATCTAGTTTTTTTTTTTTTCTGGGTTTGTTTTGAATTTCTAGTCGAAACCAACGGATTTTCACTCTTTTTTTTCAATGACTTAGAGATTTGTGTAAATTGGCTCACTTGATCGAAATCAACATAGTAAAACTGATTACTTTTGGCTTTTAAGTAACTTTTAAACTAAAAAATTTACATAATCATCAATTAGTTTTTAGTTTTTTTTTTTTTTTAGCTTAAAAAAAGAGGATTACATAGACTTTTAAACTTGTGTTCTCCTCCTTACAGGATGAGGTCCCTTACCATATCAATCAACAATTTATTGATTAATCCCACCGTTTTGATTGTTGGCTAAACGCCAACTCACTACCTTTTGTCTTGGGACCAACTTGTATTAACGACTCTAAAAACACAGAATAAATTAATGATAAGAAACTCATAAAACATACGGTATAGAATTAATGATTTTTTTTGCCAAATTATAAAATTAATGAATTGAAATTTTTTTATCACAATTGAAGCTTTTCGATCTTGTTTTTTTGTTTTTACCCATAATCAGGGTGGAAGCCTCGAAGGGTCTTGTAAGTGGCAATTTCATGGTCATCTATCTAGCTGGGGGGAAATAGCTCTGGCTAGGTGGGAAGTTGGGGGAATGATGTTATTCATTAGTTGTTACATGCATCTCATTAATAATGTATTTTTCTGGCAGGAAGAGGAAGAAAACGAAAGGGAAATATAAATATCTACCACTCTTGTTCTATTTATAAGTCCAGTTTGAATAAAAAAATTTGGTCCTATTTATAAGTTCAGTTTCATGTAATAAATGAGATTGTGACAATTCTACCCATATTAATTTTACCCATAAAGATAGAGAGAGAAGAAACAGTTGAAGAATACCCAATTATAAATTAGGGCAAAGTTAAAAATTTACCCACATAATCATTGTGTCAACTACCTCTCCTTGGTATGTGAGATTTGGTCAAAATGGACTTATAAATAGGATCAGAGTGATACAACCTCAACATTTTGTTTCCGTACAGAGGATTTGAATCATACTATATTTCTTGTTGGCAAAAAAAAAAAAAAATCATACTACATCTCTGGACTCGCACTCCTTCTCACCTTTATTATTAGTTTCAAGCGACAATATAATATACACATGAACACGTTGCCGACCTCCAACTCATATATAATTTAGAATATTCCAGAGTTTCTTATAAATTTGAAATTTGACAATGCGTGTTATATCAGGGTGATGGATTATATATGTGGCGGTACAGAACAAATAAAAGAGATTGAGTTAACCAATGGGGTTGACATAAATGGTAAGTTGTTTGTGTCACTTAAGTAAACTCTTAAATTTGAGTTTTGTGAATGTAGAAAAGTCCTATTGGGAGACTCACTCACTATAACCAGATGTGCGACCTGGGTCGGATTCGGATTAGTTAGGACGAAGCTCTGAATATCGGATGGGCAACCAAAAATAAATAAATTACAAGCTAGATAATGTGAACTTATTCAAAACTCTGCATAAGGCTTCTAATACAGCGAGTTGGTTGAAATATTTTAAAAAATATATATATCATATTAATAAAAAAATTAATTTAATAAAATCATATAAATATGTTTTATATTAAATACCATAACTATCCAAGTCTTTTGAGGCAAATATGATGATTGATGAAGTGCGAACCCTCCCCTACAACTAGTGGCCCCTCTTTACATCGAAAAGAAGTGGATTCAACAGGTGATGGCCGACACGTGGGGCTGCTTCGTGCATGCAAAACTGTTACCCGTAATTGCCGGGGATTAAAATACAAATATATAAATACTTCTTATATTAAACAATAAAAAGCTAATAGCACCCCACTCAATATAGGTCACAGAAAGCATTCATAGACTTAAAAAATTAAAAGCAAACGAAAACCGAATGCAAAAGAGGGACAGAAAATGACAAAATGGTTAAAGAAAGTTTGAGGCGAGGTGACTTCTCCAAGACAAAAGCAGCGATCTCCATCAGTAATGGAACACGTAGACGTTGTACTCCACGATAGCGTCCCCTGTCTTGAGATCAAACGTGTGAGTGCTAGCCTGAGCATACCCACGTGCGAATCGGAAAGCGCCGCTCCCTCCGACTATCGGCATCTCCCTCATGGTGGTTAGCACCGTGTTCCGCCCTAACACGCTCAAGTTGCTGCCGTTATATTTCCCTTCCGCAAAAGCAAAGTTCAACACCATCAAAAATCCCGCTTCTTCTTGCGATGCCGACGCGTAAATGCCTTGGGCTCTTCCCACGAGCGTGGAGTTGAGCTCAGGCCTTGCCGTCAATGGATCGTCCATCATAACCACTGCTCCGAATCCCGTCGGCGAACTGTTGGTCATACCGGCCGCCGCCACCCTCACGGCGCTGGGCTTTGGGCCGCTCACAATGTCGTGGAAGTAGAAGTGAAGGTGGCTCAGCTTTTCCTTACCGAGGCCCAGAGATAGCGGGGATATGCTTCGAGAGAAACGGATCGTTTTGGTGGCGGCGAGGGAGGACGAGAACAAGAGGAAGACGGTGGCGAGGGTAATGAAGAAACTGGATGCCAGTTTAGCCATGGTGGAGACTGGTGAGTAACTTCTCGAACCAGCCCTTGAGATGCCTTAAAAAGCCTTAAGGGGCCTAGCAATCCTCAAATGGCAAAGGGAGAGAGATTCTTTCGGAGAATTATTTCACAACAGTAACAGGCAAAACTGGTAGTTTCTTTTTGGAAACAGGAAAGTGAATGTCTTTCTCCAGAAAAGAAAGGAAGAAAAATCCTCAAAATCAATGTTACCACTTACAAATACTCTGTCTATTAGTGGGATGTACGTTAGCTCCTTGTTAACAATAATCACAAATTACATGCTATCGAGATCACTTCAAATTGATCAGTCTAATCAAATAATTGGTGAGATAGTCTTTGGATCATTTTAAAAAAAACTTTGTCCGAAGTTTAATAAGCCATGCATCATAACAAGAACAGGGGAGGCAGGGACATCGCAACAACAGTTCCTGGAGCTAGCTAGAACTTACTTGAACAGCGACGCGAGACGGCGAGAGGGCAGAGCAGAGGGAACCAGGGCGGAACCAGTTTCGGCACCAACTCGTCTGGACAGATGAGACCATAGTTCAGGTTTGATTTTTTTAACTTTTTATTTTTTTAAAAAAAAAATCTAAAATAAAGATAATCTATTAATTAATGTTTTTTTTATAAAAAAATTATTCAAAAATCAGCCATCTAACAAAATCAAATCTAGAAAGCTAGATCTCAGTCCAGATAGGACAAGCCTTTGGTGCCTATCACACCCAAATTGGTTAGCAACGAGTGCTCTGCCAAACAGACAGGGCCCATATATATACCTTATGTCCTGTTGTTGCTATATTTATTTTTCGCTGAGAGAAAATCAGAAGCCAAAGCTCAACATGGTTATAAAATAGCACTTTCTGAAAGTGAAACAACGGTTTGGGGAGCGACCTCGTGGCTCATGTCACTATAAATGCCAAACCTCTGATCTTCCAGATCTCGATCTCTGTCTCCGGTTCCTAGATAAATAGGCTTTCTCATGTGCATAGAGCCATAGACCACTCGCATCTTCCACATCATTCGGGAGCGCAGTTATTGTTAAAATATTTAGAGCGTCAGAAAGCCGCATTAGTGGCACCACTTAATACTTACTAGCTAGTATATTAACGGGAGAGGATATTCTCATAATCTTCTTTCTCCTTTTCTCTCATAGGCTCATCTGAGCCGTTGATTGGAAAGAGGAGAGAGAAGTTAAAGTAGTATTGTGATTGATTGGATGAATATGATTTAAGGATAATAAGGGATAATGAGAAAAAGATAAGGAGAGAAACCCAACCCGTATATTAACTTATTTCACCCCAACTACCCAAAGCTGACACAAATCGTCAAAAACAAAGATACACCACTATGGGAGCTCTGTTCATTTGTTTAAAAAAAGGTGAAATAAACCTTGCAGTGAACAGTGCTAGTTGGAAAATAAATAAATAATTGACAACCCTTCAAAACAGACCATCGAATTCTGCAACTTGCAAAGAGATTAATGCTTATGCCTACTTAACCCCCGCCATTTCTAACTGAAATTCAGCAATTTCCACTATGAAGTGTATCAAGTCAATTATTCACCATACCATCCTAACAAAAGAAGCAGCATTGTATCAAAAATAATATGGAAAGGCAGGAGTTCTCAAGTTTTTTGGAATGAAAATTCCCAAAGAATTTGAACAAGTCTTGTTCTAGCAACCAAAATGCAGATATGAGAATTTCCTTTCCGTTCTGAACTCTACATTGGAGGATGCTAGCAACCAAGTAGGGCAATAGAACAGGTGAAAAAGATGAAAAGACAAACAAGGCGTTCAGGTATTAATCTGTTCTGAAGCAAATCCATTTAAGTATATCATATACCAACCTCCTTAGAAATCTGATATGCAGAGAATGGGAATCATTTAATTTCTGACAAACAAGCAGCTCAAAGGACTACAAAAACAGGACCGTAAGTGTCCAGCACATATAGGACACTTAAAATTTTGTCGTGTTACCATGTCCATATCCGATGCATGGGCCAGTATTCAAGTTTCCTAGAACCTGGCCAATGATAAAAGTCCCTTGAGAAGATTCGCTTTGCAATTCAACCTTATCAGTAAAATAACCATTACAGGCTGTTCATGTGATCTTTCTTTGCTTTCTTTCTCAGCCTCTTTCAGAAAACATTACCCATTATAAGATCACATACTCCCATTCAGATTATGATTATCTACGCCGCTCTTTCAGATTATGAGAATTGTAGTTATCTTCAATATGTCGGGTGAGAAGAGAGATTCCATTATTGTGAGGCACTTGAGGCAGCATAATAAGATGTCACAGTGAGTTGAGCAAACTTTGGAAGCACATAACCTACAAATTCCACATACCATCTGAATTAGTCAGGACTCATGAGTCTCTGGAGATTGTAACATCACTGCAATAAGCTATAGCTCTTCAACATTACAGTCAGTTTGATAATGAATGGGTGACATAGCTTCTTTAGCTTGAACCTAGAAATTCCTCAGACACGACTGAGTCGCATTGATTCAAAATAGATCTGGTTCTATCATTGATCTATAATAGATAGAGAAGGATTTATTCAATCACATAGTTTGGGCTACAATAGTATGTCGTCTTTGGGGCATACCAAAAGGGACAATGAATAGGGATTTCCCAACAGGGCTAGGTCATTTGGGACAAGTAGATCATTTATAATGAAGAGGATGAACTTTGAGAGAATGAATCGGACTATTAAAAAATGGACTAAACAAACTATTAAACCAAACCAAAAGTATCAGTAGATCTGAAACCGCACAATGCCAATTTCCCGGCACTACATGCTGACAGCAAAAGCCTATCAAAGGAAGTAAGACTAAAAGTCATACTCAACGCAGACACAGTCAGCACTAAACCTCTTACTGATATTTAACTTAAAACAAATGATGAAGCTTGACCTAAAATGGATAATAAACAAAACTCAAGAAAAAGCTAAATAGAGCATGGACCCCAACTCAAACCAAAGGGAAAAAGATTAAAGACCATGAGGGGACTGAAATTCCTCAGGATCCATCTGAGAAGAAATGATTTAATTTGTCATTTTCTGCATGGCTTCTGGGTATCAATATCTTTGGCTAATAGTTAATGTCTGTAAACTGTAATGAGTGCTAGAAATTAAACCTAATAAATAGGCAGGTACAAGCATTTACCTCCAAATGCAGCACTTGCACCTGAATATATAAGCAATGGAGGGAGCTGCGAACAAAGGAGGAACAAAATGTGTTAGCTAAAGAAAGTAAACAATAAACATGGAAAGCGCACTGTGCGGGGTGCAAAGAATGAAACATGACAAGTTCAATGACAATAGCATTCTACGCATCAACATTACTGCAAGGCCACTGCTCAATATTTGTAAAGGAAACTCAAAAGTAAAATAAAGCATGCATACCCCAACTTGGAAAGGAAGCCACTTTGGTCCCTTCAGACGATTTTGTAGGTATGGGATCCCTGCAGTCAAAGATTAATAAGCAATGTCAGCAACCTAGCATGGACACTCTTATTTTTTAAAAATATGCGTGTCGGACATTCTGACACCGTTCGACACTCCGACACCATCTGACAGTCCTCGACACTCCTGCTTTTTAAAAATATGCTTGGCTATGAATATTACTGAATTGATGATGAATTTCCTTTTGTATTTTTTTTTTAAAGGAGACACAACTTTTATGATGAGGCCGAATCTACGATGAGCCAAATCTGGAGGCCAGGATTTTATGAATATTGAAGCTGAATGTAAAATTATAATACATATATATATTTGATATCAAAACGTGTCCTAACATGTCGAAATTTAGATTTTTTTAAGATTAACGTGTCAAAGTGTCGAGTCGTATTGTATCTCGTGTCTCGTGTTAGTATTGGTGCAACATAGTCAGCAACAAAGGATGCCTACAATAAGGTGGGGGAAAACAGAACCAATACCTGTGTTAAAACCATGAACCGCACTGAGCATACCATCCATACCTGAGCCAGCCTAATTAATAAGAAACACAATATAACACAAGGCAACAAGATTATTCGTATTTTAACAAAACATGCCATGATAAATGAGGGACAGTACACTAACGGCCCATTTGGATCGCGACAAATGGCATGACGGAATAGGAAAATGGGGATTTTCCAAATGGGAGCAAGCGTTTGTATCAAATATTCCGTCGGAAACATTTTCCCACCTCTGGCAATTTTTAATCGGATGAACGAAAATGGGTTTCCACCAAAAATGGTGGGAACCCATTTTCCAGCACTTAAAGAAAATCACCAAAGACGCAAACGCCTTGATGTGATGGTGGATTTAACAATCAATTTTCTTGTGAAAACATAAAACAATTTGCAGAGGAAGCTCTCTATTTTTGCTACGTCGGCGGTTTGCAACATTGACCTGGGGATGAGCGCCTCCGATCTCCATTTTTTTGGGCTGGGGATGAGCACCACCGGTCTCCATTTTTGGGCTGGGGACAAGAGCTGCCACTCTTCGTTTTTGGCCTAGGGATGAGCGCCACCAGTCTCCATTTTTGGGCTGGGGATAAGAGCTGCCACTCTCTGTTTTTGGGCTAGGGATGAGCACCAATCGTCGATCTCGAGTGCTATAGTAATCACACTCTTAAGTTACATGAACCTCACTCAAGTGTTGATCAGCGAGTGCTACAGTACCTTAAACGTGAATTTTTTTTTAGCACACTCAAGTGTGACACTGTGCACTTAAGTGTAATCGCTTTTCTAGCTCCTCTATTCAACCTTATTTCACGTTTTACAGGAACAAGGTTCAATTATTTGATCATATCTCTCAAACCACATATCTGATTGAGGTGAAACTTATTTCATATGAAACTAGACCCCCAATGTGTCACATCGACACCAAAATCAAGCTCAAAGGAGTTTGGATGAAAGAGATATGAATTTTGGAAGTTGGCAGTAGAATTCTCGCATCATATCAGATATAGATTCAGTAATTTGGATGTATCTCACAAACTACATGCCAAATGAAGTGAAATTTGTTTCATATGAAACTAGACTCTCAATACGTCACACAGACACTAAGATCAAGCTCAAAGGAGTTTAGAACAAAGAGATGTGGCTTTTGGAATTTGATATTGAAAATTCTTGTGTTATTTTATAGGGTTAAAGTGCAAAAATACACATGTGCTTTTGTCGGAGGAGCGCGCAGTAGCAAATGCTTTTTTTAGGTGCAAAAGTACACACGTGGTTACAAAAGTGGTGCAAAAATACCGTTTGACCGTTAAGTTTGACTTTGACCGTTAAATTTGACTTTTTTGCTGACTAGACGATGATATGGCATGTCTACGTGGCATCTACATAAACTTTTTTCCTAAAATCTGATTTACAAGTCAAATTTATTAAAAAAATCTCATCTTCTTCCCAAATATCACATCCAAAACCCAGAAGCTCAAAACGATGAAAAAACTCAGATCTAGAATGATGGCCCCCATGAGCATTGGGACGTCTGGAAAACTCAGATCTGAAAAAAAAAACTCATCTTCATCATCCAAGTCATATGCGCCGCCGCCTTCGCCTTCGTAGTCTTCTGAAGACGACGACAGCTCAACCTCTACTTCTTCACCTGAAAATTTCAGCCCAAACACGATTGCAAGTCGTAGTAAAATTATCTAAATTTTCAAAATTCCTTAATTACCCTCCTACCCTACGTGTAGAGTTGAATTCGTTTCTTCCTTCATCGAATCGATCCAGATCTGAGCTTTCAAGGCGGCGGCTACGATGGTGTGAAGGCCGAAGGAAAAGCAACAGTGGCGGTGTGTGAGGACTCAGTCTCTGGTCTGTGTCGTGTTCAAGCTTCTAAGCCCCGAGGCTGTGTGGACGGCGAAGGTCCGATTCTGAGCTCTCCGATCTAAAGCTCCGAAAGTCTCTCACAGTGCATTTGGTTTGATCTGGACAGTGCGATTGCTGATAGTGGACAACGGCGACGCTGGCTCGGCGGAGATTAATATGGTCCGAAATCGCGGTACACTTCTTTAAGTTCGCGACTCTGTTGCTCACCGCTGTCAAGTCTGAACTTCAAAATGAGCACTTTCCGATGACGGATCAAGGTCTCTTTGGTGGTTCAAAGGTTTTCCGGCGAACTTCAAACTGAGCACTTCTCGGTGGTTGCTTTTTGTTGCCCGTAGATTTCTTTGGTTTTGGTCTTGGTTCTTTTGGATGAAGTTGGATTTCACTATTCTGTTGCTTGTTTCGATGCCGGAAATCGTCATTGTTGAGTTTCTTGAATTTCTCCTTCTACTGGGAATTCTCATCAGTGACTGTAACTAAAACCCTGGTTCGTTTGTTCTTCAATCACTGATTTCTGCCATTCCGTTCTTGAAAAAATTGTGTTCTGCAATTTTAGGATGAAAATGGAAATTGGCATCCTGGAGCAATTTGGATTTTGTTCAACGTGGGTTCTTATTCTTCCTTCTATATTTAATGTCTCTGTCGATTATTAACCCTTGTTCCAGCATTTAATGCCTCTGTCGATTTCTCCATATCCTTCTGGGTTCTTATTCTTCCTTCTATATTTCTGGGTTGATGATTTTGTTGATTTGGGTTCATTGTTGAATTTGGATTTCAAAATCTTTGTTGATTATTTTGTTGATTTGGTGAGCGATGGTAATTGTTGATTTGGATGAAAGAATGAAGGTAGAGGGAGGAAGGACGATGGTGGTGAACGGAGAAGGTGAAGTTTCGAAGGAAGGAAGGACGAATGAGAAGAAGGTGTGTTTTTTTTTTAAATTTCTTCTTTCTTCTTTCTTCTTTCACTGCCAACTAGGATAAAAATTTGCTGAGTCAGCATCCATGTTAATGTTTTTGGTCAAACTTCGGTCAACTAACGGTCCATGTGTACTTTTGCTCCACTTTTGTAACCACATAGTCACTTTTGCACCTAAACAAAACATTTGCTACTGGGCGCTCCTCCGACAAAAGCACATGTGTATTTTTGCACCTTAACCCTATTTAATAATAGGTTCAGTTATTTTGATGTATCTCCCATAATACATGTCCAATTGAGGTGAAATTTGGTTCATATGAAACTAGGCTCAAAATGAGTTTCACATGATCTGAGAGCAAGCTGAAAGAGATTCAGATGAAGGAGGTATGGATCTTGAAAGTTGACATTCAATATTATAATGATCTCACTCTATTTTCGGAATAGTTGTTATTCATTGGATCATAATTGTCATAATACAATGAATTTGAAGTTGATTCTAAATTTGAAGTTATATTCTAAGAGTTATGGCCACTGAAAATTGGCCTATATTCTGAAATAAGATATCACAAAGTACTATTCATAGTTTATGAAAATTTGGGGATGAGCGCCGCCGGTCTTCGTTCTTGGGCTGGGGATGAGCGTTATGGGTCTCCGTTTTTTGGCTAGCGATGAGTGCCGCCGGTCTCTGTTTTTAGGGTGGGGATGAGCATCACCAGAATGGATTTTGGGATAGGGATGCAATCTATTTGGGATTTGACGAGATTTGAGGGTGGGGGAAATTAATGAAAAAGAATAATAAAAATAAGGGTAAAATGATCTTTTGTCTCATTTTCCTATCTTATTTTTTTCCAACCAAACAAAAAATTTCAATTCAACACATTTTCTTTTTCAGTGCAAACCAAACGGATTGGAGGCAAAATATTTTTCATTCATTTCCATTCCATTAATTTACAACCCTTTCTTTGATCTAAACAGACCCTTATAGGAGCATAGCACTATTCCAATCCCCAGGTTATGGGAGTCTACGGCCACAATTGATCTAAAACCATGTAAACCAAGATAAAAAAATAAATAAACTGCAACATTCCAGTAATTTGAACAGGCAACAAATGACAATTAATTGCGTAAAGTGGGAAAAGAAATCGACAAGATTAAGCTTATAAAAATAAATGTATACACTCAAGGCTAAGCTAACACTTAGCAATAAAAATGATATCAGAATTTAAGATTTCTACTTTATTTTAACAAATAATAAAAAAACCCAGGTCTTCATTGTTTACCCACTTAAACAGTGACGCGAGAGGGCAGCGCAACGAGTGCTCTGCCAAACAGACAGGGCCCATATGTATGCCTTATGTTCTTTTGTTGATATATTTATTTTTCGCTAAGAGAAAATCAGAAGGTAAAGATGAAATATGAAGCCGAAGCTCAACATGGTTATAAAATAGCACTTTCTGAAACTGAAATAACGGTTTGGGGAGCGACCTCGTGGCTCATGTCACTATAAATGCCAAACATCTGAAGATGCCAGATCTCTCTCTCTCTCTGTGCGGTTCCTGGATAAATATGCTTTCTCATGTGCATAGAGCCATGCCATAAACCACTCGCATCTTCCACATCAGTCGGGAGCGCAGTTACAGAGAAAATATTTTTTATAAGCTCCGTCAGATCTGATCTGATTTAATTTTATTATTATTTTAAAATTAATAAAAATAATCTCTTAACTAATTTTTCTTTTTAAAATATTTTTTAAATTAAAATTCATCTGTTAGACTAAATAAATAAATCTGAACAGTACAGATTTAAGCTAACAGTCTAGCTGAACAAGCTCCCCATGACCGAATTTCTACCTCAGATGTATGAAGTAGAAATAGCCCCCTGTATATGAAGAAGGAGTGGCATTATATATATCTTACATGTTTAATGAATGCCATTATTTGCTAGGAAATGAGAAGTTTTTGCTTATCCCTAACCATAGACGTGGTGCTTCATAAAACTGCCAGTACAGAAACTGAAGCCGTGTTACATAGAGCAAGAAAGCAAAGCGGAAACGATTTTGTAAGCAGAGAAAAATTATGTAACCCTAAAAGACACACAACCAAAACATCGTTGAGGGATTTGATCAATAGTGGAATACATAGACGTTGTATTCCACAACAGCATTCGATGTTTTGCGATCTAAAGTGTGAGTCTTGGCCTGAACATACCCACGTGCGAATCGGAATGCACCGCTCCCTCCGACGATCGGCATCTCTCTCACGGCGTCAAACACTTTGTTCCGCCCTAAGATGCTTAGAGTGCTGCCGTTATATTTCCCTTCCGTGAATACAAAATTCATAGCCATTAACAATACCGCCTCGCTTTGTGAATCTGAGGCGTAAACGCCTTGGGCTCTCCCCACGGGTTTGGAGTTCGGGTCGGGACCTAAGGTCAACGGATCGTCCATCATCACAACCGATCCGAAAAACGTGGAGGAAGTGTTGGTCACAGGAGCCTCAGCCACTCTCATGGCGGTGGGTCTTGGACCGCTGAGGATGTCGTGAAGGTAGAATTGAAGGTGGCTCAGCTTCTCCTGTTGGAGTCCCAAGGATGCCGGAGAGAGGTTTCTAAAGAAGCGGTTCGTTTGGACGGCAGCAAGGCAGGGTGAGAAGAAGAAGACAAAGACAGAGACAGTGAGGAGGGGAATGAAGATATTGGAGACTAGTTTGGCCATGGTCAAGGGGGTGAAGCAATGAGCGACAGCATAAAAGAAGCAAGTTAGGCTATATATATATAGGCTATGATAAGGGGGCAAAAAAGGACTTCGGAGTGATTAAAATGCAAGATATTCCTATGAGTAATTTGCGTACAATTTTAAGTTGTTTGTGTCCGCCTGTGATTACCCGAGAGATAAATTATATGTCTAACAAATTGCGGGTTAGGTTGTGAGAATAATATACTACATCCAATCCTAAATATAGGACATACTCATTCATATTCTTATTATAAGGTACTAACTAATAATTTTCACAAATTAATAAAAACAATTAAAGACATTAAATTTGTCCTAAAATTTAAGTAATTTTTAATGTTATCCCTACTAATTGTACTATATTTGAATATCATATTAATTTTTACTCTTACTCACTACCCTTATTAATTATGGGCATACATGAAAAAAATATTTAATTCTCTTTGAAAACACGCAAATGTCTTGTAAAAATGACCAAACATACTTATTAATTGATGTCTTATACTACATCCGGTCCTAATTATAAGAGCTAGTTGACTTTTTTTGGAGAGATTAAGGAAGCTAAACAAGTTACTTAATCATTTCATATGTTGTGTATCCTTAGATTATATATTAGTTTATTAGTCAAATTAATTAGTTTGAAGAAAAAAATAAAAATAAAAATACTTTAAAGTAATTTAATTAGCTTCCTTAATCTCTCCAAAAAAAGTCAACTAACTCTAATAATTAGGACCGGAGGGAGTAATAAGAAATAGAAAGAGTAGTTTGTAGTGTAAACTTTGGACTGGAGGAATATATTTTTCTAATGAGTTTTTAACATTTTACACTCTTACCGGTGATTATCTCCTTATGTTGTCATTTTGTCGTATGCCTTGTACTCTTCTTGTGATGTTATTTACGAGCTTGTTGATTATTAAGAAAAACAAGGATATAAATAATTGTTGGCAAAATAAAAGTGGAGTAAATAAAAGTAGACAGTACAATATAAATTAGCGAAAAATATATATCATCAATAAGCGGGGAAGGCGAGACGTGAGGTAATAAAATAATAGTCAGACGTCCGGACATGGAGGAAGTCGGGCGGAGTTAGAAATTGAAATTAGAGATGAAAATTATAAAATAAAATTTAAGTGTTCATAAAATTATATTTCAAATCCATAAAAATTTTAATATTTTCATTTAGTCCCTTCACAAATTTTTAGTTAAGATTAAAGTAAAATTATTGAACTTTTTATCAAGTTAAAATATAATTTATTAAACATCTGAATTTTATTTTATAATTTTAGGGGAGGTGGAGCAACCTTTGGCTCCCCTTAATTCCGCCCTTGGGAGGAAGGGCACGAGACCCATCCAATTGTTCAATGAAAGAATTGTCAGGAGTGATGACACAT
This sequence comes from Acacia pycnantha, assembly GCA_025563575.1. NCBI lineage: Eukaryota > Viridiplantae > Streptophyta > Magnoliopsida > Fabales > Fabaceae > Acacia > Acacia pycnantha. Next base: position 515,044 of record JAMWYP010000013.1, read on the forward strand.
ACTTCTTCCGTGTCTAAATACAAAGTTCCAATAATTGTTATTTTAATATATATAAAAAAAGGTAATATCTACAATTGGATTCAAAATGTATAGACTTCAAATAATTTTGTGAAGAAAAAACTACTTAAAGTAATACCTATACTTTTTTTCCTCTAGCTTTTGTTTGGCAAGCTACGGTAGATTTTTTATGAGATCCTTAATTTGAATATTAATACTACCCTAAAAAGATTCATGATTTATTTGAAGATTAGAATATTTTAATAATCTTGATTTATAAAGTCATATAAGTTTTAGAGTGTGAATCCATCATGGTTTAGGTTGCTCCCATTTCGCTCGCCGCTATTGTGGGAATCGTTTTTTCTTTCTTCTTCTCTGGCTACTAAAATGTTAAATAAATATAAACCTTATACATCTTCTCAAGTAATGCAATGTACACATTGTCACCGGTTAAAACAACGTAATACACACACACATAGTCTACAAGAGTAAAATTGGAAGAAAAGCAAAAAGTATTGAGACAAAACTAAAACAAAGTTTATATTTTAGGACGAACCTATGCTCAAATTTCAAATTTATATTTAGAAATTGAAGGAGTAATTCTTTACCATTCGTTTTGTTAATGACGTCAACTCAAAACGCCACGTGACTAAAGCTTTTAATTAAATTTATTTAGGTAGATTTGTTGTAATTAATCATTATCACTACTATATTTTTTTTGGTTAAAAAATAATACTACGTCTTAAATATAAGATATAATTTATAGTGTAATTTACATTATAAAATATGTTATGTAATTAGGACCGGAGGAATAACAATTATTATTATAGTGCGAGTATATAACAACCTTAGAAGTTGGATGACCGGGATGCAGTACAACTATTCATGTGCAAGTTGTTTGCAGCTCAATGAGCTCAACCACACCCAAAGGAAAACTACCTATTTTGATTTTTGACCCATTGAACAAGCTTAAATTAGAGTTAAGAATTAGGGGCTCAGGGGCCTAAAAGTTGTTCCTTTTAGATCTTAGGTAAGAAAAAACATATGTTTTTTAAAGTCTGACCTAAGAGCATGCAGACCAGGACTGAAAGCTATTTTTCTAAATTTTAATTATTTTTCCTGCGTTTTTTTTCCAAAGAAATATAATTACTAAATTACAATAATTAAAGTTCTAATTTATCAAATAAATATTGTCAACATTAAAATAAATTAAGTGAAACATTTTTATTTTTATTTTTGGGCCATTAACCAACTTGATTTTTCTGAAGAGATTAAGGAAGCTGATTAAATTATTTTAGAGTTTTTATTTTTTATTTTTTCCTCTAACCTCATTAGTTCGACTGATAAACTTATATATAATTTAAAGATACACAATATATAATATGATTAAGTAACTTATTTAGCTTCCTTAATATTTTAAAAAAAAATCAACTTTGTCTTATATTTAGAACCGGAAGGAGTATTAACTAGTAATGACAACATATATATAACAGTTAGTCTTTAGCATGTTCCCACGAGAGGTTGCCTGAGCCCTGAAGCACCTAACCCCTCCATGACATAAATAAATAAAAACAAATTATGCAGCAACTTCTTAAAATAAAAATTTAGCAATAAAAAATATATAAATGGGCCTAACGGGTTGGCATTTGGCACTACAAGGCTGGCCTTTTTTAGACCCGATTTCATTTGGAGGTTCCATTTTATAAGTTTGGCCCTTGAAGTGTTAGGGTTTAAACGGCCCGGCCCAACAGACTTGACCCGATTTCCCGGCTCTAATTTAAATAAATAGGTTTGTACACTAAACAAGGCGGGCTATAGGCACACCCTCATGCTACATGTGCTTGCCTAGAAGAGGAAACTTTCATTGTCTCTTTTTTCAGTATCTTCTGGTAATCTCTTATTCACCTTTAGATCAAGAAACAAATCTCACCTGATAGAAAATTACCCATTTCAACCCATCGGACAAGCTTAAATAAATGGGTTTGTGCACTAAATAAGGCAGGCTATAGGCACACCCTCTTGCTACCTGTGCTTGCCCGGAAGAGGAAACTCCCATTGTCTCTTTTTTCGTTATCTTCTCATAATCTTTTCTTCACTTTTAGATCAAGAAATAGATGGTTTAGATTTAATATTTATAAAGTTCGTTATTAAATATTTTATAAATTAATATTTATTTATTTTATTGATTGTAGTTATAAATAGTATAGATCATATTTTAATAATTTAATTTTACTTATTTAATTTTATATAAATAATTTTATAAAATATTGAATACGAGCTATTTATTGTTTTAATGTAACGGTGGATATAAAATTATAAGAAGAGAAACTCAGCCCATGTCCGGTCATATGTGTGTGTGTAGTATATGCATTTAAGTGTAAATATATATTATATCATATATAATATACATTATATATGCTTAAGTATAAATTCAGGCAAAAGAGCCTGTATTATGAGATAAAATATATATCTAATTGTAAATATATTATATATAACTTTAATTCTAAAGGAAAAAAACTTTTAAAAGAATCATTGGATATAATCATACATATATATCATGAATCAATGACTATATCAAGAAAGAAACACACACACATATATACCGGGTTGTTTTTATTTATATTGAAAAAAATAGTAGTAATAATGTCGTGGAAGTGCATTTGCATATTTTTTGTTTTTTTTTTAAGGCAGTGGGGGTGTCCCGGTGGTAGATATTTTGATCTCGAATTTCCCATCCACGTAATGGGACTAGGGCTAGGATGGGAACCGGGATCACCCTTGAAATCCCGATACTAGTCTAGGTCTTTTGACCTCATAAATCAAATTATCTGTTTATTTTTGTATTTTTTTACCTCATAAATTAAGTTATCTTTTGATAAGATGTGTATTACATTTTTAGTTATAGTCAAATATCGTGATACTAATCCTAACTATAGTGTATAATGACAATAACGACGACAACAATGATAATAAATGTCATTCTTCAACTCCAGATCATCTTGTGTCATTACTATAACATTATAACATTATTAGTTGTTAGATGATCATTTTAAACCATAGAATATGGAGAATTTACATTACAATGTATGTAATTCGCTACAACCATGATCATGCCTAGTCATGATTGTGAATTACTGATGTACTAACATTTTATTCTCAATGAAATTTGAATATTTTATTAAAAAATGGAAAATTTAACTAATATGGTGATATTTTTTAAATTTGTTTAACTAAAATAAGTAATAATATAAAACTGCTAATATTTATTATGTAGGAGTTTGATTATAGACAATTTAGCACTTTAAATTTATATTTTGATATTTGTTCTGATAAATTAATATAGTACCATTCATGTCCTTTTCTCTGATTATCCCCTTCAAATGAACATTATAGCATTTGCATTGTTCCAAATGCTTGGCCCTCATTGGATCATACGTTGCGCTATGAATGTGCCCTAATTGAACACTACTATCTTTGGTTTAGAGCTGAGAAATTGTGTCGAGTCTATCGGGTAGACTCATTAAAGCCCTGAGCCTTCAAGGGTAGGGTTTATAAAATGGAGCCTCCAAATAAAGTCGAGCTTAAAAGGAGTAGCCCTATAGGGCCGAGGGCATAAAAGGGTCGCCCCTTTGTTTTTTTTTTAACTTGCTTAGTTGGCAGTTGCCCACTTGCCCTGTTGACTGAGTTTGATTGTGAAGGAAGCTACTTGTCTACCCTGTTGCCTAATATCCACTCACTCAGTCGCTCTCACATCCAACTCATTTTTGTCATTCACTCACAAGTTCACACCTATTGCCTTAGTCTCGTTGTCTTGGCCTCACGCACACACAGTCATGCATCAGTGCATCACGAATTCACGGCATCAGACTATCAGCGCTTCACCGCTTCAGCAAAGTCTGCTACTCCGACGAGGCGCTAATGGGACGGTAGATGGATTGTCCCTCTGGCCTTCCGAGATTTTTTGAAGGTTCCTCATAGTCGCTGATCTATCCTCAAGCCCTTTCCTTCCGGCCTACCGAGCTATTCCGACAACTTGGAAGTCTCGAAGGTTACTCACAGTCGTTGATCTGTCCGATCAAAGCTCGTCGAGTCTGCCACTTCGCCGACGCACTATTCCTAAGACCCTTCCCTTCCCTTCCAGCCTTCTGTCTGATCGACTATGAATTAATGAATGTGTTTGTTTGTTGCATGATGCATGTTGTTTAAACCTTAATGTTGACAACATTTATTTGATAAATTAGAACTTTAATTGTTGTAATTTATTAATTATATTTATTTGAAAAAACACAAAAAATAGTTAAAGTTTAAAGAAATAGCTTTTAGCCTTATACGATCAGCTCTGGCCCGCATGTTCTCGGGCCGGGTCTTTAAAAATAAATGTTTTTCTTACCCTTTGACCCTGATTCCCTGCTCTACTCTGGTTCTTATTATAAAACACCAACTAACAATTCTCACAAACCAATAAAAATAGTTAAAGTCATTAAATTTGTTCTAAAATTTAAATAATTTCCAATATTACTTTTACTAATTGCACTAAATTCTAATATCACATTAATTATTACTTTTACCCACTACCCTTATTAATTATGAATACACAAGGAAAAAATATATATTTAATGCTCTTTAAAAAAAAGTAAGTGCATTATAAAAAAGATCAAATATACTTATTAGTGAGTGTTTTATAAAAAGGCCAGGAGAGGGAGTAGTATTTTTTATTTTTTTTGAAATCAACTTGCGTTATTTTTTTATCCAACTAAGAGATTCTATCTTTTGCATCACAAACCCGGCCCAATGAGAAGCCCATCTCTTATCTCTTAGTATTTATTAAAGATGCGAGTGAAAATGGGAAACCCTAGTTATCAGCGGACCTTCGTTTTCTGCTTCGAGAGAGAAACCCTTGTAGCTTACGATGCCGGCCGGCCATGGGTTAAGATCTCGTACTCGAGATTCCTTTTCTCGGCCCTTCAGGAAGAAGGGTACCATTGCCCTCACCACTTACCTTCGCACCTACAAGATCGGTGACTACGTCGACATTAAGGTCAATGGCGCTGTCCAGAAAGGTATGCCACATAAGTTTTACCATGGTCGTACCGGTCGTGTCTGGAATGTCACCAAGCGCGCTATCGGCGTCGAAGTCAACAAGCAGGTATATACATCCATATAATAGTCGCGCGATGTTCTCCTTGGCAATCGGCAGCTTTGTACAATGTTTTATTTTTTATTTGTCCTTCCTTTCTGTTTTGTTTAATATGTATCATATTTGTTGTTAGCTGCTTTTGCTGTTATCCTTGATGACGCCTTTATCCATTTTGTGCCGTATGTTACTGAGGTTTTTAGAGTTCTTTTGTCTGTGTTCTAGACAATGTTGGTAGTGTCCACGATCAAACGGAGACAACTCGATGTTTTTTGGATCTGCTGTCCATATTGAATGCAAAATTTCTCATTGGTTTAATTTTGTAATTCTTGTTATTACTTTAATCCGTCGTTGAGCCAAACTGATGCCAGTTCGGGTTTATTGTAAATCGTATTAGGTGTGAAAATATAGTAGTGGGGTATTTTTTGGACAATAAAATCTATGAGTTTTAGGCTCGATTTTGCTAATAAATTCTACACGGCCACGGCATGTTTAGCCACTTCTTTTTGCTGTTCTTTAGCTACCGATTTGTTAATACTTTACATCTTCCATTATTCCTCAAGATTCCTCTCTTTTTTGCCTTTTCAATGATGATGGGTCGTATGCCCAATCTGAACGTTTTTGTTGTTGCCAATGACACTATATTTAGGTTGGTTCTAAACATAGATTCTTTTTAAGGAGCTGATTTAGTTTAGGTATGGATTATGGCAGAAGTACATCCGATTCAGTCATAGTTATCTTTTCTCTGTCAGGGGACTCCACAATGTGCTTTTATCATAATATGTTAATTTTCTGTTATCTTTTTCTTAGCTTTATATGTAGTCCTCCCTTTCTCCCTGCTTTCTCTTGGCCAATTATGTAATGATTGTTATTATTATTTCTACAATTTTCCTAAGTTCCTGGATGCATCTGTGTTCTAGGTCGGCAACAGGATAATCAGGAAGAGGATTCATGTTCGAGTTGAGCATGTTCAACCTTCAAGGTGCACGGAGGAATTCCGTCTGAGGAAAATTAAGAATGATCAGTTGAAGGCTGAGGCAAAAGCCAAAGGAGAGGTAATCAGCACTAAGAGGCAGCCTGAGGGCCCTAAGCCAGGCTTCATGGTGGAAGGTGCTACATTGGAGACTGTAACACCCATTCCATATGATGTCGTCAATGATCTTAAAGGCGGTTACTAGATCTGGATTTTGTTGTTTTTCTTATTTGTTGAACCAAGTAGTTTCGTTTGGATTTGAACCCTTACATGTCATTGGAAGAGCCGTATAATTTATTCTCTGCTCAAGTAGACTCCTAAATTTTGTCTTAATTTTGGAATACATGTATGTGTTTTCAACCGTTTTTTTAATACCTTGAGCGGTTGAGCCCCGAATTATTATATATCTTTGCGCTTGATTTTGTTTCAAGTTGGAAACTACTTTTTGGCGAGTTCTTTGGGTGCTATTGATCTTCTTCCAAAGGTAGCATTAGCCTACGACTTCAAATAGGCAAAACCTATTTACGGTGATTCCATGGTGGTCATTCCAATCATAGCTGCAATCAACGGAGAGCTTTTATCTTGACATTCGGGAGACGTTGTTCATTCTCGAAGTTTCAATGGGAAAAGCAAGGGCACGTGTCCCTTATAATTCAGATTACGACAAATGCATGATCTGCTTAATTTGGATGTTTCAGTGTTGAAGGAATCTGGTGTCAATACTCTAGTGACGCTAGTCTTAATTTCTCTTTCAGATGAGGCCTTTCAAAGATTAAGGCCTCATTTAGATTGAAGAAAATGTAGGAATGAAAATGAAATAGAATGAAAAATATTTTGTCTCGATGTATTTGGTTCACACTGAAAAAAAAAGGGTTGACGTACACTCAATGCATTGGAGTTTTCAGTACACTTTTTGCAACCGTTTTCTCTGATTCTCTCAACATGTTAAAAAATCTCCCTTCTCTCTTCCTCTTTCCTTCGTTAAAGCTCCAATAGCTGTCGACTCTGTTACTTCCGATCTGATAGATCCGTAGTAACAAAGAGGCTACCGTCGGCGGCTTCTTCTTCCTCCTCCTACAATGTTTTCCGGTGTCACTCTCTTCCTCTCCCCATCGTCACTCTCTTCTCTCTCTGCCATGTGATCAAGGCAAAATGGACTTTAGCCCATTTTCATAGGCGTTGGAAAATGGCTTTCCACCATTTTTTGTAGGAACCCGTATAAATGGAGAATGACGCAAGGGGGGAAAATATTTTCTAGGAAAAAATTGATCCATACTGCTGCCGCCACTGAAAAATTCCATTTTTCTTTTTCCCTCCCCGATTTTCTTCGATTCAAATGGGGCCTAAGATTTTTGCACATTCTCCTCCGGTTATTGGATTTTTCCAAAAACGAAGCATTTTACTCCAATTATGTAAAGCTCATACAGTCGCCCTTGCTCTCCATCTCTCTGTTTTAAGTTATACTTGCAAGGGAAAACACCAGTTTTTAATATTAAAAAAAGGACACGCGCATTTTAACTGATGGAAATTGGAAATTGGCACCACCCTGAGGAATAAGGAAACATAATCTCAGACTTGAACAAGATTACTGTTTAGTTCATCAATTCTCATCCAACTAGTCGGAGGTATCCCAGACTTGAACAAGAGTAGAGCAATTATTTGCTTCCCCTGTTTAAGATGTGTCGAGAAAGGAGCTTAATGAACAAAATTAGAGCAATTATTTGCTTATCCTGTTTAAGATATCTCGAGAAAGGAGCTCAATGAACAAAATTAAAGCAATTATTTGCTTCCCCTGTTTAAGATATTTCGAGAAAGGAGCTTAATGAACAAAATTAGAGCAATTATTTGCTTCCCCTGTTTAAGATGACAAGAAAGGAGCTTGTTTAAGTTCTCATGACATCGTAAGTGGAAAACCAAGTTTCATGGCAAAAGATTTTATATAAGGTGCAAATCCGTCTTTTGAAGTATTTGCAGAAGAATAATGTTGTCTTATTAAGTTTTTTTTTTTAAATTTCAATGTCGCCCTCAAAATATAAAAATGTAGGGATACCTAATCTAATAACAAATTAACTTTAACCGATGCATGTTACCAATGGCGGATCTTCTTAGATATATGGCCCGCCAAAAAAAATATTTAGATCAAATATTTAATCTAAATTGGATTTTTTTTTTTTTATATACATTTGGCTCAAAAATGTATATATTTGTCATAAAAATTTATACATTAAAATTTATATATTTGGTCGCTCAAATATATATATTTTTAATTAGTTAATGATTACACTAAATATTTATATTTATGCCAGATCTGCCACTGCCACTGCATGTCACTGAAACGAAACACATCGACAGTTGAAATGCCACCCATCACTATCCTTCTTCTCCCTTATCCATCTCATCATCTCCAACCCCTTCCTCTCTCTTTCTCTCTCCCCCCCGCCGACCCTTCCACCGCCAACTCGACGGCATGCATTGGTGGTGATTAAAGATCGCGCCTTATGGAGGAAACTTCCTCAACTATCTCCAAAACCTAACTGTGTTTACCACCTTACCCTCTTCACGCACTTTCCTTCACCTTACACCTAAACGTATTCCAATTATTATGTTCGTATAGGTTTCCAGTTGCTACAGATTCTCTTATCCATCTTGAAACTCACTCACTTTTCTCAGCTTTTTAGTGGGATTATATTTCACCACCACAGACGAATTCAGTTTCTTCTATTTACTGGTTTCAATTAAGTGTTGCCTGTATCTTTATATATACAATCAGGTTTCGCACCTCAGATCTCATATTCATCTTCAGGCTTGTGTTGCAAATGCCGATCTGTCATAGATTTATAGCTCAGTGCTTTTTTGACGATGAAAGTGTCGGCGGGAGAGAGAGAGAGAGAGAGGAAGGGGTTGGAGATGAGATGGATAAGGGAGAAGAAGGATGGTGTCAATGCTTCCGTGACGGATTTACACCTTAATCCTACTTTATATTGGGTCAATGTATATTTTCTTTGGTAATAGAAAATAGACCTTCACTACTAAACCCTGACTTCCTTCTCATGCGCCTCTGTTTTCTCTGCCCAGACACAAAGCACAAATGAATGTCGAACCGTTTGCAGGTGGTAATGAGGTTCACGGGTAAATAACAAATGAAGGGTGGACTAAAACGATGACTTTCATCTATCATTTCTTTGTATAATAGATTCAAACGAACATGAAATAGGTTAGATTTCACTTAGTGTTAGTGCACTAACTAGCTTCGCTTCAGCATCAAGCTCGCAAGATATGTTCATTTGAATGCCAGTATTGAACGCATTCGAATCTGTTTCATTTTTTTTAACCTTGTTACAGTCAGTAATGGCGTCTTCAATACTCTTCATTTTGCAACTCTCTCTCTTAACCTTTAGCTTTGTGCCCAAAATAGCTTCTGCCATTTTCATTTTGTTTGTTTTGTTCTATTTTTTAAGTGAGGAGAGGAAAGAGCCTCATGGGAAAGCCATAAAAACACACAAGACAGGCAGGTCTAAACAACCCGCACTGCCAATTGGATTAATGAAATATCATATGAAAAGTCAACACAGTACAAACAGAATGAAGAAGGATCATTCAAAATTATTCCTTAAACAAATAGATAGCGCCCAGTTAGAATGCAACGTAGGCTCCTGACTTCAGGTGTCTTTAACTGCAGAAATAGGTGCAGACACAATGAAATATCTGCAATCCAAAGTGGGCACATCCTCCCCACCCTCCGTACGAGCTCAGGCACTCTTGTTGACAAGCAACAACGTCACATTTGTTAGGATCCAGCTCCACTGAACACAGGTTCGCTTTGGCTCCACCTTCCATCAACACAGCTGCACAAATCTCAAATTGAACCATCAGAAATAGGAAAAGCAACAAACAAATAAAGAGAAGGACAGGTTGAATTTTGACCCGCCAAGAATATTTGAATGATGTAGAACTCAGAACTTACCAGAGACAGAGAGGAAAAGAATGAATGAGCAGAGGAAAGAAAGTTTTGCCATCACAGTTCTCAGGTTAGCGATCAGTGACTGAAGGGCAAGTGCGAGATCTCTCTCTTATAAGGACAAAGGGGGTTGTGATAATGGCGTTAATGTTTTTTTTTTTGGGTAGAAAATGGCGTTAACGTTGTTGGTTGAAAAGCATTTATAGATGTCGGGACAGATAATGTCAAGCCCATGTTTGTTTTAATGACGCCGCCACGACTGGCTGCTTTAAATATTTGGAGTTTTCGCAAATTTTCTCATACATTAGCTGTGTTTCGATTTACATTTATAGTCATTTCAATGTATTTATATGTACATTTTGAGAAGCAGGTTCTTTTAGTAGTTCAAAAGACAAATGCATGTAGGCTATAGCAATAAAATATTGGTCAACAAGTGGAGGACAAGTGGAGGGAGTATCTTTAATTTGCGGGTTTTTAACTCCTTGAACTTGGACTACCCTGGATTTTAGGGTATGTTTGGTTTGAGGGGAGTGAAGGGAAGGGAAGGGGAGAGGAGGGGAGGGAGAGAAAAAAAATGAGAGGAGGGAATTTTTTTTTTTGAAAATTGAGTGTAGTGGGGCCCACATATTTTCTTCCCTCCTCCTTTTTTTTCTCTCCCCTCCCCTTCCCTCAAACCAAACATACCTTCAGGAGATTAATAAATGATGATTAGAACTAGTGTAGTGAACTTATTATTTTCATAGTTTATGGACACGCAGTGCCAGCTCTGATTTGCTGAAAATACTCTCCACGTCACGTGCATGCATTATGCTACTTTGTTAACTTTGTAGAGACTAAAGAAAGTCGGATTTTTTTTAAATGAAAAATTAGTTCATCTTTATTAATTAAATCAAATTATTTGGGTACATAAATCCACATCCCTCAATGAGTACTTGACATTACCTGGTAGGAGATTGTGGCTTTACTTCTTGTTTTTTCAATTATGGCACTAGGATTATTTTTATGTCAGCATTTCATAATTTCATAGGTATTTATTTAAGTTTTATTTTTGGTCAAATTTATTTAAGTTTTATGACTATATGTAACTTAAAAATTTTGTTTGTTTCATTATCATTTTGTCTTCTTATCAAAAGAAATTTGGGTGTATAAATGGGGAAAAAATTATACTTTGATGCAACTCATTATATTCTAATATATATATATATATATATATTTTTTTATATCAGTGCATTGATTTTAGCATTCTGAGAGGGAAAAATAGTGAAGTAACTTTTTGGCATGCGGCACAAGGACATAATTGATTGGGTTTTGGGGTGTAGAATTATGATCAGAATTGCATTTTAATCAAAGTAAGGTGAGGGTAATTTTATTTTAAAAGTTATAAAATCACTTTTGCATCTGGTAATAGAAAGAATTCTGGCGAGCTGCACTGGGATGCCAAAAACGCAAAAACAGTTGGGAATGAAAATTGTTCCTCCTTATTTTTAATGTCCGGACTCTCCGGAGAGTATCTTAGTACTTGACACTGTATATTTTGAGTTGGGTTTATCTCAACATTTTTTTCTCATTATCATTTATAATCTCTAAATCACATCCATCCATCCAATCAATACAATATTACTTCAATTTTTCTCTCATTTTCCCAATCAACAGTCCAGATAAGGCCGATGAAAAAAAATGAGAAGAAAGATAAGGAGAGAATCTCCTTCCATATATTTTATGTATTTATTTTCAATCAGATCAAAATTAAACAAGTAATTTTACTAAGGTCTTTCTTTTCTTTGATAACCTTATATCCCCATTTATGTGGCTTTTTTTAAAAAAAAAAAACTCTGAGCAATTTACCATTAATTTAATATTTCTCCATGCTTCTTTGCATCTTTTAGGATCTAGCTTTCTTGCTTGTCCTTTGGATAAGCGGGGGAGCTCCTCTCCCCTAGACCATCTAGATTTTTTTTTTTTTTTTACTTTTTCAAAAAAAAAATTATTTTAATGGGTAGAGAATCTAAAATACAGATAATCTCTCAACTAACATTTTTTCAAAAAACTATTTTTTATTTAAAATGTAGCAATAAAAAAAATAAAATCTAGACCATCCAAATTACATCTGGATGACCCAGATGCACTAGGCACAATCCTTCGAATAGACACCAAAACTGGTTCCTTTTATTAAGTGACTTTATCCGTAAATCTCGACAAGTCTGGTTATTGGGAGAGGTTACCGCCACGGCTCCACCCTTCCCTGATCAAATAAAAAAATAAATAATTTTTAACACTTAAAAACAAGGGTTAAACACCAAATTTTTTTTTTACCTAATTAAAGCACAGTGAAAACTATTTACCAGACTATGGTTCACGTCACTAGTAGCGTGAAGAAGGTTCATGCCACTAGTGGCGTGAATGTTATTGCGTGAACAATGAATTGATCATTGTTCACGCCCACCTAGTGGCGTGAACCTTCTTCACGCCACTAGTGGCGTGAACTGTCCTTACGTCACTAACTGCATTACTTTGATAAAATGTTTCCAATCTGCTTTAATTAGGTAATTTAAAAAAAAAAATATATTTTGGTGCTTTTCCCAAACAAATTTGAAATTTTCAAATGAGTATAGATATTTACGTATGCTTTTTTAATTGAAGAAAAGTACTGTACATAAAATGGAGCGAAAATTTCAGTAAGCTCCTCAGTAACAAATTAACCTTAATCAACTCTCAAATTTTTTTTTGGGCAAAAAAAAAAACTCAAATTTTTTTGAAACTTCATTGCACCCCTGATTAAGACAAAATTAAATTTTTTGGATGAAAAGACAATGATGCATTTACTTTATTTGTTTTGTAAATATCCCTATTTGTTTTATAAATTACCAAAATGTTTTTAACTCCCTAGGTACTTTTAAATCCTTTATTTGTTTTGTAAATATTTTTTCTATCTTGTGCCTATATTATTAGTCTTGTGAAATTTCACATTTATCTTGTAAATTACCAAAATATTTTTAACTTTCTAGATTCTTTTGAATCATTTTATTTGTTTTGTAAATATCTTTATTTATCTTGTAAATGTTTATATTTATCTTGTAAATAGCCAAAATATTTTTAATTTCTTAGGTTCTTTCGAATCCCTTTATTTATTTTGTAAATGTTTTTATTTGACTTATAAATATTCTTCTAAAAAATAAATAAAAGAAGGGTATCATTATCAGCTACGACAATTAATTCCATTTTGACTAAGAGTGCAATGAAATTTCAGAAAGTTTTGAGGATTGACTGAAAATAATTTGCTATAAAAGGAGCTATAACTGAAAATTTCCATAAAATATATAAGATTTCACAGACGTAAATTAAATTTATAATACATATAAGTATTTAATTACTTAAACATCTTCTTTGTATTACGCTGAGAATAATTGCCCTCTTTATAGGGAGAGAGGGAGAGTATTTTATTATGGGGTGGTATTTCACTCGATAAATTTGGCCGATCGGAATAAAAATCTAATAATTGTGAAAAAATCCATCTAATCCTCCAACAAACGAGAGAAGGACGGGGGAAAAAGAGAGAACCAAACCCAAAACTGAAAAAGGCAGAGGCAAAGAAGCGCCCACAAAAGTTCAGGGAGGGAGGGAAATTGAAAACAAATCACAAAGTCGCATGTATGATGTATCCTATAAAGGGCCTCGTCCTCTCTCCCCTTGCCTCCCTAATAACAATGAACCATTGGCGATTACTGCCACCTCATCTGTAAAACCCTAAGCATAGATTTTTCTTTTTTCCCTCCCCTATTCAATTTTCGATCCTTACTACCGTTGATTGATTGATTCCACTTCAATTAGTCGCTCTACATAACTTGAAGATCCATTGGTGCCTTCGATTAGGGTTGTGATTTCTTTGGGTTTGCTTTTGGTCGTTAAGGCTGGCGGGTATTGGGTTCAAGTAAATGGCGGATCCGCCTGGCATCCGCCCCTGCACGTGTGGTATTTCGGAAGCTAACAAAGTAGTTGGTCGTCATTTCCGGTCGCAGGTCTGTGACGATTGGCAGGAGTAGAAGAAATAATGCTGACCGTGCTTCGCGTACACCTCCCCTCTGATATACCCATTGTTGGATGTGAGCTCACGCCTTATGTGCTCATACAGCGACCAGACAAGTTTGTCACCAACGACGATGTTTCTGAGACGGCCCCCTTAGATGGCCATTTCTTGCGGTATAGGTGGTAAGTGTTTATTTGTTTCATTTTTTGTGTTTCCTTTTGCTTGCTTTGCAGTGGGGTTAGTTCCCTACCCTTCTCTCTCTCTCTCTCTACTTTGGAACGACTCAGGCCGGTTATTGTATGTTTGCAAGTGTTTAAGTTCGTATCTTATTTTTGTTCGTCATGGCGCTTAACAAATGTGTGAGCTTCAATGTACAGTGTGTAATTTATTTTGATTTTTTGACAATTATGTAAATTCTTCAATTGAATGCCTTCATGTAAATTATGTAACTTTTTATTTTTAGTGAGGTTAATTGCCTTCCATACTTCCCTATCTGCTTTTCTTTAATCTATTTCAAGTTCATATATTTAATATTATCGTTTGAAAATAGACCCAGTTTCAATTCACCCCGGGCTTGCTTACTCTAGGATCATGCCTGTTTATCAGTTTACATCAATCTCTCGAGGCCCAAATTTGGACGATAGGATGAAAGCTCGTGAAACTGTTGAATTGGCTTACATACTTGGAAATTTGACTGCTGAGTTTACAGCATTTCATTATTGATGAATTTTCTCTAGACTTTCTGTAATTGAGAATTTGATATTTTATGAGACCATGGTCTGTGAACAAGTAACTCTTTGTTTCTTAATTTGTTGCCTTGTCTGTGAATTTTTTTTGGCAATTGTTTCATTGGTTCAATCATTTGTATTTACGATGATTATTGAAATATTGCATCTCTAGCTTTTAACTGCTAGTAGTGGAGGGCATTACACAGTTATATATGAATCTGCCTATCTTGTCAATTTTATCAGTGTTCTCTATCGCATTACTAATTTATAGATTTTCACATCATCTCACATATTAGAAGTCAAATTTGTTATATTGTCATTGTCAATTAAATAATATAGCATTAATCATTTTTCTTAAGTTTTGAACGCTGATTTTCCTTTAAATATCATTGTGGATTTGTGTGGTCAGGAAATTATGTTTTGCCTATCCTACCCTCTGAGGATTATTGTAGCTATTGTAAGATTTATGGATGAATATGCTCTTCATGTGTGTGGTTTGATTATGCTTAGGTCTAAACATTCAGTCAACTTGCCTCGTTTTCTTTTTACATCATGCTTGTCTGTCAACAAGAGTGTAAAACAAGTAGCAATTTGTAAAATATGGCCTTGCTGAGGGAATTTTGTTTACACTCAAATCAATTGCTTATCTTTTTCTATTATTTATTTTGTTTGGTAATTCTATCTACCTTTAACAAAAAGGAATGGATGTAGATTCATTCTTGGGTCACAGTTCTAATTCTGTATTTTAACTTAATGTCGCTGAGTATACATGCTCACACACAGTTTTATAATATTTAAATTTAATAAGTATTAGTTTGTCATGATATTGAGTAGATTGTCCTGAATGTGTTGTTTTTCGGGAAAAACACTATTGTAGCAACTTTTATCAAATATTGTACCCAGTTAAGGCACTTTGGAAAAAAATTACCAAAGTAAGGCAATTAGTGGCGTTGTGGAAGCTGACGGCATCAGTGGCGTCGCATTGCTTGATGCCACTGAGTTAGTGGCGTCACATGTCACTTTAAATGACGCCACTAGTGGCGTCCACCAGCGCCTTCCTCACCCCTCAAAATCATTCACTCACGCAGTCGTCTCCCTCGTTCACTCCTTCTCTCTCCCTCATCATCCCACTCCCTCTGCTTGTTTCATTCTCCATTCTTTTTCACTTTCACTCACAGTAGCAACTTGTGCAGCCTCACAAGTTATTTGTTTTATCTATAATTTGTTCTTCTTTTTCATAATATAACATAAGCCTGTGAGGGAGTGGGATGATGATTATTTATAATTATTAATAATTTGTAAGCAACTAAGCATCTGTCCTAAAGGTATACATATATTAAGCATCTATAATAAATAAATGTATATAATTTAAAGTTAAATCAAATTATTAAACAATAAACATAACAAAAAAAATTAAATGTTACCTGGGCACACGTGAAGTTAGGAGTGAGTAGAGAGAAGGCAGAGCAATTGTGTGTAGAGTGAGAGAGAGTAAGATGCTTCCTTCTTCTTCCTAGATCTCAAAGTTGCTCAGTGTTTTTCTCAACTTCAAAGAAAGGAGGGAATGAGATGGAGATTGGAAGGATGAGGAGGTGTATGTGTGTGTGATGAGTTGCTACTGTGGGTGAGAGTGAAAAAGAATGGAGAATGAAACAAGCAGAGGGAGTGGGATGATGAGGGAGAGGGAAGGAGTGAACGAGGGAGACGACTGCGTGAGGGGATGATTTTGAGGGGTGAGGAAGGCGCTGGTGGACGCCACTAGTGGCGTCAATTAGTATGACCCCACTAGTTAGTGGCATCACAACATGTGACGCCACTAACTCAGTGGCGTCAAGCAGTGCGACGCCACTGGTGTCGTCAGCTGCCACAACGCCACTAATTGCCTTACTTTGGTAATTTTTTTCCAAAATGCTTTAACTGGGTACAATATTTGATAAAAGTTGCTACAATGGTGCTTTTCCCGTTGTTTTCCCTTTATTTCCTTGACAGTTAAGATTTTAGCTGATGTTATATCATTTGGCTTCTATTTTTCCAGGTATCGTGTACAAAGTGATAAAAAGGTTGCTGTCTGTAGCATACATCCATCTGAACAGGCCGCGCTGCAGTGTCTTGGCTGTGTTAAGGCCAAAATACCTGTTACCAAAAGTTATCATTGCACACCAAAGTGTTTTTCAGATGCATGGCAGCATCACCGTCTTTTACATGATCGTGCTGCAAGTGCAGTCAATGAAAATGGAACTGAAGAGGAGGAGCTATTTGGACGCTATAATAGCGCTGGCTTTGGGGCAGTTAACAACAGTTTATCTGGCTCTGCTTCAAGTGCTAGCTTGGCAAATGTGTCAGCTCCTCTGTATCCAGCTGCTGTTACGCAACGAAGTGGTGGCGAAACTTGGATTGAAGTTGGACGATCTAAAACGTATACCCCAACGGCTGATGATGTTGGTCATGTCCTTAAATTTGAGTGCGTTGTAGTTGATGCTGAGGCAAAAGTTCCTGTAGGGCATGCTAATACTATACTAACTTCTCGTGTTATTCCTGCTCCCTCTCCTATCCCACGCCGTTTGATTCCTGTTGATGGGATGGCACATATAGATGCAGATGCACGCATAACATCTTCAGGAACATTTACTGTTCTATCTTACAACATTTTGTCTGATGCATATGCTTCAAATGATTTATATAGTTACTGTCCTCCATGGGCTCTTTCTTGGCCATACCGCAGGCAAAATTTGTTAAGAGAAATAGTTGGTTACCGGGCAGATATTATTTGTCTTCAGGAGGTATATAAACATGCTTTAGTTTCTGGTTTTGGGTCTGATGGGTAGTAAACTGATTCAAATTTGTCTAAATTTTTTTATTCTTCATTTTCAAAATTTCATTGAATGAAATGCAATATATAGTGTCAACATCTGTTTTAAATACAATTTTTTTGTCAGAATTTTGAAATTATGGTTATCAATCAGTTTCTAAGGGGGAGGGTAGTAGTACCTTGATGGCATTTGTAAGTTTTTTTTTTTTTAATAACACTTCATACCTGTGTGATTGAGATTTTTGTATGTATTGCTTTCTACATGAACTCCATTTCCATGGACAGTGGTTTAGTGGGCTCATTGTCTTGTCTTATTTTTAATTACTTTCAATTGTATTTCATATTATTTGAGATAGTGTAATTCAAATGTAACCCAACCATCTTGAGTTACAATTTTATGCTCCACTTACAAAACTAAAGCCCTAACAAGCATATGATTGCTCTGTTAAGACCTTTTGTTTCAGCTGACAGTTAATTTTCCTCCCAGGTACAAAGTGATCATTATGAGGATTTTTTTGCTCCTGAACTGGACAAACATGGTTATAATGGTCCATACAAGAGAAAAACCAATGAGGTTGTTCAGATATTTTCTTCCTTCTTAATATAATTTTTGAAATTCCATTTGATGTTAATCTGTTAATTTTTTGCTTATAGGTATTTGGCACCAACACCAACACAGTTGATGGTTGTGCAACATTTTTCCGTAGAGACAGATTTTCACGTGTCAAGAAATATGAGGTTGTGAAGTATTTTGTGTGTATGGTAATGCTCTTCATTCCGCATGCAAACTAATATGATTTCTGCTTGCTTGCAGGTTGAATTTAACAAGGCTGCACAGTCTTTAACAGATGCTATGATTCCCACTGGCCAGAAGAAAGCTGCGTTAAATCGGCTGGTTAAGGTGGTTTATTTCTTCAAAGATTTCATGTCACTGTTGTTACCAGGCATAAATAGTTGTCTCTAGCTGATTCTTATTCTTCTCTTCTTTTCTTAGGACAACATTGCTCTAATAGTGGTTCTAGAAGAAAAAGCTAACAATCAGCTAGTTGACAATCCTGGAAAAAGACAGCTTCTTTGTGTGGTAAGTTTTTATGTTGCCATCATTTTTTTGCGACCCTTTGGTAGCATTGTGTTCATGTGTTCATTGTGCATGATGCCTTGATATGTATGTCAGGTAGATTATGCTTGACTTTCATTGTCTATTATTTAATGAAGGTTCTAAGGCATTCAATTTTTTCATTTAGCTTATATAAACTTTTTGAATGGTATTTTTCATTGGCTCTTCTTTTGGACTTGACTCCAGGCAAATACACATGTAAATGTGCACCAAGATTTAAAAGATGTTAAACTCTGGCAGGTAAGCCATCTATTTTGCTTTTGAGCAGTTTTTATTGTTTACACAGTATTTATAATCCCACCTTTATAGGTGCACACACTCTTGAAAGGGTTGGAGAAAATTGCTGCAAGTGCAGACATTCCGATGTTGGTTTGTGGAGATTTTAATTCGGTTCCTGGAAGGTATCTATATCATGCTGTTTGATTGCGGCTTATTATAATCCCACCTATATTATGCTGTTTGATTCTGTCTGAAAGTGTTAATGAACCTTGTTGCAGTGCTCCACATTCACTTCTTGCATTGGGGAAGGTTGACCAAACACATCCAGATTTAGCAGTTGATCCACTTAATATATTGCGGCCACACAACAAGTTGGTTCATCAATTGCCACTGGTAATATATTCTTTGGATTGCATTTTCGCGTTCTTTCTTCCATTTTAGTTGTTTTCCCTTAATTGCTTCTGTTTATGAGTTTCAATTTTTTTTTTTTTTTTGGTTTTGGTTTTTTGGGCTTATGAATAACCATCAATTACAGGTCAGTGCATACTCATCCTTTGGAAGGACGGTAGGTCTTGGATTTGAGCAGCACAGAAGAAGAGTGGATAGAGCAACAAATGAACCCTTGTTCACAAATGTCACCAGGGATTTTATCGGCACTCTCGATTACATATTTTATACAGGTGAGCTATTTCATAGTGTTGTATATTTTGTTGAATATTAACATGCAGGTCATTGTTTGATGAAGTAATAATTTTGTGGTTCAGCGGATTCATTGGTGGTGGAGTCACTGTTGGAGCTATTGGATGAGGAGAGTTTGAGGAAAGACACAGCACTTCCCTCTCCTGAATGGTCATCTGATCATGTAGCTCTGTTAGCCGAATTTCGTTGCTGCAAGAATAGATCTAGGCGTTAACACTTGAAGGTAGGAACTCTCTTCCCCTTGCGTCTTTGCTATCTATCATTCTAGCTTTTAGTTTTTAACTATACGGTTGATGATTAGTTTTCTTTGGTTGCTTTTAATAGGTTTATTTAATTTATAGTGATTTTTAGAATATATTTGGAAGTAATTTTTCATACTATGTCATTTACAAATCTCTATTTAAAGAGGCATATGACGTCAGGATCAAAAAGTAAATCTTCAGGGGCGATTGTATTTTTTTTTTTTTTTGGGAATCTCCATTTTGCTCTGGCATTAAGAATTTACTGTTAGGCTATTGCCTTGATTTTTTTTCCCCATCTTGTTAACGTTTTTAACTAACGAGCAACAGGGAATAGGATCTTGTGAGATGTTTTTCAAGTCTCTACAGTGAAGCAGAATCTATCCTTTTATAAATCATGTTAGTCTGATATACATTACTTATGTACTGGTTAACATCTAATCGTTAATCCTTAAGTGGATATTTCATCTTGAGACTCTTCAATTCAATTCAGTGTTAGGTGCATAATTTACTTTGTCTACTTGGCTTATTTATTTGGTTCACTCTGCCTTTTGAACAACTTCGAGTGTGTATCTATATTTGTGGATGCCTTGGTTATTTTGACAATAATAATGTTTCTCAATGTTTGCACAGATCTAAACACACAAAGAAAGGCTGAAAGAAGCATTTGGTTGATAAAGCTGCTTTAGGAATTACTAGATCATACCTTCGCCTTTCCAGGTATCTCCATGTGGGATCCTAGCAATGATCTACCTTGTAATATGCCGCCCTTGTCTTGTCTCATAGGAAAGTTATTTATACGCCTTGTTGAATTTTCTTCTTGTCCCCTTACCTCCCCAATGTCTTCACATATGTTCAGTGGCCCAATTCATTCTAGCAAATTGGTCGATTGACCCATTTTTCCAAATTCCTGGAGATAATCTATTGGCTGCTGAGCAGAGTTCAAATCCCTTCTATAGTGATGAAATAATATTTATTTAAAACTTAGGTTATGCTTAGTTGCCAAATGTTAGCAGAGAAACCTGACGTTATTTATATCGAATATCGAAGAGGCCCTCCGATTTTGGAAAGGGCTGCCTAACGTGGGCTTTGTGATCTAAGTTGTAGCTAGCAATCATATATGTATAGGGATGTAAGATTGCTTAATGTTGAATGATGAATTTTGCATCATGAGCAATTTTTAGAATGCATTTCTGGGCAGCAAATGAACATGTGAGCTATGTACTATAGTGACACCAGCTTCCTTTTCGTGCATAATATGCAAATGCTAATCCCTTTTTTTTCATTGGATGTTTTATTTTATTATTTTTATTTTGGTTCTAAACTACATACAAGTTCGTAATCATCCAAGGTGGGTTTTTCAAATGATTTAGCTTGAAATATGATGTGGAAAGAGTCAGTTTTGACCATGACAATTTTCTGGATTTTGTAGTTTCTCTAATTCATATTATATTCAGGTGTCTTTCGCAAGATTTTTTTCCCCCAATAATATTGTTTACTTATCAAGAGCAAATATGGAAAATATCATTAAGGTTTTAACCAAGAAAAAAAAAACAGAAAAGTCTCATTGATAAATGATGGAGCTGCCATTAACAAATGAAAGGGCTATTATTAACGATATTATTTTTCTCGATGATATTTTGCGGAACAAATATAGGTTTGATTGTTGACAATTGTCTCTGACTGCGTAATTATCTGTTCTCGGGCGATAAGCTTGTTTTGTTTTTGCTCAAATGGCGATAAGCTTGTTCACTATATATCAGAGTAAAATATTTCAAGAGATTCTCTTGTTTTAATTACATGCTTCTCATTTATTCTGAGGATATATGTTTTAATCTCAATGGTTTACCCCGTTAAAAAATATTTATTCTTAAAAAAGTTGTCGGAGTTTATGACCAAGCCGGGGAACATATCCTTACAAGTTACACCCCCAAACTAACGAAGATGTGAAAAGTCAGAACGTCACAGTTGACAGTACTGATGGGTTGGGGAATTTACTGAACTGGCTATACTCTGAAACAAAAGTCAACTGTCAAAGGTCAAAAAAAGAAAAAGAAAAAGAAACAAAAGTCAACCTTCCAGAAAAAGGACATTTTGAGTCATCCCGTTTAGATTATGTATTTAGATTATGCTGGGTAGAAAAATGAGCAGGGTTTGATCTCCGTTTTTATTTGAGTTGCCATGAAATATTGATAATTCATAAAGTAATAATTATTAGTTAAATAGCCATATAAAAGATGACAAGATATTGTGCAAAAAAAAAAAAAAAAGATGACAGGTTAATAATATAATGAAATATATGAGAGTTATTCACATTTAGCACTCAACCTCGACCGCACCTTGTGAGCTATAAAAAAATACTCCCTCTAGTCCTAATTATAAGATCTAGTTGACTTTTTAAAAAAAGATTAAGGAAACTAATTAAATTACTTTAGAGTGTTTTTATTTTTATTTTTATTTTTTCCTTTAAACTAATTAATTTAACTAATAAACTAATATATAATCTAAGGATACACAACATATGAAATGATTAAGTAACTTATTTAGCTTCCTTAATTTCTGCAAAAAAAAAAGTCAACTAGGTCTTATAATTAGGACAGGAGGCAGTATAACTAAAATATACTCTCATCCTAACCAAGTTGACTTTTTTGATGAGATTAAGGAAGTTAATTAAATTACTTTAGAGTATTTAAATTTTATTTTTCTCCAAACTAATTAGTTTGATTAATAAAGTAATATATAATCTAAGGATATATGATATATTAAGCAACTTATTTAACTTCCTTAATTTTTTTTAAAAGTTAATCTGGCCTTATAATTAGAACTGGAGGGAGTAATACATCAAAATATTTTTTATTGACTTAAGTTCTTTTTTTTTTTCATATATGATTTATTCAAAATAAACCGTTATTCTATATCTCTTTTTTTCCCTGAATTACTATACTCAAGTTAATTTTTTTTAGAGATTGAAAATTCAGTTAAATTACTTTATAGTATATGTATTGTATTTTTTTTTTTTCAAATAAATTGGTCTAACTAATAAACTGATATATAATATAAGAATACACAACAAATGATATAATTAAATATTTTATTTAGTTTCTGTAATCTCTCAAAAAAAAAATCAATTTTGTCTTATATTTAGGATACGAGGAAATATCTCTTTTATAGTAATAAATGATAAATTATAGTAGTACTAATAATTTATTCCATACTTTTAAATTTCTGCATGCTTTGGAAACCACAAAACTGTGGGTTCAGAAGCCTTTTTCCACAAGTCGAGACAAATTTTTTTTTCACATACTTATCTCGTAAATTATAAAAAGTGTAAATACCCTTTTTAGTCCCTGACAAAAAAACCGACCTTTATTCGTCATTTTTATGGGACTAAAAAGGACATTTTGGAAATTTGTGAGGGATCAAAATGTCCACCAATCGACCCTTATTCGTCATTTTTATAAACTAAAAAAAACATTTTTTTGTCCGGGACCAAAATGGGGTCCGTATTTTTTGTCAGGCTCAGAAAATGTATTTACTCTTATAAAAACTATTTTTAAAAACTACTCCAAACATGCACAAATTTAACTAAAAATTTGTTAGAACACGCCATGCCACTAGATCATCAGTAAAATATTTTCACCTGAGGAGATATTGTGTGGGTTAAGGGCCTGTTTGTGTTTGAGGGGAATCAAAACCTAGATTTTGTTATAAATTTACCAAACACTCCTATTTTAGTTAGAATCTATTCTATATCAAAACTTAAGTTTTACTATTTGTCCAAAAAAAAAAAAACTTAAGTTTTACTGTAAGTTTACCAAACACCCCACCCCACTGCCCACTGCCCACTGCCCACTGGGATGGAGGAGTTTTCTGAATTCTAATCTAACCACAAATGGATTTCGGAAAGCGGAAAAAAAAAAACAAAAAAATACAGTTACAGGGCAAAAAAAGCCGAAGTACCCCATTCGCTTATTAGTTCACGCGCCCCCTCCCGTCTCCGTTTCTTCTTTCTTTTCGTTCCTTTTCACTCCGCATGCTGCGAGCAGCTAGCGAAGGACGCCGGAAGATTTTCATCTAGGGTTAGCCCTATTCCGGTATTAGCCCATAGGGTCCTGACTGAGCTAATTAGTAAGATGGGTGTGAATTCGCTGCCATCGGAGTCGAGCAACGATCTCGATGAGCAGATCTCGCAGCTAATGCAGTGCAAGCCGCTTTCAGAGCAACAGGTTTGATTTATTTTACATTAATGTTTAGGATCTGCTTAGTTTCTGTAGAAACGTAGCAGTTAGACATGGAATCGGTACCGAATAGTTTTAGCGCCGTTTCGCGGCTAATTGGAATGTCGTGAATTTAAAATTGAAAGACATTTGAAAGTATGATTGGTTTTTGCAAGTGAAGACAAAAATTCGATGAGTGCTAGATTGGCTTGACGAGGAAAAAATTATACAAAATGCTATTTGTTTGCAAAATTGGATTTTTACCTATAACGATCACGTTATACTTGTCTTGGAGAACCTACATGCCCTCCGGTGTCAAGAACTTGAAGGAGTTTTTTCATGCGCGGAATCTTGGTGTCCAATCAAATATTGATCGCTTCTATTGGGCGAGACAATCGCCTAAACATTACAGGACTGTTTTGCATTTGGTGTTTTGACATTTCACTTGGTCACATCGTTGGATATTCTGTAATTTTTTATACTTTCTGAGGCAAAAATTAGAACTATCCTGAAGTTATGAACTACTGCTGGCGTTCCAAGGTATCTGACAAGATAGAGTAGTTTCTTTCTCATTATCTTATGGTCTGGCTGGGTTTTCTTCCAAGGTCTTCACTTTGTTGGTATATCGGTGGAGCAGGTATCAGCTAAATTTGAGTTTTAATTCTTTCTTTGAGATGAAGTGGTACACTATGGTAGTTGTCAAATGTCAAAGATTGATCATTGAGCATATGCATAGACAGTAAGGGGTGCTTAGCACATTGTGCACGTGCTACTGTGTTGATTGCCTTTAGCTTCCAAAGGGGCATTTAATCCTTCATGACTTTTGTGTCAGTGGAGATGCTTCATTTATTTCTACCCATGACAGAGTTCATTTAACAAAGTTCTTTCGCTTGAGATTGACTTGGATAAGATAAGATAATGACCACATTTTTTACTTCTTTAGTGATCAATGTTGGAAAACATCAAAAGGGTTTGACATAATCGATTGTTGCTGCTGCTTCTGTTCTATAAATTTAAACTGATGACATTGTTTTCTGTTTTGCCTACAGGTTAGAGTTTTATGCGAGAAAGCAAAGGAGATTTTGATGGATGAAAGTAATGTCCAGGTGCTATTCTTTATTCCTTCCATTTAGCTTGTACTTGTCAGTGATAATTTTCCTGTTTCTTAGGTCAGTGGTTTCACTTCATAACTATTCCGTCTGCCATCCCACCCCGTGCTCGCTCTCTCTTCTATTCCCTCGCCTCCCATTAATTGCTCAGCTCCTCTCTTCTCCGCCTCGCTCTCTCATCCTCAAGAAAATTAATTGCTCAGATCCTGCAAGTAGTATATCAAAATGATAAAACCATTCCAGGTTCTTGGTTTGGTTAGCATAATGGCCCCAAGAAGTAGACCCCATCCAACTAAAACTCAACCGAAGCCTATGCCTTCCTTCTACTACTGCGACAAGTCCAACTGCTTAGGTGCCAGTTCAGATGAGAAATTTGGACATCATTAGTAGTAGAAACCATAAAGAGCATGTCCTTCGGCCGATAAGCTTAATTCATTTCGAGTCAATTTTATGTGGTGGCTTCGTCTTCATTGAGAAAGAGTTAACTCATTCTACATTTTGCACTCTATTTTTCCCCATCTGATTTCACTTGCATCAAGTGCATTCAACGCAAGAAAACTCACGGATGGAAAGACAATTGTTTATGAATGAGTCTATACTGTTTTTAAACTCACTTAGTCAGAAAATAATTAGCTATACTTTTTTTAATTTGTTTTAATATTTGGGTCCGTTGCTCTTATGTCAGTTCCTTTAAATGCTTGCTACTCAGAGAATGGCACCTGTTTTGTGGAAGGAAGAAATAATTCTTTCAAGATTTTTTTTCTATATCAAATTTCTCATGCTACATTTCCTTATAAATGTCAATCACATTATCCTGTATCAAGACAACTTCAACTTTCATAGTCTCTTAGCAGCCAGAGAAAGAATTAATTTTTTTTAATCTCCTGTATCACAGCCTGTGAAAAGTCCTGTGACAATCTGTGGAGATATTCATGGTCAGTTTCATGATCTAGCTGAGCTATTTCGAATTGGAGGAAAGGTATCATTTATGTCTATGACTTTCTTTTGGCACTCAAATTATTTGTTCCAGCTGAGGGAAATGATTGAGGCCTACCGATGAATAAGACTTTTAACATTGAATCGCCTGTGAATTTTTTAGAAGTGGATTCCTGAAGAGAACTATCCATTGAATTCAGTGGGCCCTTTAATTATTATCATTTACCATTGTTATGTTGAAAATAATTTTTATGATCTGTTGTCACATATTTGTCTATTTACTGATGGTGTATTATGCTAGCGATTTAGTGCAAATTTTCTTTATCATGTTATGATTTGAATTTGAAATCTAAGAATACCACGTATTTTTTACAGTGTCCAGATACAAACTACTTGTTTATGGGAGATTATGTGGACCGAGGTTATTATTCAGTTGAAACTGTAACAGTAAGTGTACTGAAGACAAGTTTATTGGAGTTTTAATTATTCTGCAGTATCATTTCATCTTCCTCCCCCCTTTTTCATGCATTTTGGAAATTCATGGTCGAGGTCGAGCAAACTCAGCCAGAAAGTTTTTGTCAGGCCAAGTCTTAAGTGTGGGTGAGCGTCTTTTAAGGTGTCTTCTAGCACCTGACTGGGTTTAAAAGAAAGCAGAATCCTTGCCAATTTGCAAAATCTCTTTCATGTTCCTATCTTATAAGTGTTTAATTTAGAGGGATAAATTTCACTCTATTAGACTCCATAAATAAAAGTGAGTACAGAGGGGCCTTTATATAGGCAAACCTAAGACTAACCCTAGAATCTAATCTTATAAAAAATAACTTAAATCAAATCTAAATGATTAAGATATATTATCATATAATATATCCATATCTTTACCCTAATAGATATCAACGATAATCTTAAGATAATGATTAATCTAAATATCTAATCTAACTATCTAAACCATAATATTCTAACACTCCCCCTCAAGCTGGAGAGTATATGTCGATCAATCCCAGCTTGCCACGAAAACCTTCAAACTTCGTTCGTCCGAGTGGTTTAGTTAGGATATCTCAACTTGGTCTGCAGATCTTATGTGAGACAAGATCATAATGCCGCCTTCAATCTTCTCTTTAATGAAGTGTCTATCTATCTCAACATGTTTGGTTCTATCATGATATACCGGGTTCTTGACCATTTCAATGCTGGCCTTGTTATCACACCAGAGTTGCATTGGTCCCTCATGTTGTATTCCCAACTCTGTTAATAATCTGATAATCCAGAGTCCTTCACATACTCCTTTGTTGACAAACTCTTAGTTACGCTTCAAGACTTTGCTTGGTGACACCACTGCTGCATTTCTTGCTTCTCCAGGTAACTAGATTTCCCCACACGTATGTACAGTACCCCGAGATTGACCTCCTGGTCTCTTTATCTCTTGTGTGATCTGCATCAGTGTAAATTTCTATGTTCCTGGTAGTACCTTTCTGAAAGAATATTCCCCTTCCAGGATTAAGCTTTAGGTAGATCAAAATTCTGTGGACTGCCGCCATGTGTTCTTCTTGGGGCTGATGCATGAACTGACTTACTATTCCAACTGCATAGCTGATGTCAGGACGTGTGTGGGATAAGTATATCAATTTTCCCACAAGTCTTCTGTATCTCTCTACATTAGCTGGAATTCCTTGTGGTTTGATCTCTAAGTGGCATCCTTCTTCCATTGGTATCCCTTCTGGTTGAGTTCCCAACATTCTTGTCTCATGTAACAAGTCTAATGTATACTTGCGTTGAGAGACATTAATGCCCTTCTTGGTTCTTGCTACTTCCATGCCTAAGAAATACCTCATTTGTCCAAGGTCTTTTACCTGGAATTCAGTTGACAAGTCCTGTTTTAGTTGAGCTATGGATTCCTCATCATCCCCTGTAATGATTATGTCATCAACATAGACGATCAATATGGCGACTTTGCAATTAACACGTTTGGTAAACAAAGTGTCATCAGCTTGTCCCTGAGTATATCCAAGCCCTTTCACTGCTTTGGTGAATCTCCCGAACCATGCCCTAGGAGATTGTTTTAGGCCGTACAATGACTTCCTTAGCTTACACACAGAGTTATTAGGAGCTAAAACTCCATCCGGAATATCCATGTATACTTCTTCCTCTAGGTTGCCATTCAGGAATGCATTTTTCACGTCTAGTTGGTATAGAGACCGATCTAAGTTTGTCGCAAGTGATAACAAGATTTTGAATGGTATTGAACTTGACCACTGGAGCAAATGTCTCCTGGTAGTCGATCCCGTATGTCTGGGTATATCCTTTTGCAACAAGTCTAGCCTTGTATTTGTTGATACTGCCATCGGGGTTGAATTTTGGAGTGAAGATCCATCTGCACCCCACTGGTTTCTTTCCTTTAGGAAGAGTCGTGATCTCCTATGTTCTATTTTCCTTGAGTGCCTTCAATTCCTCTTCTGCCGCTTGCTTCCAATTTGGATCACCACACTTGTTGAAATGTATTTGGAACGGTTATCTCGTGCAATCGTTAACAACAAAACTTTGCATTCTTGCGAAAGATTACCATATGAGACAAATCGTTGAATAGGATGTTGAGTACACGATCTTACCCCTTTTCTCAAGGCAATAGGCCAACCCGATTCTTCAGGATTTAATCCCGGATTGGACTCATGGTCCTTCCTTTGAATGGGAGAGACAGTTCTACCAGTATCCGATTCAGCTTGTAAGTTGGAATCTTCCTCTGGTCGCGTTTCAAAGATCCATTCTGAATTGATTTCAACATTTGTTTCCGCTCATTGGTTTCAAGCGAGTGGGACTAGGGTGGTTTATGGGAGCAAGTGAGTCAAGAGTAGTGATAAGGTTAGGGTGCGGTGAGGGTAATGTGTTTGATTTTAGCCATTCAATGTCATAATACTCCCCGAATGGGTAATTTGGGATAATAGGCTTCCTCTTCATAGAAAATGTGTCTTTGGAAACAATGAGTTTCTTGGAAGATGGGCAATAGCATTTGTATCCTTTTTGAGTAGAGGAGTATCCAAGGAATATACATTTGTTGGCTCGAGCACCAAATTTGTTGCCATCTTTATTATGAACGAATACAACACAACCGAACACTTTAAGAGGTAATGAATTGATTAGAGGGAAATTCGGAAAGAGTTGAAGGAGTTTCTGAATTGGAGTGTCATACTTCAGTACCTTAGAAGGCATACAGTTAATGAGATAAGCTGCAGTAAGGATGGCATCCCCCCAAAAAATGGTAGGTACATTCCGTTCCATTAGTAAGGCACGAGTAACTTCTAATAGGTGACGGTTTTTTCATCAAAAATAACTTAAATCAAATCTAAATGATTAAGATATATTATCATATAATATATTCATATCTTTACCCTAATAGATATCAACGATAATCTTAAGATAATGATTAATCTAAATATCTAATCTAACTATCTAAACCATAATATTCTAAAAATAAGCATGACTAAATGATGATATTGTACAGCATAAATCAGAATCTGAATCGTTGTAAAATAATAATGATGTTTATTCTTTATAATTACATTTCCGACACGAGTTTTTGAGCATTGACTTCTCAAGTTGTGGATCCTTGGTGGAGGTACTTGCAAAGATTTTTAGTCTTTGTCAAGTGTTTTAAGCAGCTAGGAAGAACATCAATAAATTATCTATGTATAGGTAGATGTATACTTTAGGTTCTAATTACTTATTCTATACAGCTCCTTGTGGCTTTGAAAGTGCGGTATCCTCAACGGATTACTATTCTTCGAGGAAACCATGAAAGCCGTCAGGTATGCATCCCCTCCACCCTTTCCTCCATTGAAATTTGTTCAAGGAGTGCTTGAACTGGCCTGTCTTGGAAGTTTTTTAGTTGAATATCAAGTTTAGTTGTCAAGCGTTTCGGTTTTGATTTGCAGACTTGTACATGATTTATTAACCTAAACGTTGCTTTATCATTTTTCCCTTTTGCAGATTACTCAAGTTTATGGATTTTATGATGAATGCCTAAGAAAGTGAGTTTTCAACACCTTCATTTAGTGGTCCTGGGGAAAAACAGGAGATACTTTTGTTTAGAGAAGATTTTTTAATGTTTATAAATCTGTGATTGTGTCAATTGAGTTTCTTGTTGTCAATGAAGAACTACCAATATACAAATGTACCTTATTATTTTGAACATGATAATGGCAGTTTTTCTTAGTCATGCAGATTTTTCTTTTGGATATATTATCAACAACAGGATTCTTGAAATCTCCTTTTTCCCGTAACATGTATTTGCGACATTTTGCCATTAGATTTCTAGCTATTTGTTTTTTTGTAAGAATTTGAGAGTCTTGGTTTCAAAATTTTCAACATTCAATATTGATGCATATGTCATACATGACATTTTGACATCTGGTTTCATAACTAGTGATGTTATTGAAGTTGCGTGATTAACCCAAAATAAAGTGGTATGCCTTTATGTCCTAGTTAAAATAATCAGCATAGAAATGTATACATTAAGTTGTTATTGATCAAAAATGAAAGCAGAAATGGGAGAAAACTAATGTTTATCTTATGCTTGGCCCCAATATCGTTAATTCAACACCAAAACAGATTGACAGTTGGGATATAAAAAACTATTGCGATTTTAAACTATTTTTTCTCTCAAAATGAGCACTATTTTATGGGGATTGGGTGTTGAGGAATCATGGCATGTGATCCTGGTCAATCAATCTTGGGAATTGAATTGAATAATGTACTTAAATGCTAAGCAGAGTAGCAAACTTGTTTGTGTTTACAAGCTTCAGATATGGGATTTTTGCAATTCTTATCACGTGCTTGCAGCGATAGTATTAGCAATTTATTTAGAGCCTTGTGTTTTGAAGTATATGATCTCTGAGCATCAAATTTGGAACTTCTTTATTGTAAGAATGGACGGTCTGTGGACTTAGTATGCAGGTTAAAGTGGATCTGGAGAGAGATTACATTATCTGATAATGTTACCTGTAGTCAGATTTGAGATAGTTTTGGCTTTTAAAATGGTAACGGAGGCTCTTTGGTATAATTTGCCACATATTGATATATGTTGCTTGATTATATGTCATGTAATTGAATCTAGATTCTAATACTACCTGATCTACTGTGCTGGCTTTGACTGAGTGGTTTAATTAGGATGTTATAGATGTTCCTCTTTGCCCATCAACTTGCTTATAAGCAATCTAATTTCCCGTCTCCTCTTTCAAATCCATGATGGGTCTTTCCATTATTTATTTGCAGATATGGTAATGCCAATGTTTGGAAGATCTTTACAGACCTTTTTGATTACTTTCCATTGACTGCATTGGTTAGTACATATTTTTACCGCTTGTGCATTTCAATTTTAATTTTTAGTGATCACAAGGACAACAAAAAAATGGAGGATTAACTATAGAAACTTAAGACGTGTTTGGTAGGAGGGAAAGAGTTTCAAGAAAGGGAGATGTTGGAAAGCCCATTTCCATCAAACATGGGAAGGAACCTCCCGTCAGGATAGCTGAGGAAATGCCACTATCCTTATGAACTGTAGTATGAAGGATGAAAATAACCCTGTTTTTTATAGTCTAAAACTAATTATCTCTTTTTTTATAGTATATTTGTGCCATCTTTTTTTCCTTCGAATTTTTTTTGTTCTAATATGTTTTTTAATTATACAAACATACAAGTTGATTCCATGGAAAGCCTATTTTCCTTTCTAACTTCCATCCTCATTTGCTAAAAAACTGCTATTGTATCAAATGAGCTGACCTCACATAATGAAATAAGGCTTTGTTGCTGTTGTACCAAATGTGACCTTCGAAAAAGATGATTCTGAATTCATACTTGAATCCAAGGTAGAGATATAAAATATAGGGAGGCATCTAGATTGCCACTAGAACTAGGATCCCATAAAATCAACAAGGAGATGGGAGGAGATAGATTACATTGAAAAAAGCAAAAAATCTGTGATTGAACGATATGACAATAGTAACAATCGAGCAGATGTGAAAATATCCTCTTTGTAACCAATAATGACTTGTAAGCTATTACATTAAAAACAGGAGGAAAGATATTTCAAGCAAATATTCCCTTTTCCTGATATTAAGGGATAATTATGTGCATTTCCTCTCATCTTCTGTAGGCTACTAGAACCTTCATCTCTTTTTTTAAAAAATAATGTGAGAGTATTTCTTCCATCAAATTGTTGAAATTCTATACTGAACACAACTGCCCACCCTTAAATTTCTCGGTCTTATTTGAACAGCATTCATTTGAAAATCTTAGAGCTTGTTTGGTTTGAGGGGAGGGGGAGGGAAAAAGGAGTGATAAATTTTTTCTCTCATCTTTACTAAATAGGCCATGGAAAATTTTCAATATTCCAAAAATATACTTTCAACAAAAAGGAATATTCTTCTCATTAATGGCAATTTGGTCAATATCCTCCCTAGGGATTCATTTCCTCCCCTCAAACCAAACACACCCTTAGACAAAATTTTCTGTTGAGAGATAGTTAAATATGAAGGGCTAGAAGTGAATACATGTGAAAACTGAAACTATTAAGCACTATAATTTATGGAATGCTTTTGTCGAGTGTAAGCATGTAAAAGGGATGTTATTATTTTCCCGAATTGGACTTGACTTTTCCATTTACTGCAATTTTCAAAACATCTTTGGGGGTTTTGAATATATTAAATTGTATTGTCAAGTTTCTTGCTCAATCTGGTTTAATTAAGGTTCTTTGCCTTATCATGACTCAAGTCAATATTTTCAATTTATTGGTGCACAGCTTCCTTATCTTTACCATAATGACTGGATAGAAATGTTAGTTCCAGTTTGTATTTTTTTTTTTTTAATCCTTCCAACTTCTAACTTAATTGGGTCTCTAACAGGTTGAATCAGAAATATTTTGTTTGCATGGGGGACTGTCGCCATCAATTGAAACCCTTGACAATATAAGGAACTTTGATCGTGTTCAAGAGGTTCCTCATGAAGGGCCAATGTGTGATTTGTTATGGTCTGACCCTGATGACAGATGTGGCTGGGGGATTTCTCCTCGTGGTGCTGGATATACCTTTGGCCAGGTAACCATATATTTAAGTGTTGATTCTCTACATTTATGGCATTTTTTTAAAGCATTGAGATTGATTATTGTCTTCTCAGTTTTTGTTTTGAATTCGTACTCTTTGTTCCAGGATATATCTGAGCAATTCAATCACACAAACAGTCTTAAGTTGATTGCTCGAGCTCACCAGCTAGTGATGGATGGATTTAACTGGGCTCATGTAATTGTCATTTTTGTGGAATTGTTTCCTCTTTGGCTTTGCTTGTTTCAAAAATAAGAGGGTCATTTAAAGCTAATGTCCATTGTTTGGTTGAAACAGGAACAAAAGGTGGTTACCATATTTAGTGCACCTAACTACTGTTATAGATGTGGGAACATGGCTTCCATTTTGGAGGTCGATGATTGCAAGAGTCACACATTTATCCAGGTCTCTCTTGTTCAACTCTTGTTCTTCTTGATATGAACCTGATTGATTAGATACTTAAATTTGTGTGTGTATCTTGCAGTTTGAACCGGCTCCTAGGAGAGGTGAACCGGATGTCACCCGTAGGACACCTGATTACTTCCTATGAAGTAGCTGCTGAATGTCACACTGGTATTACTACTTACTGCACTAATTTCAGGTAGTACTGTAGTAGTGCATTCTCTTTCCTGAGATTGCTGTAAGCATTTAAGTCCATGGATAAACATTTTCCATGCTTCTGTGGTGGCTGTGGAAGTCGGCTTTGATGTATTATAGGAAGGTAATATTCCACTGATTTGTTACGCCCAAGAACTTGCTGGAGGCTCTTTCGAAGAAGCTCCAAGATGATGCCTAGGCCAAAATATGTATGATTCCAGCAAAATGTGGATATTTTTAATTTCCCCCCGTCTTTCTTTCTTCTTTACTCCCCCAGGGTTCATGTTTCACTCCCCGGGTACTCAGGCTTTAAAGCTGTGACTGGGATTTTTACATCTTGTGCATGTTTTTGTTATGTTATTAATTTTTATTTTTTAGAAAGGTGCACGATGTTAGTGGTAAGTTTTGTTCTTACTATATCACGGTCCAACTATTATACCCTTTCCACTCGAGGGAGGTTATCCTCGGTCCTTTGTTTTCTTCACATAATAACTCGTGTAATCTTGTCAACCATTGGTCGGTCAAAATTGGGTGAATGTAGGGATTGCAGGAATGTTTATGTTTCTCTGCGTTCTATCACTTGTTTCAACTTTGACTGATCCCGACGACCACCGATGCCTGTTATTCTTAGCTGCATGACTGGATTTCCCGAGGAAAAAAATGGATTTGGTTTCATTGCTCGTTGATAAACATAAATCTGTATTGTCTGATTAAAATTGGACAGTCTATATATATATATATGGGGTTTAAACTTCTCATGCAACATGAGAAGAAGAAAATTCCTATACACGTGAAATGGTGGGAAATTACTTTATATATATGTGGGTCCCACCATTTCATATGTGTGTGACATGAGAATACACTTCTCCTACAATATGAGAAGTGTTTTTTCATATATATATATATATATATATTGGTAACTTGTAATTCAACAGACGCACAATTTTAAATAATAAAAATAATTTTCTAGGAGTCATTTAAAAAAAACATGTTTTTTCAATTTTATAAAGTGTAACGAAAATTAAAATATAAACATTAGTTTTAGATGGTTTTGACCAGACCCGAACATTAATTTAGACGGTTTTGACCAAAAATATTCGTTGTTCAATTGAGTGCGATTAGTAAGCGCACAAGCTTCTACACGTATATTCTGTGGTCCTTTTTTATTTCTGTTGGGTGAATGAAGTTGGCTAAAGAATTCCCACTTTCCAATAGTTGAGTCGGTGAAATCTTGAATGACATCAAACGATACAGACAGAAGAAAAATTAAATGAGATTGCAAATACCCAAAAATAAGTGTAACTTTTGAAAGTTCTAAGACAATGTCTTGGC
Organism: Acacia pycnantha; assembly: GCA_025563575.1. Lineage (NCBI taxonomy): Eukaryota > Viridiplantae > Streptophyta > Magnoliopsida > Fabales > Fabaceae > Acacia > Acacia pycnantha. The sequence continues at coordinate 550,217 of JAMWYP010000013.1, forward strand.
ATCTGAAGGGAGACAAATAGATCCCATTCTGGTCTTATTTATAAATCCTTTTTAATTAAATTAGATATACTAAAGAGAAGTAGCTAGCTCAATGATTATGTGGTAAATTTTCAACTTTGTCCTTATTTATGAATAAATATCTTTCAACTCTCTATTTTCATTAGTACAATTAATATGGACAAAATTGTCACAATCTCATTAATTACCTAAAAGATGACTTATAAATAGGACCGGAGTGGTACGAATTGGTGTTGGTTGGCACAAAATTTTCATCATAACAAAATCAAAATTGGATGAGCAGTAGCCATACAAAAATTTAATTTACATTTAGCTGTACTAACTTTATGATGGTACATACAACATGTATCAACATCACAAGCTCAAATACTGAAATAGTGTAGGGACAAGATCAACCACAGACCACGCAAGACCTGCATACTGAAGAAATCTAATTCCTGTATCTACATCAAATGCCTCGTGCCGGGGAAGAAGCTTGTGCAAATAACCACCATGTTTAAGCTTATCATCCTTTCTTCCATTGGATGATCCTTTCAATGAGGGTATATAACTTGTAGATTTTATTGGGATGCCCAAAGTATTCGATATCACAGGAAGAGTCCATTTTGCAAGCGTCTTGCTACAGAATTTAACAATCAAAATTGTGGGAATTCCCAAAAGCAGTCTCCCCACAAATATAGGTATTGCGATATCTGAGGAGAACACGCGAGGAACGGCGTCATGATGAAACTGATGGTACGTTTGCTGTATTCCCGCGACCTGGAGAAAAAGACCACTTTATTAGTTGTAGTAAAAGAACTAATCTATCAGTTTTGAAAGCAATGCCATCAGGTGAATAATCATGACACTCTAGTTGTTATTTACAAAGTAGATAAGTGATTAAAACATGCATTGGATGCGTCATGCGTCCCCAACCTTTCATTCCTAAGGGTATGTTTGGTTTGAGGGAAGGGGAGGGAGGGGAGGGGAGGGGGAGAAAAAAGGAGAGGAGGGAAAAAAATTTCAAAATTGAGTGTAATGGGACCCACAAATTTTCCTTTCCCCTTCTTTTTTTCCCCCTCCCCTCCCCTTCCCTCAAACCAAACATACCCTAAATTTCCATTGCTTACAGGAAGTTGGATCGCCAATGTTGTTAATCCTCTCAATCTGGTCCTAGATTATTGGCATTAAACTTTCAATTATAGTTGCAAGAACCATTCAACTTCTATTTTCAAAGGCCTTTGACTTCAAATATTTTTCTTTTTTTCTTTTTTTTATGATTCGCTACCTCAGATATAACAAGTATTGGCATAATGCCTTTTCCAATTTTCAAAGGAAAGATTTCAATCTATATATAGATTAACCGCAACAAGTTATATGGCATTCATAGTACTTCAAGGTCAAAACCCATACAACTCTCCATCTACCTCAAGAATAAAGGACTCCTCGAAACTAAACAGCACACTCTAACTTTGAACCTAAATACTAGTAAATCTTCCATGTAGGCACGTAATATCTAAGTGATGCTTAAAACATCCTATCCGAGTAATAAAAATTCATAATAAGAGAAAGGGAACTGAGATGGTGAAGAGCTCTAACAGAGTGTCTTTAATCATGGAATGGAGGAATGCCAAAACCATGATGGGAACTGCAGTACTAATACATTTGATCTTGATCCTTAAGCTATTCAGCTACAATTAGCATGCTGCACTTAATTATCATTCATCTCACACATGAATACCTTATGCTAATGATCACTATATTGGCAGTTTTAAGCTGCCTAACTAGCATTCTCATCTGAGTCAATGATGCCACCGTGTATGACTAGTCAGAAATAATTCTGGGAAATGCAAAGTTAACATCATTTATGGTGACCCAACGTTCAGATGAAGATGGTGCAAGTCAATTTGTTCTAATCAAGCAAGCTGATATAGCCATTTTGGTCGTGCGCATAGAATTTTTTTTTTTTTTTTTTTTTTTTTGCAGCTTGATAAAACAGAACAGTTGATCGAGAGATGAAGAATCTCCTCAAGATTCACTCATATAAATACCTATAAAGGATGAAGATAAAATTATATAACCTTGACTCTATCCACATTTTGGCAGAAGAGTAATCTTAAAAGAAATTTTTCTAATAATTTTAAGGGTTAAAACTTCTTACAATTCCCAATGCAACACCATTGAAAGCTGTGTGATATTCGAAACTTGGAGTATGAAGTTCAGGAGTTGGATAAGCAAAGAGCAAGAGGAAGCTCAGGGCAGCCCAGAAAGATGCAACTGCAACAGATACAGACTATTATGAAGTACATTACATCAAAGCTTGCCGAGCTAACTCCTTATCAAAACAAATTCTATGTTGAATATCAAGTCTTTTACATCCTGTAAAAGGAAATGCTTAATGAAAAAAATAGGAGCCTCACAATCTTCACAAGTTTATAAGCATGCTGCTACCCGTGATTAGTTTTACTGTTATGATAATTACAATTTCTAAAATCAGACTTCCAGTATGTGCTGTTAATACTTTTCAAGAAATTAAGAGAAAAAAATCCCTTATGATGACTATATTATTTAGAAGTAGAGATACCATTTTGTCCTGACACCACAAAACTGTCTATGCATTCATAAACTGCAAGCCAAAATGCAAGGATCCCGAGTCCTATAAGAAGGCCGCCAAGGACATCAACCAAACTGTGCATGCCAAGATAAATTCTTCCTACAAAGGAGAACAAATACTGATCACAGTATTGACGTGTAACAAGCCAAGAATAAGAAAGATTTATAATAATCTCAAGTAACAAAAACTTACCCAAACCAATAAGGGCCACAAGCAGGCAGGCAAGAGCAACTCCAAGAACATTGATATAGGCCCCTTCAATTTGAGTTTGGGTCAGGACATAGTGCAGAAGGTAACTGGAAAACATCCATTACAAAGAGGAACATCAATTAAGGACAAAAGCAAAGAATGAAATGCAAGGTTCTAATTTGCACAAAGGATAGCCTTGACCTTGACCAAAACACATATATGCCTTCTAATCAACAATATGTTCACAGGCATTAAGTGCTTCAACTGATGATAGAGCAGCAGAAATATTCTTGGAGTACATCAAGCCAATATGCTCAAATCATAGCCTTGACCTTGAACAAAATTTTCCATGAGAAATATAAAATCAATTCTTTAGCATTATCATAGTTTTCCTCTTCAGGTGTACATCAAGCCCCTAAGTGCTCTCTTGTGTTCTATACTTACTGGGAGGACAGCACATTCAAGGTTTGCTACTCTTTCAAACTCTGAATACAAGTCTAGTACCTCAAAAGCATCTTGTGACAACAATAACTTGTACAATTACACAACACTGTTCCTTAAGACATGCCTCATAGTCTCATATTCCCTTTTGGTTACCAAGATCGCCAGATTTGCACTTGCCAATGTAGAATAACTTGGGAATCAGAGACAAAAGGAAAGAATAGTAAATACCCAGATAGACAGACTGTGTTAAGGGTGTGAGAAGAAGGCAATCCATATTCCAGTGAATTGTCTTCTTCATCTTTTGTAGCAGTTACTCTCCGAACGGGTGGAGAAGCAGGTCTTGGAGCAGATACCACATCCTATTGAACGACAAACAACTCAGGTATATCATGTTACATGTTAATGGTAAATGCGATGTTTACAGTGCATCAATAAAAAGGAAATGCGATGTTTACAAGCACATGAAAAGGTGAGTCCAGTTTAAGTACTTACCTTTATGCAGTTACCTGTGTAGTCACAGAACGCCATCAACAAGGTCATCTGCCTCGCCAATTTGACATGCCCACTCTGTAAAAATGAATACACACACATATATAAACTTTTCAACAAGATCTTTGCATAAAGGAAAAGTCTCAATAATTCGTGAATTTAACAAATCCTGTACAGAGAGAAAGATCACATACCCAGAATAACAGAGGAAGAAAAGCAGTGTAGAAGGGCACAGAAACAACACAAGACAACCCGGAGAAAAGAGCATCCAGAAATCCAAGCCTGTAACTCTGAAGAAACCCACCAAATAGCAGCCATGAAATTTTACAAAGAAAGTCATAAAACTGTTGAAAGAACAAGAATCTGTATTTTTCTATTCTTATTTTGTTTAAAATCATCAATTGCTCGTTACCTGGATCCTGAGGACTACAGGAGTTCCAACCTCAACATGGTGAGCCACCCAAGGCTGCAGGAAAGATCTAAGTTTGCGAGTGACGTCGAAGTACGAGGACAAGCCGATCCACAACACTATTCCAGCCAGAGCTGTCCCTTGCCACATCGTTGCCCCCACCATCATTCTTGTTCTCTTTCTCCGTTGCCTTCGGGTTAAGAGACACCTCAGAGAACAACGATAAAACAATTGGCAAATTTGGAACTGCGGGCAGCCTGGCGAGAGTCCCGGGAATTTCGGAAGTTCAAAAGAGCAGTACGCGATATTTAGTTCTAATTTTCATTTTTTTTTTAATCATGCTTAGCGCTGCTTGGTTTGAATCATGATTTTTGGACCTTGGACCTAGGATTCTTCGATCTTGGCCAGAGCAGGTCAAGCCACTAACTTTCAACGCGTAAAGGTTTCAGCGCAAAAGAGAAGGAAATTTCGTATCTGGTTCAGTTGTTACCCAAGGTATGTTCTAGAAGGGAGGATCTAAAAAGGAGAAAAGAGATTAAATAATTTGCCGTTCATATTTAAAAATTTGACCACAATATTCTAAAAATTGCTTAATCACCTAGGCATTTTCTTGAAATTTTAAAACCTTTTGATATTGACTTTCGGTCCCAAATTATCATTCCCAAAATAAAAACTAGGCAGCAATAATCTCCACACAAAAAAAAACAAGCTTGGACTTTAGATTAATCATCTGTGACAATACCAAATATAAAAAAAAATCTAATAACAAGTCACATGATATATTGCCACTTAATATTTTTAGATAGCTTACCCCACAAATACTCACTTCTCATGTTTTAGAGAGAGTTTTGCTGGGGACGGGTCTTTCCAAGTAGGTAGTACTCTTCCGGTCCTAATTATAAGACATAGTTGATTTTTTTGGAGAAATTAAGGAAGCTAATTAAATTACTTTAGAGTATTTTTATTTTTATTTTTTTCCTCAAAATAATTTGTTTGACTAATAAACTAATATATAATCTAAAGATACACAACATATAAAATAATTAAGTAACTTATTTAGGTTCCTTAATTTCTCCAAACAAAGTCAACTATGTCTTATAATTAGGACCGGAGGTAATACTATTTAATAGGATTAACTTTAAGTTATGCTTAAAAAAGTTTTAGAGAGAGACTAGTATTTTTATTTTTAGAATTAAAATTTAATATAACATCATTGCTGTCATATCATCATAAAATGACTTGCGCTAGCAAGCTATGAGCCAGGAAGCAATGATATAATGATATAGAAAACTATGGGCAGAAAAAAGAAAGAATATAAACATATTGCATATTCTATTTTTTAAAAATAAAATAATGCATTTTCTTACTGCTACTAAACGAGGCATGAATTTACAATAATTCCTTACAGGGTTTTTCACATCAGATTATCAAAATCCTAAACTAATGCGACCAGCCAGCGTCAAACAACTGTGGGCAATAGACGGCTCGCCCTGCCCAACATTGGTATCACCTAGGAGGAAGGGAGAGAGGCATCCTAGCTCCTAGGTGCCTAGGTTAATGCCTGAAGGTAATAGACAGCTCACCCTGCCCAACATCGGTATCACCTAGGAGGAAAGGAGATTTCGCTCTGCCCTTGGATTGTGGGTGAACCCAACCTCTTTCCTAAAATTTTATTATCAAAAAAAAAAACAGAGAGGAGCCAGATTCGTTTCGGGATGGCTGCTGAATGAATCCAGAGATGACAAAATAGATAATTTTTTTTTAAACAGAAGATGGAAATGGATGAGTTTTGATTGTTAGAAGAACACTTGCCCAGACTTTCCTTAAAGATGTTCACTTTAAAGAACTTATTCTAGTGCAGCATGAAATTTTAATTACGGACAAGAGCTTGCCAATCAGGTACGTCATTGCGACTTCTGATCTACGATTTGCCAAAATATGGGACGTGAACAGAATTTTTCAGACAGCATTGAGATGGAAATGAGGGAAAATGTTAAGTCAGCTACCCACGACGCCCTACAGGAACCTCAACAATCAAAATTATCACAATGACGAAAACAATGGATGCAGCAATTTGCAAAGTATTGGAAATCATGCATTTCTCACTGGCCACGAAACAAATACAAAATAAGCATTTAAGGTCAAAAATAAAACCTCAGATGTCAAAATTCCACTACAGTAATGCAATAGAATAAATAGAACCAAAAGATCCGGCTAATTTAAACGGTACAGCATGAAACATACACTCTGGTACAAGGTGTTTCTCTAAAAGTTTAAGCACGAACTCCTTTAAGGCTAACCATACGAGTAGATGCATCCACATGGGCTCCCCTGAGTGCTGAACCCTGAGTTGTCCTCCCCGAACCACCATATGCAGAGTCTTGATATCTTGTACTCTGATAGCCTCCACCTGATCCTCTTCCTGTTCGGTCCCTTGTGTAGCCATTTTGGCTCAATGTAAAAGGCCTTCCACCGCCAATACTATATCCTGCACGTCCGGTACTGCTGCCTTGTCTTGTCTGAGTAGTTGACAAGTCTTGCCACCTACCGCCAACTGTTGTTGCAGCAGCGGCAGCATAATCCTGGCTATCTCGTCGCCTTAGGGGAAGATCAAGTCCACCGCCACCCATCCTCGCCTCCATTGCTCTTTCATTACTCTCTGCAATGATAGAAAACTTCTCCGTAAACTGGAATGCCAAAGCATGCAACCTAGAGTGCTTAACATCCTGGAAAATAATGCAGCCAGATGGTTCATCCAAGCTTGCATGCAGCTCCTCATTTAATATCATCCTACTAACTATGCTATGGATGCGAGGAACAGAGAGGTCAAACATTTTTGTAAGTTGCTCAAGGCTCAAAGAGTCATAGGACGAAGAGAAGGTAAAGAGGTAAGTCCTTAGTGCCTCCTCCTTGATCTTTTCCTTGAGCATTTCCAGAACCCTGTCATGATTTCTAACAAATTTCCAGACATCCAACGACTTGATAATATCATAACTCTTATGGAAGTCTCCCTTGTTAAGGGCCCTTGTAGCAGCCATAACATGATCTCTGACATTTTCAGGAGGACCTGTAAATGTTTGTTTCTCACTGACCTCAAGCAAGCGACGGAAAGTCTTACTAATAACTTTACGCTTTGCATCATGGTCATTAGCTGCAATGTTGGGAACTTCCAAAAGCATAGCACATATAAGATGCACTGATTCCAGGAGCTCAAGGTTAATGTGCATATGATATGGCATCTGGCGTCTCCTTTCCAGCCTTTCCTGCAAGAGGAAGGAAAAGAAGTTAGCTGCCATGCTTCATCAACGGTAATTCTAGTGATGCAACAATAAAAGCTAGTCCAGATAAAAAGAAGTGGTAGGAAAATAGTTTTGCCAGTTGTGAAAAGATTATTCAGTAGTATAAGCAACAGATGACAACACTACTATACAACAACAAAGCCTTATCCCACTACAACACTACTATAATAAAAGCTTAAATGTTATGAGTGTTATATGAAAGTCTTTGAGAAGTGATGAAAGTAAAGCATGATCACGATCCAGGGAGAAAATAGTGATGATGGAAGCGAACAATCATTAAATATTTCCACCATTAGCACAGAAAATGACCCTACACAGACACATATTCTCTACCACCTAACAAAATTTTATTGGTGATTTATGTGACCATCAAGACAACTTTATTCCAACAAAATCAAACTCAAATTAAGAACCCAACAATCAGGTTCCCAGTCTTAGGTTCTCATGTATCCTCCAGCTCAAAATCAAAATCAACTATAAGGAATGCGCATTATAAATTCCTCCAAGTCAAACTTACAACACAAGAAATAGATCCGAAGAGCCCATAAAATAATACAATACTAAAGTGACATGAATCTAAAGAATGCAAATTTATACATAACTAACAACAACCACAAACATATAAATATCATTCAGCATCTTTATTAGCCTTAAACCCAGACTAACATTGAAACTGAGACATCACTCTGTAAGACATTAGAACTACTACAAGAAAATCAAGAACCAAAAACAAAAAAGAAAAGCTAGGGAGAATATGCAAATATCCAGCACTATCAACAGTAAAAATATAACAAAAAAATATCAATATTGATTTAGTAGTCGCCATGGACAAAACATATTTAATAGTCAAAGTAACAAAATAATCATTCGAAAAAATGGGTATGTTCAACACCTGCTCTGGAGTCTTCTCATGATAGCGACTTTGTGAGACACCTTGAGCAAGCAACTCCTTCACCCTCCCACCAGAATATAATTCAGAGAGACAACCATGAGCCTCAGAAATCAGCCCAACCCGAAAAGCACAAAGACCTAGCTGTGACATGGCCCTGTTAAAGAGTATCTGCGTCGATATGTCCATAAGCTGAACACTGTCCTGCAAATGGCTCATGAGCAAAAGATCACGGGCAGTTGAGAACTCATCTAGAAGAGCATGGTGATATATATCACAAAGCATAGCACGTGCCTTTGTCCGCTCATCCCCATACTTGTATACCAGGGACACCAATAAGTCCATCAGTGTCCTACTATTCTCTGGGAAAGTAGGTTTTCGAGGAACGAGCTCAGGAGTTACAACAAATGCAGTAGGAGTCCTCGTATCCTCAAACCCTTTAGACTCATCATCCACCTCTCCATTATTGTCATCTGTCAGTTCAGCCAATTTCCTCATGGCATCATAAACCTCCTGTGGCTTGTAATAGATGAGTTCAACACGTTTAAGGGCTACCTTTGACGAAGCTTTAAAATCTCCAACCCTTTCAAGATAATCCTGGACATTCTGAGCAAGAGCCAGATACATGGGCTCATCCCTAAGTCTCTCAACATATTCACGAGTATGAGGATCAATGCATTGCAAGCTCTTGAAAAACTCAGCATCAATTCTTTCTAGGAATGCAACTAAGTTTCCCCATACCCGAATTGGTCCACTATGGTCAGCACCCTTCTGAGTTTCATTCTCATCAGGCTCCAATGTATCATCAACAACTATGTTTGGGTACTGCACTAGAATATCAAGAATGATCATCATATTCAGCACGCATTTCTTCCACACATTAATAGGCATATACCCATTTAAACCAGGATTAACATCAAATTGAGCAGAAACAACACTGAAAAATATTTCCAACTTCTGTGCAGGAGTTTTGGCAACTTTTGTTAAGAAGGTAAGCTGCTCAACCTGCTCAAACCTTCCCGTTCCCCTCCTGCCCCTAGCAGCCACAACCTCTTTGAACTTCTTGTTAACCATGTCCCAAGAGATCTCACTCGGGTCTTTCATGAATTGCCTATCCATAAGCCTGTCTTTCTTGCTGAGTTTTTGGTCCCAAGGGGTATCAGGTGGATCTGGCCTGTCATCATCTGGATCGCCCTCAGAATCTGACTTTGGGATCTTATCAATCTCCTCAATTACCTCCTCCTCACTTTCATCCTCCTCCTCAGTCTCGTCTTCATCTTTGTCCTCCTCACTCTCAGGATTTTCTCTATATTTAGTAATCAAATCCTCATATTGCTTATTATTCTTCTTCAATTTCTGCTTCATTGAGTTCAATGCTTTAGCATTACTGCTACTCATCTTCTTTTGGCATCCTTATTTGCCAAAGCCTGTGCCAGGAAGTCTTCCAATGTCACAAGTGCCTTTATGTAAAGAGTAGGCACCTTCTCAGATTCAGTGATACGCATGACTTTCTCGAGTTGCTTGTTTATCTTATCAAAGCTCTCTTGCAAGCTCACCCAGTCATTAATCTTCATAGCATTCCTCATCTGGTCAATTGTAGATGACATCTCTTCGAAACGCTTGTCTTTTGCTGACCTAACAACCCGCTTCAGTTCTTCAGGTTCAGTATCAGTGTCACTAACTTGCAAGTATCTGCTTTTAACAGTTTCATTGGTAGGTTCACCCACTGGATTCCCAACATCATCATCATAGTCACTCTCCTCCTCCTCGGAGTCACTAGCACCCTGTCATTGAAAAAACAACGCACATGCATCAATAAAAGTAGCAGTATTCTTCAAACCCACGGGACAAGGAAACACCCAAAACGAAGTAATGAAATAATTTTAGCGACCTGTGTCCAGAATTTAGAAGCCATCCTTGGTCGAGATAAACAAACAGCAGATGAAAAAAACCAAGAATCTGCAATGATGATAAAAATTAAGATCAGGTAATTAGGGCGAACAGGTAAATTAATAACAAGAGGTCGTCAGAAAATTTATAGTGGGAACAATGTAACTCGCTATAAAAAAATAGAAACCATAAAGGACCTCATCAGTGGGCTAACAACAATTAACCGGATGCTATGATCAGTGTATAAAGAACATGCAATGATTTTCACCAGCTCAAACAGCTAACTACAGCTAATCAGCCGTGTGCTCATGAGTGAACACGAAAAAATTTAACTAGTGCCCGTGCATGAAACACCCAATCCTAGACATCAAGCATTATATCCGCCGAACGACGACACAAAATCTTCACAGATCACAGGCGACATCAAAAAGTCTCACCAGAGACACCCTAACAGGGAAAAAAGTAATGAAAGAACACATAAAACGGCGCAGTCCACATTCTCAGAAGGCAGGGAAAGAAAACAACAAAAGCCTATCTGTTGTCATGTTCAACAACGGGGAAAAGAATCCCACAGTACCTGAGCGGGTTAACGACGACGAGTGAGAAACAGAGAGCGCGGGCGGCTGCTTTCTCTTATCGCAGATGTATGAAACCCTAATTCTTCAAATTAAATTTATTGGGCACCTGATTCTTTTGATGCACTCCTGTTTTTGAAATACTGAATTGACATCTATTTCTCTGAGAAACTCAAGTGTTTTAAGTATAAATACCAGTCATTAAGTGTGGGAGTATTTAATTTTAAGTAGTTCTTGCATCACGGTGCTAGTTGAAATCAAATCTTAAAGATTTAGGCATCTTGTGTAAATGCTATTGTGATTATTGTGTATGAGGTAAGTTCTTGCTTAATTTGATTAATGTAAGTTGATTGGGAGTATGTTGGACACTGTCAATACAGATTTTGAGACGCTCAACACCCATAGTATTTCAGGTTATGTCTCTTTGACAATATTCATGTCTCCTTCTCCAAAACCATACCAGGCAACAGGCATGAAACCTCATGTAGTAGCTTCATCCCCTTCTTCTAAAGATATAACACCCCCAAATTCTAACAGTTATGAAAACATAAAATCTCAACGATTTTTATAAATAATTACTAAAATTCGAAATAACCAAGTTTGGGAAGTGTTACCGCCGCACTTGTACCGGGACAAGTGCAATGCTACTTTATTACAATAACATAAGTTCAACTGAAATAAAAATGTTTTATTCAAAATAAGTAAAAATAAAAATAAAACTAGCCATAAATAATTGAATATTCTTCCTCACTTATCACTGCTAGCCCCAACCTCGAGAACTCGCTTCATCAAAATCTGCTCCCCCGAAGGATCGTCGCAGCCCATAATACACAAAAAAATCAACAAACGCTGGTAATCCTAATAAAAATACAATTTACCTAACACAAATATATTACAAAAATCAAGTATCAACAATAATACAGTAATTGCATAAATTATCATTCATTATCTTTTTAAATTAATTTAGACCCGGGAAACCCTGTCAGTCTGTTTAGTGGGAAGAGAACCATGGTAGACCCGGAAACCAACTTCTCATGAGTTCCCATAATGTTCTCATAAGAAATTTCCATAACCATCATTTAAATCCCTGACTCTACTCATTATCCATTTTTACTCATGGGTTCCTATAAGGTCGTCATAAGGAATTCTCATGACCATACTCATTATCCATTTTCCTCATAAACCATCATTTAAATCCCTGACTCTACTCATTATCCATTTTACTCATGGGTTTCTATAAGATCGTCATAAGGAATTCTCATGACCATACTCATTATCCATTTTACTCATGGGTTCCTATAAGGTCGTCATAAGGAATTCTCATGACCATACTCATTATCCATTTTACTCATGGGTTCCTATAAGGTCGTCATGAGGAATTCTCATGACCATACTCATTATCCATTTTCCTCATAAACCATCATTTAAATCCTCAGCTTTACTCATAATATTTATCTTGCATAGAATAACCTTATGATATATTTAGGATCCCGATTACTCTATCGGGATTCATATAAAACCTAAAACCTAAATGTAGATACAACAAATCCCAATCGAGTTCAAATAAAGAGAAGCACAAGATTTGAAGAAGGCAATTTGTGATTTCTATTGATCTAGGACTCATGAGATTAGGGTTTCATATAGTATGATTTAACCTAACCTATATGGGAATTAGGATTACGTATAGTATGGATTAACCTAACCTATATGGGAATTAGGATTACCCATCAAGATTCCTATTAACCTAGGACTCATGGGATTAGGGTTACATAGAGTATGAATTAACCTACGCTATATAGGAATTAGGATTACCTGGTCTCCGTCTTTGCTAGCCTTATAGAAAACTGCTCTGATGAGAGTACGGGAGGAGGATGCCGTAGCAGAGAAAAGAGTCGAGAGAAAAAGAGTCGAGCGTTTTCTAGGTTTAGGCGGTTAACCTAAGTTTATAATTAATATCTAGGGTTTTAGCGATTGGGCTGGGCTATTTAATTATTGCAAATTAATAAACTAATACTAAAAACATTATTAATTTCTAGATATTTTATATATTATTATTATCTTATTATTTTAATCTATTATTATTATTATTGTTATTGTTATTGTTAATATTATTGTTATTATTATTATTATTCCTATTCTTAATCCGGAGTATTACAAAAGATCAAGGTAATATCTGAAAGTCAGGTGTTCCTTTCCCCTCTGGTACTTTCTCAAGGCTGAGGGGGTTTAAAGATAATGTCTCAATAACTCATGGTTTATAATCTCTCTCTATATATATATGAATGTGCATGACTTAGTAGGGTGTAAGTGTAACGGTTTGAACTTAGATTGGGGTGAAGATATATATGTTAATGACTGAACAGTAAATTGACAAAAGTATGATAATTCATCAACTCAAACTGCTACTAGCACTAGGTTCCCCACTAGCGCTAAGAAAATTAAAAACATGAAGTAATTAAATAGAACAACCTTCTTCCAAAATACTCAATCAAGTAAAATTCGGGACAAACTAGATTATTTCTTTCACTAAGATCTGTTGCATGCAGAATCTCCTTTCTCCATATTCTTCTGTTTTTCTAACAACATTATCATATATTATTCATTAATGTCCAAAATTTTATACGTTTCTTTTAACAGAAACAATAAAATTATGTACTGTAGAACATTCACAGGGAATTAAAATAGATCGTATATTCTCTTGAGAATAGGGACGAACAGGAATGAAACAGAACCAAGCTTTTTTAACCAAAAAAAAAAAGGCAAATCCGATTACAAATCACAGGAATCTCGCAGACACCCTTCAACAAAAATTGATCAAATCGGACATCAGAAACCAAAAAAGAAACAGATTTGCAGAAACAGATTGGGTGCGAGAATGGATTGTTTCAGAACAATTTTAATATGGGTCAGGGACGAGAGATACTCACCGGAAGGAATTAACAACTTCGATCGTGTCTCCGTCGATATCGTCTCCGTCTTCGATCTCGTCTCAAGGAATGAGCTGGCTTGCCGAATAGGGTCCTGCGATAGTGAGCCTGAGCTGCATCATCGAATACATATAATACATAAAAGGGTTTGAGGGTATTTCTGGTATTAAAGCAAAAGACTAGGGACATTTTTGTCCTCTTATACTAAATAATAGTACATTACTAATTAAATCACCTATTCCTAACAATAGTCAAGCAATCTGGCTTTGTTTCGAACATATCCTATCTCAATTCCTATTCAAGTTTGAAATCTCTCTGACATTTCTAATAATGATTTTGAGTTTTTTGCGAAAGATTCCACCGGCTTGGGACTCAATCTCCAAGTTCTGGATATTTCTTTCAATAATGATATTTCCGGTCCAAATGTTCTGTGTTGAATCTTATCTCCATGTTGCGACAATGTGCAAGTGTTGGCTCTCAGAGGGAACAAGGTCACTGGAGAAATCAATTTCTCAAACTGCCATAAATTGCACTATTTGGACCTTTCTACTAATAATTTCTCCGCCGATATTTCCTTCGTTCAGTGAATGTTCAGCATTAGAGTACTTTGATATCTTTGTTAACAAGTATTTCGATGACATTGGCCTCGCTCTTTCTCCCTACAAGAAGCTCAACCACCTCAACGTTTCAAGCAACCAGTTCACCTATCCAGTTCCGTCGCTTCCGATGGACTTTCTGGAGTTCCTTTATCTTGCAGGCAACAAGTTCCATGGTCAGATTCCTGAACAATTGGCAGATTTGTGCACCACTATCGTCAAGCTCGATCTTTCCTCGAACTCCCTCACCAATACGATTGGGAAATGAAGGTGTGGGAATTGATTTCCCATTCAATGCTGCAAACTGAGACCCAATATGAAGAAGAGAATAGGAGGTGAGACTTGGCAAGAAAGGACAAAATGTTGCAAATGGTCAAACACTCTCACTGCAAATGGTCGAAGCTTCAAAAGCTGCAATTTCAGGCCTCTTGCAAAAGTTGCTTTTTTCATGTAAGTCCATTTAACTATAATGCTAACCCAAACGGAAGAGTATCCTCTCATAAGCATTTTTTCTCCTCATCCCTCCCCATCTCATCTGGACCGTTGATTGAGAAAATGAGAGAAAAAATTAAAGTAGTATTGTGATATTTCAGATTGATTGGATGAATGTGATTTAGAGATAATGAGGGATAATGAGAAAAGGATGATAAGAGAAACCTGACCCAACCCAAACATAGTAAAATGAGCCTTTTTTTCCCCACTGGGTTTTTATTCCCTTTCACTGCGCTTTTAGGCATTCCAACGCCTTCCCAAACAAACGCTAGAACATTGATAGATGAGGGGTCTTTTGAGAATGACAACCATAAAACATCCTTTATCTCAACAATATAGCATATGAGTATATGACAAGTGTTGATTGCAATATTTCATTGCAACCATACTTCCGAATCCATTTGTTTCCTGGACCATATGGTTTCACCTTCACGTGCACTTCCACTACTCTTTGTAACCCACTATCATTTTAAGACACTAGTGGCTTTCCACTTCAACATTTTGGTGCCGAGGTAGAATGCGAATTCTCATTCCATGCACATAATTATGTGCTTCTTAGGTGCACATACTTCTAATTAGAGGTATGTGAATATTTTTTTTGATTTTTTTGATTTTTTTATATATTGTATTTATTTAGATTTAAATTATATCTTTGCTTTCGAGATTTTTTTGCACCCAGTATCTCAAATTAATTAATTTCCAGTTCGCATTTTATCGTAACACCAGTATTATAGAAATTAATTAATTTGAGATACTGGGTGCAAAAAAAATCTCAGAAAGCGGCATATAATTTTAATCTAAATAAATACAAGATATAAAAAATTAAAAAAAATCAAAAAAAAATATTCACATACCTCTAATTAGAAGTATGTGCACCTAAGAAGCACATAATTATGTGCATGGAATGAGAATCCAGTAGAATGCCAGGTGGACTTTATGTTCTCTCCTTTTTGAAAGGATGGCATCAATATCCAATACTTCATTTGTCCAAAGCAAAAAAAGAAAAAGAAATTGTTGAGCTCAGACGGAAATATTCCCCGATCCTAAATATAAGATATAATTTATATTTTTAAAGAGATTAAAAAGGCTGAATGAGTTATTTAATTATATCATTTGTTGAGTATTATTATATTATATATCAGTTTATAAGTTAGACAAAATAATTTAAAAAGAAAAGCAATAAATATAAGTACTTTAAAGTAATTTAATTAGTTTTTTAATATTTCTAAAAAAAAGTCAATTATATCTTATATTCTTCCAATTCTAAATTTAAGACATACTTTATAGTATAAATTATACTATAAATTATATTCTATAATCAATACCGGAAGTAGTATTTAGGATCGGAGGGAGTAACAACTTTTGAGAAGAAGAGGTCTACTTATTATACAATTAGTATGAGCAGCTAACAAACAGAGGCATAGAGCTTTCTGCTTCCTTCTTCCGCGGAGTCTAATAATTCCCAACCAACTACAAGCACAACAGCTTATCCACATTCAAGTATACAAGTTCAAATATCTCGATCTATTCCCTTCGATACTGATTATAAGATTTAGCCAAATTGTTTTGGAGAGGTTAAGAAAACTAATTAAATTATTTTAAAGTATTTTATTTTTTTCTTCAAACTAATTAATTTGATTAATAAACTAATATATAATCTAAGGATACATAACATATGAAATAATTAACTTATTTAACTTCTTTAATATCTCCAAAAAAAAGGTAACTAGTTCTTATAATTAGCACCGAAAGTATATATATCAGTAGCTGACGTCAGCGATGTTCAGAATCAGTAACACAATTACAGAGCATTATATACTAAATACCAACAATTAGCATCCTACCAACAATTAGCATCCACCTTTTTTTTTCAGAGAACACAAAAAGTTAGCACCACGCACGCATAATCAAGAAGCTTCTATCATCTGTTCAAGGGTGATCTCCAATCCAGATTCTCTTGAGGATAATCTCTCTGAAGTTCCTTAGGAGGTATGAAGCAGTCCATGGATAAGCCTGCGACGTTGAATGCCACGTCATCGATGTTCCATGTTTCTTCTAACCTAGTGACGGCAGGGCCTGCCTTCAGATTATCCCCAAACCTCGTAATGATCACCGTTGATTTCCCTGCGTGAGCAATCATTACACCGTCCACCAACCTATAATCCTCAATTTTTGTTGACATTGTTGTCTCCCAATATGTGGGGTGTGCCCCAGGTGATTGGATCCTGGTCAGGTAAGAGTCCTCTAACACCACTAAAAGTCCACTTCTTTGGCTGAAGTAACCAAATATAACGTGCTTGATCATCTCTGCTGTGTTATCACTGCGATCAATGAGGTCCTTTTGATCAGCCGAGAGCTTCAGCACGAAGCAATCTACGCCGGAGATCTGTTTTTCTCCCATGTACTGTGCAGCAGAGAATACAGCAGACACTGCCAGAGGGTCCAGTCCCTACACAATGAACAACAATATTATCTATTTAAGGATGGCTGGCAAAAAAATAGTAACTGACATTGCACGAATCGATTTGAAACAGCTGAGGTGCCATTTTTAGATGACGATGAAATCAAAGTACTATTCTTTGATAGTTTCAGAGGGGACCCAGAAGGCCAGACCCAACATTTTTCCTCAAATATAGAACTTTCAGAGTATTATTATCAGGAAACTTTGTCAGCTGTTTGAGCAAGCGAAAATAAGTAACAAGGCAAGAAGATCATGTTGAAGGGAACTCTGCAATAATAAAGAAAAGGGAAACAGAGGAATGTGGTTAGATTGAACAAATAAAGGGAATTTAATAGGGTAAACAAAGATCCATTATATGGGCCGGTGGCATATATATATTTATACAAGCTTGGTATATTAAAGAAAATTAATTAACAAGAACAGTCATCAACCAGCATTTACGAATATTTAGAAAAAGTTGAAAGAATTTTCAGGAGGAGTCCACATCATTTACATGTTTGTATCCAATACTTGACTGACCATTTATTATAATAATATTAAATTCCATGCTCCATCAACAATTCACAAGGGCTAAGTGTATCTTCTTTTATTATGAACTTGTTAAGATTGAATTATTTCATAAAGCTAAGGCTTAGGTGTGTAACACCGCTATTTTCTGACAGTGTGTTAGTGTGATACTACATTGTTAGAGTCATTGAATATTAATAAGGCTAAAGTATACGTTTGGTCCTTTATGTTTGCCTCTGGTATCATTTTAGTCCATTAAGTTTGTAAAGTATACGTTTAGTCCCTGAAAGTTAACATCGTTAGTTTAACTTAACGGAAAATACTAACTCAACAATTTTTAGAGATAACTATGCAATTAAATGCTGACTAAACATGTTTATATGTTAATATTTTAATAAATTTATATTTTAAATCCAATTAGTTGAAAAATATTTAATCTTCACAGACAAAAAAAAGTATTTAATCTTTACAAACAGTGAAAAACCGTATAATAGTCTGTGAAAATTAAATATTTTTTAATTAATAGGATTTTAAATATTAATTTATTAAAATACTAACATATAAACATGTTTGGTCCGTATTTAATTGCACAGTCATCGCTAAAAATTGTTGAGTTAGTATTTTCCGTTAAGTTAAACTAACGGTGTTAACTTTCAGGAACCAAACGTGTACTTTACAAACTTAATGAACTAAAATGATACCAGAGGCAAACATAAAGGACCAAATGTATACTTTACCCTATTAATAATTACATATATAGCTGTCCAGCACTACATTGGAAACCCAGATTATATCCTAAAAGATTAAAGTAAAGCATAAATACGCCACCAACATTTTTGAGAAAATTGTTGAGAATGCAAGGGAAATTACGTAACATTTAAAAGTTCACCGAACCCTGCTTTGCCTAATGGAAAAAAAAAATTATATATAAATAAAAATAACAATAAAAAGAAAACCAGTAACATCCGGTTGGTCAGAACTAAGAAAATTTTCAAGCAAGGCGTGATTGATGAACTTGCCTGAAGAGCACGACGAATAGGTCGTACGCCACCTTTAGCGGCGTGTGCGCCGAGCCATGGGGTGTGGCGCCAAGCGACGGCGCCGTCACTGCCGGCGACGACCTTGTGGCCAGACACGACGAGCTCTATCTGCCATTTGTCCGGAACCATCTGCCAAATAACGAAGCACCCTCTTTCTAAAACTCCGCTGGCCCCTCCGCCGCCGGATCCAGGTTCATCCACCACGCCCATTGTCACCTTCCCTGTCACAAAGATGTTTTTTACTCTCCCTTCTAGCTTCCGGCACCCCGTCGCCGCCGTGAAGTGTTGTATAATATACTGCGATGAAGATGATACCTATTTCACAGTTTAAAAGAATTAGTGAAAATCATCGAATTGCACTCCCATTCTCTTTTCTCTTTTTCCTCCTCTGCCAATTTTTTCAAGTGGAAAGTAGACGATCAAAAGCTCATTTTTTATACTAAGAGATTAAATTAATTAGACAATCGTTAGAGGCAAATCAGATGCATATTATCGTACATTTTAGGGAAATGCAAAATGAAATAAACACATTAGTCCTTAATATGTGCCATGCCATACTTAAAAGTTCCAAATAAAATCGAGAGAAAAAGAAAACAACTACAGCATAACACTGTTAGCTGACTTTAAGCCAGTAAAACACAGTAAACAAAGCACTTCAACGATATCTACCGAAGAAAGTAATGCTTTTAAAATGATTAAGCCTTTCCAAAACACCAATCAACACTTTATTCCGAGTAGTCGTGGGGCAAATTTTGCAGTCCAAAACAGCATTACACCCCAAAAGATTCTATTTGAAAGAGAAAGTGTAAAAAAATAAATAAATGAAGTGAAGAGGCTTGCCTCATTGTGGGATTGTTTGGAAAGAAGAGGAACAGGGAAGAGAGGGCAACCCAGAACACTAAGAAGGATTCTGAGGTCAGACTTCTTATTGAAGACGAGACAGAAAGGGGTCTTGATCCAGCTCCAGTTTCGCCATGCCTGAAGGCCTTTCCTTGAGCCGCCGTTGGTTCCACCGTCGTCTTCATTAATGGGTTCCTCTGACAAAGGAGCAAGTCGACCCATTTCAGCTTCCGGCACCTCAAAAATTTGCAGAGAGAGAGAGAACGAAAAGAGGGTGCAATAGCAATAGAGGCGGGCGGTAGAGTGGGAACACACTATTAAAAGGAACGATGAGGGAACTTTCTGTTGTGAATTTGAGCACGCGCGGGAAACGTGCGTGTGGCTCACGTTGAAAATGGTCAGAGATGCACTTATTAATGTAAAGATAATTGATGAAAACTATGCGGTTTAACTACAGAATTTAATGCCACTACCAACTTATCATGATGTTGTTCGCCGACAGGAGTTCAATACCCATAATTTTGATAGAGTAAATTTTTTTAGTGAAGCTAGTTTTTTTTTTTTTCCCCATTATCTTACGCAGAGTTCATGAAGAAGAAAGCAGCGAGAGATCAGAGGTGGAGATGGTGGAAGCTAAAGAAGAGAGGCATATTTTTTATGTGCTCTCTCCTCAGTCTGAAGCAACTCTCATGCTTCAAGCTCACATGACCCATTTCTTCAAGTCTTCAACACTCACTAATTTCAATCTATAGTTTCAAAGAACTTCGATTAAGTTATTTTCCCATCATGTTCTAAGCATATTGCTTGAATTATCCCACACCCATTTGGCATAAACTTCACACACACATCACCAATTCATAAACAATAGTGATTTATAGGCAGTATATATATCAGGAATGTCAAATGTGTGTTGATGATCATCATTTAAATAAAAACAGTTTTCGTTTATTTAATTTATTAAATGCTCAAATGCAATATATTTCTTTTATTGTTTTTCCCTCTACCTTATATTTACGCTAATTTATGTGCTTGAGAAATAAATTGCTTCATTTCAATTTAAAAATAATATAATTTTTTATAGATATTATATACTCTTTAAAAATTGAATACAATATTTATGAATATCTATTAACATTTGTTTAAGAAATAAAGTGGATTTAAAAATCATGAATAACATTTTCTATTGAGGTAAAATTTCTCATAATTAATAGTGAAATGGAATGGATCGAAAACACAAAGGTGAAAATGTTTTTTTTTTTTTTTGTGTTCTGAAAGCTTAAAAAATATGTTTTGTGCTTGTTAAGAAAATAGTTAAAAGCATTTAAATTCAATAAATATGTCAGTAATGCCTTCTCCAGTCCATCATATAAGTCATTTTAACTAATTCACTAAAATCAAGAAATAGCAATTAACTCAATAAATTTGTCATAAATTAATTTTTCCCCCAACTTTAGCCATATAAAATACAAGAAGTTACATTTAAGCATTAATTGCATGGGTAAAATTGACAGCACAATATTATTGTTGTTATTACTAATACTACTATTGTTAGTAATAACATATATATATCAAATTAATAATAAGTCTCACAATTCACTGATTTTTTATATTTTACATAGGATATGCAAAAATGCATGTAGTTGTGAGGATATACGAACGTGTTTAATTCGTGGCATTGAAAAATGTTGGTGATCCCATGTGTTGTTTTTGGGAAAAGATTTTCAGCAGTTGCTTCCAAGTGTTCACGTCCTCTAATTTCCTCATCTATAGGATAATAATTGCGGCTGGATGTGTAAAAAGAACATTGGGATCAAGGATTCACTCGTTAGTAATTTTATTAGTAAAACACCAAAGTTATCTTGTTTTTTATTTTATTATTATTATTATTAATTACTCCCTCCAATCCTAATTATAAAAACACTTTTATAGTGTAAATTGTACTATAAAAGTGTTCTTATAATTAGGACCAAATATAGTATTATACTGAAAAAGATATCCAGCAGGTACATGCTTTGCTTCAACTTTTCCATGTCACGTGCTGCGCACATTATATTTTCTTAAAAGTAAGCCTATGAAATGAGAACGTCAGTGAGAAAGTTAATTATATATAACGTGAGCGTACAAAATGTTACCCATTAGTTTCTGTTAATACTGACACTGTAAAGGGGGTTTTTCCCTTTTCATTTTTTGGTCCAAGACATTTGCTAAAAACAACAAAATGGTCCGTTTGCCATGCAGAATCATGAGCAAGGAAAATGGAATTGGAAACAGAACTATTGTCAGTGCTAGTCTGGTCTGGTCTGATAGGTTCAGGATTCTCGAAGAAATTAGTTGATCCTGCTACTAAATATTGGCCTTCAAGGGTGGCGAAATAAAACCCATGTGGCATGGCGTCTCAATGTGCATGTTGCGGGGCTTCCATGACCAGTCTTGTTATGCTGACGACTGAAAGCAAGAAGATTTGTAGGTACTCGCAATTTTTTGGTTGCTCCAGCCTCCATGCATGCTGCTACATATCGTACGTGTTTGCTAAGAAGGTTGAGTCTTCGAGATGTTTTTACTTCGATAGGCAATGGGTTCTTGGGAGTGACAAGTAAGGGCTTGTTGGTAAACGGATTCAGTGGAAAGGTAAAAGAAAACTAACAAGTTTATTTGTTTAGTATATTTTTTGTGTCAAATCTTTCCAAGAATTCAAGTTTTCGACCCAGATAAACAAGTAAACCTTGTCAATTTGAGTATTTTACTTGTTTATCTTTGCTAGAAAAATGTAATACAAAAATTTGATACACTTTTTAGTTTTTAGACCCGAAATATACCTTTAACCAAAGCCTAATTCCACTCCCTCCCTCGTGTTCTCATTTTCATACTAATTTCATCACAAATACCTTCACATATGAAATGGTTAATTGATTTCATTTTCATTCGTAAAATTTATAATTAATAACTAATAAGAACATAGCTGATTGCTCCACCAGTTGTTCAGTAAAAAAACAAAAAGAAGAAGAAGCAATAATTATCAGCCTCAAAGTAGCGGCAAAAAACGGAAGGGGAAAAAAATCTTGGTATGAGAAGGATGGAGCAGGCGCGTGGGAAAGATGAGTGTGGGGGAGGTGCTGCGTATCAGAGGTGGGGAACATGGGATTTCGGAGGAGGAGCTTTTAAGGGAGGCAATGCAATGCGGGTGACGTGTCCACATCCTCCCCCATTTGTAATTATGCTCTTTCGGGTAGTTCGGTACGAATTCCGGAACTTCTCGTTTGTTGCTTCGGATTTGGTTCGCAGATTTCAGGCCACCACATCAAATTTTTCAACTGTCATTCCATTGCCATGGTTTTTTTTTCTTCGGGAAAAAAAATTGTATGTATGCTTGTGTAACATTTTTGTCTTTTGTCCGGATAATATTAAATTCTTTGGATGTTCTCCTTTTTTTTGCTCAGATTTGGATGTTCTCCTTGAGTAGGCTTAATATTGTTTAATCATAAGGATGTCCTTCACGAACAAGTGTCGCTATCTCCATTGTATCCACTTTTTTCCTTTTTTGGTGCGAAACGGGGCATAACCCTTCTTAAATCATATTCAGCACAAGTCTGGGGAAGACTCCATTGTATCCACTTTTACTTTGGCATGGACGCATTATGTTCTAAATATTAAATTTAGTTTGATACTTCTAAATAAGACTAGAGTAGTAAAACTTTTCTCTCACTTAATCCTAATCGAATATTACACAAAGTATTTTCTGAAGATTATGAAACATGTTATAATTTAACTTCCTTAAACTCTCCAAATTATATAAATAAGTCTTAGAATAACTTCTTTAAAATCTAGTTACACTTAAACTACAGTTATTTAAAAATATAAAACTAACCCATCATGCAACCGGACAAAAAAACAAGTTATATGCAAATTCCAATTAGCCATACCCAGAAAACAGTTACTTTTTTTTTCCTCAAAAACTGCTATCATCTCAGCATTAAGCAATCGCAAATACTCAGAAAGCAATTACCATTTCGTACCAACGAAGGAAGAGACGAGGGAAAATTATTTCAATTTTTTTTTAGTCTTGCATAGTTGAGTCTTAATAGATACTCCCTCCGATCCTAATTATAATTTGCATTACAAAAGTGGTCTTATAATTAGGACCGGAGGTAGTAGTATGTTTCTAGCATAACTAGCATAACTTATGTCCATTTCATTATGAGCCAGCAAATTGGCAAATCTCATTCCAGTCATATTTCTTTAGCCAAAAGGAATTGCCAAGCGTGAACAAAGGATTGTCCAATGGATGGGAAAACAGCCGAGAGGACCTGACGACAGGGATATTCAAATCATAAGTCCAACGAAGAGAAGGAAAAAACCAAGCATGCGGCCTTGACAGGTCCTTCCTACCAACTTTTAACATATTGTCAAACTCAGGTCCAACCACATAAGGTACATCATGATATAGAAACTAGAGTTGCCCAGTCAGGATTCGCAAGCCCCATATAGAGAGCTCCTGAAATCAGTAATAAGGAATAGCATTTGAAAGCTCAATCTAATTTATGATCAGACTAGTATAAGCTTCGGCTCCTGCTTCGACTAGGGCTCCTTGAATATGATCGCTCCCTGTAAGGTGATCTGGAGTATGATCCATCCCTATAACTCCGGTCCCTTGGCGATATTGACCTAAATCATCATATGGGGACTCCTCCAAGTAAGCAAACTTTACAAACCTCATACTCTAAGGCAAACAAAAAACAATCTAAACAAAATCTAAATACATACCCAGAATAACGGCTTCGTCTTGGAGAAGGTGGATACTGTGGACTGCGAGAATAGGTGTGCGCATGGCGTGGTGAGTAAGAATAGCGAGGTGGAGACCTCCCATATGATCGGCTCCTGGAGACAGGTTGAGCATGTAAGTGTTACAACAACAAAAAAATGAAATGTCAACAATAACTGTTGTCAGAAGCACATTTCATATAACTCATTGCAAGTTGTAAAAGGGTAGTGTATCTTACCTGTATCGCTCTCTTGCTCTCATTTCAGCAGGCTTCTTTCTGTTTTCCTCAGCAAACACCACAGTCAACTCACGACCAAGTAGAATTTGACCGTCCATGTGATATTTAGCATCAGCAGCATCAGCTGGATCCACAAATTGGACAAATCCAAATCCACGTGGCTCCCTGTAACATGACATTCCAGTATCTAAGAAAAGAAATACATATACATATGATACAATGTAAACAGACCTGCACACCAATGCTGAGTTGATTGCAGAAACTATAACCCTCAAAGTATTATTATATAAACATATCTCAACACTCCAAGAATTCATTAGTAAACATCACACGGATGCTAACCTTGTGGATGCCAAAGTATAAATTGAGATGAAACTCTTCAAGACTTGGAACTTTCTTCACTATGTACTCAAACTCAACCTTCTCCGAATCTTCATGTACACTAACATGACCTTGAACAGGACTCTAATTACTTGACTGGGTGTCTTCAACACAATACCTTTATTACCTCTTTGTTGTCTTCAACACAGTACTCTCTTATTACTTCATTCGAGTCTTCAACTCTTTCAATAAAACAACCAAATTCCCATAAAATGATTGTAGTAATTATATTAAGAAAGAAGTGGCAAAACTAAACAAGGGATGGACCATCATGTACTTCACAAATTCTTAAATCAAGACATCTTAACTCAGTTGCAAATGCCATTGTTAGAATAAGAAACAGCATTCATGGTTTTTTTTGGATGGGGGTGCTGTGTAAGAGGGAGGCCGGTAAAACTTTCAAAACATAACGATCATCCTTCTGGCAATAGAAAAATATACCTACCCAGTATAATAATCTCGAGGTAGGTAAATATCCTTGAGAGGACCAAAGTGGCCAAAAGGTCTTCGTAGATCTTCTGCCCTGTAATCCAAGAACCAAAAAATAAATATAATTAGCCCACTGAAATCATATAAGAAGCAAGGGTACCTCTCTTCTTTTACATTCCATAAGCACTTTGCTTCTATGAAGTCTCCATGAAACATTTGCTTATGATATAGGGCGCCCAGTGTACAAGACTCCGTGGGGTCAGGGAGGTCTACGTACACACCCTTACCCCAAACAGAGAAGAGAAGATGTTTTTAGGATTTGAACCAGTGACCACTTAATCACCCCGGCAACAACTTTTACCACTCCAAGGCTCACCCTCACATTTACATATGATATAGTCTATACAAATTTCATAAATATTTTAGTACCTGCAATCTCTGTGAAGGTTCCTAACCAGAAGACTAGCTGGCAGATCCCTACCACGGCCTCCATAACGACCACGAGGACTAGGACTGCGGTGTCTTCTGCTATAACCCCTTGGAGGTGAGGGACTGTAACTGTAGCTTCTGCCCCTCATTTTGCAGTTGAACCCACGCCTATCGTCACAAAAAAGAAATAATAACTTAGTAAGACACATTAATTAGCTCAGATTATTGTCATTACAAACAAGCTGAGGGAACTCAACCCTGCATGTCAGCTGCTGATAAAAAAGAGCCAAAACCGTCGCACGTCATAAATTACCTACTATCCTACAATCGTTTTTTGGATCTTATAACTACGTCAACAAACCCTGTAATGATGATATTTATGGAGACTACGTCCTAACGCACAACGAGCAATCAAACTCAATAGCTAACGCGCGAACTGTTTTTTGCATCAACAGATGTAGTTAAGAAAAATTTAAGGGGGAAAAAACAAAAGCCACGAAAGCCCGTGAAAAGAAGGATTGAGTACAATTTTCATCATCGTTCGAGCAAGATCCTGAAGAAAATAGCACGCCAGAACGCACAAGGTTCGGATCATTACATATTAAGTGACAAGTCAAGCCAGTAATGTCTTCACGTTCAGATCCATGCCTCAAGATCAACAACAATTGTTGGGGATATAAAAAATACGTACATAATAGGGAAAACAAGATACCCGATTCCGCGCCTTAGTCGCGCCAGAAATAAGAAAGAGACGCTAAATATGAAAGAATAAAGAGATCGATTGGCCTCCCTAGATCAGAAGCAGATGATCCGAATAGCAGAGTTAAAAGAGATGGAAGCGAGGACTTACAATAAAGACTAGAGAACAATCGGCAAGACACGCCTCTACTCCGGCGTAGATGAGAGCTTCGGTTCCTTTCTAATCGCTGGAATCCTCTGGTTACCCGAGGGAGTTTTAAATCAAAGGTGGCCTCGTGTTCGAGAAACTTCTTCGTGGGTTGGCTTTGCTTGGGTGGTGGTGGCCTCCGGGGTCCGTATGAACGAGATTCGGCCTCAATTCACCGATAGATTGACCAAAAATAAAATGGACTAATCTGACTGGGCCTATATCTGTGTATTAAGAGTAGCGAAAATCTCACGGGCTTCAGAAGCCCTCTCCTAGGCCTTTTAGAGTTTTAGACATACAAAAATGAAGTTGTCAACACAAGTGGTAAGTTTTGAGAAAAAAAAAAAAAACACAAGTGGTAAGTGGTTTGTGTCGCTTAAGTAAGGTCTCAAGTTCGAGCCTTGTGAATGCAAAAAAACCTCTGTAACACCCCCAATTTTTAACAGTTACGATAATATGAAATTTCAAAGATTTTTATAAATAATTACTGAAATTCGAGATAAACAACTTTGAAAAGTGTTACCGCCGCACTTGTACTAGGACAAGTGCAAGGCTAGCTTATTACATTACCATAAATCCAAACTTAAATAAATACGTTAAAAATAAATACAAAAACTAGCTAGAATTAACTGAATGTTCTTCCTCACTTCTTACTGCTAGCCCCAACCTTGAGAACTTATTTCACTGAAAATTTGCTCCCCCGAATGATCATCGCAGCCCATAACACAAAAATCAGCAAAGCTGGTAATCCTAATAAAACACAATTTAAATGGCTCAAATATATTAATCAAATCAAATATAAATAATCATATAGTAATTACATCAAATATCATTCAATATCTTTTTAAATTTATTTAGACCCGGGAAACCCTGTCAGTCTGTTTAGTGGGAAGAGAACCATGGTAGACCCGGGAAACCCTGTCAGTCTACCTTGTGCCTGGGAAACCCTGCCAGTCACAATTAATCAAATTGGCCATAAAACATTTCTTCCTAATATGCACACATCTTTCCAAAGTTGCTACTAGTGTTATGGGAAACCCTGTCAAACACCACCTTGAGAAGAACAGATAATATCGGTTCACATCGTATAATATATCGGAGGCATAAATCCTGAGGGTTGTGTTCATCACTTTAGGAGGTATCATCCCAAAGCTATCATCCCACGATTAAATTATTTTAATCACACACAAAATGGATTTCTTGAATTTACAGAAACCAAACCGAATATATATACTGCTATTTGTCAATTACGAAAACCCAAGGCAAAACTATTAGAAAGTACACATATATATATATTAGACACAGAAGATTGGTCAACTTGCACAAAAACCGAAGTAACCAAAGCAAAATATGTACAGGTATATTCACTAACCGTGAATGGTTTTTGCAAAAGTTAATCCCGCAAATTAAGAAGGAGAAATATATATATGCATACAAGAAGGTACAACATTTTGTTTTCATAAAGTAATTCACGCTAACCGAAAAGGAAGAACGTATATATAAATATACAAATGCAGCGACACATTTAGGGTTTTTCACAAAAATCGAGATCGGCATGTAACAATTAATTCCTATTGTTCTAGGGATTAGGATTACATATAATATATATTTCATATAAAACAACGCTATGATATATTTAGAATCATAATTACCCTATCAGAATTCTTACAAAATTAACCTAAGACGTATGGGGATTAGGATTACATATAATATATATTTCATATAAAACAACCCTATGATATATTTAGGATCATAATTACCCTATCAAAAGTCATATAGAATTAACCTAAGCTATATGGGGATTAGGATTACCTGGTCTCCAGTTTTCGCTAATCTCTTAGAAGAATATTTTGATGAAGAGTAAGAATAGAGGAAGTAGTAGAGGATAAGAAGAGCATTAAGCGTTAGCTAGGGTTAGGCTAGGCCTCTATTTATAATTTAAAATTAGGGTTTAGCTATGGGATGAGCTCTAAATTTTATTATTACTATATATATAACGATACCTTCTAAATCTTATTATTACCGTACTATTTATTATTATTATCATTATTATTACTATTAACAATAATCTGGGACACTTAAATTATGGTTAGACTCTTATAAAGTGCTGATTTTCTGTGTGTCATTTTTATGGACGTTTTTTGAAGAAAAATGAAATAAATGTGATCCATCATATTAAATTCAATCAATCAATCAAGATGTGAATTTAATATAACTTGGTTGACAAGTTGTAATACCCCTGATTAATAATAGAAATAATAATAATAATAATAATAATAATAATAATTGTGTAATACCCCAGATTATTATAAATAGTAATAACTCTCTTTTATGAATTTTCAGCTTATGCACTAAGAAAAAAAAAAGGTTTAGGTAACAAGTCCACTACTTGTCAACCAGGTCACATTAAATTCACATCTCGATTGATTGATTGAATTTAATATGATGAATCATATTCATATCTTGATTGTTGGATTGATTGATTGAATGAATTTATGATGATGGATCACATTTATTTCTCTATGGCCCATGTGGTTTAGGGATAGGTCTTGGATATAGTAGTATATAAACCCACTCCCACCTCTTTGTGACACAGAGAAACATCCTCATGCTCTCTAGACTTCGGTATTTACCAAAGGTTTAGAGAGAAAAGGTGTCATCCATAAACAGATAACAAAAGAAGGCTTTCATCAGAAACAAACCCTAGAGGCCTACCTAACCCAAGCTAACGCTCAATACTCTTCTTCTCTTCTACTACTCCTCTATTCTTACTCTGTCAGATTATTCTTCTAAGAGGTTAGCAAAACGGAGACCAGGTAATCCTAATTCCCATATAGTTTAGGTAATATAAATTATATGTAATCCTAATTCCCATATAGTTTAGTTAATATAAATTATATGTAATCCTAATACCCATATAATTTAGGTTAATCCTATATCGATTTTGATAAGGTAATTATGATCCTAAATATATGATAAGGTTGTTTTGTATGAAATTTGGTATATGTAATCCTAATCCTTAGGTGATTGTAAGATGATTTTATACTTGTTAAATGTAATCTTAATCCTTAGGGAATTTTAAGATATTTTCATATATTATATGTAAACCTTAGGGTATTTATATTAAATTATTTTAACCCTAGAAAATAATAGGATTGTTTATAAATTAATTATATTATTTGAGAACTTTATTGGGTTTTGACATTACGAAATAATAGAATTAATTATATAATTATATATGAGTATTATTGGGAACTTTATTGGGTTTTAATTCCTAGAAAATAATCGTATTAATTATTTTCAAAATAATCTTAATACTTTGATGGTGTTAGATAACAGATTGTAGCATAAACTTTACTTTCCATAAAATGATGGAAAATTGATTATGTGCGATATGTGTGCTATATTAGTATTACTGAATAATTGGGAAATTATGATATTGATACTTTGTAACTTATGATGATTGAAATGATAATTGGATTTGGACTTTACTCGGATAGATATTTTAATAGGAGTTAGATCTTATATCGAATATTTGAATTATTATACTCTTAAATAGTTTGGAAAGTTATGATACTCTTGAGCAACTGATATATTCATTGAAAAAATTTCTTAAATAAGATAATTGTGACAAGATTGATTTTTTCCTGACTATGTGTGATTGAAATGAATTAATCGTGGGAGGATAGCTTTGGGATGGTACCTCCTAAAGTGATGAACACAACCTTTAGGCTCTATGCCTCCGATATGTTACTTGATGTGAATCGATTATATCCGTTCTTCCTAAAGTGGTGTCTGGTCACAGGGTCTCCTAGGACACTAGTAGCAACTTTGGGAAGAGGTGTGCACATTAGGACGAAATGTTTTATGGCCAATTTGATTGATTGTGACTGGTCACAGGGTTTCCCAGGTCACAAGGTAGACTGGTCACAGGGTTTCCCGGGTCTACCATGGTTCTCTTCCCACTAAACAGACTGGCAGGGTTTCCCGGGTCTAAACGAATTAATAAAATGAATATTAGTTTATTTGATGTGAATAATATTTGATTCAATTACTACGTAATCATATATTTGATTTGATGGTTATATTGGAGCCAGGGTAGACTGGCAAGTTTCCGGGTCTACCATGGTTCTCTTCCCACTAAACAGACTGGCAGGGTTTCCCGGGTCTAGATAAATTTTAAAAAGATGATAAATGATTTTTGATGCAATTACTATATGATTATTTATATTTGATCTGAGTAATATATTTGAATTATTTAAATTGTGTTTTATTAGGATTACCAGCTTTGCTGGTGTTTGTGTTATGGGCTGTGATGATCCTTCGGGGGAGCAGATTTTCAATGAAACAGGTTCCAAAGGTTTGGGGCTAGCAGGGAGAAGCGAGGAAGGACGTTCAATTAATTCTAGCTAGTTTTTATATTTCTTTTATGCTCTGAATAAAACATTTTTATTTAAGTTTTGGATTTATGTTATTGTAATAAGTTAGCCTTGCACTTGTCCCAATACAAGTGCGGCGGTAACACTTCCCAAGGTTGTTTATTTGGAATTTCAGTAATTATTTATGAAAAGTATTGCAGTTTTATGTTATTATAATTGTTAGAAATTGGGGGTGTTACAAATTGAAATAATAAAATATAGAAATTAATAATGTTTGTAGTGTTAATTTATTAATTGGCAATAATTAAAGAGCCTAACCCATAGCTAAAACCCTAGATTTTAATTATAAACTTAGATCTAGTCGCCTAAACCTAGAAAACGCTCGACACTTTTCTTCTCCGCTACTGCATCCTCCTCTCGTACTCTCATCAAATCATTTTTTTCTCGAAGGCTAGCAAAAACGGAGATCAGGTAATCCTAATCTCATGAGTCTTAGGTTAATTTTATTTGAATCTTGATAGGTAATCCTAATTCTCATATAGCTTAGGTTAATTTTATATGAATCTTGATAGGTAATCCTAATTCCCATATAGCTTAGGTTAATTCTATATGAATTCTGATAGGGTAAGTATGATCCTAAAAATATCATAGGGTTGTTTTATATGAAATATATTATATGTAATCCTAATCCCATGAACCTTAAAAGAAAAACAACCAAACAAAACGTTGCTTTATATATATAATTCTTCTCCTTGATTTGCGTGGCTACTCCCTTTTATTGTATCAACAGTGTTACGATCTTGAAGTTTCTTTCATCAGATTCTTTTTGTCATGCACATTGGTTGTAATTGTTTTGGAGTTCTCTGCTTTGTCTTTGTCGCATAATGGAATAGTCTCTACTTTCGATTTTTGTCCTTTTCTTTTAAGGGTTCACGGGTTTACAACTAAGAAGAAATTTGGATGAGATCACTTTGTATGATTGGTCCGATTAATTACATATTTGAAGTCACTTTGAATAAAATGTCTTGTACATTGCTTTTGGTTTTGTCTTGTGTGTGTTGCGTACTGGATATTAATGGATAATGAGTAGAGCCAGAGATTTAAATGATGGTCATGAGAACTTCTCATAATAACCTTATAGAAACCCATGAGTAAAATGAATAATGAGTAGAGCCAAAGATTTAAATGATGGTCATGAGAACTTCTCATAACAACTTTATAGGAACCCATGAGTAAAATGGATAATGAGTAGAGCCAGAGATTTAAATGATAGTCATGAGAACTTCTTATAACAACCTTATACGAACCCATGAGTAAAATGGATAATAAGTAGAGCCAGAGATTTAAATGATGGTCATGAGAACTCCTCAAGACAACCTTATAGGAAACCCATGAGTAAAAGGGATAACGAGTAGAGTCAGGGATTTAAATGATGGTCATGAGAACTTCTCAGGACAACCTTATAGGAACTAATTATGAGTATATACTTAATAGTTTAATTTAGGAAATCTCATGATAAAGTAGAGACAAAATTTCAATGATTAATACCACTAATCCTAATACTCATGAGTCTTAGGTTAATTTTATATATGTGTGTACGTGGTGGCTTGGTGGTTTGATTTTCAAAATTGAAACATATGTATAGATTGATTAATTACCTTTGAAGATGCATACCTCACGTGTTGCTCTGGTCGCTCCGGATTTCCGGATTTCGTGATTGAATTTTATAAATGTTTTGATTAATATTATATATATATATATAGATATATATATGTATGTATGTATGTATGCACATAAATACAAATAAATATATATATAGTGAGAAATTTATTTTTGTGTGCATTGAAACAATTCAATGGTGGGAGGATAGCTTTGGGATGGTACCTCCCAAAATGATGAACACAACTAGGTTTTATGTATCCGATATGTTATTTGATGAGAACCGATTATATCTGTTCTTCCTTAAGTGGTGTCTGGCAGGGTTTCCCGGGACACTAGTAGCAACTTTCGGAAGAGGTGTGCACATCAGGATGAAATATTTTGATGGCCAATTTGATTGATTGTGACTGGCAAGGTTTCCCGGGTCACAGGGCAGACTGGTAGGGTTTCCCGAGTCTACCATAGTTCTCTTCCCACTAAGCATACTGACAGGGTTTGTAATATCCCAAATTATTATAAATAGTAATAACTCTCTTTTTATAAATTTTTAGCTTATGCCCTAAGAAAAAGAGGTTTTGGGTAATAAGTCTACTACTTGTCAATCAAATCACATTAAATTTACATCTTAATTGCTTGATTGAATTTAATATCATATTCATATCTTGATTGTTGGATTAATTGATTGATTGAATTTAAGACGATGAATCACATTTATTTCATTTTTCTTCAAAAACGTCCATAAAAATGTCACACAAAATTTCAGCACTTTATAAGAGTGTAGCCCTAATTTAAGTGCCCCAGATTATTATTAATAGTAATAATAATAATTAGAAGGTATTGTTGTATAGCCTATTAATGAGTTAGCAATAGTTAAAGAGCCCAACCCATAGCTAAACCCTAATTTTAAATTATAAATAGAGGCCTACCTAACTCTAGCTAACGCTCAATACTCTTCTTCTCTTCTACTACTCCCTCTATTCTTACTCTGTCAGATTATTCTTCTAAGAAGTTAGCAAAAACGGATACCAGGTAATCCTAATTCCCATATAGATTAGGTTAAATCATACTATATGATTTATATTCCCATGAGTCTTAGGGTAATAGGAATCTTGATAAGTAATCTTAATTCCCATATAGTTTAGGTTTATTCATATTACATGTAATCCTAATTCCCATATAGTTTAGGTCCATTCATATTATATGTAATCCTAATTCCCATATAGTTTAGGTCTATTCATATTATATGTAATCCTAATCCCCATATAGCCTAGGTTAATATTGTAGAATTTGTATAGGGTAATTATGATCCTAAACATATCATATGTGTTTGTTATACATGAAATATATTATATGTAATCCTAATTCTCATATAGTATAGGTTAATCCTATATCGATTTTGATAAGGTAATTATGATCTTAAATATATCATAAGGTTGTTTTATATGAAATTTGGTATATGTAATCCTAATCCTTAGGTGATTGTAAGATGATTTTATACTTGTTAAATGTAATCTAGATTGTAGCATAAACTTTACTTTCCATAAAATGATGGAAAATTGATTATGTGCGATATGTGTGCTGTATTAGTATTACTGAATAATTGGGAAATTATGATATTGATACTTTGTAAGTTATGATGATTGAAATGATAATTGGATTTGGACTTTACTCGGATAGATATTTTAATAGGAGTTAGATCTTATATCAAATATTTGAATTAGTATACTCTTAAATGGTTTGGAAACTTATGATGCTCTTGAGCAACTGATATATTCATAGAAGAAATTTCTTAAATAAGATAATTGTGACAAGATTGGATTTTCCCTGATTATGTGTGATTGAAATGAATTAACCGTGGGAGGATAGCTATGGGATGGTACCTCCTAAAGTGATGAACACAACCTTTAGGCTCTATGCCTCCGATATGTTATTTGATGTTAATCGATTATATCCGTTCTTCCTAAAGTGGTGGCTGGTAGGGGAAACCGGGACACTAGTAGCAACTTTAGGAAGAGGTGTGCACATTAGGACGAAATGTTTTATGGCCAATTTGATTGATTGTGGCTTGCAGGGTTTCCCGGGTCACGGGGTAGACTGGCAGGGTTTCCCGGGTCTACCATGGTTCTCTTCCCACTAAACTAAACGAGGCTTGCGGGGTTTCCGGGTCTAAAATGAATTTAATAAAATGAATAATAGTTGATTTGATATGAATAATATTAGATTCAATTACTACGTGATTATATATATATCTGATTTGATTAATATATTTGATTTGATTAATATGTTTGAGTAATCTGAATTACGTTTTATTAGGATTACCAGCTTTGCTGATGTTTGTGTTATGGGCTGTGATGATCCTGCGGGGGAGCAGATTTTCTATGAAACGGGTTCTAAAAGTTGGGGCTAGCAGGGAGAAGTGAGGAAGAACGTTCAATTAATTCTAGCTAGTTTTTATATTTCTTTTTATGCTCCGAATAAAACATTTTTATTTAAGTTTTGGATTTATGTTATTGTAATAAGTTAGCCTTGCACTTGTCCCAATACAAGTGCGGCGGTAACACTTCCCAAGGTTGTTTATCTGGAATTTCAGTAATTATTTATAAAAGGTATTGAAATTTTATGTTATTATAATTGTTCGAAATTGGGGGTGTTACAGGGTTTCCCGGGTCTAAATAAATTTAAAAGAGATAATGAATTATATTTGATGCAATTACTATATGATTATTTATATTTGATTTGATAAATATATTTGAGCCATTTAAATTGTGTTTTATTAGGATTACCAGCGTTGCTGATTTTTGTTTGTTATGGGCTGCGACGATCCTTCGGGGGAGCAAATTTTCAGTGAAACAGGTTCTCAAGGTTGGGGCTAGCAGTGAGAAGTGAGGATGACGACGTAGATATTTTTAGCTAGCTTTAGGATTCAAAGATTTGTTTTTTTGATTTTTATGAGTTTTAATGATTTTTGAAGACTTATTTATTTCACTGAACTTAGTCTTTAGTTTATTGTAATAAGGTAGCCTTGCACTTGTCTCCGTACAAGTGCGGCGGTAACACTTCCCAAAGTTGTTTATTTTGAATTTCGGTAGTTATTTATAAAAATCATTGAAAATTTATGTTATCGTAACTGTTAGAAATTAGGGGTGTTACACAAGTAGTGAACTTATTACCTAAAACCCATTTCTTAGTACACAAGCTGAAAATTCCTAAGGCAGCTAGGACTAGGAGTATTCGGCCCACCAAGGCTAAAAAAAAGGAGAGTTATTACTATTATTAAAAATCTGGGGTATTACAGCCTTGCTAGGAGACTCACCCACCATAGTCAGGTGCGTGACCCGGGTCGGATCTGGATTAGTCAGGGCGAAGCTTTGGATACCGGATAGGCAACCGAAAAAAATATGTGCATGAAAAAAGTTTTGTGCACATATTATGACAACTTCATTTTTGTATGTCTAGAAGGCCTAGGAGAGGGCTTCTGAATTGTACTGTCATAATATGTGCATGAAATACCAACATGTGGTTGGTCCAACGGAATGTGGCGTTGGATTCCTTTAAGAGGTCTATGTTAGTTCTCTATATGTTTTGATGATTAATAACAATTGTAAACATGTACTAAAGCTTTTAGAATGATAAAAGAGTCAATATCACTCTGTCACCGCAAAACTCGAGCCTGACTAAGCAAACTCGAGTTTTCTCAAAACAGAGAGCTCTTCGGATATTTTCAAGATAACGAACTCGAGCCTAAGTAAATAGACTCGAGCCTAAACCCTCATGATATAAATAAAGAGTTTACGAAAACAAGTAAACTCGAGCCTGTATAGACAAGCTCGAGTTTTCCCATGAGCAGGGAAGTTTTTCGATTAAATTGAATCTCTTTAAACTCAGAGTTTATCCTTTTTGAGTAGAGTTCACTTGTTTCTATGGCTATAGTTTAATGAACACTCGAGCCCAAGTATATGGACTCAAGCCTAATGCCTTTGTGTAGAGTTTACTCTATGGTTTGACAAACGAAGAAGAGTTTACATCAAACTCCAGAGTTTGCTATCTCAGAAGATAAACCAGATACTCTAAAAGCTGACGAACTCGAGGCGACTTAGAGAACTCGAGTTTAAGACGGAAGCGAATTTGATCGTTCACGATTTCATCCCGATTCTTTTGAACCGCAAACTTACCATGTTTATACGAATTGATGGCATTTATTTAGTGTATTCAAACGTATTTAACTACTCTATATTGAGAATGTTTCGTATTAAAATCGATCAAACGAATCATTAACGCGAAGAATCGGAAGAATGATTTCAACGCGTCCGAATTGAATCAGTGAAGATCAGACCCAACGGCTATAATCCTCATCAAACTGAATTTCAATTGAAGAACATACTAAGTTGAGAAGTAATCTGGTCACATTGCAACTCACCACTATATAAAGAGCGATTACAAACTTAGAAGAACTACCGAAAGATCAAACGAAACGAAAAGCAAGCTCAAGAATTCTTATACATTCGCTTTTCTTTCGTATTGTATTTTGATATACAAAGAGCCTCGTTGTTTATCATTACCTTCTCTGTAAGAGAGATTATATTCAAATTATTCATTCATTGTAAAAGATCTCAAGTCAAGGGGACTTGGAGATTGAGATTTCAGAATACAACTTGTAAGGGGGAGTGTATCCTAGAGAGAGGATAATCCTTGAGTACAGAGTGTGTATCTGAGTTAAAGTGATAGTAGAAAAACACAGAGAATGCAGGGACTGGACGTAGGTCAAGAATTTAGACCGAACCGGGATAAACCTTCGTGTCAAGCTCTTCTTCCCTATCTCTTTACGTTTAGCTTCACTTGTTGCAACGTTACAATAAAAGATTTAAAATCCCCAATTCACCCCCTCTTGGTGATTTCCTTTCGTTTTCATTTGGTATCGAGCCTAGTTGTCAATTTGAAGGACTAACATCCTAGACACAAAGATCCAATGGAAGGAATTCTACAGATGGAGCCTCAATCAACCGCCTCCAGGTTTTAATGGAGAACACTACTCATTCTCGAAGGCTAAGTTCGGGTCTATGTAATGGCCTGCGAGTTTGGTTTGTGGAGGTCTTTGAAAAAGGAAACTATGTTCCTTCCTCAGTTGTAGCTGATATCAGAACTCCCAAGAAAGAAGAAGAGTACGATGACAATGATAAAAAACAAGTCACTCTCAACATGAAGGCAATTCATATGCTCCAAAGTGCTCTTGGCCAAAAAGAGTACTTGAGAATGCGCACATTGCCATCTCGCTAAGCAAATGTGGGATGCTCTTGAAATAGCTCATGAAGGAACAGTGCGATCAAAGAAAATCGTATCAATACTCTCATGACCGAATACGATCTATTGCAGATGAAGACCGAGAATCTATTGGTGAATTTCAACTCGATTCACTCACCCGATCAATCAACTCATTGCCTTGGGAAAAGAATATGAACAACCTGCCCAAGTGAGGAAAATACTAAATATTCTCACCAAGGAATGGGAAGCCAAGGTCACGGCAATTGAAGAATCTCGAGGCGAATCAATGGCCTCCGTGGCAGCACTATTTGCGCCTTTACGAATATGAGGGAAGATCAAATTCAAAAAGGGACTAAATGATATCAATGTCAAGAACAAGGGAATAGCTCTTAAAACCATCAAAGAAGCTAAATCGATGATGAAGAAGAAGATGAAGATGAAGATGGTGAGCTAGGAATGATGGTCCGAAGATTCAAAAATTCTACAAAAAGGACCAATCTCACGTAAGGTTTCACAAAGGAAATTCTAGCACGAAACTAAGAAACCAATTATATGCTATGAATGTGAGAAACCAGGCCACATCAAATCGAATGTCCATGGTGAAAAACAAAGAAAAGAAATTCAATAAGTTCAAGAAAAGAGCTTATGTATCACTATATGGGCAACAACGGCTCATCGATGAAGATGAAGCGGAAGAGGAACAAAGTGCCAATCTCGCCTTGTGGCTCAAGAGGAATCGAGACAACGAAGAGGTAAGTAATCCCGATTTACCTTATGATGAATTATCTTCAACATATGATTCTCTTTATACCGAATTTAAGAAAACCGCAAAAGAGCTCTTACTTTCAAAAAGAAAAATCAAACTATTAGAAGAACAAGTTCAAACGATTTCTACACCTATTTCTACTTGTGAAAAGGAAAACTCTACTTGTTCTAATCATGATACAAAACCAACTTATAATGAATTGTTTATGAATATAAACTTGTTCAAAATGAATTTGATGAACTTGCTGAAAAATACTTTGGTTTAAAAAGGAAGAATACAACAACAGCAAAGATTTACAAATGACAAATCAGGAATTGGTTACAAACCTGATTATGACAAAAAGAAAGGCAAAAAGAAACATGGACAAAGATCCTACATGAACTATTTTCAAAAATCTGTCCATACCTCAAATCCTTTTGCACATTGCAATTATTGTAATAGAAAAGGTCATACTACTTCTTCATGCTTTCATAAGAAAGATAGATCAATCAAACTCGTAGGAAACTATCAATGGGTGCCTAAGGGATCCTATATGATTCCTAAGACACAAACTAACCCAAAAGGACCCAAAGAATATTGGGTACCTAAAAGATGATATATCTTCTTATGCAGATTTGTCTTAGAGCATCAAATCCCAATAAGTGGTACATTGACAATGGATGCTCAAGACATATGACTCGGAGACCAATCCAAATTTGCTTCAATCAAACATAAGGATGGTGGCAAGGTAACATTTGGTGGAAATGAGTCCGAAGAATTCTTGGCATTGGCAAAATTGGAAATAGCAATGGACCTCAAATCAAAGATGTTTATCTTGTGGATGGATTATGTCACAACCTCCTTAGTGTGAGTCAAAGCACGTGACAAAGGAAACCTAGTCATCTTTGATTCGAAGAATGTTTGATTGTAAGTAAGGATGCTCTCTCTTTAGAAAGTATTAAATCCAAAGCATTATTCGAGCTCCAAGAGAAGGTAATTGTTATACTCTTAATAACTGCCTAAAAACAATTCGATTCGAAAATGTTTTGTTGGTAACTTAGATGAAAGTTGGTTATGGCATAAACGTTTAGGACATGTCAATATGATTCAACTTGATAAACTACGTAAAAGGAATTAGTTATTGGTTTACCAAAACTTTCTTTTAAAAATGATATGATTTGTGATGCATGTCAAAAGGTAAACAAACCAAATCTTCTTTCAAGTCGAAACAAATATCAACTAATAGACCTCTTCAATTACTCCATATGGATTTAGTTGGACCAACTAGAGTAAAGAGCCTTGGCGGCAATCTTTATACATTAGTTATAGTAGATGATTTCTCAAGATTTACATGGGTCATTCTTTATCATCAAAAGATAAAACATTTGATCAATTTATTGTGTTTGCCAAGAAGGTCCAAAACGAGAAATGATTATCTATTGCGGTATTCGTACGGATCATGGTGGAGAATTTGAGAACCATGCCTTTGGAGAATTGCAGTGATAGTATGGGAATCAATCATAACTTCTCGGCTCCAAGAACCCCACAGCAAAATGGAGTTGTTGAAAGAAAGAATAGAGTGCTTACCGAAATGGCAAGATCAATGCTAAATGAGAACCAAACATCTCAAGTGTTTTGGGGTGATGCTATGAGCACCGCTTGTTATATATCAAACAGGCATATCTCCGAAAGAAATTGGACAAAACTCCTATGAACTCTACAAAGGAAGAAAACCCAACTTAGCTCACTTACATATCTTTGGATGTAAATGCTTCATCCACAATAATGGTAAGGACAGCTTGGGGAAATTTGATTCCAAAGCTGATGAAGACAATGCAGGGAGAATTTGAAATGTCCATGATGGGAGAACTTAATTACTTCCTTGGACTTCAAATCAAGCAACGCCATGATGGAATCTTCATTTCCCAGACCAAGTATCTGAAAGATCTATTAAAAAAATATGGTCTAGGTGATTGTAATGGAGCGAGATACTCCAATGAGTTCAACGCAACTCGGATCTTGATGAAAAGGGGACTAACTTCAACATCACTAAGTATAGAGGAATGATTGGATCATTACTCTATCTTACGGCAAGTCGTCCGGACATTCAATTCGATGTTGGAATGTGTGCTAGATTCCAATCGCCCCCATGGAGTCACATCTTCGAACATGTTAAAAGAATTTTTAGATATCTTGCCGATACAAAGACTCTTGGGTTATGGTTTCCCAAAGATCAACATGAACACTTAGTAGCCTATACCGATTCGGATCATGTAGGATACAAGACTCGACAGAAAAAGCACAAGTGGTCAATGTGAGTTCTTTGGAGGATCATTAGTGTCTTGGTTCAAACAAAGTGCATAACAATGATGGTCGTGTCATCCACCGAAGCCGAGTATGTTGTTGCCTCAAGTTGTTGTGCTCAAGTTCTTTGGCTCAAGCAACAATTGTGTGATTTGGGAGTCCATCTCAAAGAAATCCCAATTCTTTGTGACAACACAAGCACAATAAGTTTGGCAAAGAATCCCGTTCAACATACTAGAACCAAACATATTGATGTCGACATCACTTCATAAGAGACCATGTTCAAAAGAAGGATGTCAAAGTCATGTTCATCCCAACTCACTTGCAACTCGATATCTTCACCAAGCCACTAGCAAAAGAACAATTTGTATTCATAAGAAGAGAATTGGGAATGGTAAATCCCAATGAGTTGTAAGTAATTCAAATGTTAGTTATGTTTTGTTTTGATGATTATCCACTAACTTAAGCATCGGAGTATGTAGATATGTTTTGTGCAGGTTGTATGTTAAAATCGGAATCCCAAACAA
The DNA here is from genome assembly GCA_025563575.1 of Acacia pycnantha. Classification (NCBI taxonomy): domain Eukaryota; kingdom Viridiplantae; phylum Streptophyta; class Magnoliopsida; order Fabales; family Fabaceae; genus Acacia; species Acacia pycnantha. Next base: position 591,870 of record JAMWYP010000013.1, read on the forward strand.
TCGAGTGCAAGAAAAGTCTGTCACAAACTCGAGCCTACCAAAGACAGGACTCGAGCTCGAAAAGAACCCGAGAAATACAACTCTCAGGTCACCAAACTCGAGCCTATTAGTGAATGGACTCGAGTTCGCGAGAGACAGAGAGCAACTCATCTCAGAGATTTTTGACAGACTCGAGCCTATTAGTGAATGGACTCGAGTTCGCGAGAGACAGAAAGCAACTCATCTCAGAGATCTTTGACAGACTCGAGCCTATTAGTGAATGGACTCGAGTTCGCGGGAGACAGAGAGCAACTCATCTCAGAAATCTTGGAGACTCGAGCCTACTAGTAAACGGACTCGAGTTCGAGGAGACAAAGAACAATCCACTTCGAGAGAACCGGACAAACTCGAACCAACGATATGATCGACTCGAGCCTCACAAGAAATTTCAAGGGTTCACACATACACTCTTGAATTCCAGGTAAGTAACATTACACAAACTCGAGCCTACACTTAAGAACTCGAGTTTGCGTCGATAAAATTTCTTTAAAACCCTGTCTTTTCGTCTTCACTCTATCTCTCCCTCGAGCCTAAACCTAAAAACTCTCTCAATCTCCTCCAACGAAAACCAGAGAACATGGCGTCCAAGCGATCCGCAACTCAAGATTCCAAAACCTCTGATCCTCAAGAACCCCAAGCCGATAATCCACAAATCTCTCAACGTCCTCCCGAAGAAAATCGTTTCCCAAGCGATTCAAGCATGGAATTGACAAGCAAATTCTGGTATTCCTATTACCCAAGCCACTCCAATAACCACAGTCAAGATGAATACCTCAAAGAAAGCTTCAACCGCCGACACACCGCCTCGAAGGGACAAAGAACCAATACACAAATCTCGAAAGACCACACTAGTCAACCTAGCTCTCACGCTCAATCATCCTCCCATCACCAACAACGCTCTCTTCCTCGTGTATCTAGAGAAAACCCGAGCATTACTTGAAATTTACAATCATTCCTCCATTCCTAAAGGATTCTCTAGTGAGGATGTCACTCTATATGGTGAGGATGCCATACGGTTCCAAGAACACTATGAGGCTAAGAGTTTTTGCCCTTACGTGTATGTCAATCTAGATGCTCTAAAAGAGGAATGCAACCTTGATCTTACCCATTGGCTTAGACAATTTGAACCTCTCATATCCATTAGAGCCTCATATAGTCCATCCTTTGTTAAAACCTTTTACTATTGTATGCAAAGTGATAATTTATTGGATGCGGATAGAAATTTGGTTGAGGAAAGGATTACCACATCCATTAGAGGAAAGCAGATAACCATCACCGCTGCATACCTCAATTCCCTCCTCCAAATCCAAAATCCTCCTCCCGTGGCTTCTCCAAATTATACTAATAGGCAAATTTTTTCACTCCTCGGACCCGACGAGCCTATACGATCTTGTAGATATTCGAATTTCCCTCCGTTTCGATGCCTCCTAAGCAAAGAGCTGCTTGGTATATCTACACTAGAAACTTAGTACAAAAGGGAGGAAATTTCACTCACTTTGCCAAAAGGACTTCCCTATTTTTGCTTCTATCATAGATCAAGTCCCTCATAACATAGGCGATTGGATCTTTAAAGAGATGTTCAAATTTCGTTTCCATGGAAGAAAAACATCCCGATACCCTTTGCCGTCTCATCTCGGTAATTATGTTTCATGAAAGGGCAGTATTTACCACCAATGAGAAACACTGAAAAACCACCAAATTTGGCCAGCACATCCTCAATTTGATGAGGATAAGCTTTGATCAAGGAAGTGATCATTCCAGAGCACCCTCTAGACCTACTAGAACCAGAGCAACTCAATCTAGAGTTCAAGAAGCTCAAAGTGCACCACCTCCACCACAATCCTTCCCTCTGATTTGGATGAAAGAATAAAGACTTACATTGCCCAAGTTGTTTCTGATCTTTCTTCCAAAATCGAATCTGGTTTCACCACAGTCAAGAAAGGATATGAGGAGTTCTCTGATGCACAAGAAGACCTCATTCTTGAACATGAGATTATCAAAGATAAAGTGCAAGGTCTCGGGGATAAAATTGAAGATCACTCAGTCAGCATCTCCACTCTCTTGGTGTCTATGTCCAGCCTCCATGACAAAATGGACAAAATCTTAGCCAATCAGTCCATCAATTCTGCTGGACCTAGCTCTTCGGCACCTCCATCCTCTTCTGAACCAATCCCAACATCCATAGCCCCTGAACCAACTACCCATGATCCGACCCTTGGTCCACTCTATCTCAACTCATCCTCCACTTTTCGATGATGCCAAAGGGGAGAAGAGTTGAAGTAAAGAAAGAGAAGTCAAGTGAACTGTCTTTTGTTTAGTTATATTTATGCTTGAAACACTATATGTCATTTTGTAAACCATTGAATGTTTTAGCTTATGCAATGACAATATGTGTTATATGTTAAGCTGCTAACTCTGATAGAATCAAAGTTTAAATGTTAAAATGTGATTACGATGCATTTACTTGAACACTTATGCTTGATGATTTCAAATGATCAAAACGAGTGTTTTTAAAGGAGTTAATTGTTTACAAATGTTGTCATCATCAAAAGGGGAGAATGTTAGTTCTCTATATGTTTTGATGATTAATAACAATTGTAAACATGTACTAAAGCTTTTAGAATGATAAAAGAGTCAATATCACTCTGTCGCAAAACTCGAGCCCGACTAAGCAAACTCGAGTTTTACGCAAACAGAGAGCTCTTCGGATATTTTCAGCATAACGAACTCGAGCCTAAGTAAATAGACTCGAGCCTAAACCCTCATGATATAAATAAAGAGTTTACGAAAACAAGTAAACTCGAGCCGGTATAGACAAGCTCGAGTTTTCCCATGGCGGGAAGTTTTCGATTAAATTGAATCTCTTTAAACTCCGAGTTTATCCTTTTGAGTAGAGTTCACTTGTTTCTATGGCTATAGTTTAATGAACACTCGAGCCCAAGTATATGGACTCAAGCCTAATGCCTTTGTGTAGAGTTTACTCTATGGTTTGACAAACGAAGAAGAGTTTACATCAAACTCCAGAGTTTGCTATCTCAGAAGATAAACCAGATACTCTAAAAAGCCTGACGAACTCGAGCCTGACTTAGAGAACTCGAGTTTAAGACGGAAGCGAATTTGATCGTTACTGATTTCATCTGATTCTTTTGAGCTGCAAACTTACCATGTTTATACGAATTGATGGCATTTATTTAGTGTATTCAAACGTATTTAACTACTCTATATTGAGAATGTTTCGGGTATTAAAATCAGATCAAGCGAATCATTAACGCGAAGAATCGGAAGAATGATTTCAACGCGTCCAGGAATTGAATCGGTGAAGATCGGGACCCAACGGCTATAATCCTCATCAAACTGAATTTCAATTGAAGAACATACTAAGTTGAGAAGTAACGGTCACATTGCAACTCACCACTATATAAGAGGTGATTACAAACTTAGAAGAACTACGAAAGATCAAACGAAACGAAAAGCAAGCTCAAGAATTCTTATACATTCGGTTTTCTTTACGTATTGTATTTTGATATACAAAGAGCCTCGGTGTTTATCATTACCTTCTCTCGTAAGAGAGATTATATTCAAATTATTCATTCATTGTAAAAGATCTCAAGTCAAGGGGACTTGGAGATTGGGATTTGAGAATACAACTTGTAAGGGGAGTGTATCCTAGAGGATAATCCTTGAGTACGAGTGTGTATACGAGTTAAAGTGATAGTAGAGAAAACCCGGAGAATCTGGGAGTGGACGTAGGTCAAGAATTTAGACCAGAACCAGGATAAACCTTCTGTGTCAAGCTCTTCTTCCCTATCTCTTTACGTTTAGCTTCAGCTTTGTTGCAACGTTACAATAAAAGATTTAAAATCCCCAATTCACCCCCCTCTTGGTGATTTCCTTTCGTTTTCAGTCTAGGGTTCAAGCTGCAGTAACGCACCCGTAATCCGCCTTGTACAGAGCTACCACTGTTGGGAGGGTCGTCCTTGCCACTACAGAACCCGAATCCGGATTAGTCATAATCGAATGTTCTGATAAACTGGGTGGGATACAAAAAAAAAAAGTACATGAAAAAAGTTTTGTTACCCTCGTCTTTGGGTTCAACTGATAAATGGGTTGGACACTATCACAAAAAAGGAGAGGGTTCAATTCTGAAATTGGTCAAAGCGCTAAGAGAAGCATCCTAGGGGTCCACAAAGCAACGGTAACCCAGACTAAGGTGGAGTCATGTATACTCTTAGTCCCGGATTCCTTGCGGAGTGGGCTCCAAGCGCCCTGCCATTGAACTGTGAGTGAGTCCAACCCTTCCCCTAAAAAAATTATATATATATATATAAAAAAATTGTTGGGAGAAACAAAACCTACCTCCTCAGTATCAACGGGGTTAGCACAAGTGGTAAGCGGCTTGTGTCGCTTAAGCAAGGTCTCGAGTTCAAGCCCTCTGAATGCAGAAAAAACCCGTTGGAAGACTCTCTCATCATAACCAAGTGCGCGATGCCGGTTATATCCGGATTAGCTAGGGCGAAACTCTGGATATCAGACGAGAAAAAAAAAAACCCTACCCTGGTGACTTCTAAATTTTGGAAGGATTAGTCTTTAGCTATTGGTTAAGGATATCACCAAGATTATAGCAAAAAAAACTTATTACATTTCTAAATTTTGTTAAAAAAATATAGGGTCAAGGTGCAGATTTGCCAACCAACTATTACCCAAGGAGCGTCTGGCACAAATAACAATTGAGGGGACCAAAATTGTCAATCAAAAATTAAAAAGTGAAAAAACACACCAAATAACTATTAAAAAAACAACAACTACCACAATTAACTTAAAATATGAGGCACTAGCGTAGGACGGTAGCGGAAACGCTGGAGAAAAGAGCGGTTAAGTCTTTTTGTTGGATAAGGCAAACACCAACAGAGATGGGACCCATGAGAGCAGGCGTTGTGGCAGCGGCGGTTGCTGCTTGTGGCATCGGAGGGATGCAACCAGGGTGCAAGGTGCGTGCCGGTCGAAAGCTGTGGACTGCTGGATGAGTTCAAGAGGGTGAGTGGAACACCCAGCAACAATGGAAGCTTTGGAGATGCCGATGTCGCCGACACTGTGACAGTCAATGGAAGACAGAGACACCAAGACAGTGACGAGGTAATAGTTCGTTGGCGAATCTGCACCAAATTGTGTTTTTTTTCACTTTTTAATTGTTGATTGTCAATTTTGATCCCCTCAATTGTTATTTGTGCTAGACGCTCCTCGGGTAATAGTTGGTTGGCAAATCTGAACCTTAACCCAAAAATATAATGTCCCTTTGGAGTTAAAAAGGAAATTTAAAAGTATATGTCGTGGAGGCATTATTTCGGCTTTAACTAAAAAAATCAAATTATATGTTAATAAGACATGGTGAATTTTTTTTCTTCGATACCCATGATCTGGTAATAAGATCATAATTACACTTTTTTGATAAAAAAAATCATTAAAAAAAAGGATTATAGTTAAACAAATTTTAGTAACTTCAAAATATTTGTCTAATCTTTAAATATGACAAGTTTCCAAATTATTTGAGTGGAAATCAAATAACATCATCAAATACAATTTTTTAACCAAAACAATCAATTAAGATGTCTAAAATTAAAAATAAATATCTGTTAATAATTTTTAGGGTTAATGACCAATTTTACCAACCAACAATTAGTCTAGGACCACCCAACACAAAGAACTTTTATTTGGCCCTAAAATACAAATGAACCTTTAAAAACCTCAAATCAGCACAACACCGTTACTTCATGTAAACTCCGTTTGGGTGAATGAGATTTTGAGGAAAAAATTGCCCACGTGGCTGGTGAGTGGAATAAAAAAGAAGAGTGAAGGTTCATTCGATTTGGGGGAAAAAAAGTGTGTCGAAATTGTTGTCCAAGGTCTGCTAGGGCTCGACCTATTTCGGGGAAAAGGAGAGTCGAAGGTGGTCGAAGGTGTCTGCGAAACCCGTCGGACCTGGTGAGACCGCCGCTACTAGTGAGGAAAGTTTTTTAAGTTTTGTCCTCTATTTCGAAATGTAGATTAAAAGGTTCTCCATATTGCAATCCGCTTTTTCTTGGATGCCTATTTATTGTTTTGATGTGTTACCCTTCTGCTGAAGTTGTTTTCATGCGTTGATGATGCATGGATAGTCGATAGGTTTTGTAAGGTTCAAAGTGATTTCTTATGTTGGGTTCCGCAGACGAAGAATATGGATTTGCAGATGAAGATGATGGGTTCGAAGATGAAGATGACACCTTCGACACTTTTTTTCCCCCAAATCGAATGAACCTAAGCTGTTCTAATTGGTTTCAATGGTTAATTCCTCTCACCAGCCACGTGTGTTGTCCTACAAGGCAATTTTTTTTTTTTTCATTCCAGTAGACGGAGTTACATAGCAACTAACGACTTTTTGCTGATTTGAGGTTTTTAAAGGTTCATTTGTATTTTAGGGCCAAATAAAAGTTCTTTGTGTTGGGTGGTCCTAGACTAATTGTTGATTGGTAAAATTGGTCCTTAACCCTAATTTTTAATCCACATCAAATAACTTTTTTAAAGAAAATGCAATGTAATTTATAAGTGAGACAAATTTGAATCTGCACTTGTTAAAAAATGTGAGAACCCTTTACCTTATAAGTTTCAAGAGGAAACTTTGATCAAATAAAAAAGAAGAAGAAAAGGGTGTAGAGGAGAATTTGACCAGGTCAATAAATAAATAAAAAACCCTGCTCCATCCAATCATTAAAAACAGACCTAACAGCAAGGGAGATGATCTTGATCTTAATGGAGAATAAGCGAGGAAGGAATTAAGAAGGACGACTAGAGTATTTTAGAAAATTATGCTTCAAATTAAGAATCGAGAAGTATTTTTCATATTTGTCAACCTTTTTTTAATTTACCCATATGAATGACTTTTCAACCATAATCAAGTAAAAGAAAGATGAAAATGATTAAAAAAAATGAGTAGGGTTTTTTAACAACAGAAATTACAAATGAGGTTTTTTGGCCTAATTAAAATTGTGTTAAAAATATAGGCTTGCATGTGATATTTTAACTAGATGTAATTGAGATTTTTTGTATGAATAACACATCTTGACATTAAAAATAATACGAGCAAATCATAATATATTAAGTAATATGAATACCAATATCAATTTCCAGGTCAAAAAAAGTACTGTAATAGAGTATTTTTTTTCTTTGCCCAGAATATAGTATCAATTTAAATACGGTTGGAAAAAAAATACCTCCCGCTGCATTTCCGACCAGTGTATCTGGCTCCTTCACCCCAAATCTAGTGCCGCCAACCCCTATTCTAAAACCCCATAAACCTCTTGCGCCACACTCCTCCGCGAAGAACAGCCATTGCTGTTGATAGGTATGGCATCGTTCTCGAAAAAATCCCAGAAAAAGAAATCCAAAGACATGTCGATGGACAAATCCTCTAAGAAAATCTTTAAAGAGAAGAGGAAACCAACGAGTGCCGTTAGCTCCGAAGCTCTGGCCTTGCAGCTGCAAGATGACGTTCCTGATTTTCCCAGAGGTTACAACAAGTTCTCTATACTGATTTCTCTTGGTTTATGAAATTCAGCAAACTTAAAAATTTTGTTTATGACTTTGCTGGAGCCTGTGGAATTGAAAAAAATGATATAAATTTAGTGTACTATATATTTTATGTTTTCCTTTCCTTATTTTTTACCTTTCAATCCACCTTTTAGGCGGAGAGAGTTCTCTGACCTCCCGGCATGCTGGAGAAATACGTCCAGAAGATGATTACGAATTTGGGACTGAGGGTCATTTGAAAAAGAAGAAGAAAAAGAGAAACATGTCCAATAAGAGTCGCGTTCCCGCAGATGATTTGAGTTTGCTATCCGGCGGCAGAATAATGGGAAAACTACCAAGATACGCAAATAAAATTACTTTCAAGGCAGGCTTTGATTTACATATTTGTTGTCTGTTTCTTTGCATACGGTGTTCTATTATCCGCATTCTCTTGCAATGTTGCCTCTTCAACTTTCAAATGCAATTGTGTTCTTCACATCTTTTTCATAGTATCGGATGTTATAGTACACTATCGTTTTTGAAATCTGCTTAAAATTTTCATTTTTGCATATGTGCCAGAATATATCTCCAGGCATGAAACTTTGGGGACTTGTGGCTGAAGTCAATGAAAAAGACCTTGTAATTAGTTTACCAGGCGGTTTACGTGGACTAGTTCATGCATCTGATGCGTTTGATCCTATTTGGGATGATCAAATTGAGGTGTGTCAAATTTTTGTCCCTAATTACATCCATTCCGTTACCGTCTCCCTTTCAAATTGCTTTTGCTAATGGTTCATTACTATGATTGACCGTTCTTTACTATTGTTATACAACTGTAGCTCATATTCCTTTCTTGACAGGTTGGAGAAGGTTTCCTGTCTACTTTCTTTCATATTGGGCAGCTGGTTTCTTCTGTTGTATTGCGGTTAGATGACGGCAATAAAGAGAAAGGCAAACGAAAATTATGGCTGTCTTTGCGCCTTTCGATGTTGCACAAGAACTTCAATTTAGATAGTGTTCAAGAAGGCATGGTATGCAGATTTTTCTAATCTATAGAACAGTAATATTTTTAATTCCCCACTAAGACTTTAGAGTGTGTTATAATTTTATATTAATGTAATGGGGCTTTCAACCTTAAGATAGCTAGAGGGAACTATATGCATATTGATATTAAAACACATAAAATTAAGCTCCACCATGTTTAAGCATTTATTTTTGGAGTCTTAACTTTAGGTTTTTGTAAGCATGCTAATGGGAATTGATTCATCATGCCATTTTTGCTTGTCCAATCTTATATTATTTTTGGAGTCATTTATGTGACATATTGCTTATTAAGAATGAGACTTTTAAATACAGATCCTTGCTGCATATGTGAAAAGCATTGAAGACCATGGTTATATTCTTCACTTTGGCCAGCCTTCATTTATGGGATTTTTACCAAAGAATAGTCTTGCCGGTAAACATTATACAACTTTTGCGAATTTTTGTTGCTTTACTTTGTGTAACATGGTTAAACTAAGTTTTGGTTCTGGTTCTCTTTTCCTCTTCCTGTGTTTAAATTCCTGCAGAAGATAGGAGTGATGGAGTAAAAGTTGGGCAACTTTTGCAGGGAGTGGTTAGGAGCATTGATAAAGGTCGTAAAGTTATTTATATGAGTTCTGACCCTGATATGGTGTCTAAATGTGTGGTATGCTCACTCAAAATTGATTATGCTGTTTTTTCAAAGGTCTGTTGTTATTGATAATTTTATTTTTTCATGGTGTCCTTGACGGTGCCTTTGTATGCTTGATACAGACCAAGGATCCCAAGGGTATGTCAATTGATCTTCTTATCCCTGGCATGATGGTTAATGCCCGTGTAAAGTCGGTTCTTGAGAATGGCATTTTGTTATCATTTCTCAGTTATTTCACTGGCACTGTAAGTGTAGCATTTACTTGTCATGATTGCAATGCGTAGCTGATATTTTGAGTGTAATATAATTTTGGAACACATTTCATTATTTCAGGTTGATCTGTTTCATTTGCAAAATATCTGTCCTTCAACAAACTGGAAAGATGATTACAGCGAATCTCAGAAGGTAGTTTTTATGCAACTTCTCCATCTTGCACTGCACTCACTACTACAGATTGTAACCCTTTTAATTTTCTTATAATAAGTATATCCATATAGCTTTTCCATTGTATACCTATAGGTTGAGTTGGTGTCTGCAGTATCTCACTTTGTAATTGTCAAACGGACACCGATTAAGTTGAATATGTCATGAAATTCAATTTGTAGCAGAACTATGGAAGTCAGTCACCGCATTTGCTAGGAAGTTGCTGTTCCAAATATTACTAATTCTAATCAGTAACTACATTAAAATTTAACTCCACACTTGTTTTGTTCTAAATAATTAAATAATTAAGAAATTGATTAAAATGTTTTGATACACACGTTTGGAATTTAAATGCTCGTTTGAATTAGCTTTTACGATTTAAGAGGTAAGTATGTGAGAGGAGTTTTGTCTCGGTTTGCGGAAAAAGGGCTTAATGGTTGTGACATTCTCCTTGATTTGTTTGTTGTTTGGCATCGTTGAATTTTACAATGCTGTATTGTCATGTTAATTATGCAATTTGCAACTTTGAAATTCATGTCTTTACCTTGATTGACTTGTATACATAATGTGTTCCAGTTACTGAATATGTTTGTCTGATTCTGTCATTTGTGAACTGATGCTGTTTAATTCTTTGATAGTTTGTGATTAAAGTTCAACTGTCATTAACACCTTCTATGTGATTCAGGTTATTGCTAGGATATTATTTGTTGATCCATTGACTAGAGCTGTTGGTCTGACGCTAAATCCACATCTTGTCAAGAACAAGGCCCCTCCATCTGTAAGTGTATTTCCATTTCCTGTGCTCCCATAGGCAAGCAAACTTTCACCCATTGTAATGAGTTCTAACTATTCAATCGAATAATTTGCTGTGTCTTTTCTGGCGCTCTTGAAATCAGACTGCAGTTAATGCTCTTAAAATCATACTGCAGTTATTCTTAATTTTTAAGGAGATAAAAACACAGTACAATGAAAATGATATGATATTCCAAAAACAAAACAAACATAGCAAGAGAATGAAACACCAAGATGCAAAGATGCTATACAATGAAGAAATTGAGCATAATGAAAATGATAAGATATCCTAAAATAAAAGTAAATACATTCAAGAACAGATCTCCAAACCCCAAGTCCATGCATATAACTGTAATTTTCTTTCCTTAATATTCTCAAATCTTTGTTAGATTAAAAGAGAGTACTTGAAATCTGCATAACATCATAGCCCATATTTCACTAGTAGTATGAAACAGTTGATTCCTGATGAACAATGCCACCTCTTATAAAAGTTGGCCTTAAGAATTTTTAAATTCTGGCGTTAGGTTATAAAATCATATGTGGTTTTCAAACCTGCCATAGATCAATCTATTAATGATTTCTCTGGAAATTGTTTTGATGAAAGGAGAGCTTACACCAACATGCCCCTGTCTCCTATCACAAAAAATTAGAAAGCAAGATCCAGGTGTCTTTGCCTTTAGGCTTGAATTTCTGTAAAGCATTATCTGCTGGTTTCTTTATTTATTTTATCATTTCAGACATTTGTTTCTACGTTTTCTAGTTGCTTGGTTAATTTGGAATCTGTCTTTCTTTTCGTGTGTTAAAAAGTGTCCTTAGCTCTGACACTGGTTCTAGGAGCTTACATTATCAGACCAAAGCCAGACAAGGTCACATTTTATGTTTATTTTGTCTGATGATGATGGATTTTTCTCGTTTGATGTAGTTGGCTGTTGTAAACTCTTCCTTAGCTTTTCATGCTCACTTACTGTGAGTACAAATCCTTTCTGGCTAAGATTAAAGAAATGTTTTAGTGTACTTAGTTTATTCTTCCATCTTGTTTAAGCCCATTCTCTTCTTGCGGGAAGCCTAAAATATAGACGAATCTTCATACCTTTCCTCCTCTTTGATCACCTAGAGAAAGCTTGTTTATATTGCCAAGATGGCATTCTTTTATCGTAAGAAGATAATTAATGTTATAAACTGATGATTTGTTTGGAGTTGCAGGATGTTAAAATTGGAGATATATATGATGATGCAAAAGTTGTCAGGGTGGATAAAAGCTTGGGCCTATTGCTTGAAGTTCCATCAATTCCGGAGTCTACTCCGGCATATGTCAGTGTATGTCTATGGTCATTAATGCAGTTGCTGTAAAAGTTTATTTATAGTACCTTACATACTTTTTACAGTTTGAATGGTTATTAATATAAATTTTTGGCAGATATCTGATATTGATGAAGAGGAGATCCAGAAGCTTCAGAAGAAGTTCAAGGAAGGAAGTCATGTTCGAGTTCGGATCCTTGGGCTAAGGAATTTGGAAGGACTTGCTACTGGAACTTTGAAGGTTGTCATTTTTTTGGGGGAGGAGGGATAGTATGGGAGTTCAATCAAACAGAAATAGGTTTTTCCATTTAATCTAGAAAGAAGCAAAGATGGATTACTGGATGCTGTGGCTTTTCTTAGGGGTCATGTCTGAAACATAATCTTCAAAGTGTTTGACCATAGTTACTCTCTTGACGTTACTTTATAGTTTATTCTTCTTTCCTTCTGATGACTTTGTTATGCTTAATGATAACTGGAGTCAAGGTGTCTTTGTGTGCGTGTTTTATTCTAATTTGAGTTAACAATTTTTTCAACACCAGTTTTCTGCAAAATACGTTTTGTTAATTGATGTACGAGTTCTGATATTCATCAGTGCCTCATTTTTGTGCTTGGGATCAAATGCTGAGTTCAATATTCTCTTATGGTTATTTAATAGTTATTGTTAGGAAATATTCATAATTAGTCATAATGGGCCTATTAACTCTAAGGCCCCTCTCGTGTATATATATCCCTCTTGTATACATGAACAAGCACGGAATTCAGATTATATTTTCTCAGTTTACATGGTATCAGAGCTCTAGGGTTCCGATCAGGACCCGGAGTTCGTTTTCTGTTCTTCTCTATTTTCGAGTTCAGTTTTCCGGTGACACAGTCAGCGAGAGAGAGAGATAGGTTTCTGTGCTTGGTGTTTTCTCGGTACATGCGCCCCCACCATCGGACTTTACACCCTTCGATTGGCCCTTCCCTGGCTACCTGATCATGTTTTGACGGTGCGTGTGACTTCACGCGCCACCCAGATGCTCGCTAGCGATTACACGCGCCGGTGCTTGGGGCTTATCTCCGGCGACTTTTGCGACGCTGCTTGCTTCTTTGTGATCAACTCTGTGAACCCGGTTCCTTTCGAGTGGTTTTGTGTTCATCTGAGGTGGTTTGCAGATCTGACTCCTTCGTTTTTCGCTTTTTCAAGCGTTGGGTCTGTGGTTTCAGACGTGGGTTTGTGTGTTTCAGCTTCTTCTGGTTGAGTTCTTTTGATTTTGGCTCCTAGGTCATTTTGTTTGATCTTTTTTGTCCCTGGGGAGACTTTTGAAGTTTTGTTTGGTCTCTGGTGAGACCGTTTGGTGTTTGGAGAATTGTTTGGTCCCTGGTGAGACGTTTGGAGTATTGTTTGGTTGCTGTTCTCTTTAGTTTCAAGGTGCTGCTCCGAGTTTCCCGGTTTCTTTTAACAGATCAAGAACATATTTCCTGTGTCAAAATGATGCCTTTCTTACTTCTCATAACCTCTATCCCAAGAAAGTACTTTAACGGACCCAAATCTTTTGTTTGAAAATGAGAATTTAGAAAGGCCTTAAGTGATGAGATTCTTGAAGCATTTCTACCCAAAATAACAATATCATATTGTGAATTGGCACTAGTTCTTTTTTTTTTGTTGAAAAGCTTACTCTTTTAGTGAACAAGTTATTTATTCACCCCTACGCCCCAGGTTATGCTACTTCGCTACCAATCTTCTCATCTCAAATTATTTCATATAATTTAATAGTTCTAGAAGCCCTCGGTTGTGTTTTTCAAAGCCTGTTTTGATTAATTGTTTTTTTCTAGAATTTATATAATCATTTGTGGAATGAATTTGGAATCCGTTGTAGCGGGATGAGGCTCGTTGTTGTTGTTGTTCTAACTATTTGAATGGGTCGTATAGTTCATTTGTCTTTCACTTGACAGTTCTTGTCTGATAACTGTTTTAGTGTGCTAACTTTTTTGGGCTTACAAACTGAAAAATCTTATTGAATGTTTGATGGCTGTTTTAGCCTGTTGTCTATGCTTTTAACTGACTTATATTGACTCTAGGATGTTTCATTTATTCTGTCGTGTGTTTATGTATCAAGCAGGCTAGTGCTTTTGAAGGAGATGTGTTTACACATTCTGATGTCAAGCCAGGGATGGTGGTGAAGGCTAAGATTCTTTCTGTTGATTCCTTTGGTGCCATTGTGCAAATTCCTGGTGGTTTGAAGGCACTATGTCCTCTTCGTCATATGTCTGAAATTGAGATTGCTAAGCCTGGAAAAAAATTTAAGGTTCTGATCTAGCCACATATTTTAAAAGTTTTATTATGCTTTGTAGTTCATGCTATATAGCTCGTGCAATTTTTCATGAATCCGTGCTTGTACTGACAAGACATGATATTGTGTATATTTCTGCATGGTGCAGGTGGGAGCTGAATTGGTATTCCGTGTGCTTGGTTGCAAGTCAAAAAGGATAACGGTTACACACAAGAAAACCCTTGTACGTTGCTTGTTTTGGCTCTTCATATATATAATTATATATACATATACATATATGTATGTATGTAGTTTTCACATAAGTGAAGTTATACATGACATTTTCCCTTGTAATTTTCTCTGAATGTGCTTTGGATTTGGTTACTTTTTCTGCAACCTTTACTTGATGAAATGCAAGGTGGACTGTGGGGAGAAGAGGGTGAGAGAATATATTCTATTAATATTTCTTTTGTATGTACCGCTTTGGTCCCCTTGCTGTCCTCAATGAACCAAAACTTTTAAAGTGTGTGTGTGTGTGTGTTTGACTTCAAGCTTTAGCCATGGTTTTTGTGTTATATTCAACTTTGAAGCAGAAGTGTTATGATTTCTTTTGGCAGGTGAAATCAAAACTAGGGATAATAAGTTCATATGCTGATGCAACTGATGGATTAATAACTCATGGGTGGATAGCAAAGGTTGAAATGCAGGGGTGCAGTGTACGGTTTTACAACGGAGTTCAAGGATTTGCTCCCAGGCTAGTTTCTTATTAATGGGATTTACAGATTCATGCCTTGACCCTTTCTTTTTTCTTTTTTCTTTGGATGTTTGTGTTTGTCTACATATGAGCTTCCCTGAGTAGTGGACGCATCTTCATATTGTCCAATCTTTCTTATAATTAATCTCATCACCTTCATGATGTCTTATTCTTGTGCCATTATTCACTTGTTAGGTGTTTCTTTGAAGTTGGATATGCATGAGATATCCTTAGAATATTGGGGATAAAACTTATGTGGAACTGGACTCTACTCCCTTTATTGTTGTTGTCTTCCTTCTGACTTTCATCTCATGCTTTCTTGGAGTGGGTTTCTTTGTTGGCTGCCCACAAGATGCAGAGATTGCTTTATTGCACTTGATTTTGATTTCATACAGTCTTGTTTCTTGGTTGAATCGCTTGTAAATAGCATGTTCCTTACGAATTTCAATGTAGAAGTCATGCTTGTTTGGAGCATCCTGTTAGTTATTCGTTCCTGCTAGTACTACTGTTGCTGTTTCAATTTGGTACATAGTTTTTATATTCTTGCATGGATCTGTGACTATCTCGAATTGATTTTGGAGTTGAGACAAGCTGTGCTTCATGAGGAGGAATATAGAGATCATAATCCTGGTTCACTCATGGCAGCGGGGAAATTTTGACGTTCTTGATGATATTTTTATTGTATGCGTGCTGGGATGTGCCTCTCATTAGTTTGCTTTTAATGACAATCTGAACTGAGTCAGTGCATTGTTGTAGTGATTTGATTAATACCGTTATGGTGTTATTTTACTTTTGCTTGGTTCTTTATTTATCATTTTTTTATATTGAAACAGGTCTGAACTTGGTTTAGAGCCTGGAAGTGATCCGGGTTCGGTGTATAATGTTGGGCAAGTTGTTAAATGTCGGGTAATCAGCTCCATTCATGCTTCACGGAGGATCAACCTTAGTTTCATGATAAAGCTTACAAGGTCCCCCTCCTTAATCTTTACCTTTTGACTTATGCAGTATGCTAGGATTGAAATGTTTCAGATTCATTATGGGATTCATTTCCTTTGAACTTTGCTGAATTGATGTGATGTTCAAATTTCAGGGCTTCTGAAGAGGATATGGTTAAGTTGGGTAGTCTTGTTTCGGGAGTTGTTGACAGAATAACATCAGATGCTGTAGTTGTTTGTGTAAACGCCGGAGGCTTTTCAATGGGTAAAATATCTGTGGAGCACTTGGCAGATCGTCATGGTATAAATTTCATTCTGCTTGATTAAGGTTTTTCATTGCTTCTGCCTCCATTGAATGATGAACATAGCTACTTTTCTTGCAGGACATGCTATTTTAATGAAGTCTGTTTTGAAGCCAGGATATAAATTCGATCAACTACTTGTTTTAGGTACATTCAACAATCCCCACAGTTTCTGTGAAATTGCTGCTTGTTATTTTGTAGGGAACAATAAATATCAATTAATTATTGAAATATATATAGTGATTTTTAACTTCCCTTCTCTATCCCAACAGCAATAACAGTAAAGTCACGCACTTTCTTGTTCTCTGACAAGATCCTGCAATATTAATTGGTATAATACACCTCAAATCTGACATCTTGGCAAAGTCGTTAAGCTGTGCTTTGAGAGAACAATTTCATTTCTGGCAAGGCTTGAAACTGCTTTGCTTTGGCCTTTCTGTGTACATGGGTGGCTAGGGAAGATACTCAGTTTTTCTTTTGATTTTGTAGAACTTGACTTCTGAACCCTAACTTAAAAGAAGTCAAAGCCTTATGAGGGCATGATATTTTTGGGTTGTAATGTATATGAATTGGTCAATAAAATTATATTATATGTGTAGATCTTTGCTTCTAGAATTGTCCTGTATTCATCTGTTTTATTTTTAGCATATTTTAACTTGATATTAACTGAGTACATTCTCTGTTAATCTGATCCCACTAGTCTTTTTGAAAATTAGTTGACTTAGCAGTGAAGCTATATCAATCTTTCTTATAATTCTTGCTGGAATAGTTTCCTCATGTTTTTTTTTATTCTGCTTAAAATGTTCATGGTCCTTCTGTGGTATTGAGCCCCCACGTAGATAGAAAATTATTATCTATGTTTTCCATTATAGGGTCTGGTAGAAAGCGTTGAAAAAGCATTTTAAATACAGTGAAGCAGGTTTATCACAGTTGTGGTTCTTATCGGACTGCTTTGATTATTTTATTCCAGTGATTGTTTTAGTATAATTTTAGGTTCCTTGCAGCATCTATGTCACATTTGCGGTGATTGATTGTCTGTATTTCAAGGTTAATTGTATTATAATGCTGCTGCTTGCTCCAGCTACTCAAATGTCATAACAAATTTTTATATGCATATTTTTGTTGATGAGAGAAAAAAGAGGAAGCTTCTTGGTTTTAGAACAGGATGGGATAGGATATAAAAGGTTTGCTGTTGCTGGCAAGTGACTTGTCAGATTCTGGTAAGAGATGGGCTGTAGGAGCATATGATGCTACTACTTTACTGTGCTTCTAAATGTCTTACTCTGGAGTGGGATTTTGTTTCTTTTTTGCATTTGTTGTCCAGAATTAATGGTGCCCTAGTTTATTATTGTTTCATGGCATTATGGTTTTCTCAAACCTAATATCTATTGCTGTTAGCATATATGAAAGGAATTTTGATTACTAATTTTAAGTTGTGTTCTAATGAATGCAGATATTAATGGCAACAATTTAGTGCTGTCTGCCAAAAGTTCACTTGTCAAATTTGCTCATCAGATTCCTGCAGACATTAGTCAGATTCATCCTAACTCGGTTGTGCATGTAAGTGGTTGATTTAAGCATATGAAAAGTGGTTTTTACTGACAGATACATCATAATCTCTTTCCCCCTTTTCCTTTTGGGTGTTTTTTTTCTTGTCAGTGATAATGTTGTTGAGCTTTTCTGCTTCAGCTGAATAAATTCTTTTGTACGGAGCAGGGTTATATTTGTAACTTAATTGAGACAGGTTGCTTTGTTCGTTTCCTTGGTCGATTGACTGGTTTCTCTCCAATAAAGAAGGTGTTTGATATTTTATATTTCTTTATCCTCCCCCTTCCCCTTTTCCTCATCCTAGCTTGTGGTAATCGCTTATATGACTAACCTGAATATATTTTTATTTTGTTTAGGCAACTGATGACAAGAAAATCAACCTTTTGGAAGCCTATTACAAAGGGCAATCTGTTCGATGCAATGTTTTAGATGTTAGTATATTAGTTGCGGCTGGTGAGGTCAAATTTTTTTAAAAAAATGATACAATTTAATATAAGACTTTATATGTCTTCTTTTCAGATAAGTAGCGAGACTGGTAGAATAACACTTTCTCTAAAGCAGACATCATGTTCATCAACAGATGCATCATTTATTCAAGACTACTTTCTTATGAAGGAAAAGGTACGAATAATTATCAGATAGCTCTTTAATATAGCTGATGTCAAGCACTCAAGCTTTATATTCATGTTTTTACTCTTAAAACAAACTATGTATAAGCCCTATATCAGTAGCGCATACTCAGGGTATAACCTCTATCTTCATAGATTGAAGCTTATCTGTGCTAGATGTATCTTGTCTCTTTTGTTGGCATTTAATTTTTCCTGTGACAATTGATGCTCTAATATTACTTCAGTGGAAAGTTGTTTAATATAGTGTTTTTTAGTTCTATACATATTTCTCATGTAGGACTGATCTTCTACCCTGATTTTTTCCCTCCAATCTGCTTTTCAGGAATTATAATGACATTTCCTCTTCCCCTTTTTAATTGATATTGCTTACAAAAATTTATTTTCTTTTCTTAATCCAGATTGACAAGTTGCAGTACTTGGGCGCTGGTGGATCTGATTTAAAGTGGGGTGAAGGATTTAGCATTGGGACAATTGTTGATGGGAAAGTTGACGATGTTAAGGAAGTGGGAGTTGTTGTAAATTTTGAAAAGTATGATGATGTTTTTGGATTTATTACCAACTATCAGTGTGAGTTCTCTCTCTTTATTCTGTTACTAGGTATCCTTGAACAAAACGCAAGTGCTAATTCTAATGGAAATGCAATCTTTCAGTAGCTGGAACTGTATTAGAAAAAGGCTCTGCTGTGAAAGCAATGGTTCTTGATGTTTCCAGGGAAGAACGTCTTGTTGATTTATCTCTCAGACCCGAGTTAATTAAAGAATCTAAAGAAGGGAGTTCCCAAAAGCATGCCAACAAAAAGGTTGAATCTCTTCTCTTGTTTCACACTACATATTGCATATTTTTCCTAGGGTAAAACAAGTTATACATATATCATGCTGTCAAGCTATATTTTTGAATTGGTTTAAAATTTGGAATTTTTTCCCTCCATTCATTTTACTATTGATTTTTGTTCTCTTTTCAGTAAATTTCCTTGCATTCCATTTGGTATTTTGAGTGCCAAAATATGCTAAATTATGTCTGTTATTCATTCTTGTTCTATTTTGATCAAATCAATGGCATTGTTCTAGAAACGGAGAAGAGAAGCAATTAAGGACTTGGTGGCGCATCAGACAGTGAATGCAGTTGTAGAAATTGTGAAGGAGAACTACTTGGCAAGTTTTTCAATATCATTGTTCAATTTTGTTACTGGTTAATAGAATAAGTTTTTGTATCTCATCATATTTTACTGAAGCCTTTGTCTGTAGAGCAGATTGTATCTATTCCAGAGCATAATTATGCTATAGGATATGCATCGATATCTGACTACAATACTCAAAAGTTTCCTCGGAAACAATTCTTAAATGGAGAAAGGTGAACAAGAATCGACTAATTAATTCTCTCTTTCTTGTCTTATTTCCATATTTCAATGCCATTGCTTTGCTGCTGCTGCCCCTACCATTGCCAGTACTACTGCTATTTCTTTTTTGGCATAAGTTTTCTTTTTGTAAGGTGTACTTGGAGGGTTTTGTCTTGCTGAGCTTCTATATCTGGAGGGTTTTACTTTCTGTATGTCATGACTATCAACTACCAAAGATATACTTCAGGCCCTTACAACTAGATAATTTTCCCTCCCACTGCTTGACTTTTTGTTATATTCTGTCATGTGTTTTTATGTTTCATCACCCTCTAAAAGTTATTCTCCACTTTTCCCCTCTGTAAGTTAATGGTGTTTGTTTAGTTTCCATTGCTTGACTTTCAGATTTCAGAATCAGTAAGTTTGTGATGCATTTCCCTTTGCTGGTAACAATCAGGGTCTGTGATTTTTATGCATCTAAAGGATGGAGGTTGGGTTGTGGAATCGAAGTAATGAAGTAATTATAACCAAATGTGTGGTTTTGTCTATGTTCTATTCTATTTTGAAATGTCTTCTCTAAGTAACTGTTCTGCTGGGTTTTTTCCCCTCATAGCTAGGGTGCATTAATGCACGTGCTTTCATATATTTTTGTCATTTTTTTCTTTATGTTTTACTTTATATTTTACAGTATTTGCCCCTTGCTGGAGGATAACTTATGATCCTGAAATGTCATTTGCTCCTCTCTAAAGTAGTTCCATTTTTCAGTATAGTGTTGCCTCCATGAGCCTGCAGACATTTTTCTTAAAATAAATTATGTGCGCCTAGTTGCTTTATGATTGGTTATTGCTTCGTTCATAAGCTTATATTTAAAATTGTTTACTTGGTCTCAGTGTCATTGCCACTGTGATGGATCTTCCAAGCTTAGAAACTTCAGGGAGGTTGCTTTTGCTTCTTAATGAGGTCAATGAAGCTCCTAGTTCTAAGAGAACAAAGAAGTCTAGTTATAAAGTGGGATCTCTGGTTCAGGCGGAGGTAAATAAATCTAGTTTATTTCAACTGTGTGTGTGGTTTAGTTTGTTTTGATGCATGAGTAGGGTTCTCCTAGCATATTGATTTGCAAAGAGATATGGATCCATGATGAGCTCAATTATTTTGATTGGTTTGCAAAGTTTGATAGACAGTATTCCCCCCTTTGGGATATGAAAGTGTTAGAATGATACAAAGAATAGAAGAAAGATGAAAGAATCAGAATTTCGTTCACTAACTGCATTAATAATCCCTCTTTTATTATGCAACATCTATTTAAGGACTCAGTTAGATTCCTAACTAACTAAGCTAAGCTGCTAACAGCCTTAAATGCTGTAACTAACTTCCTACACATCTCTGATACTTCTATGACATGATTTTTCTTTATGAATTTTTGTTGTACAGATCACAGAAATCAAGCCTCTTGAACTGAAACTGAAGTTTGGAGTTGCTCTACGTGGTAGGATTCACATAACGGAGGTAATTTATTGTATATCTGAAATATAACTAGCATTTTAATTTGCCAATTTTTATGCAAATTGATATTTTATTTGCTGGTTTTCTACCCATGTCCAGGTGCATGATATAAATGTTTTGGAAAATCCATTTGCTAGCTATAAAATTGGGCAAACAGTGACAGCAAGAATTGTCGCAAAGCCTAATGAATCAGGCAGCCATAGGAAGGGCTCACAGTGGGAACTGTCAGTCAGATCTAAAATGCTTGCAGGTTTGTTATTTATGATTACTTTCTATTTGCTCAAATTTGTACTTCAGATCTCTCTTAGCTAACCATAAGTGAAAGCCATTGTGAATGACAATTGATTGTAATAATTTTATTTTATTTGAAATAGAATTGTTAATTGACTTAATTCATTATTTTCAACTCTTTAATTTTGAACCAGGTACTGGTGATGTAGGGGACAGTATTAGTGAAAATTTTGAATTTTTAATTGGGCAACGTGTCACTGGCTATGTATCTAAAGTGGAAAACGAATGGGTCTGGTTAACAGTTTCTCGAAGTGTGAGGGCTCAGCTTTATATTCTTGACAGTTCTTGTGAACCCAATGAGCTTGGGGATTTCCAGAATCGATTTTATTTGGGAAAACCTGTTTCTGGTTATATTCTGAGTGTTAACAAGGAGAGGAAGTTGTTGCGGTTGATTTTGCGTCCCTTTCCTTCTCCACATCATAGAATTGGAGATGACATGACCGTCAAATTAGATGATAAACAAACAGATGTTATGAATGCGGACGTTACAGCTTACATTCATGAAGGAGATATTTTGGGTGGAAGAATTTCTAAAATTATTCCAGGTGTTGGTGGATTGCTTGTCCAAGTTGGTCCTCATACATATGGAAGAGTACACTTCACTGAGCTTACAGAAACATGGGTGCCTGACCCATTGTCTGGATATCAGATAGGACAGTTTGTCAAATATGTGGTTCTTGAAGTCAGCCACTCTGTCAAGGGTACTGTTCATGTTGATTTGTCATTTCGGTTTTCAGAGGGGATGCTTTCTCAGAATGCCAAAGATATAAAAAACGTTGCGTAAGTACCTGGACTTAGAGAAAAAATAAAGTCCATGGCCTTTGATCTATCAATTGTTCATGTGACATTGCCTATAGTGGATTTTTTACAGTTTTATACGACAGATTAATTGGAAAGGCTTGGTATACTTATTATAATACTTCTTCCATGCACGTACCTACTATTAGTTGGTATCGCTTTATGATGTTGTTATAGTTTCTCTTTGCTCTGACTTTAGCTTCCTTTTTGGTTCAACCAGGGGGTTTTAGTGATACCTAGTTCGGTTCAAGGGGAAGGAAGGAGATGGATTTTAATGACTTTTTGTTTAGTTCACGAAAAAAATCTCCCCTCCCCTCTAAAACCCCGACCAAACAATGGGTGGGCATGAGAGTCCTCTCAAATTTGTTTTTACCAGTCACTTTCTTTCAAGGACCTTTTGCTAGACACATTGAGAAAGACTCATTTAACCTTTTCAAAAACAAAAGAAATTTAATAATTACTAGTTGATTGTTACTTTTGTTGGCATCAGAGTCTTTAGCAGATCCAATTGAAAACAGACAAAAATTATGATGTTGACTCAACTAGCATTACCCATGGCATACGCGGCTATATTTTTTTTTGGGAGCTATACCAAGTGAAGCTTTTCTGTTTACAATGTTGATGTGTCAGTCTTGAAAATATTGCAGTTATAAGGGCTTAACATGTGATTCTTCATCCATTCAATTCTTATTAGTTCATCATGTTATACTAGATAGATGATTTGTTGTGTTCTAAGTGTAAACTGTAAACCTGTGTAGCAATCATGTGATTTTAGATGCTATAATATTCTCCTATCCTGTTGGAAATGAAAAATCATTATGGTTGTTTCTTGTTTTTCCAGGTCTACTAGTAGCAAACGTGTTGAAAAGATTGAGGATTTTTGTCCTGACATGGTTGTACAGGTGCTGGATAATTATTGTTCTTCTCCTATCTATAAATTGTATTTTTTTAAATGCACTTTAATCTTTGCTTTAGTTTACATTAGTTTCTTTAATTTTATATGTCTATTATCAAACATGTATGGTAAAATCTTAGTTGTCAATATCATATTGACCATTAAACTGATTGAATATTGATGAAAGCTTCATAACCCTCTGAATCTCAATTTTATTTTTGTATTATAGCTAAGTTTCTTTTCAAACGGACTGCTGAGTGGAAATACCCTTCTTAGTTGATTACAAAGAAGAAGAAAAATGAAAAATAAGATAGCCCCCCTCTTGGTTTGAGAGGCTAGAAAATCTCCCAGCCAAAATCTTGCCTGCATCCTCCTGATACTGCCAGCCAACATAATCCCCAATGGCCTTGCTCTTCTTACCAGTCCCATGTCCAGTGAATCTAATAGTTACCCCTATTTTTTTTTTCCCTTTTCTTCTGCCAACACATCATCTGATTTGGATTTGGGCTCCTGTTTTCAGGCTCATTTTGTCCATCTTTCTTCTTTCTCCAACCAAAACCAAAATATCAGCTTTAGGCCCTTCATATGCTCATCTTTATTTTTCTCGAGTTTCCCCATGCAGAGGGATGGAGAGCGATGTAGCAATTGTGTTCTTGTTTTCCTTTTGACTGTGTCAAATTAATATCCCTTAAATTTCCCCCTTTCTTAAGATGCCTCACATCAGGCTTGTTTTTATCGTATCATCCTCTTGTGCAATCCCTCATTCATCTGGTTTATAGTAGTTTTTTTTTTTGTTTTATCAAGAAAAATCTTTTTGTCAAGTACTATTGGCTTAATTAGCAATAAAAATCCTTATTGAGAAATATGTTTTATTCTATGTCTTGTGTTTGCATCATGCTCACTAGAACTGGAGGTTCTATCATACTATCTAAAATATTTAAAACTTATTTTCTTGTCATTTTTTTGACTGACTTAAGACTTTGTAGGGATTGGTCATACAATATGATTTCCCAGCTCTGTTTGGTTCAAAGTTTGGTCAAATTCTGTCACTTCAGTATTATGTGATATTTTTGCTTATTTAGTTCAATTTTCAAGAATCTAACGTTATATGTTGTTTAAATGTTTTCTGCTCCATTTTTAGTCATAAGAATTTCCTAAGCATGGATTTTTCCCCTCCTTTCCTTTGCCTTTTCCCCTTAGATTTTGAGCCATCAAATTTAATGATATCTTTCTTTGGTTGTTATAGGGTTATGTAAAAAATGTCACACCAAAAGGATGCTTCATTTTGCTCTCACGGAAGATTGATGCCAAAATTCTTCTGTCAAACCTATCTGATGAATATGTTAAAGATCCTGAAAGTGAATTTCCGGTGGGGAAGCTTGTAACTGGAAGGTAAGTAATCAGCCTGTCCTATCCCCGTATTTTCTAACACAAGATGAATGAAGAGATATACTGAGTCAATCTTTTGCAGGGTTTTATCTGTTGATCGTCTTTCAAATCGTGTTGAAGTTACATTGAAGAAATCAAATGGTGCCGGTAGAATCAATTCTGATATTGTTGATTTCAGGAAATTTCATGTTGGAGATATTATATCTGGAAGGGTTAAGCGAGTGGAGCCATATGGTTTATTCATTGCAATTTACCACACAAACATGGTACATTAAATCCACTTCCTCCAATCATTTGTGGTCAATGTAATATATATTAGTAAAATGAAATGAATAGTTGTATTCTTTTGGCGCCAGTTAACTTTCCAATATTCACATCTTAATATCTTCTAATATTATGATCTATTGATTGCTCGGTTTGGATGGTCTATATGCTCACAAGCCCATTCAAACAATGTCTGATTGTATTTTGTGTTAAATGATATCTTGGAAAGTATATATGAAAGGAGTTGGAATATGTGGTCTCACTTTACTGTGTTCTTTTAATTACCTAGGTTGGATTATGTCATGTATCAGAGATTTCTGATGATCATATTGACAACTTAGACACGAAGTTTAAAGCTGGAGAGGAAGTAAATGCACGAATATTGAAGGTAAATTGAGTATAGCAGCTTCAAATTTTCTAGGCTCTTTTTGATCACCTTACAAGGTAGTAGAATTCTTAGAATCATGTAGTGAAAATTCCCTAGAACTCACTAGAAATGAGGAAAAATCATCAAATATCATTTGATTATTGTGGAGAGGTTGTATTTTCATTTTTACACGGAATTTTTTTTTTTCAAAGCGATATTACTCCTGGACCATGTAATAACTTCTCAAGGCTTTATTTTTAAGTATATTCCTTAACATCTGTATTTACATTATCATCATCATTAGTGAATATATTGTTATAATTGACTCACTATCCAACTTTGATTCTGGAATATTGATAAAATATACATTTCCTAATAATTAAAAGATTATATACGATTATAATTGACATCTTGGGGATAAGGAATAATTAGGGTTTGATTCAATATCGAGGGTTATCTTTAGGATTTTTGATAGGAAATATATTAATGTAAATATATTAGAATCAATTAGTGTCCCGCCCACATAATCAAGGATTGTAGAGATGATTGATTAGGAAATCAATCATCATAATGAGCCAGTAATTTTGAGGCTTCTCTCTTGTGTATAAATACCCTATTGTATACATGAATAAACATACATTTGAGAATATATTTTTCTGCTATCTCTCACTAGCTTTACATGGTATCAAAGCTTTAGGGTTCCGATCTTTATTCCCTAAGTTCGTTTTTTGTTCCTCTCCTGTTATGAGTTCGATTTTCCAAAAAGACAAAGAGAGCGTTAGGGTTCTGTGCTTGGTGGTATCTTGTTACATGTGTCCCACCATCAGCCTCTCCTCCCTCCGATTGGCGTTTCCCCGATGGTTTGATGATCTAATTCTGACCGGCGTGTGAGCCTCACGCGCCGTCAACAGTAGGGCCGTTTTTTCATGTGTCGGCGCGTGACCTCACTTTCCAACGAGCTCTTGGTGTTTTCTCTTGTTTTCTAGCATCAACTTGCTTCTCTCGGCCTCTTCTTGCCATCTCGTGGTGTGGGTCTCTCCTGTTGAGCACTGTCAGATATTTTGGTGTCCTTTGTGCGTTCTTTCCTTTGTGTGTGGCTGCCTTGAAGTGTGGGTCTTTCTGGTTGAGCTTTGTAGAGGTATTTTTGGTGTCCTTTGTGCGTTTTTTTTACTTGTGTGGCTGCCTTGGTGTCGCATCAGCTGTTTGGCAGTTGGTGCGGGTTTTTTGGTGTTTCTTCAAATCTAGTTGACTCGGTTTGGAAGCTCCGGAGCTCTCCTTTAGTCCTTCATTGCCTCTAGTAGGTGGTTTCTTTATTGTTTGGTCGTGAGACCGTTTGGTGTTCTCTAGTTGCTGTTTAATCTGATATTGTGCTTGATTCTGATTGCTTCATATGGTTGACTTAAACAAATGTCACTACTGAGATGATTCCTTTTTCCAACAAAATTACTGATCATAAGTTGATCTGGACAAGTTATTCGGACTAGGTCAAAACCATCCGCATGTACTTACTAAGTATTGAGAAGGAGGGTTATTTAATTGAGGCTCCTCCTACGGATGATCCGAAGCTGGCGTGGGCATGAGCATATGCCCGATTATTCTTGCAAATTCAAAATTCCATCGAGAACGACATTCTTCCCTCTGTTAGTCATTGCAATATTGTTAAAGAAATTATGGACTACTTGGAGTTCTTGTATTATAGGAAAGGGAACATAAACATTACTCGCATTCATGAAGTTTGTAAAGTTTCTATCAGGCCGAGCAGCAAGGCCGACCCTGAGGAAATGCGACGGTTAATGCCACTGACGACTGATATTTAGTCACAGGCTCTCGATCTAGCTTATGAGATTGCCCGATCTCAGATATTGGCTCGCTCAGAGCTTCCTTCGCTTCACGATGTGAACTCTCGCGTGCTGCATGTAGATAGTCTGACTCACCTATCTTTTAATCCTAATGCTAGTGTTTTGGCTCGCCGTGGTCCAACTAATGACAAGAATCAAGGCTTCTCACAACAAGGACATTGTATACCAAATCCTGTTTCTGCTGCTCACAGGAACCAAAAGGTTCCTGAGGCCAGGTACCACTCCGAATTCTAGTGGTGGTGGGATTGTCTGCTTTTATTGTAAGGAACCTGGTCATACCAAATGCTATTGTTGTAAGTTGCAACATAAGCAGCAGCGTAGTGGTTTTGCTCATATGGCCTAATCCTCTGGTAGCTATGATAATACTTCATCAACACCAACTACGCTTGCTAAGGTAACCGTGATTCGTGCCTTGCTACTTCTTTGAAATGGATCATCGATTCCAGTGTCACTAAGGATATGACAGGTAACCCTCATTTGTTCTCTACGTATGCACCTTATGGCAACCCTCTTCGATCACAATTGTCAATGGCTCTTACTCGTGTTCTTGACTCTGACACTGTCACCCATACTCTGTCTGTTTCCCTATCATCTATCCTTAATGTTCCTGACCTTGCTTTTAACGTTTTTTCTCCTAGTAGACTTACTCGGCAATTAAACTGTTTCATCTCACTTTTTCCTAACCATTGTTTGATTCAGGATCTCACGATGAAGTGCATTATTGGTAAGTGATATGAATCTAGGAGCTATTACTTCCTTGACGATGGGGTGCCGTGTTCCATTGCTTGCTCTGGTGGTTCCTCTCCTTTTGACATTCATTGTCGGTTGGGTCAT
The DNA here is from genome assembly GCA_025563575.1 of Acacia pycnantha. Taxonomy (NCBI): domain Eukaryota; kingdom Viridiplantae; phylum Streptophyta; class Magnoliopsida; order Fabales; family Fabaceae; genus Acacia; species Acacia pycnantha. The sequence goes on from JAMWYP010000013.1 coordinate 619,587, forward strand.
GTGTCTTTGTCCTCTTAAAAGAGGTTGTATCCTTGGTTTCATCATGTGTCTTCTTTAGAGTGAGTCATGCCAGTTTGCCAAACATCACCGTGTTTCATCTCACCTTAGCCAATTCATGACAATACCGACCATTGCTCAATGGGAAGCTCTGGAGCATGTCTTACATTACTTGAAGGGCTCACCTAGTTGTGGCAGACTCTATACAAATCATGGCCACACTGAGATTAAATGTTTTTGTGATACGGATCATGCGGGGTCGAAGCCTACCAGGAGATCCACCATAAGATATTGTGTAGGTGGAAATTTAGTGTCCTAGAGGAGCGAGAAGCAGGATGTGGTTTCACGATCTAGTACAAAAGCCAATTTATAGGGCTATGGCTCAATCAGTACAAGAAATTGTATGGATTCACCAATTAATGAAGGAGGTTGGTCTTACCATGTCATTGCCTATGAAACTATGGTGTGATAACAAAGTTGCTTTGCACATAGCCTCCAATTGTGTGTTCATGAATGAATGAAACACATTGAGATCGACTGTCACTTTGTGCGTGATAAAATCAAGGAGAACTTCATTTCTATAGGACACGTGAGGTCTAGCGACCAATTGGTTGATTTGTTGACTAAAGCCCTAAATGGGACTCGTGTGGATTATCTTTGTAATAAGTTGGGCATGATTAACATCTATACTCCAACTTGAGGGAAAGTGTTAAGAAATATATTAATGCAAATATATTAGAATTAATTAGTATCCCACATAATCAAGGATTATAGAGATTATGACTGATTAGGAAATCTATCATCATGATGAGCCATTAATTCTGAGGCTCCTCTCGTGTATAAATACCCATATTGTAGACATGAATAAACATACATTTGAGAATATGTTTTTCCTCTATCTCTCTCTGGCTTTACAATTTTAAATGAGGATATTTATCCATTAGAATTAAGATTGAATTATTTATCTTTTAATATTTGTAGGATCTCAATAAAATAGGTTATCCTATAATGATCTTCGTTATCTAAGGATTATGATTTGATTTAGGATTTAGAATTGAATTTGAATTTAAAATATTATGGGCAGATTAGCCAATTGAATTTGATTATGGCTAGTCCTTCTGGTTCTTATAAAATATTATTATTTTATTATTCCTATAGTAGGGCTAGGGTTTCTTATTTGTATTCCGCTTTGATTGATTATTGAGCAAGAGTTCCTTTTCCCTCCACTCTTTTCTCTCTCTTCCCCGTTTCATCTCCTTATTGTTGGACATTGTGTGCTGACATGCAATTTCCTGACATAAATGACCAGGTAGATGAAGAAAGAAAACGAATTTCTCTGGGAATGAAGAATTCATTCATGAGAGATGAATCTGCACCTGAAGTTTCTTTAGAACAAGAATCGGATGCACATTTTTTGGATAAAATAAAGTCTATATCTTCAATGAACAGCGGTTTGCTTGACCCTCAGATTATGAATATCGAAGATGAAAATAATCAATGTCCAAATTTTTCACAAGCTGAAGCAAGGGCGTCTGTTTTACCTCTTGATGTCAATCTCGAGGACTTTGATCAGTTTGATGTAGATAACACTACTAGCCAAAATCAAGAGCATGGAAAAGAAGAAACTAAAGACAAAAAGGAAAAGAAGCGTGCGAAGAAAAAGGCAAAGGAAGAGAGGTTGATACAGTAGTCATATTTATTTGGTTTTTGCTTTGCTGAGCAATGCTGATTTCTCTGCATTTTCTATTTTCCTTTTTGATCTGTGATAATTGGCTCTGTAATCTACAGGGACAAAGAAATAGGGGCTGCTGAGGATAGACTGCTGGAAGAGGACATACCAAGGACTGCTGATGAATTTGAAAAGATGGTTAGAACCTCTCCTAATAGCAGTTTTATTTGGATAAAATACATGGATTTAATGATCTCCATGGCGGATGTTGAGAAAGCCCGCTCAATTGCTGAGAGGTATTTCACGATTATTAGTCCATTTATCAGCTATTCTTTAATGTCTGTGCTATCTTAATTTATCTTTCTGCATCTCAAACTTTTCAAGGGCTTTGAGGACAATAAACATACGAGAAGAAAATGAGAAGCTCAATATCTGGAAGGCCTACTTGAATTTGGAAAATCAGTTTGGAAACCCTAAAGAGGTAATAGGGAGGCATCAATTTTATGCAGTTTGTCATTGATATCGTTATTTCTATATCGTTCACTGAGTTTCTGTTTGTAGGAGGCGGTTATGAAAGTATTCCAAAGAGCACTTCAGTATAATGATCCGAAAAAAATCTATCTAGCTTTGCTGGGAGTGTATGAGAGGACTGAACGGCATCAGTTGGCTGATGAGCTTGTCAATAAAATGACAAAGAAGTTTAAACATTCATGGAAGGTATTGTGGGAATTTTGTAATGCAAAATCCTATTTTTCATGGCCTTCAGATTAAGATATGTGATATTCATACAAGTCATGTTGATTTGGATTTTAGATTTGGTTGAGGCTTGTACAAAGACTCTTGAAGCAAAACCAGGATGGAATTCAGTCTGCTGTAAATCGTGCTTTGTTGAGCCTTCCCCGACATAAGCATATCAAGTTCATTTCACAGACAGCAATTCTTGAATTTAAAGCTGGGGTACCTGATAGGGGTCGATCCATGTTTGAAGGAATATTACGGGAATACCCGAAGAGAACAGACTTGTGGAGTGTTTATCTCGACCAGGTAAAATCCTTTTCAATTTTTTTTGATAATGACATGATGTTCTCTTTATATCAGTATGTAATTAACTAATTATGCATAATAATCAAGTGTTCTCGTGTACATGGCAGGAAATTCAACTGAAAGATTCAGATATAATTCGTGCATTGTTTGAGAGAGCAATTAGTCTCAGCCTTCCGCCTAAAAAGATGAAAGTGAGTGCGTTTAATATATTCAATTTTGCTGACTTTCCCTTTCTTTTTTCTCCAGCTATACTTACTGGGTAGTTTTTTTGTCTTAATTTGCAGTTCTTGTTCAAAAAGTATCTTGAGTATGAGAAGTCCCAAGGTGATGAAGAACGGATTGAATATGTTAAAAATAAAGCAATGGAATACGTGGAGAGCACTCTGGGCTGAGCCAAAAATTTTGGATGAAATTGAGGATTTTTTTTTTGTGTGACTTATTGAGTGTAACTTTAGGAGATAGGCTTCTGTATCCACTTTTTCCCTCAATTCTACTTTACTAACATTATGTAAAACTGGAGGCATGTGTACTTTTAGTCCTGAATTTTTTGTGGAGTGGGCTCCAAACGCCTTGCCCTTGGACTGTGGGTAAGTCTAACCCCTCCTAATATTTTTGTATTTAAAAAAAATTATATAAATTTTGTCCAAGTGTAACATCATGATAATCTCTTAAGTAAAATGATAGTTAGCCATAGCATTCGATTTATTGAATTTCTTAAAACCCTCTTTTCTCTAAACAACCAATTTAATCGTATTTATTTTTAGATCAATAGATTCTTAAATTTACAGAGATTATTCTAAATTGGAATGGGTTTCATCGCATATTCACATAAAATGTAATATAAGTTATACTCCCTTTATTAACACTTGAAGACGCAAATTTTTTCAATGCATTAGACTAAGGAACACTTTGATGATGTGGTCAATATTTTAATGTATTAATTGCATGTCTTAATTGTGTGCCCCAATAAAAGCAGTATGTATGCAATCAACAACTTTGCAGGCCCGTGTTTATTATCTTATTTAATGTTTAGCCTACTTTTATATCGTCACTTGGCAATAACAAAACAGAACAAAAACAAAAAGAATCCATCATCAAAGCTTTTAGGTTACAGATTTAGCCATTTATACCATTGCCTGATATTTGGTACCTAATATTTACTGTTTTGCCTCTCCTCTATTAGTCAAGAGTCGTTTTGTTTGCATCAAGTTTATTGAACGTGGAAACTGATGCTACAATTTGGTTCCTGATTTGTCGAATTTAAATGGAACTCTTGTAATTGTAGCCAATATTCATGCTTGTGTATGAAATTTTTCATGAGAAAACGAATTTGATAATATTAAAATTAATCATCTGAATCATTCGAGAGATTCGGCAGAATGTATGATGCACCTCGATTAAGGATTTTCCTTCCAACAAACTTTAGCCAAGGAAATGTAGCCCCAGAAAGCCAGATGATAGAAACATGGCCCAAACCAAAAGCGCTCAAACGCCAATGTTCTTTTATTAAGGAATATACAAGGATTATGTGTCAAAAAATTATAAGAATGCTACTCACGGGTTACGCTATTGCACAATTTCCTGCGCCTAAGGATTGTGAACTCTACTACAATGCATGGAAATAGTGACAAAATATAGTCTATAGTGCAACCTCGACCAAAAGCACTGTATTCCCCGCGCAGCTGGTGAAGTGCTCTTGCCAAAAACGCTAGATACAACTTCCCAGTCCTTTCCACATTATTAGTTTGCATTAGTATCACTCAAATATTATGAAGCGTAGCTCCATAGCTAACCTCACATCATGCAAACTGGTTCATTCCAGGTCACACGAGAAATGAACAGAGCATCCAACTCTTCTCCATTGAAACTATGAAACCACTTTAACGCCCCATGCCAAAAAACAAAGAAAAAGGGTATATTTAGCTGAGCGCATGATGAACTCGCTCAAGAAGTTGGACCACTAGGTTTAGCTGAAAATGTGAAGGTGGAAGTGGCTTGAGACTTGATTTTATCGCATCTGGCGGTTCGCAGGATAGAATGGCTTGTTGCTGCATGCTGGTTAGCTCCAAAAACTGAGTCAGCATGTCCCCATCAAGCATCTTTGGCATTCCAACCTACCGCAAGATAAGTGTAAGCAAAAACAATGAAGGAAAGGTACAAGAGTAAGCGTTTGGTAATATGTACATAAATTTTGAATCTGTCACAAGATAAAAACCAGTCCTTACATTACTTTTTTTCTGAAATGCTTAATAAAAAATTTAAACCTGTAACCATAGTCCTCTGAAAATGACGGCGGTGTAAGAAAGCAAGATATTGGACTTTGGTTAAAAAGGAAACGGGATTTGCTCCTTCAAAAAGACTAATGATAAAAATAATTGGGATGCTTCCACAAGCTTAAGGATTTTAAAATTATTAGTACTTTCTTGGAAGCAGGAAGTCAGGGAGCATGAAAAATATCATAAACAAGTTTTCTTCAACCAGCCAAAAATTAGATCCCAAAAGAAATCACGGTGGAAACTCAATTGAAATTAAGTAATTGAACCCAATCAGAAGTACTTACTGGATTTTCCCGGCTTCGGAACTCATTATGATCATTTCCTAGAATAGGTGAAGTCAATGGATGGACAACGAGTCTAGCTTGCACAGCTTCCAAGAGCTCATATTCTTCCCTACACAAAACAAATGTTTCTCAGACATGCCAAAACTCAAAGACGATAACGCTATCTGCACTGGAGAATCACCCGAATTTCAAAAATCAAATGAAAGTTGAAAAAATGTTCATATATGGCGTCTATATATCTGTTAAAATTACTCTAATGGAACAGTTAAATAGCATGGCTAGAAGGAGGGAAAACGTAAATGTTAGTTTTCTTGAAAGAAATTATCTTTGGCTTTGTTAGGAAAATGGCACGCTTATAAAACTGACATTGGTGTATACCAAGATCTCTCAGAGTTTGACAACGTAGATTATAATTGCTTCAACATCATCCGTACCAACTTATCAGTTGACTTGTGTTCTCACTAGCTAATTATATCCTTCAGATAATGTAGTAGCAATTTACATAGAGCAGCATTATAATGTCTCCACAAGGGACAACAATTTTGACAGCCCTGCAGATATCTGACCTGTCCCACCCTACTTGAGTCAGATAAGTCTAACATTTATCTGAGGTTTGGTACAAATTTCAGAAAAGTCCAATCTTTATAGTTCGGGATCAAGGCAAGGTCAGAACAATGTAATTCTGATTTGTACCCCACCTCAAACCTGCCACATATCTCCAGACAATATAAATCTACAAAATTAGATTCAAACTTATTACTAAAAAAAAAATGTTTTTAACCTGAGGCATTGGGTTGTTATGAATTCATTGATCTACCATACATAATATATGAACGAATAGAATGATTCTGAGAAAATGTTTATTACAAAGTAAAAATTAATTTTCTTGGGGAAATTCAGGGGAAGATTGGATGGATATAGGGCAATTAAAAACCCACGTATGTGTTTTTTTTTTTAAAAAGAAAGAAAGAAAACCCACATCTTTAGGTGAGATAGAAAGAAAAAATCCATGTGGTTGACACTAACATGGAAAAATTATATAATCATGGGGTTGATCAGGACTACATCACAGCCACGCAAGAAACATAAAAAAATCTGGACCATTTCACCTCTAAAGGGACTAAACTAAAACCTATGGTTTGAAACTTGAGCGACCAAAACCAAAATTGAGGCAAATTTGACAGACCAAAGATTGTTTTAATCCTATAACTTGAATGCCATGTAGAAATATAGCTTCTACTGGGACATCATTTTCAAGTTTTTGAAGAGTAGCATTTGACTTCATTACATGCTGTCTGAAATCAGTTGAAATAATGAGATTTCGCTTCCCACAATAGTGAACCATGCTTAAAAAGTTGCAGTACAATGTTCTTTCTTATTTGTAGGCAAAGATTATTGCCTCAACCTTTCAAAGAGAAAATACCAACGGACCCAGTCCCCAAAAAGATTAAACCATATTTACCAGCTGCCCAGTGAGAAACTACCTGAAGCAATTAAAAATTTTACTCGGTCTGAGCCACTTAAATTGCCAGAAAAGGCAATCCATTGGGTCAAGTCAAGTACTCAGAAGCCTGACCCAGACTATCAGCATTCTCAAATACTGTAGTAGTCAAGCTGTGACCTGCAGCACTGTCCATTAACTAACCTGCCCCCAATAATTATGCACCTTAATATTTGTAGAGAGAGCTGCTGCCAACATTAATTGGTACCTTGATAAACGGATGAAGATCATCATGCTTCCTAAAAGAGTGCTAGCAATTATTGTATTTTGAAATGAATCGACACTTGTCTTGGGGCCATCAGCACTTTGCAAAACGTCATCAAATGGAAGTCTGTAAGTAATTGAGCCCTAAAATAGAACCAGAAACCATATCAGGTGAATTACATAAAGCAAATGAGAAGGAAAAAGTGAAGGGCCAAGAGGGAGGAATAGCAATAAATTGGCAGAACGCATAAACAATTATCCAATCCAAATAAGAAATTATAAGTGGTGTAGATACCAACTAAGGTGATCAATTCAGCACAATAGATCTATAACTATTATCTTCAAAGCGCTACAAAAATGATGCACATAAATAACTCTTCATCCATGATGTTCAAAGGATGTACCTTCTGCAAGCTCATGGCTACCTCAGCCATATGATAAGCACATCTTAGTTTTAAGTTGCATTCTGGGCAGACATTGTCTGAAGCATGTGCACACAAGAAATTAAGGTTAGAATACCGTTTCAGGGAAATCAAAGTCAACAAATAAGCTGATAGCTTTGTCAAAAAAAGAGAAGTATAGAAATAGAGGTTTTTTTAAAACAAACACCTTCAACAATAATGTAAACAGCACCAACTTGAAAAAATGGAGTTTTTATTGCTTTTCAAGCAGTGCAGAAAGATAGCAGCCATACACAAATTACAGGGTTTTTAAAATATTCTCCAAACAAAGTGTAATTATTCTACCAGCATAAAGGAAGATCACTCTTATGATACGAACTGCCATACAGGCAGTTCTTTTTTTCAATACAACATACAGGCAGTTCATTATGCAAGCAATTTATAACTCAAATATATAAAGAGGAAGATCCCACAAAAAAAGAAAACAGAGTAAGAAAAATAAAAGCCGCAAGCTATCTTCACATAATTCAATTATTATTTAATCCCAACCAATCACTTCTCCAATTAGCCTTAATTATATTACTTGGGTAAGTGGGTGGTTATTTTTGTTAGCTCTTACTTACCACTTATTCAGCTTCTAATTCTATCAAATTTTATATAGTAACTAACAGTCATCAATCAAGTATTAGCAACTAATCCAATCTAATTTTATTATAATAAAATGAAACAGTGCTGTAGTACAGACCATCAACCGGTTGCAACCATATCCATGCCCATGAAACTATTTGTTTGCAGCAATAATGCCAACAAAAAAAAATTAATAACTGAGCTGAATAGCTGATTACTTGAAACACAAGAGGCTTAATTCAGTCTTACCTTCCAAATGTTCAGAACATAAAACAGAAATGTTTCCCTTGCGATCTGAAACGACAGCAGTATCAGTGTCCAAGAGAATGCAGTCAGCTACTAACCGCTGATAGGGATCACAGTAAAGTTGCTCCAATTTTCTTGCTTCCTGGAAAATAAACAAATTAAATAAGTTCAATATTGCTTACTCTTAATGGTGGAAAACAATAAGCAACATCACACATGATGAGAACCATGACCCTGCCATATCAAATTATAAACAACAACAACAAGCCTGGTCCCACTGAGTGAATATCAAATTATAAGCAACATGAGATAATAAAGAATACCAGGGAAAGGAGCACAAGAATTAAGAGATTTTCTACAAAGGAAAGGAGTGCAAAAGGGCAAAAGGATAAGCTTTACAATAAGTAACTGAATTTAATCAAAGCATCAATACAGAACATCCCTCCCAGTCTCTGCATAACAAAAATAAATGACAAGTAAATGAGCAATTGCTACTCACCTCATGGTAAGAATAAAAAAGGATACCATCACGACAATCACCAACAACAATTCTAGTAAAATGGGCAGTCAAAGATGTTATCATATAGCGCGTCCTTCCAATGGCAAATTTTCTAACTCTCTGAGGATTGTCATTTGGAAAACCACAAACGTAGAACTGAATAACAAGGCAGTAACTTAATCAGCAGAGCATTTGAAAGAAACGTGGGAAAATAAACACGTTAACCATAGATACAGAAACCTCCTGATGTTTAAAGAGATAAATTGACATATTGAGGGAGAACAAGAAGAAAGAAAAGTCAATATTTTAAAACTTACAGCATTGCCAGCAGAAACCAAGAAGTAACGGTCGAGATAGGGACAGATGGCAAGGACCATTCCCTGCCACTTGGCTGCATAAGCCAATTGCAATCGCCACGCATCATCTCCATCAAGTTTAATGCCATTATACCTATTATCATCAGAACTACTTCCAAGACTACTGCTTGACAGCTGATCAGGGACATATCCAACAATTTCCTGGAAGGGTGAAGTTCTTTGAGATAATGAGCCAGCCTTGGAACATTTCATCATTCCATGTTCAAGGTATAGAACAAGAAGACGACCATTGCTACTGCCAATGAAGCATCCAATTATTATACTGCTGCCACATGACTAACCAAATTTAAAAAATAAAATAAAAAGCTATTGACATTTTTTCACCCAGAAGTCTACAGAAAAACCACAGGAATTTCTAGTAAAAGTGGGAAAACTAAATTTAACCGTGAATAAAGATAAAGCTGAACATAATAGGACACATCAGTAAGAACTAAAGCTTCAAGTATAAAGGGCAGAATTGAGATGTTAAACAGTTAAACTAATTTTTATTTGGTAAGAAAACAACCAATAATAAGTTTTTAATGCTAAAATGCAGCTAAGGCAACCCTAACCTTGAACCTATTACATTATTTGCAGCTAATGATAGCAGCACTAAACACAAAAATAATTGATTCCATGCATGTCACAGAAAATTTGAGTGCCCTTCAGCTTAAATCTGACAGGGAAGGAGAATGACTGCTCAGGAGAGCACAGCACTCTTTGCAAACAAATTCTCCTGATAGGACTTTTATAAACAGAAAAATGTCCTGTACTGGTTGAAGAAGCATGGGCTCTAGATGGATGTTTCTTCATAAAGTTAAGAGACAAATATTATAGATAATTCCAAGCATCTTTTATCATACAGATTTTTCATTCTTGCTACCAGTAAGACTTAGATGAGTCGCTAAAGCAAAAGTCAAAATTTATATATTTTGTTTAAGGGTTTTAGTTAAAGTACGCAGGAAGATGGTTACAAGTAGGCAGTAGCTCAAATGGCAGTTTAGGTTATTTCACTCATACAACCCATTATACAGGCAAGGAAAGATAAACCCCCACCAATACAATAGTTGAAGGGCAACAAACTCATCAATTAGCTAGTAACTAAATCAGGGGGGGGAAAAGATAGATGTGACACCTCTCAGCTTCAGCACTCGGCATTATGGCGGGACCAGGAGAAAGGCTAGTTCCAACTACCAGCACCCTATCACTTCCAACCCTCACAAATTCCATGGATTTTCCTATTTCTCCAAGTTTAAATTTGAAGGATGAAAGTACTGAACCACTTCTGGGATCTACACAACATATGTCAGATGAGCATGTATCACCATTCAATTCAGTTCTTAACACAATCAACATCCTGCATTCACTGTGATATAAAACCTTCCGTGGAGTGCCCTCCAAATGAAACTTTTGAACATTAAGATTGTCGACCATCTCCACCTAAAGCAACACAAGATTAAGAACATGTAAATAATGACACAGAAGCAAGGGCAAGAAATAGACCCCCCAAAAAAGCAGATAGAATCACTTAAGTATGGTTTTTCTTTACCAGATGTAAACTGTTTTCTGCAACAAATAAAATTCCTTTTGGGCACTCAACAGAAAAAACAGGAGTAACATGAGTAGAAGGCTCAAATGCGATAGAAGTATAAGAAAGACTGTGTCTTGCACTATGCAACAACCACCGCCTATCACTTAGTGCAATTATATCAGCATCAAGTTCGTCACCCAGAGGCACCAAGAAAACAGGAGTAATGCCAATGTGACGACTAGCAATCAATTGAAGAGGGGAAGGTTGGTAGTCTGCCTTGCAAGAGACATTTTCCTTAGAATTTATGAAATTTATATTCGGTAAAGCAGTATCCTCATTCACTGGTGGTGAAGTAGGTTGGTCGGATGGCCACTCAAAGCGAAGAAGCATTCCATTCCTTAATCCAGCAAGAACATAAAACCTATCAACATATACAAGCCGAACATCTTGAGGTACACAACCACTTATAGCTGTTCCCATTGTGCTCATAAATGAAATTGTCCCACAAGCTATAAACCTAAGCCCGCTACCTGGTGTAAAGGACAAAATTTCCACTGAAGGCCTATGCGTGCCGATAACAAAGGATTTATTGATGTCAAATCCATTTGGAAAGGAAGCAGCAAAATTGCAATTTGCAGAAATTGACAAATCTGATTGTTTATGCTTAAATTCTTTTTTAGGAATGGAAATGCATGATATTTCATTCTGCAACTCCAACTGTTGCATTTCACAGATTTCATAATAATAAGTTGATTGCAATCTCACTCCAAGGATCAATAAAAACGATGGATTAGAGGTTGCTACAACTATAAAATTATGTCCAACAGCCCCTAAATTGATATTTACATTGCCTGGGGACCAAGATGTGCAAATAGGAGAGGGCAAAGGGATACCTTCAGGGTGTGCAGCCTTAGTGGGCAAACAAAGCCTAACAGCACATTGGTGAATCTGACCAAGCAAACCATCACTCACAAGGCCACAAGCCAAAGTACAGACATTAGGTTCAAAACCAACCAAATCAGTCACATCAGTAAAACTTAATCCAACTGACAATATTCTAGTCTCTTCAACAAATGACAGTACAAGAAAAGAATGATATGAATCAATAGCTTTCATTTGAACTGCCCAAGTACCAGTTACCCCTTGATATATGGGAGCAGTCCTCAGAAGCTGTTCAACGCTGATGCCGCTTTGAATTATCCTTATTGACCCCTCAGGTGCCACACCACAACAAGCAAAGAATCGATCATACTTCTCACCACGACAATCCACAGCTGCCATATCCAAGATTGGTGCAATGTTTTTTATAGAACTAGTATAGCATAGCCTTCCATCTTCCAATTTCAGGACCATGCCGTCCCCCATTTCTACAAATGCAGCCAGATATCCATCTTCAACCCATAAAAGCGCTTTACATGCTAGACCTTTATATAGACATTCTGATACATTGACTTGAGGACCCTTAGAATCAAAATGAATCTCAATCATGACAAACTCTCCACTATCTAAGCAAACGATCATCTTAGAAACTACACTACTTTCAGGCTCCCAACTCCATGAGCAAACATACTTGCAATCTGAATTAGGATCACCATTGTCATTGTCTATGCACATGGGATCATAACGGCTCAGCTCCAACAAAGCATAGGCAGCAGCATTAAAGCCTTCATCATCAACATCTTGCAATTTACATGAGTCTTCAACAAAAGTCGGATCTTCCAAAGCATTGGGTGAAAATTTTAAGCTAGTTCTGCAGACAAGGCATGGGTAGCGAGCATCTGTAAGATTCATTAAGAGAACATCACAAGGCCTGAATAGAAATGCAAGTCCAGGGCAGTTGGGAACGTCAACAATGTCATGTGCTAGAGGCCCTTCTTCAACAAACTCGGAAACAATGCAAACTGCTTGTGTTTTAATTTTCCATTCCAACAAAACTACCTTATTTAGGAGCTCCCCCTTCCTGTAGGATATAATTTCATGTAAGTTCGCTTCATCCAAACCAAAGGCAACATGGAGAATTTTTTTTTAACACCATAGATCCATCTCAATCATTTACTAACTCAAGATATCATACCTATTTAGAAGAACAGCGAGTACAGGAGTATGCTCCTTACTTAGTTCCCCAGAATCCTGTGAAATAAAGCACATACTCCAAATAGTACCTTGAATTCCAGGTTCTATATTACTTGCATTCCCTTCGCTTTCAGAAGGGTATGTTATTCTCTAGAATTGGCCAAAAAAGATCATATAAGAATTTAAATTTTTAGACAAAAGAAGATATGTGTCAATTAAAAGTAGGCAAAGAATAAAGTATAAAAAGGAGGACAAAACATACTGCTACAAATCTAGGGCATACAGAAAATGCTGAATAGTTATAGAAGACACCAAGCAGGTAAGCAGCTAAAGGTCATAGTAACTAAAGGATAGCCAGAGATACAACTTTGTCCAAAGTCCAAAATATCAATGTATGACAATGTGCCAGGAAAAAAAAGGCCTTATCGCATATACATCTATGCCAACAAAGAACCAAAAAGATTTCTCTGCAGTGAAAAATGGTACTGTAGTCATGAACCTCATCAATGATCTCACTGCTTGGGGATTGTGACATCGAAAACAGAGCTAGCCGATCTTCATATGCACTGACAGCAATAAAACAACCACTATAAAAAGAAAACCAGAGTTAATACAATCAATGCAGGATAAAATTGAGATATGCGAACAAGCAAAGCTCAGAAGGCTCATGGAGATGTTTCTAAAATTTTCAGGTAAGAAAAGGTGAAACCTGGGATGAACAGCTAGCATTCTTCCAGGAAGATGCCTTGTGTTTCCCACATCAGATAGCTGAACATGCGTTACAGGAAAAAACCTGCATTGAGGCATATAGAAAGAACAAAGAAGCTTAGTATAGAACAAATTAAGGACTTCAAAAATTCAGTAACAGCAAACAAGAATGTTAGCACTTTGAATAATGCAAAGTATTTTGTCATAATATGCAGTCACGAATATCAATAATATATAGCTCAAGACCAATAAATAACAAATCACACCTTTCTTCTGTGGGACAAGAATGAACCAAGAAAAAAAAAGGTGGACAAAGTGAACCTGTGCATTTCATTGCAAAATGTAAGCAATGTCAGCTTCCCAGAATCAGATATAACAACCAAGAGGTCTTTACCCCACATCTACAGAACCAAAAAGGACTAAATAAGATTCAGCCCTGGAGGAAAAAATTGCCAATCACAACAACTGATTTTCATTTAACTAAAAGATGCCTCTCAATAAAATAAGTAGATTTATGAACTGCTCAGGCAGCTCTCAGTTGAGAGAATAAAGAGTTAAAGGTGGACAACAATTACACCTTTGGATCTCGTGCACCAAAATTCCCATTCCAGGGTAACAAGGCAAGATCTTTAATCGTGCCAAAAACAGGCTGATCACAAATAGATTGCACAATCCCATCCTCGCCAATTATTACCAACTCTATTGACGTCTCCTGAAAATATAAATAATAGCAGCAGCATGATATTAATCCAATAATTATAGTTATAACAACAGCATGAAATAGGATGGGTGGAGTGTGCCACATCCAAACACTCCATGTAACAATAATAAAAAATACATACATACACAGGGAAGGCGGTCCATGCCACCCCCGACCATGTAATAGTCTAATAGACATAACATAGTTAACATCATTAATTAAGAAATAGCATGCAAGGAACTAATTGTAAAAGAGACCATTTAACCATCAGTTGATCCTCCCAGTCATCACTTTCTTTCATATAGCATAGTCACAAGCAATGCAGAGTGCATTAACAACGACGAATTAACAAACTCGGAACGTGCCAAAATTAACGCCGAAGAAGAAAAAAAATACACTTAAAAGGTTCCATCCTTCGAACCAAACCAGCACCCGCCCCCGTGTGCAAGTCTAATTTATAAGTTGATTTCAATAGTGGCACCGGGAAATTTAACAAATTATTTTTATGGTGAAGGAATAATACAGGAAAGCAAGGAGAACCTTGCCGAGGACAACGTCCTTGTAGGAGGGTGAACGGATGTGACCATATAGGACCTGAAGAACGACGCTTGCTCTTAGAACGCACTTGGCAAGGTAGTGGGCCTTGCCGGAGGAAGACGATGAGGGCCCGCACTTAGCAGACGAACACTCTTCCTCCGAAACCGCCATTGACAGTAAGTGGGAGCTATAAGTGTGGTGTTCTAGGTTTATCTGAATGCTTGTTTTCCAAGAAAATTAAAGAATAAAGAGCTTTGAAAAGTGTTTGATGGTCCCTCCTTCCATTGGAACACTACAGACTCATGCTGCAGAGTGGAAGAAAGACTTGAAAAGCGCTCCACATTTCTCGTTCGGGCGGAGACGGGCAGGATCCTCGATGCATACCCCACCGTTTTCTTTTTCTTTCTCTTTCTCTTTTTTATTTTTTTAGTCGTTTTCTCTTTCTCAAGTCCTTTATTTATTTATTTTTCTAATCCCTTCCGTTATGCTGTTAGGCCATTAGTGGGCGCCAAATTCTCTTTCTTTGAGAGTTTATTACAAGTTTATATATTGCACTAAGTTCTATATACTGTCTGAGTATAATTTATTGGTTTTATTAGGAGTAGTTATTAAAATTAATATCAATTATTAATTACTAATGAAAATATAATGCAGTAAATCTTTTTTCAATTTTTTTATTTTAACATTAACTTATCATTCCATTCAGTTTTTTCTTTTCCTTTTTTCTCTGTTGAACTTTGATTTGATTTTGATGTTTATTAATTGTTTCAAACCTATGAATTGCTAATGTTACAATCTCACTGTGACGAGTCTCACATCGAGCAAGATGAGACAGATTTCTAAAGCATATATAATATGTGATGTGTCTCTACTATCGGCTCGAGCTTTTGACATGATGATTAGCGTCTCACAGGGTTAAGCCCCCTCAAGCGAGGGAAATCTCAGGCTAGGTGACTTCCTGGGAAGTTCCACATGTTGACCCGATGGGGGCATCACCTGGATGGGTGAAGGAGTTTGTCACGGTGAGGAAGGTTTCTAGGACATATATATAATATGTGGGGAGCTTGTCATGGTGATGAAGGTTTCTGGGGCATATATAGGCCGCCTCCCCATAGACCTAGTCGGTGATAGGGGCATCACCTGGATGGATGGACGGAGGAGCTTGTCACGGCGAGGAAGGTTTCTGAGGCATATATTGTAATATCCCAAATTTTTGGATTAGAAGGTTGGAAATAAAACTAAGATAAGAAGGTTTTTAGCCAGTAGAGTCCAAAAGTCTTAAGCTTATTAGGAAGAAAAACTTAAGATAATTATTAGGATTATTTTGGACCTTGAAAATTTGGGAAGAATATGAAATAATATTTCGAGGATATAGAAGTATTATGGTGGAATTAATTATGAGAAATTTAGTCTGGAGGAATTAATTGGAGAAAGAAAAATCCTTAAATGGAATTAAGAATTAAATCTTTGCCGCTTTTTCAATAGTTGCAATTAATTGAGCCAAGTATCTAATTGAAAATAATAATCTTGAAGGATCAAGTGGGATAATTTTTATGAGTCTCACAACAACCCAACACATCTTTATTTTTTATTTTTTGATAAGAAAGAGGCAAAGCCAAAATTACATCAGAAAAAAGCTACTGGGAGCTAGTCCCAAAACTATCTAGATCAACCCAATTCCTCAAATGACACGAACAATCTTGAAGGATAGCAGACCCAGAAAGCCCAATCTTCGCTAAAGCGTCAGCAATCCTATTAATCTCTCTTGGGACAAAGACAAAATTAACTTGCCAATCTTTAGCTCTCATCTCCCTAATGGTCTCCAAAAGAAGATCACCAGACCGGAAATTATCATCCAGAACTCTCCCAATCAATTCTTGCGCATCAGACTCAATAATAACACGCCTTAAACCGAGATCCCAAGCCACCCTCATACCCTCAACAACAGCCCATTTTTCAGCCGCATAGGCACTGCATATCCCAATAAATTTAGACCAACCAGCAACCCAATCCCCATGGCTATTCCTAATAAGACCCCCACAACCAGCTATAGAAGAGTCTAAAGCCACGGCACCGTCAACATTCACCTTAAACCATCCAACTGAAGGCTTTTGCCACATTCTCAAATCCGGTAGGGGATATAAATAATCATGCACAGGACCCTCAGAAATTAAATGCTGAGACGGAGCATAATTCCTCCAGGTATTCAGGATAACCGCTGCAGGATTGGAGGGTTTGATAAACGAACTCTAAAAAATAAAAGAGTTCCTCCAGCCCCATAATTTCCAAATTGCAACCCCAAAAACCAATTGCCAACACGGACCTACATTCAGTCCTAGGTTTCTTTGTAAATTCATAGAGAGCCAATCCCGAATAGGAGCAGCAAAGAAAGAAGAAGCGTACCTTGGGTTAATAAGACTTACCCACATATGCTTCGCATAACCACAATCTCGCAGAATATGTAAGGAATCTTCCACCTCCAAAGTACAAAAATCACATAAGGGGGAAGCTTGCGACCAAGAACTTCGCCAAGCATTAGAAGGGAGCTTATGTAAAGAAAGTTTCCACATAAAAACTTTGATTCTCTTCACCCCTTTCCATTTCCATATAAACTTAAAAAGCTTATGTTTCAAATGAAGAGGATTCCCTTCAATTAAGAAATACGCACTTCTAAGGGAAAACTGACCACTATTATTCTCACCCCATATCAAGATATCATCTCCCGCATCAGGTCTCGGTGGTAAGCACGCCGCCAATCTACTAATAGTAGAGGGATCAAGGACACCTGAGAGCCGCCTCCAATCCCAAGTACCATTTATCACCCAATCCTCAACCGAAGATCTCTCCTCCTCTTCCGAAATAAGCCTACAACATCCAACCTTAATGCTCCTCCCCTCAATCAACCAATGATCATTGAAAAAATTAACTAGGCGACCATTCCTGAGCTGCCATTTAGTACCCCTTTCAACAATATCAGATTGGGAACAAATAAATTTCCATAGCCGAGAATCCTCCTTTCTAGCCACCAACAGAGAAGAATCCTCGCGGAGCATATATCTATGCAGCAACACTTCCGCCCAAAGCCCCTACACACCCATAACAAGCTGCCAGGCCATTTTTGCCCCACAGGCCCTATTAACAGAGGCAATTTTCCTAAATCCTAAACCACCAAATTCCTTGGGCCTACAGAGTTGATCCCACCCGACCGGATGAAACCGGCGAGAAGAATCATCATGACCCCAGACAAAATTCCTCTGGATTCGTTCAACCTCCGAACATACACTCCTAGGTAAGCTAGCCACCTGCATAGGAAATAGAGGAGTAGAACTCAACACAGATTTAGCAAGTGTAATCCTACCTGCAGTAGATAGGCAATTAGACTTCCATGCCGACAACTTCACCCTCACACGGTCAATAACATACTGGAAGGTCTCCCTCCTTCTACGACCCTTAGTAAGAGGAAATCCAAGGTATTTCCCAATCTCACTAGACACTGTCATCCGTGTAATATGCTTAATTCTTTGCTTATTCTGAACACAGACTTTAGGAGAAAAAAAGATAGTAGACTTTTCACTGCTAACCTTTCCTCCTGAAGCATTCATAAATTTATCAAGAACCCTCATCATACAACGAGCCTGAGCCTCAGATGCAACTCCAAAGAGAAGAAGATCATCCGCAAACAGAAGGTGAGAGACCTTAGGACTGGTATGAGAGGTACAAATAGGTTTCCAACGACCCTCCTCCACCGCATCACAGATGAGATGAGATAATTTGTCCATGCAGAGAACAAAGAGAAAAGGGGAAATAGGATCCCCCTGCCTCAGGCCCCGTTGAGGAAAAAAGAATTCAGTCTGAGAGCCATTCCAGATCACATTGTAAGAGATCGATGACACACACTCCATGATAAGATTAATGAAACCCATATCGAACCCCACCTCAACAAGGACAAGCTTCAGAAAAGACCAACTGACTCTATCATAGGCCTTTTCGAGATCCACTTTCATCGCAATAAGCCCTCTCTTGCCTTTATTCTTATTCATGATGTGGAAAACTTCCTGGCCAACCACAATATTATATTGGATATGCCTTCCTTTGATGAAACTGACTTGGAAGGGAGAGATCAAATCCTGAAAAGTACTGGAAGAGAACTCCAGAAGAAACTGAGAATTCCCCAATGCTCTGTCTAGCCTCTCATAGAGTCTGGAACAGTTAACCGCCTGAGGACCACGCCAGGTGAATTTAGGTCCCTGGTTCCCCAGATCCGTAAGATGACAAGCCTGAACCCTGGACTGGAAAGCATCAATCCTGGAATAATTAATTCCGACACCCCCCACTCTCTCATCCGGCGCAAGAATGTCATTCAGATCTCCAGCCACCACCCACGGTCCAGCAATAGACAGAGCCACATTCGCCAGATCTTGCCAGAGAGCCTGCTTGAGGGCCGCCCGAGGAATGGCATAGACAGCGGTCAGATAAAAACCACCTTTGCCTTTGACCGAACAATGGAAGTGAAGAAACTGTCTTTCCTTCCGGATTAGAACCACATCAAGCACATCCTTCTTCCAAGCGGCTACTAGACCACCGGATCTCCCAATGCTGGGGACGAACGCAAGGCCGTCAAAACCCATTCTATTCAAGCAGGAGAAATGGGATTCCTGATCACTCTTAGTCTCAGACAAGAAAATAAGACAAGGCCGGCTAGAACTACAAACAGACTTCAGATTCTGGAAAAAAGACCGCCCTCCAAAAAAATAAATTAGCCATTGGACTAATAAAACAACGGCCCACAAAAAAAAAAAATTAGACACTAGGCACCCTGGGTTTCGGGCACCACAGTACCGCTCTGCTCCCCACACTGGGCCTCATCCACCATATCCGAATCAGGGTCCAAATTCGGGTTGGTCCAAAACTTACCAGGTAAAGGCCCACGTTCCCCTGGCTCAATAGAAAAATACGGGAATTTCTCCTCCTCTGGAACTGCACCAACCTCAACCACCACATCAGTGGGACCCGCCATCAATAGACCTTCTTTTTGCCCTGAAGACTCAACTCATGATCATCTTTTTCAGAATCCATATTATCCGAATCAGAAAGGGTATCATCAGAAAGCTCATTGACAGTGGCAATAAGCATATCTTCCTTCTCCTGACAGGTCATCTTTATTATTTTACAAGCTAATACCCAATTTATTGCTTCAACCCACATGAGTAGATAACCCATCAGCCCAACACGTGATGCAGGTCCATATACCCCCTTCAATATCCATTAAAACACCCTATGGACCCAATATCCAGCTGCAACGTGAGAAGATTAAAAAAAAAGAAGAAGGAAAGAAACAAAACAAAAAGATCAGCAAGATCATGCTTTTGGTCAGACACGAAAGTGCAGGTGGTTTTGGCAGCGAGAGATGCGCACAGTGCCATCCTTCTCGAGCTCCACAACCTAACTGCACCATACCTCTCCATCCTTCTTGAGCCCAACACCACTCTCCTTCCCATTATAACCATCTGATTTTCCCTACAAACTAAGAAGCAGAAAGCAACGGAGAGAAAGACAAGAAGAATGGAAGTAGAGAGAGGGACTGAATCGAAAGTCAGTTGCAGCAAGAGTGAGATAGAGAAAGAAGCTGAGACGTGAAAGTGAGAGAGGAAGGAGAGGGAGAGAACCAACGGTGATCATCCACCTCTGCAAAACGTTTTCGAAACAGAGGAAAGTCGTTGCCATGAATATATATATAAGGGAACAGACTTTAGGACACAACTTCAAGTTGGGAATGGAGCCTTCTTTTGGAGAAAGTTATATCCAGAGATTGACGCCTTATTTATCATTGGGTGGAGAAGTATTTTGATCTGGTCAGCTTCGGAAGTCTGGTCTTGGTTATGCTGCTCGCCACGACACTGATAAAATGGTTGCTACAGGGCAAGTAGCTACAAGTAGCTAACACCGGAATGGTTCTTGTAGACTTTTCTAATTAGAGGGAATAATTAGGGAGAAGAGATATTGAGAAATTGTGTATATTGATAATTGAGCAATAATGCTCATACAATGGTGTAATGTGATTGTTAACAATGATGAGGGTAGGGATCCCTTTATATAGATTAGGGCCCCTAACTAACCCTCTAACTACTTTAACTAATCACTAACTAATCAATTGAACTACAACAACTAAGCCCTTAATCTAATGGGCCTTAACCAACCAATCTATTCCCTTATATTCTAACACGCCCCCTCAAGTTGAACATTATTTATCTTATATGTGCTCAACTTGAACAATACAAAATAAGGGGATTTCCTTCCTGACTATTCCCATTCAAACTCACCAAGGAAATACTCATTGGTTCCTTCTCCTTAGTACCCTTTAGCACCAACTCCCTCGTCCTTTTCTCTGACCGCCTGACCGATCTTACACCATCAGCTTTCTTGTCCCCCATCCCTCCCTTATTTTTCCCCTGTTTCTTCTTCCAACTACCTCGATTCTCGAAGGATCCTTGGGGGATGCTCATCGTTGTAGAGGAAATTTTCTCAGCATCTAGTCCCTGTAGTCCCCCTCTTTACCCGTTACTCCCTGACCCTGTAGAGAAAACATAAAAGAAAGAAACACATGAAATTGTAGAAATGATAGGTATTTATATATATGTATGCGTTTGTGCTTGTGAAAGAAAGAGGAGAAAACTTTTGTTGTTGTAGTTATAAATACATAGCTGCATATAGGAAACAAAAGTGACCAGTTTCGGGTTCCCTTTTGGAATGGGAAACCTTTGAGTTTTTCTATGAAATTTTGGGTGTTAATAGTAAACATAATAATCTTTAAAACGAGCTTTGGATCACCTAAAACGAAGGCCTATACCTTCCGTTGTGATTTTTGGAAGTTGAGTCATGATTTTGGAAAGTTATATGGACAATGTCCATGTTTTTTAAATCTGGGAATGATATAAGGTTTTATGGCTATTGGTATTATTTTTATGTGAAATTAGACATGCTAAGGAACACGTAGTTTTTGGAATCACCTCATTTGGATTTTTGTAGAATTAATTTCGAATTTTCAAAGTTTAATCAGAAAATTCTGGAGATTCTGGTATGCTTCTGGAGTATGAAAATGACGTTGGATTTCGGACCAAGTATAAAAAATCATAAAAATGTGAAATTTTCCAGATAAATAGTAAACACATAGAGGTTTAATTTGATAGGTAATTTGTCGAATTTCGATAAGTATTGAAGGAGTTATGGTTCCTCAAAGATTGGTCAATAAATCTGGGAAATTCTGGACATTGTTTATGTTTTTCAAAAGTAGGGAATTTTCTCAACCATAAATCAACTTGGTGACTTTAATTTATGAAAATAGACTTATCAAGGTTTAATTAGAAATTGGAATCACTCTATTTGGAGTTGTATCAATTCAGTTATGAATTTTCTAAATTCTCAGAAAAGTTAAAGGCTGAATTTTTGATAAGTCTTAAAATAGTCACCCAAGTTGTTAATTGTGCATCAGATTAGAGCTTATATGGAGTTAGTAATTATTAAGCTCCTAATTTAAAGTATTGAAATAGCCTATGAGGGTTTAAAATAATTATAGAGGAATAATAATAAATAAATAGTAATGAATAATAATATTATTAAAAATTTGTATATTTTTAATTATAAGTTATAATTTTGATTATGTAGAGTTTTAAAGGAGTTATTAATGGTTAGTAAATTGATTGTGGTAGATTGATTTTTGACGTGTGTTTGAGCTCTTGGATTAGGAGCAGTGTCATAATAGTTAGCTTCGGCGAGAGGTAACCACTTTCCACTTATTATGTATATTAGTATGTTGTTTGTGAGTATTTTGTGAAATGATTATTAATATCTTAATAGAAATTGCCTTGTGGAACCTTATGATTTGAATTGTGAAATATATACATATATTTATTTATGTATCTTGGAAAAATTCCTGTTGAGTTATTTATTATGGTAATTATGGAAAGGGTTGAATTGGGAAGATGGAGTAGTTTATTCCACCACGTGGTGAGGCCTCCATTGGTGCACGATGGTTGGTTTGTTATTGTCCCACCTGTTCAATGAGGGACTAGCCCACTAGTTCAATGAGGGGAAAAGACCCATGGTCTGGGACGTTTGCTCTGAAGATTTTGGCCGAATCTCATCACATGACCAGTGAGCTTTTGAGTAACCAGTAATATGGATGTAACTTAGCTCATGAGTCTAGTCGGAAGAAATAAGGCGGTTCGGTTGGATTGGTGGGAGGCATATTGGGAATTGTGTTAATGAAAACTGTGATACGAAATTTTGATACAGAATTCATGATATGAAATTTTGTGACGTGTATATTGGCAAATTATATTTTTAATACTTTGTTATATAAATTGTTCCACTTGGTACCTCACTAGCACATATTAGTATTCATAATAAGTTGGATTGATAGTTACCACATTTTTCAGGTGATAGTTCCCGTACGGGTCCATCAGGGAAGACCTTTGAAGCTTAGGCTACTTTGCTAAAAGTAGTGCTTCTGTCTTTTTGGTTTGTGTTGGATGATTGTAAATTGCCACGATATGGCTCATTTTTGCATACTCTGATTTATTTTGTATATTTTGGCAAGTGATGATGCATTACTTAGTCGTTGATCAACCCTTAAATCAGTGATCATGTTAAAAATGGAGGATGTTACGTATTATATAATACGTGGGGGCAGTTAGTAGTATTGATATTTTTATTTACTCAATAGAACTTTTCTTTTTTCCTCTCTGTCTGGACAACTTATAAATTAGTTTTAAAAATTTTAATTGAGTAGCATTGTAATTAGGTTGTACGGTTATAACGGATAACTGTACTATAAAGTCAAGTTTTGTACTAATTATAAAAATAGTTTTATACAGGTTTGTAAATGATTTGGAAGACGTCCATAAACATAGGAGACTCTTGGATTAGCAAAAGAATTTTATAAACCAAATGTCTCAGTAAGAATATATTTCACATGGTTGGCCCAAAAAAAATAATACATTTCACTAGCACGGTTAGTAGATTAATAAATCTTGGCTAATTGTTGAAATTTGTGTTTCAATCAATTTAATAATTAATTAGATAATCAATTTAATTAATTGTCTACTTCACCAGAGAGAGGGAAAATAGCTAATTGATACTCCCTCCGTCCCTAATTATAGGAGTAAATTTTGGAGTTGGTTTTGGTCCTAATTATAAGAGCAAGTTTTAACTTTTGTCAATTTTTTCCTATAATACCCCTATTTATACTTATTATTAGGAGCATTATATATATGTGTGTTTACATATATATGTATATTTGTGTTTATGTGTGTCAATATATATATGTGTAGATATATATGTGTGAACACACACACACATATATAAACATATATGTGTGTGTGTGTAGATATATGGGTGTGTGTCTCTATGTATGTAGATAGATCTATATGAATACACATATATGTATACACATGGTTATATAAAAAGCAACTAATATACACAAATAAACTAATATGTCATGGATATCTAACATAAGGCAAATTAGAAACACTTATAATTAGGACAACTTGTGTCATTTTAAATCTATATAAGGACATTTTAGGAAAATGAGTAAAATTAACTAATTTAACTCCTCTCCTTAATTCTCCCAAAGTCGGTTAAATTACTCCTATAATTAGGAACGGAGGGAGTATATATGTATAAAACACACACACACATATACATATGGTATTGCGTAAATCTACGAGTGAGCGATATTCATTCGATGTTACTTGATATAATTTGTATACTTGTAATATTGGCAAATGTTACCTACCAAGGGTGATGAGAAAGAGATATCTTTGTAATTTTGAAAGTCACAATAATTATTATTGAGTAAGGTATAAAATTAAAATAAAGATAAAAAGGATCTTGTCAATATAACTTGTTTGGTATGGTTGTGGTTCAAGCAAAAAGCCTATCAAACAGTAAAATAAGCTCAGAGAAAGAAAAAAAGCTAATCTTGACCGTTTGGAATAGCTTTAAGGATTGATGGACTTATTGTAAAAAAGTGGTTTTTGATAGAAGTAACTTTTTTTCAACTTTTTGGAGTGACTTTTTTCAACTTCTGGGAAAAAATGTTAGGGATAGATGATCTAATAAGCAATGTACTATTAAATAGACATTTGTATGCATTCTAATTTATCAATTAGAATGTATTTAATTATGTACTTTGGATTTTTTTAATTTATTTATCAAATTTAAATTTTTATCTTCAATTATCACAATATATACAAGTAATATATATATGTGTGTAGTATTCAATAATATTTATGTCATTTTCAGTTATTTTCCATCTCAAATAACTTTTCAAACATTATTCCAAACAAGAATCCATTTAAAAAAAAGTCACTTCTGTCACTGTTATCCTAAACACAAATCACATCTACAATTTGATTTTTATCCTACCTTCTGTTTGCAAAAACCCATCTGAAAAAAAAGTTACTTCTGTCACCACCAACCCAAGTGAGCACTTATATAATCTTTTAGGCCACGCGATATTGTTTCTTAATCCTATTAACAAATATCCAAGCCCATTAAAGCTATACGACCATAGTTGCAAACTTGCAAGGAGTTATATTGGTCATGGATGTAGTACATAGTTGAACGTACATCAAGATCTTATAATGTTAGCATTAAGAGATACTACCTCCGGTGCTTAAAAAACACACATAAAAGGAGTCAGAGTGATAGTGTTTTCTTTATCTCAATGTTCTTTTTTCCACAAAAAGTTATCACAAACCTTAAGGAGTCATAGATACTCAAATTACTTTTTATGTAAAAGTTTACAGAGACCAAACTTAAATGAGTTATGCTATTTTTGCCAAACTCTATAAACATCAACGAAATAAATTATTATTGCAAGTGTCTGTTTTCCCCCTCTCCCCTTCTATACATTTTTGTTCCTTTTCCTTCCAACAGACTGAGAAAATCCACCAAAGTAACAAGGACCAACAAAAACCGGATGACAAAAATATGGCCCAAAGGCGCTCAAACGCCAAGTTTCTTTTATCAAGGAATATACAAGGATTATTTCTATCACCAGGAAAAAGAAGCAATACATATAAATATATTTTGAAAAAATGCTACTTACTAATTTTACTATTGTACAATTTCTAGCAACAAAGCAATGTGAATACTACTAATACAATACATGGAAATACAAGAGATTATTGCGTAGAGGAAGAGGACTGCAACCTTGCCCAAGCATTGTATTCTGTGTGCAGCTGTTGAATCTCTCTTGCCAACAGCAGAAAGATATAGTTCCACAATCCTCTCCACATGATTATTAACTTTGCACAAGTATCCGGAAACACCAAGCTTAGGGCTATAGTTGACTTAACATTAAGTCAACTAGTTCATATTCTAGTCCAGGCAAAGAAATGAACAGAGCGTCCAACTCTTCCACAGAAGCTAGGAAGCCCTTTCATGTCCCATGGAGGAAAAATGTAGAGGGCATAAAAGGGGTATCTAGTTGAGTGCATAATGAACTCGCTCAAGAAGTTGGACCACCTGGTTGACCTGAAAATGTGAAGGTGGGAGTGACTTCAATCTTGATTTCACCGTATCGGGTGGTTCAGAAGATAGAATGGCCTCTTGCTGCATACTTGTTAGCTCCAAAAACTGAGTGAGCATGTCACCATCAAGCATCTGTGGTGTTCCAACCTACCCACAAGATAATTATCAGAACGTGGTTGCAGGAAGTCAAGGACCAAGAAAAGTACCATGAAAAGATTTTCTCAAACAGCTAAAAATTAGAGCCAGAAAGATGCCAAAGCAAAAGGCTAAAAATAAGAGCCAGAAAGATGCCATAGCAAAATCTCAACTAAAATTAAGTAATTGAATCTAACTAGTACTTACTGGATTTTCACGGCTACGAAACTCATAATGATTGTTTCCTAGAATAGGTGCAGTCAGTGGATGGACAGCAAGCCTAGCTTGAACAGCTTCTAGGAGCTCATATTCTTCCCTACACAGACAAATAATGTTTCTCAGACATGTCAGGAATCCAATTAAAAGCAACGCTAATCTGCACAAGAGAATCAATCACCCAAATTCATCAATCCAGTGAAAGGTGAATACTGCAGGTGTGAATATGTAGGTTCTAAATATCTGTACAGAACTCTAAGAGAGAAGAGTTTCATAATATGGATTGAAGCTTGAAGGGGGAAAATGTTTATGTTCTAGTTTCTCTAAATGAAATATTGGTTCATTAAGGAAACAGCACGCTTAACAGAGCACTGATTGGTATCCCATCATATCCCTCCTCAGTGTGAGAACGTAGATCATAATTGCTTCTACATTATATCTACTCACTTATCAATTAACTTATGTCCTCTCTGGTCAATTATATGCTCTAGAAAATGCAGGAATACTTTCAATGGAGCAGCTTTGTAATATTTCCACTCACTCACTACAAATAGTTTTCAAGAGTATATCACTATTATGCAAGAAACGTAAAACAGAAAATCCTACAACAGAACAGATGGTCAGCCGATCATCAGCAACTGGACAAAATATCTAATTAAAGCATGATGGTTCGTCCACACCAAGCAGGTGGACTGCACTGCAAGCAGGTATTGTTGTAGCTGCCTTTTGAGAAAATCTCGAAAGAATACTCAGAACAAGAAAAAATCATGACACAATTGAATGCCATCCAGAAATATAGCGTCAGCTTTGTACATGATCCTCAACTTTTTGAAAGTTGACTATGCCTTGTTTGAACTCTATTGCAACTTAAGAGAAAGGGCTAACCTTTCCCCAACTGTAGACTATAATTCGTAGTCTAAATTTCTTTCCTATTTAACAGCAAAGATCCTGCCTCAATCTTTTGACAAGAAAAGCCCAATCTAACCCCATTTTCCAAAACGATAAAACCATATTTACTGGGTATCTTTCTGACGCAGTTCAAAGTATTACCCAATCTGGTCCAATTACACTTTGATCCTTCAATCTATTGGATCAAGTCAAGTACACAACATGCCAGTGCTGGGTTATTATTTCTCTAAATTAATTGTGATGCAAGAGAAATATTAATCCAATCAGCGGCCTGATGGCGCTCTCCATTCATTGATATGCCCCTAAGAATTATTCCTCGTAATATTAGGAGAGAGAGCTGCTGCCAAAATTAATTGGTACCTTGATAAGCGAATGAAGATCATTATGCTTCCTAACAAAGTAGTAGCAACTATAGTATGTTGTAATGAATCAACATTTGTCTTAGGGCCATCACCACCTTGCAAAACATCATCAGCTGGAAGTCTGTATGAATATGAACCCTGAAATAAAAAAACATAAACTATAAAGCTCAGAAATAGCAACATAGGGGAACCAAAGAATAAATAAGAAGCATCACAATACCCATCAAGCACAGGTATATATAATTGTAATCTGAGAATCTCAAAGTTCTCTTGTTCATGATAAACATATGGGTTTATATACAAGAGGGAGGAGCCTAAGAATTAATGGCTCATAATGATAATTATCTCCCTAATTATATATCAGATTACAATCCCTAATTATAGCTATTTACATTAATACCATATATTTCCTGTTTCCTAACACTCCCCCTCTCATCAGGGACGGACACCAAACGGTCTCACCAAGAATCAAACAATACTCCAAACGTCTCAACAGAGACAAACACCAAAGAAACACCTCATCGGAGGCAAAGAACAAACGGGTCACACAAGGACCACCAAACAGCAAATAATTGCCCAGAACAACGAAAGTCGCAAAGCTCAGCAGATGCCAACACACAAAAGTAACCAACTTGAATCAAGAAGAACCAAACTCACGATCTGTAATGATGAGCTCAGACTCTGAAACCCAAATGGAATCAAGCAGAACCACAGAAGTCAACCACAAGTACGGGTACGACGCCAAAGATGAGCACTTCACGAACGTGTTGGAAAACGTAACAAAAGAATAATCCAACCACTAGAAACAAGTGAATGTGCACAAAATGAAATGTCGACTATGCTGAAATAGTAGAAACAACTTAACTCAGTCTCACAACGCATCCTTCAAAGCAAAGAATCGGCCTAAATACACTGAGAATGAAGACATGACGTCGGAGAACGAAGCACAACTAGAAAATGGTCACAGTAGGCAAACAAGGCATCAATAACCTCTTTAAACACAACAGAACAATCTCACCCGAGATTACAACACCAAACTAAGGCTTCATGATTCTCGACAGCAAACGTCACATTAGTGACCAAATAGAAGCAAGTCATTCCAGCGACTAAATAACACACTTCCATAACCAAAAAGCAAATAACCACCGAACCCAAAGCTAACTAATCAAAAAACACGATGAAACGGTACTGGAACGAAGATGAATAAGCAGACCTAGTCACATACAAACATCAGAAATTCAGCGAGAAGTCAAAACAAACGGGACAACACGTCGGTGAAATGTAAAGCAGCACGAGTAATAACCAAGTTAAGCACGGTAACCAAACAGCCACAAAGAAATCAACAAAACCAAATGCATCACCATTCCTCTGGTTCTTATCCTAAGAATTTGAAAAATGATAGTTTGGTCCTCGAATTTGATAAATGACTGTTTGGTCTTCAAATTTGACCAATGACATTTTGGTCCTACGAATTTGTAAAATGACAGAATAGTCTTGTCGAAAATGCAGCATTTTTGACCAAACCATTAGGTCTTCAAGACCTTCAAGCTCGCACACAACCTTCAGTTTCAGGAGAAGCGCCGTGGACAAAGAAGAACCTTGAGCACTATCGTTAATATCTGTTTTTTGTTTTTTAGATCACAGGTTGTATGGTTCTAATGGCTTCCAAGAGCACCAAATCAATCCTCAGAGACCTACTTCTAGCGGCATGAACAACACCATTTTCAATGCCGCTGACAGACCTGGGAGAGCTCAGAGATCGACCTTATCTCTCACTCTCAACTTCTCCTTGCCACGGTCGCCGCTGGCCTTTACTCTTTCACCCACCGCCGTCGGCGACCTTCACTCTTTCACAACCGAGCAACGAAGAGACCGGAGCTCTAACGGGGAAAAAACCACATCTTCAACAGTGGAGGAGGAGCTCAATCGACAAGGAGAGACCATTTCTGACCACCGACGATCTCCTTCGTTCACTACCGCCACCGTCTCAGTGGTTGACAACGACGACAATAGCTCTCCTTCTCCCTTTTCGATCTTTGACGACGGAGACGGTGGAACGCTCTGACGCTGCTTCTGGTTCAATCTAGAAAAACAACTCGCAAGAATCTGCAAATAGCTTGCCGGAAAACACAGGCTCTTGCTTCTGGGCTCTTTCTCTAGTCCTAGTCATTCGCAGCACTCGAGCCTCAGTTCTAAGCCCTCTCTTTATCGCGCCGGACAATTTAGAGCATCTCCAGCATAAAGCATCGTCGGGATCTAGAAAAGTTCACTAGAATCTAGAAATCTCGCCGGAAGTTAGAACCTCACTGAAAATCAAAGAATCTCACTGGAAATAACAAAAGAAGACCGACAATGGTGGTCTTGGCGAAATCTGGAAATATAGTCGGAATTTGGAAAATCTGGCCGGAAAGTGAGAACCTCACTGAAAATCAACGTCACTGACGCACACTCTCTCTCCCTTGCTCAACCACTATCACTATTCACGGAACAGTACCAAGCCCGTCACTGATCACCGGACAGCACTGTTCACGCTACAGTGACAATGGCCACTGAAAAAATCAAACTAGCCAAGAAAAACCCAAAGCTCTGATACCATGTAATCTGAGAATCTTAAAGTTCTTTTGTTCATGATAAACATATGGGTTTATATACAAGAGGGAGGAGCCTATAAATTAATGGCTCATAATGATAATTATCTCCCCAATTATATATCTGATTACAATCCCTAATTATAGCTATTTACATTAATACCATATATTTCTTGTTTCCTAACAATAATAATGAAAGCAACTTCTTTTTCCTCATTCATTCATATTTACTATACAACACACATGAGCCAAGAAAAGCCTATGGTGGAAGGGTAGCAATGCCAATGACCTGCCACCAGTCTCTGTAAAATTTCTGAAACATTCCAGCTTGTTTTTTATTTTATTTTTAAAAAATCATCATGCATTGATGAAAAACAAGTGACCCAGAAATATGAATTCTCCTGGAGAGGAACCTTTGTTGCCAAATCAGGTGATCAATCTAAAAATATTGGATCTGCAACCTGTATCTTCAAATTTCGACAAAAAATGCAAATAAACAACTTTTCATACATGAACTTTTAAGGGATTTACCTTCTGAATGCTCATGGCTACCTCAGCCATATAATAAGCACATCTTAGCTTCAAGTTGCATTCTGGACTGGCATTGTCTGAGGCAGGAGAACCATAACAAATTAAGATTAAAATCTCGTTTCAATAGGTTCATATCTTAAAAGCCTGAGGCCCGAGCACATAAAAAGTTCAAAGAGATAGACAATCATTCGTTCAATAAAAGGTTCTAATTGATAACTGAGTAGTGAATACTTGAAACCCAAGTGGCCCAGTTCAGCGTTACCTTCCAGATGATCAGAACATAAAACAGAAATGTTGCCTTTACGATCTGATACAACAGCTGTCTCAGAATCTAAGAGAATGCAATCAGCTACTAACCGCTGCAATGGATCACAATAAAGTTGCTCCAACTTTCTTGTTTCCTACAAAAGAAGATGCAGGTTAAATAATTATGTTATATGCAACATGATATATATCAATTGACCCCAATATTACTTCTAACGCCACCAACCTTTTTATCTCATTTTGTATACATTAATTATACATATCACATATCTTTATTTTTCATTTTAGTCAACTATGACTCTACTAACCAAATAAATTCATCATCTATCTATACAAATTGATCTCTTGGTTTTTTTATTAAGTCTTGACTTTTTTTAAAAAATGTTCACAAAACATTCACAAATACTAACATACTGAGTTTAATTCTTAAAAATAACAATGATTGGCACAAAAAATTATCATTTAAGACTTGCAGTGTTAGTGTTAGAGGATTGAAAAGATACTATCTAAAATTAAGTGACCAAACTAAAACCTTGTATAAAGTTAGAGAATTAAATGTACACTTTTGCTATAATCTGAGTGTTTCTTCTTCCCATCTCATTCTCTCTCTGAAGTTTTAACATCTCATCACCTCCCTTTCATCTTCTTGCAGCCAAAATCCCACTCCGTCACTAATATAATAAGCAATATCATGACTAGAGCACCATGATCCAGCAGTGTCAAATTATAAACGCCATAAAATAACTTGTTACAAAAAAGAATATGAAGGGAGGGGAAGGAGAACCAAAAGTAAAAGTTATATAAGGAAAGGAGTGCAGAAAAGCATGAAGATGATTTTACGTAAAATAACCACAAGTAAACAAAAAATAAACACAGAATAGGCATCCAGTCTCTGCATTTTCCTTTGTTGATCCACATGAGAATATGGACATTGCCACTTACCTCATGGAAAGAATAGAAAAGGATGCCATCACGACAATCACCAACAGCAATTCTGGCAGAATGGGCAGTCAAAGATGTTATCATAAAACGTGTCCTTCCAACAGCAAATTTTCTCACTTTTTGAGGATTGTCATTTGGAAAACCACAGACATAGAACTGAGTAACAAGAAAAAAAACTTAATCAGCAGAGCATGTGAAAGAAGTGTGGTAAGATAAACATGTATAAAGCATAGATGCAGAACATTATGATATTGAAAGAGATAAATTGAGATATGGAGAACAAGACACGATCAAAGGAAAAAGATCAAGATTTTACAACTTACAGCATTGCCAGAAGAAGCCAAGAAGTAGCGGTCAAGATAAGGACAGATGGCGAGGACCATTCCCGGCCATTTGGTTACATAAGCCAACCGCAACTGCCACACATCATTGTCATCAAATTTAGCACCATCAGAGCTATTATCATCAGGGCTGCTCCCAGGGCTACTGCTTGATAGTTGTTCAGGGGCATATCCAACGATTTCACGGAATGGAGAAGTTTTTTGAGATAATGACCCTGCCTTGGAGCACAAGATCATTGAACCACTATCAGAATTTTGCACATGTTCAAGGAAGAGAACAAGAAGACGGCCACTGGTACTGCCAAAGAAGGATCTAATCATTAGATAGCTATCATATGACTAAGCAAATAAAAAACTTTAGAAAAATACAGTAAGTATATATTGTAAAGGCAGGCAAGATGAAATTTGTTGGCAATATACTAATATTTTCATACTTATCCACATAAAAGGAAAGGAAAAGTATGAAGTTAACAAATGTACTCTTAACTATGGCTTAATGCTATAGACAGAATAGAGGAGTTAAACTTTTGGACTAAGCTTGTATCTTGGAAGCCAAACATCTATTTACATGCATTTATCGCTAAAATGCAGCTAAAAATACCCTAACCTTACACGTTAATTCTTTGCAGATAATGATAGCAGCACTGAAACACAAAATCAAAACTGTAAATGCCATATGGTGAAAAGTCCGAGTGTCCTTCAGTTTTAGATCTATCATTGGAAGGAGAATGGGAACAGCACTCCTTGTGAACAGATCCTCCAAACAAGACTTTCATAGACTACGAGTAAAAGAAAATTTGAAGGCCCTATTTTGGTTGGTGAGGCATGCTCTAGAGATAGAGATCCCAAAGAAGTTTACTTTTGCATATTCAAAATCAATAGAATGTGCGTGTATGCAGGGTGTGTGCAGATATCTGTATAGATTATTTTGGTATGGTCCTCAAGAAGAAGCTTGCAAGTTGATTGATGGAAATTTCAGTTATTTAACTTATACAACCCAGAATGCAACTTAGAAGAGATAAGTCATTAGCAATTCAGTAACTGGAAGAAAAGCAAACTCCTCAAATTGAGACTTAAACGAGGAATAAAAGATAGATGTGACACCTCTCAGATTCACCATTTGGCATAATAGCAGGACCAGAAGAAAAACTAGTTCCAACCACCAGCACCTGATCACTTCCAACACTTACTAGTTCCATGGCTTTTCCAATTTCTCCAGGCTCAAGTTTATAAGAAGACAGTATTGAACCACTTAGGGGATCAACACAGCATATATCAGACACAAATGAACCACAATTCAATTCAGTTCTCAACACAATCAATATCCGGCTTTCATTGTGATATAAGACCTTCCGTGGAGTGCCCTCAAAATGAAACTTCTGCACGTTAAGTCTCTTGCTTTGCACCATCTCCACCTAACACAGCACATAGACCACATAAAACAAAGGCATAAAAAAGGACCAAAAAGAAAAAGAAAGCAGCACATATTATGTAAGTATGACTTTTTTTTTACCAGATGTAAACAGTTATCAGCAACAAATAAGATTCCTTTTGGACACTCGGCAGAAAAGACAGGAGTGACGTGTGTGGAAGGCTGAAATGAAATGGAAGTATAAGAAAGACTGTGCCTTGCACTATACAACAACCATGGCCTATCACTCAGTGCAATTATATCAGCATCAAATTTGTCACCCAGAGGCACCAAGAAAACAGGAGTAATGCCAATGCGACGGATGGCAATCAGTTGAAGAGTAGCAGGAAGGTCCTCTACCTTGTTAGAAACATTTTCCTTGGAATTTACCAAATTTCTATTAAATAAAGAACTGCCCACATTTACTGGTGGTGAGGCAGGTCGATCTGATGGCCACTCAAAGCGAAGAAGCATTCCATTCCTTAATCCAGCAAGAACATAAAACCTATCAACACAAACAAGCCGTACATCCTGAGGTATACAGCCACTTATAGCTGTGCCCATCGCACTCATAAACGAAATTGTCCCACATGCTATAATTTTAACCCCTCTATCATGTGTAAAGGATAAAATTTCCACCGAAGGCCTATGTGTGCCAATAACAAAATATTTTCCGCTGCCACCACTAGGAAAGGAAGCAGTGAAGTTGCTATGTGTTGAAATGAATAAATCTGATTGTTTTTGCTCAAATTTTTGTCTAGGAATGGAAATGCAAGATAATTCATTTCGCAACTCCAAATGCTGCATTTCATAAATTTCATAATGATAAGCTGATAGCAGCCTAACCCCAAGGATCAGCAAAAAACAGGGATTAGAGGTTGATACAACTACAAAATTATGCCCAACAGCCCCTAAATTGATATTTACATCGGCTGGGGTCCAGGATGTGCAAATAGGAGAGGACACAGAGATGCCCTCATAGTGTGCAGCCTTTGTGGGCAAACATAACCTCACTGCACATTGGTGAATCTGAACAAGCACACCATCACTCACAAGGCCACAAGACAAAGTACAGACATTAGGTTCAAAACCAACAGAATCAGTCACATCAGTAAAACTTAAGCCAACCGACAATATTCTGGTCTCTTCAACAAATGATAACACAAGAAAAGAATGATATGAATCAATAGCTTTCATATTAAGAGTCCAGGTACCAGTTACTCCTTGATATATAGGAGCAGTCCTCAGAAGCTGTTCTACACAGATACCACTTCGAATAATCCTTAATGACCCCTCAGGTGCCACACCACAGCAGGCAAACATTTGATCATGCTTCTCATCATGATGATC
Source organism: Acacia pycnantha (assembly GCA_025563575.1). Lineage (NCBI taxonomy): Eukaryota > Viridiplantae > Streptophyta > Magnoliopsida > Fabales > Fabaceae > Acacia > Acacia pycnantha. The sequence goes on from JAMWYP010000013.1 coordinate 654,824, forward strand.
CACAACTACCATATCCAAGATCGGTGCAATGTTTTGGACAGGACAAGTATAGCATAGCCTTTGATCTTCCAATTTCAGGACCATGCCATCCCCCATTTCTACAAATGCAGCTAAATATCCGCCCTCAACCCACAAAAGTGCCTTACAGGCTATACCTTTGTACAAACATTCTGAGAGATTGACTTTAGGGTCATCAGAATCGAGACAAATCTCAATCATGAAAAATTCTCCACTATCTACGCAAAAGATCATCTTAGAGTCTTTTTTACATTCAGGCTCCCAACTCCATGAGCATACATACTTGGAACATGAATTAGAACAGCCACTATCACTGTCTATACACATGGGATCAAAATCACTCAGAACCAGAGAAGCACAGGCAACAGCATTAAAGTGCTCATCATCAACATCTTGTAATTTACAAGAATCATCAACAAAAGTATGGTCTTCTACAGCACCGGATAAAAAATTTAAGCTGGTCCTGTAAGCACAATGCGGGTTGCGAGCATCTCTAAGATCCATTAAGAGAATGTCCCCAGCTCTGAAAAGAAATGCAAATCCACTATAGTTGGGAACTTCAACAATGTCATGTGCTAGAGGTCCAGCTTCAACAAACTGAGAAATAACATATACTGCACGTGCTTTAATATTCCATTCCAATAAAAGTAACTCATTTAGAAGCTCTCCCCTCCTGAAGGATATAATGTTTGGTAAGTGCACATCATCCAAGACAAAGATAACAACAAAAGATATGTTTTCCGATCATATATCCCAGTCTCAAAATAAACTCTTGATAATGGTCAAGATACATAATCATCATACCTATTTAGAAGAATAGCTAGTATTGGATTTATATGCGCCTTATTTAGTCGCCCACAATCTTGTGATATAAAGCACATGCTCCAAAGGGTACCATTTATGTTGGGTCTCTGGATGCTTCTATAAGTTCCTTCACTTTCAGCAGAGTAAGTTATTCTCTAGAGTTGCACAACAACAAAAAATCACATAAGAATTTTTTTCAATAAAAAGAAGAAATGTGTCAACCAAAGTAGACAAAAAGAAGAAAGTACAAAAAAAGGAGGAGGAAATACAATGCTATAAGTGTAGGACGTTAAGAATATGAAGAAAAATTGAAAAGAAAAAAAAAATGATGAAAGACACAATGCTGCTGATAAAGCCCATAGATATATTTGAAGATACATCACAACTTATCAACGAAATGGTTAAAGCTTGCCTAGAGAGACTAATTTATCCAATAATGCATGTCTATATTATGGAAAGAATCCATGTCTTATACACATAAACATGTGTGCTAATACACAATCACATCTAGATTATCTGCAAAGGAAAATGTTACAGTAGCTCTATACCTCATCAATGATGTCACTGCTTTTAGACATTGACATTGAAAACAGGGCTAGCCGATCTTCATATGCGCTGACAGCAATAAAACAACCACTGCAGAAAGGAAACCAAGAGTTAATAACACAACCAGTGAAGAATGAAATTGACATGTGCTTAGAAATAAAACATAAAAGAGTTTATGGACAAGAACAGAAAAACATCACCTGGTATCAACTGCTAGCATTCTTCCAGGAAGATGCCTTGTATTTCCAGCATTACATAGCTGAACATTTGTGACAGGAAAAAACCTGCATTGATGCATGTAGAAAGAAGGAGGAAGCTGAGCAGAGTAGAATTCAAGGACTTCACAATTTCAGTAGCAGAAAACTCAAATATTTCCACTTTAAATCAGACAAAGTGGTTATTGGTTATTGTTACAATAGGCGGTCACTGAATTTCAATAGTATATTGCTCAAGACCAACAAATAACCAAGAAAAGGGGAAGACAAAGCAAACCTGTGCATTTCATTGCAAAATGTAAGCAATGTTAGCTTCCCAGAATCAGATATAACAACCAAAAGGTCTTTACCCCACATCTACAGAACAAAGAAGGACCGAATAAGATTCAACCTTGATGTAAAAAATAATAATCTCAACAGCTGCTTACATCCAACATAGATAGTTGTTTTTCAATAAATTAAGCAGCTTACTATCAACTTACTATCAACTCTTGGTTAGGTAAGCCAATAAGAAGATTCACTGCACATACCTTTCTATCTCGCGCCTGAAAATTCCCATTCCAAGGTAACAATGCCAGATCTTTAATCGTGCCATAAACAGGCTGATCACAGATAGATTGTACAACCCCATCCTCACCAATTGTTACCAACTCTATCGACATTTCCTGAATGTACAAATCAATAGCAGCATGATACTAATACTAATCCAACATACTAATTATAACAAAAGCACAAAATAGTGGGATTAAGCTAGTTATGCGAAAGAGAAGAAGTCCGTTCCAACTTCCAACTCAGACTAAGCAATAGATATACAGATATTACATCCAAAATTAAGGAGGAGTGTTCATACAAGAAACAAATTAGACGAAGGACAAATTTAACAATCAGTTTATTCTCCCGTATAGCGTAGTCACAAGCATTACAGAGTGTGCCAGCAATGAATTAAAAGTCTTTAAAGGTCCCAGTCGGAGCCAAGACTAACCGAGAGAAGGAGGAAGAAAAAAATACTCGAGAGGTTCCATCTCTAAAGCCAGACCTAAACCCACCCAGGAAATAAAAGTCTGATTTGAAGGTTGATTTGAATAGTGGCACCGGGAAATTTAACAAATTAATCCTATTAAAAATAAAACAAGAAGGATATAAAAAGAAGAACCTTGCCAAATACAACGTCCTTGGAGGAGGAGGAACGGATGCGACCATATAGGACCTGAAGAACGACACTTCCTCTGAGAACGCACTTGGCAAGGTAATGGGCGGAGCAGGAGGAAGACGATGATGGCCCGCACTTAGCAGACGAACACTCCTCCTCCGAAACAGCCATTGGCAATAACTTAGAACTTCAAGTTGTGTGGTGTCTAGGTTAATCTTAATGCTTGTTTTCCGATTAAACTACAAAGAAGACAACTTTGAATGGTGTTTGATGATTCCTCTTGCTTCCATTGGAACACTAACGACGCATTTCTCATCCAGGCGAGATGGGGAGAATCATTGATGCATCCACCACCGGTTTTTCGTTTTTTTTTTAAATTTGCTCCTCTTCCGTGTTAAGGAATCAATTTCTTCTAATCTCTTCCAGCACCACCATCCCAATATATATACTCGATAATACAAAATCAATAAACTAAACGTATTACTTTTTATCATAATTACTCACAGTCTGATTCATCTTAAATGTAAGGAAGCAAAAGACACGTAATATAGTTCATAATTAATTAAGAGTTTATTATTAATCCTGTTTCTAAAAACATATTTGTCATGCGAAGTGTTATTAATAAACCTATAACGCCTCTATATTTTAGTTGTAATACTAATATGGCATTACTAATTATTATTGCTTGCTTTCTTAACCTATCTACCTGTTAAGAGCCAAACGTGGATCTCATGCAAAGATTTGACGATTAAGGAATAAAACACTCTATTTATGCTGTATAAATATTTTACTTATTATAATTTTTATATTTAAACATTGATGATTTACCTATAAAAAATAATTAATATTATAAATTTAAACTTCAATTAGCTACCGTTGGCCAAAAAAAATCCCATTAGCTAAAAAAAATATAATAGTCAAAGAGTGTTTATTTTTCAAAAGCTATTTATATTATTACCGGTGCTATACATGAACAATCAAAGAGGTCGTTTCTAATATCATGAGTTAAATGCACATGTATTTGACTTATTTTGTGTGAATTTTACAACCAAAGTTAAATCAAAAGCTATCATGCGTTTTCAAAATAAGTCAAATACATGAACAATCAATCACCTTACATTAATCACATGAACAAGAAGATGGAATACAAACAAAGTTAAATCAAAGACAACAAAATAAGTCAAATACATGAACAATCAATCACCTTACATTAAAGATTTAAGAGTAGAAGTAGAAGCATGGACAAAACCGACCTCCTCGATATCCAAGATTAGAAGTGATGTGAAAGAAAGTGTTGGTTGTAAAATTCACACTAACGAGCACACCTCCTTATAAGTATTAGCTGCAATTAGAGCAGCTGCACAGAACCCCGTCTTGGAGTAAAGTTTAAAGAAAACCCAACCTCAGGAGGAAGAAAACTCATGATATCCTATAGAACACTTATGCTCCTCCGTTCACGCAAATATGGTGACCTCGACCACACACCGAGCAACACCTCTTAAAATCTTCCTCCAAGAACGAAGATCCGAGCCACCAAGTGATAATCGAATCTAATAACGTTCAAACAACCATCCAACTAAGAGGATTTATACTCAAATCTCACAGATCTATTTATTTCCTAGGAAAACAAGAACACCACCACAAAATCTAGCACCACAAAAAAGAAAACAAAAGACAAATAGCTCTCACCGCCGCATAACAGATCTGAAGAAGAGGAAAAAAACTCGCCACAAGGACGAGAGAAGTCCACAACCGCCATAAATCAGAAAGAGAAGGCCACAGATCAAAGATCTGGGAACCGATCTACTACTCTGACGCAATTGTGGTATAGAATGATACTCAACGGCAGCTTGTGATGGTGTCACAAACCGCCGGCGAGAAAGAGATAAAGGAGGGTCGTGAGGGAGAGAAGAGAGAATTCAGATTTTAGGGTTTGCAAGCTGCGATTAAATGTGATGATTCCAAAAAGTTTGTTAACACGTAAGAAAAACATAAAGAGTTTGTAGTAAAAATCTGGGTTTTTTAAATTTATGTGTTTTTCTCAAAATACCCCTCAAATGTTTTTTTAAAAGACTATTACTGGTGAGGAAGCTCTGTCAGCTGACACCACCGCCTAGGGAGGTAAAATTCTTACTCCCAAAACAAATACAAATTCAAAACGATAGGTGGAGCAACGAAGCTCCATCAACCTTGTTACCTTGTTTGTATGTGTTCGTTGTTTGTTTGACTTCCCCATATCATAAGTTTTTATTAAAAACGCACATAGCATCAATGCACCATGTTCTTTTGAGTTCACAGCACATAATTATGTGTTTCTTATGTGTTCATACATCTAATTAGAGGTATGAGCATATTTTTTTTTATATATATATTTAAATTATATGTTGTGATAAGTGCAGATTTTATAATTAAATGAGTATCAATTCTGAGATATATTGGATTAAATCTATTACTATATATATATCTTGCAGGAGTTATTAGCTGATTGAGAAAGGAGCAGAAAAAGGAAATCAATTTGAATCAATTGTGTGATATGAGAGAGTGGATTGCAAAAGATTTGGAGATGATTGGAGATCTCAAAAGGATATTGCATATCTTGTATTTAAGACAGGATCAGATCACAGTCAAGTCAGCCTAAGGGAATTTCTATATAAAGAGCAGGGAGACACACACTAAAGAGGACCAGAGAGAGAAGACGCAGAAGCAACCAAAGTACACACGAGAGAAAATAACATCCTTATGCTCTCTAAACTTCGGTATTTACCAAAGGTTTAGAGAGAAAGGACAAAGGAAGAAAAGGAGGAGACGGCTGAAGGAAGAAAGAGGACGCAAGAACAATTCAGATTTTCATATCTCTTCTTCTATTTTGTTAACCTAGCCATGCTTGGCTAGTCTTTTTTAGTAGTTAGGGCGAGGATGAACCCTATGCGAATTTGAGTATTTGTTTGAATTCTTGATTGAACGTTATTTTCCATGATTGAATGAATTATCTTTGCTTAAAGCTTTCTTAAAGAATGATCACCTTTTAGATTGTTCATAGGTTGGTGTATGACAATAGAGATGTTGGTGCATTTAAGCTGGGCAGTTAATTCGTCATAGAGTTGCATGACCTAGACATAGGCTTACGAGTTTATGCGATCTTATAATTCTGGTTTAAATAATTGATCTTTCCAAACAATACTAAGACATTAGGTTGTTTTCAAAAATAACGGACTAAGGTAGCGTCAAGACATTGAGACTTAGTCTAATTTTAGAGAATTGATCGTCAATCATGGGAAATAATAGTCAATTAGGGATTTAATTCAAATACTCGAAGGAACATAGGGGGATTTCTATGCCCTACATTGCGTTTTTCTCTATTAATTACCTTTTCGAAACAATCGCTTTTGAGACTCTTAATATTGAATGCGTATTTTTTATTAAATTCATTAAAAATTCTGTTTGGTTACAACTCACCTCCTTTTACTCATTGATCCAACTAAAGATTAAATAACGAATTAGTGGCTGGAATACTAGTCCTCGTGGGACGATCTTTTTCTCACTACTTTATTACTTGATACGGCCCGTATACTTGCGGAGTTTATAGGCTTTAAAGTTTTTCCCTATCATGTTGCTTTTTGGGATGTTTTTTGCATAATTAATTTCCATAATACTGATGTTACAGATAGATGCAGAACTGAAAGCTAATTAATTTGAGATATTAGGTGTAAAAAACATCCCAAAAAGCGGTATATAATTTAAATATATATAAATACAATATATAAAAAAATTGAAAAAAAAAATTAAAAAAAATATGCTCATCACATAAGAAACACATAATTATGTGCACATAATGTGGACTCTGTTCTTTTCGAACCCTTAATTTTAAAAATTGGGACAAAATTGCTATTGCCGTTAATATTAGGTTATGTATTGTCCGTTAAGTTTTAGCCAGCCGGTGTCCACATAATTGATTCCTCTGTTGACTGGTATAGACGTGGCACTTGGGGTGTGAAAATGTATTTCTCAATTCTGTCTCTCGTGTGACTACTGGGCGCACTCTATAGTCCACAAAAGTTACCGGAGAAATCAAAACTCATGACCTTCAAGGAAAGTATCATCCAGAAGATCAACAAACTCAAAAATCAAAATCCAAAAAAATAAATCAAACCCAAAACCTTCAATGGAAGAATATGTGAATCAAGCCATATTTATTTACACCAACTCATAATCAAAGTAAAAATAACATCAGATCTAATAAAATCTCAAAAAAAGTGAAAAAAAACCACAAGTTTCAAAGACACCTGTACCATCTCGAAAGTCCATTCACTTGAAGAAACAAAGTATCAAGATTCTGAAGCTTTCTGAGTTCCAGCGGTATCTCGCTAGTCAATCTGCAGTTCGCCGCGTCAAATCTAACGAGTTTGGATAAGTTTTCAATCTCAGGTGGTATGCCACGCAAGTGTAGAAATGTCCGATATATAGTTCCTGAAGGCTGGTCAAGTTTCCAATCTTTGATGACACTGACCAATTTAGTTGTTTCAACTACAAATTCCTGCGTAACTTTGACCTTTGTGGTCTGTATCTGGGTCCTAGCAAGGATGGCGTTGGAGCAACATCCTGAAAGTTGCTCGATCATAAGCCTAAGCCGTGGTGGCTTGCTTCTTCAGATGAGAAAGATGAGAAAGATGGAAAGGGAGAAGAAGATTTTGAGGTTGGAGATATGAGATCTGAGAGGTAAACATGGACATAGGGAGGGAGGGAGAGGGATTGAGGAAGAAGGAAGGAGTCCGTCGCCATCGCAACTACCAGTGGCGGAAGGTCCTTATGTCTAAAATTTTCTAAATTTTTTTAAAGTATATGTATTAATTATATAATATTTTATTTTGGCCACTAATTTGACCCCAGCTAATCTTTTATCAAGGTCCCAACTTGTCTTCTAAAATATTTTAAAATATATGTATTTATTATATGATATTTTATTATGTCTCATAATTTAGCCTAATTAATCCCTTATTTTCATTTTTCCCTGGGCTTGCTTCCAAAACACGCATACTTGCTTCCATTCTTCTCTCCCACGTCCCTACTCGCCTCTGCTCTGAATCTCTGACAGTGTGACTCCTCTCACGAGCCCTCCAATCTCCACGCCACGACTTCAGTCTCCCTCTACCTCCGACGATCGATGTCCACACTCCACACGGCTCCCCTTCTCTGCTCTAAGTGCTCTGCCTCTGTTCTCCATCCTCAGTCTCCGACAGTCCGACGTGCGTGGTGAGTGGTGACTCACTTCCCAGTCTCCGACGAGGTGACGGCCGACGAGCATGGCGACTAACTAGTGACCACTTTTCGAAGAACCTTAAGCTGTTAAGCACCTTCCGCAGTTCCGCCATTGCGACCGCCGACCACCCACCAGGTATTTGAAATTTTGAATAATTGAATGCCAAAATTAGTTAATATTATGTATTTATGTTCATTTGATTTCCAGTAGTTGAGATTCAATTTGCTTCAATTTCTATTTCGATTTTGTTGTATGTTGGCTGGATTGGTGATGAATTTTTGAACTTAATGATTCAATTAATGGATTTTGTAGTAGTTTTGTGGAATGGTGATGAATTTTTGCGCTGGTTTAATTTTGAATAACTGTTATTTTGTGTTTGAATGGTGTATAAGAATTTAAATGTTAGGTTTGTACATATAATTATTATGTTTGTGTTTATGATATCTTTAGGACAATGTTTATTTCATTACTCATTGAATTGTAAAAGGAAAGTAAAATTCATGTTTGAGATTCCTACTGAAAAGGTTAGTATCATTATATATCTTGTTTTAATTTATAATTGTCGGTAATTATTTATTTATATTTTCAATGTTAAGTTATACTATTTAGTAAATAGTTCAATATGTTTATTTTTTGGCCCGGGCTAAAACAATTTCTTGGTTCCGCCACTGGCAACTACGCAAGCTGAGGGGAAGAGGGAAAGAAGACGATGTATGCCAGAGATCCGAAAGCAAGACGAAGGCTGCGAATGAGATTGGAGAAGAGGAGGTAGAGGTTGCAGTGACGGGAGGAGATGAACGATGCGTGAATCTGCGGATGAACGGGTTGGGACTTTTTGTTTTTCTTAAAAATAATAAATTAGTATTAGTATAACAAAAAATTAATATTTTAATTTTTCTCCCAATTGCCAGCAAGGATATTATTATGGCTACATCAGGTTCCATGTTCTCCAACATAACAATGGTATATTTTTGATCCTATTGTAAAAGTTTATTGATACTTTTATATATTCAAAAAGCATATAGTATTAGGTGCATTTTTAATAATAAAAAAAATCCATAGATATTTTTAGACATTAACCCTTTATGTTATTATGTAATATATTAACCATCGTCAAATGAACGGGGTTTTGGTAAGTGTTAGCTGATCAACGCCTTATGCTCTGCTCTTGCTCGTACAGAGACTGAGGCTGTGCATGGCAACCATTCTGTTCCCTAGCACTGTTTCTGAGATGAAATAGTTTTTTTTTTTTGAGTCTGTGCCTTGAAAGAGTTTTGAGAATCAGAATGACGTTTGTTAACTCATTTTATTTTTACTCTGATAATCAGAAATACGTCTGGTAACACATTTTTTTTTTTCATTTCGATAATCAGAATTACGTTTGTTAATACATTTTTATTTTTATTCTAAGAATTACCTAATACAATACAAATCTATTTCTATATTTTTTGTTTACAGGTTTCATCAACGGTATAAAATAATATATTTCTTTACGTTTGCTCTCATTTTTTACTATCATATTATTACCTTAATATTAAGTATACAAATGAATAAATAAATAAATAAATCTACATTAGTCACATGACTCAACTAAATTTTCATGATATCACAATAATTTAAAGCAAAAATAATTGATGTATTGAACAAAAAAATATGACAAGTCTCTAATTTATTTCGAATATATCTCTTAATCTATCAACATCATATTGGGGGAAACTGATTGTCTCTAGCTAATTGATTTGAAATATGTTTCTTAATAATGTTTATTTCAGTCACTTAAGGGCCTTCATCATCTATAGCTGTAGATGTATAGGTTGTTGCTGCGATGTTGGGATTTGTATAATGTGCTAGATTTTTGTCTGCTATCTGATGATCCCTAATAAAGTTATTGTAATACCCCCAGATTATTATAAATAGTAATAACCCTCTTTTTTAGTAATTTTTAGCTTATGCACTAAGAAAAGGGTTTTAGGTAACAAGTCCACCACTTTGTCAACCAAGTCACATTAAATTCACATCTTAATTGATTGATTGAATTTTATATGATGAATCATATTTATATCTTGATTGTTGGATTGATTGATTGATTGAATTTAAGATGATGGATCACATTTATTTTTCAAAAAACGTCCATAAACATGGCACACACAAAATCAGCACTTTATAAGAGTTCAACCTTAATTTAAGTGCCCCAGATTATTATTAATAGTAATAATAATAATTAGAAGGTATTGTTATATAACCTATTAATGAGTTGGCAATAGTTATTAAAGAGCCCAACCCATAGCTAAACCCTAATTTTAAATTATAAATAGAGGCCTACCTAACCCTAGCTAACGCTCAATACTCTTCTTCTCTTCTACTACTCCCTCTATTCTTACTCTGTCAAATTATTCTTCTAAGAGGTTAGGGAAACGGAAACCATGTAATCATAATCCCCATAAGTCTTAGGTTAATTTTATATATATCATAGTGTTGTTATGTATGAAATATATTATATGTAATCCTAATCCCCATATGTCTTTGGTTAATTTTATATGAATTTTGATAGGATAATTATGATCCTAAATATATCATAAGGTTGTTTTATATGAAATATATATTATATGTAATCCTAATCCCCATATAGCTTAGGTTAACTTTATATGAATTTTGATAGGGTAATTACGATTCTAAATATATCATAGCGTTGTTTTATGTGAAATATATATTATATGTAATCCTAATCTCCATATAGCTTAGGTTAATTTTGTATGAATTCTGATAGGTAATTATGATTCTAAATATATCATAGCGTTGTTTTATATGAAATATATATTATATGTAATCCTAATCCCTAGAACAATAGGAATTAATTGTTACATGCCGATCTCGATTTTTGTGAAAAAACCCTAAATGTGTTGCTACATTTGTATATTTATATAATTATATATATGTTCTTCCTTTTCGGTTAGCGTGAATTACTTTATGAAAACAAAATGACGTACCTTCTTGTATACATATATATTTTTCCTTCTTGATTTGCGTGATTAACTTTTGTAAAAACCATTCACCGTTTTCACAGTTCGTGAATATACCTGTACATATTTTTCTTTGGTTACCTTGGTTTTTGTGCAAGTTGACCGATCTTCTTTGTGTCTAATATATATATACATGTACTTTCTAATAGTTTTGCCTTGGGTTTTCGTAATTGACAAATAACAGTATACATATTCGGTTTAGTTTCCGTAAATTCAAGAAATTCATTTTGTGTGTATTGAAATAATCTAAAAGTGGGAGGATAGCTTTGGGATGGTACCTCCTAAAATGATGAACACAACCCTTAGGCTTTATGCCTCCGATATGTTATTTGATGTGAACCCATTATATCCGTTCTTCCTAAAGTGGTGTCTGGCAGGGTTCCCCGGGACACTAGTAGCAACTTTGGGAAGAGGTGTGCACATTATGACGAAATATTTTATGGCCAATTTGATTTATTGTGACTGGCAGGGTTTCCTGGGTCACAAGGTAGACTGGCAGGGTTTCCCGGTCTACCATGGTTCTCTTCCCACTAAACAGACTGGCAGGGTTTCCCGGGTCTAAATACATTTAAAAAGATAATGAATGATATTTGATGCAATTACTATATGATTATTTATATTTGATTTGATTAATATATTTGAGCTATGTAAATTGTGTTTTATTAGGATTACCAGCTTTGTTGATTTTTGTGTTATGGGTTGTGGTGATCCTTCGGGGGAGCAGATTTTCAGTGAAACAGGTTCCAAAGGTTGGGGCTAGCAAGGAGAAGTGAGGAAGAACATTCGATTGTTTCTAGCTAGTTTTTATTTTATTTTTGCTCTGAATAAAACATTTTTATTTCAGTTTGGACTTATGTTATTGTAATAAGTTAGCCTTACATTTGTCCTAGTACAAGTGCGGCGGTAACACTTCCCAAACTTGGTTATTTCGAATTTCAGTAATTATTTATATAAATCATTGAGATTTTATGTTATCATAACTGTTAGAAATTGGGGGTGTTACAGTTATGTACTGCACAACATGCAATCATAATGAAAGCTTGCTTCCGAAATGAAAATGGAGGCATTTTTCGTAAAATTGGGAACCTATTCTTTGAAGCTCCAAATGACCGTTCAATTACATTTCTCAAAGAAGAGTGCCTATAGTTGAACAACTCCTTAGCAACAGCAATCACAGTACAAGCAGCAAATTCCCAGAAATAGAACAAAAATTCCATTAAAAATGAACCAAATTAAATTCGATAAAAGTAAGATTATTAGGGAAATCAAAACGTGACCGTCAAACCCAGGGATGGAGGAAAAGCAAGCAAAGGAAGAGTAGAGTACCTCAGTAGTTAGTTCCCGGGATGGAGGAGAATCCGAGAGCCTGAGACGGAGCCACGGAGGAGACGACTGAGACTGAGGTTTGAGGAGGAGCTGAGATTGGAGGAGGAGGAGCGAACACCGAGAGAACCAGGAAGATGAAGGACGCTGCGAGAGATTTTCGAGAGAAGAGAGGTTGTAGGGAGAAAAATAAATTCTTATTTTGTGCCCAGAAATAGAAAAGCAGAAATTTTCTGCTTCTTTTTTTTATTCCCCAACACAAAAAATAAACCAGTTCATCCCGGAAACAAAAAAAAAAAAAACCGGATTTACCAAACACATTTCCTATCCAATTTTGTTCCTGGGAATAGAAATTAAGAAAAAACTTATTCCGGGAGCGTTACCATACACACCCTGAGAGAAGGAGGAGGTGAAACGGTGAAGTGGAAAATTTGAAATGCATTTAATGTTTGGAAACTATGTGTTTTTAAAAAAAAAAAATGAGAAAATTGTATTCAATGAGTTATTTTTAAAAACAAAAAATGTTTTAAAAAATAAAAAATAAAAACAGTTTAATTTTTTTTTAAAGCAGCCACTTATCTACTATCAACACCACAATACTAATAACTAGGGGTGAGCAAATCAAAACTGAAACCGAACTGAACAGAAGCAGTTTTTCAGTTTTGGTTTTGGTTTTTTTTTTTCGGTTTGTAAAATAGGATTATTTCATTTTCCGGTTTTTGGTGCAATTTATGTAAAATTAATTCGGTAAAAACCGAATATATACTAAAACGGCATCATATCACGTATATGCATTTTTTCCCCCTTCAATTTTACACAGACACAGCCAGACAGCCTCACCTCCAAACCCGACCCAATTACCCTAACCCAAGTCCCTTTCAAAAACATCCCTAACTCACAGGTCACAATGCGTCTTCGCCTATCGATGAAAGCCCTACATCGTCTCTAGAGATTGACCCTCGCAGATCCGGTGTTGAATCAGCGTCTCTGGAGGTCGACTCTCACAGCGTCTTCCAACAGTCATCTCGCACTCTCAAATCATCTATCAACGTCGTATTTTTAGTTCTCCGGTGTGAGCATCTCAACGTCATCTCTCACTTTGGTGAGTCGAAACTACACCAATGTTTTGTCGTGTTGGTGCCATTTGTTCCAACCCCATACCTGACGAAGATTCTAGTCGCATAAGCAATCTCCCTGTCTCCCACCTTCTGGATCTCTGTTTTCATTTTTTTTATTTCACTTTCTCTAACATTGCTAAAATTTCTTAGTAGTGTTGACTGTGATATGAAGTTTTGACTGTGTATGGTCGAACAATCTTCTCTCTATTTGGGATTCATTTTCTCTACTTTAATTGACAACAATTTTAGATATTGTACATACGTTGGTGAATTTTTATGTTCATGCCTAGCTTCTGCTTCACTCACTTGGTATTCTATTATTTTCTAGGCAAAAAAAAAAAAGGACTCTCCATAATTTTGCTTCTATTAATATTTCCTTTTTTGAACTCTCTAAAAACCGAAGTCGCTGAAAAACCGAACAAAAATATTTCGGTTTAGTTTTTTAGTCACTTTGGTTTCGGTTCGGTTGATAAAAATACATGTATTTCAGTTTTAATCGAAAAACCGAATGCTCACCCCTACTAATAACAATAACCATTTATCCAAGCGATTTTTATTTTATTTTCTGGTTTGTTTTTAAAAACAATTTTATAAAACTCTTTTAGAAAAAAAAAACACAAAAAACAAACAAACCCTACATGTCGGATTTTTTGTACCATTGGGGGATTTGACACTACCTTTGGTCTTTAATATAAGAATCAATTAATTTTTTTTGGAGAGATTAAGAAAGATAAGTAAATTATATTAAAATATTTATATTTATCATTTTTCTCCAAACTAATTTTTGATACATAACTTATACCATGATTAAGTAACTTATTTAAGAGTAAATACCCTTTTGGGTCCCTGGAAAAACACGCGGTGCCCATTTTAGTCCCTGAGTAAAAAAAATGTCATTTTGGTCCTTTTTAGGGACTAAAAAGAATTTTTTGGAAATTTGTGAGGGATTAAAATTCCCACAAAAAATGACTAAAAGGACTAAAAGTGACCTTTTTTTTTACTGTTTAAGGACTAAAGATGACATTTTTTTTACTCAGGGACCAAAATGGGTAGCGCGTGTTATTTCAGGGACCAAAAAGGGTATTTACTCCTTATTTAATTTCCTTGATTTTTTTTTAAAAATGTCAACTAGGGAGTATTTGATAATAACAATTGGTAGCTGAAACAATATGAATTATCTTCTCCCTTTCATTAAGGTACCGGTAAACGATGATGTTTTCATGTCCGAACTCTGAACTTCATTTGATCCTCAATATAGTGCATTAAATGCTGAAATCTGTATTGTATCCTTGGTGATCTGGAATAGTAGTTACTAGTTACTGAGAGTATTATAAAGTAATTTTATGAATAAATTCAAAATGATATCACATAAAATTGAAGGCAAAGAATGACACTTTCTTCTGTCTGAAATTTATTTGCAAGTGTTATCGAGCATGGACCTGCCTACAAGTGATGTGGATCCTGGGCCTGAGAAGATTGAAGACGAGAGACAGAAAGAATATATGATGGCTGCTGAGTGAATCCAGAGATGACAAAATATATGATTTTTTTTTTTTTTAACAACAGATGGAAATGGATGAGTTTTGATTGCTAGAAGAACACTTGCCCAGACTTTCCTTAAAGATGTTCACTTTAAAGAACTTATTCTAGTACAACATGAAATTTTAATTACGGACAAGAGCTTGCCAATCAGGTACGTCATTGCGGCTTCTGATCTACGATTTGCCAAAATATGGGACGTGAACAGAATTTTTCAGACAGCATTGAGATGGAAATGAGGGAAAATGTTAAGTCAGCTACCCACGACGCCCTACAGGAACCTCAACAATCAAAAGTATCACAATGATGAAAACAATGGATGCAGCAATTTGCAAAGTATTGGAAATCATGCATTTCTCACTGGCCACGAAACAAATACTCCCTCTGATCCTTATTATAAGGCACCAACTGTCCACTTTTTTTGGTCCTTATTATAAGGCACCAACTACCTCTAAATATGAGTTTTTCTAATTTTACCCTCATTTTTAATGCTCCTCGAAAATGATGAATTATCATCAGCTACACTCTACAAATATGGAGTACTCCCAATGGACATAATTCTCTCTCCCAAATAGCCATTAAGTACAACTCTGCTCAAAAAACGTGGACAGTAGGAGTAATATTCCTCAATTAATTTTTCATCCAATGGCTATGTTTCTCTCTCCCCCAAATTCAACTTCTCCTTTCTCTTTCTCTCTGATGCTTTGCCTTCCAAAAAAAACGAACGGAGTATTTCTCTTCTCAGCCATCTCTCCCTTTTCTCCCTTTGTGACATAATAGTTTTAATTTTAAATCTGTATTATTAAAGCAGGGGTAAACATGGAAATATTTATGAACTGAACTTTTTTTTAATGACTAAACTGCCCTTCCTTGGTTGAAGAGAAATAGTAGTTGGTGCCTTATAATAAGGACCAGAGGGAGTACAAAATAAGCATCAATATCAATATCAATATATATATAATAACCCATCTCTCAAGCTGATCAGAAAAACGGCTTATCCATAGCTCCTTTCACATATTACTGTTCATAAGCCAAATGAAATTTCTCGGGTTGCGCATCAGCTGTTTTCTATTTGCAATGCCCCGCGCAAATTTGAAATTCAAATCAGTCATCCCTTGATATATGCGCAAGTCACGGGATGCATCACTTGAAAAAACTTTTTGACCAGTGTTTCAAATAAATATTCAGACTCAAAACACTGTCCTGAATCTAGGGTGAGAAGCTGTTGCATCCTGTTTCGTTCTCCTTTAACCTCTGTCCGTGTGCATACCGACGACGATCGCCGTTGAAAGTGGTGAGGAAATACCGAAATCCAGAGCAGTCATTGGTAGTGGTAAGGAAATACCGAGAAAGCAGGGATGCGACTGTCAAACACCAACATAAGAAGATACAGAGAAGTTATGGTTGCTAATCTACGTCTACTTGAAGTCCTTTTTGTTCATTATATCCAGATCTCCATTCACTGACCATTAATTGTGGTTGCTGGCAACGGAGTTTGAAGACCTTGGGACCTCTCCAAAATGATGCCCTCTAACTAGGCAACAGCCAGTGTTGGGATTATGTTCATGCATCGTTTCTCCAAAAAAATTTATTTATTTTATTTCTATCGCTTTTGGTGGGTTACTAGAGTGTTGCATAGTTGATTCTAATTGTTGTTAGCCTTTTATATTTCCTAAAGGTTATTTTCCCGCGAAATATTATTACGGCGCTTTACATAGTTCTATTCTACAACTTTTCGCCACTGTATAGCCGGATCAATTTTGGAGAACCAGAGCTTTAACTCATGTATATTTGCACCCTGTGTTTTTTGAATACTTCCGTGAATAGGTGGGAGCAATGGGAGTATGCGTGGAAGGGAGGTAAAATTGCTGAAGAAGAGGAAGTGGTATCAAAATAGTGACGATAAGGACAAGGGTAATTTTTCTGGAACGCACATGACTGAGGAGCGATACCGATCAATGCTTGGGGAACATATTCAAAAATACAAGAGGAGGTATAAAGATACCTCATCTAGTCCTGCCCAAAATCGTGTTAGTGCTCAACTTCTTAAAAGCAACATAGGTTCAAAAGCGTCGAAGTTAGTGAATGATCATCGAGGAGGAATACATGCTCTGGAGACTACATCTGAGTGGCCTAATGTTATTTATGACTTAATGCACCACTTTCGTTTTCTTTTACTTGCAGAACCATCTACGAACCAGCTTCTTTAGGTATTGGAGATGGCGTTACTTACAAAATTCCTCCTACTTATGATAAGTTAGCAGCAATGCTAAACCTTCCAAGTTTCTTGGATATCCGAGTTGAGGAATTTTACTTAAAAGGAACCTTGGATTTGGGATCCTTGGCTGCAATGATGGCTTCTGATAAGAGGGGTGGGACTAGAAACCGAGTAGGCATGGGGGAAACCTTACCTCAATATGATTCTCTTCAGGCACGATTGAAGGCCATATCAGCTTCTAATTAACCTCATCAATTTAGTCTGAAAGTATCTGATGTTGGTCTGAATTCTTCCATCCCAGAGGGAGCTGCTGGAAATATTAAGCGATCTATTTTGTCTGATGGTGGTGTATTGCAGGTTTATTATGTGAAGGTTTTAGAGAAAGGCGACACATATGAGGTATGCGTGGGTATTATGATACTATGGGAGACCTCTCTCTTCGACCCTCTTTTGTTTATCCTTATTTCTTCACTGCTGCAGATCATTGAAAGACCTTTTTGTTCATTATATCCAGATCTCCATTCACTGACCATTAATTGTGGTTGCTGGCAACGGAGTTTGAAGACCTTGGGACCTCTCCAAAATGATGCCCTCTAACTAGGCAACAACCAGTGTTGGGATTGGTTGCAAGATATTTGCTTGATCATCTTTGTGGTACTGCTTAAATCTGACAGTTATCAACAACTTTATAATTTTCCCTATTAAATGAGGAAGGTCTTGAAAAGCCAGAGAGGTCTCCAAACCTATTGGTTCGTTAGGAGAACCTAGTAATGTACAAAGAATCCTTAAAATGATAATGATGTCCTCATCATATGAAGGAGATTAATTGAAAGTTGTGATTGGGGTATCATAGAAAATGGTTTATTTTATTTATTCAATGATTAAACTCTTATTTCACTTGTCTGCTCATTGTTCGCGGTGAGGGTCTTGTGTGACAAGGCAAAGGAGATTTTGATGGTGGAGAGCAATGTTCGGTATGTATGTGTTAAGTAAAATAATTGGATGAGTTTCCTAATTTATAATTTATACAGCATGCTTATCATGAAAAGTATTCAAAGCATTGAGGTCAGCTCCCACAATAATCGTTTTCATTAAGCATATACTATGTTCTCTCAATTGGTGACCATTTTTCATTTATTACGGGCATTTTATTTGAGATTCTAGATCTTGACTTATGTTTTATAACTTCATCCTCATATCTTGTAGGCTTTAGGTTATAGTGATTTTGAATGGTAGCCGCCAGGAAGGGCTAAATGTTTTTTATGGCCATAATTGCAGCCTGTAAAAAGTCCAGTTACAATTTGCGGTGATATTCATGGGCAATTCCATGATCTTGCTGAGCTTTTTCGCATTGGAGGCAAGGTATGTATTTTTTGGATTTCTTTTTACAACGAAATAAATTTGCGACATTATGGGGACTGCGTTTTAAAACTGCATTTGATCTTAATCTTGGTTTCACAAAACCGGCTATCTTTAAACTGATTTCCTTTAAAACTCCTCTAGGTCATAGGGGCTTAGATTGCACCCAAATCTTATTATTATATATCTGCTTAGTCTGTCATGTTAAAAACATTCTGTAAACTAAAAGCCTTGTATATTTAATAATAATAATAGTACTATTATTATTGTTGTTATTATTATTATTATTATTATTATTATTATTATTATTATTATATCTTATGTTTGATTTGAATACCAGGTGTCATGTGTTCATTGTAGATCTGTTGCTCGGTTGAGCTTTTGAATATGACAGACATTGATTGGTATATAGGATTCGTTGGTGAGTATTCATTTCTGATCACACTTTTTTTTTTTTTCAATCAGTGTCCAGATACAAATTATTTGTTTATGGGAGATTATGTTGATCGTGGCTATTATTCAGTTGAAACTGTAACAGTAAGTATGGGATGATATGCCATATGTATTTTTTTGTAGTTCAAGTTAAATTTGTGCAATTCATTTT
This sequence comes from Acacia pycnantha, assembly GCA_025563575.1. Taxonomy (NCBI): domain Eukaryota; kingdom Viridiplantae; phylum Streptophyta; class Magnoliopsida; order Fabales; family Fabaceae; genus Acacia; species Acacia pycnantha. The sequence goes on from JAMWYP010000013.1 coordinate 673,995, forward strand.
CGTATTTCTAAATCCTTATTTCTGGGAGCTTTTAATATGCAGAGCACAGCTGATTCAGATGTACAGAACCATAATTTGTTGTGAGCAACAGTGATATCAATTTTTTGTGAGTAGTTGATCTTTCCCATGAGGCTCAGAAGATCGAAAAGATTGCCTTGTGTTTACACGTTAAATTCAATTATGTTTATATCTATTAGTTCATACTAATATATATCGGTTAATGTCCTTTATTTACATTTGTCCCTTCTAGCTTTTTGCTTCATCTTATACCGAGAAGGGTCTTCTTTAGTTGAAGGAGAGAAATGTAGTGTCTTGTGTGGTCTCTTATTTGGTTCATGCTAATATATATTGGTTAATGCCCTTTACTTACATTTGTTCCTTCCAGCTTTTTTGCTTTATCTTATCTTTTTTTTTTTTGTCCAACTTTATCTTATCTTCTTTAGTTGAAGGAAATATGGAAGAAGGTAGTGTCTTGTGTAGTTTGTTACTTGGTTCATCTTTATATCTATTGGTTCATGCTAATAGTTAATGCCTTTTACTTATATTTTTCCCTTTCAGCTTTTTAGCTTTATCTTATATCGAGAAGGCTCTTCTGGAGTTGAAGGAAATATGGAAAAATGTAGTATCATTTGGCCTCATAACTTTCTGACCTGCTTCTCTGTCCTCCTTTGCAATATACCTTAAACACTAATATTCTTCCATTTGTGTTGACCACGCGCGTGTTGTTGCAGAGAAGGTAAACATTGAGGGGTCACTTTCATTTATGCCAGGTGGGATACTTTATGAATTTATTTTTTTCAAGGTTTATAATATAAGAAACTTAAAAAAGCAGGTAAGTGGTTTGCTTTGTTGAACCACCAAGGTTTATAATCTTCTGTAGCTAAAAGACTCGGTCTTCAGCTTTTTGTTTGTGTTCTGTTTTAGCACTCAAAATAACCCTTACATGTAAGTGATTTAATAGCCCTGCTATCTTTCGTAGATAATTAACTCTTGCGTGTGTGCTCAGGTGAATCTAAACAACATGCAAGACATACATGGCCTGCCATCTAATCTGCTCAATGTAGATCATTCAGGATAAATTTTTCAATGTTATCTGTGACTAAATGTCTTTTGTTCACCCTACGAGGTTTATGCGACTTCTTTGCTTACTAGATGACATATGTAAATTAGTATAATTCCTTCTTCCTTTTTGAATTTTTTTGTTCGGAGGGCCATCATAATCCTATCTTGATGACTGAGTCAATTTAAATTATTGGTTATTTTTTCTCATAAAAAAAAGGTGATGACGACTTGTCAATGATGTTAACCTTATATTAATATGTATCGGTTGCAAGCAGTGAAGGAATATCGATTGTTTTAAATGTTGTGAAAGTTTCACGGTTTATGTATGTTATGTTTTCAAAGTTTTCAATTGAGGTTGCAGGGAGTATGTTGATAAAGTTGGGCCGTATGGCTTCACTGCTTATCCCATTGAAGATTACACGGTTTGATATGTTTAGTTGTTCTATAATGAGATTGTCCTCTATGTTGCATTCTACTTCGGCATTTTGACCAAAAATTTGCATTTTAAATAAATAAATACCGGATCAGTGCACTTTTCAAACTATAGTCCAGACTAATGCTCACGCCAGTAGTGACGTTTCTCTCTCTCACGCCAGTAGTGGCGTTAGACTGTCTCACGCCACTACTAGCGTGAGAGTTTTTCACGCAACACAGAGTGGCGTGAGACAGTCTCACGCCACTCTGTGTTGCGTGAGACAGTCTCACGCCACTCTGTGTTGCGTGATTTTATATATATATATATATATATATATATTAAAATTATAAATAATAATTCTAATTAATTATAAATAATAAAAATAGTATTATTTTAATTAATAATAGGGAATTAAAATATCTGAAATTTATTATAAACCTTAGGAACAAGACTAATTAGTAAATTAATTAATTAATTAATTTATTAAATTAATTAATTAGCAACTTTTAACACGATATTAAGTTACTACAATTTAGGTTAAAAGTTGCTACAATAGTGTTTTTCCCTAGAATCTCCCTCTCTCTCTCTAAATCTTAATAGTGAATTTTTAATTATACCATCATGTATTGATTAGAGCCCAATATCAGTCTCACGCCACTCTGTGTTGCGTGAAAAACTCTCACGCCAGTAGTGGCGTGAGACAGTCTCACGCCACTACTGGCGTGAGAGAGAGAAACGTCACTACTGGCGTAAGCATTACTCTGGACAATAGTTTGAAAAGTGCACTGATCCGGTATTTATTTATTTAAAATGCAATTTTTTGGTCAAAATGCCATTCTACTTCCCATGTCATGATTGTCATTGATTTGTGTAAAATACATTAATTTATGATGCTGCAATTAGGCTTATCAATGCTGAAAAGCGTTGTAGCAGCAAGCAGTTAGTCCACTCTATATCAATTGTTTTTTAAAAATAGTAAAGCTCTAAAAATCAATTTCAAATTTGTTCCGTGCTCAATATCCTAATTTGAACCAATATTCCATTTTTAATATGTAGTCATTTATTGGTAGTAATGTTTGAATGTTCCTTAAAGACAAGAAAGTTATATCATTTATGAAGGAAAATATGTTTCAGTAATCCATGAAGTAAATACAAGCTCGTTTAAGGTCAACAATAAAACCTCAGATGTCAAAATTCCACTGTAGTAATGCAATGGAATAAATAAAACCAAAAGATCCGGCTAATTTAAACGGTACAGCATGAAACATACACTCCGGTACAAGGTGTTTCTCTAAAAGTTTAAGCACGAACTCCTTTAAGGCTAACCATACGAGTAGATGCTTCCACATGGGCTCCCCTGAGTGCTGAACCCTGAGTTGTCCTCCCCGAACCACCATATGCAGAGTCTTGATATCTTGTACTCTGATAGCCTCTACCTGATCCTCTTCCTATTCGGTCCCTTGTGTAGCCATTTTGGCTCAACGTAAAAGGCCTTCCACCGCCAATACTATATCCTGCCCGTCCAGTACCGCTGCCTTGTCTTGTCTGAGTAGTTGACAAGTCTTGCCACCTACCGCCAACTGTTGTTGCAGCAGCGGTAGCATAATCCTGGCTATCTCGTCGCCTTAGGGGAAGATCAAGTCCACCGCCACCCATCCTCGCCTCCATTGCTCTTTCATTACTCTCTGCAATGATAGAAAACTTCTCCGTAAACTGGAATGCCAAAGCATGCAACCTAGAGTGCTTAACATCCTGGAAAATAATGCAGCCAGATGGTTCATCCAAGCTTGCATGCAGCTCCTCATTTAATATCATCCTACTAACTATGCTATGGATGCGAGGAACAGAGAGGTCAAACATTTTTGTAAGTTGCTCAAGGCTCAAAGAGTCATAGGAGAGGTCAAACATTTTTGTAAGTTGCTCAAGGCTCAAAGAGTCATAGGACGAAGAGAAGGTAAAGAGGTAAGTCCTTAGTGCCTCCTCCTTGATCTTTTCCTTGAGCATTTCCAGAACCCTGTCATGATTTCTAACAAATTTCCAGACATCCAGTGACTTGATAATATCATAACTCTTATGGAAGTCTCCCTTGTTAAGGGCCCTTGTAGCAGCCATAACATGATCTCTGACATTTTCAGGAGGACCTGTAAATGTTTGTTTCTCACTGACCTCAAGCAAGCGATAGAAAGTCTTACTAATAACTTTACGCTTTGCATCATTGTCATTAGCTGCAATGTTGGGAACTTCCAAAAGCATAGCACATATAAGATGCACTGATTCCAGGAGCTCAAGGTTAATGTGCATATGATATGGCATCTGGCGTCTCCTTTCCAGCCTTTCCTGCAAGAGGAAGGAAAAGAAGTTAGCTGCCATGCTTCATCAACGGTAATTCTAGTGATGCAACAATAAAAGCTAGTCCAGATAAAAAGAAGTGGTAGGAAAATAGTTTTGCCAGTTGTGAAAAGATTATTCAGTAGTATAAGCAATAGATGACAACACTACTATACAACAACAAAGCCTTATCCCACTACAACACTGCTATAATAAAAGCTTAAATGTTATGAATGTTATATGAAAGTCTTTGAGAAGTGATGAAAGTAAAGCATGATCACGATCCAGGGAGAAAATAGTGACGATGGAAGCGAACAATCATTAAATATTTCCACCATTAGCACAGAAAATGACCCTACACAGACACATATTCTCTACCACCTAACAAAAATTTTATTGGTGATTTATGTGACCATCAAGACAACTTTATTCCAACAAAATCAAACTCAAATTAAGAACCTAACAATCAGGTTCCCAGTCTTAGGTTCTCATGTATCCTCCAGCTCAAAATCAAAATCAACTATAAGGAATGCGCATTATAAATGTCTGCATCAGGCACAAATGTCTGCAACTTCACCGTCGCCTTCGCCTTCAAATCCTTCGCGTTCACAATCTGGAGCTCTGACTTCCATGTCCTCTCGTCGTGCGCGAATACCATAATGTAACCCTTATCTTCTTCTCTGTCTTTGCCTTTCGTCGTGCATGAATATTACATTGTTCTGGCCAAAATCTATGAATTCATCCGTTCCCAAAGTACAGAAAGACATATAATAACAATAGAAACATTGACACGAAGGAAAGGAAAACCGAATCAGTTCAACAGAAAAAAACCAAAAAAAACTTCCTATCTCTAAACATATCCTCAGCCAGGATAGATTCAAGAGGGGGTGGAGGTTGAGCAACCCAATCTTATGAGTGCTTCCCCTTCGAAGTTGCATCCTGCATGTGCAAAAATCACAGATGAAATAAGAGAACTTGGTATCAATTTTAACCATAACCTTCCCCAGATTCATCGAGACAGATAAATAACTCAATCTCAGTGCTTCCCCTTTGAAGACTACTTGCTGGTTCGGTATGACCACGAAATTCTCTGTGATTGCGAAGTCGTACATCATTGTCGGAGCCGGTAAGGGGACTTCGACGTCGGCTTGGAAGTAAATACTTTGGAAGCTTTGGTTTGGTTATTTCTTCGTTTGCCCGCAGATTGGGGATTCTCCACCCAAAAACAAAAAAACAAAAAAAGCCACCTGGCTTTTGACCAAAAAAGAAGGGACCAGCTGGACAGTCAAATGCCACATGAGATTGCCTTTAAATGGTGTTAGATGTTCATGGACGGAATTGTGCATTTTTCACCCATTTAATTGTTTGTTGGCCTTTTTGATCCCTTTAAAAGTTATTTGTGCCCAGCGCTCCTGGCCTAATAGTCGGTTGGCAAAATTGCTCCTTCACCCGATTGCCTTTAAACGGTGTTAGATGTTCATAGACGGAATTGTGCGTTTTTCACCCATTTAATTGTTTGTTGGCCTTTTTGGTCCCTTTAAAAGTTATTTGTGCCCAGCGCTCCTGGCCTAATAGTCGGTTGGCAAAATTGCTCCTTCACCCTTAAATTAATTACCCTGCAATGATCCGAGAAACTAATGCATCATCTTTAACCACGAAGAACCACTGGAAAATTCTCACGAACAAAGATTTAGTTCCACACAGTTTTTGTTAAATTCATATTTCCGAAGTACAAGCATAAGTAACTCTTATAAAAAAGCCAGGAAACAAATTTACAGCAAGATCAATGTTCAAAATTCACGTAACTAACTAATGTGACTGAATGTATAATGATTTGAAGAGCATTACTATTAATGTGGGAGAACAAAAGCAACTTATTGTGTCGATGCCTAGCCTCACGTACCTTCAAATACCTAATTTGTTCTGATATAATAGCCTCTAATGTCTAAAAAGCTAAATTTGACCTAGTGGAGTAGTGGGGGAGTTGTCGCTGGAATTCGTATCTTGCGGGTAGATAATGGCTCTATTGATTGAGAGATAGCATTTGGTAGAAACTCACCAATATAGTTCTTGTAGTTGTACTGCCAAGCAATTCTCAAGTCTTTATCCTGAAATTAATGGAAAACCACACACACAAAATCTAATAGAATTCATTGAACAAAGCAAGTTACATGACAAGGATCGTGTTCATTAGATTTACCACTCCTAGATTAGGCCAAGTACCCAAAAATCCTCTAGGAGATGAACCAGCATACAAGAATGGTTACTTCTGGACAAGTTCCTGTGACAAAACATTTCTCATTTCTCCATAACTGATCCAGTCATCTCTCTGCTCAATTATTCCAATAGAAAAATTGTGCTTTTGATCAAACTACAGTTAGAACAAACACAATGCCAACAATATATATACATGTCAATATGTCATTTGCAATACAAGAAAGATGAATTTTCTGTTTTTGTCTGTCTCTCAAGGCTTCGGTGACTAAATATTATCAACTAGTAGGTCTCAATCTCTATCGAATCCAAAACAGGATGGGTGGGATATAAATTCTTCCAGTTTTTTTTAGACCTTATCCTCAACATCGGTCTCAAAAACTAATTTTGTATCAGGGAATAAAGTGTCTAAGATGAAGTCTCCGAAGTGAGTGGAAATCATAATGGACTGTTGGACAGCCCTAATTGCCTTGGCAAGTACGGTGCCATACGTGGCATTCCCTACCCTTCTGCATAAAAATGGAGCAGTTTTACAGAGATACTGGTGATGGACTAATGGTTCATGTTTTGCACATACCTTCCCTCTTTTCGTTCATGCATCAAAAACTATCATACGGTTTTAAATATATGACATATAGTATATGTAAACTATATTCTATATTTAGGATGGAATGCTTTTTTTTTTTTGCACACAAAAACTTTTGAAACTCAGCTCCCCTCCCCTCCCATCAAACATTTTTTTTTTTGGAAAGACAAAATGATATTTCAATAGCTAATAAGTCTATAGGTTACAAATAGACAGAGAACCTAAACTTCCATTTACGAATAGATGATATGGCGACTGAGAAATAATCTCAATGCTAACATCTAAAAAATAAAAAAGTAAGACAAGTATTTCCTGTCAAGTAATTTTAAGCCGTAAAGAGTAATCACTGGGGATGTGACTGGAGCATTTATTGACGCAGTAGTTAATCGATACTTATGATCAATCAGTTGGAGCTCATAGTTTGAGATCCAAAACATAGCAGCACGAAGACATTTGGAGAGAATACTGGTTCTGGGGATAGTTTGATTCTTCCATAAAAATTATTTAATTGAAGGAGCCTCTATAACAAATAATTCTGTGGCAATAATTATTTGTAAATTTTTGGTGTGTATAATATAATGCCCCATCCATCACCACTTCTCATGAAATATGAATCAACTGTTTTAACCAATTTGCAAGGCTTAATCAACTACTTTCCCTCACACATGAAGACACAAGATGATGAGAGAATGTAGTATTGGTTGGGATGTTGTTGTAATCTCGTATTTGAGGAATGACATGCAGTTTTTTTTTAACAAAAAAAAAAACTTGGAAGAAGCTTAACTTTCTTTTGAAGCCTTTGCCATAAAATCAACAGAGGTTCTTTTTTTTTGGGTTGCCCACCCGGTTCACCAGAGCTTCGCTCTGACTAGTCCGAATCCGACCCGGGTCGCGCACCTAGCTGTGGTGGGTGAGTCTCCCAGCGGAGATTTTCTACATTCACAAGGCTCGAACTCGAGACCTTACTTAAGCGACACAAGCCGCTTACCACTTGTACCAACCCCCGTCGATTTTTTTTAATAGTAGAGAGTCAAGGTTTTGAGGAAATTAGGTCAAGTTCACCATGAGTAGCTTGAGCCTATAATTCTATTTATAGTATGAAAAGCCAATAATACAATGACATGTGTCCCTATGGGATTATTATAGAATATGACAAAATACTCTAGAATACTATGTACAAATAATAATGAAATAATACAAACTATAGTTACAACTATATATTTATTTCTAACTCCATTCTTCACTTAGAACCTCCTTCTTCCTCTTGATATTGGTCAAAGTAAGTTCTTGTTGAGATCTTTTAATGGGAGCAACAGTGACTCCTAGCTTGTCTCTAAGAAAACAGAAACGAGAACGGTGCAATGGCTTTGTAAGGCAATCTGCAACTTGGAACTTTGTGGGAACATGAGACACTTTCAAGGTTTTAGACAAAACTTGGTCCCTTACAAAGTGCGCATCTATTTCAATGTGCTTAGTTCTAGCATGATGCACAGGATCGGATGCTAGTGCAGCGGCACTGGTGTTATCACACCATATAGTAGCTAGGTATCTGCTTCAATCTCAAATTCAACTTAGAAAGTAAAGATCTAATCCAACTCAGTTCAGATGCAATGTTAGATAAAGAACGATATTCAGATTCACAACTAGAGTGAGAAACAACTGATTGTTTCTTAGATGACCAGGTCACTAGAGAGTTACCTAGAAAAACACAATATCCCCCAACAGAGCGTCTATCATCCGGGCATGATGCCCAATCTGCATCTAAATAGGCAGAGATGTCAAGAACCCTAGCAGGTTTCACATGAATACCATAATGAATAGTACCCCTAAGATACCTTAATACGCTCTTCATTACTTTCCAATGCTCAGTAGTTGGTTGTGACAAAAACTGACTCAACTTACCAACACTGAAACTGATATCAGGCCTTGTGTTACACAAGTATTGGAGAGCACCAACTGCACTTCTATACTTAGTAGGATTGGAAAGCAATTCACCTGAATATGCTGATAAAGATTTTGTGGCGGTCATGGGGGTGGGACATGGTGAAGCATTATTCATGTTGAACCTATCAAGCAAGTCACATATATATTTCCCTTGAGTTAAGTACAACCCTGTGCGATCTCTATGTGCTTCAATTCCAAGGAAATAGTGAAGGGAACCAAGATCCTTCAAAGAGAAAATGGAGTGTAGTTTGACAGCAAAGCATTTAAGACTATAGGGATTACTACTAGTCACAAGTATGCCATCCACATATATCAAAATCATCAGAATCTGAGTCTTATCAGAATAGACAAACAAAGAGATATCACTCCTTGAATTTGTGAACCCCTAAGCAAGAAGAACATTACGAAGTCTATCAAACCATGCCCTTGGGGCTTGTTTCAAGCCATAAAGAGCTTTAGACAATTTGCATACATAGTCAGGCTTAGAGGAGTCAACAAAGCCTTCCGGTTGTTTCATAAAGGCAGGTTCAGACAAGAAACCATTGAGAAAAGCATTATTGATATCAAGTTGCTTTATTTCCCAGTCTAAAGAAACAGCAAGAGTCAAAACAATGCGAATAGTTGAAGCTTTAATGACGGGGTTGAAAGTCTCATAAAAGTCAATACCTTCACTTTGTTGAAATCCCTTAGCCAGAAGTCTTGCTTTCCGCTTGGCTAGAGTTCTATCAGGATGAAATTTGGATTTAAAATCCATTTGTTGTCAACTACGTTTTGATGTCTATGTCTAGGAACAAGAGTCCAAGTACCATTTCTTTGGAGTGCTGAAAATTCCTCTATCATAGCTTGCTTCCATAGGGGTGAATTTAAGGCTTGCTTGGCTGTCTTTGGTACAAAATCTGAAGAGATGGTTAGGCCAACGTAAGGAAATTTGGGTTTGGTAATGCCGAGTTTACTCCTGGTGATCATTGGATGAGGAGGAGGGATGGTTGAGGGTTGTATAGAGGGAGAATCAGGGAGAATTGTGGTGTCGGATATGGGAGGAAGAGTAGAAGAAGGTGATGGATTAGGAGATGCCGTGACAATTGGAGTATTTGATATGGGTGAGGCTATTGTAGAAGTTGAGACTTGATGAGATGGTGGTTTTGTTGGCCGTGAGTTAGGGGAAGGGAAGCAGTTAGGGGTGAGCAACGGGCGGGCGGGGCTGCCCCGGGGGGTAACCCGCGTCCCGCCCGTTTATTTTCAACGGGTACGGGTAAAAAAAACCCGTTTAACCCGCACAAACGGGGTACGGGTTAAACGGGTTTTAGTAAACGGGTACGGGTTACCCGTTTACATACCTGGCCTTTTTTTTTCACTTTTTTGGCCCAGCGCACTTTTTTGGCCCAGAATAGAATTTTTTTTGTTCCGTTTTTTACCCATAAGTTATTGGAGGCTCCAACAATTCTTCTCATTTTTTTGTGTGTATTGTACGTTATTGGAGGCTCCAGGCTCAGCAATTCTTCTCATTATATCTATAACAGGTTTTTTTTGTGTTTTTTTTTTGGCATTTTTTCAATATGATATAATGTACAATACCTACTCATTACTCAATACAATATAATACAATGCGTTTTTTGGCGAGAGTAATGTAGGAAACTTTACTAATTTGTAGATTAATGATAAACCTCATAAATGAATTTCCTAACTCTAAATCCTTATTTTAGACCAAATAAGGACAATTTTTCCCATCAACATTTCACGTGATATAATGAGAGTGCAGATTCGTGGAAATGTGGGGGACTGGCAAAAATAAGACCAAAAATTAAGCTTACATGAGTAAAGTGAATGGGAAAGTAAGATTCCAAAATCTCAAAAATATCTGCCGCAAAATTTGCAAGTACACCAGAAGGATCAGGATATAATCGTGCCAAACTCTCAATACAATGAAAAGCAAGCATCAAACATTCGGATCCTTTTCGGCGTCCACAACTCCACAAATTCCATAAACAAGATCTTCTCCCTACAAGACATTCAAGCGGCAATGTGTTTCGAGATGTTTAAAATATAATTCCACATGTGTCAGATAGATAGATCTCAACAGAAAATACACGTATGAAAAAGCAAGCATCAAACGTTCAGGATATTTTTTTTTTGTTACAGTATAAGTGTTCAGAGAAAGTAAGACTACCAGTGAAGAAACTGCATCAGAGTATAGTTCCAGCAGGAAATTAAGAAGTTCAAAGCAAAGCTGCAATATTGAAGAAACAAAAGCCAACATGAATTATTAAGATGACATCACAAAAATCAAAATAAACTTCAAAAGGAAAAATTTCTAATGTCTTTTCCATCCTGGGATAAGTTTCTAGGGAAAAACCATCATCTCTTAGAGTGAATAATGTATTAATTAGAGTGAATGCTTGAATATCGTTTGAAAACACATTTTCGTAATCATCTTCTAGCTAAGGCCGTAACAATAACTTACCTTCCTGTCATGTTGTCCTAAAGATTGAACTTGCAGATTCTCTAAAAAGGATTGAGCAACAGCTTTGGCATCACTATCAGTTACCACACCAACATTACTTTTTCTCCTTATCAGTCGGACCCTCATGAGAGTGCAGATTCATGGCTGTGGGTGTCCGACTGTTTCGTTCGTCTCTCGGTCTCTGTGTGTGTGTCGTCAAGCAAGCTGAGGAGTGAGTGAGGAGGGGAAGTCCCCAAAAAAAAAAATAGACGGGTACGGGCGGGCACGGGTGCCCCGTGCCTCAACCCGTGACCCGCCCGTATACTGTAAACGGGTACGGGGCAGGCCCGTACCCATGACGGGCCCAATCTGGGCGGGCTTAACCGGGAAAAATTTTACGGGTTGCGGGCGGTTGGGCGGGTCGCGGGTCGCTTGCTCACCCCTAGAAGCAGTGCAAATTTGGATCAGGATTTTGAGGTGAGGCTGATGTGAGTAAAGGTGGTGGTTCAACAGATTCAAGACTGGTTTAGGTGTGGAACAAGCTTCACTGAAAACAGGAGATACACTTGAGAAGTTGACAACTTTAGTTTCCAATGGCTTCTGAAAACACAAGAAAGAGTTAGCAAATGGATATTCATCCTCATTGAACACAACATGTCGTGATATGTATATCCTGCCAGTAGAATTTAAGCATTTGAAACCTTTATGAGATCCACTATAACCCAAAAAGGTACACTTGGTGCTGTGAAGTTGAAGTTTGTTCTGGTTATAGGGGCGAAGACAAGGATAGCAGGCACATCCAAAAATTTTGAATAGCAGGCACATCCAAAAATTTTGAAGTTCCTATAATCTGGTTTTCTATCATAAAGGACTTCAAAAGGAGAAACATTCTTTAAAATAGCAGTCGGAAGCCTATTGATAAGATATACAACAGTAGAGAAAGCTTCCCACCAATAATAAGTGGGCATAGATGCATGAGCCAAGAGAGTTAAACCAGTCTCAACAATATGACGATGCTTTTGTTCAACTCTACCATTTTGAGCTGATGTGTGAGGACAAGAGTGTCGAAAAACAATACCATTATCATCAAGAAAACTCTGAAAAATTCTAAACTCACTACCCCAATCACTATGAAGGACTTTTATTTTCCTTTCAAAGGTGTTCTCAACCATAGTCTTAAAAATTTTAAAGGCAGAGAGAGCTTCCCCTTTTGTTTTTAATGGGTAAATCCAGGTATGTCTGCTGTAATCATCAAGAAAACTGATGTAAAATTTGTAACCACCAACTGATTTTATTGGGGAAGGTCCCCAAAGATCTGTATGAATGAGTTCTAGAACACAAGAGGCTCGTGAATGAGAGATAGGAAAGGAGAGTCGATGAGACTTTCCCAATTGGCAAGATTCACAAAAATGAAAACTTTCATTAGATGACAAAGAGACATTACAATCATTGAGCACTCTCTGTAAAGTGACTTTGCTTGGGTGACCAAGTCTCCTATGCCATGACTCAAAACTAGACAACTGTTTATTTGTCCTAACAGTATCACTACCAACAGAAATGAAACTAGCTGCAAGATTCTTTACTGGAACCACAAGGTTGTCAATCCGATACAAGCCTGGAGTTGAGCCTCTGGTGATTGTCCCTTTTAGCAAAACACTACGTTGACTCTTGTCCTTCACAAAACAAACACTAGAATCAATTTCGACTGAGATATTATTGTTGTCATTAGTGAGTTTGAACCCACTGATCAATTTCTTGGACATACTAGGAGCAATAAGAACATGATTTAATTTCAGAGTTTTCATACCATCAGAATTATCACAAAGCAGATTAGCATTTCCTGATCCAATCACAGAAACAGAGGCACCATTACCTACTGAGATGGAGCGTATACCTGAATTCATTGTTGCTTCAACATTATCAGTGGAATTGATGACATGATGAGTAGCTCCTGTATCTAGATACCAGGAAGGGTCAACAACAGTACTGAGGTGGTGGTGTAATCTGGAGATGTGATGTAAGCAGAAGCACTTTCATGATTACGTGGTGGCTTGAAATTTTTGTCAAATCGCTTGAAACAGTTGGCTACCTTGTGACTTGGCTTATCATATAAGTAACACTAGACTCTGTCTCCTCTAGAGTGAGGTGAATTACCTCTGCCACCGGTAGAATTTCTGCTTGACCAACCTCCTCTGTCTCGTCTACCTCCACGACCACGCTGGTCACACTGTGTCATCTACGTCCTTTCAATCCTTTCCTTTTCCATCATACCCACCTTTTCTCTTTCCTGAAGCCTCTCATTTTTGAAATCCCCACTTTAATCACTCATTTTCCCATTTTCCCACCTACCCGACGCATCCCCAGCTCCCGGCTTACCTCTCCATTGCCTATCCACAAATTCCGCCGCTTCCCTCCGTCGTTCACTCCGTCGGTCCAATGACATGTGTCCCTATGGGATTATTCTAGAATATGACAAAATACTCTAAAATACTATGTACAAATAATAATGAAATAATACAAACTATAGGTACAACTATATATTTATTTCTAACTCAGAGAAAGCTAAAAGCCAATTACATAGAAATTTTTTTGATAAGAATGATGGCTAAACGCCTAAATAAAAAGCAAGATTACAACACAGAGGGAATAGCTCCCAGGTTCTCTTGATCAACCCACGCCCTTAAGTGGGAGGGGCAACACTCAAAAATATTAGATCTAGAAATGCCTAATTTAGCAAGCTCATCCGCTACTCTATTGGCATCTCTAGGGATATGCCTAATGACAATCTGCCAATCCCAAGTAAGCATCTCCTTAATTCTCAGGATACTTAAACTTCCCAGAGTATAAGCATTATCAAGTATCATACGGACAACATCCTCAGCGTCATATTCAACAATGATTTTCCTGATCCCCAAGTCCCATGCCATCTGCATACCATCCGCCAGCGCCCTCTCCTCAGCAACGATAGCTTGGCAGTTTCCTAACGTTTTGGAGAAACCAACCACCCAGCTTCCACACCAGTCCCTTATGACCCCACCACATCCCGCTTGGGAGGACATACTAGAACTAGCTCCATCCACATTAAGTTTCATCCAACCCACAGTTGGCTTTTCCCAAGCTCTATTCGTAATGCTTAAATCCGGATGATGCCTCCTGTCCAACACCTGATCCGAAGTGTACTTCCTCCAGCTCTCAGAGATAACAATTGCAGGGTTTAAAGGCTTTCTAAAATCATTGTTGAAAGCATAGTGATTCCGCCAGTCCCATAACTTCCACGCAGCAACTCCGAAGATATGCTTCCAGCTATCTCCCCATCTGCTACTAAGTTTCTTCCTCAGATTCAAGGATAGCCAGTCACGCAGATTGACAGAGAAAAAGGAATAGTACCATCTGGGATCTATGAGAGAATGCCACATAGATTTAGCATAGTAACAGTCCCTTAGAATATGAAGAGAGTCCTCTGTGTCGGAACCACAAAAACTACACAAAGGGGAAGCTCCACACCACTTACTCCTCCATACATTCGAAGGGAGTTTGTCAAGAGCCACTTTCCATAGAAAAACTTTAATCCGTTCCACTCCTCCCCAATGCCAAATATCCTTGAATATAGGATCTTTTACACTAGCCGGGGTACCTTCAAGAAGAGAGTAGCAAGACTTAATTGAGAATTTGCCATCTCTAGAATTACCCCACACCATAAAGTCATCCTCCGCATTAGCCCTAGGCGGGAGAATAGGCGCAATGAGATTAATCCCAGCCGGATTTAAAATATTAGACATTTTACCAAAATCCCATGTGCCATCACGAGCCTAATCTGTCACTACAGACCTATTTTCTGTCTCAGAAATCTGCCTGATACAGTAATTACTTGCTTTTATCCCCACCCCAATCCAGCAGTCATTGAAAAAGCTAACAGACTTGCCATTTCTAATCTGCCACTTCATCCCACGATCAATCGTCTCTGCTTGTAAACAGATAAACCTCCATAAACTAGAATCGCCAGGATGAAAAGACAAGAGTGATTCTCCCTCCCTCAGCATATATTGCTGAGTAAGCACCTCAGCCCACAGCCCACTAGCTCCCTCCACAAGTTTCCATGCCAATTTCTCTCCGCAAGCCTGATTAACAGAGATCAACTTCAGGAAATCGAGACCCCCATAATCCTTAGATCGAGTGATTTGATCCCAGCTGATAGGATGAAACCCTCTAGCCCTGTCGACATGTCCCCAAATGAAGTTCCTTTGCAGCCGTTCAAATTCACAGCACACACTAGTAGGAAGGCGAGCCACCTGCATAGGGTAAAGAGGGATCGCACTGACAACAGGCTTGGCAAGAGTAATTCGCCCTGCCATTGAAAGAGAGGAAGCCTTCCACGCATTGAGTTTAGCACGAACTCTGTCAACTACATACTTAAATGTTTCAGATATCTTCCTCTGCCGCGACAGCGGAATTCCAAGATAGCACCCAATTTCACTTGAGCATTTCATCTGAGTAATTCCCATAATTCTATTCCTGCTAGATAGGGGCACTCTAGGGGAAAAGAAAATAGAAGATTTAGCATAATTAACTTTCCCCCCAGAGGCCGCCATAAACTTCTGAATACAGTTCATCATACATACTGCTTGATCATCCGAAGCAACTCCGAATAACAACAGATCATCTGCAAACATAAGATGAGAAACACTAGGACCAGATCTAGAAACAAAAATAGGTTTCCATCTATCCTCCGCCACTGCATCAAAAATAAGGTGAGACAATGTGTCCATGCATAACACAAATAGAAGGGGAGAAATTGGGTCACCTTGCCTTAGGCCTCTCTTAGGAGCAAAAAATTCAGTTTTACCACTATTCCACAAAACATTGTAAGTAACAGAAGAAACACACGTTAGAATTAAATCAATAAACTTTAAATCAAAACCTACCTCAACTAATACCTGTCTAAGGAAGGTCCAGCTGATACGGTCATAAGCCTTCTCAAGGTCCACTTTCATTGCCATAAGACCCCGTTTGCTGCGATTCGTACTCATAATATGCATAATTTCATGGCCTACAATTATATTATCTTGAATACATCGTCCTCTAATGAAGCTAGCTTGATGAGGAGAAATAAGGCCATCAATAACCCCTCTTAACCTTATAGCTATTACCTTCGAAATGCACTTATAGTGAACCGTACAAAGCGAAATTGGTCTAAAATGAGAGACAAGTTGGACGTTTTCCATTTTAAGGATAAGAGAAATAATTGTTTTATTAGCCTCCGCAACCGACTTCCTTCCCTCAAAAACATCCTGAACAAATTGGCATAAAGATGCCCCCACCGTTCCCCAATTGGATTTATAAAATAAAGCAGGAAATCCATCAATTCCAGGCGCTTTATACGATCCCATAGAGAAAAGCACCTTTTTAATTTCTTCCGAAGATGGGGTACAAGACAAATCCCCAACAATCAAAGGATCAAGACTCGGAAACTTGGTTGTAGTAGAAAGAGCTATAGGGGATTGGGCAATAGAACAAAACAGCTCTTTAAAATAGCCAACAACCAGCGACTTAAGATCCTGCTCATCTTCAATCCACTGACCAAGCTCTTTTTTCAACATCATGACTTTATTCCTATTCTTCCGCACCTTAGACTTTAGGTGGTAGTACCGGGTATTGCGGTCACCATTCAACACCCACTCAGTTCTAGCTTTCTGAAACCATTTAATTCCCTCCAGGATCAAGAGCTGATCAAGCTGGTTTTGAAGATCCATCTCCAGGTCACACAAATACTTAGAATAGGGATAAGCAGCCGAACACTGAATACCCTGCAGTCTATTCAAAATGCCTTGCTTCTTCCTTTCAACCATACCAAAAGTTTCCCTATTCCACTTATCCAGCGAAATTTGGAAATTAGACAGATTATTAATCAAGTTGTCATTCCTATCCCAGGCCCCATCAAGAAATTCATTGTAATTCTCATGCTTGAGCCACTTCGCCTCAAATTTAAAACAGCGCTCCCCATTCCCTCTAGGATTACCTCCTACTTTTAGGCAAATAGGATTATGATCAGAAAAGTTAGAACGAGGGAGTACCTGAACCGCATAGTCCGGCATTTCCAGCATGAATCTCTCATTAGCAAGAGCTCTATCAAGCCTCTCATAAAGTCTCCTTCCACCTGCCACCATCGGACCTTTCCAGGTAAATTTCGGACCACTGGCTCCCAAATCATCAAGGTTACATCTACTAATCCTGTCACTGAAAAGTTTCATTCTAGCATCCGAAGGACCAGATCCACCAGTTCGTTCTGACGAGAAGAGAATATCATTAAAGTCGCCTAGAACCACCCATGGAAGAGAAACCAAAGATTCATAATGCTCAAGCTCCTCCCATAAAATCCTTTTCTGATCCTCTCTAGGCACCGCATAAACAGCAGATAAAAGAACATTGAAATTCCCTCCATAATCACAACAAAGGTGAATAAATTGTCTGCCATCTTTACACACCTTGACATTCAACCTTTGGGTCTTCCAGACTGCAACAATGCCGTCGGAACGACCAAGGCTTGGAACAAATGTAAACCCATCAAATCCCAATTTCGATAAACATCTAAGATTATCTTCATTCTCACACTTAGTTTCAGAGAGAATAAGAAGAGAAGGATGACTTCGCTGACACATCACATGAATATTTCGTAGTAACTGTTTTCCACAAGCCCCACGAACATTCCAGTAAATAGCTTTAATCATTAGAAAATTGATTAAAAAATTCCAGATCTCAGGACTCCCAGATCAGAGAACACAGTCCTCCATTCCATCGCCTTCTTCCTTATCTCCGTTCAGCCCATCTGGCCCTTCTAATCTATCGGCAAGAGAATTAGGCACCATCTCAATATCAGGTTCAAGGGACGTTGGGCCAGCCCAAAACCTCCCTTTAATGCCAATATCCAAACGGTCCTCCCCCAGCTCAAAAGAATGGGCCGACGAAAAGGTGTCTTCCTGCTGCCCACTTCCATCCTCCCCACTATACAAATTGTCCTTATTAGTAGCCATCTGAATTTCTGACTCATCGTACACATCACCCTTCAATCCCTTCTTCTCTCCAGCCTTCTGTCCCCTATCCCTATATCGCTTATCCTTCCTCAGATTATTCCCAGCTACTGCATCCCTCCTACTTCCTCCCGCCGTCGTTTTGCCTCTATCAAAGCCCAGCTTATATCCCTTTAATTCCCCACTTCTCTCCTCCGTCATTTCCTTCCCTTCCTCCAACGTCCCTGCAGAAACAGCATTCCCACCTTCCGAGGTACTCTTCTCTTCCCCAAATAATACAACCGTTGACATCGCCCCATCGTTAGCCACCACCGGGGACTTCTCCGATGTAACAACCGGCGTTGCTTCCTCCGCCAGAGCATAGAAACGCGACCCATTAACCTGTTGTTTGGATGATCCCACACTCTTCTCCTTCCCACCTTGTTTCATTCTCCTAGGCTTCTGAACTATCTTCCATCCCCCCTGATCTCCTAAATTAACCTCCCCCGGTTGTTGCCCACTCATATTGACTTTTTCACCATTTTCCTCTCCTACCTTCTGACTACCTCCTCCCATAGCACATCTTGCAGAGCTATGACCATAAATACCGCAACTTGTACACAGTGAATGTAGACCTTCATACTCAATATGATAATCCTCCCCATCCATCGAAAACCCAGACATTAATTGTTTGCTTAAATCCACCAAAACACATATACGAGCAAACTGACCTCGAAGCTGACATGAAGTGTTAATGTCTATCTTCACTGTTTCACCTATTTGATCACCTATCCATGCCAAAGCTTCCTTATCATAATATTCCAGAAAAACTCTCGGCAACCTTACCCATACAACAACTTTATTAATAGTAGCTCGAAATGGGTTGAACTGGGGTTCCCATGGTCAGACAGTAAGGTAATGATCAAATAGCATCCATGGTCCTCTCGTCAAAGCATTCAGGTAATCTTCCTTATTAGTAAACTTCACCACACAAAAACCATTGCCAATGTTGATTAGATTGATAACACCCCTCTTGGCCCATAATGGTTGAAGAATAGATAGAAGAAGTTTGTACCCAATAGACTTTCCTAGGAGCTTAACAATCAATGCACGGTTCCAAGCTTTATACAATCGTTTCTTCATCCGTGCAGAAAAAGAGAAGGTAGGGAAATTTTTTTCCGGATGTTCCTTTATAACGCATAGTGGTTCAGAGTCGTCATCTTCAGAGATGGGATCATCAGATAGATCATGATCATTCACATCGTCGTCATTATCGCCTGTTCTATGGCTAATGCCTTGTAGTTTTTCTGAAAAGGAAGGGCCCGCCTCCCACTTACTCTTATGAGCGTCTCCTAACTTCAGCCACTCTTCGGTTACTATATTTCCAGAATTCTTTATCTACTTCGAACTTCTTTGGAGTAGATCATCATCTTCTTTGGAAGAGGGAACACGAGCAGAGACTTTCTTAGAGAGCATGATTGAACCATATTTTATATGATTTTTCATTATTTAATTGGGATTCTTAATGGATTTTGTCATAATTGTTGAGCTTAAAATGTCTTTCTTGTGATAATTGATATTAAGAGTAAATACATTAAGTTTACACTAAAAGGGTAAAATTGTCATAAAAATTGTTATTACTCTTAATCTTTGATTTTTCTGAGAATATTTGATACAGATTAATTAATTTTGATTGTAGGTGGTTGGAGGAATTAAATCAAATTTCAAAATGAAAAGTTGGAGCTCAAATTATAAACTTTCACACTTTGCAGATTGGTCCCTCTGCGTAACCTTTTACACTTCGCAATTTGGTCCCTGGTCAAAACACTGCGTTTTGACCAGGAACCAATTAGGTTCAGCTGATCAAAAAAAATTGGGAAGAACGACATATTCAGAGAGACAGAGAGCGGAGAACGAAGGAGCGCCGCGAGGGAGGAGTTTTCGATCCAGCGTCCACCTTGCTTCTTCCACTCGCCGGTGACTTCATCACCATCATCCCACGGTCGCCGGCGAGCCACCACCGTTCCACCACCATTCTCACCGTTCAGCGTCACAGCAACTCGAGAAAGGGAGAGCTGAGCATCTTCTTCCATCCTCCTCCACGTTCGTTCCTCCGGCGAGCCACCATCATTCCACGGTCAGAACCACCGCAGCCACCATCGTTACCGTTCACCTTCACTTCCAGCAAGCATTGCAATTTTCCGGCGACTTATTCCAGATTCCGGGAAGAGCTTGAGTTTTCCGACGAACATTCCAGATTCCGGCGAGTCTCAGATTGCAATGAGCGGCTGATTTTCTCTGCTTCTTGGTGATGATGATTTGTTCTTGAGCTTAATGGACTACATAGGGGAGTTTTCCTATCATTCCATAGTCTAGATTTATATATATTAATTGCCTAGATTTAGGAATTGTTGTGTATGATTCTGGACTGAGATTAATGATTATTGTCTCTTATGGTTTGATATTTGTGACTGAGATTGGATTTGTAATATGAAGATTATATGTATTTGAATTGCTTTGTGGGTGCAATGATACTATGTTGATTAGCGTGATATTGTCTAATTAATGTGATTGATTTGTGCATTTGAGGGACTGATTGGTACTCAATTCCAAGAAGGCTCATTTTTACATTATTCCAATCTTAATTACACATTAAGTGGTTTTCAACAATATCTCAAGAGATAGTAGTTAGTTACGATCGTAAGAGCTATTATTAATTGAGAATATTAGACTTAAGTGATATCTTGAGGTTTTTCTAATTAAGACTTAATGAGTTTCAACTCCATAATTTTTGAGCAAGGATAGTCACTTCTTCATTACCAAGATGCATCCATCATTTATATTTCCATTTTCATATTCCATTCCATTTTATAAAAATACCAAAAATAATAGTTAACATTTAATTAAATTGCATTTCTATTTTAGTTTATTAATTCAAAATCCAAAACCCAATCCCCCCTTGTTTTCATTGCATTTGCATGACATTTAGATTACTTAGGATTCAATAAAAGGCTCCTCGAGAAGAGAGAACGATCCTAGGTTTGCCTATACACAATCATTGGTTAATTGTTGATTGTGGACCCCAAGGCTAATGACAAAAGGTCTTCATCAAATGGCGCCGCTGCGGGGAGCTAAGTAATTGGTTCCCTAGGTAATCTAATTGTCAAATTTACTTTTGACAAGGGGTTTCTCGTGTGAAGCTTGTTAGTTTTACATTTTTATTTTTTATTTTTATTTTTCATTGCATATAGTTTAGGGTTTTTGCATTTAGGTTGCTTGCATAGAATTCATTGCATTATTGCATTGTCTTGACTTGGTAGCTTCTGTGTGGTGTGTTTGTATTAAATTTGATATGATTTTGAGCTTATTTGTTTGAATTCACCATGTCTCCAAGTTAATTCATAGCATACTTGCATCTTTTGTCATTTAAAAAAAAAAAAAATCTTCTTCTTTTCTTTTTCATTTGCATTTGAATTTTCTTAGACTCCTTTTCTTAGTTTTTATAGTTTATAGATAGATACTTATTTTGTAATTCATTGAGAATTAATTGTATTGAACTTTCATGGCTTGGTTTTATGACAATCATAATCTACCTTTCAATTCTCACTCTTTTGTAGGCAATCAAGAATGTCATGGCCCATCCCACCACCCATTACATGAACCACTCCACCAACCTCCATTTCAACAATATCATCAACCCTCTCACTCACCATACCATCCTTCCTTTCATCCCACTCCCGAACCATACCATCCATCTTATGAATCCTTATACTCATTTGGGCCACCTTATGGACCTCACTCTCAACCATGTGTGCCCAACCAAGAATCTTCCCTTTGTGAAGTCATTGGAGATTTTCAAAATCAAACGGCTTGGGCTATAAATGAGGAGTGGTCACATAAGGACAATTTTCATCAAGAAATGGAATCTATTCTTAGAAGAATGGAACACCAAGTGAAAATGAGTGAGAGATTAGGAAAAGAAATTGAACAACAATCACAAGTGTTGCAAATGAATTTTCAAGAAAACCATTCTCTCATGGTCACACATGCACAAGAAGTGACGCAAGTACAAAAGCACATTGAAGAGTCTTCCTTCCCATTTGGTAATGATCTTATCCCTGTAGAAGTAGGCTCTCACACTACTCTAACTAATGAAGCAATTCATGATTTGAGCGATGATGAGGTGGACGAGGCAATCATTGTTGAATCCCTCAATTGTTTGAAAATGTAATTGCTCAACCAATTGGCTTTAGTAGTAGAGATTCGATTGTACTTGTTGATGAGTGTACTCCGCTTTCTACATGTGATGCTTTAACCGTAGAAAATGCTTCTCTTCATAGTACTAGTGATGATTGCAATAAAGTGAATGACACATTTTCATGCTCTTGTGAGGAATATAAAATATGTGTAGATTGTTATCATGAAAAATGTCATTTACTTGTTGAGCTTCGAAAGAAAGCATTTAGTGAAGTGGTTGACTCTACCATTGATCAGAATGCATCCTCTTGTACTATTGATGATAGTAAGCATGTCAATTTTGGAAAGGTTGAATCAAGCATAGATGCCAATGTTGTTGATGACGTTCTAGCCGAATGGCATGTTGATTGTCCTGATTTTGCATCTGTTAGTGATTCTCTCATTTGTGCATGTGCTAATAATGCATGGTGTCCTATTTGCACCGATATTAATGATGCATTATTTGGTGATTCGACTTGCTTAGTGATTCGCATTACTTGTGGATTATGTTGTTGATATGAGTGAGAAAGATCATAGCCTAGAATACCAAATGCATAAAATTCCCATGGATCACCTCCTTGTAGTCTTGTTGGCAACAAAGATTCTGAAATTTTGATTGATAAAATTCTACATATTGATGAATCTTTCCAACAAGTCTTATCTTGTGATTTGCCACCCGATTTAGAAAAGAAAAATGATTGCTTTGAAATTTTGGAGCCCTCGGGTGGTGACAATTTCAAAAATTCTCTTCCTTCTTCCAATCTTTTTCTTTCCATCTCTTGTGATTGCAATAATGATGTAGTATACTCCAACACTAAGTTGGATTCCATACCTTCCATTTTGCAAGCACAAGAGAATTTTCACAATGCAATCTGGTTGCTTGACTCCTACCGACGGGAGTGTCGTTGATTTCCTTGGATGTGATAGTTATTTGGAGAGTTTAGTTCCTAAAATAAATTTACGTCACTTGAAATCTCTCCATCTTGCTATTTTTGGATGGGATACTGCTATTTGCTTGTCTTCTTTGCTGGCATATTGTTGGAAAGATCATCAGGGGAGTCAATCTCTACCGTACATTCTTGGACCTCTCCTGATTGATCCTGAGCCACCTCCAACAAGGAAATTCAATAGAAGAGAAGATATTTTTAAAGACAAATGCATGATTCTCATTGGCGATGAGAACTTCTCCTTCAAGCGACTTAAGATACTCTAACACAGGTTGTCTCTTTCCTCACTTATTTTCTTCCTAATTCCTATGATCACTTGGGCTTAATTGTTGTATGAGGAAGATAAGTGTGGGGAGGGACACAATCCAAGAGAAAAGTAGAAATAATGTAGTTGAGTAAGTAGAATAAGAACCCCTATGTGTGCTTTGCATTCTCTTGGTCACTACCCTACTTAATTACCATTGTGCCTTGAATTTTACCTTGTTTATCATTCTCTTTAGAGTGATTTTTCACATTGAGGACAATGTGTTGATTAAGTGTGGGGGAGGGGAATACATTTTGAGTCCCAATTAAATGGTTGTTTTTAAATGAGAAAATGCCTAAAACTAGAAAAAAAAAAATTTGAGCTTTCATGAGATCTAGTGTTTTGGCAACTTTTTAAAACCATATTTTGCTTTTTAAGTGAATGGGAAGAGAAATGAACCCACAATTGGATTTTTGCTTACTCCTTATTTTGAAAATGAGAGTTTATAAATCATTAGTGCATTTAAGAGTTAAGCATGATTATAGTTGATTGCAATGTTTTGATTGGTTGTGTTTGTAAGGTTAACACTTGGAATAGTTAAGTAGATGTTTTGTGGTTGGTTTACCATGCAATTGATTTTGTTAGAGTGAGCATTGGAGAAAAACCTTGTTGGAAGGATATTTGAGCCTTAAAGTCTTTTCATGTGTGCATGTTCACTTGGTTTTTCACCTTCTAGAACTTGTTTCAACTCTTTTCGAAACGGTATTTGCGTTATTGTGATGGAAATGAAAGAGGCATTCAATTCGAAACCATTTTCACCCAAACACAAACCTACATTCATGTACCCTTTGCTTTCCCCTTTGAGCCTTTCCTATGTTATATGCATGTCATTACTCATAGTGTTCATAGTATTCTACAAATCAAAAGAGAATTGCCAATAAAAATTTGAAAAAAAAAAGTAAAAAAAAAAAAAGTGAGTATAGTTTGAAAAAAAAAAAAAGAAAAAAAAAACAAAGAAAGAAATAAGGGTATAAAAAGAAAAGAAAAAAAAAAAATAAATGAAGAAGGCATTTGTTCATGGATTTTCAAAAGAATTGGCAAAAGTTTGTAAAGTTATTTAGATGCTATGAACTTAGTTATTAATTGTGACTTGCATATAAACTATTTTTTTTCCATTAATTCATTCCATTTAGCCTTCATCCATCATTACAAGCCTTTAAAGTCCTCTTGATTCATTACATTAATTGCTAGCAACAGTGGAGATGTGAGAGTTGTTACAAGCCTATGGTAAGGTGTTGATTAAGTGAGCTAGAGTGAAATTATTCCAATGAGGTGAGATGAGTGAAACACTAATACCTTGAGAGTCCTCTTGTGCTTCATTTTAATATTTTGGGTTGTATAGTCAGCTAATTTCTTTACATCCTTGATTATAACTAGTGTTGGCTTGAAGAATTTGATTAATTAAATCATTGTTTTCTATTTATAAAAATTGCTCATTTTTCAAATGCATTAATGATTTGGACTTGGAATCTTGTACTCAATTGCCTTTGTTCAGGAGTACAAAGGTTTAAGTGTAGGGGAATTGATTGAACCATATTTTATATGATTTTTCATTATTTAATTGGGATTCTTAATGGATTTTGTCATAATTGTTGAGCTTAAAATGTCTTTCTTGTGATAATTGATATTAAGAGTAAATACATTAAGTTTACACTAAAAGGGTAAAATTGTCATAAAATTGTTATTACTCTTAATCTTTGATTTTTCTGAGAATATTTGATACAGATTAATTAATTTTGATTGTAGGTGGTTGGAGGAATTAAATCAAATTTGAAAATGAAAAGTTGGAGCTCAAATTATAAACTTTCACACTTTGCAGATTGGTCCCTCTGCGTAACCTTTTACACTTCGCAATTTGGTCCCTGGTCAAAACACTGCGTTTTGACCAGGAACCAATTAGGTTCAGCTGATCAAAAAAAATTGGGAAGAACGACATATTCAGAGAGACAGAGAGCGGAGAACGAAGGAGCGCCGCGAGGGAGGAGTTTTCGATCCAGCGTCCACCTTGCTTCTTCCACTCACCGGTGACTTCATCACCATCATCCCACGGCCGCCGCGAGCCACCACCGTTCCACCACCATTCTCACCGTTCTCGGCCAGAGCGGCAACTCGAGAAAGGGAGAGCCGAGCATCTTCTTCCATCCTCCTCCACGCTCGTTCCTCCGCGAGCCACCATCATTCCACGGTCCGTGAACCACCGCGGCCACCATCGTTACCGTTCACCTTCACTTCCAAGAAGCATTGCAATTTTCCGCGACTTATTCCAGATTCCGGGAAGAGCTTGAGTTTTCCGACGAACATTCCAGATTAGGCGAGTCTCGGATTGCAATGAGCGGCTGATTTTCTCTGCTTCTTGATGATGATGATTTGTTCTTGAGCTTAATGGACTACATAGGGAGTTTTCCTATCATTCCATAGTCTAGATTTATATATATTAATTGCCTAGATTTAGGAATTGTTGTGTATGATTACGACCGAGATTAATGATTATTGTCTCTTATGGTTTGATATTTGTGATCGAGATTGGATTTGTAATATGAAGATTATATGTATTTGAATTGCTTTGTGGGTGCAATGATACTATGTTGATTAGCGTGATATTGTCTAATTAATGTGATTGATTTGTGCATTTGAGGGACCGATTGGTACTCAATTCCAAGAAGGCTCATTTTTACATTATTCCAATCTTAATTACACATTAAGTGGTTTTCAACAATATCTCAAGAGATAGTAGTTAGTTACGATCGTAAGAGCTATTATTAATTGAGAATATTAGACTTAAGTGATATCTTGAGGTTTTTCTAATTAAGACTTAATGAGTTTCAACTCCATAATTTTTGAGCAAGGATAGTCACTTCTTCATTACCAAGATGCATCCATCATTTATATTTCCATTTTCATATTCCATTCCATTTTATAAAAATACCAAAAATAATAGTTAACATTTAATTAAATTGCATTTCTATTTTAGTTTATTAATTCAAAATCCAAAACCCAATCCCCCCTTGTTTTCATTGCATTTGCATGACATTTAGATTACTTAGGATTCAATAAAAGGCTCCTCGAGAAGAGAGAACGATCCTAGGTTTGCCTATACACAATCCTTGGTTAATTGTTGATTGTGGACCCCAAGGCTAATGACAAAAGGTCTTCATCAGAGCACCATCGCCATTTCTTACCAATATGTTTTTCCCCTAGAAAGTGTTTGTAATTACATAGAAATTAAATAAGAAAACTCAGGGAAAAAGTATCCCACGACATCCTGGTCCAGCCATGTCGTCAATTGCGCTGGGCACGACTCCAAAATGGCACACGGGGTGAAAATACGAGGTCGAAGCCCAAAGCCCATCTTATTATACCCACCTTTCCTGAAGCTTTTAATAGTAGAATATGAATATTAAATTTTCAAAAATAATAATATATTAAACACATGGTTTGATTGAAAATTCAAAATTTATATGTAAAAACGTTTATGAAATAATACCAGAAAAGATTCTAGGGTCTTTTTTGACATATGACTTTTTCTTAAACCTTTTTTGATAATTTTTTGGTTACTTGAGTTCTGAGGGGCATTTTCCCTAATATATATATACACATATTAGAGATTTTTCACGCACATATTGAAGGATTTATGTTTGTTTTTTTATAATAAAAATAACTTTAATACGATAAAATGTAAAAATCATAGGAAGAAAGGAAGAAATTTTTTGGGAAAATTAAAATAAAGGACCTGTATAAAATAATATTTAATTAGAAGGACCATAAAAGTTGTAATTATTAAAAAGGACCAAAAAAGTATAAAAGTACTAAATTACCCTTCAAATTCTCAGTTGCTTCTCAACAAAAAAACAAAGAACAAACGCCTTCTTTCCCTCTCGTGTCCAATTTATTGGTGCCCCCACCTTCCTCTCTGTCGTTGCCATTCTCATGCCGCCGCCACTCATTGCACAAAATGGGCTTGAAAACCCGAAAAATTCAGCAAAAATGTCGTCTGCATTTTTGGGATTAAACCTCTATTCTTTTCCTCTACAACCAACCCGGCAGTCCAGCCTCCAAACCCGACTCCATTGGATCCAAATTCAACCATCCCGAATTCTCACACCATTATGCATAATCCTTTGGCCGAAATTGGTTTCCAAATCGTCGTGATGCCGATGGCGGCTGGGCCAGTAGTGCGACCGATCACGCTCCTCCCATGGCACTTGCTATGGTGCCGATGCAATTAGCACCCATTATGGTTTCGAGCTCCTTTGCTAAAGACGCTATTATTTCTTGGTTCCGTAACGAATTTGTCGCTGCCAACGTCGTTATTAACGCTCTCTACGGTCACCTTGCTTTGCTCAGTGCAACCACTGGAGCCTCCGACTATGATTCTGTTTTTTCCGCAATTCATCACCGGAGATTGAACTGGATATCGGTCATACAAATGCAGAAGTATCACTCGGCAGAGTCATTGAGAAGAAGATAGAGGCCATAGAAAAGAGGCAAGATAACTGTATGAGTGAGGACGCGAACACTTGTTCGGAAGACAATAAGAAAATAAACCAGAAAATAATAGATAGTGATGGAAATGGCAGTCACGAGGCTCTTGAAGAGTATGATGCAACTAGAATTTGTAGGGCAATTTAGTACTTTTAAACTTTTTTGACCCTCTTTAATAATTATAATTTTTGTAGTCCTTATAATTAAATATTATTTTATACAGGTTCTTTATTTTAATTTTCCCAATTTTTTTTAAAATTGTAAAATCCTAGTTTAGGTTTACTATAAAAATTGATGAGGAACTTTAATACGATAAAATGTAAAAATCATAGGAAAAAAGACAGAATTTTTTTTGAAATGGTAAAATCCTATATTAGATTTATTACAAAAATTGATGAGGGAACGATAAAATTTGATAAAGAATTTATAACTTAATTCTTAAAAAAAATACTGAATTGAAATTTTACAGATTCAAACTATTTTTTTCTCCCTTTTCCCTAAAATAGTCTTGGCGGATGATCTCAGGGATAAATTAGTCCTAGGGCCCAATAAATTTAATTCGAAGGACTAGGGTTTTAACACAGCCTACTGTTGCAGCGATAAGAGAAAGCAGCCGCGCGCACAACACTCGCCCTCTGTCTCCCACCTCCCACGCCGTCGTTAAACGTTCAGGTACGGTAGGATTCCTTTCCCCGTTTTGAACATGACAATCGACCAGGTTTCATGTTTTCTGAAATGATATTTTCAATTTCATTGCTTTTTGAGAATCCAGACTTCATATTTCTATGCCGTTTTATGTGTTCTTTCATTAGGTTTGTCCCCCGATTAGGTTTGTAATATATGATGATTATATGTCGTTCGTTGGGCAAAATGGTTGATGTCTAGGGTTCTGTGTTTAATGCACGGCCACTGGTTAAATTTTATCGTGTTCATTTGTAAACCGGGACACAGAGCCGATTAGTTGTAGCTGTGTGAGCTGGTGTAATTCATTGCATGTTATTTTTCCACTGATCATAGCATCCGGTTAATTGTTGTTAGCCCGTTGATGGGGTCCTTTTATGGTTTCTATTTTTTTATTGCTCATGAGTTACAATGTTCCCATTATAAAACCAACACATTAGCTGACATTTTTCCTAGCATCTCCATCTTTGTCCATTGTTTTTTTTTTTTTGTTTCAATGCCTCTGAGCCGCTGGTATGTTTAACTGAAATTTGAATAGCAATGATAGCATAAATTTTGGGTTTTGTATTACGTCTGTTGTTCCCCGTTATTCTCCATCCCACTCTGTTCATTCCCAAACCTTACCCCTTATCCTTTTGTAACTGGTGTTTGTGTGAACAGGATGGAATCTCAGGTGAAGCATGCTGTGGTTGTTAAAGTCATGGGACGCACTGGATCCAGAGGGCAAGTGACTCAAGTTAGAGTCAAGTTTTTGGATGATCATAACCGTTATATCATGAGGAATGTGAAAGGACCCGTGAGAGAAGGAGACATTCTTACCTTGCTGGAGTCTGAAAGGGAAGCTAGAAGACTTCGCTAGAGGGTTTCTCAAGACATTACCATGTTGGTTATTTCCTGGTTGAAGATGATGGATGTCAACTCGGTTGTCCAATATATTCGGTACAATGACTAAGTTTATATATTATTGAGCCTCTTTTTGAAATTTCCAGTTTGGATTAGTTTAGATGTTATTGTGCTTATTCATCACAATTTTTGTTTTTTTAATGTCATCTCCTTTCTAGAAGAAACCAGAAGAAATTCTTTGATCCAATGATTCTGTTGTCATAACCTCCAACCAGATCTCGATTGTCGTCGTTTGGTTTTAACATTGCAGAGATTTGAATCAATTGGAGACTATTTCATCTTTATACTGGTTGTCCTGACCTTCCCTTTAGTAGATTACTATTTACTCTCATCAATACGTCCTGGGATTAATATGGATTATACATGTTTTAAATGTCAGGATGAATTAACATGAATTGTACCTGTTTTAAATGTCAGGATGAATTAACATGAATTGTACCTGTTTTAAATGTCAGGATGAATTAACATCGGAAGAATCTCACTGCATCTGCAAGTTAATGCGATTTTAATGGGCACTTCACATTAATTACAAAATTTTAGATTATACAAGCAAAGCTGAAAGATTACAATTTTATCTAAAATTTCTAGATGTCATTATGTATTGTCAAAAAAAAATATTGAATAGGTTTTTATATTTTAACTTAAATTTTGCAGTTAAAATAAAATTTCAAATTTTGCTTATCGCAGTAAGATTTGCGTGCAGCGAGTCACGGTCCAAAAGAATCGTGTTTTTTACATTTTTTCGGTATTCTAACATTATTGAATGTGAGATACTCTTGTGCTTAATTTACATGATGTTCCAAGAAGTGCTTTACCAAAAAAAACGAAGGGAGAATCGCTGTATGGTTTAAGGGGGGAAAAATAAAAGAAGTCACAGTATATGACTTATTATAAAAAAACTGCTAAGAAACTTCAGTGATAGATTCAATTGTAAAATTATCTATTTGTCCTCTTTATTAGTATGACATAAACTTGTCAACAACAACAGTATGACCTGCTATCAATATGACATGAACACTTCATTTATCAATATGACATATATATACTTATTAATAATAACATTGTGACTTGTCAAAATGACATATATTCTTTTCAATGGTAGTATGGTGACTTGTCAATACAGGCAAACATGTAATTTCACTATTTGAATCTATATCACTAGGTTCTAGGCAAACCGCAAAACATGTAATTTCACTATTCGAATATATATCGCTAGGTTATAAGAAGTTTTTAGATAGTGAATTATATACGAGAAGTTTTTTTTAATATTTTTTGTTTTCTGTGACCATACTGCGATATTCTCAAAAAATTTAACCTGATTAGATCTGTAATAGATTTCATTTAATTTTTGTAATCTCAATAATGATGTTAAAATTTTAAGTAGACAGATTATTTTTTATAATGTTTTTGTAAAAGTCAACAAAAAATCTG
This sequence comes from Acacia pycnantha, assembly GCA_025563575.1. Classification (NCBI taxonomy): domain Eukaryota; kingdom Viridiplantae; phylum Streptophyta; class Magnoliopsida; order Fabales; family Fabaceae; genus Acacia; species Acacia pycnantha. Next base: position 704,972 of record JAMWYP010000013.1, read on the forward strand.
GCCAGCAAAATTTGAATTTGAAATGATAAAATAAAATATTAAAATTGAGATAATCTAAAATAAAATAAATTAATAAATCCAAAAATCTGAAATTTGTTGCTAGTATAAATTAATTTATTTGCTTCTTTCATATTATCATCATACTAATTTCTAATCATTAATAATTACGCCCTCCATTTATAAGCAACTTTCTCTATTTTGATGTTGATACTTTTTGTAAGTAATTCTTTTTTTCCCTTGTGGGGCTATTCTTTTTTATAAACAATTTTTTCTCTGTGTCTAAAAATTTTATCTATTTTTTTCTTTTCAACCCTATTAAATACGTATCTTTATATTAATTATCCAGGTAAAGGAGCAAAATACACATGTGCTTTATGTAACGTCATCCATTTTACTTAATATAATCACTGATTTAAGGGTTGATCAACAACTGAGTAATGCGTTATCACTTGCTAAAATATACAAAACAAATTAGAGTATGCAAAATGAGCCCTAACGTGGCAATATACAAACATCCAACATAAACCAAAAAGACAGAAACACTAATTTTAGCAAAATAGCCTAAGCTTCTGAGGTCTTCCTTGATGGACCCGCATTGGAACTATCACCTGAAAAATGTGGTAACCATCAATCCAACTTATTACGAATACTAATATGTGCTAATGAGGTGCCAAGTGTAACAATTTATATAACAAAGTATTAAAAGTATAATTTACTAATATACACAATACAAAATTTCATATCATGAATTATGTGTCATAAATTTTGTATCACAATTTTCATTAACACAATTCCCAAAATGCCTCCCACCAATCCAACCGAACCGCCTTATTTCCTTCGACTAGACCCATAGGCTAAGTTACATCCATATTATTGGTTACTCAAAAGCTCACTGGTCATTGATGAGGACCGACCAAAATCCTCAGAGCACATGTCTCAGACCATCGGTCTTTTCTCCTCATTGAATTAGTGGGGTGTCGTAAGCCCTCATTGAACTAGTGGGTCAGTCCCTCATTGAACAGGTGAGACAAATAGAAAGCCAACCATCGTGCACCAATGGATGCCTCACCATGTGGTGGAATAAACTACTCAATTTCTTCTCAATTCAACTCTTTTCATAATTATCACAATTCTCAATCATATATAAAAATATGTATATATTTCACAATTCAAATCATAAGGTTTCACAAGGAAATTTCTATTAAAATATTCATAATCATTTTCACAAAATACTCACAACAACATATCAATATGCATAACAAGTGGAAAGTGGTTACCTCTCGTCGAAGCTAACTATTATCACACTGCTCCTAATCCAAGAGCTCAAACACACGCCAAAAATCAATCTACCACAACCAATTACTAATCATTAATAATTCTTCTAAAACTCTATATAATAAAAATTATAACTTATAACTTCATAAAATTTAAAAAAATATACAAATTATCAGTGACACCATTGTAACTAATAATTATTATTAATAATACCCCCTTTTACTAATAATAATAACAATATTTATTTTGTTGTTATTATTATTATTATTATTATTATTTTACTAATTAATTATTTATTCCTCATTTAATAATGACAATATCTATTTATTATTAATTATTTATTCTATTTTATTACCTATTCCTTTTCCTAATAATAATAACATTTATTTGCTTTATCATTATTATTATTTTCATACAATTAATTTAAACTCTCACAGGCTATCCTAACTCTTTAAATTAGGAATTTAATAAATGCTCACACCACGTAAAATATGCTTCAGTGTGTGTGTATATATATATATATATATATATATTATAGGTGAAATCATATAGGGATTTAGCTAGATTAAATCCTATTATATAGGAGTTTATAATTACTAACAACATAATATATTTTATTGTGATATATATATATACACATACATACTACAGTTTTGGGCTCCACATCATACATACAAAATGAAAGTATATTTATATACAAAACCCACAAAAGTTATTTTGAAATGTATTAGCCGTGCATATTAAAAATATAACTAGCAACTGGTATATTAATTTGCAGACAAAGTATGAGTTTGCCAACGTGTATTTTAAGAAATACCAAAAGCTATCTTAAATGTGATCTTCACATATAATAAAGTATAAATACATTTGGGTTTAGGCCAACAAAGGCTTCATCAGTTGGTGAGAACTAAATCCAAATAGTAGGTTCAAATCTTTGCAGTCAAATATGGGTTTAGAAAACGTCCTTCTCATAAAACATATAAGCCCAATGTATTTAGAGGAAACAATCGAAACATCCTAATAACTAGGAGCAGAAAATAACATGAATTGTAGAAGAAGAAAAACAAACTGAATCATATATCCAATCCAAACTAAAATCAAGAGTTCGAATACGAAATAGAGCAGCAGTAACATTATATATGTATATCACGTGTGTATGTGTGTGTCAGTGTGTGTGTGTGTGTATCAGCAAAAACAAAGCAACGCTTCCTTTCTTTTATCCTCACATGAACAGTAAAAAAATATCATTACTAAACACATACGTAGAACAATATAATCACACCATGCATGGTCACAATATAAATAGAACCAGTTTTCGTTTTATACATGTACAAGAAAAACTCCTGAGTTTTAATGCTATATCTTATAGATATACTAACAACCCAACACAATGAAGCTTTTCTCCATTTGCATCGATATCACTATACACACACATTTATACTTAGCAACAACCCCTGTTTTAATATTCATTGAGCAGGGGATTCATGTACTAATTCATACGTTTCCCAACGCATAGACAGAAGTAAACTTAGGTTGGAAAAATCATAGAAATATAGACGAAGAAGAGCTAAAATATACCTCTGTTTTTGGTTGGATGAAGCAGAGTATACCCACTCACAATTCCAATGCTCACTCTCCCTCGTGCTCTCTCCTTCTCCTTCTCCTTCTCCTTCTCGGTTTCACTCTGCGCTTCTGTTTATTTTTTTCCCTCTCTCACACACTGTTCTGTCCAAACGGTTGCAATGAGGGAGTTTATAGCCGCTGATACGTTAAGAGGTGCTGGGATCGATGAGATCTCTGCTACGCCGAAAGTGAGGTTCAAACGTTGTGGAAGCATGGTCATTTGCGTGAACGGCGTTTTGTCTCTTTTCCTTTCCTCTTCCGTTGCCTTTTGAGCTTTGGCGCATAAATCAGAGAAAGTTGTTTCACAGATATATTCATGCGGTTGCGTGTGTACAGTAGGTTGGAGAATAGATGAATTGGCTTTTATGTTTTGGGTTGAGTATTGTGTTTCCTGGTCACATGTTGGAGCTGGAGGGATTTAGTGAATAATAGAGGATGGTTTGGTTTGGGCCAAGAGTTGGAAATAATGGGTTTGTGTATATATATTAAAACTAATGGGTTGAGTTGGAGAGAAGCCCATTAAAATTATCCCACTTGACCCTACAAGTCTCTTATTTATAATTTAGGGTCATTACTCATTTAATTGTAATTATGAGAAATAAATTATAACTTTAATCCTTATTTCCATTTAAGGATTTTTCTTTCTCAATTAATTCCTCTAGGCCATAAAATATTAATTCCATAATTTTTAGGCATAAATTACTCCTTACTTGAATTTACTCTTTTTCCCAAAATAAACTAATTAAGGAAAAATAACCCTAAATTTCCAATAATTAACCTCATAATTATTTTAAACCAAAATTACATGATTAATTCCCATAAAATATCTAAATTTCAAATCCCAAAATTTGGGATGTTACACTTTACCTTCGGGAGCACCCAACACCATATATTTTTTTTGGGAGCAGAAATACACATAAACTTTTTAAAGTTGAGCAAATATACCATCACAGTTAACTTTTCTTAACCGTCGTTAAGTGCCTTACAAAAATATCAAAATGCCCCCCCCACACCATCTCCCTCCCAACCTTCATCCTCTGCAACTCCCTCTTTTCTATCGAAGAACAAGAACAGTGACCTCCTTGTATAATCCTCGATCAAAAAATATACCACCGGCTGTGCAAAAATCTCCCAACCTGACGACAATGGCAACCCCCTCCGGACTCCAATCATCTAACAATAAAAAAAAGAGCAATTAAATTCGGAACAATAAACTTTACTGCACACTGTAATAGCAAATCGAAATGAACAAAGCACGATATCCCAACTTCAAGTTCAAGCTTCATCTTTAGAATTTGGAAGGAATTTAGATGTACTCAGAAGTGACTTTACTCATTACATGAATATTTAATAATAGTTCAAATTCCGAATATATGCCCAACTGGATATTGCTAGTGAAATATCACAGCAAGTGCAAGGTGATCAACTCAACGGATCTCATTTCAATTGCAGATGCCAAGTGAATTACAACATCTTAGAATTTTCAAATTAAAAAAACACACGGAAACGAATAATGTGAACATAAATTGTCCAATCAATCAATAAGTGAGAAAGAATTGACAATCGACACAGTCAAATTTGAAGAAACTCAAATCTGGCAACAAAAATATCGAAGCAGTCCAAGAGCTTACCTTGACAGCAGGATAAGAAACGAGCTGCAGAGGTCCAACGACGAGGAAAAACAAGCGCATAGCCTCCTTGTAGCACCTGAACATTTCCAAGAATGACAATCTCACTTTGGGTTGAATCTCGTACTTGTCCAAGCCGCCAAAATGCTTAACCTCCAAGAAAATCATAGGGAGAGGGACAACTGAGAATATGAGGAAGAGGAAAAGAATGTTATGGCAATAAAGGAAGTAATCGTACTTCGTAGCGGAGTAATTGAACCAAAGAGTCTTAGCGAAGGTGGGATTGCGGCTGAGAGCAGCTTGAGCCTCAGGCAGAGAGTGGTAAGGCAACATTGGAGAAGAGGAAGAAGAAGATTGTTGTGGGAACCCTAGGAATGCCGGCCGATGAAGAACGGTGGGTGAGGTAGCTCTGCCAAAGGATGAAGAGAGCAAGGAAACAGAGTGGAGAAAGGCGTGGGGCCTAGCTAAAAAGTAACGGCAGTTAGAAAATTTTAACGACGTGTCTATATTTGCCTCACTTTTGAAAGTTCATGTGTATTTTTGCTCCTAAAAAAACATATGGTGCTGGGCACTCATGAGGGTAAAGCACATGTGTATTTTTGCTCCTTTACCCTAATTATCCCCACTATCCACTAATTCTATTTTATTTAATCATTTATTAGACACTCTCCCGCATATTTTATACTCATACTCTATGATATTTGATACTCATTCTGTGGCTTGTGCTCTTTTTATAAATATGAGCATATTTGAATTAAACATGACATTTTGAAATGTTTTTGTTCTTAACTAATATTAACGGTTAGTTCATATTGTGCAATGAAAATAGAAGTTGTTTATAAAAGGGAATACTAATTAATTGATATTAAAAAACCAAAGATATTCCTTTTTTATAAATATGAGCATATTTGAATTAAACATGACATTTTGAAACGTTTTTGTTTTTAACTAATATTAACTGTTAGTTCATATTGTGCAATGAAAATAAAAGTTGTTTATAAAAGGGAATACTAATTAATTGATATTAAAAAACAAAAGATATTCCTTTTTTATAAATATGAGCATATTTGAATTAAACATGACATTTTGAAACGTTTTTGTTTTTAACTAATATTAACTGTTAGTTCATATTGTGCAATGAAAATAAAAGTTGTTTATAAAGGAGAATACTAATTAATTGATATTAAAAAAACAAAAGATATTCCTTTTTTTTCCTGTTTTGTCTTGACTAATCTGAATCCGACTTGCGTCGTGCAACTAGCTATGGTGGGAGAGTCTCCCAATGAGAATTTTTGACATTCACAAGGCTTGAACTCAATACCTTACTTGGATGACATAAGCCACTTACTACTTGTCAATAAAGATATTCCTTTAATATTTCCTTAATCCCCAACATGCAGGAGTGACAGACCAATGGGCCATCTAGGATCAGCAATATGTGATGTGATTTTTAATCTGATCTGGCCCGGGCCCAAAAAAAGTTATTGGCGCCTACAAACTTTTTATTTTTTCGCGGGAGCAAAAGATCGGCGTGTCTGTTCCGATCTGTTTTTAGGGTTTTGATCTTAAACCAGTATAAATGGAACCCATACATAGGGTTTTTGCTCAGAGACGTGGTAGCCCTGTCTGAGCTGCAAAGCATAGCCGCCAAGTGCTAGACACAAATTCGTTTTCCCGTTCTCTTTATCCCTTAGCGCTCTGGCATCTGTTTCTCTCCCGCTTTCTTTAACTCATTTGTTCCAATTGTCTAAAGAGTCATGGCTGCTGCGGTGGCAATTCCTCCTGAAGCGACCACGAGTATAGACCCGACGCAGATCGAGGTGAAGCTCTTTAACAAGTGGACCTTCGATGACGTTCAGGTATTTTTCTTGACGTTTTTCTTTTCCAATTTTCGTTTTAGTTTTCTGCACACAATCGTCTACATTGTTCTTCTCAAGGTCCCCTGCTTTTGTTCCGCTGCACTGTCAAACTTCCCTGCTATCTTTTTAAAGAACTCCCGTCTAATTTGTTTCAATGCTTTGTAATGCCTCTCCGCATTGGCTTAATGCATCTAGTTTTGCACTTACTATTAGTTGGAACAAGCAGACGGAACAGCATTTCAAATCTTTAATGGAATAAGATTGTTTTTTTTTTAAATATTCATGGATATTCCGAAGTGTTAATTATCTTTTTCATTATAATTGACCAAACTATGATAATGTTATACTCTGATCTAGTTCTTGCTTTGTTGGTAGGCGTAAAAGGTAGTAACTAGTAAGCAATTGGTATGTTGATATGATTAAAACCTGTCTAAGAATGTCACACGGTTGCCATACATTTATGTTTTCTGTTAAGCTTTGTTGTGGAAGCTTCTTATTGGGTATTTCATTTAACTACTAATTTTTATTTATAGGTCAATGATATCTCTTTGGCTGATTATATTGGAGTGGCCCCATCCAAGCATGCAACATATGTTCCCCACACTGCTGGTAGGTACTCAGTCAAGCGATTCAGGAAAGCACAGTGTCCAATCATTGAGAGGCTTACTAATTCGCTCATGATGCATGGTAGAAACAATGGGAAGAAACTAATGGCAGTGAGGATTATTAAACATGCCATGGAAATTATCCACCTTCTAACCGATCTGAATCCTATTCAAGTTATTGTTGATGCTGTGATTAACAGGTATTTGAGCATGTTGGTGAACGATCTTCTTTTGGCTTAATATTAACTCATGATCATATCTTCAACACTTTATGATATTTCATCCTTTATATAAAAAATGATGTGAGTTATTTGCTTGTACTTCTCTTAGTATGATTGCTGCCAGATGGATGCCATCTTGTGTTGCATCTGTGTCATACGCCATAAGTTGATTGACTATCTTGCTTTTAAACTGTATTTTGGTTAATTTTGAAGGATTAAGCAATGACACTTTGTGCTGTATTTTTTATATTCATTTATATTAGTCTATTAATGTTGGAGGATGGGATGATGATTACTTTTTTCCCTATTGGTTTGATCGCCTGGATGATGGCATTATTGTATTATTAGCTCTATCTGATCATTCTTCGTGGGAGCTTTAATAGAATATTCTTTTAATTCGGCAGTTAATATATGCAATCTGAAAACAATTTTTTTTTTTTTTTTGGAAGTTACCTTTAGTCACATTTTTTTGACTGTTGGAGAATGGAATGATGATTATTTGTTTCCCTATTGGTTTGATTGCCTGGATGATGGCATCTTTGTATTAGCTCTATCTGATCATTCTCCATATGTGCTTTGATATTTGGTATAAATTGGTTGTTTTAGACTAGAGGATGTAATTAAATATTTGTAGTTTGATACTTTGATATAAAATCTCTTCACAAGGTGATGCTATGGCACAAGCTTTGTTAAGCATTGATGTATTTCATGATTCAAGTTTTTGATGTTGTAATCGATGAGTGATTGCTATTTATGCCTTTTTCCCCTAAGGAGTTTGTTTTTCCTGTATATATTTGTGTTGATTATCAACTACATTTAAATTTTGTAATATTGTGCACTACTTTTTGTGACCTCTGATACAATAATACGTGCCACGTTTAGCACTACAAGTGTGATCATGTTATTAATAAGTTTGACTTATACTTTTGTGGCAGACCTGGAGAATGAAATGATGATCAATTGTTTCCCTATTGGTTTGATTGCCTGGATGATGGCATCTCTTTATTAGCTCTATCTGATCACTCTCCATATGTGCTTTGATATTTGGTCTTGTTTTTGACACCAGGATGTATTTAAATATCTGCAGTTTGATATAAAATCTCTTCACAAGGTGATGCTATGACACGAGCTTTGTTAAGCATTGATGTATTTCATGATTCAAGTTTTTGATGTTGTAATTGATGAGTGATTGTTATCTTATGCCTTTTTTCCCTAATGAGTTTGTTTTCCTGTTTATATATTTGTGGTTATTATCAACTACATCTAAATTTTGTAATACTGTGCGCCACTTTTTGTGACCTCTGATACAATAATACGTGCCACGTTTAGCACTACAAGTGTGATCATGTTATTAATAAGTTTGACTTATACTTTTGTGGCAGACCTGGAGAATGAAATGATGATCAATTGTTTCCCTATTGGTTTGATTGCCTGGATGATGGCACTTTTGTATTAGCTCTATCTGATCATTCTCCTCGCTTGCTTTTATATTTTTTCCTACATATGTTCAAATATAAGCTATTTGGAAAATTTGAATTCTTGTGTGGTGGATAATGGAGTATGTGAATTAGTTGAAAAAATGTTTCGATGTCCTTAAAGTGGCTAATGTTTTAATGCTTTAAAGATGATAATGTTATAGCGGAAAAGGATTGGTATTCTTTAAGCCACAATTTTGTTATTAAGACCTATGTGTAACTTGGGGAATGGAAATGATGATTAATTGTTTCCCTATTGGTTTGATTGCCTGGATGATGGCATTTTTGGTATTAGCTCTATCTGATCATTCCCCTTGTTAACACCAATGCATTTTTTCTGTTCTACTGTTGGCATTCTTAGACCTTAGACTTGCAATTTGGGACCAGTAAGCTTCGTTGTTGGCCTGTTGATGGATTATGTGACAATAGTGTGAATTTGTATGGCAAATTATGTGCAGGTTACTACTACTATTATGTAGAGCATAAATATAGATCTAGACATGATATTTTCCTAGTAGCGTTACACTGATTGTGCAGCTCTACACCCGGATTTTTTTGTAACTTGATTATGTTTTCCATCTTTGGTTAGTGGTCCTCGTGAAGATGCAACTCGAATTGGATCTGCTGGTGTTGTGAGGAGACAGGCTGTGGATATCTCACCTCTTCGCCGTGTTAACCAGGCTATCTATCTTCTAACTACTGGTGCCCGCGAATCTGCATTCAGAAATATAAAGACCATTGCTGAATGCTTGGCTGATGAACTTATCAATGCAGCAAAGGGGTCATCCAACAGTTATGCAATCAAGAAAAAAGACGAGATTGAAAGAGTTGCCAAGGCAAATCGTTAAGCAGCCCGCAGAATTAGTCTTCTTGGTAATGACCCGTGAGATTTTGTTATGGGCTTCGACACGCTTCATCTATTGATATGGGTTAATGTAACGTTTTTTCTGTTTATTTTCTTGGAGGGTTCTTCTCTATGTTATCAACTATATATTTTATCGTATAAAAAAAAACTATATATTTTATTGTGATGTGAAATTAAGTCTTGGAGCCTCTAGTATCGACCTTCAGCCTGCACCACTTACGTGCCAGAATGATTTTTCTTGTTCCCTAGTCATTGAGCATTATTCTATTTTTAATACTACCTCTTATTACAAACTCCTGCATGCGGTGGAAGGAAGATGAAATATGTATTCGTCAACCCAAGTGATAGGGCAAAACTTTAAAGCCTAAAAACTCCGTAAGTGCACGGGCCGTATCAAGTAATAAAGTGATAATAAAATTATCGTTCCTACGAGGACTTAGTATCACAAACTTCAGTTAGGCATTAATTTCACAATTTCGTTTAAGTTGAGAAAACTAGATTGAATTTAATTAAAAGAAAAGAAAATCAAAATAACAAACTACTAAAATAATCGAACGAGCAACCTAGAGTCACTAATCCCTTGTTTGTTATTAGATTTTATCCCCACTAAACTAATTTTGACTTAATTTAATCGGTTAATCTAGAGTATTAATGTCTATAGATGCCTTCCCATTCATCTATATACTTATCTTAATTAATTATGTAATGCCTCACACAACTAAATAAGACGTTTTCTAGAACGGGCTCACTCTAATTTGATTATCCAGAGCTTCTAGGTATATGCCTATCCTAGACGCAAATTAAATCAAAACCTAATTCTACATTAAATTTAAATCTAATTCCACATTATTTACTCTCATGGTCAATTTAGATCCCTCTTCCAAGTTCAACCCTAAATCCCCAGAACATGCTTACTAGTGGCCAATTAATAAGCAATAGCAATAAGCACAAGAATAAATAAACTGACATAAAATTAATCAAAAATAATCCTTGGGAATAATAACTAGAACCCAAACAAGTTCATAGGTTCTCTAGGTTGAAAAGAAATTAGCCACACATGGCTAAAACCAAATCCATAACAAACACATAAAAATTCAGGTTTAAAGAATAAAAGGAGTTAGGAAAGAAAGCTTCTCCGTCGCCTCCACAGTCCTCTCGTCCTTCCGTGGAGTTGGTGCAGATAACCAAAATCCCGCTACTCTTCTTGCTCCTCCCTATGCCTTGGACGCTGCTTCTTGAATTCTCGGCTTGCGTCGTGGCTCTTTCTCTGATGCTTTCTCGTTCTGATCGCCTCCGAATGTGTGTCCTCTGTGCTTCTTTTATATTGAAATTCGGCTCTGTGCGTCTCTCCTCTAATATATATCTTTTCGAATAGATAGGGCCGTATAAAGGATATATAATATCCTTTTTTCGTTTCTTGCTCGCGTGATCTGCTTCTTTTGTGCTGTTCGTGATTTCCTCTTTTCTAATATATTGCTCCGTTTCTTGCCTTTCTTTGCGTCTCTTTATTCGTCAATTGATATAATATAATAATATATTATATTAATTATCTTTTTTTCAATTTAACATAATATAATATAATAATATATTTGTTCTGGCGTAGAACCAGAACCCTAGCCCTGATGGGGCTAGGATGTTGATGTTGATTGGGACTTGACCTAGGAGCGATTCCTAGGGCCTACGTACCCTGAAGAGGGATCAAAGTCCACGTAGTTCGAGGATTAGATGAGGCGTTTAGCCAAAGGGGGTGGTCGTATGCTCTGTGACGGCTGTATGTGAATAGCCGGAGCGTAGACCGTGTAGAAGATGAAGATGATGTACCTTTAGGGTTAACCCGCTATATATAGAGGCTACCTTAGGTTTAGGGTTTGAACTGTGGGCTTCTATGCCTCAAAGCCCAAGTGATGTGGCGTCATATCGTGCCATGTGGATTGCCCTTGTTGGGCCATACGGCGAGAATATGGGCCTTATATAAATCCGTAACAGTTGCCCCCCAGCCCGGTAGTTCAAGGTTTTGGACTGCGGGGGTGTATGATGTCCTGGATAAGTCATCCGAGGTGTTGCCCATCTCCTGACGTCTACGTCGGGCTAGGACTTGTTGAGCCCATTTCCCTGTGTACGTGGTAACGTTGCAAGGTCTGATGAGTCGGGGTGACATCCTGCGTCTCGTGAAGTGCCATGTTGGCGTCCTATGGCTTGAGGACTCGTGGTGAATACCGATGTCCAAAAAGGGCGATCGAGGTGATAACCTCCGGCCCTAAGAGTGCCGCGGTAAGAACCGACGACCTAAGGGTCCGAGGTGGTAACCTCCGCCCTAGGAATGCCGTGGTGCCGCTTCCGGTTGGCTCGAGGGTGGCGGGCGCCCGTGGACGAGGCGGCCCTTCAAGCTAGAAGTTCTTTTCTTTTATTCTTCCTTTTCCTTTTGTTTCGGCGTAGGATGCCGGTTTGTGTGTACTTTTGAACAATTAACCTTATGAATGAAAATTCAAGTAATTGGTCCATTGTGTACTTTTAACTTTATGCATAAACGGCACATAGTCAAGTTCTAGACCGGGCCAGGGTCTTTAAATAATTAGAGTCCGCTTAGTACTCTTTCGGTGTCGAAACCAGTGCATGAGTAGGGTGTCTAAATATACCACGCTACGAGGTTCGGAGTCGTTATCGGGATTTTAACCGGGGTAAGGGCAAATTGTCACATGCTCATCCGTGGTCGTCGTCGGACACACTTTGACCAAGTGGACCCGATCGGGGTCCAGATGACTATTCGCCTTCTTACTTAGGTGTCAATTTCGATGCATCAAAATATATACCGGTGCATGGGCCTTGTGTCGGCACGGCGTATGGACCTCGGTGTTGGTCCGCTTATTCGGCGAATCATTTAAGCACTCTTAGAATTGAACATTCGGTTAATAAACCCTTTATTAATTCTAGAGATGATTAGCTTTGTAAAGCTGACAATTCGGACATGAGGTGTCCGTTGCGGCATTTCGGCTACGACTAGGCCTAGCTATAATAGATCCTTAGCTTGTCGTCGTTCCTTGTCCTCTTGATTTGTTCCCTAGCCAGGTTTTCTAGAACGTAGGCTCCTCTGTTGAGTTTTTCCTTAATCCGGTAGGGCCGTCCCAATTTGCGGCCAATTTGCCATCTCTCGGCTTTTTGTTACCGACGGCCCTTCGTAGGACTAGGTCTCCCCAGTCGAATACCCTGGGCCTGACCTTTCTGTTGTGTTTGGCCGTAATGAGTTGTTTGGCCGCCATGTCTAGGCCGTGTGCCGTGGTTCATCTTTGCTTCCGTCAAGACTTTACGCCGAGCCCGAGTTTTAACGGGATCGGTGTAGCCGGTCGGCGTTCTTCTTTTTGGAGGTGGATTCCATCCATTTAATACGGCACCTTGCGCCCGGTGATGGGAGGGTACCAATAGCTCAAAGGAAACACAGGTGATATGTGGATTCGAAGAAATATGTAATGAACAATAACATATAAAGAAAAAGGTACATTGCCTCCACGAATAAGATCTTGTACCTCACGATTTATGCAGACTTTAGCATTGACGATGACGGTTGTCATCTCGAAACAATCCCAGTTGATGCACGTATTAAGTGTAACCGAGGTCCGTTCTGGGTGTCGTGACCCGGAATTTGTTTCTCCATTTGTGGGTGTCGTAACCCTTAACTCGTTTGTCCATTATGGGTGTCGTAACCTCGACTCGTTTATCCGTTCGTTGCCCCTGCACCGGTAGTTCAGTCTTTGAGTGCGGGATGTGTTGATTTACCAACCGGATCGATTGTTCGTGATTGTCGGGATTGCTTGCGTGCCGACCCGAGATTCCGGTTTTAACTTAACACCAAGATTCTCGGGTTTACATACTCTAACACCGAGATTCCAGTTGAGATACTCGAACACCGAGATTCCGGTTTATTATTTCTGATTCATACATGTAAATAGACTTGGTGGGATTGCTGGTGCAACACTGAGCCCGAGTTTTAACCAGATTCGGTTTAACCGGGGTCCGTCTTCAGAACTTTGGCGGAGCCAGGATTTTAACCAGATTCGGTGTAACCGGGGTATGCCTTCAAATTTACTCGGAGCCGGGATTTTAACCAGATTCGGTGTAACCGGGATCCGTTTTCAAAACTTTGGCGAGCCGGATTTTAACCGATTCGTGTAACCGGTATGCCTTCAAATTTACTCTGAGCCGGGATTTTAACCGATTCGATGTAACCGGATCCGTTTTCAAAACTTTGGCAGAGCTAGGGGTCCTAACCAGATTTGGTGTAACCGGGTATGCCTTCAAATTTACTCGAGCCGGATTTTAACCAGATTCTGTAACCGGGTATGCCTTCAAATTTACTCGAGGCGGGATTTTAACCAGATTCGGTGTAACCGGGTCCATTTTCAAAACTTTGGCGAGCCGGGTCCTAACCAGATTTGGTGTAACCTGGTACGCCAAGGAGGGAGGATGAGAATCCTACTCAAATTTGAGTTCCAAAGGAGAAAAGATGACTCACATCTGGGTTCCCCGAAGAGAGGATGAGAATCCCGCTCAAATCGGGTTTCCAAGAAGAAAGGATGAGAATCCTATCAAATTTGGATTCCAAAAGAGAAAAGATGACTCACATCTGGGTTCCCGTAAGAGAGGATGAGAATCCTGCTCAATCTGGGTTCCCAAGAAGAGAGGATGAGAATCCTACTCAAATTTGGGTTCCAAAGGAGAATAGATGACTCACATCTGGGTTCCCCAGAAGAGAGGATGAGAATCCTGCTCAAATCTGGGTTCCAAAGGAGAAAAGATGACTCACATCCGGGTTCCCTGAAGAGAGGATGAGAATCTGCTCAAATCGGGTTCCCAAGAAGAGAGGATGAGAATCCTACTCAAAAATCCGGGTTCCCAAGGAGGGAGGATGAGAATCCTGCCTACTATCTTCTCATCATGTGAATTCATGAAGAAACATAAAAAGATAGGGCATCTAAATTTATACCGAATTGAAAAGTCTCGGGTTCCCGTGAGGGAGGATGACGATCCTTGAGGAGGGAGGATGAGAGTCCTACCTACTATCTTCTCATCATGTGAATTCATGAAGAAACAAAAAGAAAACCCATGGTTGAGATGCAGGGATGAGAATCCACTGGGTTCCCAAGGAGAGAGGATGAGAATCCTTGAGGAGAGAGGATGAGAATCCTTCATTACACATTGCTCAATTTCCCAACTTATCCAATGAGAAGAGAGAGGATGACGATCCTTGAGGGGAGAGGATGAGAATCTTTCATTCCACATTGCTCAATTTCCCAACTTATCCAATGAGAGGAAAGAGGATGACGATCATTGAGGAGAGAGGATGACGATCATTGAGGAGAGAGGATGACGATCCTTGAGGAGAGAGGATGAGAATCCTTGAGGAGAGAGGATGAGAATCCTTTATTCCACATTGCTCAATTTCCCGACTTATCCAATGAGAGGAGAGAGGATGACGATCCTTGAGGAGAGAGGATGAGAATCCTTCATTCCACATTGCTCAATTTACCAACTTATCCAATGAGAGGAGAGAGGATGACGATCCTTAAGGAGAGAGGATGAGACTCCTTCATTCCACATTGCTCAATTGCCAACTTATCCAATGAGAGGAGAGAGGATGACGATCCTTGAGAAGAGAGGATGAGACTCCTTCATTCCACATTGCTCAATTTGCCAACTTATCCAATGAGAGGAGAGAGGATGACGATCCTTGAGGAGAGAGGATGAGACTCCTTCATTCCACATTGCTCAATTGCACAGCTTATCTGATACACACCCTATCCAATGAGAGGAGAGAGGATGACGATCCTTGAGGAGAGAGGATGAGAATCCTTCATTCCACATTGCTCAATTTACCAACTTATCCAATGAGAGGAGAGAGGATGACGATCCTTAAGGAGAGAGGATGAGACTCCTTCATTCCACATTGCTCAATTGCCAACTTATCCAATGAGAGGAGAGAGGATGACGATCCTTGAGGAGAGAGGATGAGACTCCTTCATTCCACATTGCTCAATTGCCAACTTATCCAATGAGAGGAGAGAGGATGACGATCCTCGAGGAGAGAGGATGAGAATCCTTCATTCCACATTGCTCAATTTGCCAACTTATCCAATGAGAGAGAGAGGATGACGATCCTTGAGGAGAGAGGATGAGACTCCTTCATTCCACATTGCTCAATTGCCAACTTATCCAATGAGAGGAGAGAGGATGACGATCCTTGAGGAGAGACGACGAGACTCCTTCATTCCACATTGCTCAATTGCCAACTTATCCAATGAGAGAGAGGATGACGATCCTCGAGGGAGAGAGGATGAGACTCCTTCATTCCACATTGCTCAATTGCCAACTTATCCAATGAGAGGAGAGAGGATGACGATCCTTGAGGAGAGAGGATGAGACTCCTTCATTCCACATTGCTCAATTGCGCAGCTTATCTGATACACACCCTCTCTTAAAAGAATTCCCAAAGAGAGATCCTGTAATCCTTCCAACTATCTTCTCGTCATGTAGAGACATGGAGAGTTAAAAGAAAACCCATGTGAAGAAGCTCAAAACCAAAGTCGTTGCTCAAACAACAATTGTTTCTCTGAATCCCTTCGCAGGCTGCTACGATTCTTGATTTTGTTGCTGTGGATTTTCGTGAACCGCCGTGCAAAGGCATCTCGATCGTCGCTTCGGTATTGACCATCGTTGGTCGTAGGAATCGAAATTTACGGTCCCCACAGACGGCGCCACTGCTCGCGTAGAACTGTAACCCTAGCCCCGATGGGGCTAGGATGTTGATGTTGATTGGGACTTGACCTAGGAGCGATTCCTAGGGCCTACGTACTCAAGAGGATCAAAGTCCACGTAGTTCGAGGATTAGATGAGGCGTTTAGCCAAAGGGGTGGTCGTATGCTCTGTGGCGGCATGTATGTGAATAGCCGGAGCGTAGACCGTGTAAGATGAAGATGATGTACTTTAGGGTTAACCCGCTATATATAGAGGCTACCTTAGGTTTAGGGTTTGAACTGTGGGCTTCTATGCCTCAAAGCCCAAGTGATGTGGCGTCATATCTGTGCCATGTGGATTGCCCCTTGTTGGGCCATACAGCAGAATATGGGCCTTATATAAATCCGTAACAATATTATATTATATCCTTTTCAATTTAATTTGTTCCCTCCTTATATCACATAATATCTCCTACACAATAAAATAAGATATCAATAGATTTTCTGTTATAATATTCTTTTATCCTATATTTAATTAAATGATAGAAAAATATATAAAAGATATTTAAATAAGTATAATATTAATAAATTCAGTCCAATATATTTCAGAATCTATACTTATTTAATTATAAAATATCTACTTATCACCAAGTAAAAGCATATTGGAAAAATACAAGTTTTACTCCTCTTTTAAATGCACACTGATCAGGGATTGGTTTAGACCTTAAATGTGGGACTTTAATTCAATATTTGATCCTTTTTATAGGAGATAAAAATTTGAGTAGTCTTGTTCTTTTTTATAAAAGTCCAATGTAATAATATTTAATATTATTTTTTCACTTGTACTTCTTATTAATCATATATATTGTATTAATTAAACGGTTGATGATAATTATATTTATTCTATTTCTCTTTCTTATTTCTTCTAATTAAGTGCATGCTTAAAAAAAGAAGTTTATTGATGATAATTATATTTATTCTATTTCTCTTTCTTATTTCTTCTAATTAAGTGCATGCTTAAAAAAAGAAGTTTATTTCAAGACATATTTATCATTTTAAATTAATTTTAACTATTTTTTTAAAATGTGTAATTGAATTATGGAACTCTCGTAAATAGGACCGGATGAAGTAGCAATCTAATTCAAATAGTTACCTACATTTGCTACACTAGGTTATTTCAAGATGATGTTATATTTATTAAAATTAATTAATTTATTTAATAGATAAGTATTATCTAGTGTGAGCATGAGAAATGATGTGTAATACTAGTATCTAAAAGAAAAAAATGTTTGTTGCTGGATGTACTTTTGAAAAAAAAAAATATTAACATTTTTACATCTTAACCCTTTTTAAAAATTTAAGACATACTTTCATACAAATAAATATATAATATAAAATTTATTAAGCATTTTACATTTATTCTTTTTATCGGCATTCATTTTATATTTATGAATGTAAGTTATTTTTAAGAGATGAGAATAAATTTATAAAAGTTAAGGTATATATTTGTCGGGAAAAACACTTCTCATGTTGTAGGAGAAGTGTATTCTCATATTACACACACATGAAATGGTGAGACCCATATATATATATGTGTGTGTGTGTGGGTCCCATAATTTCATGTGTGTAGAAATCTTTTCATTCTCATGCAACATGAGAAGTTTAAACCCCATATTTATTTTAGAAGTATTTGTGTTTCGGAAGTCTCAATATTATCCCTTTTAAGTTTTTTTTTTTCCCTCAACCCTCTCCTTATTTTCTCTCTGCCGGACTCACTGTAGCTTTATGGGGGAAAAAAAATCAAGCTCTCTCTTCCCCCGAATTCACATTGGGCACTTTTCTCTTAGGTGCTTCTTAGATAGGTGTTTTTCCCTCTAATTAGAGGGATTAGGCATTTATTTTTATTATTTTATTATTTTTTATATATTCTATTTATTGAGATTAGATTATATACTGCATCCTGAAATTTAAAATTTATTAATTTGAGATATTGGGTACAATTTTTTTTTCCAGGATCCAGCATATAATCTAATATAAATAAATAGAATATATAAAAAAATTTTAAAAAAAAATGCCTAATCCCTCTAATTAATTAGAGGGAAAAACACCTAATGTGAACCCCTCTCTCCCTATACCTCGACCCAGGATTGGCTCTCATCCTCTTTTTCATTTGAGTTGTTGGATTAAAATCTGAACGGTTTAGATTTAGTCTTCTATAAAAATATTATTTTTTAATATTTTTTAATAATTTAATATTAAAATAATATTTTTATAAAGATTAAATCTAAACTGTTCAAATTTTAATCCAACGGTTAAAATAAATAAGAGGATGGGAGCTAAATCCCTTGAAGAGGGGGAAGGGATAAAAAGTGTTAAGGTGGGAACGAGCTTATCGTTAAGTGCAGCAGTTTCATGATGCAAGTTTTACTTAAATAAAACAAAATGGTTAAATTTTACCAACGACATTGTTAAATTTTAATATGTTAGGGTAATATTGAAACTTGGAGGGTAATGTTGAGACTCTATGAATAATTTGGAAGTAAATTTACATCTTAATTCAATTTATAATCGTTAAGAAATTTTAAATTGGTATTATCTCTTTGGGACATGAGCAGGTAAAAATAATTGCTACAACATTACAGACTCAAGTTATATATTAGACTGAAACTATGGGATTTGCAACAATATATTTCTTTTTTTTTTTTTGTCAGAAATATCTTTTATCTTTTGTTAGAACGGCTAAGTTAAAATTATATTCAAAGCACCATTTAAAAATAGATCAATATGTAATACCCGACAAGATAGATCTTAATCAACACACACACAACAATAATGTCGTTTAAACGCAGTACTACCTCTCTGAATTTCCAGGTCCGTTGCTCCTCGAATCCCCCGGATTAGTGTGCCCAACCAACGAGGGACCCATCCAACTGTGGGATGGTAAGCTGAGATCCGAACATTTCCAGAAGTCCCGAACACAGTCAACCGCTTACAATTTCACATCCGAAGTCTGATTTTATAAATTTGTAACTGTCAGAGCTCAGAGCTGCCGGCTTAATTGGGAAGTTCCTTCACTTCCTTGCCAAGAGCCAGAATTATGAGACCCCATATGGTTACTGAGGTAAACATGGGATCCTAACCCTTAATCTTTAATTCTTGCATTCTTGGATCGTGAGCTCTTTCTTACGATATTTTCCAACTCCAATGAATTGTTGGGGGAAAACCCTAACTGCCTGTTTATTTTCCGCTGAAATGTGCGAAGGAGGAAAGAAATTTGCTTAATTATTATTTAACTACTAATTCTTGTTCGGGATTCGCAAGTTGCACTGACTGCTGTTGTTGGATGGATAGATAGCGATTGAATTCCTTCCCCTTTCATTTATTGTCTGATTAATTTCACTGTAATGGCATTCTTTACACAGGCAAGTGTGCCTACCAGGTTGAGTCAGTGGTGGGAAAACATCCCATTTCTCACTTCTACGGTGGTGTTTGTTTGCGGAATAATTTACTTTGTTTGTCTTTTGGTTGGATATGATTCCTTCGGCGAGGTATGTTTCTCGCCGTCTGATATTGTATCACGGGTCCAAGGTATGTCTTCCTGAACTAATATCCTTCACACCGTTTAATAGCATTTCTTAATCCATGCTAATGCATTCCGTTGTTCTTCTTACATGATACGGAAATTCATTCTTTTGTGCAAAATGTCAACATTCAAATTCTGAATTTTCCTTTACTTTGGGACTTTCCATTTATTTTGTTGACATATTTTTTGGATGCACTTCATGGATAACATTTTGACCCTTCATTTTGATAGAATTATATGGGAAATAATTTTAGATAAAGGATCTAGGCCCCTTAGATTGATATTCTATAGTTTTTTGTTTTGTTTTTTGGGATGATCTGTTGAGGTTTATATGATTTTCTTCTCTTCTCCTTTGTAATTGGCTATTTGCATTCATCTTATTTGACTCTCAGATTTTTCTTGGAATCAAAATTATGTTTTCTCTTGCAGTGTACAGGATTTATACCTCCATTCTTTTTCATGGTTCACTTCTTCATGTTCTCTTCAACATGATGGCTTTAGTTCCATTGGGCTCTGAGATGGAGAGGATCATGGGCTCAGTTCGCTTGCTATACGTGATTCTGTTGTTAGCAACTAGCAATGCTATATTTCATGTTCTCATAGCATTCCTGGCGGCACACAATCCTATTAATTCATATGAGTACTTAATGAATGAGTGTGCTGTAGGCTTCTCAGGAATTCTATTTTCAATGATTGTTATAGAGACAAGCTTGAGTGGAGCTCAATCTAGAAGGTCTGTTTGTGTTCAATTCTATGTTTCTAATTATAGTGCTGCTGCTCTATGATTGTTGAAAGAAACTTCAAACTGCTTGAGATGGTGGTTAATGATTTTTTTTAAGATTCTTGTAAGACAACACTCTAGATTAATTGAAGTATTTATATTGATTCCTGGAAACTTTGCTGATCAGTTGACAACTGATGGTGCAAGAACTTTCTTCACTTGTTTTATAATAAAGACGTGATTCTGTCTTCTATTTGTTTTATGCTATTTACGGTGGATTTATGTGGTTTTACTTATCTAATAACTTTTACTATTCATTCTGCAGTGTCTTTGGACTCTTTAATGTACCGGCAAAGTGGTGAGTGCAAGTTTATATGATCCCCCCCCCCCAAAAAAAAAAAAAAATTCTTTGTAATATGCTTTTAAATCATCACTGAATTTGTCATTTTTTTAGGTATGCATTCATTTTGTTGGTAGTGTTCCAGCTTCTCATGTCAAATGTCTCTCTGCTTGGGCACCTTTGTGGCATTTTATCTGGGTTTGCTTGTCAGTTTTTGCTCTTTTTTCTTATGTTTTCTTGGCAATGATATGAGCAATTAATCTGAGTTCATATATTGCTGTTCTTATTTTCAGATACATACGGTTTGTTTAATTTCCTCTTACCTGGGACATCATTTTATTCTGCCATTGAAACCTCCTCTTTGCTTGTAAGTATCTTTGCTCAGCTGGCTTTGGTTGTTACATGACATTTAGTAACATGTACCACCTAATCGAGTACTAATCACTTGATAATGACTGAAGTGGGGTAAATGATGTGTTGAATGGTTGAAGGAGTGGACACTTGCATGGTATATTTGGATAGTGGAAAGGAGTTGGTTATGGTGTGTAGTGTAGAAGTCACTTCTGTTATGTGTTTTATTATTATAAATAGGAGTGAAGAGGAGGAGTAGGGCATGAATTATATTTTCTATTGAATGATATGTAAGGTGTAGAAAATAGAAAATATTAGAGTTAGTTAATTAGTTAGGGAGCTAGGAGTTAGTTAGTAAGTCTGTTATTACTGTTGATGGATTAGCTGAATAAGTCTAAGGAAGTTCCTATATAAGGGGAAGCCTAGACAATTGTATGGTGTTGAATAATTGATGTCATGATGAATGAAAGTGCACAGTGATGTGATTCTGTGTTTTCTCTCCTCTCCCCTCTGTTTCTTGTCTCCTTCTCTCTTCTTTTCTGTTCTAACCTTTTGTTTCTTCTGATTCTTCATCCTCTTTCCCTCTTCTTTCCCCAATTCTTCTAAATTTCTACAATCTATCTATCATTGAATCTGGAGATTCTCCCTTTTGTTGGATTATTATAGTATTATGTGTTTAAACTTCTTGCACCTATTTCTCTAGTAAATATTTTTCCTTATTTTCTCTCTATCCATCTTGGAACTTATCAGTCCTTAAAACCTAAAAGCCATTGTGTTACAGAATCATAATTCTGTATAGAAATAGAAAGAGGGAAGAGAGATTATACTAAAAGAAAAAGAAAGAAAGAGGGAAGAGAGAATTGAGAAGAAGAATCAGATGGTTTGAATAAGAACATAGAGGCAAAGAGAATTAAGAGAAACACTACTATTCCATCATCATCATAAGTCTCGTTTACAATAGGGACTAGACCCTTGTTTATAGGCTAGAATGACGTAATCATCAAGCTAACCCTAAAACTAACTAACCAACTTCTAATGGATATATTCCCTAACAACCCTGAACTAACGTTTAACTTTTTATTATCTTTACATATCACCTTGTGTCCTTGTGACTTTCAGTCATCATGCGTGAGGCGGCCTAAATTTATTGTTTGCACCGGTGGAAACTCTTCCGGTTACATTCCTACACATTCAAGTGAAAATTCAACATCTAGGTACTGTGTAGTTTTCACACCGAACCTTGCCAACAACTCTGGATGTTTATTGATATAGTTTTTTCATGTGGTAGTGGACTTCTTTCTGGAAATTTATGGAGAAACCTGTCATCGATGATGCCACAAAGGGAAGTTTCCACTCAGGTATGGCAGTCATCTGATCTCTTTAGACTACCCTTTGGTAAACTCTCAAAATTTTGTTTGTTTCCATGTGTAATCATATTCTTTCTTTTGCTCCATATTAACAAAGTAAATTGAATGTGTGTGAGACTGTAAATTGAGCTTTGACATAAATCTTGACTCAAATCATTTTCTGTTTTGAATTGTTCAATTTTTTTAGTTATTAGCTAGTTTTACCCGAGTTGGTCTCTCTGCTTGTCATGTGAACAATATACAATGGATGTTTAATTCACTCATGTGCTTATCGAAGTCTCTGATTATACCATGTAATTTTAGCAGCCAGGACAGGACAACAGGTTTCCTGGGAGGGGAAGGACCCTTGGTTCTGATCAGGGTCAACAGGCTTCTGCTGTTAGTTCAGATTCAAATCTGCAAGCTAGACTCTTAGACGATAACAATTTGGGCCATCCTTTAGACTCATCAACTCTTGGTACTGCTCAACGAATATCAGATGGAAGGTATGAGAAAATAGCTTTGTGCATGTTTAATAACTTACACCGTCTTCTTTTAGTAAATTTCTGTACATGAATTTCAATTTTCTTTTTCTCTTAATGTGGATGAAGCATTTCTTGGAAGCCAAATCCTTTTGGTTTGTTTCATAGATTATTATAAACTTAAAAGTCTGCCACTTGCTTGATTGAGTGATTTGCATTAAAATATTTGTTGAGTTATTTATTTGATTAAGTGATGTCATAGATATAGGCGATCATATCAGGTTATCCTCTTCAACTTCCATGTGAGGGAGGAATTTTTTTCTTGCAGTGATGATAGAGCTCTGCTTTGCAGTTCCTACTAAACAGTCCTGTTTGGCAAACAGTTGTTAAATATATGTCATAATACCTAAATATATGGTATAGTCTTGGATTTTTCTTTTTTAGCCCAGCGGAAGTGAGCAGAAAAGAAAGCATGCTGAATATATAAAAAAATTGGTATCTTGCTTACATTGAAAGGCTAACTGCACTGCAACATTATTCTTATGATTATTTAGAACTACATTTCATGTTATGAACGATGGCCATTTTTATATTTTCCTTTTCCATTTAGGCAGGCAGGTTCAAATGTTACAACAGAAGCTGTAGGTGTACCACAGCATCAGGTTTCTGTATTTGCAAACGTTGTAATTTTTTTGTTTTCTTCTGGTTCATCTGGATTTTTAATGTTTCGTTACTTTTAATTGATTTAAATGCAGGGTGTAGTAGCTTCTGATGAAAAGATAAAAAAGCTTGTGTCAATGGGCTTTGACAGGGTAATACTAAGACTAACTTTTTTCCTGAGCATGAAGAAATGTACTTCAAATATTTATACCTTGCTATTCTGAATTCTGATTCTCCGACTTATGACACCTTCATTCTTTTTATCTCTTATAAAAGCGATTAACCTTTTGACATAAATGTTGCTTTTTTGATGTCTAAAATCTTAATTAATTAGCGGCCACCAAAGTGTTTTCACGAAAAGAGACAGTATCCAAAGTGCATGCATCAAATTTGGATTTATGGCTTGAACCTCAGTTATGATTTTTAATGCATTTGTCTTGGGTTGCTTACAGACACAGGTGGAAGTTGCACTGGCAGCTGCAGATGGAGATCTTAACGTGGCAGTGGAAATACTTATGAGCCAGCAGGTCTGACTTTGCTACTTTTACGGTGTCTGGGATTCTTTATGCTCGCTTCTTTCTTCCTTTCTTTTTACCCCTCCATATAATTCTTTTGCCTGGATAATTGCATCTACAGAGTTAAAACTTGCGTGCGAGCTTGTGCTTGATTCCTGAAGACTCGTTTGAGGGCTCTGTTCAAGCACTGCCTTGGTGTGTTCTAATCATGTCATTCTATGGTCTTGGACCAATACAGTTTGCTGACTGCCAATCCATTCTGACATCAATTAGCACAGTTGAACATCTTTGATAGCATAGCTTGTATAAGTGCCCACAACACTAAACAAAGGCGGAAAATGTATCTAAAACAGTGTTGTGCAAGTGAAAGGTTGTAGCCAAATTCATGTCAATCTGTGTATGTAGATCTTGACTTTCACCCATCACTGACATGTTCTCTCTTATGGAAGTCAGACGGGTGTGATGATCTTGAGAACTTTGATTGAGCTCAGGTCCTTATTTGCAATTGTAGACCGTTGGTGCAGGCCAGTAAGGTGAAGATAGAGATATTTTCAGTGAATACAGCTTTAGCGTAACTCAAAAAAAAGGAAAAAAAAAATTGAATACGGCTTTAGGTTCGTTTCAAATCGGTGCATCTCGTGCATATATGGCAGATACAGACTAGGAACGTGTACCAGCACATCTTGTTTGTTGTCTGAGTTCTTGTTTTTTCAAATTAAAAGGTTTATTTTAAAAAAAATAAGATAAAACGTGAATTATTTCAAATGATTGATTAGCCAACTAGGATTTAAAATATTAGAGGAGTTATGTTTTTATTAGACAAAATTTACAGAACACAAGAATTGTTGCCTTTTAAATAATCTACAAACTGGAGAAGAATGGAGTATGGTATTTTTGGTATGCAGTTGGATGATTTGGGGATGGAGGAACAACTTATTATTTGAAGAAGGGTTTAAAATGTCCGATCGTCCTGAATTTGTTATCCAGAATTATGTTAGAGTATATTATCTCATTAAATAGATTTGATGACTTTGGGTTGTTAAAGAAGCCAAGGGAAATTAAATGAAATTTCCCGGAAGAAGGGTGAGTGAAACTAAATTTTGATGGTGTTGCTAGAGGATGTCTAGGCTTGGCAGGTTGTGGAGGGGTATTGAGGAGGACGGATGGTAGCTGGATTTGTGGGTTCGGTAAGAAGTTAGGACAATGTCAGGCTTTGACTGTTGAGATTTGGGGGTTCGTACAGGGCCTTAGATTGGCGCAAGGTTTGGGTTTCAACAAGATCATTGTAGAAGGAGATTCAATGATGGCTTTACACATAATTCAGGATGCTAGGATCCAAGGAAGGGCAAGAGACAGAATCTTGAATGCATGGCTATGAGACAATAACAATGAGCTACAAATTTGCTTTTCTCACATTCTACAAGAAGGCAACGCTGTAGCAGATTGGTTAACCAAGCATAGCTTTATTTTTAACGATGATTTTACTATTTTAGATTCTCCTTTAACAGGGGTGGTAGACTTTCTGTTCAGGAATACTGTGAGAGTAGTTTACCACAGCTAAATCCTGGTTAGTTAATGGGCAATTAAGCACCAATTTTTTTTAAAAAAAAGATGATGTAATACTCGATGGTAGTATATTAGTATTTCTCCAAGAAGATTTCCCCACATCAACACAGCACAAATAGGCCGAAGTCCTTAGCCTAGTGCTACGTACTTGGGCATTAAAGAACACTAGAATTACACAAAGTGATAACAGTAAAAATTCACTGAAAAAAGGATAAGGCAAAGCATAATATTTTTTGCCTTTTGCACAAAATATGTTCGACAGGCATTTATCACCCTAACAATTGAGGTTTTGAACTTGAACTAAAGGTGCTAAAAAAATCCACTCATTGAAATGTACAGTAGGACAAAATACGCAGGATGGTATGGGCAATAGGCCATTATATATCAACTCGCGGAAGAAAAGAGAAGAAAAATACACTCGAGACTTGAAAAAAAATGAAAAATAATTGAATTACACGATCAGGAATGCTAATATATTCAAATCCAGAAGAACAACTTGTTCTATTTGATGGATCATATAAGCTTCTCCATTTGATCTTATTCTACAGCACTCTGTAGGATAACACACCATCAATCGTTTCGACAATCAAACAGTTCATGCGAACTAAAAGCAACAAATATGATCTTGCTTTAGGCCCTGAAAACCCCAAACATGAAGAATAAGAGTCCTTATGCAATAACTAAAAATTGAAGTGAGTGGTATTATTCATTAAGTTATGAATAACATGGTTTTATATAGATTTTAGGGTTGAAATGCAAAAATAATCATTAACTTGTACTAAAAAAAAAATTTAAAATGGAGGAAAATCTTGTGGGCCTCACTACAAATAACTTTTCTCCTCTTTTCCTCCATTTTCCTCCTCCCCCCCCCCCCCCCCCAAAACCAAACACACCCTAAATATTATGAAAGGGAGCAAAAGTAACAATGCTATCAAAATTACATACGTTGAATTAAATAACGGATGTTTGACAAACTTAACACCGGTACCACTTTTGCCCTCTTTTATAATGTTTATAGTTATACTTTCACACTCAAAAAAAGTTAATGGTTGCTTTTGCACTTTTAGTATAAGTTAATAGCTATTTTTGCACCTGAACTCTAAATTTTATACTCCTATAGTCTTTAGCGTAGGACCTAATTAAGGAGTTGATGTTAATCTTAAAAATAAGATCTATTTCACATGTTTGTCAATTGTTTCCCAAATTACTCCCTCAACAATAATCAAGTAGGAGAGGGAATTAAAGAAGATTGCTAAGGTGTTTAAAAAAAATATCATATTAACTAATACCCTTAAGCTACTCAGATTAGTTAATTAGGTCTTATATTAAGTATTAGAGGATTACTATATATAAATATATGGATACACACATTAAATCAGGTAAACAATATGAAAGATCAATTTTAGCAGAATGTGACTACCTAAATTAAAGGAAGCAATTTCATCTTGACGGAAGAAGTTGCATCCTTTGGCCGTCTTGTTTAGGCTTGAATTGATCTTATCAACAGCCTCAAGTAGATCCTAAAAGGTCAAGTTACACAAGGAACAAATCGAATATTATCAGATGGGACAACAAATTCCAAACGCGTAAAATTGTGAAGCTTTGATGTGCTATATTATAAAATGCAAAAGCTTAGTATATTATATAGACACTTTTCTGTGAGTAAAATTTGAAGCTAAAGCATTTCCAGAGCTTATTAATAACCTTAAAACCCTTCTAAAGGCAATAAAAACATAGAACCAGATCCTCGGACCAGATGTAGGTTAATTATGTCGTCGTTTTGCATGACTAACCCTGTTAATAAGTTCAGCCTACTTATAACATTTTCGTAGTATATATTTAGACTTACTGATATTAACGAGATATGGGGCTCTGATTTGATATGAAGAAAATCATCACTTGACATCCGTTATCGATGTAGTTTGGAAGAACTAGCATCTCTAGTAAACATGACTTTAATATAGAGAAAATCACGAAGGTCCACATACCTCCCATGATGCTAGACCCTTCATATAGCCAGGTAGACTTTCAAATTCGCTCTTCGTTATCTTTAACTCAGGACAGGGAGCTTTAGCTGACACTATGTTTTCCGTCTTGACCTCTAAATTATATTTTGAAAATAAATAATAAATCTTCACAGGCTAGAGGTGATAAACTCAGCAGAAAGATAGCTTCAATTACCATGGGACAAGCACTTCTTTCCTTCCGATGACACACTCTTCAGCTCTTGTCCTTCGGTCACGCTGAACCTGGGAAATGAAAATCTTGTAGAAATGTCAATAGAAATACGAAAAATCCCACATAAGGTGAATGACGTCGACACCATTTAACTTACACTTCTACTTCATTTGAAGACTCGTTAGCTGCATGAGAGGAAGAAAAAAGGGTAAGTGGTAGAAAATGGAATCAGTATTAGTAACAGACAAATAATTTGTTAAGCCTCAAAGCTGCATAAGAGTTACCGTAAAGGCAAAACATACTGCCAAAAATGTCACAAAAAGGAGCAATTTATCAAGAAAAAAACTAGCATGTCTCAATGAATATATAAGTGTAAAATTCTAATAGCCCATGGAGCATGAGGTATTTACTTTGTACTAACCTTCACATGCTAAGGTGGCTAGACACGCATCTGACAACCCAAGCTTTTTTAAGCTCAAAGATTCATCAAGTCTAAAGAGAATTAAGGAACACAAACGAGCATCATAGTACACCAATAATTGACCAAAACTAATGGTAGCTCGCTTTAGCTGTAACACTTCCAGGACTTCGACACAGAATTTCTAAATGAAATTTCATATACATAAATAGATGGACGAAAAGTTCAAAAACGAATCATATTTGAACAATAAAAATGCAAATAACGGTATTTGTTATCCTGGATTGGTAATCAAATCAATTGCAGCATTTCATCCACGGAAAAACCTAATTTCTCCCCTTCCACATCAGCTTTTTTGAGAAGCACGAAAGCATATTAGCTTAATTCTTTCGAAATCTCCATAGATGTCAATATAAATTATAGGGGATCCGTACTGTTTACCGGTAGGTTTCATTTTGGATTCCATAAAAATGTATAGTCTCACTCATTTAATTAATGTACCTTCCAGATCCAGCGGCTAAAGATAATGAATTTTATGTAGTAAGAAAAGGGGGATGGGGACAATAACAACAAAATGTTCAAAAGGATGCAGAGCATCTTCTTCCAAGCTCTTGAATCTAGAATCCTCCACAGCGAGATTTCCAGAGATTGAAGACAAGTTATGCAGTCCATCTTCGGAATCTGAAAGCTCATTCGACCTCGATATATCATGAATTTCATCTTCATCGTCGATATCAGGAACTGGAGCGCCGGTACACCCAAAAAAAAGGTGAGGTGATTAAAATGTGTTGTAAAAGCTTGCGTCAAATCTTAAATAACAAGGGAAATATCGAGCTGCCTCGCATTACATCTGCGAATAACAAGAACCATGGCAAGAATAATTTCAAATGGGAGTTAGAAAAGGAAGATGATAGTACAGGGAATATAGCCGTGGCCTCTAAGACTTTCTTCGAGCTCAAATAGATCAGATTGATTCTTCTTGTAAAGCTCATTGCAGTGGCCTAAGAGCTCCTCGAAAGACACAGTGCCAAAAGACATGGAATCAAGCAGCTCTAGGTCGCTGCTTGCGCTCGAGATGCGGCGATTTAGGCATTGTACGAAGGTTGATGATGCAGAATCTGTCACATGTCAGAGTAAAACAGATAGGGGGAAAAATCTTATGCAAACTAACTACTTTCTTCTTTCCCGAACAACCAAAGATGGCTAAGACAGAGAGAGATACCAAGAGGAATGGGTCGGCGATCGAGGGACTCTTTGAGGGCATCGCAGCTAGATTGAAGGTGGTTGCAGAAGGAAGCTAAGGTGCTGCAGAAGCTGGAAATTCGATCCTTCGACATCGTCCTTTTCCCTTGCGAGTCAGACCGATCTCAGGCAGGATAGATGAAGTGAAGCAGTTCTGCAAAACTCACCTTTCGAATTTTGGATTGAAGAATTCGGCGGGAATTACATTCTCTTTGGGAAAGTCGGTAGGGCTGAAAAAAAGGTGGGAAGGTAAAAGCCACGTGGGAAATTTTGAGGTGTTTGTATTGTTTGTTTTTTTTTAAATGAGCCTTTTAAATAAAAGCCACTAAAACATGTTTTTTTAGTGCAGATGGGTTTCTACCCACGTAGGTTTCTATCCATGTCAATCTAAATATAAATCATATTTACAATATGATTTTTATCTTATTTTAAGTTTACAAAAGTTAGATTAGAAAAAAGTCATTTTTATTACCACTAATTTAAACGTGAGGTCTAACAATTGTTTCAATAATTTCTATGGCTTTTTACTCTCTATGTCCCTATTGTGTATCTAATATATACATATAACCTAATAAATTTACATGTACTACTTTGTCCGTTCCTTTTTTATAAGATACCGATAATCGAATTACATAGATAAAAATATTACTTAAAATTGGTTAAAGATAATAAATATGTTTTAAAAAAAATTATTTTCCAAAAACACCATTGTTTATACAAAAGGTGAATGAGAGAGAGCATGAGTGAAAAAATTGATGAGAGAGAATGCACAAGGAAAAATGAGGAGAAAGACATATAATTAATTGGGAGTAAAAAAAATGTGTTAAGTGTCTTGACATCTTCGAATGGTATCTTATAAAAAGGAATATACCTATTTAAACAATGATATCTTATAAAAAAAATGGATGAAGTATTTAATATGATTCATATCTTTTTTAATCATATTCCATCTAAACTTGTTTTCCAAAATAACCATTCAAACAAGTTTCAGAAAAGTCACTTATGTTACCGTCAATCCAAACATAAATCACATCACACAATTTGACTCTTACCCAATCTTAAGTTTACAAAAGTCAGATTGTAAAAGAGTCACTTTTGCCATCACTATTTAAAAAAAACACACACTCAATTTGATTTGGTTCCCAAAATTGCCTTGAATGATCTAGATATTTCTCAATTTCATTCAAGTATATCATCACCATCACAGTTATTACTTATTATTATTATATAAATTTAAATTTAAAAATCATTTTAAGAAGATCCATACTTTAAAAAAAATGTAACCTCCAAGAAAATATGCTAAATTTTTACCAACAAGCTGTTGGTTGAGACGAGAAGAGGTTTCATTCCGTAAGCAGGAGAACACAAGTTAAAATTTTAGGAAAGTACACTTATTAAGAGATGAAAAAATAAGCATTTGCTTCCACTAAGACCAATATATATCTAAGAAGCTTTAAGTTTAAACTCCTTTAGAATTGAAGGGAGATCACTGGTGCAGTTCACTCGTTAATTCCCCATGAAAACTTAACTTACAAATAAAAATTGAGCCAAGTTTTTTTCATATTTAATCTTTACCCAACACAAATATCTGCATGTTAACAAAAGGATAGCCTCCATCTCTCTGAGAAGAATCATTTGCAAGTTTCTTTCAAAAGTTATATTGCCACCTCAGTCCTTGCTAACAAACAACAATTATAAACCTTCTCTATGCTTGCTTCATGGAAAGAAAGTCTTCAACTGAGCAGGTTATATACACATACTCAAACTCCAACTATGGTACTATAGGTGCCATACACAGCAAAGACGGAACCAACGAAGACTAAAATAAAATCCAAGGCCTTTTGCCACAAAAGGAGGGAAGATCCAAATAATTTTAGGTGAAACGTGGCTGGCAAAACAAATGCGATCAATGCACTTACTGTACTCCCTACAAGTGAGGCAAATACACCAAACGCTGGCACGCACATGGCTACGACAGCCAACCCAGCCACCAAAATTGCTCGGCTGACGTAAGTCCCAATTTTTCTAAGTCTTGTTGAATGATCGTTATCGTCATTAGTGTGTAAATACTTCTTAAACCATTTGAACCTTTCAAGCTTTCCTTCTACGATCTCATTAACCGGGTGTATCATTGTAGGGAATGTGAACACCAGTCCTAAGCATAATCCTACCTGCCACCAAATTATAACAAACAATTAAAGATAAGCCGATAAGGCAAAATAAAACAATAGGCTATACATTATATACCTTTACTGTGTTAGATGTCCAGGTTTTTGGGAGATTGAGGGTCACAATATCTTTAGTTTCATCGCCATATGCCATATAACCACATAACCCAAAAAGAACGTACAAAATTGTTGTCCCACAAAAGGCCAGGGCCAACAATCTGGGAAATTTAGCTCTATCCTGCATTGAACTCTCTAAAGCCAGAGTCAGAGCAAACCCCTCAAAGCAAAAAACAGCCATGCCTCCTGCAAATGGCAATTTCTTAATGTCTGATGTGATTGCTGTCCTTTGTTCATATGAAAATTGACTCCTCATAGCTTGTTCTATATCTTCCTTTACAACAATTCCCATTGCCAGAAAGTTGCAAACATCAGCAAAAATGCTGAAAGGTGCTAAAGCAGGCAAGCTCCCTATCCATGACAATCCAATTTCCATTGGCACTAATAAGAATACGTAGGACTTGAAAGTGAATCCATTGCCTTGGAATACAGACTGGAGATTTTGCCCAATGAACAATATATATGATACGGCTCCTCCGCATTGTGATAACAAAATTAATATTTCTGTTAGATAGCGACCTGTGATTCCTGAGATTCTATTAGCCAAGTCCCCATACGTTTTCGCCTCCGCTAATGATCCTTCTGATGCTAATTTCTCTCTGCACATGACCTGTTTGAAGAATTGTCAGAGCAGAAAAGTATTAAATGAAACTCGCATCCCCCGATTTTAATTCAAATTCTTATAGTGACATGTTCCTTTGGTAACGGAATCGTCCAGTTTGGCAGTTAAGTGGGAGAAACAATTCCTTCCTTATAAATTTCTGTCCATGTCCGACCATTTTCATTAGAAAAACAGAAACAAACAGGATTAGATTACTTACAAGAAGAAGCATGCAATAGTATGTGGCTAAGCCGACAATGGTAACTCCGAGTGAGCCAGCAAGCCACCCAGCGATTCGAAAAGCAAAAGGAAGACCCAGTACACCAGTACCAACAAGAGAGACTATGATATTTCCCAGTGTTAAGAGGTTTGAACCTGTTCTTGGAAGCAGAGATTCCAGAAGAGGGGTAGCTGAGCCTTGCTCCATTTTCTTCCCGATACCAATACTTTACCGGATCAACGGTGTTCGATAACCCTGTTCTAATCTGGATTCAGGTGAAACTGAGATCTGTGGAATTAAGAACTTAAGATACAAATCTCGGAAATCCAACAAAAATAGCCGCGATAAGCTTGCGAGTAGGTGATGGAGGAGTTGATACTTGCCAGGTGATGAGATTCTTTATTCCCTCTTCCCCCTGAGCAGGACGTGTGGAATGAGAGCAGGGACAGCTCAGGGAACCAGTTCCAGGCAGGGAGAGCTGGTCTCATCTGGGGTGTCCAGATGAGATTTCCAAATTTAATATTTATTATTTGGTGATTTTTAAATTAAAAAATCGTTTTTTGAAAAAATATTAGTTGAAAGATTTTCTTAATTTTAGATTCTATATATATATTAAAATAATTTTTTTAAAAAAATAAAAGTAAACAAAAAAATGAAATCTGGACCGTCCAAATCTCATCTTGACCGGATGAGACAAGCTCTCCCTACCTATCCAAAGGATAGGCACGGAAACTGGTTCCGACAGCTCAGAATCCACAATTGTAACAGTTAATAAATTAATTAAGTTCTTTAATCATATCATATTGTATATGATTAAATTATATATCAGTTTATAGAAAAGATAAATTAATTAAAAAAAATTATAAATATAAATATTTTAAAGTAATTTAATTAGCTTCGTTATTTTTTTTTTTAATAATCAACCATGCGATAATACCACCAACCACAGGACATGTTTAGATGAGGGTGAGGTCTCAAGCTCTAAAATCAGTTTTTTTTTTTTTGCTAGAGTAAGATTAGTTTAATTAATCATTTAATTTGATTATGCTATTTGTTTTTTTGTCAAAGTAACATTATGCTAAGTTTTGAAGAACTGATGTTAGATAGGAATTTAATCCGTCAACTAAAATTTTGTTCGCTGGGTTTGCTACAAATTTGACCAACAGTAATTTCCATCTTATTGTAAACTAAGGGCCCGTTTGGTATGCTGATTTTGGGTAAGGGAAAGGGAAAATGACTATCTTCCCACGGCAAAATCTGTTTGGCGCGCCACTCTCCTGCCAAATTGATCTCCAGCCAGGTTTGATCTTGCCACAAGGGTGGGAAAATTAAATCCCTTAAAAATGGCGGGATAGTGATTTGGTTCCCGGGAGAATGCTTTTGACGGACAAAAAAGCCCCTGTTAAACAGTGGAGCTGTTTCAAGGCTGGAGTTGAACGAGACAAACCCGAGAGGAACGAAAAAAAACCCAGAGCTCCATAGATTCATATTTGATCCTTCCTTCTCCATTTCCGTCGCCGGCGACTCTCACCTTCTTCATCATTGTCACCGGCAACATTCATTTCTTCCCTCACCCTCCACCACAGTTGCGAAAGACCCGACGTCAGAAGCAGAACCAGAGCACCGAGGAGAATAGAGAGCTTCGACTCTCTTCCATCATCTTCATCGTCTTCTTCCTTTCTACCAAGCACCGTCGCCGGAGAGGAAAGGCTAGACCACCATCGTTGGCCTCCTCTGTTTCTGAATTCTTCTCAACCCTCTGTTCTTAATTTATTAATTTATATATTTTTGTCTTTGTTATAGAGTTATTTATCCATTTAACTACAAATACATAATAAATATACTCTAATTTTATTATTTGGTTTATTGTTTGTTGTAAATAAAATTACTCTTATGTTTAATGATTAAATTATTTGTTACAATAATAGTCATCGTACTAATGTCGCTTAGTGGTATGTTTCTTATGTTTTATGTGAGTTATTTGTGAACATAGTTTGCTTTTGATTATGAATTAGTGATTGTGCTTATTTGTTGGATGATTTGTGATGTAATTTACTAATTATATTTCTTTAAAATAACATATGAAAATTAATTGATTGCCAGCTCTATCTGTAGGGTTGTGAAATTGCTGATGTAAAAACCTCAAGATACTGTCAGATTTTGCGTTCGAACGCATAGGCGATTGGGTGCCTATCACGTTCGAACGTAACTGTTACGTTCGAATGTCCGAACAATCTGAGGGGGGCATCTTAGGAATTTCACCTCACCTTCCCACTTAACCAACACCCAATTCTTCATACCAAACAAATCATTCTCCCTCAACTTAAGTTCCTTTCCCACGTCTACCAAACAGTTTAACTTTTAAAGTTCCCTCCCAATCTTCACTTCCATTCCTTTCCCTCCTTTAAGTTCATTTCCCTCCTTAAATCTTCCCTGTACCAAACGGGCCCTAAGGATGTGCATGGTTGGAAAGAAGGAGAGGGGAGGGAAAAAATTTAATGGAGGGGAAAACTTTGTGGGCATTTTGGTAAAATTTCCTCCTTCCCTTCTTTCTTTTTTTCCTCCCCTCCCCTCCAACCATGCACACCCTAAAAGATAGAAATTCACACAAGTGAGGTTAATTTTAATAGAAGTGGCTAATCTTCTCGTAATATTATGGAAAACCAATACTCCTCCCGGTTCTAATTATAAGAACACTTTTTGCACTACAAAAATATTCCTATAATTAGGACCGGAGGGAATACTATTTAAATATCTCTTGATAAATGTATGTATATATTTGGTGTTTGTGTTAGTATCCCATATATGACATTTTTTAAGACAATTAATACATTAAATTTCTTATATCCATTACATTAAGTTTTTTAAATCATACATGAACACATGTCCTATCTTTTTATATAGATTTATTATATAATGATAATAATTAAAATAATATAACACTTGATGACATGTAATTGGAGAACTTAACGAAATGGATAAAAAGAAGTTGAACTAAATATTTTCCTTTTTATTTTTAATGTGAGGTAGTGTGCAACAACAAAAAGTCAAAAATAAAGAAATCAATCATCCCCTCAATTCTATTTATATATCAAACATTTTAATTAACATGTCAAAATTGTGTATGAGTAATTAGGACTCGTGAGTAATTAATTATCATTTTAATAACTAAATGCAGTGATTTCTGCCTCTTGAAAAATATATATACCCGAGTCTTGACTTAACTTTTATTTTATTGACCTTGATCTATGGGTGGCGGCCGTTGACTATCGTTGACCAACATTATAGTCCAAGGAAGTATTTTTGGGAAAATCCATCGTAGGGCCCATATTGGCAAAAAAATATGTTAAAAAAGACCAAAGAAAAAGTCACATGTCAAAAAAGGTCCTAGGACCTTTTCTGATATTATTTCATAAAACATTAACAACTAAATCAGTCTCATTAACAACTAAATCAATACCCGTTAACAACTAAATCAGTAGCATTAACAACAATATCATAACAACTCAATCAGTCTTATTAACAACTAAATCAGTACCCGTTAACAACAATATTAGTTCCATTAATAACTAACGTTTTTTGAAATAATACTAGAAAAAGTCATAGGGCCTTTTTTGACATGTGACTATTTTTTTGAGTTTTTTTTTTTTTTGTCAATATGGGCTTGAGATGGATTTTCCCAATATTTTTATTTCTTTTATTAAAATACTTTTACTTTACTATTTTTAAATCAAGCTTAATTGATTCACAAGCTAACCCCTTAAGTTTACAAGTTAGCCTCTTTAAAATTGTTTATAAGTCGAAGCTGGTCAATTTATAAGTAAAGCCCTCAAATTGTCAATCCAGGTCCTTTTCGTTGACAAAAAAGGTCAATTTCTGTTCCTCGGAATCTGACGAAAGAAAATGTCCTCTTCTCGGGCGATTCCTAATTTCCTACAATCTCATGTCTGGGACCACTGTCCTCAGCCCTCATTTCTTCAGGTATCCGTATAACACCAAACAAAACTAACCAACATTTGTTTTTTCCGTCACAGCTACTTCGGGTAAGCGCGCACTTAACAATCTCTCTCGGTGACTATCCTGATTCTCAGCACGTATGCTTCTTTTTCCTCCCGCCTTTTTTTCTCATCAGCCAAACAGAAGTCCGCCGTACACATAAACACATAATTCCCGTGCTCTACCCTCCGCCTCCGGGGGAAAGTATAATGTAAAACTAATCACGTTCAATCATGATTTGAGTGTGGGAATTTTTCCGCCATTGAACTGATTTTTTCCCCCTTTCTGTGCAGTGTTTCTTTAGTTAGGGTTGGGAATTTTGTGGAAACGAAGGATGAAATTCGGAGAGGCGTTTACAGAGTACTTGCAGGAAGAACGGGAGTGGATGTTGGACAAGAAATGCGTCCATATTGAATATAAGAGACTAAAGAAAGTGCTTAAGAGCTGCCGGAGTTCTACAGGATTGAACATTTCCGCCTATTCCGAGCTTCCTATAAGCCAGTCATGCCAATGTTCAGCTTGCCCGCGTAAGTGCTTTCCTTCATACTTGTGTTTGATTTCAATAGCGTTATCAATCCAGGAAAAATGATACACTGGAGATGTAGAATTCAAAATTGACTGGTGGCACTTATAGAACAGAGAGATAAGGCAAGGAATTTATTTTAACCCGGATCGAAGAATTCTTATGGAAAATTTCCAAGAACCTTTAATCCAAAATCTACTTACTCAATCCATCCAGAAAGAAATACTAGTCAAAACTAAACGTGAACGTAAAAGCTTATCACTACAACGGAACATATTTATTGGCAAGTAAGATCAATTTAGCTTACTTGTTAAGAAGGGATATAGATTCTCTCAGGGGCGTTTGGTTGGGTTAATGGAGCATCAATTTACTTTTCCATTGAAAATAAACAAAATACTCCCTCCGTTCTTATTAATAAGTTATCTTCTAAAAGCTTTTTTATGTTCTTAAACATCAGTTATTGGCAGAGCGAGGGATTGAGAAAGATGATCAAGAATTTGCATGTGATTTGAGGTAGGAAGATGGGATAATTCTAAGACAATCAACTAATTTGAACTAATTTTTTTGACTTATGTGAATTAGTTGAAGATGACTTATAAATAGGACAAGGGTAGTATATAATATTACTACCTCCGGTCTTTGATATAAGAGCTAGTTGAATAATTTAAATAGATCAAGGAAGTTAGTTATTTATAACAAATATAGGTCTTGACTATCCTTGATAGAAACTCCATAATGTGTGCAATCAATAGGATACTTTGGGAAAAGATTATGAATTTGGGAGACAAAGTGGATTGGGATCTTATATTTAGGACCAAATCTAATTCCTAATTAGCTCTTATATTAAGGACCGGAGGTAATATCTATCATATCCATGTCATTATTACTTAATAGTAATTGAATTTTTAATTGTTTATTATTAATTTTTTAACACAGGACTTTTTTGTCTACAAAATTACTTTTTGTATTTTATTTTTATTTTTATTCCATTCTGCAAACTAAATGTATCCTCATTCTCATTAAAAAAAAGGTGTGGACCTTAACAGAGATCATACAATAAAGATATTCTCTTAACTATTTGATCAGTGCTTATGTCAGCCACTTTTGGCACCTGATTTTACCCTGATTTCTCTAACTTTGTAGTCTTGTGTCACCATCAATTTTTGTGTTTCCCTATTTCTATAACAATGTGTTTGAATCCTTAGTGTTTTCCAATTGATGGCATGAATAATTTGTTTGGTGGCTTGGCGTTTTTGCTGGTAGAGATTGGCATTTTTCTTTGAACTTGGTTTTGCTCTAACTTCTCCCACTTGGGAAATTTTCTAATGCCTACATCAACTTTTGTGTTTTGCCTGATCTACTTTATGTTTGAGCATACTCCTTATGCTTTTTCATTGATTGAAGCTTGTGTTAGCCAAGAATCTGACACCGATGTGTTTTGTATAAAATGAAAGTAAGATTCCTCATTTAGAATGGGATTCCAACTCAGAGCCTCTCGAGACTTTGACATGTTTTTGTAGCTTTTGTTCTTGAATCATTAATTTGTTACAGTACTAATTGATTATTTTCCATTCCAATAAAAAGGTCATTTATTACTTCACGGTAACGTAATTTGTTTACTCAACAACTTACAGTTTGTGATCAAGTGTTTTTCTCTGAATTGATAAAGGAAGCATCAAATATAGCAAAATATTTCAATTCAAGAGTCAGGCGTCTCCTTCATCTTCATGTTGCAACAGGGATTCAGAAATATCTAGTGAGCTTGTGTAAATGCTTTAAAAATGATCAGCAAGCCTTGGCACAAGAAGGGAGGGTTTTAATCGAGTACACTGCAATGAATGCTATCGCACTGAGAAAAATACTTAAGAAATATGATAAAGTATGCAATAGATGAGACGGTAGCCACTTGATGTCATAATTTTTGTTACATCTTCTTCACGTGGTTCTAATGCTCTCACGTTCACCATCCTTCTCTCATATTCTACTCTAGGTACATAGCTCTGTGAATGGGGAAAATTTCAAATCCAGGATGCATGCCGAGCACATTGAACTGTTACACTCTCCTTGGCTAATTGAATTGGGCGCTTTTTATTTAAATTCTAGCCAGTCAGATGCTGGGGAACTGAATGGTGTTTATGGTCACTTTTCATGTAATCTTAACGTGACTGAAGCTGCAATGACATTGGTTCTTCCAGATTCTATGAGGCTTGAGTATGATCTGACTTGTGCAATTTGCCCGGTAAGGTTCTATTGAATTCTCAAGTAAGAAAAAGGAATATTTTGTATTACTGTCATTCTAGCTCACGGGCATTGATTATGATAATTATAGGATTTTGTTTTCAATCCATATGCTCTGAGATGTGGTCATCTCTTTTGCAAGTCTTGTGCTTGCTCAGCAGCTTCTTTGATGATTTTCCAAGCTCTTAAAGCTGCAAACCCAGAGTCAAAGTGTCCTATATGCAGAAAGGTATGCTTTATGTATTAAATTAAAGAAGGACCACTGTTTTCCCTTCAAAATAGGGGGAAAACCCCTTCTCATTGCCTGGTTAAACTATCAAAATTGGAAAAGGAATTAGTAAAATATTATATGGTGAATTTCACGAGTTCGGTTGTGCAGCTTGTATTTGGTCATGATATTTGAAATGGCAACCCCAAATTTGGCAGATATTTTTTATAATTTTTAGTTTTTGGCTTCAAATATGCAGTAGAAACACTTCAAAGGAATTCATTATAAGCATATTCCATTCGCAAAGCTCCAGCTTGAATTTTTTTGTTTTTTTCAATCTTTCTGTGGTTTAATAACAAGATTTGCTTTGTATCCTTGACAAAAGAGCTAACAAGGTAAAGCACCACTCTAGCATCAAGTCACTTATGATAAGTTCTCTCTCTGGATGAACATGCTCTGTACTAAACTTATTTTCTGGACGTCCTTTTATAATCTTTTGAGGCTATGATCTTACAAGAATATAAACATTTATCTTATCATCTAAACAAAGTTCTAAAATATGAAGTTCTGTTTTGAAGTTCATAATCTTCTGTCCTTCCTTATGCAGGTTGGAGTATATTCTAAGGCAGTGCACATGTTAGAGCTAGATCTTCTCTTAAAAACAAGGTAATAACTGCTTATGAATGGTTGCCAGCACGCTTTGTGTTTTCCGCAAATATCACTAACATGTAACTTCAAAGATTTTCCAGGTGCAAAGAATATTGGAAGGAGAGGCTAGCTGATGAGAGATTACTGATAGTGAAACAATCTAAGGAGCACTGGAAATTACAGTCGGTCTACACAATTTGATTGT
This sequence comes from Acacia pycnantha, assembly GCA_025563575.1. Lineage (NCBI taxonomy): Eukaryota > Viridiplantae > Streptophyta > Magnoliopsida > Fabales > Fabaceae > Acacia > Acacia pycnantha. The sequence continues at coordinate 745,574 of JAMWYP010000013.1, forward strand.
AAGTTTTTATGCTGTGGCCGTTATGACTGAACTTCTGTGGTCCTTCGATGAGGCAGGGTTATACTGAGGTCTTAAGTCGTTAGCACGAAGATGTAATGTAGCTTCTCAGGGTTTTAACATGCCTTACTGATTAGGTTAAGATAAAGGTTCAGGTTAAAACTTTTCCAAAACTCTTGACTAGGTCTAGTAGGATGTTTTTGTTGAACTCCTGCAATAATGAGTATCTAAGGAAGAATGAGATTTCAGTTAGTTTTTAAGTACTGGTTCCTAGTTTCTCTTGATCAATAAGGATTCTCCACAATCCTAGCCTTCTCATTGCCTCTTCGAGCTTTAGAAAGTCTCCCTTGCCTCTGAAAATGCCGAGAACCTGGGAAATATATTGCCTCTTTTGGTCAGCGTGTAAAACACTAAAGCAATACCTTGTTGAGTATTCCTGTTTGCGACTATGTGATTTTACTTCACATTGAGTGCCCTGCATGAATTGGGCGAAAGTAAGGTAACATGATTTCACGACCATTACTCTGAAATCTTAATGAAAGCAACCGTACCAACTACCAAATACAAATCAGACTAATAATTATGGAGACGTGAATTATGCAGTGCAGTGTATAAATCTGCTTATTTTTTCTCATGATCATTGCATGACAGTGACCCGACCCGTGTTCATCACTTCATCACAGAGCATGCGTGGTTAGATGTGTTTAATAGGAGAGATTCATCTCCTTTGTCAATTAGGCACCTTTCTTTAGATATGGCCAGCGGCTACTACAATCCTTCACTCAATTTCGGCCACATTCACTGGACTATAATAGCCTAGGAGTCCCTTTCAGCTTTCATCCTCTAACACCGACAGACCCTTATGAAGAAGAAAGAAAAGGACAAAACTGTTAGTGGGGGTGTATGCAATTATATTTATATACTAGTAAACTGTAAACTGCTACTATTCCTATTGTGACTCAAAATATCCCTTTGTCTTGACTTATAGTACTGAGATTTGGAGTGGGCAATCTGATCTGATATGAGCATGATTTTAGCTTGGATTCTCTTTTGTCTGCATCGTGTTATGTCCAAAAGGCAACTTGCTCAGGTCTAAAAAGGCGACCATGGGAATAGAAAGAAGACTAACATGAATAGAATCAGGCAAGCCAGACTCTTAATGTGATTCTTGAAGAACACGTGTAGTTTTATGAAGGTAGAGATTTCCATAAGATATGTTCACAAGGAGCGACGAGCTCTATATTGTGAGTTTGGATTTGGCTATCCATTTAGGTTGCTGTTAGCAAAATCATGCACCTGTCTCTATTGGAATATTCCCACTGTTGAGTCTGGAGATAGAGCGAGCGAAACGTATTGGCATCTAATTCGGATGATTGGGCCACGCAGGTTCTCCACTCACTCTTTGATGCTTTATACATATTTTATTTTATTTCGTGGCCAAAAAATGATTTTTAAAAAAAAAAAATTGTAGAATTAGGGAAAGATTATGTTGAAGAATATATTTATTAAGAATTTTAAAAGCATTACCCTCAAAGTATGTTTTATTATTGAACCAGAGATTTATGGTACATGCGACATCTCTCAAAACACACAGGACACAGCTATCATGTCTGCTATTGTTAATTATTTTTGGCAATTCATACCTTTTTTTACAATACTGAAGAAAAAAGTTTGCATGATTGTTTTTTAATTGCCAAGATAATGCTTTCTTAGTCACATCATTGATAACCATTCAACTAAAAAATTTATGGGTTAAGGTTCGATTTGGCTAATAAACTATTAGCTTAGGAGCATTCAACGCAATTAACTATTAAGTGGACCAAAAATACTAACAAACTTTTAAAAAGGTGGAGTCAACACAAAAAAAGTTTTACTCAGGAGCGTCTAGCACAACGCCGTTAAACAAAAAGTTAACGTCCGTTATCTAAGGTGCAGATTGGCCAACAAACTTTTACCCTAGGAGCACCCAACACAAAAAAGTTTTACGCAGGAGCGCCCAACACAAAATTCTAAATTTTACTAAAATAAATAATTTTTTTCTCAATTCTCATTATTCAAAACTACTTGTATAGATATCTATGGACAAAAATTACTCATTCTTCAATTTTGTCAAAATTATAATTTTCTAAAATAAACAAAAATTTTAATTAAAAATATAATTATATGATTTAAATAAAACTCAAGGTGTTTTATAGTTTATTATATATGTTAAACAAAAAAATATATGATTTATTTTTATTTTAGAAGAAATTTATGTGAGTTAAAAATTCATCTAATGTTAATAAAATTTTCGTAGGCCAAATTGCTTCTTAACCTATTATTAAATTGTCCTTCATCAAGCCTCTTAAGTTATCTTTTTTTTCCCCAACAAGTCTCATATTCATATAATCAATAGATCATTTAATTAGCAAATATTTCATCAAGTTGCCAAATTTATATTAATAAGTATCAATGTTGATATCCATTAAGCTCTTTTTATAAAAATAAAAATTAAACTCATTTCATTTCATTCAAGATATAATAGATTTTTTAAATTTTATTAACATTAAATGAATTTTTTAACTCACATAAATTTCTTCTAAAATAAAAATAAATCATATTTTTTTTGTTTAACATATATAATAAACTATAAGACACCTTGAGTTTTATTTAAATCATATAATTATATTTTTAATTAATTTTTTATTTTATTTTAGCAAATTATAATTTTGAAGAATTGAAGAATGAATAATTTTTGTCCATAGATATCTATACAAGTAGTTTTGAATAATGACAATTAAGAAAAAAATTTATTTAATTCAGAAAAATTTAGAATTTTGTGCTGGGCGCTCCTGGGGTAAAAGTTCGTTGGCTAATTTGCACCTTAAATAACGGACGTTAACTTTTTCTAACGGCGTTGTGCTGACTGCACCTTTTTAAAAGTTTGTTGGTATTTTTGGTCCACTTAATAGTTAATTGTGTTGGATACTCCTAAACTAATAGTTTATTGGCCAAATCGCACCTTAACCCAAAATTTATCAATAAATTACACTAACTATTGAGGATTATTTAAATTATATTTAATATTCTGTAACAAATCACAATTCTCTTAACATGTTATATATTACAAATCTCTTTTAACTTAAGCTTCTACGAAATTAAATTTTCGAATAACACAAGGCTAGTCTCAGGGGAAATACATGTGTTGGGAGAGACTGTCATGAACCTAAAATTAGAGTAGTCAGTTATTTGGATACCTGGTAAGAAGATTCGAGAAAGAGACTGGATGCTGGTTGATAGTATCAAAAAAATTATTGTATTTCAAACTTAAAAATTATGATTGTGACTTTATTTAAATAATAAATTAGGGCTTTGGCATTAAATATTTAGATATTATGTTCATGGTGGTAAATTATAAATCTCCATCATTGAAAACGATGAAAAGAGGTTTAACTAACCTCCAAAAAGGAAAACAAAGGGGAAAACTGAGTTTATCGATTCTATACAAGTTAAATTCGTGAAGGAAAAAGGACAAAAAGGGATGAAAATAACTGTCGATCGCCAGGTTACTGTCTTTGTCTTGTAATTATAATGGGTAATTAGGATCGTTGCTTTAACTTGAAGAATGAATCCACATATCAAATGCCTATTGGTACACAGACTTTTCGTCGTGGCATTGTTAGCAGTGTTAATAATAGCTTTAGAATAATTTCCAGAGTTAGTATCAAAGTTACTTTTAGGAAAACTTTACGTGCGTACTTGAAGCTACCAAAAGATAAATATTCCCCTGAGATTTATCTCTAATAGTGCATCAGTATTTATAATTTATTGTAAGCCCACCACCATAAACTTTTACACGACCTAGCTTAGCTTATTTGTGAGGCTGTAGCAAGTTTTAAGGGAAAATCATTTTCAGGGCCCTTTTAAAGTTGATAATCCCAAAAAAGACCCCAAGATTCTGATAATCCCAAAAAAGGTCCCAGGGCCTTTTCTGAGATTTTCAGAATCTTGGGTGAGTTGTCAACGGGGCTGATATAGTTGTTAACGGGGTACTGATATAGTTGTCAATAGGGCTGATATATTTGTTAGCAAAGTGTTGTTAATAAGGCTGATTTAGTTGTTAAAACCTACCCGTTAACAACTATATCAGCCACGTTGACAACTCACCGAAAATTCTGAAAATCCCAGAAAAGGTCCTGGGGTCTTTTTTGGGATTGTCAGAATCTTGGGGCCTTTTTTGAGATTGTCAATCCTAAAAGGACCCTGAAATAGATTTTCCCAGCTGAAAGAGATAATATAAAGTAGTGCGTACATAAATCATTTGAGTACGTGTGATTGGCTTAAAATGTGAATGACCACCACCTTTTAAAAAAATAAAAAAAATGAAATTTGATAACCCCATTTTTATGGCTGCCATGGGCACCTCCACCACCACCACCATGAGACCTACACATGGGTCCAAGCTCCCATTAGTCAAAAGCTCAATCACTAGCTACCATTTTAATTAATAGCTTCAAGTCTGATCTAAGTTTCAATTTCCCATTAATTAATATTCCCTCCGGTCCTAATTATATCATAATATTTAAGATGTTGTTTTGATTCTAATTATAGGACAACTTTTTATTTTTGTCAATTTCTTCCTAAGACCTAAGATACCTCAAATTATATGAAATCAATAAATAAGTTAATTGAAGTGCAAAATTTATATAAGGGCATTTTAGAAAATAAGTAAAATTAACTAATTTAACATTTATCCTTAATCCCTCTAAAATCGATTAAATATGTCTTATAATTAGGATTGGAGGGAGGGAATAGTAACATCCTCATCTTGCAGAAACCACAATAACAATGATTTTTCTGGACAAGCATGCGTCCGGTTTCTCTACACAGCGCTATTCTGACCGTCCAAATCTTGATCTAAGGGTCCAAAAATAATTTTGAAAAAACAGCGCGCGGTTTTTCAAAAATCCCAGAACCGCGTGCGGTTTTTTGAAAATTCCTCTGGATCGTTGGATCAAAAAATGAACGGTCCAGATGGCGATAATGAGGGATAATGAGAGGGAGGATGATGAGAGTATCCTCCCCCAGACAAGCATAGAGACTTTTCTGGATGAAGGGAAAGTCTAGTTTTGTTCTAAAGTTGCTATCAAAAAGAAAAATATGCTCTTTCCACTATTTTGCACGAACCTAGCTTCATTATGGGAATTAAGATGTATTTAATCTGCTATATTATCAACATGCTTTGCATCTAATTAAATCTGATGAGAATTTTTTTGAGTTGTAAATTTTTTAAAAATGCAATGGTATATTCAACTCAATAAGATTCCCAAGAATAAAATTTTTAGGTATTAGATATGAAATACTTTTTTTCTAAGATCTTCATATCTTAAAGCAACAAAAAGGTATATAAGGTTCTCGTTATAAAGTGTCAATCGAAATAAAATTATAACGAGAAATATTCCACATTCCTGTATATATATTATGTCAACACTTAAAAGCAACCTTTTTGTATGTAAGCATTTAAAAAGACAACAATATATTCCTATATATATATAATAAAAAAAAGATAGCAATATATTAATACATCCCATATATAATTTCTAAAATTATAACCCTCATCAAACTACTTAATATTAAAGCAGTGCCGTCAACTATAGAGTTATGATGTCACTATTTACATATCACTCTGGTTCTATTTATAAGTCTAGTTTGACCAAATCTCACATACCAAGGAAAGTTAGGTATCTCAATTATTATAGAGCAAATTTCCAACTTTACCCTCATTTATGAATGAGTACCTTTTAAAATTTATTGTCAAATCTCTCTCATCTTTTTCTTTTCCCAACATAGTTAGCCAATCTCTCTCATATCATTAATATAGATAAAATTGTCACAATCTCATTTATTTGGTCAAAATAGACTTTAAATAGGACCAAAATTTTTGGTCAAATTAGACTTATAAATAGGATCAGAGTGATATAATAAGCAAAGATTGATAAGTTGCTAAACAATCAGCTCATAATTGATAAGATTATAAAGTTTAAATGTTAGTACAAATATATATAAGGATTTTATCGGTGAGTAACTTATAACTTATAAGTACCTCTATAAATGTCTTTATAAGTATTCCTCCTGTCCTTATTAATATAGTTTAGGATTTTATCGCTTGTGAGCATTGATTATTTAACCCTAATTAATAAAGGTAATGGGTAGAGTAATAATTAATATAATATTAGAGTTTAGTGGAATTAGTAGGGTAATATTGGAAATTATTTAGATTCTAGGATAACTTTATTGACTTTAACTACCTTTATGAGAAAATGTCTATAATAAAGAGTACTCATTAAGTTTAGGGTATACCCTAATAAGTGGTAAGGGTCTAAGACCTAACTCATTCAAACTTTTCGAGGGAATCACAAAAAAGTATTTAACGTATAATTAATTGCAGGGAAAAAAAGTTGTATTCTTTTAACGAAAACAAAAATTAAGGATAAGCAAGCATGATATTGATCCCCCAGCACATTCAATATTCAATAATTTAAAACTTAAATTACTGAATTACCCTCGTCACTCTCCATTATCTCTCCACATGCTACCATCGGCTTGGTGTATAAATATTTCACCAGCAATGCCTGGTTCCTGCACGCCCAAACCAATTAAGCCTCTTATAACCATATAACTTGAAAACACATATATCATGGGTTCTCTTCCTCAGGTGGTAGAAGACTGCCTAGGTTTCCTCCAACTCTACAGTGATGGCTCCATTTTTCGATCCGATGAAATGGATTTCAACGTTCCACTTGTAGATGACAACTCTGTACTCTTCAAAGACTGTCTCTTCCAAAAAAGATTCAATCTTTATCTTCGTTTCTTCAAACCCAAATCCTCCTCCGGCAAGCTTCCTCTCATAATGTTCATCCACGGCGGAGGATTCTGTTTTGGCTCGCGCGCCTGGCCCCACCTTCACAATTGTTGCGTTCGCATGGCTTCGGCGCTCCAGGCCGTCATCGTGGCGCCTGACTACCGCCTCGCACCGGAACACCGGCTTCCGGCGGCAGTGGATGATGCGGTGGAGGCCGTGAGGTGGGTGCAGAGGCAGGCCTTGAGCAAGGACGTGGTGGATGGCGGCGGAGATGCATGGTTGAATGGTGGCGTTGACTTTGACCGAATGTTTGTAGTGGGTGACTCATCTGGCGGGAACATCGCACACCATTTGGCGGTTCGGCTAGGATCCGGATCTCGTGAAATGGATCCGGTTCGGGTACGAGGTTACGTGCTGTTGGCGCCCTTTTTCGGTGGGGAAGTTAGAACCAAGTCCGAGGAGAGTGCTCAGGAAAAAGTGTTGAGCTTGGACTTACTAGACAGGTAATTAATGAATAATTCATAAAATTTCAATATGACTCACTTCGAGTAAAAACTTGGTGGGACTGGGGATTGGTAATTAACTATAATCTCACGTTATTCCCTTTATTCTTTTTTAAAAAAATTCATTCACATTTACTGAACATATTAAAAGTAAAACGTTCGTGACATCCTTCGTAAAGGGGACACAAATGTATTGAGATAAAAGACAAAACAGTCCGAGAATCTTACAATTCAAATATGTGGATGCTACAGAATTAAAGCAATAACATTTGAATTTGGCTGCTTCCTCCTGGACAGTCTTTATCTGTCACCCTCACACGCCACATCACCTGAGCATGTTCATCAAATCATGGAGACCAGAGAAACGTAACTGTCACAAGTTTACATTATTGTTTACTATTATTTTCAATTTTTTGGCTTTTCATCGCTTTCAAAATCATCACTCCGTCGTAATTTTTGCCCTTCTGAATGGGAACATCAATAAAAAGCGGCACTTTATATATGTACTGATTGATGCTAATCACTATTTTAGTTTCACACTAAAGAAACTAGGCATTATATATTATTGCCCGGCGATGCTCATTCTTACATATTACCAAATGATGTAGATATATTTATATATATATATATAGTGATAATCAATGCTTGCAAAGATGCCACTCAATACTGAGCGAGAAGTGGTATTGTTGGGGAGGAAAAGATAAAGATACTAGTTAAACCTAATTAACGGGTGGGGAATATTTGGACAGAAGATTCTATCATTAGCCTTCAGTATTCACTCAAAGAAATAAAGTGGGTACAGTATTGCATACACATGCAATACATAAAAGAAATTGAATCAATCATTTTCTAAATCAAGTTCATGACATTATTAATTTAAGTGCAGATTTTGGAGACTTTCAGTTCCTGTGGGAGAGAATAGAGACTACCCAATGGCAAACCCATTCGGACCTGAAAGTCCAAAACTTGAACAAGTGAAGCTTGATCCTATAATGGTGATAGTTGGAAGCAATGAATTGCTGAAGGATAGAGCACAAGACTATGCAACAAGATTGAAGGAGCTAGGAAAGAAAATTGAGTACATTGAGTTTGAAGGAAGAGAACATGGGTTTTTCACACAAGATCCTTACTCACAAGTTGCAGGAGAGGTCACGCAAATCCTCAAACGGTTCTTGCTTGAGAATTCTAGTTAGAACAATAATGTGATTGATTTTAATTTGATGATCAGCTTGGTACATAGTTCGTGGTAGGAAATTAATGAGGGAAGAAATTGCATGCCTTTAATTATTGGGCAAATTTGTGGGCTTAACTGTAGAGATATGTGTTGGCTTCAAGTGCGCATTGGTTGAAATAATCTAAGTTGCTATGAGTGTGTATAACTATTATATATATATATATCTTTCCCCTTTTGTCTCGGTGATTATATGTTGTTGCTTATGTCATCTTTAATTAACAAGTGGAATATCCAAAGCCACCAGACGTGTGCTAAATAACAGTATTGTCTCTTCACATATAAACGGCCACGCTTAAAAAGTTTCACATCTAAATTGTTTTTCTTCTTTTATGCATCCTTGTTTTTGTGTGTAAAAGAATAATTGAACAATACCGATGAAATTAGAACATAGAGTCCACATAAATTATCCAATATTCGACACCATCTCTTAATCTAACATTTAAGTTTGGATGAGCCTCTCCACATAAATCACCCAATAATTTGAATCTCTTATATCACTCGACTTAATTATTGGTAATTAATTAGCATGACTAAAATTTTCATTAGCTTCAATGCCAGCTAGTGCTTTTTTTAAAAATTCCTGATTGCTCGTTTAATTAGAGCACGAATGTATATTATGTTCATCAACCTGCGGCCAATTTAATTTGCTATATCTATATAATGGTATATAATTACTTGGAGTTCTTATTAAGGGGAAAATAGCTGCGCTGCTACTAGCTTTTAATATTCGATTACTATTACATTAATGTGATGTTATAGTTACATTTCAAAGCTACTAATTATCAGCACGATGAAAGTCGATTGCTGATTGTCTCAATGAACCGAAATTTTTCTTAATATGTGCAGTAGAATTCGCCTCTTATTGGATCTACTGATAATGAAGCAAGCACACATGCGAATTATATCTTCAAATCCACCACAAAAGTTGTGACAATATTGTAATCATGTTTAAAGTTGATTGATGAATGGGTGATGATCCAATAATAATCAAAAGTCAACTTCAAACAGAGTCATGTTTCCATTAAGAGAACCTTCGAGCCTTAATTAGCATATGAACTATCAGTTTCATTAGATTAGGTAAAATTGATAGAATCATAGTACATGACCATTGATCATTAAATATAAGACCTCTTTTCATTCCATCTCTTATATTTATCTATAAAAGTACCTTTAATTTTTTTCACCATTTTCATCATCTATCTCATCTCAGTTTGAATAATCAAGGATAGTTTTGAAAAATTATAGTAACAGTTTTTTTTTTTACTATTACTTTTGACTAATCTTATTATTTTATGTAAAGTAGTTAGGTACCCATATTAAAAACTAAAGGGAGAGTTAAGTTCCATTGGTACAAGTTTCAACCCCAGCCAACCCCAATCGATGTTTTAATATGTCAATATGCTTATCCAGAAGTTCTGTTGATAAAACATTCTGAGGCAATTTGAAATAATAAGGCATATGTTTTAATGTATCAATATCCTTTTCCAGAAGCTTTGTTGACCAAATTCGTCTGATCATCAGGTAATTTGGGATAAGGCATAACCATAAAGTTAATTAGAGATAAAGCAAAATTTACTAGTTATAGTGGATAGAATTAATAATTTCTTCATTCCATCGATCGAGAGGCCGACAAGAAAAAGATAATCTCTGGTGTTTGTCATCGTCAATTTATAATTAAATTAATTAAAAGCTACCTACTCTACCTTTATATATCTAACTGAGGATAATGTATTTTGTGTTTTTAATTAATTCCTTAAACTTTTATGATAAAGCTTATTAAAAGTCAGCTAATGAGTGCTTAATTAGAAGCAAAACCAAACAGATTAAAACAAGTGGGCATAATATACATATAAAAATGACGAATAACACCATTAACTTCAGTTCAATTGTGGATTTTACTTAGTTCCCTTATTCAATTCATTATCCTTCTCTTCTTCCTTTTTTTGAAGTGTCATTCCAACACAGGTTGATGAATGACTGACTTTGCTTTTTATTATATGAATTAATAAATTAATTGGTATAGCCCACCAGGCACTGAGTCACTGATCGACAATTTTTTTAGTCTGTCTTTTTTAGTGGATTGAATATATCAGAACATGATATAGGGATCTGCATCACTATTTGCTTTGGCTATTAATCATTATTTCATAGAAACTCCGATTAGGTGCAAAACTATCAGCTATATATGCGCTAGACAAGCGTGCGAGATCAAATTTGTCTGATATATATTCATATAAATACGTATATTTAATTTTATGTGTGCACACGAAGAACCTGCTATCTATTTGATAAAGCTAAGATCCATTTCATTAATAAAGCAGTTAAGTCAAATCCCCCATCCTCTTGCGTATAAATCAATAGCATAATATATTTATTAAAAACTTACAGTCAGATTAAGTACAGTCTAATAATTGAGTCCGAATTTTATTTTCATCTTCAACAATTTATCATATAGGAGGGAGAATGCATGGCACGTTAAATATGAAATTCATTCACTCTTGAGAGGTTTTGAGACAGGAAAAGGTATCCTCACCAAAACGACTATACAAATGCAGACTTTAATTAATTAGTTCATGATTTGACAAATTGACTATATTATTATTTTTTAAGCAAAGATTGTGAGTAAATATCTCAACATCAATATATTTTCGTGAGGATTTTGTGGGTCTCAAACCAGGATCTCCAAATGGCATGGCATGACTCGGATCAGCTTAAGTGACTAATTCATATTCATATAATATAATATATGTAATTATCTTCTTGTAATATCATTAGGCGAAGATACGGTATACATGTGGCAATTAATATATATTAATTTGATAAAGTTTGGTTCTTATCTTCTCCAAAAGATAACGAAAGAAGCGATTTATATTAGCTAGGGTGGAGCCATCCATATTTTTTCTGGGTCCAAGTTCTGTATCATTTTTTCAAAGACCAACAATATAATAATACGGTGACAGACACCCAGGTTCAACGGATATGGTTCAAACACGTTATTGACTTTATCCAAGGTTTCTAATCAATCAACAAAAGAAATCCTCGTGATGACTTGCCATTTTTCCCCCGAAAGAGAACAACAGATTTCTCTTAGCTTCATTTCTTTATTTGGAATGGCTTTAGATTGATTTGGACAACTTAACCATCTGTTGGACAAACCCTAGTGTCCAGTCCACTATAGTTTTTTAGGGTTTTGCCCACAAACTTACAAAAGGTCTTTAGACATGTGTCGAGTTCTGTATGATCGATCATCAGCTTTTTCAGTTTTCACCTTCTTAACAACGATTTCAGACATTTGAAACGGTAACAATCTTCTATTAAAATTAAACAATCTATCTCAAAACGCTATATTATTGAAACATGTCCAAAACAAAAACTTGATGTATAATCTCGGATCAAGTTTATATGTATACTTTGATGAGCTCAGTTTTGATAAGTTAGAAATCTGATCTCTTAATTCAACAGGAAGATAAAAGTAAAAGATCTCTTATTAATGGACAAGATCTAGGCATTTCTCTGAAATATTAGATTGCAAGGAATTTTTATTAGAAAATATGATAAGATAATCCGAACATCACTTAAAAAAGTCATTTTATCATTCCAGCTTATCAAAATTTTACTGAGTCATCAGGAGTCATAAATTTAAGTTTTATGATCTAAATGGGCATCAGGAGCCCAGAGGCTGCCATGTATTGAGCCCATAATCAGATCTGATTTCGAAATGCAGATCAATCAATCAGCATTCAATATATCAACCCTTGGCTTTGGGTTCAACTAGCAAAAGGGTCGGATATTCTTATCAAAGGGAGAAAGTTTGATCTTGGAGTTGGTTAATGCGCTGGGGGAAGCATTTTAAGTGATGTGAACTTGTGAAACGCAGACTGAGGTGGAGGTATATGTACTCTCACTCTTGTATGCCCTGGGGAGTAAGGTCATAGCGCCCTGCCCTTGAATTATGGATGAACTCAATCTCTCTCCTAAAATTTTAATATAAAAAAAAGAAAAAAAAAGCATTCAACATATCATCAGAATGAGAAGAGATTTAACTGTAGGGCCAATATATATGATGTGATTAGACCATAGAATAAACATATTAATGCACCTCCATTTGAAAAGGAAACGTGAGAGAAGATATAAACCCTTCTCAAACTAGTTGATTCATAATTCATGTTGAATATATATGTTTAAAATTTGATTTAATAATAAGGAACTAAATATTCATGACTATTACAGCAGCAAATTACAACTTTTAAAACCATATTTTGAGGCAAATAAAACAGATAAAAACTCAACATAATATAGAGTCTTTTTCCCCCTCATATAATTTTTGTGAATGTTGTGTATCACTCATTATATTATCAAAAAGTGTGTGGATACTAGTACATTAGAGTTTGTGAGTGTTTTCTGAAACCATGATGAATTCCCACGTGCAAGGAAGCCAATTCAGAAGAAGTGCATGTTCCTTCTGAGAGAGCAATCATGACACAACAAAGCACTGTGCTGGTGGGATATGAGCTTCCTAGCTAGCTTGCCTGGGACTAAGTGCATCATCTTGCTATTGTACATGATGACGAAAAAGTTACAATAATTTTGGGCTAAGATCTTAGACGCAGAAAATTGGCCCGTACGAAACCGGAGGGTTCATTTAGAATAGGGTTAAGGAGTAAATCCGTTTTAAAAGTATAAGTCTACGAACAATGTTACTCTAAAAGTTTTTTTTGTCTCAATATTACTCCAGAAGTTTGAAAACATAGTAATGTTGCCTTATTCCATTAAAAAACTAACGTTGACCGCTAACTTTTTAACGAAAATGAGTAATATTACTACGTTTTGAAACTTTCGGGGCAACATTGAGACAAGAAAAACTTCTAAAGTAACATTGTTCCTCAACAAAAACTTCCAGAGTAAATTTTCTATTTTTTTTTTTTTTTGCTCAAGTAGTAAATTTTCTACTTAATTAACCCTTTAGAATAATATGCAACTTGAAATTTCCCAATTGGTCCATGACCCCACAAAACAAAAAAGATCCAGGGCTGTAGTGTGTACAAGGTACAAATTAACTTTGGGAGAATGACTTTTATCAGATCACAACCAATAGAAATAATACATTAACAAGTCTTATAAGTTATTAATGGTAATTGATTCACTTGTTAATCCCTTTCTTCATTTGTCAATGAAGACTTTTATAATATTATTTCTTTTGGTTGGGATTTAAAAGTCATTCTCCCATAAACTTTCATGGACCAACAAGCGTTGGTGTAGTTGGTAAGGGGCTTGATTCATTATTGTAAGGTTGTAGGTTTAAATCTCACTAATGTGAGGACCTTATTTTGGTGAATGATTTGTAAGCACATCTCTAAATGTTCTTTAAGCCTAAAGGCATGCTCCCGCTTTGGTGAGCCCTGGACCGAACCCACACAAACTTTTTTATATTAAAAAAAAAAAAAAAAATCATGGGAATGGGCTTGTTCCATAACAACCTTTCTTTTTTAGTGGAACCCGAGGTGAGTGGCAACCTAGTAAAAGTATTCTCAGCACAAACTTGGGCAAGGCTTTAAACATTCCCAAACTCTTCTTCTAGAACCAGTGATAACACAGTAAGTTAGAATATTATATATATATATATATATATATATATATATATATATATATATATATATATATTCATGTTTAGCTGCTAATAATTTCCTGAATAGGAAATGAGCTAGAGTTAAAGACTGCAAATCCCTTGGTAGGAGGCCTTGACAAACCCAGATGACTAAAGCAGAAAGCAACTTAAATAATTAACAACTTCCTTATTGTGTCTTTGAAAAGAATAATCACTACAAAAAAAACGCAGATTACCTACGGAAAAATTTTCGTCGGAAATTACCCACGGAATTACGTGGGTCATTAAAATTTCCGTTGGTAATTTTGCCATGGCACAAAACAATTTTTTCTGCCATGGCAAAATTACTAACGAAAATTTTCTGTCGGTAATTTTACTTACAGAATTCTGTGGGTAATCTATGTTTTTTTTGTAGTGAATAACACTCTTTCCACAGAACTTGACCTATATATAGCCTAAAGAAGATTTATCATGTGACTTTGAAAAATGAATTCCAAATAATACTAAGAATATCAGCTAGATATCAAAATTTGTAACCATGTATATATATCGTGAGCCACCACTACTATAAATTTAGGTTCTTATAACGCTTAATACATAATGGTTACAACTAATAAACGTTTGATGTTTATCGAGGCGAAAGTCGTGCAATGATATATAATGCTTAAACGTAACGGTTAATTATGTGTACCGTCATTTATTGCGAGATGGAATTTGCGAAAACACAAAAATAACGGTTATAGTTAATAATTGTTGTTTATTTAGTGAAACAAGTTACGATTCTTTTGGAAAAAAACTGTTATAAAACACTTACAAACGATTTGACTTCCAACCTCTTATATCAGCGAAGACAAAATATAACAGTCTTCAAAAATAACCGTCATCTAACTCCTTAACCCTTTGTAACATTCGGACCTTCAATATAATAACTCATCATAACTCTTCGTAATCTTGTTACACCTTCATAAGTCATAACTTATAACTCTTCGCAATCCGTTAGACTTCTATTTAAATTCAACTATTCCTTGTGATTCTTACTACTTTAATTTTCTTTATCAGTATCCTCCTCCTCTCCTTATCATGTTATAAGTTCCCAAGGAGCTCTTCTTCAGCTGCCCCCTCCCTCCTCCACCCCACCTCCTCCTTCTCCTCAAGGCTTGTTGGTGGCAACAAATGGTTCAAGTACTGAGGATCTTAACTACGTCGCCAACGCCTCCGCCCCCTCCACCCCTGATTGACGAGATGGCATAATAGAAAAGAGCACTTGGGAAATGTATTCTTGTCATGAAAGAGGTTCAGAAAGCAAATTAAGAGAGAGGGGAGAAAATTTACTGTAAATGGAACAAATGAAAGTCAAATTTTGAATTCTGAAAAGTTCACAATTTGTCCTTTCTTGTTCAGTCTTATAGTAAGTCTCCTCCCATCTCTTGTAATTTACTTTGTACCTCCTTAATGAAAATAAGACCATTCCTCATTGTTCTTTTCTCTTGTGCCATCCAAGGGGTGACGTGGTTAGATCTTGATATACATAATGGGTTAGTAAGTAAAATCCGTCACTTCATAGAAGTCCAAACAAATAAATAATGGTGGCCATGGTAATCAATAAATATCATATTTTGTCTCACAAGAATGACGGTTTGTTAAGCAAAAACCGTCAGAAACAACAAACGCCATGATGGTTTAAAACATTTCCCCTTCCCCACACTAATGATAATACTTTGACCTGCCCTTCATCTCCCTTTAATGCCATGATGCATTGCCTTTGACCTGGCCTTCATCTCCCATGATGCATTGCAGTTCTCATCGTGTTGTTCATCCTCCTCTTCTTCCTCATGGCCTCATCCTCATTTTCATCATTGTGGAGGAGGGAGAAATAGTCCAAGGTTATTAATTAATAACTGTAAAGTATTTTTGCTCGCATACTCAATAATTCTAAGCTAATATTGTGGTTGATTATGCATAATGGTTATTAAGAACTAACCGTCGCTATTTATAAAATATGATTTTTAATATTAAAAGATGCGACAACTCGATAATTCATGAAACTCTTTCTATAGAAACATTTGAAAACTGAACTCCACTACTTCCATTTCAACTTCTCAAAAGCCACTTTTAATTTAACAAAACATCATAGACATATGTAAGATGACTTTTAATTCATTATTTGGCAAAAAAACCGAAAGATAAACTCTCTCAACAAGTATTGAAGGTATCGCCCATGTAACCTACAACTCCATCATATAATCCAGGTCTAAAGAACCCGACATTTAGTGGCAAAAAAGACAGGGTAGGCCTTTGCTTTCCACAATAAAGAAAGGGGCTTGGCTCAAGAAACATCAGCATAACCGAAGGATCAGCTGGCCAGGCACGTGAGTTATGAATGTTTACGAGGTTATCGTTTTCGGTCTCGTATGGTGTCGGTTGTGGTTGGTTAATATATATATTTGACCACATAAGGTGACAGGTTGATATGGACTAAAATTGCTTAAGACAGAGGAAGAATAATAATAAAAACAAAAGAAAATTCATAGATATGCCATATATCATTCAAATTTATTGATTGTTGCCATACGGACAATTATATATAAACATGTATGAATCTGTATAAATATACAGTGCAGACTTCAAAAATTGTAGCTGCCTGCATGAGAGATTGTGTGTGTGTGTGCGCATTGCAAAAAGTTTGGAGAGTACAATACAACACCTGTATAATACAAAAAAAAAAAAAAATTATAAACTTTGGATAGACCTCCCAGCCACCTACTCCTACCTCCGCCACACCGGTTCAAACTGAATTCAGTTGTGATCTTTAGCGGATTCGGTTTATATGAGCAAAGGGCTCAGGGTTAGCCCTTGGCTTAGGTTTGGACAGTTCTGGGGTTCCAAACACATTCCAAAATCTCAGAGTCTCATCCGCTGCTGCAGAAGCCACTGTACAACCATCAGGACTTTGAGTCATATGTAGCGCTCTGGAGGAATGACCAGTGAGCTCTGCCATCTTCACCATAGAAGGATACTTCCAAAGGATGAGCTGGTTCTGAGTGAAACCGTGCGAGCTAAGCAACTCACGCTCGTTCTTGTTCCATAACAAAGCACACACCTGCGAACCAGTGTTTACAGAGTTTATGCATGCACCGGTATGAGTGTTCCAGAACTTGATGCACTGGTCACTCCCACCTCCACCAGTTGCAAGTAGATTTCCTTGGAATGGACACCAAGCTAGTGCCTTAACCGCGGCTATATGATCCTCGAGCCTGTGTAGCCAATGTGTAGGTGAACTCGAAGATGCCATAGAATTGTCCCAAATGTGAACAAGATTGTCGTTTCCCCCACTTGCTAATTGTTGTCCTGAACTTGACCACTTCAGTCCACACACCTCTTGTTGGTGTCCCCTATAGGTTTCAACAATGTGAGATCTTATTCTGACATCATTGTTGATAATTCTACCGTCTAGTCCTCCTGTTGTGAGAATATGGTTGTTCCAAGCTAGTGAACCAACTCGACCTCGGTGTCCGCCCTTCAATGTTCTTAGCTGCATTTTGTATAATGTTAGATAAGAGAGCACTATAATCAGAATAAAGCGATTAACTATGTATTCTTCAAAGACTACAAAGATCAAATAATTTACCAGCCTATTAGAAGTAGAATCCCATAGTTGGACATGGGAATTGTTTAAACCAATGGCTATATGCCTTCCATCAGGGGCCCAACTAACACTTGTGACAGGACCATCTTCCTCGTCAACTGTGACAAGTTCTGAGGTTGAGCTATCTGAAGCATTCCAAAGGTACACCGTATTTCCAAGGGCAATGGAAATAACATTGCTGCTTCCCCAGTCTAGTAGATTCAAATAGAAGTCGTCCACGATGTCAGGAGCATCCAATGTCCTCTCAGAACTCTGAAAACATAATCATTAATAACTTAGAATGCAACAACACGTAAAAATTGGTAGTCCTAGTCACACGAAACTGCACCACATAATTGAAAGCATAGATAATTTTAGGCAATTTAAATACCTGAGGAATATGTCGTTTGGGTTTGGTGGATTTTGTTTGAAGGGGTGGATTGAGAATGTGGTCGGGGATGAGTTCAACAGGTGTTGGCGGCTTGTTCTTGAAGGCCAAGATTCGAGTCCTGTTCATGTTGAGTGCCTCAGCCAATTGCTTCTGATAGGCTTCTCGTGATGGTGAGCTTACTAAGGGATTCTCTTTGCCCTTCCTTCCTTCAGTGAGCATGTAATGAGCGAAATCGAAATCCATAGCTGACCTATTAGGAATGAACCTGTCCAACTATTCACCGAAAAGAAACAGTCAGATCAAGTCTGGAGATACGTAAAATTAAACGCCTGCCTAGTTGACGAAGAAGGAAAATTAAAAAAAGAGCGGAAAGCTACAGGAATAAGAGGGAGCATAATGAAATAATAGAATTAAATTAAAAAGACATCACGAAAATTCCATCAATTTAACATCGTAAATCAGATCTAGCGCAATAAATTCGAAAAATACATTTCCTCTGTATATCCAAATTGGCCAATGTATCCAAATAAAGATTTCCCATGATCATCCAATACAAATCCTTCCGTAGACAAAGTCGCATCAAGAACGAATTGATTTACAATTTACAAATCATTTCCCTCTAACGCATTGCCAAATGCGCTTTGAATAATTGCAGTAGCTTTCTGCTCTTTTGATTCAACCCAAACAGGGGACGCGAAGATTTAGAAGTAATGTATGAATATGATGTAACGAACTGGAAAAGAATGTGGAATGGGAAGTAGAAAAATAAAATTTGAATCTTACATTCTCTCGAGAGTTTTTTCTGCGGATTAATTGATCCTGGAGAGGGGATCGAGACTTGGCCTTACTGGAAGAACTCTGTGACCACGATCCTGCATCCATATCCAGAGAAAAAGACACCAAGAAAGGAGAAGTTGAGAGAAACGTTAGTCAGGAATTATTAAAAAAAAAAAAACAAGAAAATATAAGAGTGAACAAAGAGAATGGCTGGGAGCTTGTTGATTTCCGAAGTCTTGAAGGATCAAATCAGGGCTTCGGGATATTAAGATCGACGTTGTTCAGAATCACAGATGAAATATTGCGTTCAATGCGTTGGTGTGCCTGAGATAGGGTTTTTTCTTGCGGAAGATGTTTTTTTTTGCTCGAAACTTGCGGAAGATGTTGAAAGCTATACTAAAACGTTAGGCCGGATCAATATTTTGAAAAGTGGAGGTATACGTTGGCAAACAATAAGAACAAATGTAGGTATCCGTTGAAATTTAGTAGACGAAAATACCCCTGCAAGTTTAGACTACGTCTACGGCCTTCGTGCATTTAATATTGGACCAATACAATTGGTAAGTCTCTCTCAGGAAAAAAAAGAGGAAAATTCATTTATGGTATAAACGTTAATAAATAAAACAGTCATATTAAAGTCCAGAATTTTAAAAAAGGCCTCAATAACTTTCACATATTAAAAAGAGCCCTAGGACCTTTTCTGGTATAAACGTTAACAACTAAAACAATCATATTAACAACAAAATCAATACCCATTAACAACTAAATCAGTCGCATTAATAACAATATTTTAACAACTAAATCAGTTACATTAACAACAATATCAGTCCCGGTTAACAACTAAATCAGTCAGATTAATAACTAACGTTTTAATGAAAATCTCATAAAAGGTCCTAGGACCCTTTTTGATATGTGAAAGTTGTTGGGGCCTTTTTTGAAATTATGGGCCTTAATTAGGCCCCTGTAAGAATTTTCCCAAAAAAATGGTGAAAAAGACCTGGTTACTTCTTAAATTAAATCAAATAAGAAATGAAAATTGCCTCAAACTAATATCGTATTGCTAATAAATAAAGAACAATATGTTACTGGTATTTCAAGAAACAATATCAAAAGGCAATGATCATACATGTGTTTTAAGAGACAATGTTAGCTGAGAGCTCTACACAACATCCATGAATTAAAATCCAACCCAAAATTTACCATAAATAATTAAAAAAAAATCCAAAACAAGTAAAAAACAAACAAAAAGGCCAGGCATTGACGTCATTAGTCGGGTACATAAATAAATTATACTATAATGAACAAATGATTATTGCACATACTCGGGTTTGCATCATTAAAAAAATGCTCGCATGATGCTTCTTCTACAGCTCTGGTAAATTTAAGTGGACTAGTTTCTTTTTTAAAAAAAGAAAAAGAAAAAACCGAAGTGGACTAATTTCTTTTACACCCGATGACAATCAATAATTTCTATTATAATATGATAATACTAGCTCCCATTTTTAATATAAGGTTTAGTTGATTTTTTCTCGAGATTAAGGAAGTTAAATAAAAAGTATTTATATTAATCATAACATTAAATTAATTTGTTCGACTTAGAAACTAATATATATACAACATATGTTAAATTAAGTTACTTATTTATTTTTTTAATTTCTGTAAAAAAATCATTTGGGCTAAAGTGCAGTTAGCACCCCGAATTATTTATAAAGGTGCAATAAGTAGCCTAAAGTATTTTATTTTTATTAAGGAACCTAAAATAAAATACTTTAAAGTAATTTAATTAGTTTCTTTACTCTCTTCAAAAAGTCAACTTTATCCTATGACCTAGTCTATTTAGTAAACAGGTCAAGTTCAAGCCTATTTAAATAAACAAGTCAATCATATTTTCATAAAGTATAGCATATACGTTTGGCTTATTTAATTTTTTTTAAAAAATTTATACTATTATATAAGTATATATAACATTATCTAAATAATTTTATAAATTATTTATAAATTTACCAACATAACATTAACTATAAATTTCACATTTTATTACCATTATACTTAACTCTTACTTTCGCATAAATCATTCACCCCTACATCTCTTTTTTTAAATACCTCGAGATGGAAACACTTACTCACACTTTCTCCCTTTATTTACATCGTCCACTAAAGCAATAATGTAGAGGTCATCAGACGATTAGTTTTTCTTACTCCTATTTGCTTGAACAATTATTATCATTATACATTCTTTTATTTTCCTCACTAAACCCTAATATTACGATGAAATTAGATGTTAGGCTTTTAAGACATAATGTAAGCTTATAATAAGCGTGAAGGGTTATATATAAATTTGGAGATATAAGCTCTAAATTATATTTAAAGACTTACATTTTAAGTAAGCCTTTAAACAGGCTTGAGGCTTTGTCAGTTCTTTTGAAGGCTCAGGGTCATGCCTGAAAAAAAAACACTTACATATAGGCTCATGTTTTGAACATCTGTTACAAGCTTAGACCTATTTAGGTAAAGTTTAATCTAGCCTATTTCCGCCTCAAGATATATGGTTGGCAAAAAAAAAAAAAAGGCAGAATTTCAAATAAGGACCACTATAGCAACTTTATTCCCATTTGCCCCCATAGGATTCTGAAACCTCAATGCAGTTCAATGGGGGCAAAATAAAATTAAATTCCATAGCAAAAAGACGTTGCTGCCCTTAAAATTTCAAAAAGAAAGTCCCGTAGATTGCTCACTCCATTTTGTGTATCCTAACGATGCTCCTCTCTGAAAACCCATTGATCACTCCATCCTCGGATCAACATGGTCCTCGCATTCAATTGTTGTCACCGTCGTCTGCTAATCGCTAGTATAACTCACCAAGTCAATTCAATAAGCTCTCTATCCCTCATTCCCACTTGCTCTCCATTCTAGTTTAGCTGACATTCCCTCCATGTATTTGCAGTGATATGGGTTTTTGTGCCCTTAAACCAACCAATTCGCGCTTTTTCCCCCTTTCATGAGTTGTGCAAATTAAAGGAGGTTATGTACATTTTGGAACTTTAGAGGTGAATTCTAATTTATGAGTCTTCTTGTATACTTCCTGTTATTTCTTCTTTTGGGTCTTTCTTCATCGTGTTCTTTCTTTTCTATTTTCAGTTATTGATGGTTCATCGTTGCCAAGAAATGTAAAATAGGTACCAGGCTCCTTCTATGGGTGTGATAGGTTACAATGGCTGGGAGGGTATGAAAAAGTCTTATTTACAAGTCTCCAACTCCTCATGAATAAGTATATAAACAAGTGTCATATATGTTTTCTTGTTAACCATTTAGTTTGTATTATTTATATGTTCATTCCACTTATTTATAAAGAACTGCACACTTATAATTAAATGAGACCTATTTAATTTGTGTTGTTCATATTTTTATTTTACTTATTCATGAGGAGTTTGACACTTATAAATAGGACTTGTTCATCACTTTGCAAGTGTCAAACTTCTCATAAACAACACAAATTAATTGATTAATAAGAAAAACATAGGATCATGAACAAGTTCCATTTGCAAGTGTCTAACTTTTCATACACAATTTGAATATAATATACATATAAACAACACAAATTAATTTCCTATGGCCAATTAACATAAGTGAATTGGGGAAATTAACAAGATCAATTAGTGGATTAACAAGTTGATGGTAGCAAGTTCATCTATGCTCTAATTGGTGGATCCCGTTTGGGTTAGTAATGAGAGAAGTGACTTATTTTCTATCTGATTTTTGCAGAAGTAAGATGAGAAAAAAATCATATTATAAATGTGATTTGTGTTTGGATTAATGATTGCAGAAGTGGTTTTTTTCCAAACAGAAATGTGTTTGGGTTAGCGGTTAAAAAATTAGTTGAAATGAAAAATGACTAAAAAAGATATAAATCTTATTGAATATTACATATATTAATATTAGTTGTATATATTGTGATAATTAAAGATAAAAATTTAAATTTGAAAAAAGTCAACTTATTATTTAAAAAATGAATAAACAATAAAGTGTTTAATCAAATATATTTAAAGGATAAAATTGCATATAAATTATAATGTATACAGGGAAAATTAATGAGTATCTAGTAAGTATCTAAAAATTAATTCAACTATAATGACAATTAAGCTTTTAGTTGACACCCTAAACTAAAATTGCATATATTTAAGGGATCAATAGCTTTTAGTATCTAATAAGTATCTCAACCAGCCTACACTTTTGAGACTTTTGGCAGAAGAGGACAAAAACTCTGAACATTGAAAGTTGCTGAAAAAGCCTGAGCTTTGTTTTTTTTTTTGGTCGGTTACCAAAGCCTGAGCTTTGTTGCCAACGCGGCATACTAGTGTTCACGGGGAAGTCACTTTTTTGGTTTAAACCTAATGAAAAAGAAAAAAAAGCCAACCCAAACAGGTCCATATGAGCCTTTTTTTTTTACTGAGCTTCCTTTCAACTTCCATTGGAATTTTTTGCACGTGAACGCTCGGTTGACCGCCACTCCAAACATTATGCTCCTAAGTCTTATTATCAACCTATTAATTTCTCTTGTTCATATGACTATTCTATTTATTTATGATATGTAAAACACTTATAAAATGGGACTCAACTTGTTCATGCTTACGCCTTTTGTCAACCTATTAATTTCTCTCTTGTTCGTATGACTACTCTACTAGTTTATCATGTGTTAAACACTTACAAATGAGACTTGTTCATACTCTTAAGTCTTATTGTTAACCTATTTATTTCTCTTGTTCATATGACCCTTCTACTTATTCATCATGTGTTAGGTACTTGCAAATGAGACTTGCATTTTTAATTACCATAATCAACATTTCATTTCTCATTTCTAGTGACATTAATAAGTAATCAATCAACAATTAAATTACAACAAAAAATAGAGTTTGAATACAAATTTATACACATTACAGTATTGCATCAAATCAACAAAATGAGATGTTATCGTATTCCTTGAATTTCCTCGTAGAGCATCGGGGTATCAAAGGGTGCCACATATTTCTTCTCCATGCTTTCTCCTTCCAACTCCAACTCCAACTCCCTCTCTCTATCTGGCTCGTTATCTGTTGCACCCATTTTCACTCACCCTTTCCCTGCAGCTTAAGAAATCATGGAATCAATATCTACTACAGAAATTACTAAAAATAATTTTACTCTACATCATGAATAAGTACAATAGTCTAATGAACAAGTGGAATATTCTTATAAACAAGATAAATTAATATCCTTATCAACTACTCATTTCCAAGTGTCTTCCACGTCGTGAACAAGTGGAGGAGTTCTATGAACAAATGGAATAATCCTATGCACAAGATAAATATATTCCTTAACCATCCAATGTATATTTGAATATCACTAATCGCACAACCCATGTGAAAAACATGTCCTAAAACCCATTCGAAACATTCCTACGTTTTAGTAATTTTTATCTACATCAAAGTATATTGGCTGGAAATAGCACAACAGAGAGCAACCAAAATAAACGCCATTAACATGAAAACAGCGCCTCAAATAACCCAACTTCCAACAGGTGACCACAATGATAAGTGCTAGATCGTGCAACCCAAACACCAAGTCCATAGTTACAACAGGAATCTACTCCAATTAATTCGTGAGTTTAGTTTTAGTTTATGAAAAAACTTGTTTTTTTTTTTTCAAAACCCACTATAAAACCAGAAAATAAACACTAAAATTTGATATCAGCGCAGAGCATGAGAGAGTACAAAGATGACAGAAAAAGTACCTGTTGATTGCAACAAAATCGCACGATCAATATGAAGGAAGGGGTACTGGTCAATTAAGAACGGGTAATGGGAGATTTCAAAGAGAGATGCGCCTAGAGTCCAACTGTGGAACTGAACGTGACCACACATAGACAGTCGGCGAAACACGGGCAGTCAAGCGACGGAGCCGGTGACGAACTTCACGACAGAGTTGGAGAAGACGTTCGCTAGGCACAGACCTAGGTTTTGAAAGAGAGACGCGCCTGGGGTCTAACTGTGGAACTGAACGTGACCACACACGGACAATCGGCGAAGCACCGACAATCAGGCGACGGAGTCGGATATGGCGTTCGCGAGCACAGACCTGGTTTTCTTCAAATCGATCTTTGGCCCCTTCCTTTCAAATCAGAGGCTACTTCTCCTTTCTTTATGAAAGGGTTATTTATGTCTTTTACCATCACCATTCAATTTCAGTTTACAGATATTAATTCTTTATAATGGTCCTTAAATGACATTTTAGCACACAAAAAAATGATGACGATATATATCACTGTATTCCCATTATAAATTCACTTTGACAAAAAAAATTTAATACTTATTAGAAGTTCAGTTTCTATAAGTGCGTTTTTTACTCTCTCTCTTTTTTTCTCTTATTAATGACAATAAATAAAAAGAATTTATTTATATTTACTTTAAGAACAAATCATGAATCAGGGCAAACTTAGAAATTTAGTTTATAACTAATGAGTTTGAGTTGACTAATTCTTTTTATTATCTAAGAGCTAATTAATATATACTTAGAAATAAAAATAAAGTAATTTATGATATGGATATAGATGAGAAAGAAGAGTAAAAAAAAAAAAAAAAAAAGGATAAAAACAAGTAGTTGTAAATTACACCGAAGCACCATGGAAGAGGTCAGAGTTCCACCATGGCGACACCAAACCTCACCCTTCGACCGTACCTCTCTCCCGCTATCTGGGGAAGAGAAAGGGACCATTAGCACAAAACACCGTCTCTTTGAAACTTGAATCGAGGCGAATAATCATAATAATTAAGAAACCTAAAATTCTAAAAAATGAGAATTACAAATAGATAAAAAGGATTTTCTTGAAGATTATTTCTCTCCCCCTCTATTTTTTACTTCCCCTGACCCTTCAATTTTCCTTCCCTCCAAACACCGTTCCCGCTCGTTCATTCGCGGGGACAAGGGTGACATGCCATTGAGGTTCAGGTGTTCGCGGTCGTCTTCTCTTCGACTTCGCCGGCTCCTCTTGATTCCTCAAAGCTGTTTTTTTTTTCAAGGTGAATCTTCGATCTCTTTTTCTGACTTTTATAAGAAAATAATCTTTTTTCCTATTCTTTTCTGGAAATAATAGCTTCGGAAATCTTTTTATATGGTAAGGCTTTGAGCATTTGTCCTGAAAGGTGAATCAAAATTATAAACGATTTTTGGAGCTGGTATTGAAAATTATTCCCCGTGAATTTGTTAACGGGCAGGCGTCTTTCTTTTATTTAGTGTAGGTTCGAGGGTGATTGTTTGATCTGAGGGGGGCCGATAGAATAAAGGTGCGCTTGGCATGGAAAGGGGGCATTGCGATAATTTGTTCTCTTATTATTGATTTACAAATTGTTCGCGTTTGGGTGTTAAGTTCAAATGGATTCGGAGGTTCCATTTTCCAGCCAATCGGTAAAATGCTGCGACTGTGGGTGTAGATGTTCTTTGGTAGCTGAATCTCCGGGGCCTTGGATTCGTAACGTTAAACGGAAGCATGATGAGTTTGAACGGGGTAACCAATTGTTTCTACCGGCCTTGAATTACTTTTCAGTTGCACGGGTCCAAATTGAGAATGAATGTGCCGCATTGCGCGAGATAGTTAGCAGACAACAAGAAACTATACAAGATTTATATGTTGAGTTGGAGGAGGAGAGAAATGCTTCAACAACAGCTGCAAATGAGGCCATGTCAATGATATTAAGGTTGCAGAGGGAGAAGGCAGAAATTCAAATGGAATCCCGACAGTTCAAGACTTTTGTGGAGGAGAAGATGGTGCATGATCGGGAGGAAATTCTGGCATTTGAGGATTTGTTGTATAAAAGAGAACAAGCAATCGAGTCACTTACTTGTGAGGTGCAGGCTTATAAGCATAGGATGATGAGCTATGGGCTAACTGAGTCTGAAGCAGATGGTAGGAGTCTGTATATGGAAGATCTTGACCCTGAATATGAACCTTCCATCAAAGAATACCCTCCATTGAAGTGCAAGGTAAATGAAATGCATACTGCCAGTGCGAGGGATGCTGATGATGTAGATGTTGAGAAATATGCATTTGGAGAAACCCCTCGTGATCGGTTGAGGAATTTGGAAAATAGGATCTCTCAAATGGAAAGGAATCCTCCTTATAGCCCGGTTGGTGGAGATGTTTCAGGAAAAAATATTCTAGAGAAGGTAATAGTCGGGCAGTCTCCTCAACCAAGTAAACATTCAAGGAAATTTTCTAGTGACTCTAGTACATTTGCTGGAATGGGTAGAGAGATGAGACCAGAATCTTTTGTGGATTCTCCTAAACGTAGTACTTCCTTTCGGAAGATAGATCATTTCTCACTGCCAGAGGATCCATCCAACTTGAAAAGGGCAGATAATTCATCGGAGGCTGGTGATGACACCTGTGATAGAGTTTATACCATTGACTCTATTCATAATGGGTCCCCATCTAACGGTTTTAAAGAGTCCAAACCTATATCTGGTGTTTATGAAGATTATTCAACCACTCCGAGGGTAGATAATGTTTTTGGATATGAAGACCCTTACATTAAGAAGCTATACATGAGGCTTCAGGCCCTTGAGGCTGATAGGGAATCGATGAAGCAGGCAATCATTTCAACGAGTACTGATAAAGCACAGATGGTTTTATTGAGGGAAATAGCTCAACATTTGTGCAAAGAGATGTCACCCCAAAGAAAAACGGCAGTGCAAAGGCCATCTGTTGGCAGATTTTCGTCAATGATTAAGGTAAATTAAACAATGGTTTCTTAGATGCAATGCGTGTTCTTCTGCTATGTCTGATGGCTCATAATGTAATTCATGATGTTGTTTATCATTTGGTTGAAAATTTGCTGTTTTAAGTTTCTCAGAAACCAAGTCATGATTTCCAAAATTCTAGAGATGCCCTTGAGGATAATTTATTAATTGAATGCGTAAGAAGTTCGATTCTAAAACAGCAGATATTATTCATTTTGGCTGTTTTTCTTTCATTTCACAGGTTGTTTTCTCTATTAATTTCTCTATGAAAGATACCATCATCTATCACCCTTTGCCGTCCATACAATCCCCCAATTTTTTTTAAGGAAAAGGATCCTAGGAAGAAAAACTCACAGATAATTGCTTATATGCCAACCACTCACAACTCACAGGTGAAGATTTTTATGTTCACACTAATATTTTATTTTTCTTTCTTTTTGTGCTCAGACAATCACAGGTGTTTTTTCATGGAGGAAGAAAGCACGCCAATGCAAGTAAGTAGACAGTAATTCTCTATTAAGAAGGGGTAAAGTTGGAGGGATTATTATGCGATGAATGAAATTTAGGGCTAAAACTTTGGATAACAAAAGAAAGATAAAGAAGTCATAAAACTGAAGAGAATATTTAACTTAAATTTCACCAAAGTTCACTCTATATTGGATAACTGAAAAGAAAACTGCAATGTTACCTTCATTTGCTTGTCGTGTCCTCATTTATATGACATTGAACTAGAAGGAGATTTTTTTTTTTTTTTTTGTGTGTTTCTGTTATCTTACAATCTTCCCCTCCCCCTCTAACATATTCCCACTCAATGGTTTACAGTTGCTGATGTCTCAATGTATGCAATTAGCTGACACGAAACAATTCATTTTTTTGTTTCTATCAATCTAATAGAATGCTGATATGTAAGGTCATGCATGAATTTTCACAACCACCAAACAATTATTAGCTGACGCTAAACAATTCATATTTTTGATTCTATCAATCTAATAGCATGCTGATATGTAAGGTCATGCATGAACTCTCGCAACCACCCAAACAATTTTTGTCCAAAAGATAATAACGTGCTTTGAGTTTTATGTACTCAATACTTATAAAGCACTATATGAAGGGAGAGAAAAGATGTTTGAAAGCTCTATGCTGGAACCTGTGAAGTTGTATCTAAGAATTATGTTTTGCTTTATATAAACCATTATCTCAAGCTTAGGCATTTTATCCCAATAGCAATTTTACAGTGTTCATGGCTTGTCTGATTTAGTGGGTCCGGAGGATAAACAACTGTGATACGGTGTTTTATAAGTGATTGTTGACCAAAGTATTCAAAATGGTTGTGATTTCAGGTATACGTTCGGGCAGTCAGCCAACGGGGTCGGCTTGCAGACGCTTCTAGGTATTGGGCCTCGTGTAAAGCAGTGGAGATGTCTTTCAAGCACACAACTCACAGTTTAGTTGTTTGAATCCTTTGTATCAGCTTTCAGGGCAGAGCTCAAAACGGGAAGCGCCAACTCAGTTTTAATCACACTACTGCGACCAGATATATCTTTTTTTTTTAATTTATTTATTTTTTCCGTGGCAAGTGTGATGTTTTATGCATTGTTTTCTTCTGTACACTTTGCATGAAATTGAATGTAATTTGTTGGTTGTTTTGTGAATATGCAATGAGCATGTGCTTTGCTTGAATAACCTGGACATAGGCAGTCCTCACTTCAATCCTGTACATGGCATACATGATATTTCAATGCAAGTTTCTCTACTCTTCCTGCTGTGTATTTGCCCTATATAAGTAAATTCTTTAAACATGTCTAATAATTTTTTTACCTTTTGTTTTCGCTTATTCTATGGACACGGTTGGGAGAGGTAGGGAGCGTTGAGAGGTGTATGCAAGACTAAGAGTGAAAGATAAAAATGATTACATTCTAACAGGGGTTAATGAGTAATTTGGCCAAAGAACTTTTACTTCAGGAGCGCCCAGCACAAATAACTTTTAAGTTGACAAAAAATAACAAAAAACTTTTAAAAATGTGCAGTCAGTACAAAAAACTTTTAAAAATGTAAAGTAAGCACAACGTCGTTAAAAACAAATAATGTCCATTATCTAAGGTGTAGATTAGTCAACAAACTTTTACTTCAGGAGCGCCCAGCACAAAAAAGTCCATGTGCAATGCACCCAAAATTCTTATTGTTGCACATCCTTGCCTGGACCCTACTCATGTGCATTGGAGTTAGAAAGAATGAATGCAACAATAAAAATCACAAACGAGTAGATTTCATTTTGAGTAAGGATTGTCAGTTTTTGAACTTGCCTGGGCAAATCCATGTGCAATCCACCCAAAATCCGACTGTTGCAAATCCTTATCCGGACCCCCAACTATGTGCATGGGGTTAGAAAGAGTGAATGCAACAAAAAAATCACAAATGTAGCGAGTAAATATTTTAGGTTCACTTAAAAATTACAATCTACACCTGAATCGGACAAGCTTGAAAACTCACTATCCTTACTTAAAATGAAATCTACTCGTTATGTTTGTGATTTTTTTTGTTGCATTCACTTTTCCTAAGCCCAATGCACATGGTTGGGCGGTCTGAGCAAGGATTTGCAACAGTCGGATTTTGGGTGGATTTCAAATGGATTTGCCCGGGCAAGTTTGAAAACTAACAATCCTTGCTTAAAATGAAATCTACTCGTTACATTTGTGATTTTTGTTGTTGTATTCACTCTTTCTAACCCCAATGCACGTGGTTGGGGTCCGGGTAAGGATTTGCAACAGTCGGATTTTGAGTGGATTGCATCTGGACTTTTTTGTGGTTAGTGCTCCTAGAGTACAACTTTTTTGTGTTAGACGCTCTTGGAATAAAAGTTCGTTGCTCAATCTACACTTTAGATAACAGACGCTATTTTTTTCTAATGGCGTTTTACTTACTTTACATTTTTAAGAGTTTTTTGTGCTGACTGCACATTTTTTAAAGTTTTTTGGTATTTATAGTCCACTTAAAAGTTATTTGTGTTGGGCGCTCCTGAAGTAAAAGTTTGTTGATCAATTTGCTCCTTAACCCTTCTAACAACTAATTACTAAAAAAATAATTGTTCAATATTCATGACAAAATAAATGTTATATATAAATAAAATGAGTGAGTATTACTATTCTTTTATAACTATTATTCATCTTTTTCAAATTAATTTCAAAGGACTGAACTTGGAGGTTGTGAGATCAAACACCGATCCCCACCGGTATACGCAAAATAAGTTTTAAAATTTTCTTTTGCAGCAGAAAAAGTTTAAGATTTTCATGCCATATTTTCTGGTGTTTTATTGTTTATTGAGGTAACTTTCTTTCTTGGAAAAATTTCAATAAAATACCATTTGGATTTGAAAAATCCCAAAAAGTCTATTAACAAACGAAAAAGGCAAATAGGTCTCTTGGGAGGAATATGAAGTTTTGAAATGTTGTGTTTGTACCAAAATATCGCTCATGGTTTTTTTTTTTTTTTTTTAAGGAAAGAACCCTGTTGGAGATGGAGCTTTGCAGCCAACACCACTCCATCGGCCGAGATCCGATAACAACTTGAAATGAAATTAACTAATTGAGTATAGAGATTGACTATTTGAGCTCTCTTAGCCCTATCATTCGTTGTTAACAAGTTAAATAAAGACAATGTCAACTTGAGTATAGAGATTGACTACTTAAGCTCACTAGCCCTATTAGATGTGTTAACAAACTGAATAAAGGCAATGACAACATGAGTATAGAGATTGACTACTTGAGTTCCTTAAGCGCTACCAGGCTTCGTTGACAAGTTGAATAAAGACAATGATATTGAGATTAACAACTTGCATTGCCCAAGTTGCTAATGGTTATACTCAAGTTGTCAACAATGTCTGATAGAGCTTAGGGAGCTCAAGTAGTCAATTTCTATACTCAAGTTGTCACTGGAGCTCTGACCGCCGGCCCACCGATGTAGCTCAGCTCTGGTGCCAACAAGAATTCTTTCCTTAAAAAAAAACATGAGGTTTTTTGGTAAAAACCGAAACATTTCAAAATTCCAGATTCCTCCCAATAGACCTATTTGTCATTTCGATGTATTAACAAACTTTTTGGAGTTTTACTAATTTATATGGTATTTAGGGAGGAATCTAAAATTTTGAAATAATGTGCCTTTACCAAAATGCCCTTATTTTTATTTTTTTGGTTAAAAGGAAAGAATCATTGTCGGAGCTCCGCCGATGGGCCGATCGCTAGACTTCTGGCACCAGCGGCCGGAGCTCTGATGACAACTTGAGTCAAATTAACTAGTTTAGTATAAAGATTGATTACTTGAGCTCTCTAAGCCTTATCAGACGTCATTGACAAGTTGAATAAAAGCAATGACATCTTGAATATAGCAATTAGCAACTTAGGTAACTCAAGTTGTCAATCTCAACACTCAAGTTGTCATTGCCTTTATTCAACTTGTCAATGATGCCTAATAGGATTTAGGGAGCTCAAGTAATTAATTTCTATACTCATGTTATCATTGTTTTTATTCAACTTGTTCACAACACCTAATAGAGCTTAGCAAGCTCAACTAGTAAATCTCTATATTCAAGTTATCATTATCTTTATTCAATTTGTCAACGATTTATGATTGGGCTTAGAAAACTCAAGTAGTCAATCTCTATACTTAAATAGTTAATATGGGCTTAGAATGTTTGAATCACATCTTTAAAAGATGTAATATGGCGTCCAATGTTTGGAGGAAAATCTTGCCTCCTAATATGTTTACTGATTTTCTCAGAATTGATCTTAGGAGCTGGCTGACTCAAATTATCCAGTCCCCCTCTCTTGATTATTCTTGGAAGATTGGTGTG
Source organism: Acacia pycnantha (assembly GCA_025563575.1). Taxonomy (NCBI): domain Eukaryota; kingdom Viridiplantae; phylum Streptophyta; class Magnoliopsida; order Fabales; family Fabaceae; genus Acacia; species Acacia pycnantha. Next base: position 778,162 of record JAMWYP010000013.1, read on the forward strand.
TGCATTACTTGTTGGAAGCTCTGGGATACTCGCAATAAAAGAGTGTTCACTGATGCTAGCTTCACTGTTGAAGGGATCCTATCTCATGTAAAGGCCATGGTTGTTATCTCTCAATCCAGCTTTTCTAGGTTACAGTTTCTTTTGTAATTCGTTTCTTTGTATTCCAGCTTTTCTAGGTTACAGTTTTCTTTTGTGTTTCGTTCTTCTTGTATTGTGGCCTTACTTTAGGCCTGTTCTGATTATTGAACTTTTCAATGGAATTCCATTTTATTCAAAAAAAATAGTTAATCCTATTACTAAAGTTGTCACCGGAGCTTCAACACCGATGAGAGTTCTTTCCTTTTAAAACAAAAAATTGAGGGTCATTTTTGTAAAATCACAACATTTCAAAATTCTAGATATCTCTCTAAAGATCTATTTGTCATTTTCATATAATAATAGACTTTTTTAGGATTTTTCAAGTTCAGATATTCTTTTATTCGAATTTTCCTTAAAATTTTATTAAAGTCGGAACGTTTCGAACAAGATGGAAACGCGTTTCCGAAATCACCTTCACTTTCTTTTAGGTTTCGGCACCCCAGCAACGCTCTCAACTTCCACAATGCTTGGCTTCAAGAGCTTCTTGACCCGTACGGGAAGGATCAAGAAAAAGAACAGAAACAAGCGCAAACTCAAAAGTCAATTCGCTTTCCATAAGCAAAAATGTATTTCCCGTAACATTGAATTACGAGACCGAGATGAAGTGAAGGAAGACACTGAAGGTTTCAGGCTCAAAACCTATGCTTCATCACACACTTATTGGGTTCAACCTTTGGGCAATCTTTATCTCAACACAGGTTCTATCAACTGCAGAGATACAGGTTTAGGTAATCTGCACACTCTGACAGATGAGCTTCTTCTTGAAATTCTGGGATTGTTGAGTGGGAACGACTTGGGGGTTTTAGCAACAGTGAGCAAGTGTTTTTATGTTTTCACTACTCATGAACCCATTTGGAGGAATCTTGTATTGGAAAATCTTAGTGGTGGCTTTCGGTACAATGGCTCTTGGAAATCTACTTATATTGGTGCTTGCTACCCTTCATATGTATCAAACATTGCCGTTCTGAATTTGAAAGTGAGAGACTTTTATTCTGATTATATTTTTCAAAGTTGGCTCTGTGCTAATCTTGAAATGAAACCAGAGTGGCTGGTAAGAGATAATATAGTTCGGAAAAGAGGCATTTCGGTTGAAGAATTCGTCAAGAATTTTGAGGAGCCTAATAAGCCGGTATTGTTGGAAGGATGTCTTGATGATTGGGATGCTCTGAAGAACTGGGATAGAGATTATTTGGTGCAGTTGTGTGGTGATGTTAAGTTTTCAGTTGGTCCGGTAGAGATGAGGCTTGAAGACTATTTTCAGTATTCAGATCAAGTGAGGGAAGAAAGACCATTGTACCTGTTTGATCCAAAGTTTGCTGAAAAGGTTCCAAATCTGGATTCCCAATTTGACGTTCCGGCTTACTTCCAAGAGGATTTGTTTAGTGTCTTGGGCAAAGAGAGACCAGACTACAGGTGGATTATTGTTGGGCCTGCTGGATCAGGATCTTCTTTCCATGTTGATCCAAATTCGACTTCGGCTTGGAATGCTGTAATCAAGGGCTCTAAGAAGTGGATATTATTTCCTCCTGATGTGATTCCACCTGGAGTTCATCCTAGCCCTGATGGTGCAGAGGTTGCATCTCCTGTTTCAATAATTGAGTGGTTTATGAACTTTTATGGTGCGACAAAAAATTGGAAGAAAAAACCTATTGAATGCATCTGTAAAGCTGGGGAGGTCGTCTTTGTGCCTAATGGATGGTGGCATTTGGTGATAAACTTGGAGGAGTCCATAGCTATAACCCAAAATTATGTCAGTTGGTAAGATTCTGTACTTCTTTCTGTGGGTTTCTGAAGTTAGTTTAATTAATAGTATCCTATTGTGTAATCGATTATCAATCAACATAAACTAATTACTTTGTAACTCATATCTTTGTAAGTTGATTTCTTCGAACAAGCTGTGCTTTAATTAAAAGTTATATGCAGGAGCTTCCTGGCTCATTCAATTGGGTTTTTAATTTTGGTTTTGATCTTTCCATGGACTATTGGGAAGTAGTTATAGGCTTCTACAATCTTCTGTTCCTTCCTCCATTGACTTTTGTCTTTTGTACATTGTAGACTTGTAGTAGTGATGAAATGTTTAATTTTTGGGTCGAGGTGTAGTAGCTATAGCTTCAGAGAGGTTAGAATCTTGAATTGTATAATGAGCATCAGGCAGTTGTTTGGCTTGTCAGGTTTAGGATACGTTTTGGGGTTTAGTGAATTTGGTGCTTCATCATTGAAGCCAAACATGGAAAATTTCACATTAAAGCTAAGGCTGTTATGTGTATTATTCCTCTTCTGATATGGTTGGCAAATTACAATTTCTTTTCACTGTCATGCTTATAAACAACTTGAGAAATGATTAAAACTGGTGAAAAACTAAATGCTAAAAAATTTGATGATACAACATCTGTGTAGTGTTTAATTTGGCCTTTGTATTTTGCTTGTGGATTTTGTGATTCCAAATGGTGCAGGATCGAAATTCTTTATTTGACAGAACTTACTGATGGTAATTTGTTGCAGGAGAAACTTGCTTAATGTCTTGGATTTTCTTAAAAAGCCGAACGCGAGCGTGCTAGTTTCTGGAACAATAGATCGAGTGAATTTGTATGATAAGTTTAGAAATGCTATAGAGGATTCTTTTCCTGGAATAATTGATGAGCTGACCCGGAAAGAGGAAGAGAAACAGATTCAGCAGAAGAAACTTTCCTTCTGGGATTCTGTCACAGATTCTAAAGTGGGAGCTTTTAAGTTCTCTTTCTAGGGAGGCAAGAAGCGATACTCAATTTTGCTAATCTGTTTAGATATGATAAAAATTTAAATTTTGATTTGTTATTTCATTAAATGTACTTTCATCTTTGTACGTTGCGGAATTATCATATTCATGATGGTCACCAATTCTTGGCAATCTGCTGTAGTTTTTAAAAAAATGTTATTCATTAAATGTACCTTAATATTTTACTCGCATGTCTAATTCTATACCATTTTTATCTCTGATGTATATGGTTCATATCTCATAAAAAACAAATATATATGATTCATACCATCACGAGTTACTTTTTATTTTATTTTATTTTCACATTGAGCGTACAAATTTAAAATGTTAATATATGACACTATAATCATAGCAAAAGTAAACAATACATTTAAAAAACCATAGCAAAACTAGAAATTATAAAAAGGTTGAATTAATTATTTTGAATTGAATTACAAATCACAATAAATCCAATCATAATAATTAACTTTGCATATCATGAGATAAATGCATGTTTAAGTATCTAAATTTACACTTCTTTGGGACTGATATATCTAAAACTTTGATGCATGCATGCATTCTCAACTTGAATCCTTTGTAATAACCACGTCTTCACCTTGGGTAAACAGTGATATATGGAGTATAAGCCTCTTGTAGGTAAAGATTTATGGTAGTTCCTTTCCTACTACACCTACACAATAATGCAGATCATACCCCTCGTCCTTGGGTTCAACTGACAAAGGGGTCGGAGTGTCGGACACTCTCACCAAAGGAAGGGGGTTCGATCCTAGAGTTGGTCAAGGCGGAGAGAGGTATCCTAGGTGATGTGAAGCAATGGAAACGCTGGGAAGAAGTGGAGGTATGTGTACTCTCTAACCCAGTATGCCTGCAGAGCGGAACTAAAGCGCCCTGCCCTTGGACTGTAGGTGAGTCCGACCCCTTTCCTAAAATTCTTTTATAAAAAAATAAAATAAAATAAAATAATGCAGGTCATAGGGTCAATCGCGCCCTATACATGAATCCCTAGTCCAAACTATACAATGATATTTCTATGCATGTTTATCAGATTGGGAGGATTTCTCTTTCCCTTTTTTTGGTTGCCCCTTGCGTCTATATTCAGTTATTCACTATTCAGAGAGGAAAAAATATTGAAAATGGGGGAGAATATTCAACATTCTGAGATGATTCAGGTCCACATAGAAATTACACATGCAATGTTATCCTAGGGTTTAAGCGGATCACCATCAAATAAGGATATGCTTACAAAAATTACAATTGTTTTGACATTACACATTCTTACAACCTGCCCTTCCAAGGTAGATTTTAAAATACATATGAATCTTTTTTACCAGGGAGAAAACTGCAAGGATTGAAATAATTAGTCGGCAATGTGATAGAAACCAGAGTTACTTGTAGAGGATATTATCATACAGGCGATAGAGAAGCTGTATAAGAATCATCAGAGTACTTTAGGCCCTTTAGCGAACATGACTGCAAGCCAGAGATGACTACGGCTCCAGGAATGCCAAATCCATTGCAGTTTTGCAAGCTTCCATCACCTGCAACTTTAGATTCTGATTTCTCCCAAGTTGAATTCAAGGCAACGTTCAAGCCAATGGAGCTTGGTTCTGTCACAAAACTGCGAGCGACAAAATAGAAAACATCAATTTAAGAGACAAATACCAAAATCACACATCTTTTTACTTGATTAAATAGCATGTGCCACAAAGCCATCTATAGCTCAAAATGATTGACAGGTTGACACAAACCATGAAGCCCAAACACAGATTGAAGCAGCTAAGGTAGAAAACAACCTAACGTCCCAGATCATGTAAAATTTGTCATTATGCCGGTGCTGAATTTACACAATATTCATTCCACGCATAGGACCCACATATCATTGTACAGACCTCATTAGTTTGTTCCTCACCAAACAAGTCACAGGTATCAACAAGCAGAAGCTATCCATACCTTGCCTCAAACTTTCTTCCTTCAGAACTCATCAATGAACATATACCAGAAATAATCCATGGTGGAAGAATCGTATCTTTGATTTCAATACTCCAACAAAGGCCATCTGATGAACCTTGAGCAATGTCAGCATCCTTCATATATGATTCATCATATGAGGCAGCAATTTGTTCAGCTCTTTTCACCTCCATGCATTTTATCTACAAGAGTGTCATTATGTTCCAATCATACCTTGTTTTATAGCAAGAAAATAAACAACGTATCCCAAGCAGACTTCTCTACGGGTAGCACTAATATAGCAAATTTACTTGAGTGAGTTTACAGCAAACACTCAATTTTCAAGGAAGGGATATGTCTATTTGGAGGATGCTGAATTACTGATAAATCTTGTCAACACTAGTCCAGCATGCATATTGAAAAGATTAAGCAGCTACTGACAACTACATTTGAAGATTTGTCATAGGTTTCAGGATGGTAATTGTTGCCTAATCCCAAATTAACCATAGTAATTTCCATAAATGAAGTTTCAATACCTGTTTTTTTCTCAAGTAACGTAGGTAAAAGGATTAGCTTGACAGTTCAACAATCAACTAAACATCAACTACAAGCTAAAACAAGAGCAAAAATAGAGTATGACAATTATTAGGGGGAAACACAACGGTGTGACATACATCAGGAGAAGAAATGGTGGCATTTTGAAACGGTACGGGAGAACATAATACAGGGACATCCATAGCAGATAGTGAGGTGAAGAAAGATCTGCAGGAAAAAGGAACTGGTCAGCAACAAGCTAGAAACTGAGTAAACATCAAACTGGTATAGGCCGATGTGAAAAATCTGGAGAGAGACATTCAAAGAAAGTTACCATTAATTAGTTAAATAGTCACCTGTAATTTAGTAAAAGGTCATATAAACCATGTACATTCATGTTGCCACTGAACACCAGCAAGGATTCTGGGGTATTATCAACATCAGAGAAGGATCTCATTCGTCGAGTCTGCAATTTGTTCACAGAAAGCAACAATCGACTCAAAAATATAAAAGATATGTATGGTGTAGTTAACAAATAGACCTGTATTGGGAGCACAAGACAGAAACAAGGATAATCATTTCCACCACAATAATCTTAAATTCTTAATATGTTGACATATACGGGCGGATGCCCCAAAAAAAAAACGCAGTTACCATTAATGAAAATGCCATGCATAATCATCAGACAGTCAATAATTGAAGCCAACAGAAAATTAGTGGAGCCCGTGAGACTTATCAAGAGAATCATAAAGAACACTATTTACTAGTTATAGCTACAGCCAAAACAAAATCCCCTAGGTCAAAGCAAGGGAAAAATAAGGCGTTGGATGAGAAAATGAGTAACATGAACAGTCTATTGATTCAAACCTGCCCCAGATTATGCTTCTCGATTTCTGAGAGCTCAACCAGGTGTTCTGTAGCAATCTGCTCCACTTTAGAATGGCAAAGAGGCATGGAGAAACAAACATCCTAGTCAACAGTGATATGGCCAAAAGTAAGTATAAACATTATCACTAATAAATATTGAGGGCACATTTCAATATCAAGTATCAGAATAAAAATAAGAGAATCTTTAATTACATAAAATGCAGTCTTTCATTTCTAGCTCTTAGTAGTCGATCCAAAGAGAAAGAGACGATACCTTGCACCGAACATTATAAAATTAAATTCACATATACAATCTTTTTTAAAGTCGTGATATTCAGTAGTTCAGCCATCAAATGAGGATAACCAAGTAGATTGTGTTTTATTTTCATAAAGATAAGAAGCATCAATGAGTCGATAGCTATATTATTCTAGTTTAACCACCAAATGAGTAAGTTTAAAGTTTCCGTTTTGGTCCCTAGTCCATACCCCTTAATTTTATCCTACTCCCCTTCCCAGTTCACTGACCTGCTATGTAACAAAGTAACAAATATAAAACCTAATAGTCAGTTTCAGTGAGATCAGCGTAAAAATATGTTATCAAAGGCAAATTACTCTTATCCTATGCACACAGTACAGGAAATAATAAACTACGAAAGAACAAGCATACTGGACAGAGTGCATACTTAGTGAACAGTGACATATAAGTACAAAGCACACATCAAAGTAAGGAATTTGTAAATACATTCTTACATGTTCTCTTAATAATGATCTTAAGCCTCTGGTTGACTGAGAGATATAAGCATTGCAAGAGGATATGGACTTATCAGAGCCATCACTTCCAGTGAACATCACCACAAACTGGGAAGTGCAAACTAGAAGATGGAGGAAACACAAGCAGATGAATACTTGGTTTTCATTCAAATTCAAAATAATACATTAAGTATGGCAGTGGAACTAGTAAAGGTATGTAATCACCATAAAAGATGCCACATGTATTATTACGAAGCATGTAATAGAGGTTTCGGAAAGCTTCTTCCCATTCTATTTGCCGTTTATTTAAGAACTCCAATTCTACTGCACAAAAGGAAAATACATACATTATTAAAGAGGAAGAAAACAAGAGGCTGGAAATGGAAAAAGTTAAAAGTTGCTTGACAACCTCCATCAGCAGTTGATGAGCTCAACAGTGATATGACGGAAGGTGGCAGGGTGGATTGAGGATACATCCATGAATGCAAAACTTCAAAGGCATCAGAATTAGATGTGAGATGCGAATGACCACTCATCTTTTGACCCTTGAAAGTGCCATGTTTGAAGGTGAATTGAGGCATGGCTCGGCGCATAAATGACCTCTGAATCCTGAAGTTTAGGAATCAACCGTAAAAAATAAAGTATAACAATCAAGAACACTAAGGATAGTTGAGACCAACAAAGTAAGCAGGCAATATAGTATTCAAATAAATCACATCAATGAATGCTGAATTAACAAAGTGAAAATTGTATGCCATTCCTCTTGATTCTCGAAGGTAGTCAGTCTACACACCTATTCATAGAAGAAGATACAACACGCATACTAGTTTTAAGTGTAAGATCCAGAGGAGCCTTATGGCCAGGTACATGGCACTCATTGATAAAACTGCCCACGGTGTTCGATGCATTATCTCCAAGTCTTTTAGATGAATCAGCAGCTAAACCACCGCTTACATTTTGTTCAGGGGCAGCTAGTCCTCTTAATGCATTACCCTGTAAATAAATACATAATTACAAGTGGCATCCAAATTATAAGTACATAAAAAGAAAAGAGATCTGTGAATGTATACCATATCAATAGCTGCCAAGCCAGAAGATCTATCAGCAGATGATGACAGCTCAGTTACAGTAAGGAACTTTCCTTGGCTGCCCTTTTCAATTGTATGACAAGACTGCAATGTACTATCTTTGCTTACTTCACTAGGAGCAACAACATTCTCTAAGCTGAAAGCAGTTACAAAGACAATCAACGCCGGCAAATTATAAATTTGAACTGAAGAGAACACATAGGCAACAAGGCAAACCATGATATCCCTTGCTGTTTTGTCGTAGCCAAATTAGTAAGAACATAGGGATTCTTCTGGATGATAGTTTTCTTCGTAGGTGTATTTTCCTAAACATGGTGACAAGGTTACTTAGTTCAATTAAAAACACTTTAGCAGACAGAGATTTGTCATCCAACGAGAATGTTAACAGAAAAACTCGGTATAAGTCACATGTCTCGTAAAAATGTAATAACCTTTGTGTTTTCTTTTCCAGAAGTCATTCTAAACCTGGACTTTTTGGCCGGAAATACATCATCAACTCGGGTATCAATGAATTTTGGGTTCCTTGACAGCCCCGGCCTTTTAAGCCCATTATCACCGTCACTGATGTTGCAAACATAAATCGAGCAAGCTGTCAACAAATTATGAAATAAGAAATTCAAAGAGAATCAGGAGAAGCTTACCTTGAAGTACTGCTCAATGGCAATGGAGATTCATCTGTAAGGTCCACAGTCACAACACTAGCCCGCTTCAACTGCTCTCCCTGCCAACAACATACAAATGATATGGATATGAGAAAATCTGGCTCGGCAGTCCGCAACACAACAGTTCATTAATAGTAGTCAATATCAATGAAAACATGCTGGAAATTAGTCAGCCTAGCATATATATCAGAATCATGTAACCGAAAGCTTTGATTTACAAAATAAAAGTGAAGAGTTTTACCCTCAATTCTGAAGGCGTCTTTCTTTTCATCATTGTGTCGCTATTTCGATGCTCGGAGCCAATTAGATGAGAGCGATGGAGTAACGAACTTGGTGCAACAACTTTTGCCATGCCCTGGCTTCGAAAACCACAATTGAAGCTTTCTTACCAATCAAAACACATCCTAAGATAAATTGAAGTAGGTCTAGTGAGATGCCAGACAGTTGCAAAAAATCAAAATCAGTAATTTCCACAATGATAGAATAAAGATTGTAAACCTTGGCATATCTGATTTAAGTCGACGAAGCCGCGATTCTGAGGGTGGCAATGGAAGCAAAGAACGCAGGGTCGCGACCAAGACTTTTCCAAGGTGTATATATAAAGGCAGCAAGCGATTCAGAAGCTAGAGAATCGAAAGATCGATCTCATCTTACCTCCATTTTTGGGTAAAATACAAGATGCCCTTTACATAAGATTGAATCAAGTCCTGAGTTTTGAATTAGTTTCGACCTGAATACGATTTTAGGGCCGACTCTGGCCAGAGTTTGAGGGAGAGGAGCGGGAGTGAACTGAATGAACTGAGATGACAGAGAAAGAAGAAAATTAGCGGCGAAAGTGAATTGCGTTTAAAAGCAATTTGATTTCCCTCCTGTTTCTGACGCCGTGAGGGCGACGCCGTTTATGACCGTTCGTCAGTCTCCCTTTTTTTTTTGCTCGGATTCGTCAGTCTCCCGTATTCATGAGTTTCCAGAAATGATTGTATTTGTGCCCCAAAGGCCTAAACGGATCACGTTTGAACAAATTTTTTATATTTTTTATATCAAGTTCTTTAATTACATGGCCCTATATTTTATTTTTAAAATATTATAAACTCACATATTTTAAAAATATTATCATTTAACTATAAACTCATAAAAAAAAATATGATGTGTGATTGGAAAACTTGAAATGATGCATTTAAGAAATTTGACAATATTTTTAAAAAAAATTACATGATAGTGAGTAGCCTTTTTGTTTTGTGGAAAAATAATTATTTTGGTTAGAATTTTACGGTGACTTATCCTATATATAAAAATATTGAGAGGAAAACAAGTATAATACATGCAAGCAAAATGTCAAAAAGTTAAGTTCAAATTTAAGTTGTATTTATTTGAAGCTGAATTAAATTGGTTTTCGTGATTATTAAAAATGAATGTAAATAGTTTTTGGAGAATAACTTTTACGATTTACGAAATAAATACCTATGTAAGAGGAGTTTTGTCTTGATGCCTTGCGAAAAATACTTTTTGAAACCTAGGTTTTGGAGGTTTCCAAACACCTTGGAACAAGGTATTCCCTCTGGTACTTATTATAAGACATCGACTAGTAATTGTATTTGGTCTTTTTTATAAGGCACTTGCGTGCTTGTTTCCAAAGTGCATTAATTGTTTTTCCATGTATGCCCATAATTAATAAGGGTAGTAGGTAAGAGTAATAATTAATATAATATTAGTTTGTATGCAATTAGTAGGGTAACATTGGAAATTACTTAAATTATAAGACAATTTTATTGACTTTCACTATTTTTATTGATTTGTAAAAACTATTAATTGGTGTCTTATAATAAGGATCAAATGGAGTATCGTCTCTTTCTCCTAGGAGTTTCATTGAGTTATGAGTGCTTGTTTGTTTATGTTCAAGAGAAAAGGATTTTTTATTGTATAAGACAATTTATTCTACACATTCATCTTAGGAAAAAAGACAGAAAAATAACTTTGAATTTGAAAAATTCTAAATAAGATATTTCCCAAAAAAAAATAATTGTGAATTGCTTATCAAGTTTTATCATTCTCTTATCAACTCTTGATAACAATTATGATTTAAGATTTTGTAATTTCAAAATTCTTTTTCTTTCTTTTTCCCAGTCTTATATAGCATAAAAATACTAAAAATAAGTGAAATCAAACTCCCCCTATACCGCAATACATGTTTATTGGTATAGTTTAGTATAATAAATAACTGGTTAAGTCTCAACCACGACGGGTGGGCGTGATGGTTCAGCATTTCGTCCCTTAAGCAAGTGGTTGGGGGTTCGATCCCCAACTCTTGTGAATGGAAAGCATCCCGTGGCCAGCCCTTTGCCGCTTTGTGCGCTGACCCGGGGCGGAGGATTAGTCTCATGGCTTCCGGCTGTGGGGATACCTTGATTCACATCAAAAAAAAAAAAAAATTGGTTAAGTCTCTAGTTGATCCTCTTTTTCTTAACTTATCTTCTCCTGATAAACAAAAGCTAGATCAAACAGGCTTTTACAAAAGCTTTTATAATAAAAAGGGCTTCTTTTTTTTTTTTACAATAAAGAAAAAAACCAAAAGTCAAAACCTCCCTGAGAGAAGCTTTTTTATTAGCTCTTTTTTTTTAAGAGAACCTTAATTCTTATCATCTATTCGGCGCGGCGCATCATCTCATCGTCTCCTTTGCGACTCCTTTGTGAGCCTGTCACACTCTCACATATTTCAGTCATCTCCTATTCTTTTCTTCTCGGTTAGTTTCTTACTTGCATTCGCATTTTCTTTTTCCTTAATTCTATTGGTTGTGATTTTTAGATCTGTACTTGTTTTTGTTTGAGCGTTTCCTTCTACCAAAAAAAGGTGGGTGGGTTTCTTGGGAATTCTTTCACCTATAAAACTTCTATGATCAGGTCCCAAATGAACTAAGAAGCCTGGGTCTTGCTCTCGACTCCCTTATATTTGGTGTGGGAAGCTTCTTAAGCAGCTAATCTTTGTGATAGCGGAAGTAACAAGTAAAGATGGTAGCTGGTTTGCTCATAATCTCAACCAGGCACATCGATCTTGATTACTTTTACTGGTTACTTGCTGGGCTTAGTGTAATGGGATTATATATCTTTATTCATTTTTTTTTTTCAAAATCTTACATATACAATCAGAAGGAAGGATCTAAGGATGAGGATAGTTTGTATTTTTATATTTTGTATTTTTTGTGATATAGATAGACAATAGTAACGTCAAGGTATATACACTATTGTATAGAATTGATTAATTGTAATGAGTGTCCAATTTTATGGCAATTTTGTCTTATGGGCTTTACAGTTTACTACTAATTAAGCTTGAGAATTTGGGATTCATTTAAATCTACTCTAGAGGGGACTTGCTTATAAATTGCATTGGAGATTCTCAATCTATATGTGTTTTCAAGCTCAGGGCTTATTGGGTTCTTGTGCTACCGCCACTTTTGAGATGCGTGTTTCAAAAGAGGAGCTTAGTTCAATTTTTTTCATTCCATTTTGCCGCTTAATTTGAAATGTTATTAAGTTTGTCGATTTACTTATCAAGTTGGGGGTGAATTTCTTTTTTCGTAGTTAAAAAACATGTAAATTTTAGGAATCATGATCTTTTTAGCTTCATAGTTATTCTGCGTTGAGTTTTTCTCAAAGCTGTGAGCTGATGTGATTTTCCTTCTTTAATATACCTTTTATGATCATTCAAAAAGGTGCTCATGACAAAAAATTTGTCAAACAATTTATTTTTACTTTGAGATTTTAAGTTAAAAAATTTATATAATCATTAAACAGCTTTTAATTTTTTTTAGCTTTAGTTTAAAAGTAACTTTTATCGTACCTTAAAAAAGAGAAGATCCAAATAAGCTCTAAATATATACCCCACAATGAGAATCTTTTCATGAAAAAAAATGAGAATCTTTCTTTTCCTATGGGGAACTGTGATTTACAATTTTACCTAGGTGCTTGTATGATTTGATGTTAAAGAAACGCATTCACACGAGTCGATATAAAACTCCTCTTACATATTTATCTTGTGTACTGTAAATCACGTTAGAAAAATAACTTTTACCACTAACCTAAACAAGTACATAATACATGCTTCTCAACTAAATTAAAGCGCATTATCAATTTAAAATCAAAGGGGTCAAAAACCCTGTTGACGATGATCATCAATAATGATTCCTGTCCAATTTTTTCGTATCTTGCATGTAAAGTGAATTAAAAAAAAAAAAAATGACCCCGTCGCGTTTCGATTAATTATTGAGCTACACACATATATGTATATGTATCTACTGTTTGACCACAGGATGTCACTCCTATGTCAAGCCCAAGTTCTAATAATTGAATTTTATTTATTTCATATTTTATGTATTTTTCCTACTTCTGTGTGTTTCTTATTTTATGAAAAGATAAATAAATGAAAGAAATCTGAAGACTAGGCCGCAAGTTTGTGTATGAAGGGAAAAAAGGAAGTTTAATAGTTTATATATAGCTCTTGTGAGAGAAAATATTTTTAATAGCTTTTTAGTCTGAACAGTTTTGATCTAGCTGACGATCAAAAGGTGATTTCTTGTCAGATTGATCTGATTTCTTTCATGAAGGTTCTAGACACAAGGAGATTCATTCTGGATGATTAGATCATCCATTAGAGTCTTCTATTTCCCCCAGAATTTTCGTGAATGTCCATTCATGTGTTTGCTGCAGGTTTCCTAAGCGAGTTTGATCAAGTCAGCGATTAGACGGTTATTTCTGATTCGATTGGCCGAAAATTTGTGGAGGAGTTTGAGACATATATGTCTTGAATTTGAACAGTGGGATCGTGGATTGGAGCTTCTTAATTACCTTCTCTAGATTTGAATTGGTATACGTTCTATGACTATTACTTTTACGTTTGGAGCATGATTCCCAACACATGCAGATTGAATCTCCGCCCAAGAGATATGCACTACAAAAAAATATCGTATTACCTACAGAAAAAATTCTATGAAAAAATACCCACAAAATTATGTGGGAAATTTCCAGGGGTAAAAATTACACACGGAAATTACCCACGGAATCTGTGGGTAATTTCAGTTACCCAAGAAATTCCGTAGGTACATTACCCACGGAAATTACCCACGGAATCTGTGGGTAATTTCAGTTACCCAAGAAATCCCGTAGGTATATTACCCACGGAAAAATTCCGTCCAAAAAAAAGTCATGGCTTATTCGACGGAAATTTTACCACGTCTTTTTTTGCGACGGAAATTATCCAATTCCGTGGGTAACTGAAATTATTGTGTCTCAATCTATTATTCTGTGACTTATTTTATTTTCTACTTTAATTGACTCTAGGATTATTTTTCATTAGGAAAATTTAAGGGTTACGGTGTGATTTTACCAACGAACTATTGGCTTAGGAGCGTCCAGCACAATTAACTATTAAGGGTGTGCATGGTAAGCACTGTTTTTTGTGTTCTCTAACACAAATGGATGAGGTTTGTAAATCCGTTTTTATTTGTTCCTGGATGAACCGGTTCCTTTTTGTGTCTTTGGGAATAGAAAAAAAAGCGAAAATTCATGCTTTTCTATTTCGGGCACAAAATCGAATTTATTCCTCAACGTACAACCTCTCTTCTTTCTCTTGAAAACCTTTCGCAAGTGTCCCCACCGCCACCGCCACCGCCGACAATTACCACCCTCGCCGCCGCCCCCACCTCATCGCCACCACCGCCACCACCATGACCGTCACCGTCGCCGCCACCGCCACCGCCGCCGCCACTACCACCACCACCACCACCCCCACCTCACCGCCACCGCCACCACCACCACCACCCTTGCCGCCGCCGCCACCCCCCACCCCCACCTCACCGCCACCACCCTTGCCGCCGCCACCCCCACCTCACCGCCACCACCACCACCCCCGCCGCCGCCCCACCTCATCGCCACCACTACCACCACCATGACCGCCACCGCCGCCGCCACCGCCACCACCACCACCACCCCCACCACCACCACCCCACCGCCACCACCACCCCGCCGCCGCCCCACCTCATCGCCACCACTGCCACCACCATGACCGCCACCGCCGCCGCCACCGCCACCGCCGCCGCCACTACCACCACCACCACCACCCCCACCTCACCGCCACCGCCACCACCACCACCACCCTTGCCGCCGCCGCCGCCACCCCCACCCCCACCTCACCGCCACCACCCTTCACCGCCGCCACCCCCACCTCACCGCCACCACCACCACCCTCGCCGCCGCCCCACCTCATCGCCACCACTACCACCACCATGACCGTCACCGCCGCCGCCACCGCCACCACCACCACCACCCCCACCACCACCACCCCACCGCCACCACCACCCTCGCCGCCGCCGCCCCACCCCCACCGCCACCACCACCCTCGCCGCCGCCGCCCCACCCCCACCGCCACCACCACCACCCCTCGCCGCCGCCCCACCTCATCGCCACCACTATCACCCCCACCGCCACCACCACCACCCTCGCCGCCGCCCCCACCTCATCGCCACCACTACTACCACCATGACCGCCACCGCCGCCGCCACCACCCCCACCCCCACCCCCACCACCACCCTCGCCGCCGCCCCACCACCACCGCCACCACCACCACCCCCACCGCCACCACTACCACCACCTCGCCGCCGACCCCACCTCATCGCCACCACCGCCACCACCATGACCGTCACCTCCGCCGCCACCGCCACCACCACCACCACCTCACCGCCACCACCACCTCATCGCCGCCACCACCACCACCACGACCATCACCGCCCGCCATCGCCACCGCCACCCCCACCTCACCGCCACCACCACCCTCGCCGCTGCCACTGCCGCCGCCGCCGCCCCCACCTCATCGCCACCACCACCACATAAATAATTTTTTGAATATAAAAATTACATAAATAAAAATAAAATGTGTTAACAAACGTAATTCTGATTCTCGGAGTAAAAATAAAATGAGTTAACAAACGTAATTCTGAAACTCTTCCCCAATCGAAAAACTGTTCCATCTTAAAGCGTCTTGGAGAAGGAATGGTTGCCATGCACAACCTAAGTGGACAAAAATACCACCAAACTTTTTAAAAGGACAAAAAGTTAACCCGTTAACAAAAAGTTAACCTCCGTTATCTAAGGTGCACATTGGCCAACGGACTCTTATTCTAAGAGCGCCCAGCACAAAATTCTAAATTTTACTAAATTAAATAATTTTTTCTCAATTGTCATTATTCAAAACTACTTGTATAGATATCTATGGACAAAAATTATTCATTCTTTAATTTTGTCAAAATTATAATTTGCTAAAATAAACAAAATTTTTAATTAAAAATATAATTATATGATTTAAATAAAACTCAAGGTGTTATATATGTTAAACAAAAAATTATATGATTTATTTTTATAATAAAACTCACATAAATTTCTTCTAAAATAAAATAATAATTTTTATGAGAAAAAGAATGTATGATAAATGATATGAGAGAATTAGAGTAAAATATGTAAAAGTGCACTTATTAATCAAATAAATTAGAGTAAATTTATGTATGTAATTTTTACTCTATCATGATTTTTATTTTTATTTTATTTCTAAATATAAGTCTTATTAATCTAAATTTATAAAAATAATTTGTTTCCCTCTTTAAATTATAGCAAGAAATTTAGGTTAGTAGTTCTTAAAGCTCAATTATGTCAATTGTCGTATAACTTATTCCCAACGATGCATTATATATCTTGAATATAATGATATTAAGTTAACGGCAAAATCGAAAGAAAAGAATATAAAACATCTTGAGTTTTATTTAAATCATATAATTATATTTTTAATTAAAACTTTTGTTTATTTTAGCAAATTATAATTTTGACAAAATTAAAGAATGAATAATTTTTGTCCATAGATATCTATACAAGTAGTTTTGAATAATGACAATTGAGAAAAAATTATTTAATTTAGTAAAATTTAGAATTTTGTGCTGGGCGTTCCTGGAATAAGAGTTCGTTGGCCAATCTGCACCTTAGATAACGGAGATTAACTTTTTGTTAACGGTGTTAATGACGTTGTGCTGAGCGCTCATTTTTAAAAAGTTTGTTGGTATTTTTAGTCCACTTAATAGTTAATTGTGCTGGACGCTCCTGAATCAATAGTTCGTTGGTAAAATCGCACCTTAACCCAAAATTTAATATCAGTTGCACTCTTCTTAGCACACGTGCGCGCGCGTGTATGTATATACTTCAAAAACGGCCTCGCAATATGGATCCTTTTTCAATATAAGAACAGCCCGAGCTTTTGTAATACTAGTACACAGCAAGCAACAAATAACCCCTTTACCAATGTGAGTTGGCTTAGATGGTAAGGGATCCAGGATTAGGCCCTTGGGTCGTGGGTTCGATCCCCTCTGCCGTCGCTGGGACTTCTTTGGTAGGCGATCTCGTAAGTCCCCAGTAAGTGCTCATAGAGCCGGGGCCGCTTGCCACGCGCCCAGTGGGATCGACGCGAACCCTCCAAAACTTTTTTTTTAGCAAAAAAAAAAAAACAAATAACCCCTTTTTCCAATGAAAATCGAAAACTATAAACTTACACACGTGAATAATTTGATAATTTAATTACCGCCACTCAATTCAACGAGTAGGGTTCAAGTTTCCGGCATTTTTATTTAAGCCCCTTTGGTTAATAATCGGTGCACCAACAAAAAATGCAGTGGAGAAATTGGAAATTAAAGCGATCCATGTGCATAAGATATGGATATGCTTTGATATAAAGAAGTAACACATATATTCTTGTAAATATATAGTACTCTATTAGACAACGAAAGGATCACGAGTAGTGGAGAGTTCACACAAAGTCCACAAAGTGCGAAAGTTCGTAGAAAGGGCATGAGTAGGGCCAGCCGTAGAAGTACATTTGGAATGCTCTAATTGGCCGTTCTCGCCGACGGCGCCGTCCTTCTCCGATTCTGGCCGATGTAGGGTTTCACAAGAACCAAGAGAAGTACCGGACGATGATGGGTTGTGATTCCCAGTTAGCTGCTGCACCAGACTCATAAATTCTTCAGGTTTTACATGAAACACCTTTGGAGATTTCACATAAATGACCACCGGAGAGGAACTTTGCTTTTGACCTGCCACATGCTTCTTCTTCATCATCTTCCTGGAGCTCTTGTTCTTCATCAACATGAGAGGTCCAGGTCTTGGACCCTGCAACTTCATTCTGCTTGCTTCAGATTGCGAATCCATATCTTGTGTTCTGTGATGTGTATTGAGCTTTCTTTCAAGTTCGTGTCTTTATTATATATAGGGAGGGAGGGAATTGAAGGGAGTGGGGAGAGTTAGGACTTTTTGAGTGTGTGTTAGTTGACAAAAAAAGACATGCACTTAAGGTCTACTCTGATTTCGTCTTTTTTTAGGTTTTTATAATCTGAGTCTTGTCTTTTGGTGTTGTGTTGGACCGCCTCTTGTAAAATTTGCCGGCTCGGCCGGTTTCGAGAACTCATTCCTGAGTCAGAGTTCACGGTCAAAGTCATCGCTGTGTGGACATTTTCCTCTTCGTGCCCCATAATACTATATATTATATTATGCTTACATATTTTAATTAGCGTAATTAATAACTCAGCAGTCAAACAAAAGCGTTGTTCTTTTTTCTTGTCCTTGACTCGATTACTCCAGTTCTCTTTTTGATATTCAACTGTGGACGTTTTGTTTGAACTTTAGATATTCAACTGAAACCATTTAGTTATTTAATGATCGCACTTTGGTTAATCGCCTCAAAATAAATTTCACTGAAACAAGCTAAGTTGGCTTGATTGTTTAGAGAATCTCCATTAAGTTGTTGTATTCCAACAGATTATATTTCCCCCCCTATAAATTAACAAAACGACCGACAAAGCTGTCATTTTCCAGAATAAACTGCTCCACGACCATATTGATGATCTGGTTTTATTTGAAAAACCAGCAGATTCAATTCCTGAATTTTCAAAACTGACGCGGTAAAAAAGGTTGACCAGCAAATTAAAAGACACAGTAAAAAAGCTAATTAAAAATGTGTTTTGGAGTTAAGTCAAACTATTTTATACCTCTATCACGGTGGAAAATCCGCATGCCGCCGCATGGCTATCGATAATTAATGGGCAAGGAAATTTGTTTCATTATTAATGACCATGCTACTTCGTTTTTAATCATTATAGGGTTGGGTTAGTAAAATCTTGCTCTGTTTTTAGGCATGGAAACAGAGGAAAAGGTCTGTATTTAGTGGGAATGGTTGAAAGTGATCAAGGAATGAAGAATTTGAAAAAGCGGTTGAAATTTGATTGTTGTTAATACCTACGGTTTTAGTTGTTAATACCTTCGGTTTAGTTGTTAATATGGTACATTTAACTTGTTAATGAGATGAAAGTGAAAACGTTGTAGAGTAAGTTGCTCATTTTTGGGCATGGAAACAGAGGAGGTTTGTTTGTTAGTGGGAATGATTGAATGTGAAACGCTGATATGAGATAGTTGTTAAAGGGGGCTGATATAGTTGTTAATGGGGGCTGATGTAGTTGTTAATGGAGACTGATGTAGTTGTTAACGGGAGCTGGTGTACTTTTGACGACTGTTTTTCAAAAAAAGTCGTCAAAAGTACTCAACAGCCATCAAAAAAATTTAACGACTTTTGAGTACTTTTGATGACTGTTTTTGGAAAAGCAATCGTCAAAACTTTTAATGACTGTTTTTTCAAAACTAGTCGTAAAAAACTTTTAAAGACTGTTTTTTAAAAAACAGTAGTCAAAAGTACTGTTTTTTGACGACTTTTTTTGAAAAACAGTCGTCAAAAGTACATGACTCCGTTAACAACTACATCACCCTTATTAACAACTACATCAAAGCCCATTAACAACTATATCATTACTTTAACAACTATCTCATATCAGCGTTTCACATTCAATCATTCCCACTAACAAACAAACCTCCCTCTATTTCCATGCCCAAAAAACAGAGCAACTTACTCTACAACGTTTTCACTTTCATCTCGTATTAACAAGTTAAACAATCATATTAACAACTAAAACTGAATGTATTAATTAACAACTAAAACTGTAGGTATTAACAACTATCAAATTTCAGCGTTTTTTCAGCCTTCATTCCTTGATCACTTTCAACCATTCCCACTCAAATACAGACCTTTTCCTCTGTTTCCATGCCTAAAAACAGAGCAAGATTTTACTAACCCAACCCTATAATGATTAAAAACGAAGTAGCATAGTCATTAATAATGAAAACAGCCCCCTTGGAAGTTGGATGGAAGAATAAGCAGAGATATTTCTTCCTTTCACTCTTCTACTTCTTCCTCCTTCGCCGGAAAAACGATTCCTCCATTCTGGGAAAACGAGCAAGAGAAGAGAGAGAATATCGATATTCAGATGTCAAAAACTGAGGAGAGAGGAAAGAGGAAAGTGAAAGTAAAATTGAGGGTGTCTTTGTCATTTTATTTAATATTCAAATGTCAAAAAGGGCCCTGGGGCCTTTTCTGGGAATGTCAGAGTGTTGGGGCCTTAATTGGGATTTCTGAGTTTAAAAGGGCCCTGGTACGGATTTTCCCATAATTAATTAGGACGAGCAAGGAAAAGTCAAAACCACAGGAAGGCATCAGATGAACAGCTCAAATTCCACCTTGGCTTTCTAATTATTTGCTACTCCATCCGTCCCTAATTATAGGAGCAATTTAACCGATTTTGGGAGAATTAAGGAGAGGAGTTAAATTAGTTAATTTGACTCATTTTCCTAAAATGTCCTTATATAAATTTAAAATGACACAAGTTGCCCTAATTATAAGTGTTTCTAATTTTCCTTATATTAGATATCCATGACATATTAGTTTATTTATGTATATTAGTTCTTTTTATATATAACCATGTGTATACATATATGTGTATTCATATAGATCTATCTACACACACACATGTTTATATATGTGTGTGTGTTAACACATATATATATTGACACACATAAACACAAATATATATAATGCTCATAATAATAAGTATAAATAGGGGTATTATAGGAAAAAATTAACAAAAGTTAAAACTTGCTCTTATAATTAGGATCAAAACCAACTCCAAAATTTACTCCTATAATTAGGGACGGAGGGAGTATTTTTTAAACTTGAGGTCATTCTGAATGATGACGCGTCCGTATAAAAAATGGAAAATTACTAAAAAAAATGATGTAAAGCGTTCAGATTTGGAAGGTAACTAGGTGCATCATATGAACTAACTAACTATATATATATATACTTACACAATGAAAGAACAAATTATGTGCGCATGGAACAGTTCGTAAAGTACTATATTCATAATCAACTGAAAGATAAAATAAAATCATATTATGTGTGCGTTAGGAAATATGGGATGATAAGAGCTAGGCGGACACAGGGGGGGGCTAGGGGTGGCCCCCGCCCCCCCCTAATTTTTTGTTTTTAAAAAAGAAAAACAAGAAAGATTTAATCTATATATGGATGGATGCGTGTGTAGGAATCGAACTTATGACCTGTGAGGTGAGAGAGACGTTCTAACCTTCAAGCTACAAGAATGGAGAGTATTATGAGGCAATTTAATATATACTTATATGAGTTTACATTGGTAGATATACATGGAGTTACAGATATATTAAATGCCTATTATTTATTTAGTTTTATATCGCCTTATTGTTTCCTTTTTTTTTTAATGATGTAATTTGATATGCATATCAAGAGATGACATTTAAAATAGGGTTAAGGAGCAATAATACACATGAGCTTTTCCCTGGGGAGCGCCCAGCACCACGGGCTTTTTTTGGGAGCGAAAGTAGACATGAGGTTACATATTGGGAGCAAAAGTCACACCAGAGCCTGTGTTGACCGTTAAGTTCCATTAGTTGACCGTTATTGATGACGTGGACGTCCACTGGGACTGACAATAAGCCAATTGGGAAGGAAAAATGTGACTAGGATTCTGACTGTGCATTTTTTTTTAAAAAAAAAAACTTAAAATCACACCCACCATCCATCGGGTTATTCATTCCAGCAGAAGTTAAATCATTTGGGGAAAAGATAGAACCCTAAAACTGAATCGAACAACTCCAAGCAAATCGAGCAGAGGGCAAGTCGAAAAGAAGAGGAAATCGAGCTGAGGGGAAATGGAAACAAGAGGTTGGGTTCTTGAGCTGAGGGCAAATAGAGAGTGAGCTGACGGAAATCGACTGAGCTGAGGGTGGTTCTGACGAGAGCACAGCGACGAGGGAATAGGGAGCAAAGGGGAAATCGAGCTGACGGGAAATCGAAAGAAATCGAAAGAAGAGGTTGGGTTCTTGAGCTGAGGGCAAATCGAGAGTGAGCTGACGGAAATCGACTGAGCTGAGGGTGGTTCTGACGAGAGCACAGCGACGAGGGAATAGGGACGACAGCGGTGCTTCAATATCGCCTGCGCTTCATCGTCATCGGGAGCTGTAA
Source organism: Acacia pycnantha (assembly GCA_025563575.1). Lineage (NCBI taxonomy): Eukaryota > Viridiplantae > Streptophyta > Magnoliopsida > Fabales > Fabaceae > Acacia > Acacia pycnantha. The sequence goes on from JAMWYP010000013.1 coordinate 800,365, forward strand.
AATCTGTGACTGGTAGGTTCTTATCTTTCTTAACCCTCTCTCCTTTGCTATGTAGTAATCCTGTAATGACAGTTTGTGTTTGGTTTTAAAGTATGTACTCCGTATTTAAGAAGGGGGTTTCGAATGTGTTATGAAGAGGTAGGAGAGTTAGGGGACAGAGCGCATGTGCTTGTTCAACTGTGAAGGCAAGGGCATGTGTGGGGTGTCAGTTAGTTTGCTTTAAGGGCATGTGACCCTTCGTAGACTTTGCATTATTTAGTGCACTTTAACAGCCTGTGAGTGTGTGAGAGAGAAATACTTGTAGAGAGGGAGAGTGGGGGCCACCTTCTCTCCTGTTGGGATTGGGTGTTATGTTTACTTACTGTGTATTCTCTAACTTTTTGGTTTTTTTGGGTTTAGTCCACATTTGTATAGGTGGTTTTGGAGTTGGTGTGAATATTGTGAGTGGTGTTCAATTCATTGGCCATCTGCTTCTCTGTACTATTTGATTACTAATACAAGACCTTTTCTCTCTAATTGTTTCTTGAGATAAGATAAGTATCTTCTTCCCATGTAAGTAACTAGAGACCAAACTATATGAGAGGAGACAAACAGCTAAGGATATATGTGAATAATATGAAGGAACATGATTTTTCTCTCTAATTGTTTCTTTGAGATAAGATAAGTATCTGGTTCATATGTAAGTAACTAGTGACTAAACTAATTGAGGAGACATTCATTAAGGATATATTGCTTGTCCCAACATGATTTTAACTTTGATTTGGGGGAACTACTTGAACTACTTGGTTCATTTGTGGTGGCATTATGGCTGGTTCATATGCTGGAAAAGTGATTTTATGAGGTTGTAGAGGGGCAAGATAGGCACATAGTTAATATTGCAAGAGGTATGTGTACTTGTAGAGCTTGGGATCTAACGGGAATACCTTGCCAACATGCCATTTGTGCTATGTATCATGCTAAGATAGAACCCAAGACCCACATTTCACACTTCTATCACAAGGACACCTATATTGCAGCATATAGAACAAAATTTCAACCAGTTAGGGGTAAAAAATTCTGGGACACAACCAATTATGGACCATTGCAGCCTCCTCTTGTGACTAAGTTGCCTGGCCGGCCTCCAACCAAAAGGACCAGAACTGACGAACCAGAGAGACGTAGGAAAAAAGGAAGACATTGCCGCCAAAGAAGTTCTTCATCTGTATCTCAGGCTCATCAACAAGGGGGTATTGAAAGAATAACTAGACGTGGAAAGACCCACAAGTGCACCCGGTGCAACAAAACAGGTCACAACAAGTCTAGTTGTAAGGAGGTATGTTTCTTCATGTATTTGTCTATATTTTCTGAATTTGTTACTTAAGTTAGGCATAATGCATTTATTCCCATTGCAACAGCCCACTAGCCAAGCCACCCAAGAACAATGTGGGTCTGACTCCCTCAGCTCTCAACAGCCCCCTCAACCAACACAAGAAGAACCCACAAGTCAAAGTAGTGGACCAGCAGCCTCCCATGCACAACCCTCTACAAGAAGGACATCCACGAGGCGTGGAAGAGGTGGAGTTTCTGGATTTGGGATCAGGTTCGACGAGACCACTGGGCGTAGTGTATATAATGTAAGTCATATCGACTTTAATTGTTATATTAATTGTGTTTCATGAAGTAGAATTTTTTCTGTTGAGTGGTTGCATAATAATGTTGTTTGTAATATGCTGGGATGGTTGCATTCTGTTTAATTGTATTATAAACGAAAATGCTGATGCCGTGTTATAATTCTGTTGGGGTAAATACTGTTGAGTGGATGCCCTGTTTAATGCTGATGAAGTAGAATTTTTTCTGTTGAGTGCCGGACTTTTTTGTGCTTGCGGAAGACAATTTTTGCATTAGTAATAATTCTGTTTAGTTAAATATGTATAATTCATACTGGCATGTTATAATACTGGAGTTCTGAATTTTTTTTCCAAGTCTGATTAAGGTTCTTAAGTTCTTCATACCAGTCACATGCTGCCTCTATACTTCAATGATTGGTCCAAACCGATTCATGGACATCAGTAAAGGGACATCAGTCTCAGGGTCGTATGTGGATAGTTGCTTTTGTGCTTGAGGAAGACATGAGATTGCATTACTGGAGTTCTGAATTTTTTGCATACTCACATGCCACTAATTCTGTTTTTTGTGCTCATCAGTATTTTATGTTCTTAATGTGTGATCCTTGATTTTACAGCCTGGTCTGAATTCTGAATTTGTTATCGAGGAGGGCACATCAAATGACTACATGCGCCGGAATGCTGATCCAGAAACCCGATTTCCCATTCCGAATGAAAGGGAAATGAGGTTGTCTGGAGGCAGTAACTCTAAGGAGCCAACAGGGTCACGATGCATTCAGTTTCGGGCCCAATCAGTCACTGTTACTCCACCTTCTGACCTTCCATTTCAGCCTCGAGGTTTGCAATGGAGAGGAGAACCTTGTGTAACAAGCTCACACCTCTTATCACGTCTTCGGAGCAACAAGGATAAAAGAAAGAATGCGTTAAATTAGATTGCTTGGGTCCCAATATATATTTAAATGACTACATGTAATGGGCAACGTATTTTGCCTAAACCCTGTTTTTGGTGAAATTAGAATGTTTGGGTCCCATTATATATTTTGATGTAAACACTGTAATGGGCAACGTATTTTGCCTAATATGTTAGTTGTACATGTTAGTTGCATATTGACATTTAGCCCATGGTTGTAATTATTTTCCTATCTGTCAAGGCTAATGTATTGTCAGAACAAACTACGCTTGGTATAGCCGTTCTTAATGCTAACCACATGTTGACAAGCTTTTTTTGCATTCTGTCTTAGACCGTATTTTTGGTGCTGCTTCCTATCGCAACCAAAACATGTCTTACAAACTATGTAAAATTGAGATCTCAAAGATTTAGAAAAATTCATGTTTAATGTAGGGGCAATATTTTTTTTTAATCAGGAACTTCAACTATTATCTCCAAAATAAAACATCAACCATACAGCCATAAAAGTTGACATCCATCCAATGAAACATATAAACATGAATCCGAATACATTAACACTAAGAACGTATTGTCGCTTACATATCACTAAATCCATCAATACTAAATACATGTAAACATGGATCGAAATACATTAACACTACATCCATTGACAACATATGGTCATGTACAAAAATTACTTTACATATCACTTACAGTTAACCTAAACATTCACGAACACAACAAAAGTAAACATCAACCCTTACAAATACATTAACACTAACAACATCCAAGTCAGTAACAATGTTGCTAATACAAGTTTGAACTTGCATTGCACCTTCTTCACTTCACTTTGTTTCACTGCATGTTCAGCTTTCATGTTCATCACAACACCTTCAAGTGCAACAAGCTCTTCGTACCACTTCCCACCTGCATTCCCTTTTCGATTCTCCTCATATAGCTTGTCTATGTCATTGAGTAGATCTTTGATAACTTCATTTTCCCTTTCCCCAAACACACCATCGTGCCATTCGAAAAATCCACAACCACCATCCTATCAAATTGTTTAGCCAACGGTTAGAAATGAACAAGCCACATAACTACAAATCTCATCCCACATCTAACAAATCTTACCTCGTAGTAATTCCGGCACCCATAAAACCTCCTTCCGGGTTTCCTTCGACCATGACGTCCATCTGGGAGCCAAAAAATTGTGATAGCAATATCGCACCGGACCTTCATATTGTTCCTCACGACTGGGTCTTCGACAAAACCACCTTTCTTCTCGCTTTCTTGTTTCTCCCGTCGTCGATGTTGAAGATGAAGCCATACGGGGCAAACACAACAATGGCTACCTGAATTTATTTCCACGGGACTAAATTAAACTACGATGACTTTTATCAAATTTATTTCATATGAAACTCCAAACATTAATTCCATATAATCTAAAGTTTGAAATGATGTGAACTACTTGACCTAATAACATGCAGATTGTTCAAACAAAAAATACCCCCAAATTGATCTAATAATGATCTCACTAAGAGCTTATGAAGATTACTCACACCATCAATTGGAGTTTCCAAGCAAGCAGTAACTCCCAACACGAAATCTCTATCCTTCCAAGTTATATAGGGTTTCATAAAAAGATCACATTCAAGCTAATCCAGCAAGCAGTAACTCCACAAAGCATATTTAACTAAACCGAATTATAACATGCCAGTAAGAAGAACTTAAGAACCTTAATCAGACTTGGAAACAAAAATTCAGAACTCCAGTAATGCAAAAATGTCTTCCTCAAGCACACAAAAGAATTAGTGGCATACCAGTATGAAGGACTTAAGATGCATGAACAAATGAATAAAGTGATCTAAGACGAGATTCAACAAGATTTAGTTTTCCTCCTAAAATCATGCTCACTACCTTTGCCGATTAATCAACGGAGCCAGTCAAGAGGAGCTATCAGCGGACTTTGGGGGGGGGAACCCTAAAATTCAGTAACAGACGAGCCATGAAGTCGGTGATGATAGACCATGGTGGTGAGTCGACGGAGAAAAAGGTTCGGTGGTGGTGAATGGCGCAGGATGGATGCCGATGAAGATTATCCAAGTTCGTCCTCCTCTCGTCTCTCCTTCTTCTCTTCGCGGAACTGACTCTGGGACGAGAGGTGGCCGGAACACGGTGGTCGACGGAGAATGAATCAAGCCCGATCGATGGAGATGGAGATGGAGTTTGGGAAGAACGATGGAGATGGAGTTGGGTGATTTAACTTGTGGTGGAATGTATATTGCACAGTCAGAACGATGGAGACGGTGGAATGAATAACCCGATGGATGGTGGGTGTGATTTTAAGTTTTTAAAAAAAAAAAAAAGCACAGTCAGAATCCTAGTCACATTTTTCCTTCCCAATTGGCTTATTGTCAGTCCCAGTGGACGTCCACGTCATCAATAACGGTCAACTAATGGAACTTAACGGTCAACACAGGCTCTGGTGTGACTTTTGCTCCCAATATGTAACCTCATGTCTACTTTCGCTCCCCAAAAAAGCCCGTGTATTATTGTCTCACCGAAATCGCGGCGCTCCCAATGGGAAAAGCTCATGTGTATTATTGCTCCTTAACCCTTAGAGAATAATTCTGTGACCATGAGGATAAGCACTCGTGCTTGGGCCAAAGACAATCGGAGGCGGATCAAGCGGAGACACCCGTCAGCCACCACGCCAACCACCCCGTAACGAGCGTAGATTAAGCCAATACGATGGAGGCCGTCGGGAAGGAAGATCGGTTATCTCGGCCCGAGAAGACCCTTTGATTCCCAGCAATGAGCGACATCAAGAGGACAACACATTGATGAAGACCTTTGTCATTAGCCTTGGGGTCCACAATCAACAATTAACCAAGGATTGCGTATAGGCAAACCTAGGATCGTTCTCTCTTCTCGAGGAGCCTTTTATTGAATCCTAAGTAATCTAAATGTCATGCAAATGCAATGGAAACAAAGGGGGATTGGGTTTTGGATTTTTAAATTAATAAACTAAAATAGAAATGCAATTTAATTAAATGCTAACTATTATTTTTGGTAGTTTTATAAAATAGAATGGAATATGAAAATGGAAATATAAATGGTGGATGCATCTTGGTAATGAAGAAGTGACAGTCATTGCTCAAAAATTATGGAGTTAAAACTCATTAAGTCTTGATTAGAAAAACCTCAAGATATCACTTAAGTCCAATATTCTCAATTAATAATAGCTCCTACAATCGTAGCTAACCACTATCTCTTGAGATATTGTTTGGAACCACTTAATGTGCAATTAAGATTGGAATAATGTAAAAATGAGTCTTCTTGGAATTGAGTACTAATCAGTCCCTCAAATGCACAAATCAACCATGTTAATTAGACAATATCAAGCTAACCAACATAGTCTCTTTGCAACCACAAGAAATTCAAATACATATAATCTTCATATTACAAATCCAATCTCAGTCACAAATATCAATCCATAAGAGACAATAATCATTAATCTCGGTCCGAATCATACACAACAATTCCTAAATCTAGGCAATCGAGTATATAAATCTAGACTATGGAATGATAGGAAAAACTCCCTATGTAGTCCAGTAAGCTCAAGCACAATTATCATCACCAAGAAACAGAGAATATCAGCCCCTCATTACTTTCAGAGCACTGGCCGGAAAACGCATGCTCTCGCCGGAATCTGGAAGTGTTCACCGGAAAACTCAAAGTTCGCCGGAATCACAAAATAAAATTGAATCAATGGCGAAGTGGATGGCTTCTATTTTTGGAACTCAAATCGAGTGCGGAGGTTGTTTAGGCGTTCTTGGGTGGTGGTGGCATTGTGTTGCCGAACTGGCTGGATGAAGATCGGTGGGATGCGAAATCGAAGGTGGAATGCCGCCGGTGGTGTGTGGAGTCGCCGGCGAGAGGAAGGAGGAAGGTGGATGAAGATGGAGCCGATGCTGTCCTCTCCCTCTCCCACGGCGATCCTGTGTGTGCGACGTACTATCCGATGATTTTCCCCTCAGCTCGTCTCCTGCGGCCTTCAGCTCTCTCCAAAATGTCGGCCCTCCCGTTCATTTAATTGAAGGAGCTGAACCTAATTTTGGTCTGGTCAAACGCGAGTTTTGACCGGGGACCAAATTGCAAGTGTAAAAGACCTTAATGAAGAGGGACCAATCTGCAAAGTGTGAAAGTTTTACAATTTGAGCTCCAACTTTTCATTTTCAAATTTGATTTAATTCCTTCAACCACCTACAATCAAAATTAATTAATCTGCATCAAATTTTCTCAGAAAAATCAATGATTAAGAGTAATTACAATTTTATGACAATTTTTCCCTTTTAGTATAAACTTAATGTATTTACTCTTAGTATCAATTTATCACAAGAAAGACATTTTAAGCTCAACAATTATGACAAAATCCATTAAGAATCCCAATTAAATAATGAAAAATCATATAAAATATGGTTCAATCAATTCCCAGCACTTAAACCTTTGTACTCTGAACAAAGGCGATTGAGTACAAGATTCCAAGTCCAAATCATTAATGTATTTAAAAGATGAGAAATTTCATAATTAGAAAGCAATGAATTAATTAATCAAATTCTTCAAGCCAACACTAGTCATAATCAAGGATGTAAAGAAATTAGCTGACTACACAACCCAAAACATTAGAATGAAGCAGAAGAGAACTCTCAAGGTATCGGCGTTTTACTCATCTCACCTCATTGATTGGGATAATTTCACTCTAGCTCACTTGATCAACACCTTACCATATGCTTGTAACAACTCTAACATCTCCACTGTTAATAAGAATTAATGTAATGAATCAAGAGGACTTAGAAGGCTTGTAATGATGGATGAAGGCTAAATGGAATGAATTAATTAGAAAAGGAAATAGTTGATATGCAAGTCAAAGTTAATAACCAAGTTCAAAGCATCTAAATAACTTTACAAACTTTTGCCAATTCTTTTGAAAATTCATGAACAAATGCATTCTTGATATTTTTTTTCTTTCTTTCTTCTTTTCCAATTTATCTACAAAACACTTTCCATTTTTTTCTTTTATTTTTCAATTTTTTTTTTCATTCTTTTTCATATATATGGCATTTCAATATATACATTGTTCAACTTTGTATTGGCAATTCACTTTTTTTTTTTTTCAAATACTATGAACACTATGAGTAATGACATGCATACAACAAAGGAATGGCTCAAGAAGGGTGAGCAAAGGGTAGGTGAATGTAAGTTTGTGTTTGGGTGAAGGGATTAAAATCGAATGCCTCTTTCATTTTCATCACATCAAAGCAAATACCGTTTTGAAAAAGAGTTGGAACAAGTTCTAGAAGGTGAAAAATTAAGTTAACAAACACATATGAAAGAATTGAAGGCTCAAATAATCTTCCAACAAGGTTTTTCTCCGACACTCATTCTAACATAATTAATTGCATAGTAAACTAACCACAAAACATCTACTTAACTATTCCAAGTGCTAACCTTACAAACACAACCAATCAAAACATTGCAATCAGCTATAATCATGCTTAACTCTTAAATGCACTAATGATTTATAAACTCTCATTTTCAAAATAAGGAGTAAGCAAAAATCCAATTGTGGGTTCATTTCTCTTCCCATTCACTTAAAAAGCAAAATATGGTTTTAAAAAGTTTCCAAAACACTAGGTCTCATGAAAGCTCAAAGAATTTTTTTTCTCTAGTTTTAGGCATTTTCTCATTTAAAAACAACCATTTAATTGGGACTCACAATGTATTTCCCTCCCCCACACTTAATCAACACATTGTCCTCAATGTAGAAAAGTCACTCTAAAGAGAATGATAAACAAGGTAAAATTCAAGGCACAATGACCAAGAGAATGCAAAGCACACATAGGGGTTCTTATTCTACTTACTCAACTACATTATTTATACTTTTCTACTGGATTGTGTCCCTCCCCCACACTTATCTTCCTCATACAACAATTAAGCCCAAGTGATCATAGCAATTAGGAAGAAAATAAGTGAGGAAAGAGACAACCTGTGTTAGAGTATCTTAAGTCGCTTGAAGGAGAAGTTCTCATCCCCGATGAGAGTCATGCATTTGTCTTTTACAACATCTTCTCCCGCATTGATTTTCCTTGGTGGAGGTGGCTCAGGATCAATCAGAAGAGGTCCAAGAATGTACGGTAGAGATTGACTCCCCTGATGAATCTTTCCAACAAGTCTTATCTTGTGATTTGCCACCCGATTTAGAAAAGAAAAATGATTGCTTTGAAATTTTGGAGCCCTCGGGTGGTGACAATTTCAAAAATTCTCTTCCTTCTTCCAATCTTTTTCTTTCCATCTCTTGTGATTGCAATAATGATGTGGTATACTCCAACACTAAGTTGGATTCCATACCTACATTTAGAATTTTATCAATCAAAATTTCAGAATCTTTGTTGCCAACAAGACTGCAAGGAGGTGATCCAGTGGGAATTTTATGCATTTGGTATTCTAGGCTATGATCTTTCTCACTCATATCAACAACATAATCCACAAGTAATGCAGAATCACTAAGCAAGTCAGAATCACCAAATAATGCATCATTAATCTCAGTGCAAATAGGACACCATGCATTATTAGCACATGCACAAATGAGAGAATCACTCACAGATGCAAAATCAGGACAATCAACATGCCATTCAGCTAGAACGTCATCAACAACATTGGCATCTATGCTTGATTCAACCTTTCCAAAATTGACATGCTTACTATCATCAATAGTACAAGAGGATGCATTCTGATCAATGGTAGAGTTAACCACTTCACTAAATGCTTCCTTTTGAAGCTCAACAAGTAAATGACATTTTTCATGATAACAATCTACACATATTTGATATTTCTCACAAGAACATGAAAATATGTCATTCAATTTATCGCAATCATCACTAGTACTGAAGAGAAGCATTTTCAACAGTTAAAGCATCACATGAAGAAATAGGAGCACACTCATCAACAAGTACAATCGAATCACTACTACTAAAGCCAATTGGTTGAGCAATTACATTTTCAAACAATTGAGGGGATTCAACAATGATTTCCTCGTCCACCTCATCATCACTCAAATCATAAATTGCTTCATTAGTTAGAGTAGTATGAGAGTCTACTTCTACAAGGGTAAGATCATTACCAAATGGGAGGGAAGACTCTTCAATGCTTTTGTACTTGCGTCACTTCTTGTGCATGTGTGACCATGAGAGAATGGTTTTCTTGCAAATTCATTTGCAACACTTGTGATTGCTGCTCAATTTCTTTTCCTAATCTCTCACTCATTTTCACTTGGTGTTCCATTGTTCTAAGAATAGATTCCATTTGTTGATGAAAGTTGTCATGATGTGACCACTCCTCATTTATAGCCCAAGCTGTTTGATTTTGAAAATCTCCAATGGCTTTACAAATGGAAGATTCTTGGTTGGGCACACATGGTTGAGAGTGAGGTCCATAAGGTGGCCCAAATGGGTATAAGGATTCATGAGATGGATGGCATGGTCCGGAAGTGGGATAGAATGAAGGATGGTATGGTAAGTGAGAGGGTTGATGACATTGTTGAAATGGAGGTTGGTGGAGTGGTTCATGTAATGGGTGGTGGAATAGGCCATGACATTCTTGATTGCCTACAAAAGAGTGAGAATTGAAAGGTAGACTATGATTGTCATAAAACCAAGCCATGAAAGTTCAATACAATTAATTCCCAATGAATTACAAGATAAGTATCTAACTATAAACTATAAAAACTAAGAAAAGGAATCTAAGAAAATACAAATGCAAATCAAAAAGAAAGAAGAAGATTTTTTTTTTTCAAAAAGATAAAAGATGCAAGTATGCTATGAATTAACTTGGAGACATGGTGAATTCAAACAAATAAGCTCAAAATCATATCAAATTTAATACAAACACACCACATAGAAGCTACCAAGTCAAGACAATGCAATAATGCAATGAATGCTATGCAAGCTACCTAAATGCAAAAACCCTAAACTATATGAAATGAAAAATAAAAAAAAAATGTAAAACTAACAAGCTTCACACGAGAAACCCCTTGTCAAAAGTAAATTTGACAATTAGATTACCTAGGGAGCCAATTACTTAGCTCCCGGCAGCAGCGCCATTTGATGAAGACCTTTTGTCATTAGCCTTGGGGTCCACAATCAACAATTAACCAAGGATTGCGTATAGGCAAACCTAGGATCGTTCTCTTCTCGAGGAGCCTTTTATTGAATCCTAAGTAATCTAAATGTCATGCAAATGCAATGGAAACAAAGGGGGATTGGGTTTTGGATTTTTAAATTAATAAACTAAAATAGAAATGCAATTTAATTAAATGCTAACTATTATTTTTGGTAGTTTTATAAAATAGAATGGAATATGAAAATGGAAATATAAATGGTGGATGCATCTTGGTAATGAAGAAGTGACTATCATTGCTCAAAAATTATGGAGTTAAAACTCATTAAGTCTTAATTAGAAAAACCTCAAGATATCACTTAAGTCCAATATTCTCAATTAATAATAGCTCCTACAATCGTAGCTAACCACTATCTCTTGAGATATTGTTTGAAACCACTTAATGTGCAATTAAGATTGGAATAATGTAAAAATGAGTCTTCTTGGAATTGAGTACTAATCAGTCCCTCAAATGCACAAATCAACCATGTTAATTAGACAATATCAAGCTAACCAACATAGTCTCTTTGCAACCACAAGAAATTCAAATACATATAATCTTCATATTACAAATCCAATCTCAGTCACAAATATCAATCCATAAGAGACAATAATCATTAATCTCAGTCCAGAATCATACACAACAATTCCTAAATCTAGGCAATCAGTATATAAATCTAGACTATGGAATGATAGGAAAAACTCCCCTATGTAGTCCAGTAAGCTCAAGCACAATTATCATCACCAAGAAACAGAGAATATCAGCCCCTCATTACTTTCAGAGCACTGGCCGGAAAACGCATGCTCTCGCCGGAATCTGGAAGTGTTCACCGGAAAACTCAAAGTTCGCCGGAATCACAAAATAAAATTGAATCAATGGCGAAGTGGATGGCTTCTATTTCGCTGGAACTCCAAATCGAGTCTGGAGGTTGTTTCCGGCGTTACTGGAGTGGTGGTGAGCTGTGTTGCCGAACTGAAACTGGATGAAGATCGGTGGGATGCGAAATCGAAGGTGGAATGCCGCCGGTGGTGTGTGGAGTCGCCGGCGAGAGGAAGGAGGAAGGTGGATGAAGATGGAGCGTCTTTGTCTCTCTCCTCTCCCACGGCGATCCTGTGTGTGCGACGTACTATCCGATGATTTTCCCCTCAGCTCGTCTCCTGCGGCCTTCAGCTCTCTCCAAAATGTCGGCCCTCCCGTTCATTTAATTGAAGGAGCTGAACCTAATTTTGGTTCCTGGTCAAAACGCAGAGTTTTGACCAGGGACCAAATGCAAAGTGTAAAAGACCTTAATGAAGAGGGACCAATCTGCAAAGTGTGAAAGTTTTACAATTTGAGCTCCAACTTTTCATTTTCAAATTTGATTTAATTCCTTCAACCACCTACAATCAAAATTAATTAATCTGCATCAAATTTTCTCAGAAAAATCAATGATTAAGAGTAATTACAATTTTATGACAATTTTGCCCTTTTAGTATAAACTTAATGTATTTACTCTTAGTATCAATTTATCACAAGAAAGACATTTTAAGCTCAACAATTATGACAAAATCCATTAAGAATCCCAATTAAATAATGAAAAATCATATAAAATATGGTTCAATCACCTGTACGACACGGAGTCCTCGGCTCCACGAAACCAAGACCGTGGGCCACAGAATTCCAATTCAGGAGGCGGCCGAGACATCCCGCAGGCCGAGCCAGACTTTCGATCTCTTCAAGCCGGGATGCTTGCGATAATGAGACGGGTGGACAACATAGACAAGCGCCATACCCTTCACTATCGGCGAGCGGAAGAGCGGGAGAAAGACGGACCTACGCCCTTTCCAGCGAGGGCTTGGGAAGATAAAACTTGGAGAGAGGACGATGATGGCGAGCTCGGCTGCGTCGCACGCGACGAGGCGAAGGCGGAAGCCGTCAGCGGCGGGAGGGCCAATAGGAGAAACCTGGGCCCGAGATGAAGAAGGTCGACCTCAGGCAAGGAACCATCGAGGTGATAGGACGATTCCTCCAAGTGGGTTCCAACGACGGAGATATGTCGACCAAATGCACAATAGCTTTTCTCAAAGGAAATCCAACGCCCGATTCCCGAGAAGTTTGAATTTGGGCGAGTTGACAAAGTACGACGGCACACAAGACCCGACGACTCATTTAGAAGACTTTGACGTTCACATGTCGGTTAGAGGTCTCAAGGAACCAATCGTGCCGCGGATCTTCGCCGCGACGTTAACTCAGATGTCCGGCTTATTGAAGGTCCGGTGATTTGATATAGGATCTGTGTGCTCCTCCTGTATGCTTATGGGACAAGCGTTCAGGAGAATGTATGATCACGGTACACAAGCAGGCGTTTCGCCTTAAGGGGTGTTGTGTGTGCCATGTGACTGAATGTAGATTAGTCAGGGCTTAGAGATTGTGTACCTGGCGCCCGTCTCCTTCCTCTGTATATATAGAGTATACCTGGTTAGTTAGTCCTTGGCTTGCCACACCGTACGTGTCACAGGATCGTCTTTGTGCGTGTCAGGGATCGTGTGTGCGTGTCAAGGTCATGGTTTGGGTCCCACGGATAGTGGGTTGCCCCCTGTCTAGCCGGTGAGATAATGGGCCTAGGACTAGGTCCGGGTAACAGGTTGCCCCAGCTCGGTTGCTCGGTCTGCGAGCTCACAGGAGTTAGATGTTCGTTTGGCCGAGTACGGAAGTCCGAGTCTTTGTTTGATCGCAGTAACATGATATCCTTGCCCCCAGTAGGGTTGTCCAGTCTCTGGTCAACCAGGTGGACATGTTCTTTGAATCCGATTTTGTATCGGGCTGCTTTACCTTAGTTTTACTTTGATAAGGTGTCTATCGAAATTTCAAACAACCTCGGAGTTACAAGTCTTAAGGTTGGAATTGCCCCCAGACATGTGGTCGGGTTATGTTTGCTTTTTAAATTTCGTTGTTCTTCGACCATCAGGAGTCCGGCTCGCCTCTTGCACGGTCGAAACCTCCAAGTGTGGGTCCTTTCTCGGAGGTGATTAGCTAACCGGTGGCCGGGATATTTGATTGTGTGTGCCCTTGTGCCAGGGCGCTTTCTGCATGTCGATTCCTCTTCTAAGTCATCATTAGCCTCTGCCCGGTGGCGTCCTCGGCCGTCGTGGAAGCCGAACCCGGGGGTGCTAGCCTATACGACCACCCCAGCGTAATTAATGCAGACGGATGCGCATTAAATGAGCAGTCATGTCGGCCTTGCTAATGAATGAAAAGGCGCTTTTGCCCCGTCGATTGGGTTTTGAAGTTTATACCCGCTGAGCCTCCTCCCAGTGCCATTTGCCCAAGTTGTTACGAAGAAATTCTCTCCTGACAATATTCGCTTCCGGAAGATAATCCGTCTCGTGAGCCATCTTCATTCCGCAACTTTCTTGAGCATCTCCCATATCTTGGCGGGTATTATTGTTTTCTGCCTTTTCTTTTGTTACGCTCACGATCTGCTGTTTCACTATAAAATTGCGTCTGCACTTAGTTGAAGCTCTAGGTAGATTTCTTCATTGAGTGAATTTTCACGTAGTCCTGTTTTCAATTCCCACATTTGTGCAAAAATCCCCCTGTTTTTCGAGTGAGCCGTTTCCTTTTCAGTTTATTGATCGTTAATTCATTTAAGAGAGTGGTTCCAAATGTCGAAGGACATAAAGGATATGACCCCCGAAGAAGTTGGATGAACTACGCCAAACCGTCGGGGAAGAAGCCGTTGGTGGCTTTGGGGCGATGAATCTTCTCGTCCAACGTCGCAAGCGTTGCTCTAACCGATCATCACCGTGGAGGCAAGGGAAAAGCTTCTGGTGGCGGGCAGGCGAAAACTCGAGAAGGCACATCATCGGTTAGGGGAAGTCCCAATGTTTCCTTCCCGCTTCTTCCCAATCTAAATATTGCTCGTTCCATGATGGTCGAGGTCATACAACTGATGAATGTTACGAGCTCCGTGATGCAATCGAACGATTTGTTCGTGAAGGCAAACTTCAACGGTATGTCATAGAGCATCAAGGAAAAGGTGGTAAACGAAAGACCAAGAACCGCAGCGAGACTCCCCAGAAAGTTCAAAAAGCGGGAAGATAAGCGCAAGGCCCTGAAGTCGATGACGAATTTCTGAAGCTGAATTCGGCTAGAACGTAATGTGCGGAGCAATGGCGGAGGCGAGATACTATGAGCGGCGAAGGAAATACCTTCGAGAAGTCCTATCCGTCGAGAGGCGACCAAAATTCAAGGAACATCACACCCAGGTAGCACGATCGCCTTTGTTTTTCGCAAGCGGCGACCTCGAGGGCGTTGTCCCCGGCCATCAAGATGGGCTAGTGATAACCGGGACAAGTCGTCAACCGCCGAGTCAAGCGGATATTTGTGGATGCCGTAGCTCGGCCGATATACTAAGGCGGGAGGCGTTCAAAAGAATGAGCCTCGGACCGGGACGACTTAAAGCCTTGCAAGACAACCCTCATCGGGTTTAATGGAGAACAATCGCGTCTGAAGGGGTTTATCGACCTCCGGTTCACCCTTGGAGTCAAAAACGCCTTCAAGTCCGAAAGAGTGCGGTTCATAGTGGCCGACTTTGTTTCACCCTACAACATAATCTTGGGAAGGCCAACCATTCACAAGTGGGACATCTTTGGTATCTACTAAGCATCAAAAACTCAAGGTGATAGGCAACCAAGGAACCGTGGTCGCGGTAACAGGGGGATCAAAAAGAGTCTCGCAGTGCTACTTTGAGAACCGTCGGCCGGTTGGGAGGGCGGATCTTCGTCATGGCCCTAAAGAAGCAGCTATCCGGACGATTCGGACCAGGGATTCTCCAGACGACGAAGTTAATACCGTGGAGTTAGACATCCGCGATGAGGAGGTACGCCTGCAGCCGGCAAGACTCTGGGAAGATCTGGTGGTAGGAGACCCTCTCAGACACTAAGATCGGCAAACACCTATCTCCCGAACTTAGAAGATTTGGTGGAGTTCCCTGAAGGAAACAGGGATGTCTTCGCCCGGAATTCATCTCGGAGTGCACTGGAATAGACCAAGTTTTGTTGTCACAAACTAGAAGTCTATCCGGGCTCAATCCCAAATGTCATGAGAAAAAGAGGAACCACGGACCAGAAAAAGGAAAGCATTGGAAATTCACATCCAAGAATTGCTTGAAGCCGGATTTATTCGGGAAATTCAGTATACAACTGGTTATCAAATGTGGTAAGGGTAAAAAAGCCAAACGGGAAGTGGAGAGTTTGTACAGATTACAAGAACTTGAACAAGGTGTGCCCCCTATCCTTTATGGACGCATATTCCGGATATAATCAGATAGCGATGCACCCAGAGGATCAGGAAAAGACGGCCTTCATTACTGAAAGAGCTAATTATTGCTACAATGTCATGCCTTTCAGATTGAAGAATGCTGGAGCTACATATCAAAGGATGATGAATAAGGTCTTTGCAAGCCAGATCGATCGCAATGTGGAAGTGTATATAGATGACATGATCGTCAAAACTTTGGACCAGCAACGTCATATACAAGACCTGGAGCAGACATTCGCCAAACTCAGAACCTCTGAATCCGGCCGAACTGGCCAAGTGTGCTTTTGGCGTCCCCATTGAAAGTTCCCAGGTTTCATGTGGAGAAAGTGGCATTCGCTCTGCTTATTGCGGCCCGTCGATTAAGACCTTATTTCCAGCGTCACCATATTGTTGTTAGAACAAGCCAGCCAATTCGACAAGTCCTACATAAGCCGGACCTAGTGGGGAGGATGACTAATTGGGCGATAGAACTCTCCGAGTTCGACATCACCTATGAAGCTCGCCATGCAATCAAGTCACAGGCGTTGGCCGACTTCGTCGAGAGCTCACCCCTGACAAGCTGGAGCAGATGATACGACGGCGGGCGAAAGGAAGGTGTATGTCTACGGATCGTCGAACACGAAAGGAAGTGGAGCCGAGTCATCATTGAGAGTCCGAGAGGGGGTTACAATTGAGCATTCGTTGCATCTTAACTTGACTTGAACAATCAAGCGAGAATACGAGGCCTTGATAGCGGGCTTTTCAAGCCAAGGAAAATGGGGCCACAAGAGTTAAGGTTTTCACCGAGCTCCCAACTTAAGTGGCGGCTCGGATCGAGGGTACGTATCAGGCTAAAGGCCCACTAATGGCCAAGTATCTCCTAAAAGCCAAGGACTTAATGTCAGACTTCGATGAAGCAACCGTTACCCATATTCCTCGAGGAGAAAACGCAAGAGCCGACATTTTGTCAAAATTGGCAAGCACTAAGCAGGCCGGTTGTCACCGCACGGTCCAAACAAAATCTCGAAGATCCGGTGTGCATGATGGCTATTTCGGTTGAATCGACTGGAAAAATCCAATAGAAGACTATCTTGAACGTGGACTCATCCAGCACGATGCAATGGAGGCCAAAATGTTGGTTCGAGACGTGGCCAAGTATACAATGGTGGAGGATCAACTCTACCGAAAGGGATTACATTCTCCCATGCTAAGGTGTTTGAACCCAAATGAAGCCGGGTATGTCCTGGCCGAGGTGCATGGAGGGGCCAACGGTCAGCATATGGGGGCTAAGGCGCGCTTGAAAAACCCTTCGAGCGAGTTATTACCGGCAACATTGGAGGCGGATTCAAAGACCCTTGTAAGACAATGCGATAGTTGTCGAAACATGCCGTAGTTATTTGGCGCCCCTTCCGAGCTGCATTCCATCACGGCCCCGGCCATTTTACAAATGGGGCATGGACATTCTGGGCCATTCAAGACAAAGACCGGTAACTACGGTGGCTAATCGTGGCGTAGACTATTTCACCAAGTGGATTGAGGCCGAACCTCTCACAACGATCTCCTCGGCACGTGTGCAACGATTTGTTGAAGTTAATATAATTACGCGGTTCTGAGCACCGGTAGAGATAGTAACAGGACAATGGAACTCGGTTCACCGGAGTCGGATTTCGTGATTTGATTTATGAATATGGAATACGCATCACTTTGCTTCCGTGGAACACCCGCATGATCCAACTAGAAGTCTGAAGCCGCCAATAAGGTCATCCTTGATGGTTTGAAGAAACGTATATCTTTGAGGCCGACACTCTTGGCCGATCAACTACCCTTTGTTCTTTCGGGGAAACCGAACAACCGCCGGACATCCACTCAAGAAACTCCTTATAGGCAAGCCTACTACTGTGAGTTTATGATTCCTGTCGAAATAGGGATGAAGGCTTATCTTTTGTTTGTCTTAAAGCATCTTTTTCTATTATGTTCTTTGTTCAATGTTGGCCTGCTGGCTTTTCCCTTCGTAACAATTGCTTTGTCGAATATGAATGAAACTCTCGTTGGAGAGTATTTATTGAATTCCAAACATTGTCTTTTTCAAGATTAAATTGTTACTAGCCTTTCAGTTGAAGAAAATAGGTCTGGATAGCTATCGCAGCCCCGCACACGCTTATTTACTCCGGGTATCAATAGAAAATGTCATGCGAGACCACGATCAGTCAAAATGCTCCTGACGCTATCGGGACAAAACCGAACAGGCCTGGTGGCAATTTTCATTTGCCTTTGGATGACTTGATTCATAATACCAGAATTTTATAAGACAAAGGCAAACACTAGCACTTTAAAACATTATGGTCTTATGACCAAGAAGCGCGTTCGCAGATTGCTTACTTTCATATGACCTCGCTCCTGGTCGACCGCAATAACTCGGTAAAGTTATATTCTTATATGATGCATTATGATTGCTAGGTTACCATCTACTATTAATCGTATGCAAAAATGGCCAGTGAGCCAACTGCTCAATAAGAGTCAACGCCGTAACACAACCCACGTAATATACAAAGTATAAATCATCGCCGCCTATTCGGGTCTCGGAGTTAGCAGGAGGTTCCACATAGGGGACAAACTGCCCGTCATCCACATAGGCCCGAAAGTGATGCCCTGTAGTGTTGAGCTCGACCCCCAGGTTCAAAGCCTGGATCTGGGCAAGAGAATTCTCGAACGCCTCCACCACGGATCCCGCAGCAACTCCCGGCCGGGTTATCTCCGCTGCCGGATGCGCGAAGACGCTCCTTCTGGGCATTTCTCGTCCTCACTGTTATGGCTTCAGTGCTCTTGCCGCTAGCTTGAGCCGCTTTAAAGCCCTCAATTATTACGTTGGAGTCGGCCAAGAGACTCGGGTCTCTTCGCTGCAAACTCCACCTTCCCTGCTGAACCTCACGAGCCCGGAACTCGCTCGAAGCGATTCCACTGTTTGAGCTTCATCGCGTTCCGACGGCACGCTTCGAGTCCGCGCGCCTCCGCATACTTGTGGTGGAGGGTGAGAAAAGATTGGGTCAAACCAACACCTCACAGAAAGCATTTCCCAATTCCTGACATCTAAATACATCGACTTCCCGCAAGGGTACCGGCTCTTGATAGCGGGTAGGAGGCGTGGAGTGCGATGCCGAGAGTTCTTTCTGCATTCCTACTCCACAAATGGGAACGGGAATGACAGAAATGGGACGAGGGGAACCAGGGTATCGTGCAATGAGGAGGGCCCGACGTCGGTCGACTTGGGAGGCGGCGAGGCCGCTGGTGCAGGAGGCTCGGATAGGACGAGCAGGCCCTGACATCAGTTGCGGGCTTCGACGACTCTCCGACCTTGAGCCTCTTTGGCTCGGCCTGTTTCGATGACTCTCCGACCTTTGACTTGCCCGCGTCCTGGGCCGACCTCTTTCTCCCCTTAGCTGTTGGCTCTGGGATCCCAGAAAGATATTGCGGCTCTTTCATTTTGAGACCTCGCACAAAACACGAGACACCGTGTTAGCTACTAGGAAGGCAAAAACGATGAATACTTTACTAAGACGCGAGCAACGCCGATATTTAAACAGCAGAAATATCATACTGCCTTGACACCATCTCATCTTGACGCCGAGCCTCGGTCCGATATAGGGCCACCAAGGAGCCGCCCCAGTCAGCACTGTTTGCCTTCACATGGTCTATTATAGCGTCGATGGCTTTTCTTTCAGGCTTCAGCAGATTGGACCGCTCTACCTTATAGGCGCTAGGGGACACGTTGTGGTGATCTTGACACCAATACAAATTAAATTCCCAGTCGACTTTTGCAGAGTCCGGCCCTTTGAGGAACCAAGGAGCTGTGCCAGTTTTAGCGACAACTTTAAAAAAGTTGCTCTTGAAGCGTTTGAAAGAGTCAGAGACTGGGGTAAACAAACGCCGGTTGGCTATTCCCGAATGGACGTCCATCCCTTGAGCTCCGGCGGGGTGAAGAAGTAGAAGAACATAGAGGTGGTGCAAGGCAGACCAAGGCTCATGCAAAACCACTCGAAGGCAATTAGGTAACCCCATCCATTGGGGTGTAATTGCGAGGGAGCTACACTGAGGAATTGGAGGGTGGCCATTTGAAATGCGGAAAAGGGAAAGCGAATCCCAAGTCTGGTGATGTAGTCAGCATAGAAAAAGAAAAAGGAGTTGTGGCTCCCCTCCCTCACGGAGCACACAGGCTCTTCTTCTTCCGGGAGACAGAGAGAGTAGGTGCTAGTCTCTTGAACTGGGAGACCTTCCAAGTCTTCTATGGTCAGCTTCGACCGATAGGACAGCACTTCGCGGGTAACCCAAGGGAATTGTTCAATTAAATCCTGTGGGGGCTAGCGCGGTTTGCATTTCAGCACTCCGACTCACCGCGTGGGAAGAAGAAGACGACGCCATTATACCTAACACAAATAAAAATATAAACAAGATCGAATCTTCCTAGCATACCCGATGTCAAAAATTGAAGGCGGGATTCCACGGTTGTGGTAAGATTAAAATCCAAGTCAACGGGACTCGCGATGAAGCTTGAGGAGCCGGGACAAGATTGTGTCGGCAGGAGCCCAAAATCAAGTCGGTGTGGAGGAATCCCCGCAAGAAATAAGTCGTGAGCATTCGTACAAGCGATCATAGCAAGGGCCGATGTAGGAATCAACCTCGGCCCTAGGGCCCGAACTAGCCACTTCGTTATATCGGTTATTCGGAAGGCCGGAGAAGCGGACACGTCGAAGCTCGGGTTAAACACCCTTGATTGGGAAGAAGCGGGGAAGGAAACATTGGGACTTCCCTAACCGATGATGTGCCTTCTCGAGCCGCCCGCCCGCCACGAGAAGCTTTTCCCTTGCCTCACACGGTGATGATCGGTTAAAGCAACGCTTTGCGACGTTGGACGAGAAGATTCATCGCCCAAAGCCACCAACGGCTTCTTCCCCGACTGGTTTGGCGTAGTTCATCCAGCTTCTTGGGGTCATATCCTTTATGTCCTTCGACATTTGGAACCACTCTCTCAAAGGAATTAACGATCAATGAACCGAAAAGGAAACGGCTCACTTGAAAAATAGGGATTTTTGCACAAATGTGGGAATTGAAACGGGACTACGAAAATTCACTCAATGAAGAAATCTACCCGAGCTTCAACTAAGTGCGAGATGCAATTTTATAGTGAAACAAACAGATCGGAGCGTAACAAAAGAAAAGGCGGGGAAAACAATAATACACTGCCTAAGATATGGAGATGCTCGAAGAAAGTTGCGGAATGAAGATGGCTCACGAGACGGATTATCTTCCGAAAGCGAAAATTGTCGGAGAGAATTTCTTCGAACAACTTGGGTAAAATGGCCTTTGGAGGAGGCTCGGCGGGTATAAACCTTTCGAAAACCCAATCGACGGGGCAAAAGCGCCTTTTCATTCATTAGCAAGGCCGCGTGACTTGTTCATTTAATGCGCATCCGTCAGGCATTAATTACGCCAAGGGCTGTATAGGCTAGCACCCCCTCAGTTCGGCTTCACGACAGTCGAGGGACGCCAGCTGGCAGAGGCTAATGATGACTTAGAAGAGGAATCGACAATAGAAAGCGCCTGGGCACAAGGGCGCGCTCACAATCAAATATCCCGGCTCACCGGTTAGGCTAATCGGCCTGCGAGAAAGGACCCACACTTGGAGGTTTCGGCCGTGCAAGAGGGCGAGCCGGACTCCGGATGGTCGAAGAACAACGAAATTTAAAAGCAAACATAACCCGGGACCACGTATCTGGGGGCAATTCAACCGGAAGACTTGTAACTCCGAGGTTGTTTGAAATTCGATAGACACCTTATCAAAGTAAAACGGGTGGTAGCGACTCCGATACAAAATCGGGATTCAAGAACATGTCCACCCCGGTTGACCAGAGACTGACAACCCTACTGGGGGCAAGGATATCATGTTACTCGCGATCAAACAAAGACTCGGACTTAGGTACTCGATCAAACGAACATCTAAACTCGGTAGCTCGTAGACCCGAGCAACCGAGCTTGGGGCAAGCTGTTACGGACCTAGTCTAGGCCCATTATCTCACCGGCTAGTACAGAGGGCAACCCACTATCCGTGGGACCCGCCCATGACCTTGGACACGCACGCACGATCCCGGGACACGTACGGTGTGGCGGCCAAGGGACTAACTAACCGAGTATACTCTATCTATACGAGAGGAAGGAGACGGGCGCCATGTACACAATCTCTAATACGACTAATCTACATTCAATACACCACGGCACACACAAGACCCTTAAGGCGAAACGCCTGCTTGTGTACCGTGATCATACCTTCTCCTGAACGCTTGTCCCATAAGCATACAGGAGGAGCACACAGATCCTATATCAAATCACCGGACATTCAATAGGCCGGACATCTGAGTTCTGAACCAGAACAATCATGAAGACCAATTTTTTTTATGATTCTTTAATTACATACATTGAAAAAGATCAATTTCTTGATGATCTTTGATTACATACATCGATTTTTTTTTTTTTTTAGTTTTTGCACACATTCAATTATAGATAAGTTTAACAATATACAAACACGTATAGTAAGAGTCAAGTGAAGTAATCTTAATTTTTATAATAGATTTTTTTTTTTTCAATTTTCTGTATATTAGGTTTGTATCGTATTTCAAGTATTTTGATTTATAATGTAACATTTTTTTATCTTCGCCCCCGTCAATAAAATTCCTGGGTCCGCCCCTACATGTGATACGGGAAACATTATTTCTAATAAATATGTATCTCCAGTCCTCTTTATAAGAGATCAATAAACAAATTATATAGTTTAAGAAAATGGTTAAAATTAGTTAAAAATAATATGTGTCTGAAGTAAACATTTTTTTAAGTATACACTTATTTAAAGGCAAGTAAAGGAGAAAAATAGAGTAAATATAGATATTTACAGCCTATTAATTAATGCAATTCAAATAATTAATCAGGAGTAAATATATAAAAAAAACTCATTAAATATTCAAATAATTCTTGTCAGACTCTTATAAAAAGGATGAGGATAATTAAAATTTTAGGTTCTTATAAAAGAGATAGGAGAGGGAGGGAGTATAATGCATATTATGCATACTTATATGTGTATAATTAAAAGAAGTTGTGGGGGCAATTGCTTCCGCAACGATGCATGTAAATCGACGGAAATGGATCTTCTCATTGGCACTTCCCTCATTATCCCTCATTGTCTCCATCTGAACCGTCCAATTTTTGATCCGACGGTCGGTGTTTTGGAAAACCCCTCTGAACCGTCGGATAAAAAATTGGACGGTCCAGATAGGGGATAATGAGGGAACCGTCAATGATAGAAACCGGACCCTAGATCGGCAACTATTTATTATAACAACTACACGTGCATGCAACTTCGATCTGTTGGTCTTTTTTTACTAATTAATTATCAAATTGCTAAAAGGATATCATGTTTGTGACTCTTATGAACCCCATCTGTTTCCTCGAGAGATACTAAAATGAACAAAATTATTTTTTTTTCTTCCATCAAATATTATTAATAGAAAAAATAACGGGAAAATTTTCCATTCTTCTCCAGATCCTGAGATTTTACGTCAACGTTTATATCCTTCACGTTGATTCCTTATTCATATAATTGTTGAATCGATTCATACATTGTGCAGATTGAATGCAAGCATTAAAGTTCAAGTGCAATTAATTAGGATATCCAGAATCGATGAGGTTTTCTTGGACCGAATTGTTCATTCAAAGTCCCCGATTTTAACGTCAATGGAATCACCGGAGATCGATCTGCGCATTTCTATTCACAAAAGGCCGTGGAGAACGCCGAGAAGAATACAGTGACCGTTTGGATTTATGGTAGAAGGTGCTTTTTCAACCTCATTTACAAAGTATGAGGTATTTGTCTCCCCTTGTGTAAACATAATTTTCTGACGCTAATTCAAACGGCCCATAATTTAATTTGATGGGCAACGTCTGTGTGGGACCTAACCTTGGTGGGAATGGATTCTGGCAATCATTCGCATCCGCTTTCAAGAAAAACCCGCCACCGGAGGGCAGGCTTCCAGCGCCTAACACCGACAAGGACGACAATAAAAGCACGGAAAATGATGCTGGGCCTAGTTCATCTAATAAAGATTCTGACGCTGATCCAAATCAAATTCAAAGAACGCCACCTGAATTGGTGAAAATTCCCCGTGATGAGAAACCAAAACCAAAACCAAAACCACCACCACCACAACCCGAAAAGCCTGCAAAACTCGAGGTCAATGAACCTTCTTGCAGTACTTCTTATGGGAAAGGTAAAAATCCTGCTGAGCCGGAGGTGGTCATCAATAATGAACCTGCTTCTAATAATAGTCCTGCTCATGTTAGGGAGCCTGAAAGGCCTGTTAAGCCGAAGGTGGTGGTCAACGAAGCTTCCTCTAGCAATACCGCTAAAGCTGGTGAAGATAAAAAGAAACCCACCCATGTTAAAAGATTATCGAGCATGGGACTTAGAATAGAATCGGTGTTAGGGAGGAAAACTGGGAATATAAAAGATTTTTTTAGTTTGGGTCGGAAGCTAGGAGAAGGGCAGTTTGGGACAACATATTTCTGTCTAGAGAAGGCAACTGGGAAAGAGTTTGCTTGTAAATCAATTCTTAAGATAAAATTGAACACGCAAGAGGACGTAGACGATGTGAGGAGGGAGATTCAGATAATGCATCACTTGAAAGGTCATCCCAATGTGATTCAGATAGTTGATGCTTATGAAGATGCTGTGGCTGTTCATGTGGTTATGGAATACTGTGCTGGTGGAGAGCTTTTTGACAGGATCACAGAGAGAGGTCACTACACTGAGAAAAAGGCAGCCGAGCTTGGAAAGGTCATTGTTGGTGTGGTTGAGGCATTCCATTCTATGGGGGTCATGCACCGAGACTTGAAGCCAGAGAACTTCCTGTTCGTCAGCCCAGAGGAAGACTCACAGCTTCAGACAATAGATTTCGGCCTCTCTGTGTTCTTTAGACCAGGTAACATATTCCTTATGGTCCTTAGGACGACTCAGTTAACTTTTTTTTTTTTTTGAGAAGTCAATAAAGTTAAATAAATTACATAATCATATGTTGTATATCATTAGATTACATATGAGTTTGTAAGTTAGCTAGGCAAATTAGTTAAGAGGGAGAATTGAACTTTCTCTATCTGTCTGGTGCACTTACGCTGAATTGAATGATTTCTACTCGAGATTGAGAAATTAACATGGATATTGAACTTTCAGGTGAAACATTTACGGATGTGGTTGGGAGCCCCTATTATGTGGCACCTGAAGTTTTGAAGAAGTTCTATGGTCAAGAATGTGATGTGTGGAGTGCAGGGGTGATCATTTATATCTTACTTAGTGGACTTCCCCCATTTTGGGGCGGTGAGAATATATAATGCTACGCCTCCTACTCTGCAATCTTTAGTACTCCATGCATATTGCAAATGTCAGTTTGTCGTTTGTTGGGGTGTATTAATTACATTTCAATTCCTGATGTTGTTCCTTATTTTTCTTATCAGAATCGGAGATAACCATATTTAAGCAAGTTTTAGAAGAAGATCTTGACCTTGTCTCTGAGCCATGGCCTAGCATATCCGCAAGTGCAAAGGATCTACTTCGAAAAATGCTAGTAAAAAACCCTAAGAAGCGACTATCGGCCCGTGAAGTTCTTAGTGAGTAACCATGCCTATCTGTAATTTGGTGCTAGATGATTCCATCCTACTGCAGCTTGTGATAGTAATTAATCATTCTTTACTGTTTTTTTTTTTATGATCGCAGACCAGTTTGATCTTTCATGTGATATAATATAATTCATCTGGTTATACAGGATCATTTAAGGTAGACAATCATAAATTTACAACACCAATTAAGTCATCGTGTTAGTAACCCACACTCAGTTGCAAGGTGCTCATGCTACATATTATAATTGGAGAGGTCTTCTACTTTTAAATAGAAGAATATTCTCAGTTGTTTATGGCACTGTGGCTACTCTTTCCAGATTACTCTCGATAACTACCATTAATCTATGTCCTGTTTGAAAAATGCATCTTCATTGGCTTTGAATAAATAAGGGTAAGAAGTCAAGCTTTTTGATTATGTGCAGGCCATCCTTGGTTCCAGACTGAAGGTTTTGCTCTTGATAAACCCCTTAATTCTGTTGTTTTAACTCGTTTGAAGCAATTTTCCACCTGGGACAAGTTCAAAAAGATAGCGATCCGAGTAAGTACCCGAGAGCTATCGAAGACTATACTTATTCGATGCCCCGCATAGAACTCTTGAAAATAATCTGTGTGTAGAATACCGTTTGCACTGGTAAGAAATCCATGTGTGAAATATTGTTTACACCTGTAAGAAATCTGTGAGTGGAATATTGTTTTTGCAGTTGGAAGAAATCGCAGAATCATTTTATGCTCAAGACATCATGACATTTTCAAATTGAACTATGTTTTTCTAGAGTAGTCTTACTAAAATTGTCTCAAAAAAATTAATCATATTTGCCTAATTTCCTAGAGTCTTCATGCTTTGAAGAATCTGTTCGGGTTAACCTAAGAATTTTCAACTTAAGACAGGATAAGGGATAGATGTTTTGTTTAGTAAATGACAGCTACCGGCAACTCTTAGGGTATTATTTCACAATATCCGGATGTTTTTTGATTTGCCTCATAGTGTTGTACCTATAATGTTTTGTTTAGTTGCTTAACATCGGGTAGAATAATGTTTCTATATCAAGTCCCTTGAAAATTATTGTGGCTATTAATGTTTTAGGTTGTTATTTGTATGATATATATATACATTATGACTTTGAGGAATTATCCTTTCTCAGGTAATTGTTGAAAATCTGTCAGAGGATGAAATTGCTGGGATGAAAGAAATGTTCAGGGTAATAGACACGGATAATAGTGGACACATCACTCGTGAGGAGCTAAAGGTTGGTTTGGAGAAAGTGGGTGCTTTCCTCAAGGATTCCGAAATCAATCGGTTAATGCAATCGGTAATAATTAATGCCGTTCAAATTGGTTATGAGATATTTCGTCCATAATAATTAATGTTGCTTGTTTCTTAAAATTTTAGGCAGACACAGATAATAGTGGCACAATAGACTATGGTGAATTCTTAGCAGCTATGCTTCATGAAAACAAGCTACAAGAGAAGGACCATCTATATACTGCCTTCACCTATCTTGACAAAGATGGTAGCGGGTACATTACGCGAGATGAGCTCCAACAAGCGTTTCTACAGTTTGGTCAACAAGACATTCAATTAGATGATATAATCCGTGAAGTTGACAAGGATAATGTAATTAATATCTTCCTTTCCAAGGGTTTCATATATATGTGGTTGCTTTATCACTTCCCCTCTCACCAAAGAAACAATCATCATAGATATTTCATTTTCCATGTATATAACTTCAATCTTTTTGTTCTATTTTCAGGATGGGCGCATTGATTACAATGAGTTTGTTGCAATGATGCAAAACTCTAGTTTGTAGGCCATGACATATGGTGACTTGATAGATGTTTTTCAACTTGCATCCTCTCTCTTACTCGAAGTAGATATTATGTATAAGAGCATATCCTTGTAAAAAGTGGGCGAGAATTGAAGATGGATGGATAATATGCTGTATGTGTAGTATTTTTTTTCAATTGATTAAAAAAAAAATCTTTGTGAATACGTTTCTAGTGCATTAGATCACGATGTTTGTATGATTTTGTAGTTGTTTTCCCCTTTTGAGGTGGAAAGATGTGGTGTGGATAATTATGAAGTATGAATATAAGGATTTATCAACATATGTATTTATATCATTGTATACACTCAGGAGCGTATGCAGCCTAGCTACCCTCAACGCATTTAATTTGTTAATGGTTACTAATTAATATTTCATTCTTGGATTACATATCCTCCATTCATTTCAACTATTCTTTCAATAATTTGTAATCTCTATTTTGCAAGTTTGATAAGGTGTGATTCCATCCATATGTACATGAATTGTACTGCTTAAAAAAATGAGATACATATGGGATCACACATAAAATTCATGCCAACAAATGAAAGTAATTAAAGTGGAAAAAATGATGAGCTAGTGGATGACCTACTCTGGTATTCATCAGGCTCAATAAGCAAATACCCCAACTCTCTTTTGGAAAAATTAATTATTAGGAATCAGAACGTAATTGTCAAATCGCTGGACCATTAGGTTACCTTGATGCATCCATCGATAGTAATTAATGAAAAAGCAGGGTTGACAGAAGGATGTTAGCATAAAAGAAAAGATTTTTTAAATATATTTTTAAAACGGATAAAAGTATTCTTACGAAATTTATAAGAAGAGTAGTCTGCATTAATTCACCTTGGTCTCTCAAAATTTTCGGAAAGCAGCACTTTTAGAATTAATTAGTTCTACATGTGTTTCGGGAGATAATTTTCTTAATTTAGCTATGTATTATCTTTTTACTTAAATTCTTGTGCTTTGGGAAGATAAATGTACTAAAATAATATAACACGATAACTCAAAAAGCGGTACTATTTATGGATTAATTGTTGAAATATATTTCACATTATTCATCTTAGTGACTAGTTAATTAATATAATGATTTTCCAGTGAGGAACTACGGAGCAAGTATCGAATAATGAATAAGAAACAAGAGTCAACTTTGAAGCAGTGTGTTGGAGATATAAAATTATCAGTTTGTTGAGATACTCTCAATGAGAAAGTTAATCATTGTAAGATCTTATAAATAGAGGTCTAATTGTATAGATTAAAGTGTGAAGGATGATAAGATCATCCCCACCTAAAATGAAGGAGGTTAACTTACATCCTCACCTCTTATAGGGTGGGTTGATTATATCGTTGTAATGTCATTGTGGCTTGTAATTTTCAATAAGAGATTCATATATTTTTTTAGTTATGGGTTTATTGATATGGTATCAGAGCTAGGTTGTTTTAAGACCTAATTTTTACATGACAACTCTCTCTTTTCTCTCCTTCTACCTTCCTCCATTTTTCCGTTTTACGTAACAACTTCCTGCTCTCCTTCGTACACCGATGGAGTTTGACTTTGAATTCGTTTATGAGGTTAAAGATGTTCTCGCTAAAGGAATTAATAAGCGAAATGGGGATGAGATGGTGGTTTTTGGTGCCAAGATGACGAAATAATGAGCAGAAGGAATAAGAAGATGGATAAGCTGAAGCTCAAGGAGATCCAAAATACACGACTGATTATGAGCCATCATATCGTATGAGGATAAGGACGACGACTGGAGGAAATCCCTATACCATGTGGTAAAAAAGAATCAACCTCCCACAATCACATTTCATCACAATCCCATACACTTCAAACTGTAGTTTAACATCACAAACTTTCACATCAATGATTTATCCTCATATTCTCAATATTCAATGTCATGCATAATCAACATCACAATCACAAAATAAATAATTTAAGCCCACTTAACTAAAAAGTTTACTCACAAACATACATCACACACACATATATATACAATACTATAACATATATTTATATCATTTGCAAATATGAATATACACTTATAATCACATTAACAAGCATACAAGATAAATTGAAAAATGGTTACTTCAAGTTCTTGACAAAAGAACTAAACTTGAGAGAATTCAAGTCCAACAAGCTAAATTCAAGTTCACTCTACGATAAATATATAATTATAGGTTAATAAAATTAACACGAATACTAACTAATACAATAACATAAAATAAATAATTAAACTTCCACGATTAGTTCACTTTAGTTTTCTTAGAAAAATGACAGCAATTTTAACCCCTATATTTACTAATGCAATATTTACCTCATTACTACAATAATTAAAAAAATTAATTTTTTTCCTATATCAATAATTTGTAGCGGTTACTTTAACCCCTACAAATATTCAAAAGAATCATTTTTTTTACAACAGTTCAAATATTCAAAAGAATTAAAACTCATGGCAGCAAAACTTTTTTGCCAAAAAATGGCGGGAATTATTTGTAGCGGTTATGAACCGCAACAAATATTCAAAAGAATTGGCGGCAAATTATTATTTTTTTTTCAAAAACATATTTTGTAGCGGTGATTTAACCGTGGCAAAATATCGATATCGTTAGTATCGGTTCTATAACCGCTACAAATCTGAACAAAATCAATTTGTAGCGGTTTTGGAACCGCGACTAATCTCTCAAACAAGACGTCAGGGCAGCTCATATAGTGTCGGTCATTGGGAAGCTCATATAGTAACGGTTTTTTTTTTTAACCGCTACTAATCAGTTTGTCATGGTGGATTTTGTAGCCGTTCGAGTAACCGCTACAAATGTCATTAGTATCGCCTAAAACCGCTACAAATACGTCATTTCAACCGCTCCTAATAGTCGGTTTTTTTGTAGTGTAAGAGCTACATGCTCATACAATTAAAAACTTAAGGTATCACTAACTACCTTCACTTGAGAGAGATAACCATATATCCCTACTTGGGGAATAGGAGAGACTTCCCTCCCTAAGAAAATACTCAAATTATCCTCCCTCTTAATATAGTGAGGATTTCACTATCGTGCACACACTCAACTCTTTAACTAAGGCCCTTTATATATAAACTAGTCCTTAAGCAATTAACTAATGAGTTAATTTTACCTTAATATCTCTAACATAGTGATAGCTATGGGTGACCTATTAATCCAGCCTCTTGGACATAAATACAAGTTTACTGATGTTGAGGCAAATAAAGGTAATAACAGGATCCATAAAATGGTTTATTTTCACATGCAATTACGAAATAGAAAAGTGAAGCCCTGAAGCCCATATATATGCAGTGGAAAATAAAGGTATACAATTAATTAAAAGGGGTTGGTTTAATTAGAACTAATTGATATAACGAACGTAACTGTGCATTTTACTAGCACCAGTGTAGGTGATAACTGATAACAACCGTTATGGTTTATTCTTCACGTGCAAGAGCAAGAGACACCACAAAATTAGGTGCTCATGAACCAGCAATAAGATACCACGCAAACTCTGCAGTTAATTAAGGTTTTTATAAAGATTATTTTACTGTTTACCCAAAAGGAAAATTAAAACGAGTCTCCCGCAAAGATTAAGATAAAATTGGACTAAAAATAGTTACAATGGGATGATGGATCACAGCCAAGTAAGGTTGTGGATAAGGGATAGAAGTTGAGGTATGCCTTTTGGATGATTGATGCCTCTTGCCAATTTGTATGCATGTGCTCTGTTTTTGTGTGCTGTGATAGTCCAGCAGCTGGATTCTTCTGTCTTTTACCCCCTCCTTTTTCTATTATCTTTATATATATATATATATATCCCTCTTATCCTTATTATAAGGTATCAACTAACAATTGCATTTGATCTTTTTTATAAGGCACTTACTTGTTTCCAAAACTTATTAATTATTTCTTTCCATGTATGCCCATAATTAATAAGGGTAGTGATAGTGAGAATAATACTCTCTCTGATCCTTATTACAAGGCACCAACTAACAAGTTTATTCAGTCTTTTTTATAAGACACTTACTTATTCCCAAAGAACATTAATTACTTTTTTCCATGTATGCTCATAATTAATAAGGGTAGTGCGTGAGAGTAATAATTAATATAATATTAGAGTTTAGTACAATTAGTAGGGGTAATATTGAAAATTACTTAAATTCTATTATAACTTTATTGACTTTAGCTGTTTTCATTGGTTTGTGAGAATAGTTAGTTGATGCCTTAAATTGTAATACAATTTTATTAACTTTAACTGTTTTTATTGATTTGAGAGAATTGTTAGTTGGTGTCTTCTAATAACGATAAGAGAGGAAGTGTGTGTATATATATATCATTTATATATATTCTTTGTATTATTATTATAAATTTGATGATGGTAAAAAGCTGCTTAATCAGCAGCATCGCATACGTTTCAGAATTCTAGTGTCCGCGTATGTTGGTTTGAAAATGAAAGAGGAGGAGGAAAGGATGGGACGGGATGGGATCAAAAAACGTGAAGGCGAGGGGTCCACGTGGAAGGCTGTGAGGGAAGACGCGGTCCAGTGGTTGCCACGTGTAGGAGGTGATTAGATGTGTCGTCAGTGGATTGTGGACGGCACACGTGGCGGGGCAGAGAGGGATATGTGTTCCGCATTTTTGCATTTGGACGCACTTTTCTTGCTTCCTTGCATGCACAGATAATGAAATGATTAGTTTTATTGAAACTAGGGGAAATTGGGAAGTTTTTTGGAGGGAAAAAAAAAGAAAAGAAGGAGCACTTGACACTGAGTGGACCAAACAGAGTCACACTATGTCTGTCGCTTTCACGTCCTTATCACGTGACCTTCCCTACGACTCAGGGCACCGCCCCCTACCATTTGCTCGCGTTCAGATTTCATTTCTCTTAATTATTACATCATCATTATTAATCAATAATTGAACTCCAACCTCATTTCCCAACTAGTGTCTACGTACTATACTACTGCAAGATCCATGGCCCTGACAAATTTCAAATGATAAAATGTTTTTATAAATACTTAACATTTTAGGAGAATTATAAGTGAGATAATTAGGGGTGGAAAAAATGGGGAGATGGAGAAAGGGACGGGAACACGTGGCGATATGTGGCGGGAGAGGGGGCCAGCAAAAGACAGTTAAGACTCGGAGAGCTTCTTTTTCGTCAGGAACCACCAAACTTCTCCTTTTGGCACCCACTCTTCTCTCCACCACTCATCTCCCTCCCGTTCTCAATTTACTTTCTTGCCCTCCCTCATACCCCAATTATCTCATTCATCAATCCACAATAATCGTCTCCACTTTAATCATTATAACATGTTCGCCACATTTGGTTCGCACTATATACTCTATATTTATATTATATGCTTCACTGCCAGCTGTTGTATATCGATCGACATTGGCGATTACTTTCTCAATTATTAATTATAAGGTAATTTTAACCACCTCACTATAATTAGAAAATAATTAAATGTCTAGCTATTTGACACAGCTTCTAGCTATACTCTAGAGGCTAATTGAAAACTTTAAAAACCCATTTTGAGTAAAAAAAAAATGACTAATTAATATGGCTTTCTTTTACCGAAAATCTAGTAAACTTTTAATTAGCGTTTAGGCTAACTAATAAAGGCATTGATAACTGTACGAAAACAATGATTATCAGCATATTAACTGTCATCACTCATCAAGCATCAGCACTGAGAATTACTCCCTTCAATCATAAATATAAGATAAATTTGACCTTTTTTTTTTATAAATATTAAGAAGACTAATTAAATTATTTTAAAATATTTATATTGATAAGTTCTTCTCCAAACTATTTTGCCCTATTAAGATATTATTATATCTTATATTAATATTTGATATATCATCATATTGAGATATTAGATGTCTTATATTGATATTATTATTTGATTATATTTATTCAAGTTAGATTAGATTTGATTCTAAGATTAGTTCGGTCACCTTCCTTCGTCTGGTACGTATGTACGTATAGTAGTGGACGCCATTATACATGTGTTCTTTCCTTTGTAGATTATCTGGTTATATCCTAGATCCGTTCCTGGAGAGTATATGATTCTATCCTAAAGCTCTGTCCATCTGGCCAAATCCTTAGACCCGGCCCATTCCCTAGAGAGTGTTTAGTTCCATCTGAGAGCTCCATTCAATTTCATAGATACATTACATGGAGAGTATATGGTTCCATCCCAGAGCTCGAGCTCTCTCAAGATCTTTTGACTATCTTGTTCTACCTAGATCTTTAGATCATTTGGTTCTACTCAGATCTTTAATTAGACTGTTTGGTTCCACTCAGACCCAAAGACTGGTTAGTTCCTATATCGTTTGATTTTGTCCAGATCAGCTCGATGTTGTCTCTTATATTTAGAACGGAGGGAAGTAATAGTCATTGCCTCTTAACGTTGATATAATCTGCAAATAAAAGAGTGTACTAAAGTACTACCTCCATCTCCTTGGTAACCTTTTTTAAAAAGAAAAGAAAAACAAAGGCAATCTACACATAATGTTTGCGTACGTCTGACGTCTTTAACGGTATAACAGCCCCGCTTCAATTTTAGCTCGTGAGGGAGAGTGAGTTTGTTTTTCTTTCTTGCTAAGCACAACATGCAAGCTATGCATACACACATATAGACGCGCTAGCGTATTATTTGGAAGTACTTGAAGAAAAGTATTACATGGAAACAAAAGTTGGAGTCAATTGAATCTGCTTAAATATGTCTTGAAAGAGAAATCTGACGCTTGGCTTGTGGATGGATGCGTGTACGCATTAATTTGTATTCATATACGGGCCAGAAATAATCTTTTTGTGGAAAGCATTAATTATGTATGTATATATACATATCGCTATAATTGATCAAAATGTTGATATATTTGTCTTGAATCAAAACGTGGGGTACTCTGTTACGGAAAGTTTGAGTATTAACGTCTATAAATCGATACATATAAGGTATCGTACCAGCTTTAATTTGACACTTGAATTCCCCCAAGGGTGAGTACAAGAATATAAGGACACTAGTATGTTTTGGATGTTTATGGCGTTAAAGCTTTGAGGTGAGCTTCCTGAGAAATTTCGTGAACTGATGAGAACGTACAATATGGGTGGCAAGTGATTTCAACTGATCAGCATCGATCAGAAGGTGAAAAAAAGGTACACGGACGAGGACGAAGAAGCTGAGGACAATATATCGTCATGGTTTCATCTATACGAGCTAACTAGCTAGCTAGCTGCTCAAAGCAATAACGAGGGCCAGCTCTCTAATCCAGAATCAAAACGTACACATCTATAGTGCATGCAAAATTCCAAAGTTGATAAAAAGGCTTTCCCTGGTACAGAGGTAATCTCGGATTTGAAAGCCAAGACCTCTCTCAATCGATCGTCTCTGGTTCGAACATGCAGGGCCCTTCAAGTGATGGCCTTTACTTTGTCTGCATTATGGCTATTTCATTAGCCGGCATATGAGCCACAAGCCGCCCTTGCATAACGTTCAAATTCCTCATTAATACCAAAAGTTTGCTTCTTCTCTGATCTCGACGTCAAGCTCCAACTCTCTAGTAAATACTATAGAACTGTAACCCTCAGCTTCGTCTTAAATCATCCTAAACACCCATGCCAGCTGCATGCAAATTGAGTCCAATTGTTATGAGGCAACCACGTGTACGGCCATCATAATAATGCCCATCTTATATATCAAGTTTAATTATCATGGAAAATGAGTCAACAATTTATAGATCATATATATTTGTCAAAAAGCATATTTTTGGGACTCCCATTCCACACGTTGGGTGCGAGTGTGATGTGTCAGATCAGAAGTGTATTTTCTTATCACAAATTATTAAAGGTGCAATTATATGGAGAAGTGATATTTGTGGGGAAGCACAAGGGTAGTTTGGTAACTTCGTCTGTGCCCAATGAATTAACTGGCCCTTTATAAGGGGGCGGAATGCTCCACAGGATGGGGCAAGCTAGATTGTATTTGAGCTGGCCTCTAGAAACACATATATCACAAGGGCACGCAATAAGCCTTTCTGTCTCGAGGTCTTGTCTTCTGCTTTGGCCTGAAAAAGTAAGGATCCATGAATTCTCAATGATCTTTCTCCTTTTGATTTTGTATATATCCTGTTTCATTATATGTAATTGAATAACATACAGTTATTTTATTATATATTGGCATCTACCTTGTTTCATCATTATCCAGCTGTCTCTTCTTCTGTTAGTTTCATCATTATCCTCTCTTCAAATCTTATATGCATAGAGTAACAGAGCAACATTATTCACATCCTTCCCTCCCTGTCATCTAGATGGAAAATAATTGATGATAAAAATAAAACATAGATTTTCTGGTTTGGATCGATCTCAGCCATGTTATACTCTATAAACAATATCTGTTCTGTCAAGTTATACGGCATTCTGGGGTGAAGATTGAATGGTTACAAAGATTTAGGGATTTGGTGGTGACAGGTGAGAGTGGCGGTGATGGAGAGAGCAAATACGTGCGGGCTGGCAAGAACGAAGTCGGAGCAGCTGGTGGAGGCTCTGAAGAAGTCGCCGTCGTCGAGTGAATCGATGGGGGTGGTGATGGAGCACGGCGGAGCAACGCCGTCGTCGAGGAAGTCGAGTAGGCGGATGACGGGGGCGTCGCCGGGGAGAAGCGGAGGAGGGAAGAACACGCACATAAGGAAGTCGAGGAGCGCGCAGCTGAAGTTTGAGCTGGATGAGGTGAGCAGCGGCGCGGCTCTGAGCCGAGCCTCGAGTGCCAGCTTGGGCATGTCTTTCTCCTTCACCGGCTTCACTCTTCCTCCCGATGAAATCGCCGACTCCAAGCCCTTCAGCGACGACGATATCCGTAAGTTCCTCTCTCTTCCACCATCACATGACTCCACACTTGTATTCATGTTTTGTTTTGGCGACACATTATATTGCATGGACAGAGACATTTGACCTTTAATTAATTTAAGACAACCACGCAACAACAAAACTCGAGTCTGAAATTACTGTTATTATCTCTTTCTTATCAAAATACTGTTATACATATGATAATATGCAAAGTTGAAAAGAAGGATCGAGAGAGCACGGGTTTCATTTGAGGGCTGAGTGACATTAATTAGGAGTATGATCGAGAATACATATGAACAAGAGATAGCAGATGAAATGGCTTTATGAGTGAGTAATTAAATAGTTATGGTAAGTAGGAAGAGAAGAGATTTGCAGTTTGTGGGGGCGGTGATATGATTATAGTTAGTGGGGTGAGGAGGGTGAGTGGGGAATTTGCAAAAGAAGGCAAATTAAAGGTGGTGTGGCTGGCGAAGTTTGTCTGATTAGGAGGCACAGGAAAGTACCGCCCGTAGTGGTACGTGTCCGTGAGTGCCGAACCAGATGAGGCCGCTCCAGTTAGGTCCCAATCGGCTCCAAGTTGCCGCCAACAACCCGTGATTAACGGTCCTGCAGAACCTAACAATGAGTGATTCATACTCCTTCCCGCCTCACAAAGTCGCAAAACATACACTGCTACTTCCTTCTCCTCTGTCCTCACCTCACCTACCTTCTCTCATCTCCCTCCATTTCACTATTTTTATTTCTTGTTAGGAAAAATATGCAAAAAAAAAAAAGAAAAAATCTCTCATTAAAATTTTTACTGGTAAGAATGAGCTGAAATTTTTTTATGTGAGACATAAATTTCATTCCCACATATTGGTACTCTGATTCAGGTGATCATGCTTTCCCATAAAATTTTCATTGAGGGATTTTCCCCCAATTTTATTTTGTTTTTATACATTTTTTTCTCCTCCTCACTTCACCTACCTTCCTTCATCTCCCTCCATTTCATTATTTTCACTTGCTTTCAGGAAAAAAATATGGGAAAAATCTCCAGTTAAAAAATTTATTAATGAGAAAGGCCAAATATATTTTTATTCACAAAAAGTGCTAATGCTTTACAAATTTTGTACACAGGGTACCGTTACTTTAATTAAATTATTTTCCCGATAAACTTTTTAACAAGGACTACATTTACACAATTTTTCCTTGTTTTTATATTTTTTTCCACAAATTAAATATTTTTATTCTTATATTTTATAACAGTTTCTTGGTATTCTATTTTTTGGTAGAATATTCATCGATGTTTTTAAGGTTAATGATATTAATGCTTTATGTCTGAATATAAGGGCACCCCATTACAATTTTTACAACCAAAACTTTAGATTCATTTATTAGCTTCCCTATGTTATATATATATTTGATGCAATGACTTTTATTTTCCATCTTTTGTATCTACATTGCTATAATTATTATTATTATTCTATGATTTTTTATTTTTCATTTTCATTTTTAGAAATTAAAAAAGGGGATCGACTAACTTTATTTTGCATTTATAAAATAATCTTCACCTTACATTTCAGGAACTAGTGTAACTATTATATATAACATATAAAATTAAAAATCAGCTTGGATTGTAAATAGCAAAGATTTATTGGGAATTTTGTATTTTATATTAATATTATTTTTTAACCACCTATCTATAGCTTTTACAAAATGGGTATCAAGACTTGTTTTTCGGACTCCCCAAAAGTCATCGGTCCCTATCTAGTTCATTTTGACATCCTATATATGTGCTCCAGCGGGCGATTGAATTCATGGTTGACTTTTTATTTCCCTGTGATGACTTGCGGCTACTTAGGAGGTCACTATCGGACCAGGAAGAAAATGAGGTCATCGTCTCATAAGAACACAATTATTATAACGAAATAATGAATTATGGTATACAAATTTAATATGGCTAGCTATATATATATGCGCATGCATACCCTTACTCATATATTCATATATGTATATATAATATTTGTATTTTGGAACAAATAAAAAGGGGAGTATCGATGCAAAGTCAGATGGATCGATTTGAGCACAGCAGATCTATAACTCATTTATGTCACTAGTTATTATGTGTATTTTAATATTACATCTCATTTTTAAGATCTGAAAAAGAAAACTCTAACATCTTTAATTATATATGTCCCAAAGAAATCACATCCCCCACTGCTCCTAATTTTGTTGCCCTTGGAATTAATTTTGATCATCCATGTCACTTTCTGATCATCAAGGTCCTAGAAAATTCGATAAAATTCTTCCCCGGCCCATACCAAGTTTAGGTTACAGCGTTGAAAGTCAAGCTCATTTTATGATGATGTGAGCAACATCCTACGTCTCACCGGATCACAGCCGCGTGTGGGGGACATGACTCATTTATTTGGATATGGTCCTAAACGACGAATTGATATTGCCACTTGCATGCCAGTCTCTCTCTCCCTCTGTTGTGTCTGTCTGTCTGTTCGATCGCCACTTCCATCTATCGTCTCCTATATTATGGGAGACCACCTAGTCTTCGTGGTTGGTCCCTTC
Organism: Acacia pycnantha; assembly: GCA_025563575.1. NCBI lineage: Eukaryota > Viridiplantae > Streptophyta > Magnoliopsida > Fabales > Fabaceae > Acacia > Acacia pycnantha. The sequence continues at coordinate 839,297 of JAMWYP010000013.1, forward strand.
ATTAAAGCTGTGTTTGACTTTTTTACGGCCCTGTCCAATCTGTATGACCTGTGCTGTCAAGTCTCACGCAAACGCCTGGTCCACGCCGTTCCCCCTCAATAAGACTTTTAAACATCATATATGTACGTATATATTTGTCTCCTTTTTTGTTTCAAACATAAAGTACCGTCAATGTTCTATATATATATATATAATTAGCGGTGAAGAAGGAGCTTCTTTCATATGCCTCATTTATATATTGTATGAGAAAAAGTTGGTTACCTAGCTGTATGGATATTATTGCAGCGGAGGATATTGAAGCTGGAGCTGATAACCCAAAACTTCAAACAGAACCCACTCTGCCCATTTATCTCAAGGTAATGAAGTTTTGCGTGCCCTATGTGACTACTTATTACTGATTCTTCTCCCTTAATATTATATTCTTTCCCTGCCTGTACGTAGCTTAAAGCCTGACAGTGTTGAAACCTTGAATATATAGAAAACATGCAACGATGATGAATTAATGTGGTTACTGCATTATGTATTTGGGCAGGCAAAGATGAGGCTTCATTTAGCGATCAACGCCGCCAATAGAACATACATGGCTTGCTTACCAATATTAGCATGGCCAAGTTTCAGTCTTGTACGGAGTCTCTCATTTCATAGGACATTGATGTACAAGACCACCCCCCCTTCTTTCTCGCTTGACCAATATCCATCAAACACTACACATATATATTTGTGTGTCTATATTTAATATACATACGTGCCTAGCTTTGGTGTTGAAATTTTTTTAAATTGATTGTGGGTGTGCCTGGAACAGAGATACGGGCATGTCCACGTAAATTTCTCACACACTTGAAAGACATATGGGCTCATGGGTGAATAAAACTCTGCTGGTTTTGAGGCTTTAGCCATGAGAGTGAGGCTGTTAAACATGGTTTTGCTGAGAAAAAAGGGTATGCTCATATATGGATAGTTAGATCACTATTTTTCTCTTCTTCTTCTTGAAATTGTCTTGGTGGTTTTTTTATATTTTATTTTGGGTCAGTTTTTGCGCTCTTTTTAATTAACGAAGTTAAATTACTTTTCCGGAACGTGCAGTTCAGGGAGGTGAGTTACAAGGTGGTGATCAGAGGCATGACATCAACGGAGGAGAAGGAGATATTGAATGGGATAAGTGGTTGCGTCAGTCCAGGAGAAGTTCTGGCTTTGATGGGTCCTTCAGGAAGCGGAAAGACCACACTCCTAAATCTTCTTGGAGGCAGGCTGAGTCAGCCCACTGTAAGTGGTTCCATCACTTACAATGACCAACCTTATTCCAAGTTCTTGAAGAGCAGGTAAAGTACTTGGAAACTGGAAAAAAAGTTGATTAAGAACGAGCTCATTGATTTATGAAAAAAGTTAAAATTTATATCAAGACTAGTTTTCATCCCAAACACAACAGTACAGTACACTATATATTGTGCTCACATATTAGAAAACCGCAGGATAGGATTCGTGACTCAAGATGATGTTCTGTTTCCTCACCTCACTGTGAAGGAAACACTGACATACGCAGCACTCCTGAGACTGCCAAAGACAACCACCAAGGAGCAAAAGGAAAAACGAGCTTTAGATGTCATTCATGAGCTCGGCTTGGAGAGGTAATTGCTTAACATCCATGAAAATTAAAGACCACCATATGTCTCTGATCTCAGGCCAGATAATCATATAAAGCGCCTAGTTAGAAACATCACATCACGACCAATATGATAAAGAACTGGCATTTCCATGCACAGATCCCAATAAATGTGTTAGATATCATTATCAACTACTCATACTCACTGAGTAAATGGTAAAAGTCAATCATAATAATTTGTTTGTATGGAGAAAGGTGCCAAGACACGATGATTGGCGGTTCTTTTGTCCGTGGGATATCTGGTGGAGAGAGGAAGAGAGTTTGTATTGGCAATGAGATCATAATCAACCCTTCTCTTTTGTTTCTTGACGAACCAACTTCTGGTTTGGATTCCACAACGGCCTCGAGAACTGTTCAGGTGCTACAAAAAATAGCAGAGGTACTTGCTCTCTCCTAGCGTTCTGTTTATGACACAAGATTATAGTCACCATATGACTGCCTTTATCACTAAGCTTTAAATCACATATATGGCAGGCTGGCAAAACAGTAGTGACAACAATTCACCAACCATCTAGCAGACTCTTCCACAAATTCGACAAGTTAATCCTTCTAGGAAAAGGGAGCTTGCTTTACTTTGGAAAAGCATCAGACGCAATGCTTTACTTCCAATCTATAGGATGTTCACCTCTTATTGCCATGAACCCAGCAGAGTTTTTGCTGGACCTTGCCAATGGAAACATAAATGATGTATCTGTACCATCAGAGTTAGAGGATAAAGTACAGATGGGAAATTCAACAACTGAAACCCGGAATGGGAAACCATCGCCTGCACTTGTACATGAGGTAACTTTTCATTAGTTTGAATTTCAAAAAAAAAAAAAAAAGAACAAAGAAAGGTTTCCCATCTGACTATGGATGAATCTTATACAGTATTTGGTGGAGGCCTATGAGACTCGAGTTGCAGAAATAGAGAAGAAAAAGCTAATGGATCCTATCCCCCTTGATGAAGAAGTGAAGACCAAGGTTTCTTCTCCTAAAAGACAATGGGGTGCGACCTGGCGTGAGCAATATTCCATACTGTTCTGGAGGGGAATCAAAGAGCGAAGACATGACTATTTTAGCTGGTTGAGAATCACCCAAGTTCTGTCAACTGCAATCATCTTAGGATTACTTTGGTGGCGATCAGATGCCACCACACCAAAGGGTCTTCAGGATCAGGTAAAGCAAACTTTCATTCGTTCATAGACTTGAAAGGGCCACGTTCCAAGTTATAAAACCTTAACCTTTCTGGATTGCAGGCAGGGCTGCTTTTCTTTATTGCTGTGTTTTGGGGATTCTTTCCAGTGTTCACTGCAATATTTACCTTTCCACAAGAGAGAGCCATGCTAAATAAGGAACGTGCAGCTGATATGTACAGACTAAGTGCATACTTCTTAGCTAGGACTACGAGTGACCTTCCATTGGATTTGATATTACCAGTTCTTTTCCTCATCGTTGTTTATTTCATGGCTGGTTTGAGAGTGAGCGCAGCTCCATTTTTCTTCAGCATTCTCACTGTTTTCCTCTGCATCGTGGCAGCTCAGGTATGCATTTCTACTCAGAACAATATTATAAGCCGATGATATATAAAGTCTATGATTGTAACAACTCATATTTGTGAAGCAGGGACTTGGACTAGCCATTGGGGCTACACTAATGGACTTGAAAAGAGCAACAACTTTGGCTTCAGTCACTGTGATGACCTTCATGCTGGCTGGAGGATTCTTTGTGAAGGTAACCACAACAGTTATTCTTCAGGTTGAACTCACCAAAGTGTTACCAATTCATATGATGGTCAAGAAATTGAAGTAGATAAACTATGCAATCTAAAAATGTAGAGTAGAAGTAGCTAACATGTTTTCTTTAAATTTGGCAGAGAGTCCCTGTGTTTATATCTTGGATTCGGTACATGTCATTCAACTACCACACATATAAACTTCTATTGAAGGTGCAATATGAGCACATAACACCGAGTGTAAATGGGATGAGAATTGACAGTGGTTGGACGGAGGTGGCTGCTCTGATAGCCATGGTTTTTGGTTATCGTTTCTTGGCTTACCTTTCCTTGCGACGGATGAAACTTCAGTGAATTTGGAGCTTAGAAGTTTGAAACTGTCCATGCAACTATATAGAAGCCTGAGCGCTTCCACTCTCCTTCAACAAGTGATGTTGAATGAAGGATCTTGATGACAAAGTCCTAAGTTTGGACGAGAGAGATTTCTAGTCTATTTTATAATTTGCAGTAGTTCTTGCGGTTTTTGAAGCACTAACAGGCCTGCTCGATGATATCTCGAAACATCAGTAGATGGAAGATTCCAGAGATTTTTACTCTTTTCCCATTATGAAGATTACGTAACTCAGATAATCAGAGACCTTTGGTATTGTTCAACTTCAAGTGGCTAGTTTTAGTTCAATTCAGCCTTTTATGTTTGGCTTGAAAAACACAAACTTGTAATGATATTTCCGCGTAAATTTTGTAGTGTTGAATGAACAATGAACATCGGAAATAAGGTCGTTATCACGAAAAAGTGAGCTATGCGAGGCGCTGCATTGAAAGAAATTTGGAAGTTAGATGATTTATTTTGTCGTCCCAAAATATGCGTAGAAAATTCTATTTTCAAACTCGAATTCTCCCCCCATTACAAAACCGTTACTTTTTTGATGAAGTTGGGGCAAGTGCCTGGTCCTAGATGGAAGGCGTGGCTTCAAATAGCCGAATTCAGACAAAGTACAAAAGATCTTCAAAGAGTTTTATGATTACGACAGAACAATAATACGAACAAAACCCAGCAATAATCACCTCATACTTTTAGTCCTCCGGTTTCTGCGTGACATTACTTGTTTAACAAGATCAAATTTATAACCGTTAGGAAATGCTAACGATATTGATGTACTCTCAGATGAATAACGGAGCACCAAATTACACTGCACCAACTGCTAGCTGAACTCTTATCCGAGATCTTAACTATAACTAGACTTTGGGCGGTCAAAAGTGAGCGAGTCTTGTCAACATTCCTTGGTTCACTTATGTGCATTATGGATAACTATCATCAAGAATAAAAGAGCAATCAGCTAGAGGTGAATCATTTACACTTAAACCAATCAATACATGTTGTGCAGGAGAAAATTGAGCATGAGTTCTCCCTAGCCTACCTGCAGATAACGTTCCAGGGGGCTTCAATTGCTGTCAGTAACCGGTTGCTTGCTCATTCAAAAGTAAGGACCCAAATTACACACACACACAAGCTCAATCATTCTTTGTCCATAAAACTCAATCACTCAATGTTGTTGCTTTCCTGTTACAGATATTTTACAAAATTATTTTGAAACATTTCTTTTAAATTTCTTTATCCTGGGAGGTTTCTCTAGTTAACTTCTGTACCTGTATTTGCAGAAGAGCATGCTGTCACTAAAACAAGCTTGTTCTGCAAAATAATGATGATCCTACATCTAAATTTATTTCTCTATCGTATTTCATGCCAATGTTCTAAACCAACCAAGCAACCGAAGATGCATGGCATCCAACGTTGCCGACTTGTTCTCTAGCCCTGTCAGACAAAAGAGGTAGAAAAACATAAGATATTTTTAAGTCATACACCAGTCCCAGTAGCATTTCAGCCATAAAATGCAATATTCGCACTACATAAGATTATCAAAAGGTTTCAAGCTAAGGTCAATAAAGGAAAGCTGTAGCTTACCAATATCCGCAGCTACTCGGTGAGCACACATAACTCCTGAAAAAGAAACTGCAATAACACCTTGTCCAGGGAAGCAGCTATCACCAACACAATAAAGACCATCTACGCCCTGTAAATTTTATCATTGTATAGTGGAATTTAATCAGTGTGCTTGATAAGCATAAGTAATGTTTTAAAACTGAAACTGCTTGTTAATTTGTTTAAGTAAACCAACTGTGGTATTAAACGGCATTCCCAATAACCCCTTTGGAATGCTGCGTGGCATTGGTCCATAGGTTCCCTTGTCACGAGCTAGGTATCTCCGGTGTGTTTTTGGTGTCCCCACCTACAGTGGCTTTCATTTCAGAACCAAACATATAACCATAAATTGTTAAAAGCTAAAAGCTACAGGAGATTCTAAAACCATCACTTCAACAAAGTTCTCATCAATATAAATAGATCATTCAAAGAATTAACCTAGCAGAAGGAATCTCATCAATATAAATAGATTATTCAAACAATTAAGCCAGCAGAAGGAATCATGTGAGTATGTCTCGCCTTAAAAAACAGAGAGGTGTTCCTTGAAAGATTATTTTTCACACCAATAATCAAGGCAGGTTGCTTGATCATACCAGAGACCATAGTTAGATACATCATATCTACCTGGTTCCACATTATCCATAAAAAGATCTATAAACCCAGAGTAAATGTAAAGCCACAATAAATAAATTTAAAACTAAAATTGCCCGTGCACACATGCATAGTAAACTAAGCAGCCATATAAATGAAATATGTTTCTGGTTTGCTTAAAAAAATGCAGAATAGGAACAACGTTATTAAGAAATAAGAGATCATAGTTTGCACCTCCATAAAATCAATGGATGCTCCGAGACCTGGAAACAATTTATTCTCTAGTCTGCTTATGATTTGATCAGCTACAAGCTGCTTCTTGGAGTCATATTCTGCTCTTGAAATTCCCTGGTAGAGAAATAACAAATTTCTGTTTATGCTAATTAGATAAGGGGGAAAACGAAAAAGATGAGGGTAGTAAAAATCAGGCATTTTAAAATATCATATGAGATGCAAGTTTCCAGTTTTCATCTGCCAGTATTCAGTAGTGCCTACCTCCCAGTCCTCTATGGAAGATGTTGTGAATATATGCAGAATATGCCGGCCCTCGGGAGCCAATGATGAATCAAGAACAGTCGGTATACTTAAGAATATACTTCCATATGGCTCCTCCAATCTAGCCCAGTCACTCTAGAACAGTACCATAACAAGATAGCAGACCACATAAAGTGGATTAGTACAATCTCAAAGCAACTATAAGTATCAAGCTAAAAAGTTGATGCAATTCCAGATTACCTCAAGCACAAAATGGTGGCAATCAGTATCTGGTGGCAGAACCTCAGCTTTAACTCCCATGTGAATTGAAAGAAAAGAAGGAGCTTTGACATAAACTTTCTGAAAGTTCTGTTCTTCTTTTGGAATGACATCACCCTTTAATAACTTTCCTACAATTCACCAATATGTAACCAATATCACTAAACGAACAAATCACAGCAACACAAGAAACAAAAATATAGAAAATATTAACAGACAATGTCTTGTTTAAATCTGAACTAAACCAACCAAAGGTATCCCATCTAGTAGCATTAGATATTATGGTTTTGGCAAATAACTCCTTGCCATCTGAAAGCCTCACTCCTACCTGCAAAAAGCAGAGCATAATTTTTTAAAACAAAGCATATATTTTCTGAATTTATCTCTGTTGGTTCTTTATTTTTTTCCGCACTTACTGCTTTGCCCTGCTCCACTATAATGTCAGTGACGTTTGCCTTGTAACGTATGTCACTACCCTGTTTCACCAGACCTTCTGCTAATGATTTTGCAATCCCACCAACACCCCCAACAGGGTAGTTAATTCCACCGAAATGTCTATCACAGAGAACCTAGCAGCCAAAAATTATATAAGCAATGGGGGAGGAAAACAATGAAATCAACCCTATGACGTGACAATAATGTTTGAATTTTTCTACACTTCCGGAGGTGCTACAGGGACAAGGAAACATAGGTGCTTATCCAAATTCTAGTCAGTTTCACATATTGCTATCTAGTAAGCAATGAAGAAATTTGACACAAAGACACCACTAACAGTATAAAGTAGGACTTCCTTGCAAATGCAGACAGCTATTTGAACAGTTTACCATGCTAGCATTGATCATTGGTGTCTGCAATGCATTGACCGTGCTCACAATGAAACACTGCAAACAGAATTTACATGGAAAATATAAATATCAATCATGTGCCAGTAAAATAAATTAAGTGAACTATTTGACTGGATCAAGTTGCACCACCTCTGCATCTATGAAAGACAACAATTGTGGATCCTGAATGTACTTTCGAGCAATGTCTCCAGCATTTTGGGGCAAATAATACGCTGCAAACTAATAACATCATCAGAAAGGTTGATGGACAAACCAACAGAGAATATTAACAGGAGGAGGCTGAGACAAAATCACGTGTCTTGCAACAGTTAAATGAATTACCTAGAGTTAGGCATTCAAGCGGCTTTTGAAAAAATTGTCCGAAAAGGTAGAGTGGCTCCTCAAGTGACTTCAGTTCCAGTGAATTAAGGGAATTGAAAATCTAGCCACCATGCATATAATCTCTTAAGTTATCAAGTACAAGTAAAGGCAGAAATGCCTCAAGGGAGTTGCAGTCACTTCAATAAAGACAAACCTTCCAGCATTCACTGTAGAACTTGATAATACCCTCCTTTTCATGTGGAAAGTAACTAACGAGTTCTTCAATGAACTTATCATATTCTCTGTGTACTCGAACAGAAAGGTTATTGGGTAGATGGAAATGGACTGTTGTTGGATCTGGTATCACCTGCATCTGACAACCAACTGCTGCCAATGCTTGTGTTATTAAATTGAGATTACCCTGCCCAAGTTTGAGGTGCTTGACTATGATTATCCTTGAAAGAATACCAATTAAAGCAGGAAGGTAGTTTACAAATTACCCAATAACACTGTTTGAATATTAAAGCCCACGGCGGTACTTGGCCCAAGTATTATTAGAAATGTCAGCAAATTGAAGTTATTTTAAGCCTGATAGATCACAACATCATGCTTTCCTTAGACATCTCATCAGATGATTCACAGAGGAAATATCTTTCCTCATATACGTGCATGAATTTTTGTGTAATGTGGGGCAATTTTATGTTAGGTTCGCCCAATAAAACAAACTAGATTCAGGGGTATTGTTCAATGTTACTTGTTAAGGACCGGTAGTATTTATTCATCAATAGGATTTTATTTCTAGCGCATAGCAAACTGGCAACCACGAAGAATCAGCAAGTCCTCTCATTAGGAACGAATTCACATTTCTCCAATGTAACGTTCAGCCATTCACAAAACAAATCTGTAGGGTTAAAGTCGGCAGATTGAAAGTGGATATCAAATAAACTGACCTTATCACTGAAACCAAACATGACAGAAGAGCCAACATCAAAAGTGTAACCATCCCTCTGGTAAAACCCGGAGCTTCCTCCAGGAATCACGTATTTCTCCAAAACCAAAACTTTCGCACCTTTCACTGCCAACTGCGTCGCTGCAACTAACCCTCCAATCCCAGACCCTATCACAATCGCATCGAACTCTTTATTACTATCCACCAGCCTCTCCGCTCCTTCAACCTCCGCAGCTGGTTCGAAATTTGGCGCCAATTTGGAGCTCACCCTCAATTCTACTTTTCTGGAGCTGGCCCGCAATTCTCCAGAGCGAGAAGCTTTTAGAGAATCACCCGCCAAAAATGATTGGGTCTTGCGTTTCAAAAAAAACGGAAGCTTGTGAGAATTGAAGTTCGGAGATTGAATCGTAGGATGGTAACCAAGAATAAGGGAAGTGTAGCTGGGAGACTTGAAAGAACACCCATGCTCGGGAACGGAGATTATCAAAGGAGAATTGAGCATTGTGAGTGGGTCGGTTTCAAAGAAAATAGAGGTGGGCGTGAAACTGTTTTCTGCTTATGAAGTGGGGATAGCATGATGAGTTAATAGTTGGTGCCGAACTGTTACGATTCCACTGTCCCATAAAAGAAGATTCCTTCTTCAGAGTAGACAAAAAAATTTCTTCCCCACAACTTGCGATGACGAGAAATTCTTAGAAAAAATACACCCAACCTTATTTTTAAAATAGTTTACTCAGGCGCAATTTTAGAAGCTGATCCTTTTAAGATAAAACTCTTCTAGGATTCTTTTCTCGTAACCGTAAATTATGTTGAAACATTTTGAAAAAACTATTCTTACCAAGCACGCAATTAGTTTGCAGGTTTCGTCAAAAAACATTGACCTTCAGGAGGGTTTTGTCAAATTTAAATTAGAGTTAAGGTGTAGATTGATGAATCAAGTTTTACTCTGAGTTCACATTATATGCACATAATTATGTGCTTCTTAGGTGCTCATACCTCTAATTAGATGTATGAGCATATTTTTTTAATATATATTATATTTATTTTGATTTAAATTATATGCTGTTTTTTGAGTTTTTTTTTTGCACCCAATATCTCAAATTAATTAGTTTCTAGTTCTGTATTTGTCTGTAACACTAGTATTATAGAAACTAATTAATTTGAGATAGTGGGTGCAAAAAACAACTCAAAAAGCAGCATATAATTTAAATATAAATAAATACAATATATAAAAAATTAAAAAAAAATATGTTCATACCTCTAATTAGAGGTATAAGCACTTAAGAAGCACATAATTATGTGCATGTAATGTGAACTCATTTTACTCTCTCCCTACATAAAACACTTTTAAGTGGACCAAAAATACAAAAAAACTTTTAAAAATGTAAAACCATCACAACGCTGTTAGAAAAAAAATCAACGTTTGTTAAAATGTAAACTTTTAAGGGTTAAGGTGCAGATTGACTAATAAAGTTGTACTCTAAGAACACTCAATACAAAAAAAGTTTTACTCTAGAAGCACCCAGAACAAAAAAGTCCATGTGCAATCCACCCAGAATCTAACTGTTGCAGATCCTTATCTGGACCCCCAAGGCCCCAACCATGTGCATTGAGGCTAAGAAGAGTTAATGCAACAACAAAAAAGTCGCAAATGTAACAAGTAGATTTCATTCCGACTGTTGCAAATTATTGTCCAAACCCCCCAACCATGTGTATTGGGGGTTTAGAAAGAGTGAATACAACAACAAAATCACAAATTTAACGAGTAGATATTTTAAGTCAACTTAAAAATCACAATCTGCACCTGCATCGGGTAAGTTCGAAAACTTACCACTCTTACTCAAAATTAAATCTACTCATTACATTTGTGATTTTTTTGTTGCATTCACTCTTCTAAACCCCAATACACATGGTTGCAGGGTCTGGGCAAGAATTTACAACAGTTGGATTTTGGGTGGATTGCATATGGATTTGCTCAGGCACGTTCAAAAACTTACCACTCTTACTCAAAATGAAATTTACTCGTTACATTTGTGATTTTTTTTATTGCATTCACTATTCCTAATCCTAATGCACATAGTTGGAGGTCCAGGCAAGGATTTGCAACAATCGGATTTTGAGTGGATTGCATATTGACTTTTTTGTGCTAGGCGCTCCTGAAGTAAAACTTTGTTTGCCAATTTACACCTTAACCCTTAAAAGTTTACATTTTAACGGACGTTAATCTTTTTTCAAACGATGTTGTGATGGCTTTACATTTTTAAAAGTTTTTTGATATTTTTGTTCAACTTAAAAGTTTTTTGTGTTGGATGCTTTTGAGGTAAAACTTGGTTGGCCAATTTACACCTTAACCCTTTAAATTGGACTATTTACTATTTAGAGTTTTAGAACTATGGCTAAATTACTGCTTTAATCTTGACACTTCAACTTGATTTTAAATCAATTTTCGAAATACGAACTCAATTGATCATTTATTAAAGGGTTAATGTCCATTTTTGCCAACAAACTATTACAGAAAGAGCATCAAGCACAAATATTAATTAATGGTATCTTAAATACCAAAAAACAATTAAAAAGGGTTAAAAAACACAATACCGTTAGATTATTTATAACGGACGTTTATTTGTTTATTTGACTTTCAAAATTGGTTAGCCCTCAATTTTGCCTCTAGCTGAACACAAAAGGGAGAAAAACAAGCGTGTATGGGAAATGGGGGCGTACAAAGCGGACGAAGATTACGATTATCTCTTCAAGGTTGTCTTGATCGGTGACTCCGGCGTCGTCAAATCCAACCCTCCTCTCAAGGTTCACCAAGAATGAGTTCAGTCACGGATCCAAGTCCACCATCGGCGTCGAGTTCGCTACCCGAAGCATTAGCGTCGAAGATTAGGTCGTTAAGGCCCAGATTTGGGACACCGCGGCCAAGAAAGGTAATTCGTTCTGTTATTATACATTTATTCATTGCACACACCATTTTATCTTTTTGCATTCGACTAATGAAACATTGCTGCATTGAGAGGCTTCTCTGTTTCTATCTTTTATTTTTTATGGGAGAAGGGAGGATTGTGAAAAGAGGGAGAAAAAAAGGCACCGGATAGAGTGGAAAAGTATTGGAAGGAAGCCGAGCCCCTCTCTGTGTCTGAACTGCTGTACTTGGACTGTCGTCTGTCTAATCCAATCCTGCAATTCCTTCGCAGTTGGTCGAATTTCGGTCGTTTCTTCAAGTGGAGCTCTGGCTGTAACATTTCCTTCTTCTACTTTTTTTTGTCAACATCAGTATATCCAAATTGCAAGTCAAATAAACAAATAAACGTCCGTTATAAATAATCTAATGGTATTTTGTTTTTTAACCTTTTTAATTGTTTTTTGGTATTTAAGATACCATTAATTAATATTTGTGCTGGATGCTCTTTCTGTAATAGTTTATTGGCAAAAATGGACCTTAACCCTTTATTAAATTAAGTGAATATGGTATGTTGGGTCGAATCTGTGTTAAAAGGAAAACAGAGCCCCACCAAAGATAGTGAAAGTGAAAGAGAATAGTTGGGCTTGCAAATGGCTCACAGTCTTAGATTCGCCACAATGAAATGCACCTTCATGTTGTCGGAGCCTGATAATGGTAATCGGAAGAATTTCGACGAGGTTCTTCAATGTTGTTAAAATTGAGTTTCTACGTAGATAGATACGGAAGTGGGTGGTAGAAACGTAAATCGTAGAAACTACACGAAACGTAAAGTTTCTACTTTCTACTATTTAAGGTCAGAGCTCAAAATTTTACACACACACATGGGAAAAAAATCATAAATCACTACTCAAAATTCAATAAACAACTTTATATTTAAAAGATATAAGTCATATAACTATATAAAACATTTAAAAAAAACTTATATTAAAAAAAACTTACGTTTATAACTATGAAAATACGTTAAAAACTATATATAATTATCCAGTCTCCACTCTCCAGAAATTCCGAGTCTAAGATGCACAATGGAAATAGGGTTTTCAACTTTTCATCTTTTTTTCAAAACTTTTCATCCTTTTTTTTTTTTTTGTTAAAGTAAAAACTATAAAAACGCAAGTTTTTATAGTTTTTAAGTGTTTAATCGGAGTTTTTACCAATTTCTATTCAGGACAGTTTTTACTTGCGTTTCAATACATATGACCCTAGTAAAAACGTAAGTTTTTACGCTTTTACACTAGTTTTTGACAACACTAAGGTTCTTGAATAGTAAGGCCATTTAATTTTTTTTTTTTTTTGATCATGTAAGGCCATTTAATTAATTAATCATTATTTAAATGAATGGATATAGTATAAAATTAGAAGGTGATGGTGCCTGAATCACCACGTGTGAAGTGTGGGCGGCGAGCAATGGCACGTGTGGATGATAGTATATGTATGATTTTATGAAAATCTCGAAAAAAGAACTGCGTTCTTATCCAAATGCGATACTCTCATGTTCTGAAGCAATCCAGCCCCAGAGCTAGATTAGAGAGAAGACCAGGCGAGATAGAATGGGAATGGGAATGGGAATTAGGATTGTGTACGGGCTGTTTTTCCTTTCAATGTCGTGCGCCTGCGTCATGTTCCTGGATGTCATGCTTCGCCCTGTCTTCTTTTTCACTTCTTGATCGTTTACACTTTTTTACGCTGTAAGAGATCGTTTCCTGTTGGTCTTGTATTTTAATTCCTTCCAAATGTTTCATTCATCGATCAGAAATAACATATTGGGGATGATCTGTTCCGTTTGCATATTCACGTAATAAACAGGCATATATGGTTGCTTAGCTTTGATTATATATTCTGTTGTTTATATGATCCCTCCCGTTCTTGGATATATATGAGCTTTTGTATAATTGGCCAGATCTTTGATTTCTAATCATACAATAAGTTGCGTCTCTGATTTAAAGATTATATTATCATTCTGGAGACATCTCCGGGCACATTTGTTTCCAGATCATACATTACTATCTTGGCAGCTTTATCTTATATTTAGACCTAACAAGATGCCTTTCTTTTTAAATACTTGAATGCAAGAACACACAATCAATGTTGCAGCAGGTTTTTCGCTGAGGATTAATTATGACCAATAAAAGAAAATCAATTGAATCAACTTAAGAATTTTTTCCTATGTTTTTTGTGATTCGAAAATGCTGTCCATATTTAGAGAAAGCGTTGAATATGGATAGCAATTATGGGGATGAAAGTCGACATCACAGAGAGAGTAAAAAGAAAAGACAGAAAAGTGAACAAGGGCCCTCGATCACTTAATAAGGCGATTCCCTTTTTTAAGCTTTATCCAATTTCATGGGTTTAAATAAACAGGCGATGAAAAGTGAGTCAAGTAATTAAAGGGCGTCCATTTTTAAGCTTTATCCATTTTGGTGAAGTTGTGATTGCCCATGCAGATCACGAACTCGTCTCTACCGTACCATTTGCGTCCCTGGGTTATAAGAAGTGAGCGTGTATTTGATTGGTTTAGAGGCGAATATAATGAAGGCCAGGTTTAAATATTGTGAGTGATTGAATGAATAGAAGAGAGGGAATGAAATTAAGAATAAGGATGGAGGAGTCATTGGGATTAGGATTGATGGCAGTATGTGCAGTATCAGGAAGCATGATGTTGTTGGTTCATCATGTTCACAAGCATCTCTTCTCTAATTTCATGAAGGACTTTGAGTTCCAAATGGGCGGTTTCTTGCGTCCTCATCATAATGCCCACCGCAAGCATAATCTCTGCGGCACGTACTACGTGCCTTACCTCTCTTTTTTTTTATCCCATGTGATTAATTACTCAGTCGAATTTATACCATTTATCTTTTGACAAGTTTCAGGACACAAACATCAAAAGAAGCTGCGATTCTGTGAAGTTGCATTGGAGAAGACTAAGAATTGTGGTAGAAAAGCGACAAAGCCAGGGAGGAGGGAGGCCACCGTGGATATGGAGAGAATGGCTTTGGTGAGGGAGGGTGTCCAGAAATATAGGAGTGGGCCCAGATTAGAGGACATGATGCCTCCTAATAGGGCAGTTCTTTATAAGGGCCTTATCAAATACAGAACTCGCATGGGCAAATCTGGCTTTTGATTTGCCTAACTTTTTCACTAACAAGGGCGTGCCTTGTTCGTTTTGCGTCTATTTGTGTACATATTCGTCTTGCTCCATTGTGTTCCTGTATATATATATTCATGTTTTCTTTTCTTTTCTTTTCTTTTGAGGGGGTGATTTGGTGGCAGTGATCAGTGGATCGCCAGGACATTGTACAGCCCCCAGACTATTTCTAATGTGGGTGTAAATATTTTTTTGTCGTCTTCAACATACATTCTGGGCAAAGGTTTATGAAATATTTCTAAATAAATGGGAACGGGGATGGGGTTAGATAAAAGGGAAAATACCTGTCCCAAGAGACCAAGAAAATGTCAAAAAAATCCTATAGAGTTGTTAAAGCCTACGGGTAGAGTTGTTAATCACCTATTGAAATGAAACTTTTTTTATATCAGAAATTTCTATGAGATCTTTTTGACATTTTTTTAGTCTTTTGGAACTTAGAGAGATTTTCCCTATACAAAATACCATAATAGGGATTTCAACTTGGTGCTCGTTTGGGAAGCACACTTTTTTACAAATTGAAATAAAATTTTGTCTTACATACCTACCTCGATCTACCTCTACCTCGAATGTTATAAAAACACCTTTAAAAAACTAAAACAGAGAGACACTTTCGAGGCTGTAGGTGGTATGCTGAGGCTTCAATGACATTTTGTCCGAATCTAAAAGAATAGGGGGTGTGAGTTCTAACCAAGGAAGATTAGTTTGGTTTCAAAATAGAGTGCAAGACTGTGGTTTGATTGACCTAGGTGCATCTGGACCAAAATTTACTTGGAAAGGATGATGTATGAGGGGGTATAGGAGGTTGTATAAGAAACTAGATAGGGCCTTTGCCAATCAAGCGATGATATCACAATTATCAAATTGTACAGTGAAGGTGTTACCGAGAATAAGTTTCTCCGATCATAATCTAATTATCTTGAATTTGGGTTCGTCCTTTAGAGCCCACAGACATTGACCATTCAATTTGAGGCTATGTGGATGTTGCATAATGTTTTCATTGATTTCCTGAAGGCTTAGTGGCAAGCCAGCGAAGGATTGGACTCAAATATGGATAGAGTCAAAAAAGAAGTACTGGTGTGGAACAGGGAGACATTCAAAATGGTTGAAAAACAGAAGGAAATTCTTGTGAGATTAAATGGCATTCAAAAATCGTCATTTTATCTGTATCCGAATTTTTTAAATGAGCTAGAAGAGCAGTTATAGGCACATTAGAGAAGATGTTCAAACTGGAAGAACTCAAATAGTTCCAGAAGTCAAAAATGGAATGGATTGCTAAAAGAGATAGAAATACGAGGTATTACCATGTTTACACTAATATAAGAAGAAGGAGGAACAGAGTCCTTACTTTGCAAAACGAGGATGGTAATTAGTTAGAAACTGAATATGAGGTAAGGAGTTTGGTAGTTGATTACTTTAAATCGATATATATTCCAAGAAAGTAAAAACCATTTTTTTTTTATATATAATTTTTAGGAAAGGGGTTGGGCTCACCTACAGTCCAAGGGCAGGGCGAGTCCACAGGGCATACTGACCAGAGAGTACACATGCCTCTACCTTTACCAGCGTTTTCACTGATTCCTAGACCCCTAGGATGTCTCCCCCAACGCCTTGACCAACGCAGAGATCGAACCCCCTCCCTTAAGGTGAGGAAGTCCAATCTCATCGTCAGTTGAACTCAAAGACAAAGGGTAGAAAGTAAAAACCATGGTAATGGGCCAGCTAATGAGAGACTTTAAGGGTCAAAAATTGAATCATGGGTTATTTAGTTCATGTTTTTCTTGACTCCTCAAAAAGTCAGGATGCATGTTTTTCCCCCTCCAAAGGCAGTGTTTTGAAAAACAGTTTAGTTCTGTTGTTGCTTCCTGCCTTTATTTTTGAATCGCTTAATATTTTCCGCAATTGTATTAAGTACGCCATCGAATCTTTTATTGATGGATTTTTTCAGACAGAGATTGACATTTTAGTAGGGATTAACTACTTAAACAATAATTACAATAAAAATGATTGAGGAACCAATAATACTGTGCCAATATGTTTGGATTTAAAAGTTGACAGCTTCAATTTATATGAAGAATAATGGCACCGTCATTTCTAGCTAGCGTCAGTGGGAATCCAGAATTCCTGATTGCCATATCAACGTTGATGTTGACCCGTTGATATAATACACAAGTTTATGATTTTTTGTTGAATAAATAAAAAACATAATCTAATTCTAAACTGAAATTAAAATTCGAGACAACCGGGCATGCTAGCAGGTTTTACCATCTGCATAAAAACCTGTGATTATTTCATGAAGTTTAACAAAATTTGTAGGTAAGCTTATTAACTTCCTGGTCTTTAATATAAGACATGTTTTGAAAGTTGATCCTGATCTTAAATATAAGATAAAATTTTTATATTTATTACTATTTTTTTTTAATTTATCTTTATTAATGTTACTTCAACAACAATTAAAAAATAGAGAGAATTAATGAAGATGACAGGGGTGTTTTTAAAAATATATGTCATATTAACTAGTTTAAAGAATTTTCTTGATCTAATTATATTAAGGATCAGAGGTGCTGTATTTTAACGTTAAAGAGGGAGACACACTCTACACATGTCCCCATTGCTTTAATTTCAGGGGTTTAATTGTGAGGAGTATTTTTGTAATATTAATCAACGTGAAACACATGAAACAGGAAGTACAACATCGCTGGACTTCACTGGAGGGATCGTACTCTCATAACATATGGTAGTTAAAAACTCGTCTTATCATTTTCAAAAAAAAAACTCGTTTTATCATTGCGATTTTACGTTTTTACGATTTTTTTTCATTAAAACGATTTTACTAATTTTCCAAACGGTTTTCTGTTTTTACGATTTTCTTACGTTTTTACTATGTTACGATTTTACGATTTACGATTTTTCATTCTCCTTCCATTTTCAGGTAAAATCTACGTTTTCACTATCATGGTTTGATAAAATAACCGCTTGTTGAATTGTCGTAGAAGCTGAAGCTGTTTTTATAATATGATTTATAATATATAAAGTATTTTTGTAATATAATTTACAGTATACGAAGTATATATGTGAAAAGCTTACATGAATTGTTAAAAAGGAGTGCAACAGTTGTTAAATCTTCCTATCATTTACAATAGTATATGAGAAAACAAACATATAGCAGAAATGAAATGGTATAAGAGGCACCAAAATTATATATTAACATGAAAAACCCCTCAAGTCTAGGTAAAAACCATGGGTCATCCAAACTAATGAAAATATAACCCACTATGATTAATTAAAACAATATATAAGAAAGTTTCAAACAAATGTACAAATATGTATAATCACCCAACCAAACAACAAAAGCTACAAATTTACAATAGAAGATAAAGCAGTCTAAACTACTAGAAAAAATGTCTTTGGCCATGAATACATTTTCTCTCACATTAGGCCTCGAAATGACGATCCCGTCGCTGAAAATGATGAACCATGTGTTCTAGACTTATTGACCAAATTTCAACTTGATCCAATGGACAACGAATGCGGAATTGCCGATACTAACTTGTGAAACTGCATTTTTCTTCTAAATGGTTGCAACATTAGACTTTTCTGACATCTTCAACCTCAGCCTATGTGGCCTCAGTGGGGCCTCTCTACTAAAAATTCTAATATGTCATCTCTCCATTTAAATAAGTGAGATACAACCTTAAATTAAAAATTTTGAGAGAATAATTTTTCTCACAAAGAATAATTATAAAACTTAATTTTATTTTTATTCTCTCACTCTTTTCTTCTTTCCTTTCATAAAAGAGAAAGTAGTACATAAAATATGAAATACATTAAATTAAACATGAGCTTTTCTCCACATAAAAAAGGAGAAAAAGAATACCAATTTTTTTTTAACGGTAATTCAAACATACCGAAACATCCTATCTCTACTGTGATTCCAGTTCATTGTGAAAAATAATTAGAAAGTATCCAAAATTCCGAATGAAAGAAGTGGAACATAAAAAATTGAGAATACTTGACAGTGTTGAAAAGGAAAATCAATAGACAAAAGGAAAAGAAACGTCACCCACAGGCTACAGCTGTCTCGAATTTGTCGGGGTTAACAATTACGTGGCCCATAAAATCTGTATCAGATCCATCGACATCTATCCTCCATCTTTTAGATTCCTTTCTGTGCACCACGTGTATCATCCACTCCCCCACAAGAGTGAATGAATTAAATATCTACCGTTCTTTATACCAAAAAAAAAAATTTACCGTTCGGTTTGATTAAATCTTACTAAATCTCACATATTAAGGAAAGTTAGGTATCTCAATGATTATAGAGCAAATTTTTAACTTTACCCACGTTTATGAATGAGTACATTTTAAAATTTATTGTCAAATCTCTCTTATCTTTTTTTCTTTCTAACATAACTAGTCAATCTCTCTCATTATCGTTAATATAGGCAAAATTGTCACAATCTCATTTATTTGGTCAAAATGGACTTATAAATAAGACTAAATTTTTTGATCAAACTAGACTTACAAATAGGATCAGAGTGGTATATGCCACTAGCTGGTCCAACTGGATAATACCCCGTTAGATTCTCTTAAATAAGAACTTATAACGGGGTCGAGATTCGAGAGACAGCCACGAACCGTAAGAGTTAAGACCCGAACAAAATAGTAGGGGCCGGGTAATATCAAAAAAGTAAAATGAATATATAAAGGTTATATTCGACCCGCTTTTTAAAATGCAGGACCCTTATCAATACTTTTAGAATTTGACTTGGAGACGTGGTTCTCTTAGCTTGCACACACCCCTCCTGAATGTTATGCTCAGCTTGATGTGGTTGTTCTACTTCATTTAGCTTCTTAATTAATTAATTGCAACTTTCAATATTTAATTTACTCTTGCCATTTTTATCCTGTTTCTAATATACACACCCATACCTTTAATTTGTTCATACATTTATGTATTTTTTGATAATATAATCCAAGATTAAAATGTTTAAGAAATTATTCAAACTATGCTAGTTTAAAATGTGTTCATGTTCTCGAGTTCGAGCCTTGTGAATGCAGAAAAGCCCCGCTGAGAGACTCACCCACCATAGTCAGGTGCGCGACCCAGATCGGATCTGGATTAGTCAGGACGAAGCTCTGGATACCGGATGGGCAACCGAAAAGTGTGTTCATGTTAATTTGTGTGGTATAAAACTCGATCGATCAATTGTGCGTTATTCGTGCCGTGACGGTGTTTATTCCAAAGTTTTCTCTTTAGTATTCATCACTTGTAAAAATGTAAAAGCACGCATGCTATTTAGAGATAAAACAATGATTCTTTGTTTTGTTTTTTTTGGGGTTCAAGTTCAATATGATGGTGATTATTGTTGTTGTGATTATTCCAAATACGGCTGCTTATTGTTGTTATTGTGATTATTTTTGTCACAGATAGTTTGGCCAAACACGGGTGCTCAAGAATTCTCTCCATGAATATATATCACGAGTCATTGAATGCAAGTGATTTTGGAAAAGTTTCATGATATATAACTGGCACATTTTGAACCATCCAAGAATTCTTATGTAAAGTATTTCCTCGGGTCCTAAATAAATAAATAATATAGAATAAAGTTTATAGTATATTACTAAATAAATACATGTGATTTTGCATGTATAGTGCTTTCAAATAACTTCTGTGCATCTGGCGGGGAAAAAAAAGAGGAAAATCTGTGCATTTAATATATGGAATATATATATATATGTTACAATTAAAATGTCCGGATGCTATATATGAGTGAAGAACTATAAGGATGTAGATGATGGCTCAGAATTTAAAAAGAAGAAGGCTTTATTAACTTAAAAGAGTTTTATTTCAAGACGTACTTGTACTAATAATAGTTATTCAATATTCTTTCAGCCTTTAATATAAAACATATACAATGAGTTGATATTGGTTCTAAATAAGTAAATATAAAACATAATTTTTATATTTGTCAATTTTTTTATAATTTATATTTATTGATACTCCTCCGGTCCTCCCTCAACAATAATTAAAGAAGAGAGGAAATAAGGGAATTAAATAAAAGAAATAAGGTATTTTAGAAATTACATATTTTATTAACTAAAATTTTAAATTTAATTAAATTAGATAAATAGTACGTTTTAATATTATTATTATGATAAAAATAAGTAAGGAGAAATATTTGTCTGTGTTCGTGCGGCGTTCATTTGACCAAGTCGCCGAGGACTGCTGAAGCGTCAGAGCTAACGGAAGAACATATATTTTGGGTGGAAGATTCAAAATTATATTAATCAGAAAAAATATAATTGAGAATCACAAGACTAACCAAAAGATAATACTTTTCAAGTTTCAGCTTACGAAAATATTGGTTGAAAAGGCCCTGGGGCAATCATATGAATTTCGAAGGCTATTATAATATTCATTGCGAAACATAAGCCTTGATATAGACGGAGGGAATATTTTCTAGAAAAGAAGAAAAAGCTGCATACAATTTAAGAGGTTATTTTTAAATGACAGAATTGTAAGGCAGACAGAAGGTGGTCGTGAGTGAAGGCAGGAAGGAGCCAGAGAGTCTCTCGTACGTGTAAATCACCCAAACAACGGAAACTATATTTGGAAAGTGCCTCTCCATCGTCTCTCATTCATTTCCCAACCCCATCGTCTCCTTCACTTCTCTCACCATGGACCCCAATATTCCTGCTCTCTGATATATATTTCTCTTCCCTCAGGGCACGGTTCTTGGTCTTACCTCCTTTTTCGATCTATTCCAACCAAGAACCGTGGGTTCCGATCATGTCCAGGAGCAGTGGAAGCTTCGTCGGCGAGGTCATCGGGGGAACCACGGCGGAGTGCGCCGTCATATGCTGTTGCGTTCCCTGCGTCGTTGCCAATCTGCTTGTGCTCGCCATCTATAAGGTCCCCGCCGGCCTGTGCCGCCGCGCCCTGAGGAAGCGTCGGAAGCAGATGTTGCCGCCGAGGCGGCGTCGCTGCTCGTGTGGCTGCGACGATGTCGAGAATCAGATTCATCCAAACTGCATCCTGGACGTGTCGTCTCTGGAGTCGTCGCGGGAGGTAGGTGAGGAGCTGCAGCAGCTGGAGAAGGAGATGTGGGAAAGGTTTTACGGTACTGGTTTCTGGAGAAGTGAGTCCCAGAGAGAATCGTCCGAACCCGATAGCAGGCACCAAACCGAGGGTCCCGATTTCTGCCAAGTAGTCTAAAGTGACCTCCTTAGCCTCAACGGTAGCAAACATACTATGAGATCAGTAGCATGTTTGCTGCTTTGATTTGAAAAGGTGGTCGGGGGAAGAAATTAAATCATAAGTTGATGTTGTTAGTGTTGATATTGGTTAAGTTGAATGACTAAAGAAATCCCAAAATTTTGTTTTTTTTGGTCTGGAAGGGTGTTTTGTTTTTTTTACAGGAATGAGCTGGGGCAGGTAGATTGATTGACTTGTTATCATGTTTATGGATGGAGAAATAACAATGCAATAGAAATATGGAAAAGAGAGGACAAGTTTTTTCTTAGTTTCTGGCCCTCTTTGAATATAAAGAATATGGATATACTTGTGAGTGAAGAAGTGATCGATAATAAGAAATCCCCGGAGTGTGAAAACGGTGTGATTTTTTTTTTTAGTTTGATGGGCAATGAAGTGGGTGATTCCATGGGGGGAATTTTTTTGAAGTGGAGGGGGTTGACTGTTGAGTGGTGAGGCCTAATGGGGCCCCCTGAAATAAGGAAATAGGGATATTCCCACTTCCTACTTGTGTGTGATGGGTTACTATGACTAAGTTGTCATTTTGTCTCTTGCAATTTGCATTCAGTCTTTATCATTGTGTGTGATGGGTTAAAATGTTATAAATATTACTCTTCCGTTCTTAAATATAGGACATAATTTATATTATAAATTGTGTTACAAATTATATCTTATATTTAAGATCGGAAACAGTATCACCTAATGTTGTTAATATAAAATCTACTCTGTAATTTACTTTCTTTAGTGAAGTGAATCTTACATTAACCACAATAGATAAATGGTATGTGCACAGCAATGCCTCCTAAACTTGATATGATTGGTCTTGTTGTATACTCCGGTATGAAATAAGATATAAACACGACGTATACCAGTTTAGTTTTAGCTCAAATTTTATGATAGACCAATGATGGTGTTCGCGTTGCCCAATAAAAAACAAAGGAAATTGAAGAAAGAAAAGCGTCTGTAATAGTATATATTAACAGGAGTGGGAAAACAGGTAAAAAAAAGGGTGTGGGAACATGGTTTGTGTGTGTGTCAGCAGCTTCAGGCGCAGGGGCTGGCATCTGTTAAGCCTTCATGGTTTTATCTCTTAGGCCAGACACGGCTTCAACTTGGGATTCACTCCGGTAGCACTTTCGGCTATCCTTTTATGTGTGTGTGTTTGTGTATCTTGCTCTCTTTTTAAAAGCTGATTCTCTTTGTATACTCCTATTTTATTCGGATTTCGTAGGCCAGACATAATTCAGCTCCTTAAAAAATGCAATATAATGGCTACTGCCTAATTTTGTTTGGTAGGATGAGTATAACTATTTATTTTTATTTTGAAGCAAAACAAAGACGTATTGAAAAATATAAAAATGCCCCTCAGCAGATGAGAACAGAGGAGGCCGGGCAGTAGTCAACGATAGCCAAAGGACATCTGAGATAAAATGCTGTGACAGAGCCTTACAAAAAGGAAACGACAACAACAACAAATCAGAGAGCATTAGCTTAGAGCATGTCCATTAAAAAAAAAACTGCTTGCATACTTAGCTTTTTACACTATAGATATTATTTGCAGTTAAATATAACGTATGTGGATTTATTATTTTGGAGAAATTAAAGAAGGTAAATAAATTACTTAATCATATAATATATTATGTATTTTTAGATTATATATTAGTTTATTAGTTAAACTAATTAGTTTAGATAAAAAAATAAAAAAATATTTTAAAGTAATTTAATTAGTTTCCTTAATATCTCTAATAAAATTAACTTAGTCTTATAATTAAAACCATTATAAGGTTAAGCACACAAGAAGTCTTCTTCCCAATGAAATCCAAATGCTGTAGCAACCATTGCAGCGTTCTTCTTCATCAACACGCGTCTCCTATTCAGTGGCTCCGAATAGCAGACGAGGTGCTATGAATGTGGTCCATTTTGAAAATAGTGGCCCAATATGTAAATGGTAATGCTTCTTTCTGACCATAGCCATACTCGTAGAGGCATTGATTGGGCCGCTTTCGTCTTTTCATCATATTGAAGTTCATTGCCAATGGACTCTAAGCATCCCTCCGTGTGAAGTGTGAACTAATGACGTCTATCACATAAATGGGCAAATAACTGAGTGTAGCTTTTACTCAAGGGTAAAAATGTAAAAATACACATATGTTTTACTTTGAAGAATGGTTAGGTGTGCAAATACACATACACTTTCAAAAGTGAAGCAAATATAGCATCCCAGTTAGTTGCCGTTACTTTGATCAAGGGAATTGATAATCAAACCAACAAGGGACAGGTGGGTTGAAGTCAAAGTCTTTAAGAAAGGATCGACACCATGTAAAGTAAGATCTTGATTACAAAATGATAACTACTATGTTCTTTTTGTGGTGTCGTTCATTTTATTAATCATTTATTATTTAAAAACCTATCTAACATAAATGATTGGTCTTTGATGAATCAGTCGCCTATATTTATAAATGTCGACCATGTGGAGTTTGATTGATTCAGTCGCTTATATTAAAAATGGCATTATGCTCATCAGCCACTGGGCGTGCTTTGTGAAGCTGCAGATCATACTCCATAATGACATCAACGTGGCCAACTAACCATAACAGGAAAGAGAACAATCACCCGATGCATCCAAACATCAAACATTATCAGAGTTTGGTTAAGAACAGAAAATCCTCCACGGAGGCGTTCAGGGGCTCTCGAACGCATATATCAAAGCATATACCATTAGTTGGTTATGAAGCCACGTTAATGCTTTGAAATGAAAATGGACAATTCGTTAGTGATGCATTAACCAAATCAAAGTTAGCCAGATCCTACAAAGAAACATTTCGAGGTTTTCCCGGTTCGTACTATGCAAATTGCAAACCACATGCTCAATTCGAACAGATTTAGAAAAATGTGGTCAAGAAGAAATTTGAAGCCATTTCTAAATTATCTCACTATTTTGCCGGAGAACAAACAACCAACTTTGGCAACAAAAGATTCATATCATATCTATTAAATGGATCGGGAGGAAAAAGAACGGATTGGTGGACCAGTGTATAAAAGACTAAATGAAGGGATATAGTGGGGAGATTACCATGTTGAAGGCCCACTTCTCTTCGTCGTGGATTTGAGAATTCACGAAATCCTTCAGGTACTGGATCGTAAACACAGAGTCCACCACTGGGCGTGCTTCTTTTTTTGTTTTTTTTTTTCTAAAAATAAAGGCAAGCCGAAGCTTGAGAAGTAGGAGAGGCTAGTCTATGAGACTAGCACCAAAATACAACCAAAAAGTAATAGAACTAGGATCTACAGACCAATTGGTCTTGTAAAGCTATATCCAGGCATCCTGGAGGAATTGCCGGGACTAATAACAAGCCTGTATCAGTAGGAGCATTATGACCCTCCTTGGCCATATAGTCAGCACAAGAGATGTTATCCCTAGGAGTATGTCGGAGCGTCACGTCCCAGTCCTGGTAGAGAAGGTCTCTAGTCTCCCTAATAAGGTCTCGCAATGGATGGTCAGCATAATAGCAGTCTCTCATGAGGGTGTTGATCGCATCCAAGGAGTCAGAATAAAGGAGGATCTTTTGAAATCTCATCTGAAGTCCCAAATTCAATCCCAGCTTGATGGCATAGAGCTCCGCTTCAATAACAGTATGGAGACCAAGGGATTTGCAAAACCCCATCAGCCAGTGCCCTTCAGAATTCCTGATTACTCCTCCGCAAGCTGCTTGAAAGTTGTGGCGAACTGATCCGTCTACATCAATTCGGACTGCATCGTCTGGAGGGGGGGTCCAGGATCTCTCCTCATACATGTCAAGTTGAAAATTTTGATGAGATAAGTTGTGATTAACATGATTTTCCATAAGAAGATAGTTACACAAGTGGAGCAACTCCCTGTTATCTTTGTGTTCGCTTTGAAATAGAAAGCTGCATCTGGATGTCCAAAGAATCCAACATCCCAAACTGAAGACTCGTGGCCAAGAGAATCCGTGAAACCTTCCCTTACTGGGGTTATGGTTGGTGTTCCACTCGAGCCATACCTGCAAATTACCTGCAAAGAACTGGGAAAAGTAGTTAGGTTTTAAGATTTCGGCCCAAAAATTTCTCGCTTTCTCACAGTCTCTGATTATGTGGAGCACGCTCTCCTCCTGATTGCATTGAAATGGGCAGAGGCTTTCACCAGTAAGCCCTATTTTAGCTCTGAGAGAATTGGTGACAAGCCTCTCATGACCAACCTGCCACATGAAATATTTAACTTTTTCAGGAATCTGCCATTTCCACATTAGGGACCAGAAATTACTTCTACTCCTTCTTGCTTGATTGGAGATATATAGGTAAGCAGCTTTAACAGAGAAGCAACCATCTTTCGCGTTTCTCCAGGTGAAGCAATCCGAGGAGCCACTACCAGGTGGGTTCATTCGAGAAATACTATTAATGATATGAGAGGGAAGGATCTCACGCCATCTGTTCGTGTCCCAACTTCCATTCAAAAGATGATCACGCACAGACTCATCTTCGTTGATTAAGGAAGGATCAACAACATAGGTAACTAAAGGATGGTCAAAGGGAGCCAAAGATCAGTCAGAATTTAGTTTGACTCCATTCCTGATCTTCCTACCAACTCCCCTAATGAAGTCCTCCCAAACGTCAACAATCGCTCTCCATGCAGAGGACGAGTTACGTTTCTTTGAGATTTTAGGCACATCCGAGTTTCCACAATTATACTTAGACCAGAAACACTGGACCCACAGAGCTTGCTTTTTGGTCAGGAGACTCCAACACAGTTTCATAATGAACGCTTTATTTTGTTGCCGAAGATTTCTAAAGCCCAAACCACCTCTTTCTTTGCTCAGGTGACATCCTCATTTTGAGACCAAAGGAATCTTTTGGAGATCTTGTCAATCTCATTGATAGTGCAAATGGGGAGGAGAGTTGATTGCATAAAGTACGCGGGAAGAGAGGATAAGACAGATTTTATGAGGACAGAACGCCCTGCCATTGTCAAAAATTTACTTTTCCACATGGACAACCTTTTTTTAGCTTTTTGAACAATGGGGTGATAAGTACCTTTCGTTACTCTTTTATGAATAATCGGAACCCCAAGGTATTTTCCAAGATCATAAGTAATTCCGATCCCAAGCAATCTGCTTAACTCAAGGGCTCTGTTGAAATTGACATTAGCAGAACAGAACATTCTAGATTTTTCTAAATTAATTCTATGACCAGAGACCTCACAGAATAGTTGCATTACTTTACGAACTTCCATCATTTGACTAGTGGAAGCCTCCGTAAAAAGAATGAGATCATCAGCAAAGAATAGATGAGAGATCTGAGGGCTTCCCCTTTTAAAGGTAAAGGGCTTCCAATGCCGGGCCTGACACTCAGATTTAATAAAGTGACCAAGACGTTCCATACAAAGGACAAAAATGTACGGGCTTAACGGATCACCTTGCCTAACCCCTCTAGAGGGTGTAAAGCTCGGGCTTTCATCACCATTCCAAAGGATAGACATAGAAGCAGTAGACATACAAGCCATAATGAGATCAATAAGATTATTGTCCAAATTCAAGCATATTAGGGTATTTTTAATGAAACCCCAGTCAAGTCTGTCGAAGGCTTTCTCCATATCAATCTTGATGGCCACAAAACCTTTCTTCTTGCCCTTCATTCTCATGGAGTGTATGATCTCTTGGGCAATTAGGATGTTGTCGCAGCTGGATCTGTTCGCAATAAACCGCATTGCTCATGACTTACAAAGTGGTCCATGATACTCCCGAATCTACTAGCCAAAACTTTAGTAATGATTTTAAAACTTACGTTGCACAAAGAAATTGGCCGAAAGTCTTTTAACGACGAAGGATTATCAATCTTAGGTATGAGAACAATCTTGGATTTATTAATGGTGGACATGTTGGAGGGGTTATTAAAGCAATCCTCAATGAACTCACAAATTTTATCTCCAACAACATTCCACTGAGTCTGAAAGAAATGGGCATTAAGGCCGTCAGGTCCCGGGCTTTAAACGCTCCCATAGCAAAAGTCGCATTCTTAATCTCCACTCTGGTAACTCTTCTTGACAATGATCGCAAATCATTATTATCGATCAAAGGAAAGTTAGAGCACAATTCTCCAGGGTCTTTAATAGAGGCATCACGAGTGTAAATATTGAGAAAGAAATCATAGGCCATCATTTTAGCCGTATCATGGTCCTCAACCCAATCTCCCCTATCATTCAGGATAGCACCAATTCTCTGTTTTTTCCTTTTAATTATAGTAGAAGCATGGAAAAATCTGGTATTTCTATCTCCCCCTGTAGCCATTTACTTCTAGATTTACGGAACCGGTGATTTCTTCTTGAGTAGCAACTTTGTGGTACTCATGCCATAGCTTTCGCTCCAATTTAAATAAGCCTGTCTGTATATTCATTCTCCTGACATTATCAATTCCCTCCAGACGACGAATCAACTCTTTTTTCTTTTTGTTGAAATTACCAACCCTGTTGTTGTTCCAATCAGTGGCAGATATTTGGAAACTTTGCAAACCTTGAAGCCAATTTTTCTCACACCAAGCTTCCTTGGTGACATCCTTAAAATCATTTTCCAGAGTCCACGCAGCTTGATAGGAAAAGGATCTATGAAAGCTTTTTCTGAAAAGACGGGTTTGAATCCATCACCACAATCCTATGGTCGGATTTAAATTTAAGCTCATTGCGAACAATGAAATTAGGAAAGGAGGTGATCCAGTTAAAATTGGTAAAAACTCAATCCAGTCTTTCTTTCAACCCTTGCCTTTCCCAGGTGAATTTGTCACCCTGAATCCGGGCTTCAATGAGATCAGAGTCATCAATACAATTTTTGAATTGCTGCATTGAGTGCCAAGAGGGCTCACTACCACCAAGCTTGTCATTAGGAGATAAGTACGCATTAAAGTCACCCAAAACGAGCCAAGGAAGATTGGAGTTAGCGAGCGAGCGGAGGGATTGCCATAAAGTAGTCCTACCCATAGCGGAGGTTTCGCCATAAATAAAAGTCACAAGGCTCAAGGTGTTACTGAGATCTTTAATTTGACAGTGGAGCAACTGGGTGGAGGAGGTAAGGTAGGTAATATCAAAAGCATCATTGTCCCACAAAAGCTAGATACCACCAGTAAACCCGATAGATTCAACCCGAATCCAGTGACTAAAACCAAGTTTACTACAAACTTTATTCGCTTTATCACCACTAATACGAGTCTCCAAAAGGCAGAGAATATTTATTCGATACTTATTAATAATATCCTTGATAATTAAAGGGAAGGTCCGGCTACCGGCCCCCCTACAATTCCAAGAGGCAATAATCATTAAGAAAATAATTAAATACAAGTCAAAGGATAGGGATACTTACCTGAGCTAGTCGTAGCAACTGGGCGTGCTTCTAGTTATGGTTTGATTCCTCTGTTTCGGATGTGAGGAAACAGGGGAGGAGAGGGTCATATATATAGTGGAAATACCCCATGCGTGAAAGCACGCAGGTGACCCTGAGGCTCATAATGAACCAATAAAATGCAGTGATTTGACATTGAGAAGGAAATGCAGATAGTAATATATAAATACACGATCCTTTCTCTCATTCTTTTCTCATCAATCTCAACCTCAACCTCATGGCCATTTCCAAAGCTCTCGCTGTAACTTCCCTTATCTTGGCCATGTTGATGTCATTATGGAGTATGATCTGCAGCTTCACGAAGCACGCCCAGGTGGCTGTCGAGCATAATGACTTCAACCCACCTGTCCCCCAGTCCGATGATCAATTCCTTTGGTCAAAGTAACGGTCAACTAACGGAGATGGTATATTTAGTTTATGTGTATTTTTGCACCTAAAAAAAATACTTGGTGTTAGACACTCATCAGAATAAAACACATGTGTATTTTTACACATTTACTCTTGATTTAAATGATAGGATGGTTTAAATGAATAAATGTTTCACTAGTTTCTTTTAAATTTTTTATCCAATTGATGTTAATAACTATCATATTTATGTATGCAGTTTTAGTTTTTTATAAATGCTTTTACTATTTATGGAATAAATGTATGAGAATAATTTTATCTCGTAAAAAAGGGTTTTGAAACTATAGTTTGAGGGTTTCTCAAACAGGTAGATAGTTAATGTTTCTAGTAAGAAATGCACATGTTAGGTGCCCTTCATAATATTCTAAATCACGTATTTTTGTTTTCTCCACCCTAATTCAATTTTAATTGTCGGCAGGTATGTATGCATGTAAGAATGTGGTTTGGTCATAATATGCAGGCAGTGTTGGGGTTAGTTTCCTCAAATTGCTCGCGTGTCTTCTTCTCAGTTCAATAATATATTCCATTTAGTCTTAAATATAAGATAAAATTGATTTTTTTTGAAAGATTAAGGAAGCTAATTAAATTATTTTAAAATATTTATATTTGTCATTATTTCTCCAAACTATTTTGCTTAACTTTATAAATTGATATATAATATAAGTATACGCAATATATGATATGATAAAGTAACTTATTTAGATTCTTTAATTTCTCCAAAAAAGTCAACTCTGTTATATATTTATAATATGAGAAAGTAATTAGTATGCACTACTTGTCATTACTTGGGCTTAAATTTATCTGTCGTTGATAGCAAAATGTGACTAGGGTTTTCTTCCCCCCAATTCCGCTAACTCATTTCCCATCACTATGGGGGAGTGAATCCTCTTATTAGCTATTTTTTTCATTATTTCTTATAAATCTATATAGACTGTTGATTGGGAAGGTGAGAAAAAAATTAAAATAATATTATAAATTTTCAAATTGATTAAATAAACATGATTTAAAAATTATAAAGGATGACGTGAGAACCGAACTTACTATCTTGTTGATCGCAATCATGCCATTAGCGATTTGATGAGAACAACACAACTGGCTGCAGAAGTTTGACCACCCAGCTCATGGGACAAATAATTTCTTTCAAAAAATTGTGATTCTTATTCACTGTTTTTGTGCCACCGGAAATATTTTATATTAATGTAAATAAATTAATGAACAACACAATAGTTCAAAAGAAAAACCAACAAAATAAAAAGTCTAAAGCTCTAACAACATAAGCCTAAATAATATTCCATTGGGTCCTAATTATAGGAGCAAATTACCAGAATTTGGAGAGATTAAGAAAGGAAGTTAAATTAGTTAATTATATGTATTTTCCAAAAATACCCCTCTGAAAATTGAAAATTACATAAAGTAAAATTAGTTGAACTGTAGTAAAATTTGGTGAGAATTAAATTACGAACACACAATGACGTGATTCGTAAGATAGCTAGGGTCAATAGATATTAATCAGAGCCTTAACTTTCGTATTATCGGTGGACTTGCCAAAGTAAAAAATAAAAAATCTAACTTTGATTTGTTTTATATTGTTGCAGAATTATTTAATCATTTTTCAGAGACAACATCTCCAGATACCGAGTCAAATTATTTTATATTAAAAAGTATAATTTAGGTGTATATGACATTAATGAGTTGCAAACATTATTTACTATATAAAATATATAGGTGTATTATTAAATTATTATTGTCTTTAATTATTATTGAGAAAGTATAAATAGAGGTATTATAGGAAAAAATGACAAAAGTTAAAACTTACTCTTATAATTAAGACTAAAACCAACTCTAAAATTTGCTCCTATAATTAGGACCGGAGTAAGTAATATCATAAAACAAAAAGAGTGAATTCTATTCACTTGCAAGGGATGAGAATGGCTTATTAGCCGTTTGATGTTCTTATATTTTTATAAGTATTTAGATGAATTGGGGATTGATGATGAGTTACTACATACGGAGATGATTACAAATTTTTTAATGTGAAAAACACCCAAAAAGTATTTGAGTAAAGTGAAGAATTAAATAGCAGCTGTAATCATGAAACACGGGAGGAGGGAATGGGGTAGGACTGTAGGAGGGGGCTTTGTGGTGGCATGGCTTGGGACCCACTTTCCCTGTCTATCCCAAGATAGGTAGGGAGAGCTTGTCTTAATCTAGACCATCCAGATTTAATCTGGATGGTCTAGATTTAATTTTTTTAAACTGTTAATTTTTAAATGAAAAATCATTTTTTAAAAATATGTTAGTTGAAAAATTATATTTATTTTAAATTATCTACCCATTAAAATAATTATTTTTTAAAAAAAAATTATTAAAAAAATTAAATCGGAACCGTCCAAATTCCATTTAGACAGTTCAGATGGGACAAACTCTCCTTACCCATCCTTAGATGGGTAGGAAACTGAATCCGTGGCTTGAGAAACCAGCACCAAACGAAAATCGGTGGCGGCTGATGATAGCTTCTCGTCACTTTCACTTTCCCGCGTGGGTCCCGTCATCCAGGCTGTCCAATTTCTACCCTCTCTCTCTCTGCCTGTCTTCCATTTCCTTCGCTTTTTCAGTCTCAGCTCTCCGAGTCAAGTCCTTGTCTCCACCATTACTCTCTCTCCTTCCCTCCCCCAGAGCACCATGGATTCTCCTGTCTATGGTGTCTCCACCTTCCTCCTCCTTTCTCTTCTACCGCTCCTTTTTGCATTGCCTCATACCCCCACCTCCAATCCTCCTCCTCCTTCATCCTCCTCTCAGATCAACTCTAATTCCGTTCTCGTCGCGCTTCTCGATTCCCACTACACTGAGCTAGCTGAGCTTGTGGAGAAGGCGCTTCTCTTGCACACACTCGAGGATGCCGTCGACTCCCACAATATTACCATTTTCGCCCCACGAAATGATGCTCTTGAGCGCCAGCTTGACCCCGAGTTTAAGCGCTTCTTGCTTGAGCCCCGTAATTTGAGGTCCTTGCAGACGCTTTTGTTGTTTCACATTGTTCCCAAACGAATCGGATCCCATGAATGGCCCTCTGGAAAATCCGGCTCCGTTCGGCATCGGACACTGAGCGACCACCGTGTGCATTTGATGAGCAAGGGTTCTGGACAGAAGGTTGTCGACCTGGCCGAGATCGTTCGTCCTGACGACGTTGTTCGTCCCGACGGTGTCATTCACGGGATTGAGCGTTTGCTGATTCCTCGATCGGTCCAGGAGGATTTTAACCGGAGGAGGAATCTACGGGACATCTCGGCGGTGCTGCCGGAGGGTGCTCCGGAGGTCGATCCCAGGACTCATCGTTTGAAGAAACCCGCGCCTGTACCCGTGGGGGCTCCACCGGTATTGCCAATTTACGACGCTATGGCTCCGGGTCCTTCACTGGCTCCGGCGCCGGCACCTGGACCCGGTGGTCCTCACCACCACTTCAATGGTGAGCGCCAGGTTAAGGACTTCATCCATACCCTCTTGCATTATGGCGGGTACAATGAAATGGCCGATATTCTGGTGAACTTAACATCTTTAGCCGCTGAAATGGGAAGGTTAGTATCAGAGGGTTACGTCTTGACCGTGTTGGCTCCCAACGACGAGGCCATGGCCAAGCTAACCACAGACCAATTGAGTGAACCGGGCGCACCGGAGCAGATAATATACTATCATATCATCCCGGAATATCAAACCGAAGAGAGTATGTATAATGCCGTGAGGAGGTTTGGGAAGGTCCGGTACGATACCCTGCGGTTGCCGCATAAGGTCCTGGCTCAGGAGGCAGATGGGTCTGTAAAATTCGGACAAGGTGAAGGGTCAGCAGCGTATCTGTTCGATCCTGATATATACACAGACGGGCGAATTTCGGTGCAGGGGATCGATGGGGTTCTTTTCCCCCAAGAGGAGGAGCCCAAGACACAGCGTAAAGCATCACCTGTTGTTAAAGTTGCAACCAAACCAAGAAGAGGTACAGTGGTTCTTCTCTATGATCGATTTTCCTTCGCTTCTTATAATTTGTTCTGATTGCTTGTTTTCATTGTTTGTATTATCAATTGCTCATGCCTTTAGACTATAGAAAATAATTGAGGATTGAGTTACAATCAAGTATAATCATTTGCTGAGGTTTAGACTATACGAATGAATTTGAGTTAGGATTTAGGAAGGAGTGAGTCTAACACATAATTGATAATCACTGAGCTTTTATTTTTTTGGGTGCCCTGAGATTTAAGCATTGACAAGCTTTAGTGTATAGTTTCTGGAAAGGTTGAGTAATATTCCTTGCAAAGTAATCTGTGCCTTAGAGTGGTGAGGATTGCTCATGGTGGGAGGTTCTTGATTGAGGAATTTGCCAAGATTAAGTTTTTTTTTTTTTTTTGGGTGGGGGGATATAGTACTACTACTTGAATTCAATGGTTTTCTTATTCCAAAGAGTCGGTTCCCTCTTCCCAACATGCCCATGTGATGATCAATCAACGATAAAGTATTCTTGACGGCTGACGCCAGGCTGTGATTCACAACCCACGAACCCACCCTCCATGATCTATCAATTAGGTTTCCCCAACAGTCTGTCTCACCATTTTTAGACCCAGCATTTCGTTGTATCATATCTTTTATGCATCCTTACATATCTTCCTCTTATTATGCTCAATTGGCATATTTCTTTATGCACTTCACATTTTGATTCCTTCAACCAATATAGAATTGGTTATACGATGCACGTTTAGGGCAGCTAAATTCTTTTACTTCAATCATCTTGTTTAGCGCATAATAGCAATAAATGGAAGTGGTCCAATAACGTTGTTATTAGTTGACTTAACATTTTATCTTATCTTATTGGATGGATGCTACAGGGAAGTTACTGGAGGTAGCCTGTAGCATGTTTGGAGCTTTTGGACAAATCTGCTAATGAAATCGCTTTCTCAACTAAACGTGGACAAATAAAGGAGATTAAATTTATGTAAACAAATAGATAAATGGTAAGTTGACCCACTTTTCATAGCCTGGTTTCTTCTATTTAGTGTTTCATTTCCATGGATGGGGAATTAACCATTTCTATTTTTAATATGAACGGTGCAGTGGATGGTGTAATCAGTTCAATACGAAGGATGTATCATGAATCTGATTATCTGAGAGAGCGATTGAGTTAGCACTTGGCATGATTTTCGTGGAAACTCGCACAGGATAAATATTTTTTGTCATTTTGTTTCACATATTGTAATTAGATGTCATTTTTTTATTATTTTTAATGTCGATTCTGTCTGGATGCAATAAACAATCTTTGAATACGATGCCCTTCACGGGTCCATATTTTTTTCTTATAGTTTGTGCGTGAATCAAACAGATAATACCCACAATCTACTTGTTCCTTAAGATGGGAGGCACTTTTTTCTTAGGAGCTATCATTAGGTAGTTTCCACTACAGCATTATTATTCTTTCTGTTTACAGCTAGTGATGAAAAGACCCTTTCTGCAGAGAAATAAATAAAAATGCCTTTCATCATAAAAGTGAAAGACGAGGGTAAAAAAGGGAAGTCCGATGGAACTTTGCTTGGATTTGACTATCTTTACGAAAAAGACCGCGTAGCTGTTGGGCCCGCCAGCGTCGGTGTGTATTTTATTCTCCACAAATTCTTTCTGCATGATGCCAAAACAATATAACTCATTATTCTTTACCAAAAAAATAAATAAATATATATATTTAGTCATTATTCCTTTATTTCCCAACAAATTGTTCTCTCCTTCACGTGCTTTTTTTCTTGGAAACAAAAAAGGGAAATGTGTTAATAAAACAAAGTTCATTACTAATTTGTCTCAGGATTTTTTAGGTGATAAATTATTACAAGTTTTCTTTCTTTGTTCTTTTTTTAAAAAAAAAAAAAATTGAAAACCAGCTCCTAAGTTAAGTCATAAGTGGAAAAAAAAAAGGCTTCAAATGACTGGGGACAACTCAATACGATCTTGCTCAGTTATTCTTCGACATCTAAAACTCATTGCTTTGTACTGAAAGAAAGCCTATGAATGCTGAGGGATTGCTCTTGTTGAAAGAAATATTAGAAAAACCAAAATAGAAGAGTTTATAGAAGGATTAAATTGAGACAAAAATGAAATTTAAAAGCTGAATTGAATTTAAAAATTCATATTTAAATATAAAATCAAAATTTAAAATATAATAAATTAATATTATCAACCAACATATGTGCGTAAGAAGTAGTGGTATTATTCATGAAGTTAAAAATTTGCAACTTAGCTTCTACTAACACCACAATGCATGAGACAGAAAGCAAAAAGCAAAAAGCTTGACCTTGAAGTGATGTCTAATGATCCTCCTACTCAATGTTCACTTTGTCCTTTTAATGAATGTTCAAATCTCTTCCACTTTGCTTCATTCTATCATTTAAAGTAAATGATTCTTCGTGACACTCCTATCATCACAGGCTAATTCGCCATTACATAAATAATCACTCAACATTTCTCATGTGTGTGTGTGTATGCAATAATCATTACTACATTGTTCTGCATCGTAAAATTTGTTCGTGTATGGTTCTTGACGCATCACGAGTTGTTTCTGAATATGGACTGTAATTTGATACCATCTACAAGTGTGGGACGGAAAATCTTGCAGTTGACAACTCAAGAGTGTCTGTTTGGATTAGCCGTAGAAGTTGTTTTTCCAACATGATTTAAGGTATATGAAGTAAATATGTGATATGAGTTTTGTCTTGACTTGTGTAAATATGATTTTCAAACGCCAACTCAAACATACCTGCATGGAAAGAAAAAAAAAAAAAAACCCTAAAGTTTGGTCCTAAATATGAGAGACCGGTAATTAATTTATGAGTTTCAGAAAAATAAGTTAAATTGCTTATTTTGAAAAATGTATGTACTCTATTTTGTTTTTTGTTTTTTTCATGAGTATCTGATATCCTAAACCTATCTCCTTTTAACTCGGAGGATTTATCAGGGTCTAGACTAATCCAAATCGAGCCGGGTTGGACCATAAAGGCGGAAAACTCTACTACCAAACATTGCTGCGTTCCCAAAGCTCGAACTTGAAACCTCTAGTTAAGCTATAACAACCCCAACCGGTTGATCTAGATGTTTGGTGGTAAGGTATGTACTCTATTAGTTTTCCTAATATATCCCTTCAATCATTCTGTCTTGTGTGCAGTTTGCAGAATGTTATGAGCCAATTTCTTAAATTTTCCGAGTCATGAATAATCTGCTAAACATCAAGCAGTATATTTATATGAAGTTAAGATAAATCATATTATTCGTGACTTAAAAATAACACAACCGCTTACATTGATTAGAGTTTTTTTAAAAAAAAATAATAATAAAAGAAGTAAACATATGAAGAAATTGAATTGCAATAAGTAGAAAAATAAATTAAAAGGGTAACATCACTCAAACTAATCCCCAAAGACTAAGAGGGAATTAAAGCAGATGGATCAAGCAGGCATTAGAACACATCAGAGGGTAACAGATCAAAGCTAGAGACAAGTATATATATAATTGCAGAACAGGTTCAAGAGAGGAACACGCAATCTTTTATATCTACAATGATGATGATAATGAAATGAAATAATAGGAAAAAACATAGAATCCTAAGTGTGTATATAAAATATACGGTGGGCATACGAATCTACACTCCAACAGTAACCTCACACGCTGCATTATCTGGCGTCGTCGTTGTGATCTCTGCACTGTTTGGGGCAATATTTGCCTCAGATTCAACAGCTTTTTGGCATTCCCCATTACCATTTTGGCTGATTTTTGGATGACTATTAGTGCTCGCAGATTCCTGAGGCTGAATCTTCCTGTTTGGTTTCTTGGGATTAACATCTTTATTACTCTTTATTTTGGTCCTTGTTGCCTCATTCTGCTGCTGTTTCACTCGTGGGCTGGAACAGGATTTTTCATCTGCATTATAAAGATTAGTCACCCCAGAAGCTTTGTGGCGTCCCAGTTTTGGAGATTTTGGTCGGGTCGTTGGAATCTGAAGCAACAAATGATGTCACAAGGAATATTACGTTTAAAGAAAGTGAGAAATAAAGTTGACCATGGCTGGCAGAATTAGAACCTTCTTGAGTTCGACTTTTGGAGGGGGTTCCTTGTAGAAACTAGGCATCGGAGCGGCCTTAAAAGTCAAGCTCTTCCTCAGCCGCTTGATCTCTGCCTCGTGGGTTTCCTGCAACATATCCAACTTATAAAACCCAAAGCACAGTACAGAAATCTTGCGAAACCACCTTGAGTTGTTGATAGTGATACCTTTGACTTCGCTTGCTCGTCGGTTTTCTCCGCTTCTTTTGCCTGGATTTTCTCTTCCAACTTGGAGAAAAACTGGTAAACCAAAGAGATTTAGCATGCGGAATTTGAAATAACAACATTAAAAAGAGTGCCAGGCTGCCGGAATAAACCTCCTTTCGCTTTTCAGCTCGTTCTTCCAGCCTGAAGGAAAATCCAACCCCATTGGTCTTCGGTCCAGGAGTAGCACTTCTGATAGCATACATACAAAAATAAATTGTCAGCAATTCTAGCCATATAGACCCAACAAAGGAAGACGAGTTATTATAAATCATACGAGGTTGTTGAGTTAGCCTCATCATCCTCTTTGTTTGCCTTTGCAGGTTTTGCTGTGTTTGAATTCTGATCCACGCTTCTGCCACAATGTCAGAGTCAACATAATCTATTCTAGCATATGTGCATGGGCCACTGTTCTGAAACTGTAGTGACTTGTAGCAATGAAATATTTTAGTGAAGATTACAAACTTAAGATTCAGGTGAGACAGACTTACAGGGATGCCTCAGATGTATGGCTTTTAGCTACTGCATTCACCTCAGTAGTCCTTCCAAACTGGTACACAACTCAGATCTCATCAGATACAACGACACCAAAGCAAAGAAGCTATACGAACAAAAAGAACCGAGGATAAAAAAACAAAATTTACCACAGAGCGTTTGAAGCTGGGCTTGGATGTCAAAGAAGCTTTCCTGTTAAAATTATCAGTCTTTGTTTGCACTTCCTTTGAGCTCGATTCAGGGTTTGTAGACTTGATCGATGGACGAACAGAAACCTCAGCTTTAATCTCATTATCGTCCTTGATTTTCTTCATAACTGCCCCACGAGCTGTTTTGGCTGGGAATGACAGGCTCTGAGAAACCGTTGGCCTTTGTCTTTGAGGCATCGAAGTCGACCCTTTCAAATTGGCCTTATCTCTTACAGTTTTGTTGTTCTTTGAAGCAACGCCAGTTTCCTAAGCATAGAAAATCGGAATCAGCAAAATTGCCCAACATCATGCGATGTAATTGTGAATAATTATTAGAACAGTAGACGTGGACAACAATTCTGATTCATTCTATATGGTACCTTGGTGGTTAGTTTTGAGGTTTTACTTGCAGAAGAAGTTACAGGGGCTTCGCCTGCAACTTCAGAAGCAAGAGATTTGGGGCCTTCACCTTCAACTGTGGGCTCAGCTGCTTCATTCTGGCCCTGTCCTTCTGTACCATTATAATCCTTGTTCTCTTCCTTGTTCAGATTCTCCTCTCTTATTTCCTCTATGACACGTTTCTCTTCCTCCACAGCAACACCATTTTCAGATTCCATCTCGTTCCAAAAACTCAGGGAAGATAGAAAGTTGGGGTATAATCACCTGCAAAAAAAGAGTAGACAGGATATATTCTGAGTTCTTGAGACATTTGAACATGGATAAGCACATGTACTAGTGATGCGGATCAAGGGACATAAACACAAAACTGTGAGAAGTAGGCAATAAATGACTACCAGACAAAGGGTTATAGTCCAGAGAATATAGACATAGGCTCATGAACACAAGAACCAAACGATATTATTGCAGTGCCTCCACAACTGGGGACTCTTCCATGTGCTAATAATATATATTTATTGTTTAATGAAACGGTTTTCTGAATATTCCACAGATTTTTCAAAAAAACGAAAAGCATTGAAAGGAACAGAGCTCTCTGCTCCGCCATAAATGTCATACTCTGCAGAACGCTATATGGAATCCTAATGTTACCAGATCAAAACAGAGTCTTAAAGATTTGAGTTAGAATGCAGACCCTCTATTAATGGACCGTTTCAAGATCCTAATGTTACCAGATCAAAACAGAGTCTTAAAGATTTGAGTTACAATGCAGACCCTCTATTAATGGACCGTTTCAAGACTTATTCTTTACACAATTTCTGATTCTCATTGATCACCCTCATCATTCTAGCTTACACTAGATGATCGTTATCTTCAGAAATGAAGACATTTAAAAACAAGACATTGGGAATGGATATGATATCATGAACGACTCATACTTTTATTTCGTTCTGTTCACTTCTTTCTGCATTTTAGTCCTCAGATTGCCATTCCGTCAGAAAACAAATACGAAGAAGAAGAATGAGAAAGAATCCTCCAGACTTTTCGAAAGCTTAACAAAGACCCAGAAGAGATGAGCAAGATTCTTGAACAAAGACACATATTATCTAATAATAGCAAGTCATCAGAATCAAAATCAGGGTAACAGAAAAACAGATTACAACTGGAAAACAAACAATACTGTTGGAGATAACAAACTCCTGAAAAACCATCAATAATACACCATACCTTAGAAACTGAGGTTCTTGAATATTTAATCTTGAATCTTGATTTCTCAAAGGGAGTGAGAAATCCAGAGACCGAATTATGAGTGAAGATGGAGAGTTGAAAGTGGCGATGGATTAGAAGCAGTGGGAGGGGATGGCTTATAAGTGGGAATCGAATGGGATAGGAAGATGAAGAAGAAGAAGAAGAAGAAAGGGGAAGTTGGTGAAACTGAGGTTTTCGTCGGAGATATGGAGAAGACAGAATCTTGGGAAGAAAGCTCCAAGTAAGACGAACTTTCAATGAAGCGGAATCAGATAGATTAATAGGAACTTCCCATGATGACTTTTCCGCCACTTGTAACTCTAACCCCTCAACGTCAGCAGTTATTATTTTTCATTTCCCCGGGGAACAAACAAAAAAAGAATAAATTTTTAGAAACAGCGCGGTGGGTTGTTTTTGGTTTAACTGTCACCGCCAGGCAATTTTGAGGTTAAACTACATAGGCAGGATCGAAAGGTGACATTTACCCTGCTGCTGTGTCTGGTGATGCTTGCGGAATGATGATTAATGCCGCCTAATTACGGATCAGACATTTGATTTAGGAATTTCATGAATCAATTATTATAAAAGGTTGTAATTGATCAATCATTGCATTTGATATGGCGTTTTTATGATTTCGGGTTGATGGAAAGAAAAGATATTTTGGCGCGGACGAAAGGTGATGGAGAGAACAATTTATATATGGAGGGGCAAAAGATTGAAGGAGAGAGGTTTGCCGACAAGTAATGAATTAGTATTTTTGGAGGTACATATACAAATCTGATCAAAGACAATCACCATACAAATACAATCTCATAACTGGACTCATCTAGTTTAAGATCATCTGCTCAAATAGGAAGTTGCAAATGCAATGTATAAATATTCACCGCCTGCAGGCATATTTAAGGGGATATTAAAATGGAATAATGATTAATGGGAGGGAGGGGGGCAAAATGGTAAAAGGAGGTGGTGGGGAAGAACCAATGATTGAAGGAGGAACAAGGGGCACTGTTGGAGAACATGGGACTGTAAGGAGGGAGAGAGGGCAAGGGGGTAGGAGTGTGGGGGCAGAGAGGGGTGACGTGGAGGGATCCAAGAACATGATTGGTGGCACGTTAGGCCAGCCAAGAGATGAGCCCCACCAAGGCACCAACAGAGCGTGAGCTGTCAGAACGTGCGATGATCGGACGAACGAGAACAGAAATATCATATTGTTGAGAGGTACAGAGGGCAGGGACAGATAATTTGGTGTTTGTATGTGGATTGGGATTTTGAAGGGGGCACAGCACAGCCGCAGCATTCAACGTCAGGCATTCTCTCTCGTGTTTCAGTGCTCAGGGCAATGGAACGCCAAGACCAAATAGGTACGAAATAGATTTGAGGATGAAAAAGGAGAAGGGAAGATTTTGAGGATGAGGGAAGATTAGTTGTTTGATAGGAAAAAAAAAGGGATGACAATTATAAAAGAATAAAAAAATATATATGTTATCCTAAAAATAATTAATTAAAAATGAAAAGGAAAAATATTTTTTTTTTCTTAATTCGAATTTGATATAAATTTACTTGCATCAAATTCGAATTTTATGATGAAACATTTATCTCTAAAAAAAAAATCTCCTATTTTTCAGTAGTAAAATTGGGGAAATAGAAGATCGATTTTGTT
Organism: Acacia pycnantha; assembly: GCA_025563575.1. Classification (NCBI taxonomy): domain Eukaryota; kingdom Viridiplantae; phylum Streptophyta; class Magnoliopsida; order Fabales; family Fabaceae; genus Acacia; species Acacia pycnantha. Next base: position 881,569 of record JAMWYP010000013.1, read on the forward strand.
GCCCTCCATGATTTTCACCATCCATAGAAATAACGACAATCCCTCTGCTGCATATTGATGAAGACGAAAGTGAATAGTGCATTGTCCTAAAAAAGACCCTCGCCTGTATCATTAATAAAAAAATATTAATAATAATCACACCAGAATTTTCGAATTTGAAGTTGTCTAAAATCTTTTCTTATCAAATTTGATTTTGTTAGATAAATTTGAATATAATCTTATTTTCTTGCCTTATAGAAAATGACTTTCCTTAAATTTTGTTTATCCTTTTTTTTTCTATTAGTAAACAGAGTATACACACAAAATCAGGATGATTGCACTTTTGTGGACTATTGATTGTCACAACATGCAAGCTTGGTGGAGAAGCATTTATTTCACCATTAAAAAATCCCCCACTTTTGAAGGGTAAAATAAGGGAACTAGCCAAGGTCACTACTGCATATGTCTTGGCCCATGAGAAGTTTCGTCAGTGAGCAGCAAGTAAAGCTCTGGCATCAACGACGAATCTTTCACCGGAACACCCACCACTTCTCCTCTGATGAGCATGCACATTGACATCAAATTTGCCACACAGTGTTCTTTCTTTGTTCTCCATATTACTTTTTGCAACATCCTGATGATCAAAAGCAAACTACAAGCTTTTGGCCCAACTTTAGCTCCCTCCTCGTTCTCTTTTAACGCCATAAGAATCGTTAAACAATCTATGGTTAGGTTAGATTTTTGTAACGAATCTAAGAAACCAACGTGTGTCGGAACAACGTTGACTTCAAGCACTTTCAAATGATTATGAGGAAGTAGGAGAAGAGTGAAATAAATGTTTTATAAGGGGTAAATATGTCCAGAAGTTTCACTGTTCATAGAGAAAACTTGAGTTTCCACCAATTTTAGTGGGATTTTATCTTCTCATCTTTAAAGGGAGATTGGTGGGTGTGAAAATTTGAGTTTCCGAAAAGATTAGACACTAAAAATGTACTAAATAATGAAACTTGCTCATCATCTATTTCTTTCCCACCTCTTTTGTGTACCAAATGGGCCCTTATTTATTGTAGTAACATTACACAATTCAAATAAAATTTCAATAGTCTAGATTTAAAATTTTCAACAAATGATTTTTAAATTAAGAAAATCATTTTTAAAAAAACTGATAGCTAAGATATTATCTTTTTTTTTTTTTTTTGAAAAACATAAAAGTAAAAAAATCAATCTAAATCGTGTAATATGAAGGGTTTACAAGTACTGAGAGCTGAGTACTCATAATTGAAACGGGTTTGGAAAGCAATGCCACGTCTTCAGTGGCGTGATGCGCACGCGCCAGCAGCACACGATGGATAAGCATGAATGAATAGCATAAACACACTCTACGACCGACCTCCTTCCTCGGATCCCTTTCATGGCCATTCTCCCGACATCGCATTCTATTCCCTTCCCCCATTTGTTATCTAGTATTAGTACTATTCATGTTTCTTCATTAAAAAGTTGGTCCCATTGCATCTGGGTAATAATATAACAAATGCCCCATTCATTTTATTCATACCGGCCAGCTGCATGTGTTGATACATCTCATGCTGAGTCTAACAAATTTTAGCCACATGGTGTTTCCGGATTGTTTTCTTCCAAGGTACCCAATAAACCAAACAGAATATACTGACCTGTCTTTTGGTGTTGGGAATGGATGATATTAGAATATATATTGCCCATGAGATTCACAATTTTCTTAGCAACATGTTTCCAAAGAAGCCAATACTTATGCCAGGGGCTTGCACGGCAACATCACATTCTGGCATATGCATGAATGACTTACTCTATTTTTTTGGAGTTTTCCTCCCTATTTTTCTTCTCCTCTAAAGGGCTGATCACCAGCGGCTTTTCTAGTTTTTGCCTCTTTATTACATTCTTGTTCTTTTTTTAAGAATAAAAGAGTGATTTTTGGACCCTATTTACATGCAAAGTCTATTAAATCCTCTTATGTTCTTCTCTCTTCGATCGTCTGAAATTTAATACGCGCGCTCACTTGAGAGAGCCCACATGAAAAGAGTAAGGCGTCTGAGAGTATGTAGCTGGTGATTATAGGTTATAATCCTCATGATATAACACAATAACAACAAAAAGAAAGAAAAAGGAAATTATATATATAAAAGTAAGACTTTAACTCATCAACTTGATGTTCGATTTGTATGAAAACTGGATGACAGGCAATGAGGTTCCATCTTCAAAGGCGGTATATTCTTGCTGGGGTGGAGGACAAGATCAAATCACCTTACAGAAAAAGAAATAAATATAGCAAGATATATACGTGATGTGCGCATGATGTTGTATATATATAGTTCCTATAATAATCTCTATGTATAATAAGGTAGCTGGCGTGTCTGTATTAATATATCGTTGCATGTGAATAACGCTCCATCTGATAGAGATCAGACATGAGATAGAGAGAGAATAATGGATAAAGGATAAAATATCAGGATTAAGAGGGTAGATCGATGAATGAAGGGTGGAAGATTAATTAATTAAGGAGGCTAATCCAGGAAGGTGAAGAATTAAAGGATGGGGTAAGTTACAAGTAATATCAAAAGATCGACAACGTACGTAACATTATTTATGTCTGCTCTAAAACATCAACTTAATTATAGCTGTTCTTCAACGTCGCTTCACTTCCTACCCCACTCGTGCTTTACTCTTTTTATTCATCTCTCACACCCATAATTAAATAAGATCGAGATTGTGTGTGTGTGTGTTATGAAGGATGATTAAGTTTGCATCGCAAGTGGCAGTGTATTTCACTCACGATTATTTCTTAATATCAGAGTGATCAATTCTTATTTCTTCCTTCCCTTGCTTTTTAAAAAAAGAATAGAATGTCCCCGTTTAATATTCTTCCTTCAAAGTGATTCATGATTAGCGCATCATTAATTTGAGAAATATTCTTGTTTGACACAACTGTTGGGACATCCAGTATTATTATAGTTAGAAATAAATAAATATGTATTATCATTGTATTCATTGTATTCTAGAATAATCCTATAGGGACATGTGTCACTGTGTAATTGGTCTATGATTCTATAAATAGTAAATCTCTAGGTCAAGGTTATTCATTCAGAACCTGACCTACTTTCCTATATCAGTCCAATTCTTATCACTCCTCTCCTCAGCTCCCTTAATCAAGGCAATCCCGTCAAGCTGGACGGTGATAACTTCTTGACCTGGGAATCGACCCTTATGCCAATCATTCGAGGTCATCGACTTGAAGGGTATGTTTTAGGCACCAAAGCCATTCCGCCAGAGTATGTCCTCGATTCTGCCGACCAAGTCTTTCCCAATCCCCTGTATGAAGACTGACTTGCTACCGACCATATCCTTCTTGGATGGTTGTTCGGCACCATGACTGTCGAGGTTGCGTCTCAAATAACGTCGTGCAAGACCTCCACCACTCTCTGGAAGGCTGTGACGGAATTTGTTGGAGCAAATTCCAAATCTCAGATCACTTTTCTCAAAAGTGAATTCCAGCAGATTAAGAAAGGAATGATGAAGATGAGAGCTTACCTGACTAAGATGAAGTCTCTCTCAGACAACCTAAGGCTCGCCAGGTGTCCTCTCTCTATCACTGACCTTGTCACACAGACCCTTGCCGACCTTGACACTGACTACACTCCCATTGTAGTGCTTCTCTCAGAGAAAGAAGATCTGTCTTGGTCAGACCTTCAGTCGAAATTGCTCACGTTTGAATCTCGGTTAGAGCAACTCGGCACTGTCTCCACTACCACTATGTCTAGTACCTTTTCTAATCTATCATTCCAATCCTCTTCTGGTAGTCAAACTCCCTCCCAACCAGGGAGAGGCCGTGGGGGTCGCCGGGGCAGAAGACGTTCAGGTTCCTCTGGTGGACGAGGTTCCTCTGGTGGAAGATCCAAAGTTTTCTGCTATCTCTGCGAGAAGCCTGGCCATGACGTTGTCAATTGCTATCGGCGCTTTGATAAAAGCTTCAAGCCACCTCGTAGACCATATGTTGCCTCTGCTTATGTCGCCACTTCAGACACCATTGATGACCCAACCTAGTATCTTGACACCGGTGCAACACACCGTACCACTTCACCAATATTGCTGAGAATGTTGAACCAGAGGTGACCCCAGGTATAAACTCTATCTCTGTGGGTAATGGTGCGTCTGTTCCTGTTATTGCTACTGGAAATGCTAAATTGCTGTGTGATAAATCCTCACCTCTGAAATCTCTAAATCTCAATGATGTTCTTGTTGCACCTAGAATGGCTAAGAAACTTATCAGTGGTTTTAAGCTCACTCATGACAATAATGATTTGTTTGTTGAAATTCACTCACATGGGTGCTTTGTGAAGGACAAGAAGTGCAATAGTGTACTGCTACGAGGAAAGACAACCAGAGGACTTTCACCAGGCTTATATCAGATTGATAATCACGTTGTCCCTACAAAAGCTTCAGCTACTACTCTTATTTCAGTTGCTAATAGTAGTAATAGGCCTAGTAACAATCTGCCTACTCTAGATTTTTGGCATAGAAAGTTTGGTCATCCTAGTAGACCTATTTTACAAAGAATTCTCAAAGATTGTAATATTTCCTTTGCTAACGAAGAACATCGGTTTTGTGATTTCTGTCAACTTGGAAAATCTCACAGACTCTCTTTTTCACTCTCCCAGTCACATGCATCCCATGTTTTAGATTTAATCCATACAGATTTGTGGGGGCCATCTCCTGTTAAATCTGTTGGTGGGTATCGCTACTACATTAGCTTTCTTGATGACTATGGTAGACACACATGGGCTTATCCTTTGAAAACTAAAGGTGAAGCACTATCATCTTTTAAACTGTTCAAGAATATGGTTGAAAATCACTTTGACAGAAAAATTAAAACTCTTCATAGTGATTGGGGTGGTGAATTTCGCAATTTTCAAACTCTTCTTGATGAAAATGGTATTGCTTTTAGACACTCTTGTCCACACACCTCTGCTCAAAATGGTAGGGTTGAGCACGAGCATTGACACATAGTCAAAACAGGCCTTACACTCCTGGCTCATGGTCATGTACCCACTTCCTACTGGTGGGAAGCTTTTGCCATAGCTATATATCTGATTAATAGACTGCCAACATCAGTTCTGAAATTTGTCTCACCATTTGAGGTATTATACAACAAGAAGCCTGATTACAAGAATCTAAAAATCTTTGGCTGCTCATGTTTTCCTTGTTTGCGGCCTTACAATCAACACAAACTTCAATACCACAAGCACCAAATGTGTTTTTCTGGGGTACAGTAGTTCTCATAAAGGCTTTAAATGTATCAGTTCTTCAGGCCGAGTTTATATCTCGAGACATGTTGTTTTTAATGAATTTGACTATCCTTTTGCTAATGGGTTTCTGATGTTTCAGAAGTCTCCATCCTTTGAACTTGTGAATTTTTCCAGCATTTCCCCTGTTATCTGTGAAGAATTTGTATCAGCTGCCACACTCAGACCAGATCCGAGTGACCCCATTGTTTTCAGACCAGCTGATGCTCCTTTCTGTTCAGCTGAACCAGCAACCTGACATCTGATTTACCACCTGAATCTGACTCTAGTTTTTCTGTAGCTCATGTTTCTGCCTCGCCCCTTGTTTTGGGGTTCTCTACAGCTCCTACACTATCAGACTCCACTTCAGATCAAGGTCCTACAATCCTCAGTCCACACACATCTTCTCCATCCTCATCGGTAATGGACTCTAATCTTCACTCCATGCAGACCCGCAGCAAACGAGGCATTTTTAAGCCCAAAATTCCCTATGTTAGGCTCACTCATGTCCTTGAGTACACTCCTAAATCAGTGAAAGAGGCTTTACAATTGCCTTATTGGAAGAATGCCATGGTTGAGGAGTTTACAGCTTTCCAACGCAATTCTACCTGGACTCTTGTCCCTCGGCTTCCTTCTCACAATGTTATTGACAACAAATGGATTTTCAAATCCAAATTCAATTCTGATGGTACATTGGCTAAACGGAAAGCAAGACTTGTTGCCAAAGGTTTTCAACAAACTGAAGGTATTGACTTCTATGACACTTTTAGTCCCGTTATTAAAGCTTCAACCATTAGAATTATTCTTACCATTGTTGTTGCTTTAAATTGGGGGATTAAGCAACTTGACATTAATAATGTCTTCCTCAATGGATTCTTGACTGAACCTGTATTCATGAAACAACCAGAAGGTTTCATTGATTCTTCCAGACCGAATTATGTTTGTAAGCTTTCTAAAGCTCTCTATGGTCTCAAACAAGCACCAAGAGCCTGGTTTGATCGACTGAGGAGTGTTCTTCTTTCTTGGGGTTTCACCAACTCTAAGAGTGATATTTCATTGTTTATTTATTCTGATAAAACTCAAATTTTGATGATCTTGATCTATGTTGATGATATAATTGCTACTGGTAGCAACTCCTACAGTCTTACCTGTTTTACTACAAAGCTACATAGTATTTTCTCCTTGAAAGACCTTGGCTCTCTCCACTATTTTTTGGGTATTGAAGCACATAGGGACACAACCGGATTGTATTTAACACAAAGTAAATACATTTGTGATTTGTTGGATCGTTTTCATATAAATAATGCATCCTCATGCTCCACACCCATGGTTGCTCATAAATTTCTTTCTGCTTATTCTGGTGAGTTACTTGCAAATCCCACTGAATATCGTAGTGCTGTCGGTGCCTTACAATATTTGTGTAACACACGACCTGACATCTCTTTTAGTGTTGGAAAATTAAGTCAATTCTTGTCCCAACCAACCTCAGAACAATGGAAAGCAGTCAGGAGAGTCTTGAGATATCTTAGAGGGACAATTCATCATGGTATTCATATTAAATCTACTGTTGTTCTTGATATTGCTGCCTATTCTGATGCTGATTGGGCATCTTGTCCAGATGACAGAAGATCAGTGGGAGGCTATTGTGTTTTTCTGGGCAATTCATTAGTCACTTGGTCCTCTAAGAAAAATTAGTTGTTTCTCGGTCTAGTTGTGAATCCGAATACCGCTCTCTATCAAATACAGCCTCAGAACTTAGCTGGATTCGCTCATTACTGACTGAATTACACTTGAAAGTGCATAGAACACCAACTATATGGTGTGACAACACTAGTGCAGCTGCCCTCGCTGCCAACCCAGTCCATCATTCCAGGACTAAGCACATTGAGATCGATGTACACTTTGTAAGAAGAGATCAAGTATTATCTAGAACATTGAAGGTTCAACATGTTCCAACAGAATGTCAGATAGCTGATTGTTTAACCAAGCCATTGAGTCATCCTCGGTTCAGCTTCCTCAGAGACAAACTTGGTGTTACTGTAACACCAGCAAAAAGATCCCAGCTACCTGATTCTCCAGCAACGCAAAGCAAGAAGGAGAAGAAAAAGAAGCAGAAGGCAGTTCAGATTGAAGGAGGAAGTTAGAAATAAATAAATATGTATTATCATTGTATTCATTGTATTCTAGAATAATCCCATAAGAACATGTTTCACTGTGTAATTGGTCTATGATTCTATAAATAGTAAATCTCTAGGTCAAGGTTATTCATTCAGAACCTGACCTACTTTCCTATATCAGTCCAATTCTTATCTATTACTAACAGCGATCAACTAACTAATTAGGTGAATTAACCTCAAATTTTCTCCATAATTGCAACTTGCAACTATAGCATCGCTGTTGATTACTATTAGAGTGCTTGGCTATAGACGATCGAGAGGCTGGAATTTGACTACCTGACACATGCCTCCCACCAAATCCGATCCTTTAAATCTCTCTCAACACAAACTTTGATTAAACCCTAATCAACACATGATTAAACATAATTCATAATCCCCCTCCAAATCTTAACTTCATTAATCAGACAGCCAAATCCCACTTTAATGGGCCCAACTCAACCACCTCTTTCACAAAACTGGATATACATGATCCCTTCAATTTCGCCATACTAATTCCTTCGCATTATATTTCATATATGTTCACATTTATGAATCGAGAAAAAATGTGCGTGTGACCAATCGAGCTAGTTCCAAAACTTCCAATATAATTCATCTATAATTGAGACTGAGAGGTTAAAGACAAAATAATTAAAGGGGCCGGATACCAAATGGGGAAAAAAACACACAAACACACACATATATATAAGAATGATAAAGCAAAAAGTAACGTACGAGACGGAGAAATTCTGGAGAGTGACAAAAATGAAGAAGCATATGATGGTCACGTATGGAATGAGATATGCCAAATTGAGGACACTGACGGGACACTGTTTTGCCACACATCACGTTCCCATGGCTTAACAAATAATTAAAAAATGTCAAAAACAAGACTACAAGACAAACACCCCTCGTCCGTCCGTCCGTCCGTGGGTTCAACGGTTAGGGATTTGAAAACTCTCACAAATGGAGAGGGTTCGAATCTTGACACTGTCACAACCCTAAGGGAGGCATCTCAAAGCTTGTGAAGCAGGGTAGCACAGGCTGAGGTAGAGACATATGTACTCCCAGTCCCAAATCGATCACTTTGTGAAGTAGGCTCATCAGACGTCACGCCCTTAGACTGTAGGTGAGCCCAACCTCTTTTCTAAAAATTTTTATATCTTAAAAAAGCAAAAGACTACAAGACAGAGTGTAGTGTTTCCCTACCTAAAGGAGATTGTGCATGCAGCCAATAACTGGGAAAAATTCCTTTAAGGTCTCAAGAGATCAAGAAAATGTTAAAAAAGTCTCCGAGAAAATTTTGATATAAAAAACTTAAGGAGTTGTTAAAACCCACAGATGAAGTTGTCGATGTCTTACTGAAGGAGTTGTTAATGGAACATTTTTGAGTCAGAATCTTCTTTGAGATTTTTTTGATATTTTCTTAGTTTCTTAGATGAACCTTAAAGGGATTTTCCCCAATAATTACCCCCCCATTATAAACTTCACCAAAATTAGTGTCTCCCTGTGTTATATATGATTCTATATTTTCCCTCTTTTGTTTTATTGTGTTGCTAATTTTAGACATTGAACTCAAAAAGTAGGGTAACCGCAAGTTTAGGTAATTTATTGGGGGCTAATATAATGTTTGATCTCTACCGTTTATCCTTATTTTGACTTTGATTTCTATAGTTTCAAACTAGGTTTTGTCTCTCAATAGGAAAAATGGTCTGGGTTTTTATTAAAATATAGGAAAGAATATTTTAGACAAAAAGAAATTTGATAAAATAAAACATATTGTCAGAAGTTATAAGGAGAAAAATCAAAATGAAAGCAAATTATAAGGATTAAACATTGTATTAACCTAGGAAAAAAATTCATATATGCCATATATTAAGCAAATTAAAGGGAACACGCTACTATGCCAAAATAGTGAAACGTTGTGTGAAGGTATCTAATTACTTATTACAAAATAAATGGATTTGGGAATGATAGGAATGGGGTAATTAGTCAAGTAGGTAACAAGTTTAAAAGGTTAAATTATGAATGTGTAGGTATTAAGTATGAAGATGTATGCCTTTCAAAGTTTCAAGTTTAACATAATTAAATACTCATTCGGTCTCTAACACAATTATGGAATCTAAATAAATTATTTTAAAGTATTGATATTTAGCTTTTTTATACTAAATTAATTTGTTTGATTTATAATTAAATGATACATGACATATATTATGATTAACTAACTTATTTAACTTCTTTAATCTTTTCAAAAAAAGTCAACAATGTCTTATATTAAAGACCGAATGAGTATTTCCTTTGAAATGTTGTGATCAAAGTGGGAGTCCCATTCATAGTGGAGGAAGCAGTGTAATAATGGAGACAGTGAGGTGTTATAATAATAGGGAAGCTACTCTAAGCCTTTGAACACACAAACAAGCATATGACAGATACCACTCACAAACCCCTCTCCACGTCAAAGTCATAGCTTTCCTAGTCTATGAATATATAATTATATATGCATGCACTTGCACTTCTCTGTATTAGAACCTATACATATGTAGTAAAACACTTATCTTTCTCTTACATTCAAGGGAGAAGGAGAAAAACAAGAAGAGACTCATTCACTGTATGTCTCAACATACTGATAATGCCTCTCTCTACTATTTTTTCCCCTTTACACCCTTCTTACCCATATCTGCATTGCTTCCCTGCATCATTGCCACAAATTCACTGTAGTCTATACGCCCATCCTGAAACCAAACAAGTAACACATTAATTACAAACACTTGTAAATTTTGTTGGACCAAGAGGCTCGTGTGTGTGTGTGAATATGAAGAAGAACATGTTCACTCACATTATTTTGATCAGCCTGACGGATGATGTCCTCCAAGCGAACGTTCTCCAGACCAAATTCTTCACAAACTTGTTGCAGTTCGTCCTGAGTGATGTAGCCACTTCCATCTTTGTCAAAATAATGGAAAGCTGCCACTAAGTTATCTTCTCTCCAGGCTTTGTTCAGATTCATTGTTGCTGTTATGAATTCCGTGTAGTCTAATGTCCCACTATTGTCCACGTCTGCCTGTAATATTAGTTCAACAACACAGGAATTAAGTAATAGTCATTATTCATGTACTTGTTCCCTATAGTTTTTTTTTTTTTTTTCAAGGATAGATTTTCCAAGTTACTTACTGCTTGCATTAGACTGCGAATCTCAGATTCATCAATGTTAGCCCCAAATGCTTTCAATCCAGCCTTGAGTTCTTTAAAACTAATTTGACCACTATTGTCTGTGTCTATCATCTTAAACATTTCTTTCAACCCTGCTATTTCTTCTTCCGACAGGTTCTTTGCAATAACCTGCAACCACCCCAACAATAAGCCACATTTACAACTCAACTTACAGAACAAAAATCAACTGAGTTATATGTGATGCAAAGATAACTTACTCTTAGAGCCATTTTTTTGAGCTTATCCATTGCAGAAAACTGCTTCAGGCGAGTTAGAACTGCGGGATCAAGAGGCTTATCAGGAGCTGATCCATCAACCCGGATCCAAGGATGGCCTGCATCAAATTACAGCATTGTCATTTACTATAAGATGGTACCATATTCCTCTAGTTGTTAGAAATTGTGATGATTCTTAGAATTTAATGGTTAATATTTCATTATCTCCAGAAAGTCAGTATTGAAACTTACAAAGGATTTCATGGGCTGTCAATCTCTTGCTAGGATCTCTATCGATCATCTTCCTGACCAAGTCCTTTGCACTTTCAGAAATATTAGGCCAGGGATCTGACTTGAAATCAATTTCCCTGTGCAATACCTCGTTAAATATCTCTGCCTCCGATTCTGGAAATTACAAATTTTTAGAATCAAATTCATATGATTAAAAAAAACAGACAGGATCATCATGTGTTAGACATGTTACTTGATGAACTCTTACCAGCCCAAAACGGAGGCACCCCACTTAACAGAATGTATATGATCACGCCAGCACTCCACACATCAGCTTCTGGACCATAACGCTTCTTTAGGACTTCTGGTGCAACGTAGTAAGGACTTCCTACCACGTCCCTAAATATATCCCCTGCATTAACCAAACATATTCACTCCAATTTCCAGTGTCACACGAGCAGAATCAATGATGCAAAAAAAGTTTTCTTCTTTCAAAGACAAACCTGGTTTGAAGAAAGTAGACAGGCCAAAATCGATGGCCTTAAGGGGAGAATCTTCGTGCTCATTAATGAAGAGAAAATTCTCAGGCTTAAGATCGCGATGCATTACTCCAAGTGAGTGACAAGCTTCAATGACACCAACTATAGTCCTTGCTATTTGAGCTGCTTTTCTCTCACTGTAATGCCCTCTCTGCACAATCCTATCAAACAACTCACCACCTGAACATAGTTCCATCACAACATGAACAGCCACGGCATCCTCGTAAGACCCTTTTATGGATATCACATTAGGACACCCTGCCAAGTGATGCATTATCCGAATCTCCCTCCTCACATCTTCCACATCTTCCTCATTTTTCAGTTTCCTCTTGGCTATTGACTTGCAAGCATACTCTTTTCCTGTGTCCTTCTCCACACAAAGAAATGTTGTCCCGAATTGTCCATTTCCAAGCTTCCTTCCCAAAGTGTAGAATTCCTTCAGATTTCCTGTTTTTGTTTGCAATACAGACTCTGCTTTAAGCCCTGCCACTGCTTGCCTCTTCACATTGTAGGGCTTCTTTGGTTCTGCGGATGTTGCTTTCTGTGTTTTTGTTCTTGAAGTTGATGCTTCTGCTACGACCCTTGACTCCTCCACGCGCCTTATGGGTTGTGAAGATTTTTTAGAGTCTGGGATTTGGTCTTTTTGGGTGGCATTCTCATAATGTACTGGTTTTGGGTCGTCCTTTTCAATTTTAGGTACCTCTGGAGGCTTGCCGCCGACAATGTCTGTGGAATATGGCTCATTATTACATGGTGTTGCATTTGCATTCCCATTCGCATTTGCATTTTCATTCGCTTTGCGGTTATTGGAAAGTACAAGGTTTATGAATCGAGTACAACATCCATCTGAATTCGAAACCTGGGGAACTTCTCTATTCTTTGAAATTCTCGATCCAAAACAGACACAGTTGTTTCCCATGTCACGCTACTCACCTGTTACGTGTTTTAAATCATGGTTCCCGCACATTTTGATGTTTCCGAAGAATAATCGAACATTACAAAGCGAATATTTCGTGGGCCAGGGAAACACGAGGTGGTGATCCCCAAAATGCCCAATCAATTCCGGATAATGACTCCGCCGAAAACACGTAAAAATGCGGGATTTGAAGGCTTAAAGGAAGAATGATTGAAGCTGAAAGTTGCGATATTGAAATGAAGGGAGGGGATAAGGAAAATGAAACCCAAACGAAAAACGAAAAAGCGAACTGAAAGGGGTATTCTGGGGAAATATCTGGATTTTAGGAACAAACAACTATACAATCCTTAATCTTCCTCTCGCAATGGATACAGGCAAGATTAGGTAAGAAAACGAAGGAGGGAAACAATAGATGGCGAAACAATGAAGGCATTGGGTGCTACCGGTATTTCTGTTACATAGATGTTTCAAAATCTTGGAAGGAAACGCGGATCGAGGCGTGAACTAATCGGATGGCTTTTAAAGATTGGCCCGCCGCCTTATTGGACGGTCCTGATTTTTGTTGAACATTATAGAACAGTTTGAGTTAGCGTTAGTAGTTACACAACCACGTTTACACACATCAAGACAAAACTCCTTTCATATACTTACCTCATATATCATAAAAACAAAAACAGTTCCTACCGCTAATCCAAACATATACTTTCTCTGAGACATGAGTAGTCCAATGTTAGTGTTGTGAAACTCAATACCCAAAAAATAAGAAAGAGAGCCAAGATCCTTTAATGAAAATAGATCACTCATTTCTATAATAACTTGCTGCACCTCCTCATCATTAGATCCGGTTATTACTATGTCATCAACATAGAGAATGAGATAGACTACATTTTGATGATTCTTCTTAATGAACAAGCAGGAATCAGATTTGGACGCAACAAAACTCAAGGTATAAAGAGCTGAATGCAATTTTTGAAACCAAGCTCGAGAGGCTTGTTTAAGGCCATAGATAGCCTTGCGAAGTTTACATACCATTGGGGTCCCATCTGTAGTTGAACCAAGAGAAAAACCTGGGGGAGCTGACATGTAGACTTCCTCGGTGAGGTCTCCATTTAGGAAAGCATTGTTAAAATCCAGTTATCTGAGTTTCCATTGACAAGAGACAGCCACAGTTAGCACAATTCGAATGGTGGCAGCTTTCCCATCAGGGCTAAAGGTCTCAAGAAAGTCAATCCCAACTGCTTGAGAGAAACCCTTGGCCACTAATCTTGCTTTTCTTTTAGCCAGTGAGCCATCAACATTTGTTTTTGTCTTCCATATCCATTTACACCCAATAGGATGTTTATGAGAAGGTAGAGGGACTACATCCCAGGTGTGAAATTTTTGAAGTTCATTGTACTCATCAAATGTAGCATCCTTCCATGAAGGATCATTTAAGGCTTCTTCAATGGTATTTGGAGGAAGGGCTACTATAGAAACAGAAAATACTCTAGGTTTGTGAATCCCAGACTTACTTCTGGTGGTCATGGAATGGGAATTATGGGTTACAGCAAGTCTGGATGTTGGGGTAGATGACAGATTGGGAGATGAAGTTTCGGAGATAGTGTTGGAGGAATATGAGGAGTTGGAATTATTTGTTGATTGAGGTGAGGATGTGGGGGTAAGAATAGGTACTGAAGAGGGAATAGGGAAGGCATTGGACGATGGAGTTTGAGAGGAAATATTTTTTGGAGCAATGTGTGACTGAAGTGAGGAGACAGATGTGTGAGTATTCAATGAGGCATCAGATAAAGAGATGGACTTAATGTTATGTTGTGTACCAGTGGAATGAAACTTACACTCATCAAAAATCACATGCCGTGATATGTATAATCTTCTAGTAGTCATATCAATGCACTTGTAGCCCTGATGCTGAGAGCTATATCCCAAGAATACACAAGCTATTGACCGAAATTCCAGTTTGTGAGTGTTGTATGGTCTTGTATGAGGGTAACAGATGCACCCAAAGACTCTTAGAATGGAGTAATTTGGTTTTATCCCATGAAGCTTCTCATAGGGTGTGATGTGATTGTCCAGAGATTTAGATGGTAGTCTGTTAAGAAGAAAAACAGCTGTAGCAAAAGCATCCTTCCAATAGAACATAGATAGAGAGGCATTAGCAAGTAATGTTAGCCCTGTTTCAACAATTAAGCGATGGCGACGCTCAACTAAACCATTTTGTTCAAAGGTATGTGGACAAGAAAATCTGTGCTCAATGCCACAATCAGCTAAAAAATATTTAAATGCTAAAAATCCGTCTCCATTGTCAGATTGGACTTGTTGTATTTTTGTATGATATTTATTTTCCACCAACAGTTTAAATTCCTTGAATCTAGCTAGTGCATCAGATTTTTTGTGCATAAAAGATATCCAAGTGAAACGGCTATAAGCATCTACAAATGCAATATAATAAACAGATCCAAACGATTGGATAGGGGCAGGACCCCAAACATCCATTACTATTAATTCCAAGGATCTTTGATACACAGTAGTAGAAGTATGAAAAGGAAGTTTATGACTCTTCCCATATTGACAAGCCGAACAGAGGCTTTTATTATTAGAAGCAGTAAAGGAAATGGAATTATATGTCAGAACATCTTTAACAGTGGAAAAAGAAGGGTGGCCTAATCTTTGATGCCAAAGAGAATAAGAATCAGATGCCACACTGAAGACTTGTGACGTTTGGGATGAACAAGTTGATGAGGAGACAGATGTTGTGACAGTACCAATAGTGACTGAATCAATGGTTGAGGTCACATTGGCTAGCAAAGGATACATTTCATTGCGCTCAACTCCACGCATCAAGGGTTGTCCAGTCCTCATGTCCTTAACAACACATTGATGGGGGAAAATTCAACAGAAACGTTATTGTCACGAGTAAATTTAGCTATAGACAGTAGGTTTTTCTTCATCTTTGGAACATACAGAATTTTATTTAAAGCAAATTGAATATTGCTATTATAGATAGAGGTGTTACCAATGGAGTTGATGGGAGATAATTCTCCTGTTCCAACCTGAATTGTGCCAGTGCCTGGAAGAATGGAATTAGGAGCAAAACAGGAATTATCATTGGTGATATGTTCTGTGGCACCGGAGTCAGGATACCAAGCAGAATCAGCAACCATGGCAGGAGTGACAAGATATGCTTGAGCCGTAGGTGGTGTTGAAGGAGTAGGATCAGGTTTGGAAGTAGCTGCTGATTTGTTTACAGCGGACACAACATTGGCTGCCACATAGCCAGTCTCAGGTAACGTAGATGGTGTAGTGGATGTAGAGGACTCAGCTGACATTGGATAGTATTCAAATGGGGAGTAGAACTCAGGCATGCCAAATCCTTTAGCATAGTGAGCTTGAGCTTCAGGTCCCTGGCCATATGAACTGGAATGTTCATACCTATAGTAGCATCGATCAGCGGAGTGGCTAGTCTTGCGACATATTTGGCAGATAAGTCTCCAGTTAGTGAATCGACCACTACCACGACTGTAACTGCTACCTCCTCCACGAGAAAAATTTTGAGGACGAGTTCCTCTAGACTCATATCCTGAATTAGGACCTTGAGTATGACAGATAACAGCAAATGAATCATCACTGAGTGAGTCATCAGGATACATATCAGTAGGAGCAGCTTGAGTATTAGTCGAAATAATAGGTGTTTTCTTAGAGACCAGATTGATAGGATGTGTGTGACAATTCGTTAGAAAAACCTTGTGTCGAGATTCTGAGTCAATAAGCATCGTGGATACCGTTTCAAGGCCAAAACGAGGATTGGAAGCATTAATGACTGCTATGATTGGTTCATACTCTGTTGTCATACTGTTGAGTATGTAGGAAACATGTGCAGATTCGTCCACTCTTTCACCAAGCATTTCCAGGTGATCACACGGAGATTTCAGATTTGCCAAATAATCTCTCATGGACAAATCGCCCTTGCGTTGATTGGCCAGCTAGTTTCGGTATGACAGAATCTTAGCATCTGATTTACTGGAGAATAGCTGATTGAGTTTTGTCCAAATTTGAGCAGCAGTTGTAAGACCTACCAAATCTGGAAGAATGTTTGACGCTACGAAAGCAAGAAGCCAAGAGGCAAGTGCCGAGTCTACAGAGTCATGTTCTTCAAGATCCGGATTCGGCATTTCTACACCGTTGTCACCTCTGATCATTGCTGGTGGAGGTCAAGCAGTGCCGTCTAGGAATGAGTATACTCGGTGTTGTTTGACCATAAAGTATACCTGTTGTTTCCACAACAGAAAGTTAGTATCATCCAGTCGAATTGTGATTTTCTTGTTTGAAAAACCACGGCTGGACGCAATCGCTGGTACAGACATTGCGATTGAAGCAGCAGATCCAGAATTTGTCAACATTTGTTGCGTTATGCAATCGATCCGTACAGAGGGACGGAGATCACTACGCGTTAACGTCTTGTTGTTCTCTAGTCGCCGGATCGAAGCTTGATGGTGGTTGTCAGTGGCTCTGATACCATACCAGAGAAATAGAATTGATACACAGAGAGGAGTGAAGAAGATAACTCTGGATCATTATATTAGCCATTGGAGGCACAGTGTATATATAGAGACTATTACACATAACGCGTGGTGTGTGTGTGATCCACGTGTACCTAACACTGAACTGAACTAAACAGATTACAACAAGTTACATGCCAACTAAGCACTACAGTTATACTGTTATAGAGTATTCTCTAATAAACTCCTCCCGTATACTTACCTCATATATCATAAAAATAGTTCCTACCGCTAATCCAAACAGATACTACTGTTCTAGGGGGTTGCATTGCTGCTGACGCCCCATTAGAAATTATGACATGAAATATAAACTGATTTTAACAACGAAAATTATTTGAGATTTTTTTTTTTTTTTGCCGGAGAAAATTATTTAAGATACAACACTAGAATTTCTATTCTCAATCAATACACACGTGCAAGAATCTATGGCATGCAATTTCATAATGGCGCTTAGTCGTGTTACTTCACCAGCTAAAATATGCCCATAAAATTATTTTTAAGAATTAAGGTTCTCAGTATTCAGATGACCTACGTTGTTGATATCTGAATATCATCACGCAAGGGAGAGGGATAATGTTCGGATTCCATTCAGTGGTCAATAACAGCTCAATCAATATGTTTTGAGCACTGAAGGATCCATCTTGTTGTAGTATAGGAATTAATACTACCTCAAGTCTAAAATATAAGATAGAATTATTATTATTTTATTAAAGAAACTAAATAAGTTATTTAATCATACCATTGTATATGATTAAATTATATATCAATTTATAATTTAGATAATTTAGTTCAAGGAAACAACGATAAATATAAATACTTTAAATGGTTTAATTAGCTTCCTTAATCTCTAAAAAAAGTCAATTAGATCTTATATTTAGAATCGAATGTGGTAATTTATTTAATATTTAATAAATAACAATAAACACAGAGCAGGAAGATCTTAATTTTTATTTATGTACAACCAAAACAGTTTATATGATTATCATTAAGCGGCTCAACTTAAACATCCTTAGCCAAAGCTGATAAATCATCATGGATGGCTCCATGTTGATGCTCCTTTGGTTTAGCAGAGGGTTCTGGTTTTTCAGAGGGCCCATCAAATATGTGTTGAGCTTTTGCAATAACATCAACGAAGCCGTTCTTTACGTCTTCAGCTGCGTCAAAGAATCGAGACAGACCACCGATGACGTTCTTTTCCATGGCTTCCAAATCACTTCGTAGCCCAGGGAAGTCAAACACTCCAGCATCTGATGAACTACCAAACTTTGAGGACTCCCTTTGAAGGACCTGCTCTGTAACATCATCTTCAGTATACTCTGTGTTAGATTCCACCACTTCAACAGGCCTGATACATGTGAAAGCCATAAGTAAGCAATCAAACGAGCCTCGACTAGAGTGATGTATTTCATATAACACACCAAAGGAACAAGAATATGGGGGGGGGGGCGACATGAAGTATAGGGCAGGAGTTCCTGGCTTTCAGCTTCAACAAGGGCTCTGCATGGAGCTCAATTCCAAGCCATAGTCAAATCAAACCAACTTGCATTTGAATTTATAATCGGAATACCAAGGAGGGAAAAAAATCAAATGGGTTACAAATGATCCCAAATACCTCTGACTAAAAATTCAAGTGAAAGTCATATAATATACAACAAGGAAAGAGTTCCATTTTCCCGTTGAAGAGAAAAGGGGCAATAACTGTAAGTGATATATAGCCTGCTGTCCTCTATCATCGTGCCTAGGCTTTTTTAAAAAAAATGCCATCAGGCCTAAATAACACATTCTTAAACGAGTGGACATAAAGCCTCCAAGTACAGTTGTAAATAAATAACTAGATTCTTGCTATGTTTTCCATAACAGAAAATCATGAAATCAGTAAAGAGAAGATATGCCCACCCTGCATCATAAGAACAATAAAAACTAAGAGTGCATCTGTTTAATACCAGATCCTCCTTAATATTTTTACAAAAAGTACATCCCGGAGTGCTGGCATCTCTCTAATGTAGCTTTCGTGTTACTAGTGTTCCCTGCTTCCAAACATATTTACCTAATTTGATTAGATTAATGAAGTTAGTTGAATTAGTTGATATAACATGTATTTTTTAAAATACCCCAATCATCTTCTTTAATTCCTCTATTCTGTCTTGATTATTGTTGATGGAAAAATTAGAAACTAGGTCATATGTCATATATTTATATATTTAGCACTAACATCAACCCCAAAATATGTCTTATATTCTTATATTAAGGATGGAAGGAGTAAGATTTTTCGTTCTGACAGGAAATCCAAACTGCTAGAGTTGAAACATAAATCGCCAAGGGTTCATACTAATTTGGACGTATAACCAGAGTTGATAAATTTCTGAATTACGAGTACAAAATAAAAGGCATAAGCTACTAAAAAGAAAAACTGAAGAAACGATACCAACAGTAGGACACAGGGAACCAGGGGCAAAATGATGGGTATAAAATCTGAAGCAATGTTTTGGCCAGAAAATTCCAAACCAAAGGACAATAAAAGAGACATCCATTTATGTAGATAAATGAAAAGGAGGAAATTCAAACAACAAAATAGAGGAAGTCGGGAAAAGAATACTAACTTTCCGGTACAATCCCTGAGAATCTCTTGGGATTTCTCGCATTTCCTGACAAACTTGCCAGGCTCAACCTCCTCCGTTCTGCACCGGGATTTAATTATCTTTCGGGTGGAGCATGGTCCCCATGATCGAGTGTTGGAACTCCCGAATTCGTGATTTTCACGAGATGATGCGCGCTGTTGATCGTCGTCGTCGTCGTCCCGCCAAACCCATCCCATAGCTGGCGCGCAAATATACACACCGACTCTACGAGGGCTTTAGTTATAAGTGGTGCGTTTCGTTTATGTTATTCACTTTCTCAGCGTCTCAGCGAGTCCAAGGGATATCTGCCCTACAATCCCATATGTATTAGGCCCCTTTGGATCAAAAAAGAAAAGGTGAGAATAGAATGATAATGTTTGGTTTGTACTAGAAAAGAAATAGAAAAGAAAATGGGTTAATTGGAAAATTTTTGTTTAGTTAAAAGAAAATAAGGTAGGAAAATGAGATAAAATCATAGTACACACTATGCAATGTATACACTCATTTTGAGTGTGCATTCTTCTCCGTCGCTTCTTCCTTATTCTTCAATCCACTATTTTTTTAGACAATCGGCAACCTAAGAAAAAGACTGGAGTTGGAGTCGCAAGCCAGGGGAGACCAGATCGAATCAACCTCCTTTTTCCTTCGACGAATTTAAGAGCTAGAGATTAACGAGAGTTGTGTCACGGATTGAAGATGCACCAGAAGCTCGTGAAGAGTAAATTCATATTCTTCAATTTTCTTGCTCCATCGAAAAATGGTTCTCACCAAAATTGGTAGGAACCCATTTTCCCATGTATAAGGGAAAATCACCCTCCGCCGGAAAACATTTTGTCAGGAAAATGCGAACCAAACAGTCGCGTGCGACGGAAAATACCCATTTTCCTTTTCCTTCCCCCAATTTTCTTCGATCCAAACGGGGCCTTAGGCTTTGTAATTCTAATTCTTCTAAAATTTAGCATTTCTTGCATAAAATTATTTGAATTTGTTATTTTTATATTTATTTTACATATGTTTTTTAACAACTTGAATATGCAAAAGATGATGTCCTACCTGGAAAAAAAGGTCGTTGTCCAATTTGATAAGAACTTTTCTTGGCCTAACCTTATTATTCTTTTGAGGATGGTGGGGAAAAGACATTGCAATTATTCATTTTAGGCCCGAGAGCTTATCATCATATTATAATTATAACTAATTTCACAAAACACAGAAAACCCACGCCTGGTACAATCGTCTGATTAGAAGTCAGACGCCTTATCCATTAGGCCACAGGCGCTGCTTGAAGCAACCCCTGCAATAAGTTTATTTAAATTTTCAACAGTTCATTTTTCTATGTAATCCTTGAAAGCACCAAAACACACCGCACTTCTCCATTGATTAGTGTATGAGTAGCGATTAGGAGGCCTTGGACTGCAGCCTCAATTGCCTAAAGGCCCCAGTGGCCTAGAGAAAAGCTAAAAAAAATTGTGAGAAACAGGGCGGTCAAAACCAACCCTTGTTGATTGTTATACCATCAATTTTCGAATCGCATTTCATGGGTTAAACAGAGAGGGCAAGCCGGATTTAGCCTGTGTTGTATTGCTGCAAAAGTCAGAATTAAACTTCAAAAGTTTC
Organism: Acacia pycnantha; assembly: GCA_025563575.1. Lineage (NCBI taxonomy): Eukaryota > Viridiplantae > Streptophyta > Magnoliopsida > Fabales > Fabaceae > Acacia > Acacia pycnantha. The sequence continues at coordinate 902,912 of JAMWYP010000013.1, forward strand.
TCCACTAGTAGGGTGCTCTTGGAGCATTTCTGAAACATGACGCCCTCATAGGATTTCATTCACCAAAATGTATGTTCCAGAGGGGAGAAAAAACATTGAGAAAACATCAATCAGCAAGAGCGTGGGTTGTAAGGTATACAAGTACATATTGCATTACGCAAGTTCCCCAATGCTAGGGACGTATAATGATGTCATGGCAATACCTTTCACTCTCAATCATCAACAGCATTAAGTAACTACTCCTACGGCACAATTTGGACGAGTCACGTTTAAATTCTTCAGACAGGTCCATCCTATAAGACAAGTAACGAGCCAGTAATCTCATATCACGTTCACGATGTAATAAACTACAGAAAGCAAAAGTGGGAGCCTTCGCACTGATTGTACTTCCTCTTACCTTATAAGAGTGAAAATACAAAGCTCATGCCACCCTTCTGGAACTACTACCATCATCGTCTCAGCCACCAACTTCTACAGTAAAGGAACAAGCAGGTCAATTTTCGGATGAATAGTAATTGTTTGCTTTTATCCTCCATTCTCCTCTCATGTTCACCTCAATTAGCAACAAATTTTAGCAATGACATGGAGTACAAATGGAAACCACTTCACTCTTATTTCCTCAATTAGACATTCTAACAAGTGTAAATCACTTTACCACTCGAACCTATATCAAAGTTTCTTTGTTGCTGCATCAGTTACACGCTCATAGTATGTCATTCTCTGAATCGATGATTTGGCTTCTTCAAAATTACGGATTTGAAATGCATTAGCAAAGACATTGGACCAATGCTTCAGCTTTTCCTGCATCTGCATGAAATGAGAGGGTCTGACATCATGGTTATGCAAAGGAGCAATAGCAAAGTAATAATGATCCATGTATCAGCAATAACAAAATGGAAGATTAGGGAAGAAATCTTTTCAATATTTCTGCTTAGCAAATTAGAGTAATCATAGATACCTCAGAGAGAATGTGGTTCAAAGCCTCAGAGTCAGCAGCTTCTTCAACTGCTTCCCTGATTTCCATAATCTGGAGTAAAATTTAATAAAAGAATAGATAATAGGCTCTTTTTCTCATTTTTGGCCAAAAATTATAGACAACAGATAGAAAATCAGGTCTTCCCGTGGCAAAAAGGGGCATATATGACTAAGAGATAGAACATGATAACTTTTATCAAGAAGATCCAATGTTACTGTTTAAAAATCTGAGAAGGAAAAAAAGGCATGTGGCAAGAACAGAAAAGGAATAAAAATTTCTCTCTGCACCCAAACAACCCCACTTCTGAATTCTTCTCCCAACTGCCACTTTCATCATTATTCCACATAGAAATTGTTAGAGCATTTGTTCAATACATGAAATACATAGATTAAGTTACTTTCATAGCAGGTAATTCGGCATTCCAAACTTTTCCCATCATGTTTTCAATCAATTAATTATTTTTAATAGACAAATACAATATTTGTTCCCATTTTAGAATTCTATTCAAATGCAGTAACTAGTCACCTATATCATTGTTGATTAAGAAGTTTTCTATAAAAGTTGTTTAAAAAAAAATCACATTAAATGCATATCACAGGCTATTTAATCACCTCAGCTAGTAGTTCAGGGTCTGAAACTGTCTGTTCCTCATCAACTTCTATTCCCTCAAGCTTCAACTGGAAAATAAATGGCACAATATTACTTAATAACATGATGGAAGGAATAACCAAACAATCTAAGCCAAAAGTTTTTTATGGGGGATTTATTTATGACATTCATGCGATAGACTTTATCCCGTAAATATTTACAGTTTTACAGAAAGTAGTTCTGATATACCGACAGCAGACAATCTACCCTCTGATATAGAATATTTATTTTTTTGGTAAATAGATATACAATCTCTCCTTCACAAAACTATTATCATCATTGACCCACTCCCTTTTAGCATTTTCAAGTTATACAGAGACTTCAAACACAGCAAGGAAGAATGACCATTTTAGTGATATAAGGATGAAAATATGCTTACCAAGTAAATTGCTCTTGACAAAGGTCTAGTAAGTGTGCGATATGCATCAATCACCTTGGCAGATTGTTCAGCAGCAAAATCTCTTTCTTTCTAAGCCAATAGATAATGTTAAGGGAAAAGGGAAAAAAAAATAAAAGAAATATATTCATCTTGCCCATCTCGTTAAAACTAGATTTATAAAATATCAAGAAGAAAGGAAATCCGTCAAACCAACCTCAGATTTTGAATGTACTAAATCCGGGTGTAGCTTCTTTTGCCAGTTTTTGTACTTGCCTTCCAAAGTACTAACCTCAATATCGTAGTTCTTCTCCCTGTTGCAAATTGGAAAAAAGAAAATTTACTTTCGAATTTCTCGCATTATCTATCAAATTTATCAGGCAATAAAATTTCCCCTCTTTATTGTGAGATCTGAAAAGGAAGCTATGAGCAAGAACCAAACTATGCTTCAATTTACGGAAAAATGACCTATTAACCAGGTACAGAACTCAGAAGATTGCAATAGCATACGATTTTCTCTTCTACTTGTTGAGAAGTAGCATCAAAGAAGATTGCAATAACTTTATATACATGACAATGCTATATATAAAGTTGAACAATCTTATGCAGTGAAAAAAGACAGCTATCCCCGATAATTATTGCTTCACGTCACCACTCAAGTTTATCAACAGAAATCGAAATCTCCTTTGTTTCCAATATGCGTAATAACTCAGCAACCAGCATAGATGAAAAATATTTTATTCCATATTTCTCTTCGTACTTAATGATAAATGAATACTAGGATGAGAAAAGAAAGAATATGGAATTATGTCAGCAAATTTACTATCCAGAATCACAAAAGCCCAGAAACTTACAATCCGAATATGTCAAAATAGTCGATGGATTTATCAGCGGGCTGAATGCTCCTACAGGACTGGCAAACCAAAAACGGTGCTGATTCGGGCGTAGCATGACAGTTCCAGCACCTAGTTTCGATTTTCTGGGAAGATACGGAGCAAACACTTTTGACAGAAACCCCGGCATTTAAAAGAAAATAGCGCGAGGGGTCGTGTGAAAGATGATTATATGGTGTAAAGGGAGGTGCTGACGGTGAGATATAAGTGGAGCATTTAAACTGAGAAGAGTCGAAGGGGGAATAAGGGGGAATCGAAGATAGGCTTCTTCTCAAGAAAGTAGAAAGGGGCATTAAGAGCTTCTTCTTCGACATCGTAGAAGAAGACAGAAGCTAGTTTGCGAGGGAGCTCGGAGCAGAAGCAAATTATTTGGGGAAAAAAAAGCTAATGAATCTTATAATCGCGGAGACAAATTAGCTTGAGGAAATGGCTCACAGTTTTCGAATGAGATTAAATCTTAAATCGAAGACGGCTGCTTGAGGAAATTGCTCACAGAGTCAGTTTTCGAATGAAGCAACCAAGGACGCCGGCAGGAGAGACAAGCGGAAAACGGAAGTGGTGCACTGGAGCTGCCAGACAAACCAACGCGCGAAGAAGTTGAGAAAAAAAGGTTATGTGTTAGGTTGCGGGCGGCTTTGAAGGTCCCTACCTCCCCTCCAAGGCTATCAATTTTTTTTTTTTTTTTTTTTTTGTTTAAAAAAAATCTCATATCTTTCATATTAAAAAACTAAAATTCAATATCTAATTTTAATGTATAAAATTTTACCATTTTTCATTAGGAATACATCATATAATATTGATATATTGGTCATTACAAAGTTTTATAATGTAAGTTGCATGCATTTACATCCTTCAAATTAGTGCTTGCTTGGGAATCCTTCCTCCTGCCCTTTATTAAAGTAAATCATGCATTTATATACAAGATTTACTTTACAGTTCATTTTTTTTTTATTAAAGTTAATCTTATATTAAGAACCCGCACGTTTCACAACCTTCTTCCTCCCTCACAAAATAGTTTTAGAAGGGGAATAACTGGAGTATGCTTTTGTTTTTCCAACAATTTTTTTTTTTTTTGGTGCAAAGTTCTTCCAACAATTATTAATGTAGGTGAAGATATGAAACAATTGTGAGATTCCAATTTCAAACTATAAATGAATCAATCAATCAGCTAGTGGCTTTTTGGTTTATGATATAAAAGCCAGAATATTTCTGCCGCCACAGGCTGATGATATGATGATGAAACAGCTAATAAGAAAGCTCCCATGAGTGTGATTGAGGAATGTCTGGCCAGTTCATCTACACTTATCATAACTATTGGGGAAAAGGAACATAATAGCGCAGTTCAAACCAGGGTCTCATTATTAAAAAACATATTCCTCAGAAGTATAAGAGAAGGTTGACAAGCCTTGAAAATAAAAGTGTTGCATCAAGCACAATACCCAAAGATACAGAAGTACAGAACCTCAAAGTATTTGATGTTTTAGTTTAGCAGATCGCTTCTGCGTCTAAGGATCTCGACACCTAAGTAATCAACAGGACCCCGAACTGCCACATGGGGCTTCCCAACTTTCACACAAACGGCAGTTATCTGAGGGATCTTTGTCAGAGTAGTGCTTGCAATTTGTTCAGCTGCTGATTCCAGAAGATTGTGAGGTGGCCCTTCAATAACATCTTTTGCTATACTGCGCCAGCATATTATTCTTGTCAAGAGCATTTACATATTATGAATAACATATCAAAGCCACTGGTGGTAGGAAATATAAAGAAGAGATAATCAAAAGAACAAAGGCCCTACTTCAATATCCGAATTGGATTGAAAAAAGAAGAAGAAAAGTTGAGTACTAGCTATCTATCACCATATCAAACTGAATAGTAGCTTTCCTTCCGTATCTTTGTTGGGTTGGCTTCATTTCTGATTTTCCACCAAGACCCATCTAAAAGCACTCAAAAACAGGGATTTTCTCACTCCCCATTAAATAAAAAAGGAAAAGATAAAAGTTGCATTGATGGGTCAAGAGAGGTGATGCTGCTTCTAGCATTGAATTAACATCATTTGATCTGATAAATTGCAAGTATCATTGAGCTTCAGGCAAAAACTCTTAATCCATGCTAAACGAAACTTAAAAAAGGGGGCAAGCCCCTTGTATGGTATTCTTAGAAAGATTAGATGTTTTTTAGAGGAATTAATGTTTCACTTTTCTCCCCCTCTTTTACTCTGCCCATTATGCTTGAGATTTGTTCCCATACTCATTTTACACCCCTGCATCCATTAAAACAACTCGAATAATTTTACCCACTTGTTTTCTTTACACAGTCCCATATCAAAGTGATCAAGTAGGAGAAAACAGTATGGCACTGCCAATTTGTGTTCTTCATGGCTTATAATAACATGGCTCCATCTGATTTTATATTTTATAGTAATTTCGGGACCAAAAGTGTTTTGACCTTACTTAAGTCTAGAGCATCACTTATAGTTTATACATCCTAACATATTTTAAATCAATTTCCACAAACGAGACAAATTTATGAAAATCAGAAACAAAATATCAGCATCGCTACTACTAGAACCTGATGGGTCAATTTTTTGAAAGACATGAATGAAGATTGAAGAGCTTAAATTTACTGCTCACCGATAAATATCTGTGTAACTAACAGTATCTGACAAGTTATCAGATTTACCAGCTACTCTGAGATCCATCCAAGCATCCACATCTACCAGAAATTTCTGACCCAGCGTCCTTTCTTCTGGTTTAACCCCATGAAAACCATGGAAGATTAATCCCCTCAGTATGAGTTTGTCTCCCTTCACCAGTGTATTGTCTTCCATTATTGCTGACATGAAAATACAATTGTTAGCAGAAGTTTTAAGGATAGATAATTACAAAACTTATGTTGTTATAATTAATGTATGTGAATGTGTGTGTATAATAATCCAATAGGGCACGCCCCGGAATATGCATGAGCAAAGCTTCTTACAAAGCATCCTAACTACCTCCAGCGACCACGTTAACAAGTTTATACAACCTTAGTTAGCATGTAAAATTCCGCATTAACCAATGGGGCAAAAAAAATTCTTTCAAGAATTGCATTAGACGATTCACATTAGTAATTTAGTACAGATTTATCTCTCTCTATACACATATATCCATAAATTAGAAAAATATAGGACAAACAGAGACCAACAGACAGCTTCGGGGATGACAGATGAGCTGCGGCAGTGGCGAGGGGATGGACTGCCGCCGGCAAGACTTCGGGGACAGCACGGAGAGAGGGGGAGGAGGAGAGCCGATGGAGGGAAGCTCACCTGAACGGAAGAACAGCCGACGGCAATACGAGTTTCCCCGAGCACACGCACAGACGCCAAAGGGCGCACGCTGAGTTAGAACGGAGAGGAGGACTGAAAAAGGCACCTCGATCTAATTTTCCCTCTACTCTGCTCCATTATATATATATATTTTCAAGTGTCAAGAAAATACTTTTAAAATTCTAAATTAGTATTACTGTCCTTTAAGAGTATTAAGGATTAATGGACAACTTTTATCAAGAAGATCCAATGTTATGTTTAAAAATCTGAAAAGGGAAAAAAGGCATGTGGCAAGAACAGAAAAGGAATAAAAATTTCTCTCTGCACCCAAACAACCCCACTTCTGAATTCTTCTCCCAACTGCCACTTTCATCATTATTCCACATAGAAATTGTTAGAGCATCTGTTCAATACATGAAATACATAGATTAAGTTACTCTCATAGCAGGTAATTCGGCATTCCAAAAACTTCACTTTTCCCATCATGTTTTCAATCAATTAATTATTTTTAATAGACAAATACAATATTTGTTCCCATTTTAGAATTGTATTCAAATGCAGTAACTAGTCACCTATATCATTGTTGATTAAGAAGTTTTCCATAAAAGAAGTTAAAAAAAATCACATTAAATGCATATCACAGGCTATTTAATCACCTCAGCTAGTAGTTCAGGGTCTGAAACTGTCTGTTCCTCATCAACTTCTATTCCCTCAAGCTTCAACTGGAAAATAAATGGCAAAATATTACTTAATAACGTGATGGAAGGAATAACCAAACAATCTAAGCCAAAAGTTTTTATGGGGGACTTGTTTATGACATTCATGCGATAGACTTTATCCCGTAAATATTTACAGTTTTACAAAAAGTAGTTCTGATATACCGACAGCAGACAATCTACCTCTGATATAGAATATTTATTTTTTTGGTACATAGATATAAAATTTCTCCTTCACAAAACTATTATTATCATTGACCCACTCCCTCTTTTTTTGAAACATTATCATTTTATCAAAATTACTAATTCATTACATAATGATGGTTTAAGGTTTTTGGAGCTTTTTTTTTTTTGAACAAATCTATTTAACTTCATTAATAAGAACATAGCAATTACAACCAAATGAAAGAAACAAAGACGGTCAGCCTTACACAAGGGAATAAAAACAAGGAAAAACAAAAGCCATAAAACAAACTCCAAATGAAACTATTAGATCAATCAGGATCTAAGATTATGGGTTGCTCAGGGGCAACACTTTGGTAACACCTAATGCTCTTTCTATCCTCTTCCAGCACCTGAGACAAAGAAGGTAAGGATATTCCTACCCACCCTACTGGGCACACCTCCTTATTGGTAGAAACAGCAAGCTTATCTGCTGCTCGGTTCCCCTGACGAGGAGTAAAACGAACTGAAAAACTGGGTTCAATTTTAAGAGCAAAAAAGATATCATCAATGATGCCACTAGACTGTCATTCACACAAATCCTGTTAAATATGCATCACCTGTCGTTGTAGAGATTGGTTATCAGTTTCAAACACAACATTTTTATTACCTAGATCATGGGCAATCATCAAGGCTCTTTTTAGAGCTAGAGCTTCGGTCATAAAAGCCGAGATTGATTTGACCTTGTCTATAAAAGCCCATTGAACATACCCCCAATGGTCTCGGCAAACCAGCCCAATTGCAGCAGAAGATTCACGGAAGGAGCCATCCAGGTTGATTTTTAAGAAATGCTCATCCGGGGGGTCCCATCTGATTATTGGATTAGTAGGTTTACTCACTGCTTCTCCTTGGGGCTTCAGGTAGTTTGCATTCCAATAAGAGAGCAGAGCTTGGCTCGCTTTTTCAATCACTGCTCTAGGGTCTGGTTGCACCTCATTGAAGACTTGATCATTTCTTGCCTTCCAGATGGACCAGAGAAGCCAGCTGGTAGATGCAATATCATAATCAGAAAAAGGACAAGTTGGTTGCATGAGAGAGGCCCACCACTGTTTGAAGCTATGGATGTTGCTAAGATCACTTTTGATTGACATGCGACTTCCAAACCATACACAGCGTACCCATTGGCAATGGAAGAACAGGTGTTCCAGAGTTTCACACATAGCATGGCAGATTGGACACAGATCGGTTTGGCTCCTCTTACGTTTGATCAGTGCATCATTCGTAGCCAGGGAGTTGGTTAGGCACCGCCATAAGAAATTTACAACTCTGGGCGAGACTTTGGTTCTCCAGGTTTTCTTCCATACTTCACATGGGATCAGGGCAGATGGGTCATTTGGTTGAGGAAGTGTCGTGGGGCAGGTAAGCGTTAGATGGTATCCAAGTCTTACACTATACTGCACATTAGTTGCCAGCGTCCACCGTAACCGATCTTCCTTTGGTCTCCTAGGTAATGGGATCCTGGTAATAGCATTGCTGGCATGGTCTCCTGCCTGCAGTTACACCATGTGAACCATGACCCATGAAAGCCCAAATCAATAAGGGAACAATCAGAGAAAAATTTTTGAAAGTTGAGAATCTTCCGGATGGCTCTCGGGTTGCCTCCCTGCTTCTCCTGGTGAGAGGTGATATCATTAAAGTCTCCTATGCAAAGCCAACTTTCATTTCTTTGGGAGGCAAAGTTGATGATATTAGCATATTCCGCAAGTCTATCCTTCTCTGTTGGTTGCCTATAGACAAAAGTGATATAATAAGGGAATGCAACTGATGGGTCAGAGACCGAAGTGTGGATGACATTTCTGGATGACGAGATGATATTAACAATAGTATTAGAGTCCCAGAATAAGGCAATACCACCACTCAAACCAACAGGATCAACTATCCATTTTTCATCAAACCCACATTGCTGCCGGATCCTGCTAACATACCTATATTTCTTCCTGGTCTCCATAATGAAGACAATATGGGGTTTTTGTTTATTGCATACTTCTTTAAGATTTTTGACTGACAGGGGAACCCCTAACCCCTGACAGTTCCAAGCCAAAAGACTCATGGCGAACCGATGGCTGCTTGGTGACAGCCATCGGCGTGTAGTAACACATTACAATCATCAGATAAGGTGGTAGAGCAAACAATGTCAACAGGTCCCTTCATAGGTGGAGGTACTGGGCCCACTTGAAAAGAGGGCTTCCCTTTATTGGCAGTATATTTATTATTATTTTTTCCCTTCAAAGAATTTTTTAAATTTCTCACACTCATTTTTGGAGCCACAGGCTTTTCAGGGGCAGGTTCCAAGAAGAGGAGCCTCTTCTTTGGGGGATAAATCGACCTGTCATCTTCTTCAAAGGTTTCCTGTTGGCGTTTGAGGGAGATGTTCCGGACCCCTGAAGTCACGACGGAAAGAGGGGATAATCCGACAAACGGAACTATGGCTCTTGGGTCTTCAGAATCAGCCGCCGGGAAGTCCACTCAATAGTATGGTGGCGGGATCGTCGGCACCGATTTGGGGTTACAATGGAAGTAATGTCCCTGAGCTATCGGAGCCGTGGATTTGGCAGGTACATTCCTTCTTCTAAAATCTTGTGCGAATCAGATATTGGGGGCGAGGACTGCGTTTGTACCGGATTTAGGGCCATGAGGTTGGGAATTTCTTTAATATAAATCCCCTAAACATGTGGATCAAAAATCTGATTTCCCGAAAATAGTTCCCCACTCGTTGCTTGATCTTCGCCTGAAAGAACGTTGGGAGATTTGTAGCTTTGAAATTCATTATTTCCGTTTGGGGAAAAAGCATCGGTTAAAGATTCCATAGGAGTCACCGTGATTGTGGGGTTTGAGAAGAGATGAGAACCTCCCTGATCTGTATCAATAATTGTGCTCTTCGATTTTCCTTTTCCATTCCCATCAATTACTCGTTGAATTAAATTGCTTGTTGGTTCCTTGCCCCGATCCATGCCATTGCCCTGTTGGGGAAACTCACCGGCCACACTCCGACAGATGCCTTGCCCAGTCGCCGAAGCAATCTTCTTGTACAGAAAGGTTGATTCCTCCCAAGTCAGATCATGTGCCACTAGAGCCTCCTCAATGGTCTTCACATGTGGAGTTCCTAAGCCATTTCCCACGCGATTGTCGGGCACAACATCATCAGTGTAATCTGTTTGAAATTTACAGATTCTTGCTTCATTCCAAATTCTCCCACGATCATAACAATAATTCTGCAACCTTTCATATCGGATAGAGACCCAAATCGGATCCCGCTGAGGACGTGGAACCCAGAAGCCTGCTATGAGTGGATTTTGAATATTGATGAGAACTCGGGTCCTGATAAAGGTCCGGGCCAAGCAACCCTGTATTTTTGGAGTTTCATACATAAGAGTTCTCCCAGTTGCATCGCCTAGGGTTATAGCATTCTCACTATCGAAAGCTACATGGGGGAGGCCATGAAATTGGATCCAGAATGGACACCATTCAAAGCTAACCTCCTGATACACCATGAAGTCGTCCCAGGGTTGGAGATTAAGCAATACATTTTGAATCGACCATGGATGCCCCTTCAGGACTCGGCGAAAATCTTCCTGCTTTGTGAATCTAAACAGGTATGCATTTTTGTCCGGCATCTCGTGGATCTCCATCCCTTTGTCAATTCCACATCCCTTCTTGATCATAGAGATCACAATACCTCGATTTATAGACTTGTCTGTCTCCAGCCGCCCTACCAGGGCACGTCCCTTCTGGCCATTAATTGAGGTGCTAAGATTCAATTGAACTTCCTGTGGGCGTCCAGTGCGGCTGCTTCTCCCTCCAAGTTCCATAATCTGGGGTAAAAGAAGAACCAACAAAGCAACAGGGCAAATAGAAGTGCAGTGCGGGAAGCCCCAAAAACAAGAGAATTAGAGTATAGTATAATCAGGAAAAAGGACAGCAGAAGAGAGGATCGGGAAAATTCTCTTACGGAGGAAAAAAAAAAGTTCTCAAAGGATTCTCACTGTAGGAGAAGACTCTCACAGAGGGAGAGGAAGCTCTCACGGAAGGAGAGAAAAAAATTAGGTTTTTGGAGCTTCAAAGCATAGTCTTAAAAACACTTTTACATAAGGTAAGAAAAAATTCCTCTCATACTTATTTCATACACACATGAAACTAATCCATCATTTATGTGACCTCTTTTCCTAATTTATACAGCAATTTGCACTAAAAAAAATAGATATAATAACTTTAGGATTGTAGGAGTATTTAATTTCTTATGGGGTTGTCGTGGGTTGTTTTTTTTTTTGTTGCCACCCGGTTCTCCGGAACTTCGCTCCGACTAATCCAGATCCGATCCGTGTCGCGCACCTGACTTTAGTGGGAGAGTCTCCCAACAGGATTTTTTTTGCATTCACAATGCTCGAACCCGAGACTTTGCTCAAGCGATACAAGTCATTTATCACTTGTGTCAACCCCCATTGATCAATTGATCAGTTGTCGTGAGTTGCGGGCGCATTTTTTTTATCATTTTCAAATTCAATGGGTGTCGTTCTGGGAAAAGAAAACAATTCAATGGGTCGCTGCCTCGTTGTGGTTGGGCTGTTTTGTCATCACCAAAAACAAAATCCAGAGAAGCAGGGATGGCCTCATGGATTAAATTATCAGGAGGATAAGGATCATTCCATATCTATCTCTCACTCTATATATATATATATGGTTTGTTGTTTATCATGTCCCACCACTTGATATAAAATTATGTCAAGTCATCCCAAGACTACGTCGTTTTGTGAGTTAGGGGAATTAATGAAGGGTGTTTTAGTAAAATTCATATAATAATTACAAAACAAAATTATCAAAATACTCTTCATTAATTCCCAAAACTGTCAAAACGACGTCGGTTTGAGGTTAGGGAAGTTAATAAACTCTCAAAACGATGTGGTTTTGGGGTGACATGACAAACGATAAACTCATATATATATATATATATAGACATAAATAATGTAATATTCTAATGCTGATAATGATATTCTTTTGCTTGCCGGAAAAAAGATTATGTTGTTTTACTGTTTGTGCTGAAATAAGTGCATCTCTTTTAAATTTGTGTATAGGCAGGCATGATATACATGGATCATTTTTTTATTTATATTTATAATCCATAAGTTAAGGGGTCAATACGTCACACAATTTATTTAAGATGATAAAATCAAAATTTAATATATATTTTTTAGTTGGTGGGATTTCTGGACCCGTGGGGACGGTGCGTGCGAGTGGTGAATGCACGGAAGAGACAAAAGACTAGGTGGGTGGCATATTCTTTTCTCTTTACCTATTTTTTCCTCTCTATTTTCTTTTCTTTCAATTAACTTTTAAAAGAATAACTTTAAAAAAAATGGTAGAAATACTTTTTCATAATAGGTTTTGAGTTGAATAATGAATAAAATGATTTTGATAAAAGAGTAAATACTCTTTTTGGTCCTTTACAAAAAACGTGATCCCTATTTTGGTCTCTTACAAAAAAATCGACCTTTATTCGTCCTTTTTATGGACTAAAAAGGACCTTTGGGAAATTTGTGAGGGATCAAAATGTCAACCAATTAAGTGTATTTTGAATTTGTAAGAGACTACGAAACTATTTTTTTTTTTTGTTAAGGACCAAAACGGGGATCGTGTTTTTTGTAAAAGACCAAAAAATGGTATTTACTTTTGATAAAATGATAATGTTTAGAAATTGTTATTGGAATAGTTTTTCATGCTCAAATTTTTGATAATTGCATATTAAAGATAAGGTTTTATTTAAAATATTTTTTACATTAAATTTCATAAGAGATACCAAAAATTACATATATTTGTGTACAAAATTAAAATTATAACATTTGCAAATTATGTAACATGATAAAAAATAGATCAAGCATATATGTATTAATAAACTATATAGACAAAAATACTTTATGAATACTACCTGCGATCTTAATTATAGGAATACTTTTGTAGTACAATTTACACTACAAAAGTGTTCCTATAATTAGAACCGGAGAGGGTAGTAATTATCTAAAACTATATTTGAAGATTGATATACATAATTTATTCAATAGTTAAATCTTTGATGACTAAAAAATGAAACTTAAATATATAAGAGTAATGTTTTGTTTTAAGGGTTAAGGTGCAATTTTACACATGAAGTTTACCCCCGGGAGCGCTCAGCACCACGAAGTTTTTTGAGGAGCAAAATTACACACGACGTTACATTATGGGAGCAAAAATACCACGGGCCGTTAAAAAACTAACGGTCAACTAAAGGTCAACTAACGGCCCGTGGTATTTTTGCTCCCAAAATGTAACGTCGTGTGTCTTTGCTCTGAAAACTTCGTGGTGCTGGGCGCTCCTGGGAGTAAACTTCATGTGTAAAATTGCACCTTAACCCTTGTTTTAAAACTGACCAAAAAAATTTAAAAAAAATTCCACTTAGTTTTTTTTTTTGTTGGATTCTACAATAGCCTTTGATTTCTTCAAAACTTCCTCACAGCATTACATGTTGAAATCCATCTACAATGGCATATCGACAATCTCACAAATTAAACCCTTCTTTCTGAGCTCTCTTCCATGCCCTCCCCTATTTCTTTGTATTCAAACTATGACTTCCCTGTTCCTCTCAAACCAACCTCTACCAATAGCTTCATCACAGGAAAAAATAAATCTTATGAAGAATAAAAAAAAAACTTCCACCTTCAATGTTTATTTTAACAATAGAACTCCCTTGTCAACTCTAATCACCAGAAACAAGCAAGGAAGATAGAAGCTCACGATTTCTCCTTTTGCTTCATCCTTGTCACTCATATCTGCTTGTACAAGGCAGTAATCAAGGAGAAGACCAGGACACCAATGAAAGTGCCAACAATCGTAGCTTTGCCGAAAGGTCTAAGATCCGAAGCAAGGGTATGACGGTGAGGATGGAGAAAGAGAAGAGAAAAAAGAGAGAGACAGAGAAGACAAGACGGATTCAGTGTCACGATGAAAGAGACAAGGTGGAAAAAATAAACTTTTTCAAAATCATGGTTTTAACCATGGTTTTGAAACCCGGACCGGATCGGCCGGTTCAGATCGGAAACCGTCGAACTGGTTGAAAATCGGTCCGAGTTAGGGGTAAAACCAGAGTCACGAGTTGACCCGGAGTCAACTCGGCCTGAACCGGCCAAGTTGACTGAGTCAGAGTAAAAAAAGTGTTTTTTTTTAAAAAAAAATCAACTAAACGAGAAGGAGGAGAGAGTTTTGGCGGTGAGTTTCATACAAGATGACGGTAAGAAAAGAGCGAGTGGAGCAAAAGGTGATGGAGAAAAAAGAATGTGAAGGTAGGTTTGAAAAGAAGACGTCGTGGATGTTGGCGGTGGCTAGCGGCAAGTTTCATACCTTTGTGCTTCTCAATGTAGAGGCTCTCCACCGATAGGAAAGACGTCAATGATGGTTGCTGTGCAGGCCAAAGGGGGAGCATCGATGAGAGATCTGTGGAGGGAAAGAGAACGAGTAGCAGCCAAGCAGCAGAGAGATAGATCTAAGTGGTGAAGATGGAGAGAGAGATCTGAAAATAAATGAAGTTTGAAGAGTTGTGTCGATATTTGTGTGAGAAATGAGACTCTGGCATCTTCAAAGAGTCTTGTATCATCCAACGGGAAATCCCATGAATGAAGCTATGCATTTTTTTTTGTCGGGAAAAAAAGGACATGGGTTTAGGAAAACTTTTTACGTGGCAACATCTATCCATCTGAAAACTGATTGTACTCATTTCAAGTTCATATTTTACAACAACCCAGTGAAGAAAAAAAAAAATCAAAAGACCCATTGGATTTTGGGTTCAACCACTGGTGGGTCATGTGAGCCACTAGCTTATTAATTAAGATCTGACGTACGGCTTTTTTGTCAGGAGGGAGGAGGTGACATTTTATTTAAATTTTTTTAAACATAAAAAATGGAGGAGGTGAGTAAAAAAAAGGAAATCAATTTCTTACTGGTTTGGTCCCAGTTTAACTCCAGTTTGACTCCGGTCTGACCCACTAACCCTTAATCCAGTACCTCGACTAGTTTACTGACCGGTCCAGGTTTGAGAACCTTGGTTTTAACTAAAAAAACAATTTTAGCCTCTCTTTTGTTGTCTGTTTGGCAAAAAAATTCAAAAGCGAGGTTTGGGTCCCAGAAGCACCCCTTTTTTTTTTATTAGCCAAACGCTCACTAAAAATCAACAGCTCTAATATTTTATAAATCTCAATTTTATATATAAAAAAAGATACATCCTCCCTAAGAACACGGGGGAGGGGTATCTCAATTATTTGTTCGATATGTATACTGTTACGGACTTGTATAAGGCCCATATTCAATATATGACCCAACAAGGGGCAACCCACGTGATACAAATATGACGTCACATCACTTAAGCTTGGAGGCACAGAGGCCCATAAGTCCAAACCCTAAACCTAAGGTACACTCTATAAATAGGAGTTAAACCCTAAAGGTATGAACATTCTATTCTCTCTGGCTATTTACAATTCAGCTGTCACAGAGCACACACATCACCCCTTGGCTAAACGCTTCAAGTATCTTCGAACTACGTGGACTTTGATCCCTCTACAGGGTACGTAGGCCCTAGGCTTCGCTCCTAAATCAAGTCCTAATCAATATCAACATATTAGTCCCTTAGGACTAGACATTTATATTCTACACCAGAACATATACAAATTAAAAGAATATAGTCGGAAGACAAAGAATGAAAATGAGAAAAACAATTTATCATGTTAAAACAATAGAAATGGAAAATGCTTTTACATTCACCATTATTTCATTTTAATTTGAAAAAGAAAGATTAATTACTTTAATTTGACAATGCAATTTCGATAAACCAGTCAATCAAAAAAATAAATATTATTAAATTGAAAAACAATTTTAAAAAACTCATAAGAACAATAATTGCATTTTCCATGACAATCCCCCGACGGGTCAACAATTCTTTTGTTTTTTTTTTGGGCCTGTCGTGTCACTTGTGTGAAAACTGAGAAGTGGTAGGGCCGAGTTCTATAAAATTTGCGTTTGTACATTATTGGGCTGACGGGATTAGGACCCGTATCCCAAGCCCTGAGTTTCGTGTTTATTGGGCTCATTCCGCCTAATAAGTGAGTGTTCAGTGTTCTCCTCAATCCTAATTTTAAACCTCGTTGGGAGACTCTCACACTAAAGTCAGGTGAGTGACGCGGGTCGGATCCGAATTAGTTGGGGCGAAGCCCCAGTGAACCGGGTGGGCAACCAAAAAAAAAAAGTTAACTTCCAACCTCTCGTCTTTGGGTTCAACTGGCAAAGGGGTCGGATATTCTCACCAAATGAAGAGGGTTAAATCCTGGAGTTGGCAAGGCGCTGGGGGAGGCATCCTAGCTCCTAGGTGCCTAGGTTAACGCCTGAGGGTAATAAACGGCTCGCCCTACCCAACATCGGTATCATCTAGGAGAAAGGGAGATTTCACATTGCCCTTGGATTGTGGGTGAACCCAACCCCTTTCCTAAAATTTGTATATATAAAAAAAAAAATTTAAATTAAACTTCCAGCTTTCAACGCTCTCGTTGCCTCAATGTCAGTAGTGATATCTTGTCATTTTCCCTATACGACATTTTTAACGCATACTTGTGCCACTGATAATATCTTTTTTTTAATTATGATATATATTATGAGTTAATATAATTTTTGATCCTTCATATTTGTCTTCATTTTAGTTTTGGTGCCTTAAATTGAAAACCATAAGCAAAATTGTCCAAGCATTTAATAAATTATAAAAACCAATATTTTAAATGAAACAAAATTTGAGAAATCAATGAGAACAAACTTAAACCATCAAGATCCTTCTACTATTTATGTCAGTGGCGAGAGAAAAAAGTGAAGGGAGTATCATTTATGAGTCTATATTTCCTTTTATGAATAGAGCAGTTCATAGCTGACCCAAAAAAATAATAGAGCGCAGTTCATAGGGTATGATAGATGGTGAATATTAATACTTACTGAAAGTTGAAGCAAACATTTAAAATAATTTAAATGGAGGTCAAAATAAAAGATGGTATTTGATTTTGGACATGCAGATATATATAACCAATGACAACACACATTGGTGAGGTGCATGTAAAGGAAGATCCCTCCTCCATATAGTTCCAAGTTTCAACACAAAGAATCTTGTGACTCACATGAAATCACCAATCCGTGAAGGCCAAATCTTGTATTGTAGATCATGCACTAGCTACTTGCATGCCCTTCAAAATGGTGACCACATGATGAAGCAGTGATGAAAAGGAATCAACTTGTGTCTTTGATGAATTATAATGGGAATTGGCCTCCCACATGATTTCTGGGATTCCTTCCCAAACACTTGAGGATGAAATTCATTCAAAGTGGAATACGTGGACCTCTAATTCATCACTCCCTTGTTCAAAGCCACCATCATTGTGTCCACCCCCTTCAAGGTCAAACATGCACGCACATTCCCTCCCTTTCTCTCTATGCACGCAAAGTATATTTAATTCAGTTCTCTCGTGAAAGATTTGATCACACATATAAGAAGACTTGGAAATCTAAAAGCTTGTGGAATGTATGTAAAGTGGAATTAGTGAGGGTTGGCCCACGATCTGCAGCCACAAATATTAAGTGGTCTCCGCCCAGAAATCTGTTCAGCAACAGGGCAACTTTGTGCGCTGCATGCCTTGGTTGAGATTATACGAGCCTCCCAAATTGGCAACTTCTGTTTGGTTCTAATGGTGATGGCCCTCTTCACTTCCCAGATCATCCCGCCTCTCCAATATTCCTTCAACACACATGTAAAGTTCCAAAATGTGAACCCTGCACTTTGACTTCCAAAGAAAAAATATATCTTATTTCTGATGAACTAAATCTGATACACACTAATAAGGATTCATCCCTTATTTATACACAATGACAAAAAGACTCGTCACAAACCTAACTAACATCTTACAGCTCCATACAAATTACTAAAATATTTTCTTAATAATTAGTTGTTTCACACCACATTTTTCTTAATTGGTGTATAGTTAAATCGAAGTTTAAAAAGTTTGGCGTCGCATAGTAGAACACTGTTGTATGTTATTATAATTAAAAGCAGGCGTGATCCTTTTTGTTGGTGGGGGGTGGCAGCAAAATAATGGAAACAAACTGCTGTTAGGTACGTAATTCACGGCCATATTGTACAAAGTGTTAAATTGTATATAGCTGTATGCTGATGGAAGATCTGTTCATGAAATGTAATAATTTTTTGTCTCAACGTTGAGGTGAGGGAGAGGGATTGGATGAGGATGAGGATGATTGTGTGCCAGCTTTTACCAGAATAGAATATCCATTTTGGAGAACTGATTTGTCTTGGCTGGGTTGATAATTATTCGGGGGATTTTTTTGTTTATCTTTATTCTTTTGTTTTGATGCTGCACTTAAGATCTGTTCTTTTCTGGGCTAAAGTTCTTCCATGATGAGGTTCCATATTATTAATATTAGTCATTGCGTTATTGGGGGTTTGAGGAAGTAGCTATAGGGGTCATTGATATCATTCTATTGTTGCCGTTGCTTTCAATGTCCTCCACATAAATCACTCCCCCCTCGAAAGCAACGTGGCCTCTTGATTAATTTATGGAATTGTTTGTGTTGTGGTGGTGGATAGTTATATTGAGATTTTTGGTTCCTTTTTTCCAAATAAGGGAGATTATATTAGTTCTTTTGAATACACTTAGTCTCTCCTTATAAAGATCAAATACATGGTCCGTAAATTTACTAATAAAAAATTGATACTAGTATATTTTATTTTTATATTAAATATATTCATTTACTTATCTTCCATGCCTCCGCGACAGCGATTCAATGACAGTCTTGAATTAAGTTCCTGGCTTTATGTGTTTGGCATTGCGCAGAACACAAAAATAATCTAGTTGAAGTGTGTAAAAGCCCAACGGATAAAAGATAAGTGTTTGAGATAGCTTTTGGTGGGTGAGGAGCTTCTCTAAAAATGGATTTTTTTTTAGAAGCTACTATAATGCACTTTTTCAGCTTTTGACGAGTGATTTTTTTAACTTCGGGAGAAAAATGTTAGAGATAAGTGATTCAATAGATAATACACTATCAAATATACATTTAAATGTCTTCTAATTTATCCATTAGAATATATTAAATTAAATTCTTTAGAGTTTTGTAATTTTTTAATAATTATTTTT
Source organism: Acacia pycnantha (assembly GCA_025563575.1). Taxonomy (NCBI): domain Eukaryota; kingdom Viridiplantae; phylum Streptophyta; class Magnoliopsida; order Fabales; family Fabaceae; genus Acacia; species Acacia pycnantha. Next base: position 922,241 of record JAMWYP010000013.1, read on the forward strand.
TTATCAAATTTAAATTTAATTTTTTTTATATTGAATTATCACAATATATGCATGAGTGTGTGTAATATTCAGTAAGATTCATGTCATTTTTACCATTTTTCATCTCAAATAATCATCCAAACAATAGCTCATTTAGATAAAAGTCATTTGTGTCACCATTATCCCAAACACAAATCACATTCTATAATATGACTTTTATCCTATCTATCATTTGTAAAAATCTATCTGAAAAAAAAAAGTTACTTTTGCCACCATACCCCAATCACAAATACCAGGTATACAATATGACTTATAATGGATCTAGCTTCAGTCCTCTTCTTTTCCCATCATCTTCTAAACCGTCTGATGAAAATCTGGACGGTGCATAATTTTTTAAATAATTTACCGCATGCGGTAAAAATTTAATTATTAAAAAAAATCTGCACCGTCCAGATTTTTATCTGACGACTTAGATGAGGAAAAGGACGAGAAAAGAAAAGAACTATAGCCGGATCCGACTTATCCTACAGTGCATGCGATGAGAAAATAAAAAATGGTATTATTCTGAAACGTTTATTGTAGGATTTTTATCTTCCACGTCCTGTCAAAAGTTAAAACTCAAAACTCGATCGTCATGTTTGAGAACAAGCTTTAATAAAGAAGGAGGACAGGTGGCGGGAGGTGATTGGGTGTGTGGCATCACATGCTCCTGTCAAAGTAGTGATGTGTGGTTGTCACGGGGTACTTTTCTTGCGGCCCCATTCGTTTGCTTTATTTTCTTTGATTGGTGGCTATCTTTTCACGCGTTGCTTTAGTCCTGCGACCTTCCTTTTCAAGGGTCGTCCATTCTAATTAATTTACTGCTGCGTCATCCTATTTTAATTTACTCGTCTACTTTCCATCATTTGGTCCCCATCAACAACGCAAAACCCCCCATCATCTTTTGAAAAATATTCACCCCCTCCCTCCTATAAGCTAACTAAGCTAGTTACTACAGTTTTAGAACCCAAACCTTTTAAAACTCTTGCTTCAAGCTAACACTCTGACGTAGAGGACTCATGACAATAAACCTTATAATTTCAGTGGTCAGTTCATGGTATATATAGCCTGATGAACAAGGTATTTAAAAGTTTGATAATGCTTCCATGCATGAGCAACATGTTGGGCGACAATCTTATTTCTGAAACCGCTGCAAGTGCCCCAAAAAGGAAAAAACCAAACTGCAAGTTTGTAATCATATCATACAACTTATGTTGCCTCGATTTCAAGTATCCATCAATCTTTTCATAAGATTCAAGCACCTATTCATCATTCTAATTGCTGGATCATGCACGGAGTTCGTTCATTATTTCAGATTTGGAAGCTCAATAGCATAATTCTATTGCCCCGCTTTCATTTGTTTCAGAATAATACAAGGAAGTACCAACAACTAACAACAACAATGACAATGATGATATAATTACAACGCTTTAACCAACTTTAGGATCGAACCTCCTCTCTTTAGTGAGATCTCCAACTCCTTTGTCAGTTGAACCTAAGGACGAGGGGTATAAACATGGTAGTTAAAAACTCGTTTTATCACTACGATTTTACGTTTCTACGATTTTACCAATTTTCCAAACGCTTTTGTGTTTTTACGATTTTTTTACGTTTTTACTACGTTACGATTTTACGTTTTACGATTTTTTATTCTCATTTCGTTTACAGGTAAAAGCTACGTTTTCACTACCATGGGTATAAATAGATATATAACTTAAAGACACATATATAACACATAATATGATTAAATAACTTATTTAATTTCCTTAATCTCTCTAAATAAAGGTCAACTCTATCTTAAATTTAGCAACATGTGAGTATATGATTATACAGTTAAGCGACTGACATTTGGTTAATTCATTGAGTTCCTATGCTGTGTGTGTGTATATAGTTATTAGTAGGAGTCAAATGCTGCATTCTTAAATATATATGGGAGCTTACCCTACTAATCATGAGAGCCATCCGTTAAAATGAGTGGATGCTACAAGGAGATTACAACTAATACTGATGATTGTCCCTATTCTTAATTAATTTAGGTTCGGCCGAAATCAGATTCCATAGTTGCAGCTTCCCCCACCTCACAATGTTGTTCGCAGCTTTTAATGATTTGTTGGTTGTTGGAGGGGAAAAATATTTTTGTTTGTGAGTTGTAACCAATAACGCATGTCCCAAAGGCCAACCTGGATGAAGTGTCCCACACACGACCAAGACTTCCTTTGTCGTCTTCCCATGACGGTATCAACGGGCGGATGATCGTGTATAATTTTGTGTGTGTATGGGCATGCTGTGGACCCGAGCGCAGGCGATCACAACCCGATCGTTTGTGATTCACGAACGAATTAAGATCGATATGCAGAGCGCAGCGAAAATAAAACAGAGCGCGAATGACGTCAATAATTTGGAGTAGTCCCTCGTGCTCATGCCTGGGGCCGCATTTATTTATTTTAAATAAGGAACTAAATTGTAGGCGCATTTATATATATGATATATACTACTCCTCCTATTATTATTATGGCTAAAATATATATTTAGTCCCTTATGTTTTCCTATGATATCATTTTAGTCCCTTAAGTTTATAAAGTGTACGTTTGGTCCCTTAATGTTAACACCGTTAATTTGACTTAACGGAAAATACCGACTAAACAACTTTAAGCGGTAACTATATAAATAAATGCTAACCAAACATGCTTATATGTTAGTATTCTAATAAATTAATATTTTGAATCCAATTAATCAAAAAATATTTAATCTTCACAGACTATTTTACGGTTTTTCACCGTCTGTGAACATTACTTTTTTTTGGTCAAAAAGATTAAATATTTTCAATTAATAGGATTTAAAATATTAATTTATTAAAATAATAATATATAACTTTGCTTGATCAACATTTAATTATACAGTCATCGCTTAAAATTTTCGAGTTAATATTTTTCATTAAGTTAGATTAACGGTATTAACATTAAGGGATCAAACGTGCACTTTACAAACTTAAGGGATTAAAATAATACCAGAGGCAAACATAAAGGACTAAATGTATAATTTAGCCTATTATTATTATTATTTTGCCCGAGATATACTACTCCCTCCGGTCCTAATTATAAGACCTAGTTAGCTATTTTAAAGAGATTAAGGAAACTAATTAAATTACTTTACAGTATTTTTATTTTTATTTTTGTCTTCAAACTAATTAGTTTAACTAATATATAATCTAAGGATACACAATATATGAAATAATTAAGTAATTTATTTAGCTTCCTTAATCTTTCTAGAGAAAGTCAACTAGGTCTTATAATTAGGATCAGATGTAGTATTATTTTCTCGAAGGTTGACTTTATAGTAAAGGTGCATTTATACATAGAATTGAATAACTGTGTGACAGTCGTAACGCAGTGCTGCCACATACACCACTACTCAAACTGGGAATATATTGTCATATGAAATTAAAGCACCCCTTTCATGTTTCAATTCATTCATCATTGATACTGCTAGGAGTATAGTACTGTATATGAATTGTTACACTACTAGAGTACTAGTATCAGTAATGTCTATAACTTTTCACAGCTAAAAAAACAAATATCTAGAAATTTGTGGCCGGGGGTTGCCTTTTATCTCACAATGGGTGGACCAGCATGAAATGATGAAGCACTAAAAATAATTAAATTGCAGTACCTAACACAGGTATATATGAGGCGACAGCGTTACGTTGACTCTATATATATAAAAAAGCTTGCTTTATCGATTTAATTGCTCAGTCGCCCACTCGCCCATGCCTAGGTACAATTGCTGGTGAAGCTAATTATATAGAGAAGGCAGTGATGACTCATGATGATCATGTCTACATAGAGGCAGATTCATGTCATCCCCTGCTTCGCAAGGAAACCACGTCATCCAACAATAATTGTTTTTAGGGATAAGACTCTTATTTATCTTTTGACAGTTTTCGCTTAGGAACACTCAGCAAAAAAATAAAAAAAATTGGAGTAAAATTGCCCCAAAAGTTTAAAATAGTAGCAATCTTGCCATTCCCTTAATCTTAACCGTTAAATTGTTGCTCCAATTTGTAAATTTTTAAAACAAAAGTGCCTATAAAAAAAGAATTCAGGGCAAAATTGCTCATAAAAAAACTTTTAGAGTAAAATTACTCATAAAAAACTTTCAGAGCAAAATTGCTTCATTTTGTTAACTTCTGGGGCAATTTTGCTCCAAAAAAAACTTTCGGGTGCTCAGTGCACTTAAGCGAAAACTTCTGAGGTAAATAAAACTCTTATCTCTTATTTTTATTATTTGACTAACTACCATCTAATTACCAATTATGTGAAAGATTAATGGCCACGCATGCTTTGTTTGTACAATAATGAAAATAAGGTAACACTAGACATTCAGTGCCTGTGTTGTGAATTATTGCATGCTCAACCTTCTCTCTCAATTAATCAGTACTCTACTACCCATAATTTAACACATTTTTAAATCCGAAATTATCATTGAATTTTTTATTAAATAATTTTTTGAATTTTCAATTTGACCCCGAACTTTTAATAATTCCTTTTTTGCCCTTTCGTGTTTCTTCCAACCAGCAACTACGAATCACGATCCGTTTCGATCATACGCTCCGTCCTGGTGTGTTTATTCGTATGACGCACCAGTTCGCTAGCAAGGGTCGCTGGTCGTTTCTGTTCACTCCGTTCTGGTGCATCTGTTCACACGACGCACTGATTCCCTGCAATAGTCGAGTCCATCTGATCAATCTTTTTTATCGTTTATAAATAGGACGCCCTACTCTAGTGACAGAATCGTTATCTTAAAAAAGAAATCATACTGCATAGTGCATACACCAAACATATTCTGTGCGTTCCGAAAGCAGATTCGTTGGATTCGTTTGGATTTCAGACTGAGAGAGCCATCTTTCTGAAGATGAAAAATTTACTCAATCCTGGAAGGCAATTGCTCAGCAACCTTGGGTATCCATATTGAGGAAGCAAAATTGTCTTAAGAAAACAATGTACGTTGGGTCTGAATTTCTTCATAGTTCATTATCATATTTGACAGTCTTATGAATTCGTTTATGATTTTTTCATATCATATAGACTTGTTGTATGCTCGTTGTATATGCTATCTTAATAATACAGATTCTTGTTATGCTATATTAGTAGTATCTATTTACTGTATATTCAATTTCTACCTACAACATTTAGTAATCTACATTTTTTAATCTTAAAAAAAAAAAGCTCAAATGACTGGTATATTAAGCAGGGAGTAATTAAACTAAAAGACTTGTTAGGTCTGGATAAGATTGTACCATTAAAAATATTTCAGGGAAAAATTATACCACAAATAATTTGGGGAGACTAAATGTAATAGGAAAATATTGCCTGGGTGTAAAGTAAAATGATGTTATTTTTCTCTCCCCTAACAGGCGGCGTTCCTCGAATTTACATCCGGAGGAAGACAACCCATATCCAGGCATTTAATGAAGGATTCTGGTATTTCCATGAAACGGATATACTTGGACTTGGGAAATGGGGGAAATGAGTAAAAAGAGGAGAAAATTGAATGAGAAAGCAAAAACAACAAAGTCAAAAACAGAAAAAGAGAAACCGTCGAACTGTGGTGCAGTCAACGTACGTGGCTACTTAATCCTTAACTCGTCCCCGCCCTACTAACCCTGGTTTGCTTATTGCCCAATTCCCTCGCCTCTCGCCTTTTTAACCCAAAATAACGGCATATTCTCGCCCAATCCCTCTCACTCTCCCCCTTCCACTGTGGAGATTTTCTGCACAAATTCCTCTATTGCAAACTGCCTTCGTGCATTTTCTCCAACTCTTGATACGAAGATTTCCCAAGATCCCAACTGGTTGTCCTATCCCTTCTGATTTCCAGATTCCTTTTATTCCGTTCTTTCTTCAAGTTAAAGGTTTTCTGTTCGTATTTGTTGGGTTCGTTCGGATGGTAGTGAAGATGATGCGTTGGCGGCCCTGGCCGCCACTTGTTTACCGGAAGTATGAGGTGAGACTCACCCTGAGGAGGTTGGAGGGTTGCGATCTGCTGCGGGAGAGTGCGGAGAAGGGGACTGGTGAAACTAGATTGACCGTCGAAATTAAGTGGAAGGGTCCTAAGTTAACCTTGGGCTCATTGCGGCGCGCGTTGGTCAGAAACTTTACGAGGGAGGTGGACGGCGATGCCCATAACGGCGTCGTTGACTGGGACGAGGAGTTTCAGAATCTCTGCACTCTCTCGGCCTACAAGGACAATGTGTTCCATCCTTGGGAGATCGCTTTCACTGTCTATAATGTTAGTCTCTCTGCCTTTCGATTCATCTATCCTCTTCCTCATTTCTACTATTCCTTTCTGTACAAATTATGCTAACTTCCATGAAGATTTATAAAACATTTATAATTTTAGAAACAAATTGTTGATTTCTGCTATTTTATGTATTAAAACGAAAGTTCATATAAATCGTGGTTTTTTATTTGGAAAAAAAAAAAAAAACTTTTGGCTGGATATTCACATGAGCCTATCTACCTTCAATGAGAATTTTTTTCACTTTCTTTTGTTTTTACCCTGTCGAAATCCTAATTAATGAAAAATCGTGCACTAGTTTTGACTAGGAGAATGTTAATTTCATAATTTTACCATCTGCAATGCTTATACTGATAACTGACTGGAGTTCGGAGATTTCACTACTTCTTGAAAATCATTTTTTCTTGCTTTAGTTACTTCAAACAGTCCACTATTTGGACTTCATGTTTTTTTAGGGCTAATCTTTCGTTGTTAACAGCGTCCAACTTTTTGTTTGGTTCTGGTGTTTTTGAATATAGATTACTGCTTCTATTTATCTAACTGGATCCCTATGCACCATGTCATGCAGGTATTAAATCAAAGGCAAAAGAACAAGGTTCCTGTTGTTGGAACGGCATCACTGAATCTTGCTGAATTTGCATCAGCAGCTGACCAGAAGGACTTTGATTTGAATATCCCACTCTCGCTTCCTGGAGGTTCTGTTGAACCCTGTCCTGTGCTTTGCGTATGTCTCTCACCCTTCCCCCCTAATGTCATACAAATTTCATTTTCTCATATTTGCGTGTAAGCGGATGCAATTAATTGTTATTGTTGTCTTCTGATTCGCAGTGTCTATTTTATTTTTCTACCTCTCATAGCATCTCTTGATCATGCAGGTCTCTGTTAACATAGTGGAGCTAAGAGCTGCTCAAGAAAGTATAGATCTAGTTCAGAGAAGCATAATCCCTGTTCCTTCTCCGTCCCGACCTGGAGAAACTACCCTGGCAGAGAAAGATGAGCTTTCTGCAATCAAAGCTGGTCTTAGAAAAGTAAAGATTTTCACAGAGTATGTATCCACTAGGAAAGCAAAAAAGTCATGCAATGAGGAAGAGGGCAGTGAAGGCAGATGCTCTGCCAGGAGCGAGGATGGTGAGTGCAATTATTCTCTTGACTCTGAATCACTTGATGACTATGGAGAAGGAGATTCGGATGAGGGAAAGGAAGATGTTAGCATGAGAAAGTCCTTCAGTTATGGAAAACTGGCCTATGCTAATGCTGGAGGGACATTTTATTCCAGCTCGAGGGTAAACGATGATGATGAGGACTGGGTTTACTATAGCAATGGCAAGTCAGATGTGGGGTGCTTGCAGAGGGAGGATTTACCAGCAACATCTTCTGAGCCCTCTCTTTTACCAAGTTCAAAACGTAGTATATTGCCCTGGAGGAAGAGAAAGTTGAGTTTCCGATCACCCAAATCTAAGGGAGAGCCGTTGTTAAAGAAGGCCTATGCAGAAGAAGGTGGGGATGACATAGATTTTGACCGTCGCCAACTTAGTTCTGATGAATCCATCACTCTTGGGGTAAAAATGTTTCTCATAATAATTATCCTTTGCCCACTTTGGGATTGATGATTTACAGAGCTGAACTTTAATTTTTCATTTAGCAAGTAGATGTGCTATATGCCAATCAATTATTCATGCATTCTATAAAAATAATGGTATTGCTTCAACTTTTGTTGCACATAGTTGTTTAGCTTATCAGTCCTGATGTTTTGCTATATCTTCCAGTTGTATAAGACTGAGGATGACTCATGTGCAAATCGATCTTCAGTCTCTGAATTTGGGGACGATAATTTCGCCATTGGGAGTTGGGAGCAAAAAGAAGTAATAAGCCGTGATGGTCACATGAAGCTTCTGACTCAGGTCTTCTTTGCCTCTATTGATCAGCGCAGTGAACGTGCTGCTGGTGAGAGTGCATGTACAGCTCTTGTTGCTGTAATTGCTGATTGGTTTCAAAACAATCCTGATCTCATGCCCATAAAGTCCCAATTTGATAGTCTAATTCGAGAAGGTTCATTAGAATGGAGAAACTTGTGCGAAAATGGGACCTATAGGGAGAGATTTCCAGACAAGCACTTTGATCTGGATACAGTCATTCAAGCCAAAATACGCCCTCTTTCTGTGGTTCCTGGGAAATCATTTATTGGTTTCTTCCATCCAGAAGGAATGGATGAGGGAAGATTTGACTTTCTGCATGGTGCCATGTCTTTTGATAACATCTGGGATGAGATTAGTCGTGCAGAGCAGGAGTGCCCTGGCAAGGCTGAACCCCGTGTTTATATTGTGAGCTGGAATGACCATTTTTTCATCCTCAAAGTAGAAGCAGATGCTTATTACATCATTGACACTTTAGGGGAGAGGCTTTACGAAGGATGCAATCAGGCGTATATATTAAAATTTGATGACAGCACAGTAATAAACCAAGTGAAAAATGTTGCCCTGTCATCAGATGAGCAAACAGCCAGTGATAAGCAAACTGGTGCAGTAGCATCAGAGCGCAATAGCAGGCAGGAACAGCAGGTCAACACTAAGGAGGTAGATTCTGGTGTGGAGCCAGAAGAGCAGTTGAAGGAAGAGCTGGAAGAGGAGCTTGTGTGCCAAGGGAAGGAAGCCTGCAAAGAGTACATTAAAAGTTTCTTGGCTGCAATTCCGATCAGGGAATTACAAGCTGATGTCATGAAAGGCTTAGTATCATCAACTCCACTTCATCACAGATTACAGATTGAGCTCCACTTCACCCAGTTGTTACCGTCACATTCTGTAACTCCGCTGACCCCGGCATTGGTGGCTGCACCTGAGAATCTTGCCCTTTCAGTGACTGAGGTTCTGGCGTAAATCTTGTCTAGAATTCTGTGTTTCCGGTTTTGAAGTGAGATTAACTAAAGAAAAGCCTAACAGTGAGCTAAGCTAGTGTCTGTAATTTTTTGTGGGCGCTCGCTTTATGTTCCTCCCCTTTTCGTTCCTTCCCCCTTTGGAAGGATATCATGTAAATGTCTTGCAATTTCCTTTCAAAGTAAGCTTAAACTTTTGGGGCATGACATATAATTCTGGAAAGTCTCTGCTCGTAAATGGTTTTTATAGCTTTTTGCAGACTTTACATAGTGCTCCGATTTAAGATTTTTATTTCTTATCAGTTGCTTTTCGGCAGATTCTAGATTTTGGTATTATGTATGATTGTCCTTCATGTTATTAGAGAAGGAGTTTTGGTCTCATCTCTTACTTGCCTATCTCTCTTCTTACCTCATCACGATGGGCATGGATAATTTTTTTTTTTTTGCTTATGTAAGGTAGCCGATAGCCATGAGACTAATCATTCGCTCTACTGTCAGTGCACGAAGGCTGGCCACAGGGTGCTTTCCATTCACAAGAGTTGAGGATCGAACCTCCAACCACTTGTTTAAGGGACAAGATGCTGAATCATCACGCCCACCCATCGTGGTTATGGGCATGAATAATTTGATAACAAAGCAAACAAAATAAGACGTTCTCCAGTGTGGTTATCTGGGTCAGGTTTTGGGCTAAGGAAGTATGTACTTGGGATTATAAGTATAAAACTGATGATTTAATGCCCAAGATCGATGGGAACTAGAGCGAAGTCTTATTGCGAGTAAGGGAAAAAGGAGTCGTCTTTTTGCGAGAAGCAAAATTCTTGTTTCCCTTATGGTTTGTTTATCTGGTTCTTCATATTTTTCAAGAATGACCTCTTTACAAGAAATTATACGCTAGTATAACCTTGAACATGTATTAGCTTTTGAAGCATGACTTCATAAATATTAATGAATGATATTCTTTCCCAGCCTTGATGCGTAAACAGGAAAATTTTCTTGACGATTCTATAGTCACACAGTTCTAGAATGCAACAATTCTGCTTAGACGGAAAGATGCAAGCCCTCATCAGAAATGGAGAAAACTAGCTAGACATTATATTCCAATAATAGTGTCCACTTTCAGTAGGTAAACTAATAGAATTTGAACAATTTTTTTTATACCGATCGACACCGCCACAATAGGAAAGACTGTATCAATAGTAAAAACCCCACAGAATAAAAAATGAAGAATCCTCTATCAATAACCGCGTCTAAATTTCACAACGTGACAGCGATAACGCATATCTGAATTTTGATCGATTCTGCTTTGATCAAGTGTTGCTACTCCCTACGATTATGGTAGGTAGGGCCGGGTGGTCAATGGAACGACCTCGGCCAGAGGCGTTGCGAGTGGTGTTGGGAAAGGAGATGTTCTGCAGAGAGGACACGTTGGATGCAATCTGAGCCATGGATCAATGCACTTGAGGTGGAATATATGGCCACAATCCGGTAGCTCCCGAAGCATATCCCTGCTTTTATATTCTCCCAGGCATATGGAGCAGCATGTCCCTGTAGAATCTGGCTTTTGCAGTTTGGCCTCAGAATACAGCAGCTTGGGGTAGCTCAGAATGGCGGCTTCGTCTATCCCCACATCCACCACCACCGTGTGATGCGGCTCAAGGAATGTCGGGAGATTTCTCCGAGAAGCCGAGGAGGCAGTGGAGGGCGAAGATGGCGGCGGCTGTGATCTGGTGCAGAAATAGGAGGTGAGGGTGATGGTGGTGATGAGCAGCAGAATCCCACTTGATATTCCTATGCCATACCCGAACCCACTTATGTTGTTGGATCCTAGGAATCCTGAGGAACTATCTGTGCTGTTATTGCTCATATTGTGTTACGATGAAGCAGCAGCAGGAAGAACTGTACTTGAGATGAAGGGGATTTTAGGAAGGATTTGGTGAGCCATGGAAGGAAGTGAATTAAGGAGGTCATGAATGAACAAATGGGAAACTGGTTATTTGGGGAGGGAGATGAGAATGTCAAAGTCAACGGTAAGAAGGGAGCGAAGCTAAGGAAGCAAACGCTAGAGCTTTTTAAAACCCAGGGAAGATGCATTTCGGATTAGTACAACACAAGACAATGAGGCCGCGGGGCATGGGCATGACATGTGAAGCTTTTCATTTCTCAACGTCAAATTAAGGTTAGCTGGCCATGCATCGCAGGTCAACGCTAGCTGCTGCCTGTGTTAATTTATAAGCTGGAGTGTTTTTTCATTTGGAGATATACGTGTTTCTCTCAAAGACGTTACGTACTTTTGTTGAGTCAACAGTTGCGCACGTTCCATGCATTATCACAAAAGTCGTCATTTAAAGCTTTTTTATTTTTCTAATTGGCTCATTTTTAATTATTAAGCTGTTCTATAGATATTGCGTATTGTATGCGGACAGACTGTATCTATCTATTTTTCGTTTTGCGTTCCATTTTAACTTTCATCTAAGAAATCATCATTGATTTTATAATTTTCTTGTCCTATATACTAAAATAAGCTCTCATCACGAGCTCCACCTCCACCGGCTATATTCTCGACTCTTAAATGAAAATTTTCAGATGCTAGGTATATAACAAGGTGCAACGGATTTTTGGAGTTTTTGTTCGTTTGTTTTCTGTTTGCACACCAATATTCATTGGAAAGAAGCAAGTGGTAAAGAACTTGTTTTCTCTCCTCAGTTCGAAGTGTGAAAATGTAAAAAATGATGTTGAGAGCTTTTCTCCTACAATCATGGACCAAACTCCGGACAAAGTAGAATTAGTCGTAACCAAAGGTTCCGATGAATTGAGTGAAAAAAAGAAAATATTTACAAATCATGTCAAATAAGGTTGAAGGAGGCCGAAAAGCTTGGGTACAGATAAAGGGGGATCACAATACATTTCTTGGGCTTTGGACTTTGGAGCGAACATGAACAGTGATGACTAATTGAGGTTCTAGGTTTTCCTAGCTCGTTGGGCTCTAGCTACACATTATTTCTGCTTCCATAGAACAGTACTTCGGTTCCATTTTATCTGGGTCAACAGGGAGGATATCCACTAACACCAAGGATATATGAGAATTCGCCTCACCCAAAGATGAACAACGATCCATTAGTAGTAATTAGCTGGCATTGATATCTTTAATTAGCTCGCCACCTGTGCTTGGGTTGGTGCTTCTATCGTTGGAAAAGATTCAAAGGCGGATTTTTCCATTATAAAACACTATCTCAAGAATATTCTTCTCACAATTGTTTATTGTTTCCTACCAATCAGCACGTTTAAGATCTAAATCTAATCAGCCCCGGACCCAAAGGTGGACATGACAAGTGAACAGTGAACGCAACAAACCTTAGTGGCAATCCCATCTCATCCAGCCCATCCTATATACTTTTCTCATCGTCACTTGTTAAACAACTGCATGTTCTTACCATCATCTCCTCATCGATCGAGTGATAAACATGATAAACAATGGTCATCCGAGAACTGTGTCCCTTTATTTATATCTATGGGGTGAAAAAACTTGTACTTTCTCAGTACTACGTACATAGCTCTCAGATGCAATGGGGAGTTCGGTGATTTAACTACGGTAATCTCAAAGCTTCAAATGATGATATCAGAATTATATATATATATGGTTGAATAATCCACAAGAGATCTCATCAACTATAAAGTCGTTTTGCCACCAAAATGTCAATTAATTAATTAGATGCTGATTTGCCTTTATGTCCCCACCATTGAATCTTTAGAGAGTGGATGATCTATCTCCCACAAAAGAATCTGCCTCTTGCTTTACTTAGGGTATATGTTCAGTTTTTATAAACTAATCAGTACTGATGATAATCTCAACTGTGCCTTCCTTTCCTCTATGTTGGTACTTTTTATTATGTAGCCAGATCAATAATTGCCTTATTTAAGTTGTTGTGCCAGTAATTTTAGCATAATACCCACTTTTGCTAGCCCCCCTCTATTTAGTCCCAAACCATACCTAGCTATAGCTAGCTTGATAGCATGCACGATCTCGCACACCCACAAATATTGCAGCTGCCCACTGAGTTTAGGGTTCCATCTCTTTCTATAATTTTGTAATTCTTTTAGATCATTGGCAGGTTAAGCTCAAGTCCAAGGGATCATAAATCTCTCACTCTCTCTCTCGCTCTCACACACATACACAATTGCATCAAGAGGGATTTGATTAATGATCACTCTTTAATTTCCTTATCCCATTTCTACTACTTATATAAGCTAATCTTAGGTGGCATTTAAACTCATGTTCGAAGGCAAGGTCGCTAAGTTTTATGATTATTTTTGAAATTGCTGATACCATAGTTTTTAGTTTGGACGACCTGTAAAAGCTACAAATTTGTTAGTTTAAACTTCAAATCTTAAAGGTTCCTACTTTTTTCCCCAAGCCGCTTTTTATGCAATATGAGCTAATTGTTCTAAAGCTTAGATCCAGTGAATAATATATTTAAAGGTACTGGGGAAGTTTCTTTGCACCTTCTCGGCAGAAAGTGAAAGAAATCCTTTAATTAATTGCACCATTCTTTTGACCAAAAAAAATTGCGCCATTCTGACATATATACAATTGATATACTGATTTGATTAGGGCAGTCTTTGAGTTTATTCAAAGGTTATGATTCCTTGGTTTTTAAATATTACTTCTCTTTTGCTAATTAAATAATTAAACACGTAACTCACATGATGTTAAAATACCAATTTTAATTAAAAGGGTGTATCAAAGGCTACGAAGGATCAAGTATTTAAGCGATAACCTAGGCGTGCATGATGTTAAGATATCTATATATTTTGATTAGATATATACATTTCCATGTTATGAAGGGCTAGGAAAACTACCTTAATTAATTTCTGATCGAAAACAGGTGTTGAGTTTTGGACCCTTCTTCTATAAATAGTTGGGAGAAGGTGACATTGTTGAAAAAATTTATCTGAGGAGAAGTGGAGAACCATATACTTTCTGGCTACTGGGTAGACGTGTGTTATCTTTTATCTCCACAGAATATTCAAAACCGTTACCCTTTAAAAAGAGTATTCTAAAGGAAATAGTAATACATGAGAAAGATCATTAATTACTTGAGATCAGACTTGTTAAATCAGTGGTCTATATGATTATGGTTCCAGAGAAACAAACTTATGCACAAACTGAGTAAAAAATACCAGACTATGTAAGCAAGGGTTTAGGTGCAATTTTGTTTCAAAATTTTTTTGAGGAGTAATTTTATCCTAAAAATGTTAAAAAAAGTAACAAATTTGCTGTAACCATTAAAAAATTAATATTAACGGTTGAAAAATTGACCATTAACAATTTCAACAACAAATTTTTAGTGGCAAAGGGCAAAATATCTATATTTTGGTTACTTACACACCAAAATTACTATTCCAAAAATTTTCAGACATCTACACTCCTTAGTAGACAGTTACTTCTGGAATAAAATTACACCAGATTTGGCTAGCAATGAACCAAAAGAAAAGAGGCTTGCAATTAAATATAATATTAACGGTTCTTTACTTCTTTTACAGTTTTACTCGTGTCAACAACATAATTAATTACACTTGGATAATTAAAAAAAAACAAATCATGTTATTTATATGAGTAATAAGAAGTGCAGATTAATTACTATAAATTTTATAGTTTATGCTAATAATAAAAATTGGGAAAATTGCTAATAAATATTCATATATTTGAGAAACTTTTTGTTCAAAGGTACATACCTGAATTCATTTTAAGGACCCAAGTCCATTAGGGCGCAAGCAAAATGAACTTATCTTCCATTGATGAGTGCGGAAATCTTCCGTCATTACATTCTTCTTTTCTGCTTGTAACCGATAACTTTTCAAGATAATTTGTGACATTATCCGGAAAAACTATATATGCTACACACAAATTTTAGAATATATCTTTACATTTTCAGGAAAAACTCTCAGCATAGCAGTAAGGGCAATTTGATCTTTTTCTACTCAACCTTAATCCCTCTGTAGGAATTGGGTTCTAAAAGTGAATTCAAGAACCTTAAGACTATAAACTTCCTAGTGGGAGATTTATAAGCAATTTTCTTATAAATAAAGATTCTTTGCATATCATATGAACTAGTGAATACTACAGACACTAACTTGCTATAGCTACTGTTGAAGATAGCTTTGTGTTTTTCTCTGGTAGGCTTTATTATTATGATGAAGTTGATGACATAATATAGCGCAAGAAGGGTGATTTTCTCGCTGACATGATTTAAACTTTAATTAGCGGAAGCACTTTAAGACTTCATCGTAGGTTTAATTATGGAAAGAAACAAAAAAGTATGATCAATTCATGTCCACTTGAATAAACCCACTGGATGATGCAAGCCATAAAGAGGCCCTCTTTCTCTATTCCTCCACCACAACCACCTGCTTTTCTTCTTACTTAAAAACAAATTAGTCCAAATTGTGAACAAATCAAATTGAATTAGAGGAAAAAAAAAAAATACAGGAAAATCAGTCTCTGCATCCACATGAATACAGTGGTTTGATTGCAGGTACAAAAGTTGTTGACTCATTTATCTTGTTTGAGGTTACTTAAAGAGCAAGGAGTTTTTTCACTATGTATTAATAGTCTTTCACGGAATTCAATTTGAGATATCCTATAACTATTAATAAGAAGAAAAAGATCACACTACTTTAATCAAACAATTTATGTTAATTATATAATTAGTCTATTGAGAATTGTAACGACATATGGTTAAGAAACAGTGTGCATACAAGAATGATTGAGAACTTGATATAGATAATAATTTTGAAATTTGAAACCCTCTAAATGAACAGTTAGTTAATACTTAAAATATCCCTCCCTGTGTAGACTAAATTCAAATTCGAATCTATATGCCTAAAACAGGAAAGGCAACAAATCCAAGGACAATTATTACCTCCGAGGACTATAACTCTTTTTTCTAAACAAAGGGAGATGAATGCGGGGTTTGTATGTATATATCTCATTATTAACTGGAAGACCCTGCTGATTCAATTATTTAAGATTAGATTAGACAGCAATATTAATTCTTACAGTTTTGGAGAGGGTACTTCAATTTGAAGTGTCCGATGGAGTTTTGACTAATCAAACTCCAGAAAATATACTCCTGTATTATATATTTTATGAATTGTAAGTAGCTTTTACTGGTTATAAACAGCCAAGAAGGAGACAATAAGGAAAAGGTTGTCCACATTTTGCTGCAATCGACAATCAAAGCAGTCTTTCTCAATCAATTCTTGAGAGAGACTTTGTGATCACCATCTCGAATCCAGTTCATATATGGCCTCAGTTTTCTTCAACTAAATCATTGACAAATCACTAATTCACTCCTTAATCAAACCGTTAATTAGCATATAAATCAATTAATTAAATAGCTGAAGTGTCCTCCCTACCTACTTAATTGTTCCCTTTCACATCTCACCCATCCACCGTGTTACGTTATATATATATCGATCATCAGTTCATTAATTCGTCTGTTCAATCAAATTATTGCGTGCTTCCAATGAAGGCACGTATTCTCGAACCAGCTTTATTTTCTAGTGAGAAAATTATACTCTGTGTCCCAACATATAGCAAAAATTATACTGTGTTTGGATAAAGAAAAAAGAAAGAAGGACAAAACGTAAAACTAGTGGCGATGGTGTGCGCATTCCTTTTGAATAGTACTTTTTGAAATGCTTCGCTAGCAAAGTTCCAAGCTTACACTTATCTGTCACAGCAACAGTTAATGTGACCTGGGAAACTCTATTAGGTAGCAAAGATAACATGCCTGCAAGTATATTAGAGTATTAAAAATCAACGATAAAAGCCAGCAACTAAACAAATTAAACTAGTCATTTGCTTATATCGCATCTTCTATAGAGAGTTCCAACTCATATCAATCCTCTCGCTTAAAAGAGCTTTAAAATATGTACTTTGTGTCATTTGAATTATGAGGCACGATTATGTATAACCCTAGCTCTATGTACTAACTAGATGTTAGTCTCATGTATCAGTAACTGATCTTTACATGCATTAGCGACCGATGACTCTTACATATTTATTATTAATTGTTCTTTTAAATAAATGCGAGACTAATTATTATACGAGCGAATTGAAATTAAGCATGTCATTTTGGAGAGACAGAAATGGTTCTTATCCAAAAAGAAAGGGAAGAAAAGTGACATAAATATTAAATATGTAGTGGCTTATGGAGAGTGATCACATACAAATGATATTTCGAGGAATCCAATGAATATTATTGCTAGATAAAGAGTTTTGAGAGCGACATATTGGGCGTACGTGCTGTGCATGCTAACAGAGGATGTAGAAGGATTTTACCCGGGAAAAAAAATGCTCAAAAGGGCAAACGGAAATCCATTATCATATGTCAACTAATTTTTAAAATTTTTAAACATAAATGCGATCGAGTATGCGACTATTATAAATTTATAGCTCATTTTATATATACTCATTTTTCTGTGTCAAAACATTTAATTAGCCGGCTAAATATAATGAAAATGGAGTACTCTGCAACGTATATTATATTATGTGAAGCAAGAAAGAAATCACCAATTAAGTCATAGTAATGTGGATCACAAAGGCAAAGCAGTAGGTAATTATCCTAGTAGCTAATTAATGAAAGGGGCTTTGACTAATTAAACGTGAAGTCTACAGTTTGAGTCCGAGTAAATGCAGTAACACATTTGAAAGAGTTACTTCCAATCCGATTGAAATTGACAATGTTCAATATATATATATATAAATAAGTGGATTGGAAAGGTAAGTCTGGGGCCTTTGATGTACCTGAAAGATGATCTGTCCTGGGATACCGGATGCGCTACGCAAAAAAAAAAAAAAGCAAGTCTAAAAGTCTCATCAAACTCTACATATATATAATTGTATATTGTATGTCTATGTGTAGTATGAATTAACAGTAAAAAAGCATGGGGCCGGCTTAAAAAATGACCCAAACCTGAAACGGGAAGGCAAATAAGCTTTGATAGTTTAAGTAGTTATATAATTATATATTACGGAGGGCTAATCCTTTTGAAGTGGTCCTATTTAACTGCACAGTGATTCTTCGAATGCAGCTTATTAACTAGTTGAACTAGTGGTGCTGGCCACAATACTAATTGCATCAAAGACTAGCTAAATGCCTATGCATATGCTATATTCACTTTAATATGATTTTCACCGCTACTATATATATAGAGGTATGTATATATGTTTATGATATTAAAAGGGTACAGTAGAGTTCATGATATTTTGTAATTAATTGATTTATTTATTTTGGACGGCTGAAGTAGTATTGTATTGGCAGAATCTTTTTCATATTAATTCTCACTCAAAATGGCTAGCTTCACCTTTGATTTTTGGCCACTATGTACGAGTATTCAATTTCCAACCAGCTGTGGCACCTCCTATGAAAGTAAACTGATATTTGTGTGGTAATATTCACTCACCAGTTGTTGGGTTCGTTCCAAACTATATCTGGTTCGATTTTTAAATTAAGACCTTTTTTTTTCAGATCGAAGTGAAAGAACTAAAAAGGCTATATAATTAGAAATAAAAACTTCGAAAGCTAGAACTGTTGGTTTAAATTTAACGGTTTTATATCTCAAAATAGGCACCCGAGCCATCACTTGAGATGCGCAAGGATACACTTTCAGTATATGAATGTACGGAGTGAGGTTGTATGAAGTATGAAGAAGAGAGAAAAAGGAAACCTATTTAAGAAAGGTGAGTGTGTGAAGGGAGTGAGAGGGGCTAATTAAAGGGTCGATTTTTTATATATAAATTATGAATAAATAGGATCACTCCGTCATGAAATCACTCTCATTGGTGATTTGATTTCACCTTTACACTATTACACACTCTATCTCTCTCCCTCCACTTTCACTAGTGTCTCTGACTTGCTTCAAATTGTACCGACATGGTTCCAATCTAATGGGGTTGCTCTCTGCTCATCCTGCCTAGATTTCACTCTCTTCCTTCTTCTTTGCTTCTGTCACTCCCATGTGAGTTCTTTCCTTTTCTTTTGTTCTTGAGTTTTTCAAGCGTTTTCATATCTCTGCAGCTTAAATTTATGGAAGAGTGGGTACCATGTTTAGTAGTAGCAACGAGCTTTGACTCATTCAAAGTCATGTCTTCCATCTGTTTTCATCTTTTCATTGGCGCAGTAAATATGAGTACAGATACTCACTACAAGTACCTCTTTACTATATATGCTTATACAGACAGGATAAACTTATAAATCATCGTTTCGAGGGTTGATATGGCCATGCAAGCTGTTTATTTCAAAGAACACGAAGGAATTGCCCACGACACCATTGGGCAACTGTCATCTGTAGCCTCAGCCCCCTGGTGGACAGCCCTTGGATCTCAAGCAGTTCGACAGGAGTCTTTGGGCCAAATGAAACCCTTTTCACTGGACTTTCCCAACTATGTCGACCATCTCACTGGCCCCAAGCAGCCTGTGGATAAAGAACACACCACACAGTTCACTATCTTCCCAGGTAATTTTCTTGTTTTTGCCCTTACACGCATCTCCCCACTGGAATTGCATAGTTTCACTACTTTTGCTTATCCCAATATGTATATCAACACTTGAAAGCATAGTAGTTCAGATACTAGTATGAAAAGGAAATATGCAAATAGGATAGAATGTCTAATGGGCTCCTGTTAAACATTGACTGAGTTTTTTTTAACATAGTAAAGATGAGTGCAACGCAAAATCTGAAGATGTTTCCTTATTACCAACTGTACGTGAAGTAGTTGGAGGATAAGAAATGGGGTGGAGAAGATGATTCTAATCTCTGCATATGATGATTTCGGCAGAAAGTGAGTGGTATCCTGTTATATTACTCAGGAATGGCACTGTTCCCAGCGTTGTGTGAGAAAAGATTCTTGAAAATTATTCAAAAAGGACTTGAGTCTTGTATAGTGTCTCTTTCATTCTGCTTTTCTCACGGGATGTCATTCTCAGGGCTTCTCATTTCTCAATTTTTTGCTGCCAAACTTGCCTATTTTGATTTCTCAGATGTTGATTGCAATAAGATGAAGTATAGGTTCTTGCACTCACACTTCATAGTTCATTTCAAGTATTTCCTCTTAATAACTCTTGTTGCAACCTTCTAATAAGCATTCGAGTTAATTGGGAGGAGAATTCTCCATAGAATAACTGGCTGTATATTAAGGAGGGAGAATCACCTAATTTATGTGCTGCATAGAACAATCTATACGATACGAGATTACGTTTCCTATACTATACTATCTTGGTCTCCATCAAGTGGCCGTCCTTAGGGAGTTGATATTTCAGTTGCTACATTTTGCAACACTTCACTTGGCGTTCTTGCTGGTTATATAAAAAAATTTGCAAGTAGCCCTTTTCGGGGATACTTAAACTAGCTTCGATACTGATTGATGAGCATCCAAATGTGGAGGGAAAATAATAATAATAATAATCATCCAATTAAGTATACCCCATAGTAAAAATATTTCAATGGTGACAGTTGACAGTCTTCAGGAAGGAGACTGCGTCAATAAGAAACACTAATGTCTTCTGATCAAATTATTCTGCATGAGTGAGAGCTGGTTGGCATGAAGAACGTTCCTAGTACAAGGTGTTGCTATTCAAATTATCAGAATGTTCTAACTAGTAGCTTATCTGGCAGATAAAATGAGATTATCCATTTAATGATTTACCTCCTATTAAAATGCTTGAAATTTAAGCCTTCTCTGTTTTTCTTTAAATTATGTAAAAGAAAACCAATTTAGCAGTACATTTTCAGTCTGTTGTTTCCAAAATCGATACTTCAACTTCAAATTAGCTAACCATTCACTCCTAGAAACCCGTTTATTATATTGGCAACTTAATATCTTAAATTTATTCTTCAGAAGATTGTGGGATGTCAGATGATACACAAAAGCATCAGGCAGTCATGTCACTTCTTTCATCCTCTCCTGAACCTCGTGGTCATTTTGAGATAAAATTTAGTCAGCCTATGGTCAGAATTCCCACCAAACAAATCCTTTGATGCTTCATTATTTTGTCTATGGGCTTACTTTATGTCTGTTATCTTTTTCTTTGCAGATCTGTTCAAAATATCCTTTTATGGATCGGTTTTATGGGCTCATCTCAACCTATGGACCTCAGATTCCGGTCCGTACGTCTTTACTCTTGCAAGCTTCTTAATCTATTAAAATCACGTGATTCTTACAATATGCTTACAAGGGAAACATGATTAATCTTTTAATATTACATGGTGTGCACATATATGAGAAAGGCAGAAAATTTATAACTTCCCTTCCAATTTCTTCATGTGATTCTGTGATAAGAAAATGGGGGAGGGAAATTTTATGATCTTCTATGTGCTGTATATTTTTTACTCTGTTCACGGGCTGGCAGTGGGTTTGTTCATTATAATATGGCTACCAATATAATTAAGTTGATTTTATGTTGGCTATCATGGTAAATAAAGGACTTTGGGTGTTACAAGAGAAATGCGAGAGAAAGATGAGTCAGTGAATATTCTTTTGTGTACTGACTTAAGTGGAGACAAAACCAACAGTCAAGTTATGCTCTGTCGCCAATGCATAGGTGAGCTAGCTAGATCAACAATGATTCTGAGTAACATCTAACATATCCAGAGGCTTTTTTACTGAATGATACAACTAATGAGAAAAACAATAAAATAATGAAAATGAAAAGTGAAGTGTTAATACAAAGGAATAAAATTGGAATGCTCATTTGCCTAGCCTCTTCATTGAATAATAGGATGCTGTCTTTGTGGCATTATTTGTTTTTGCTTATCTTTTGGCGATCTGCCCTACATATTCCACCATCTACTGATTCATAGATGTATCTGTCTTTGATGAATTAGGGCCGTTTAATGCTGCCACTTAACTTGACATCCGATGATGGGCCAATTTATGTAAATGCTAAGCAGTACCATGGGATCATCAGGCGTCGCCAGTCACGTGCGAAGGCTTTACTTCAGAATAAATTTACAAAACGCCGCAGGGTATGATTCTTCATTTGGTAACGCGCATATTTGTTGATCACCTTCGAACTGAGTGCATGTTATGTTACCTCAAAGCTTGCTGCATGCTGTACTAATGCACTGCCTGAGAATGAGATAAAAGTGTCTACTATAAGCCGAATATCATTTCACTTCTGGTGAGTGGTGACATTCCTTTACGGTTTGTTTCCTTTGCTCTTACAGCCCTATATGCATGAATCACGTCACCTCCATGCAATGAGGCGACCAAGAGGATGTGGTGGTCGCTTCTTGAACACAAGAAATCTGAAGAATGGCAATGGAAATGGTGAAAGCGGAAGCACAGTGATCAAAAATGGGGAGGGCCTATTCCAGTCTAGTGGTTCTCAGAGTTCTGAAGTTCTGCAATCAGAGGGTGGAACTCTCAATTCATCAAAGGAAGCCAATGGCAACAGTTCAAATGTTTCGGGTTTAGAGGTGACAAGCATGTATGCACGTGGCACTTTCGATGGCTTAATTGGTCTCAATCATGTGGGGTCCTCTGTGCACTCTTTTGCAGACATGATAGATAGTGGACGTGGCATTGTCATGCCTGAGAAATGGGTTGCAGCAGCAGGTAACTGCTGCAAACTCTAAGCCAGAAAGCCAGGGAAACAAGTGCCGTGACCAGGTGACGAAGAGTTTCTATAGCTGTTTTTTGCATCTCCTGTGATAGGCTATATATCTACCATCTGGTTTGAAGGCAAATCATCCATGGCTGACTAGGCAACCCATCCTTGGCTATTTAAGGGAAACCATCCTTGGCTAATTAAGGGAGCCCTCTTTGGCTCGTCATATATATGTACTCTACTACTGTCTCGGTCCTTCTGAACAGATTAGGCATTTCAATGACTCGATATCTTGTTCCAGGTGACCGTAATATGTAATAATAACGTGATTGATCTCTAGTTGACTGTGTGTGCTTTTTTTTAGTCATGTCTAGGTGTGTTTTATTCCCGAACTTGTGGGTTTAATTGGATCAATGTATCTTAATAAGACTTTGGCTTTTGATTAGCCCTTGACTTGAGTGATTTGATTGTATGCTGGTGTGTTTCGATTAACAGCTTTCTTATATTTGATGTTGGTCAAGTCTAAAATAGCCATGAGCACACCCCAAACGCATGAAGACTTCTCTTTATTAGTTAGGGCAGCCGCCAAGTCTGACTGCAAATCTAATTCCATTTGTTTATGTTTGTTGAAAATTATTGGCAAATATGTTAGTCAAATCACATTTCAAGATGTTTACGGTCTCAGCAGGGCGAGTACATATCTGGCATAGGTTAATACATATCTGGTAAAATAACAGATGAATTGAGGCAAGATTGCTAGGAGCAATTTATTGGGAGTGAGAACAAATATGAACACAAACAGAGAGAAGGATTGAAATTTTTGTACAGAGGCTACCAAAAATGGAAACGTAACTAAAAAAAAAATCTGAAAAATAATCAAGCACGTAAAAGAATACGTAATTTCCCCCCAAATGATAAAACCTCTTGAAAATTTCGACGAAGACCCTTGACATGGGTTCCCAGCTAAAAACAAGCATCTGTAAAACCTTTATACCTTCCTCCACATAGCTCCGTGGCTGTAGGCCCCATCAGATTGATCTAGAAACCAACCCCCTGGGTCTTCAAACACATACGTACTCATAATAATAAGAATAAATAGCTAATTTATACAGCAAAGGCAACCAAAAAAATAATATAAAGAATACAAAAAGAAGAGGTGGAGAAATGGAAGGAGGCGTGATGGGTTGACTAATTCAAAGCCGCCAAGAGCATGGAAGCACAATATGAATTCTCACTTTCTTAACACAATAGGCAGAACTATAGCCAATATAATAATGAGGAGCAGTATGATGGCAAAGCAAGTCCATTTGCGGGAATTCTTCTGGTGCTTCCTCGCAACATGCAACTGCTGCACCCCATCCCTCACATACGAATCAGCTCTTGCCATGTGGCTCTCTATATCATCCAGCTGCCCCCCCTGAGTTTGGACCAGCACTGACATGTCCAAGAACACCTGGTGCAGCTCATTCAGATTCCTCTCTATCTCTTTCACCGCGTCATGCCTCTCCTGAATCTCTTGGATTGTGTCCATCACGCTCGCTCTTCCTTGTTGCTGAATCGCCTTCTGCAGAAAATTTTCACTCTCCCCTGCCGCCACCATATTTCCCATCAGTATCTCATTTACATGCATGAAACTAGTTTAAATGATTAAGAAAGTTTTACATCCCAGATTTCGATTCGGGCCTAAAGCTTTAAGAATTAGTATGAATTAAACAGGCTACCAAGCTCAGTTAGGCAAGAGTTTTGAAAATGCATGGAAAGATAGAATGATTCCCAAGGATCAAAATGCAAGTCTCAATTTATGGACTTTAATTATCGATTCGCCTCAACCATAGCACTTCGGATGCGTAATAAAAGGTTAAATATGACGGATGTTACAGAAAGTATGCTTCTTGATTACAAAAAATTTGTTGGGACGTCGTTGACTTCTGCTCGTTAGATATTGTCTTTAATATTGTACTCGAGCTTTTAACGTAAGGTGTGTGTGTGTGTGTACTTACCAGTAGAGACAAGGAGGTCGATGGTTTTGTCGTCGGGGTTCTCGCCGGTGACCGTGTAGTACCTACGTTGTACGGTGTCTCTGTACTCGGTGGAAATTTGTTGCCTGAGGTTGTTGAAGCTGTCCATGGAGTCTTTGAGCTTCTTTCTCAAGCCGTTGACCACGGAAGTTCGAGTCCGGTCGGAAGACGAGCCGGGTCCGCAGCCGGGGAGGCTGCGGTTATCTTGGTTGGAGCGGTCGAGGGCCTCGAGGCGGAGCTTGATGAGCTTGGCTTTCTTGAGGGCGAGGGCGACGTCGGAGTCCATGCGAGAGCGAAGATCCTTGACGGCCTTAGCGTTATGAAGAGTCTTGCTCTGTTCATGGGAGGTTCGGAGGGATTCTTTGAGGCGCTCCAGCTCGTTGAGCTCTTTCTTGAGGGAATCCACTTCCTCGAAGAACTTTTCGAGGTTGTCGCCGCCCGTCAGCCCCGTCATCTGGATGACATGGTGGTGGTTGTTGTCTTCGTCGGAGCGGGAGAAGGAGGAGCTGAACAAGTCGTTCATGTTGGAGGCTACAGAGGAGGAAGGATTTTGGAATGAAAATACACAAGGAAATGGGAGAATCTCTATCTGAATGAATCACAATATAAGCAAATAAAATGGTCCTTTGAAGAGCCTGGTCAAATAAATGTATCAGACCGGGGCTGCAGAAGAAGGAATGCATAACGGGTCAAAGGGTTTGGCGCAACGCCGATTCAACCATTTCATTTTTTTTCTCGCCAAACATACAAGTTAAGCTTCCATGATGCTTCATTGAATTTTTTATTTATTTTCTTTTGAAAAAATAAACAATCCACTCGCTTTCTTTAAACACCACAACTTTTTTTACATAATTAGAAGAAAAAAATTGTCGTTGAGGATGCTATACTTGGATTTGATTGAGATTTTTTTGTTTTTTCTAGATAGAGGCCACGTCCTGTTCTAATGGAGAGTATAATGAAAAACAGAATGATGTTATCAGATGTTGCAAGGTGGAGGGTAGGTTTGACGAAGATAGAAGAGTGAAATCTTCCGGATCATCTTTTCAATGTAAAACAAAATAGAAGAAGCCATGTTCTTGCATTAACCTTTAAGAAATGCTCAAGTTATGATACGCATCAATCTACTTTGCTCACTGAGATATCGCAACCCGTCCACCTGCCCAAGTCCTAGCTAGAAATTAAAAGGGTTTAGGAACAGAAATACATATGTGCTTTATCCTCGGGAACGCTCAGCACCATATGCTTTTTTTAGGAGCAAAAATACACATGTAGTTACATTTAAGGAGCAAAAGTCACACTACCGTTAAAATCTAGCCTGTTGTAAATATGGTTTTTCCTGTTGTAAATAACCAAATTTTAAATTTTATTGGAAATACAGCACTTCTGGTTGTAAATCTAGTATTTTTCTGTTGTAAATGACATTTCTATGTTCAAAATCCAGGTGTTTAAATGTTGTTGTAAATATGACATTTTCCGTTATAAATATGACCAGATTTTAAATTTTGTTGTAAATACAGCATTTCTTGTTGTAAATATATATATATATATATATTTTTTTTGTAAATGACATTTCTATGTTCAAAATTCAGGTGTTTAAATGTTGTTGTAAATATAACATTTTCTGTTGCAAGTGCACCGTTAAGTTAGATTTCAACGGTGGTGTGATTTTTGCTCCTAAAATGTAACCACATGCGTATTTTTGCTCCAAAAAAAAGTATATGATGTTGGGCGCTCCCAGGGTAAAACACATGTGTATTTTTGCTCCTTTACCCAAATTAAAATCACTTCTTTAATTTCAACGTCTCATATGTATGGAGCCCTAACTTAGGGATGAAGAAATAAAATAACGCCCACGGAGAGCTGAGACACGAGAGGAATAAAAAAGTATTATACCTCGGGTCCTCAATATAATATGAAGAAAGTTGATTAAATTATTTTAAAAATTTATATTTATCATTTTTATTTAAAATAATTTGTCTGATCTATAAATTAATATATAATTAAATTATACAAAACATATGATATAATTAAATAATATTTTTAGTTTCTTGAATTTTTCTAAAATCTTATATTTAAAACTAAAGGTAGTATGTTATATGAGAAGAACATGGTGCTGAAAGTTCAAGAAATTAACCAGTTAGAAGGGTATCGTTTGGTTTTCACACGGAGATAAGGAAGCGCGTGGATATTTTGTGAATAGTCAGAACTTCTTTGGTATTATAATCTTTTTATTTTTGGATATAAACGATAATTATAATTTAAAATAAAGAGTCATAACTTTTTTTTTTTTGTTGATAAAAAAAGGTTTTTGAGGGATTCGATATCAGTCTCCACCAAGGTCAAGGTACAGCCCCGGGCTCTTTGAGCACTTAATGAGGACATACGAGATCGCCTACCAAAGAAGTCTCAGCGACGGCAGCCGGGATCGAACACACATCCCTTTGAAACTTAACCAAATCCCTTACCATCTATGTCAACTCTATTTAACAATAAAGAGTCATAACTGAAACCAGATGTATCGGGTGTCAACCGAGTAAATATATCCCGCAGCCAAGAACATGACATAGACCAACTCGCAAAGAGGCCAAGGATAGTTGGTCGTTTTTTTGATAAAAGATAATCATCCTTTACTGAATTTAACAATAAAGAGTCATAACTGAAACCCGCAGGCCCAACAAGACAGTATTATTCGGGGACGCCAGTATCGGGTGTCAACCGAGTAAATATATCCCGCAGCCAAGAACATGACATAGACCAACTCGCAAAGAGGCCAAGGATAGTTGGTCGTTTTTTTTTTTGATAAAAGATAGTTGGTCGTTGACAGAGACTAGAAACTGCTTTTACAATTTTCCTCCCACTCCTCCTCTCATCCTTTACTGAACGTTTATTCTACCCCCAACTGTTTTGGAAAACAAATTTGATGCTCATGGAAATAATCTTTTCAATTTTAATTATACAAAATAAATCTAAAAAAATAAAAGTATTAGTGGCTCACAACTCAGACTACAAAGCCAAATGAGTTTGAGTAGACGAAGATCACAGGTTCAACAACAAACCGATGACATTATGGCCAGGACTATGGCTGGCCCCAGCAAGTAGACTTTTTTAGATGACCAGTATTTTGGGTGATTTATTTTGGGATAACAATTTAATCACCAAACTTGTATGTAACTTGAAACCAAGCAACACTGTAGTTGTTTTGTGTTTGGTGTTATGACCAACTTTATACTTTTGTGGAATCTGGATCGGACACTATGTATATCGATCCTCTGCTTGTATATGTGTTGCCAAGTGTAAATGAAATATGCTAGCTTTTGGAGTCCGAGAAGACACTTCTGTGGACCTCTTTTGGATGCAATTGCTATTACAGAATTCTACCCACCAATACCCACCAAAGGTAATATGAAACCTATCTTCCATTTTGTTTTTTGGGTCGATAAATATATGTCTAGGTTGATTTTGAGCACATTATAGTTTCGGGCTAGGCGTATTAGGTTATATATTTGAATAAACTTGTGAAGTTTGTTGTTCTTTGCAAATGGAGGGCCAACTCTAGTATTGTTATGATGATCAATTTTAAACTAACTACACATTAAATTTCCACTGTTTCTGTTTTGCTTATTCATGTCTCTTAAACTGTCATGTTTGGTGTTATGCAGGCAATATGTTGAAGGGAAGGGAGGCTTTCAGATTGCAAGTTTCAGATTTAAAGCAACTGAACCCGAACCGATGAAGTTGTCGAAGTTGACTTCATGATTGTAGTTGTTTGGTGTTTTGGATCTCTCTGGCCATGTCCTTGAACAAGCTGTGGTGTCCCTGTTGCCTAAAGTTGACTTCATCACTTATAGTTTAATAGCTTTGTGATTGGAAAGTTTGAAACTTACACTTGTGTTCCTATATTTGTAAGATGTTGAAGCTTATTGTCCAAGGCGTTGAAGCTTATTGTAAAAGATGTTGAAGCTTATTATGAAGTTTCGCTTTTCATTATTTGGCATTTTTACGTATTAGAGGTATCAACCCAATGCTCATCGGTGGGTGTTCCCAATTACAACACAATATTTATATCTTCCAATTAAATAGGGTGGCCATTGTTGCACAATCACTTGCAAAGGTCAAGTACCTATTTCACTTACAAAGTTAAACTACCAATTGACATTACAAAGTGCAAGTTCCTAATTCACATTACAAAGTTCAACAACCTATTTGACATTACAAAGTGCAAGTTCCTAATTCACATTACAAAGTTCAACAACCTAATTGACATTACAAAGTGTAAGTTCCTAATTCACATTACAAAGTTCAACAACCTAATTCACATTACAAAGTGCAAGTACCTAATTCACATTACAAAGCTCAACTATCCAATTCACATTACAAAGTTCAAGTACCTAATTCCCATTACAAAGCTCAACTATCCAATTCACATTATAAAGTTCAAGTACCCAATTGACATTACAAAGTTCAAGTACCCAATTGACATTACAAAGTTCAAGTGCATAATTCACATTTCAAAGTTCTCACTAGCTACATCTTTAGATACAACACATACAACCAAACACATGTTACAAACAACAATGACATTGCTACTTTAAACTTCTTTTCCCTTTCCTAAGTCCCCATCATATAGATCATGTGTGCGTTTAAGCCTTCTCAAGTCACTGTGTATTGCATCGAGCTCTTCACTCACTCTTTGCCCATGCTCTGCTCTTCGAAGGACGGAATTTTCATCATATAGTTTGTCAATGTCGTCTAACAGCTCCTTAATCACAGTATTTGCCCTCTCACCGAATTCATTATCATGCCAAGCAAAGAATTTGCACCCCCCATCCTGCATGAGCATACATCAGCTAAAATTTCAAAGACCTTCATATGCAAAAGCAAATAAATTGAATTAAATTGCAACTAACCACTTTCATGTAATTTTGAACTACAATTCTTCATGTAATTTTTCAAACAAGAACAATGAGCACAAAACCAGCAAACTTCAAAATAATTTTTACATGAGCAAGTCTTCAAAAACATCATAATTTTTACATGAGCAAGTCTTCAGATTTAAAGCAAGTCTTGACCGATTTGAAGTCAAGCACCTGATGAGCCACCCCACTTTAATTCAGTCCATAAGGCAAATTATGTTTCATCTTTTAAGTTCTATCTTATTGATTTAACAATATATAATTAAAATAAAGACCATTTTAAGTTTTAACCCCCGCTGTTTTTTCCTTATAAACTATTAATTCATATCTTTTACCGGAATATATTTTTTTGGGTCCAGTTACCGGAATATATTGAAAACACAGGAAAATAAAGATTAAGTTATATAAATCTCATGATAAGTTACAAATCCAAAAATGAATATCAGACTATTGAAAATTGGCAGGCTGGCAGCTGTCCTCTGCATCACAATAGGCCCATCAAATGGAAATTCGACTTCCTTTTGTTTTTTGTTTTTTTTTCCAACCGATAAAAGAGACATGACGCCCAAGATTAAAAAGGTAAGAGGAATCTTTACCAAAAAAAAAAAAGGCAAGAGGAATGCACCTGAGAAGTTTAGAGTTCCACGAAGAACACACATGAACCATCAATGATCAATAATGCGATTGCCCAAATTAAAATATGGAACAGTCAATTTCAAGGGCACCGTGGACCTTCACCTTCTTCAGATTGTAGACATATATACGTATATATAGATGTTGAATCATCATCCACCCGCTATCTTACAGGAGGCGGAGGCGGAGGAGGTGTTTGAGGTGAAGCAGGCTGATTGCCGCCACCCCCACCCCCACCCCCACCGTTATGTTGCCATGGTTTAACAGTGAAGAGAACCACAAACAAGATGATTACTAGGAGAATCATGATAGCATAACAGGTCCATTTCCTGGTGTTTTTCTGGTGCTTCCTTGCAGTCTGCAACTGCTCGGCTCCACCCCTCACAAACGATTGAGCTCTCGCCACGTGGCTCTCTATGTCATCCAATTGCTCTCCTTGAGATTCCACCAGCACTGCCATATCAAGGAACACTTGATGCAACTCCTTCAGATTCTTCTCTATCTCTTTCACAGCATCATGCCTCTCTTGAATTTCACTTATGGTGTCCAGAATGCTGCCTCTACCCTGCTCTTGGATGGCTTTCTGAAGGAACGTCTCACTCTCACCTGCATTCATGTTCAACTCGCTGATTACAAAATCATTCAGATTCCCACTGAATCATATTAGGATGACTAAAATCTCACGTAAAAGAATCTGCCTGCATAACTACTTCATTTTGACTAATGTCTACCCCAAAAAACACCTCTTGAGGTAATATTCTCTAGGCCCAATGTGCTAACTTTTACTAGCAATGCATTGCATCCAACACTGTAAAATTCGAGGGACCAAGTTGAATATTGATAAATTCCCCACTGGTTTATAGGAATGCCTGTGAATTAGTTCATCAACAAATAAACAAATGAAAGTGTTTCAAAACAGCTTCGTGTTGTACAGGAAAATTACATAACAACTGTCTATTTCCCAATTGCATTTTTGCCGTCTTCAATAACAATCTGCAAATGGAATATTCAGTATTCATTTTGACCGAATATACAGTAATCAAAATTCTCCAGATTGAGGGGCCAGAGCATTCTTCGCTAGTTATAACGTGAGTAGATATATTTTATTGGTGCGGGAGGAGGATGGAGTATTGCTAAAGTTACCTGTAGAGATCAAGAGGTCGACGGTTTTCTCATCGGGGTTCTCGCCGGTGACCGTGAAATACCTGCGTTGCACAGTCTCGCGGTATTCCGATGAGATCTGCTGCCTGAGGTTATTGAAGCCCTCCATGGAGTCCTTCAGCTTCTTTTTCAACCCGTTGACCACAGAGGTGCGGGTCCGGTCAGACGAGGATCCCGGCCCGCAGCCCGGCAAGCTACGGTTGGCCGCGTTGGATCGCTCCAGAGCCTCCAGCTTGACCTTGATGAGCTTGGCCTTCTTCAGAGCAAGCGCAACATCGGCTTCCATGCGAGCGCGGAGGTCCTTGACGGCCTTTGCGTTGTGAAGGGTCTTACTCTGCTCGTGTGAGCTGTGGAGGTTCTGGTTAAGGCGATCCAACTCCTTGAGTTCGTCCTTGATCGACTCCACGTTGTCGAAGAACTTGTCGAGGTTGACACCGCCGGTGGGCGTGGTGGACGCCATCTCGATGACATGATGGTCCGGCGATGCCTGCTCATGGCGGAGGCGAGAGAAGGAGCCGGAGAACAAGTCATTCATTGTAGCCCAACAAACAAATGAAATCAAAGAATTTCCAGGAAGACCTGAATGGAGCAGTTGGGATATTTATGGAAGGAGTAGGATTGGGGATTTGCAGTGAGGGATGGATCGGAGGTCAAATGGGGGTAGGGATAGGAGACCACTAGGACGCTGACGTGGACAAAAAAAAAGGAAGACGCTGATAAAATAGGAAATGTACTCAAAGAGGCAGGTGAGGAGTTATTACGGATATTTCCAAGTTGAGGGATCATTCAAAAGAGACCGCGGGAAGGTGAGAGAGAGAGGCCGAGATCCAGACTGGGTCCAACAAAGAACAAGGCGTGGACCATAATTTATCCAATTTGCTTCTGCCAGTTTCCTGTCACCAATCCCTCTCTTGGATAATGCCATTTTTTACTTCAAGCTAGCACAAGACAGGGGAGGGATATACTAAGGAAGGTTAATTAGTTGCTTTCAAATCAATCAATTTTATCAACAAAACAT
This sequence comes from Acacia pycnantha, assembly GCA_025563575.1. NCBI lineage: Eukaryota > Viridiplantae > Streptophyta > Magnoliopsida > Fabales > Fabaceae > Acacia > Acacia pycnantha. Next base: position 954,781 of record JAMWYP010000013.1, read on the forward strand.
CGAAACAACTACACAGTAGAGCATAAGTCCTTGGGACAACCAGCCCCAAAAACTAGCTGTTGAGTTGGAGAATTCAAGACTTTATAAGGCACCAGGAAACTCACCCAACCTACAACTCGTTACATACACTTATTTTTTTTACAAACCATTTGGGTTTCTGAGAAAAAATATATTAAAGCTCAGCCAGGTGTCAGATGGAGGATAATTTGCCTAAAACGTCTTCCGCGTTTTTATTTATTTATTTGGGAATCTTCCGCGTATGCAGATTCAATGCTAATGAGTAATATCTAAATAGCCACGCAGGGGCAGGGGTGGAGATAAGAACACTGCTAATTTGACTCGTTAATTAATTAGCGTGTTGCCAACTTGCGATTGTTTAGGTTTTTCCTTTGCATCATCATCTACTTTCTAACGCTTTATGGGAGTCATAATTGCTATTTATCATCTATTCCAAAAATAAAATGGGAATTTTTAAAATTGTCTGTCTAGTGAAACAATTCATCATCCCATCTTATGGTTAAGTTTGTTAAATTCAGGAGTTTAAATAAACTTGTAATAAAATAAAGGGGTTTAAACTTATCATGTTGCATGAGAAGAAGAAGATTCCTACACATACATGAAATGGTGGGACCCACATATATATATAATCTAAATTATATATATGTGTGGGTCCCACCATTTCATGTATGTGTATGGCATGAGAAAGTTTAAACCGGTATTAATAAATCGTAAACAGGTATTAATATCATATAATTAAAAAACTAAAATATAAAAATGCAACAATTTGATTTAAATGTATTTTAAATCCAAATAGCTAGAGTTAAATCCATGAACATCCATAGTTGACCATACTCAACAAAAATAAAAGGGTAAATGTGCAATTTTACACATGAAGTTTACCCCAGGAGCGCCCAGCATCACGAAGTTTTTTCTAGAGCAAAAGTACACATGAAGTTACGTTTTGGCAGCGCCCAGCACCATGGGCGTTAGTTGACCGTTGACTTGGATGGAAGTGAACAGTAACGTGGGTAAAATTACACTTTGACCCTTAATTTAAGGTGAAATTACCCTTTTGCCCTAAGGTTTTTTTTTAAAAAAAAAAAACTAAAACTAAAAATACCCCTCCCCCCGGTGGGCCCCACCACCTGCGGCCGACGGCGGTGGGCGGTCGGCGGCGGCGGTGGGGTGGCCGGTGGTGGGGCCCACCGGAGGGGGGTATTTTTAGTTTTTTAATTTAAAACTAAGGGCAAAAGGGTAATTTTTATTTAAAACTAAGGACAAAATGATAATTTTCTTTTTTTACTCACCATCAGCGTCCACATCAGCGTGTCAGTCCAAATAAGCGCCACGTCACGCCACGTCAGCGTTCCATCCAAGTTAACGGTCAACTAACGCCCGTGGTGATGGACGCTCCCAAAATGTAACTTCGTGTGTACTTTTGCTTCAGAAAAAACTTCGTGGTGCTGGGCACTCCCGGGGGTAAACTTCATGTGTAAAATTGCACCTTTACCCATAATAAAATAAAATAAAGGGTAAAGGGGCAAAAATACACATATGATTTACCCTCGGGAGCGCTTAGCATCATATACTTTTTTGAAGAGCAAAAATGCACATGTGGTTAGAAAAAATGTGCAAAAGTCACATCTCTGTTAGAGGAAGATAACATCTGTTAATTTTAATTTGAAAGTACCAAAATACCCCTAAAAAAACCCGTCGAATCAGTGCCTGAACCAGAACATCCCAATGGAATGAAAATTAAACGGATTCAGTGGATTTTGAGGCGTTCTTCACACAATGAGCAGTGTGAATTCATTGCTTCTGCTGATTCTTCTTTCTGGGTTCGCTTACTGCTGGTTTGCCTCCTGCTTTATTCGAAACAGGGTTGGAATCAGGAATTGCTAACATATAGAGTAATTCTTGGGCCACCGATTCCATTGTGATACGAGTAGAATAATAGAAAGGGGAGCGTTTTGATGAGACAAATAAACCCCCCAACCAGAAAATGCTAAAAAAGACTTGCTTAAATCCTAATTTGTTTTATCTTCTTCATTGACTTGACTTGCCAGTTCCATTTATTTTTAGAATTTATATTCATAATCAGCGTCATCAATGAAAAATCAAACCCAAACATCCAGAAAACAGAGATTAGTGCATCGATTTGCAAGAACTTTGATGATATTCTTTGGAGTTTTGTTGAGAAAGTAAGAGTTTACCTAGCTTCCTTCATGATTCCGAAGGATTGTCACCTCGACGAGGCAAGAAGACACCAGTTACGGCACATTCCCTTTTTCTGGTAGGGTTACGTTCTCAAGAAAAGCGGCTCTCATTCCAGACCCAACCTGCTGCTGCTGCTTCGCCGGAAGCAGAGAAGGCCATACGGATGAAGATAAACCCACAGGCCAACCGGTGTTTCTGCAACCACCAATAGCTTCGCCGCTCCTCACTCCCTTGTTAGAGAACGTCTGCTTACTTTGCCTCTGTTTGTTAAACCCACTTCCTGAAGCAACTCTGGACAACTGTTGCTGCCTCCGCATCTGAAACTATGACAGGTCCATGTTCTTCCATGTCGTGTTGTTGAAGAATCAGAGGTTGAGGGTGATCTTTTAGGGCTTTTTGGTATTTTCAAAATTTTAGTGTGGGCCCATCGTCAAAGTTAACACCGTCAGTTAAGATTGTAACAGAGATGTAACTTTTGCACATTTTTTCTAACCACATGTGCATTTTTGCTCCAAAAAAAAACATATGGTGCTGGACACTCCTGAGGAAAAAGCATATGTGTATTTTTGCTCCTTTACCCTAAAATAAATCTATTAAGTATGATCAAATAGAAAATATTAGTATAAATTTATGAGCGAGTTAACACACGATTCTATAGGCTAAAAATATAAAAACGGTAAACTCGTAATTTTAATCGAATTTACAATAAGCACGAGGTTGTAAAGAGATTGACACAATTTTGTAAGTGGTGAACATAAAAACCATAAATTTTGAAAGCCAAACTCACAGATTTAACAACAATAATTATGTTAGTTGTTTAACGATAGTATCATTATTTTATAGTTTTGTAAGACAATAAAATGCAATGTTCACGACTTCACTCAGTAAACATTCTTTTATATCATTGTATGACTTCCTTTTGCCCCGGCCCCTTTCTATCCCTGGACAAATTACGTTCAATGAATTTAAAAGTAAGGGAACCCCGGTTTACTTATCTCCCAGCCTCGGCATAAACTTAGACTCAAAATTGATTCTTTGGCGAGGGAATAGCAGCAATATGCTACATATATAAGTAATTAGCAATCTTATATACTTTCAAATAAAGCTAACAGTATCTTTAAAATAATATGAGGAGTTAACAAAGAAGACAAGTCATGACAACTATAAAACATATCGATAACGTAGTACTTTCCCTAATTCTTTTTTTAAGGAACAACTATTTAAATTATACAGTTCAAAATGTTATTTACAAACAATAGATGTGTAAATTACGGCCCATTATCTCCCATCACACACCCTTGTTTAAAAGGAGTGCACATGAGAGATAATACGTGTGAATTTACTGCAGAGATAATAGGTGACATATATTTAACGAGGATAAACGTGAAAATATTAGTCTAAAATTATAGCCAAATAAGATTTATTCCTTATCTTATAAGAACCGCCCCTATGAAAAAGAATGTTTATTGTAAAGAGGATTTGATGAAGTAATATAGAATTAGTTAATATAAACAAAGTAACAAAAGGGGGGGAAGATAATATTATTTAAACTTCAAAATCGCAAATCAATCTTATTATTCATAATAGGGTTAAGTATCAATTTTGTCCCTGAAGTATACGCTTAGGAGCAATTTTGCCCCTTAAGTTTTAGGCGGAGCAATGTTGCCCATGAAGTATCAAAACGGAGCAACGTTGCCCCTCCGTTACAAACCCTAACGATCAACGTTAGTTGACCTAACGTTGACAGTTAGGGTTTCTAACGAAGGGGCAACATTGCTCCGTTTTTTATACTTCAGGGGCAACATTGCTACGTTTCGGTGGAGCAATGTTGCCCCTGAAGTATAAAAAATAGAGCAATGTTGCCCCTCTGTTAGAAACCCTAACGGTCAACTTTGACCGTTAGGGTTTGTAACGGAGGGGTAACATTGCTCCGTTTTGATACTTCAAGGGCAACATTGCTCCGCCGAAAACTTAAGGGGCAAAATTACTCCTGGGCGCGTACTTTAGGGACAAAATTGATACTTAACCCTTCATAATACAATAATAGGTATTACTATTAACTATAGGAGTCTAACAATTGACAACTCATTCATTCTAGTAAGAAATCAGTGATTTATGATTTTGAGGTTTATTTTCTTGTATTTCCCCTTTAAAAAAAACATGTTCAGGCTTTCCAGCAAGCCTGGGTCGTGAGGGGTTTGACCTGAATTCTTTTCTGGCTCAACTGAGACTAGCTAGCTCAAAGAACCCGATCATCAAAAAAGAATCTTCAAGCCCCGCCCTAAATTTGTTCACACTCGCAAGTTATCAGGCTGAACTGCTGGCTCTTAATTACCCAGGTCCCCATTTTCAACCTTGATTCTTATGGCACGCCTTTGTATTGCTGAAGCCCCTGCAGATTATGATATGCTCGCTAAGAAGTGGTTCAACTCATCTAGTAGTCAGTATATAGCAGGTTATATATACCTGGTTGACTGAACTAGGTAAATCTGATCCACTGAGCTCACTCGGGGCTGTAACAAAAATGAAAAGGCCCCCCCCCCCCCCCCGGGCGGCTGTTATATGAGCGTGTCTTAGAAATCAAATTGCCAGAATTGTTTGTAATTAAATATTGTCATTAAGTGTAGTAAATTTCCCACAATCCGTCCATTTCGGTGAATTTCCTTGAGCGTGGTGTTATTTAAAAATAGTAGTAAATGACATTATTCCAATGGTAAGTACTTCCATAAATATTGTTAATCACCTCACAATCATAATGAATTTCCCACTCCCTCACCCAATTAGTTAATTTTTTTTTTCCAATGCAAAGCTTATTAAAAGTATTAGTAAATAATGTTGTTCTGGTGTAGAACACAGATGTCCAGCCTGGTAGGCTAGAGCTTTGATATAAGATCGATGGTCTCCTCCTGTATGCCTATAGGGAAGACGTCCAGGAGAAGGATGAATCACTGTACACAACCAGGCGTTTCGCCTAAAGGAGGTGGGGTGTGTGCACAGTGTAACTGTATGTAGATTAGTTCAAGGATAATAACTTGTGTACCTTGATCGTGCAATCCATATGTATATATATAGAGTGTACCTTGCGGTTAGATCTCCCGCATCAGGTGTGTCCATGAATCTCGGTAACCTCTCCTTTGAATAGGTCTTGCGGTTTGGATCCCTATGGGTCGATTAAGATCATTGTGCGGACTGCCCTTTGACTGGGCCTGCTAGCTTATGAGCCTAGACTTGATGGGCCTAGATTTAGGTCCATAACAAATGTTATTTAGTTTTAAAATGTTGTCATTCATGTTACAAGCATAGGAGATGATTTAAAACCCTATCTTCTTACGTGCATTATACACTTTCTCCTGTCATTAATTAATATAACACCCATTTAATTTTTTTGGAGAGATTAATAAAGTTAAATAAGTTACTTAATCATATCATATATTATATATTATTATATTATTTATTAATTTATAAGTCTAACAAGTTAATCTGGAGAAAAACGATAAACATAAATACCTTAAAGTAATTTATCTAGATTCTCTAATATCTAAAAAAAAAAAAACTAAATCTTATATTAAGGATCAGAATAATACTCCCTCCGGTCCTAATTATAGGACATATTTAACCGATTTTGAGGAGATTAAAAAGGGAATTTAAATTAGTTAATTTTACTTATTTTCCTAAAATGCCCTTATATAAATTTAAAATGACATAAGTAAAAGTGAATCAATAACCCTGCCACATACATCTCCAACCTATATTTTTCCTTTCCACATGCCCTCTAATTGAAATAATTTTCTTACTATATATACATATATGTGTGTGTATATGTATACACATAGATATATGTGTGTGTACACATAAATATGCATATGCACACGCACACGCACACACATATAGACACACAAATATATATATATATATATATATATATATAGGGGTTATGATTTATACAGTGACTGCAAAAACATATTAGGTGCAGTGAATACATACGAGGTCGTTTGGGTTGCAGATGAGTGGATATTGATTAATTACCTTTTATGTTGCTTTCTTATTCATTAAATACGAGGCCTATTTAATGAATGGAAGATTATTTATAACAATATTTGGAAATTTGTTGATTGGGTATGGATTATTACCTTTATGATCCTTTAACTGAAAGCCAAAGTTTGACCAATTTTTTTCCCTGATTATTTCCTGTATTCCCACATTTATTTCAATTGGCCACAATTCCAAAAGATAATTTAGACTCCTGTTTTTACCTTTCGGTTAATTATTTAATTCTCAATTTTTAAAATAAAAAAGAAAATTGCTGAACAGGAATTTTTTTCCCCGGTTAAAAAAGGAAAAAAAAAAACCGATTATTTCTTGTATTCCCACCTTTTGTTTCCCGTGCGTCCAATATTTTGAAGCACCACGCGAAACCGATCGGTTAGAATAATCTCAAACCTTCACTACTTCCCTCTCATCTCTTTTTTCTTTCTCTTCTTCGTAAAATGTATTATTTCAGCTTCATAGCATGTGTTTAATTCTGTATTCAAAAAGTGATTCTGTAGTCTCCATACTCTCATCACATTTCTTTTGCAGGGTGTTCTTTAAAACAAAAATCAATTGTGTTCGTTGAAGGCTGAAGAGCTGATTTTTCCCTCGCGAGCTTGTATTGATTTCCAAATGCTTCTTTCCTTGAGGCCCAAGCTTATCTAGCTTCATTCATCAGGTTTTAAGAATAGATTACATGAGTTACCCCAATTTCTTTCTTGGGAAATAGTTTTTTTAGTAAATTTATTCTTGTGAGATTGGAATAGATGAAAATTGAATTCTGTATTTTGTCAGATTTAAGGACCTGCAAATATGTTTTTATCTAGGTTTGCTTTCCTATTTATTGAGATTTGGATATCTTAGTCAAATTTAATCATGTTTATTTTGGTTAATGATGTAAATATTGTACAAAGCTAATGGTCAATTTTTTCACATCTTTGTAATGGATCACTCCCAAATAACAACTATTGAAGACATTGACATCAGTGGAAGTTTAGTATATACAGATGACGCTGTTGATTTGGGGAAAGACAATGATGAATTTAGAGAAGATGATCAATGTAAAATCATGGAAGATGAAGATGGTGATTATGGTGAAGAGAATGTAGAAGTCATTGTGGGAGATGATGATAGTGGATTGAGTGAGGCCCCTATTTTAGGGGGAGTGTTTAAGACAGCAGAAGAAGCTTATGGTTTCTATAATGATTATGCACAAGGTAAAGGATTTGGAACACGTAAGCATTATACTAGCAGGAATATGAAAACACAACAAATATATAGGTGGAATTATGTGTGCTCAAAGCAAGGTGTCAAGAAACAAAATGATAAAAGAGTGGGTGATCACAATGTCAAAAGGAGAAGGGATTCAAGGACAAATTGTGCAGCGATGTTACAAGTAAATTTAGTGGATGGATTATGGATCGTGGAGAAGTTTAATGATGCACATAATCATCCATTGATTATGACTCCTTCAAAAGGCGAAGAAATTTCCTTCTCATAGTGTTTTAAGACGCTCAAATTTCACTAAATCACTTGTTACTAAGCTTTTTGAGGAGGGTTTGACGTCATCAAAAATTTCCAAGGTGGTGAATGCTATGAACAAAGAAGTTAATATTACTTGTTCAAGTCAGCACTATTCTATCAGGACAAAGAAAGAATAATGTAGGACGAGAATGTCAAGGCATCATCAAACACTTTCAAAGGAAGTCCGCTCTTGATACATCTTTTTATTTTGATATGCATATGGCAGAAGATGGTACACTAAAAAGTGTTTTTTGGGCGGATGGTAGGTCGAAAGCTGCATATGCTCATTTTGGCGAAGTCCTTGTGTTTGACGTAACTTATAAAATGAACAAGTTTAGGTTTCCTTTTGCCCCTTTTGTGGGCGTTAATCACCATGGGCAGTCAATTTTATTTGCTGCCGCTTTGTTAGAAGATGAAACAGAGGCAACATTTACGTGGTTGTTTGAACAGTTTCGGACATGTATGTTTGACAAGTCTCCTATTGCTATTATCACTGATCAAGACAAAGCTATGGGAAAAGCAATTGCTAATATATTTCCAAAAGCACGACATCGTTTTTGTGCATGGCATATCAAAAAACATGTTATGGAGCATAGTCAAGCATTGCGCACACAATTTAAAGATAGTTTTGATATTGACTTCCGTGAGTGGTATAAAAGTCGAGACATTGATGAGTTTGAAGACAACTGGGAAGAATTGACGACTAAATATGATATTAAAGTAGGTAGTTGGTTGTCCAACATGTATAACTCACGTCATCATTGGGCAAAGGCATACTTGAAAGATACTTTTTTGCTAGAATGACCACAAGTGGCCGAAGTGAGAGCATCAATTCATTCTTTGATGGATACGTCAACTCTAACACGATGTTAAATGACTTTGTTACCCAATATGACAAAGCAATCAAGTCTAGGAGGGATGCAGAAGAAGATGAGGATTTCAAAACTAGAAATACAAAAGCAATTTTGGAGACTAATCATCCAATTGAAGTAATAGCTGGAGAGAGTTACACAAGAAAATTATTTGAAATATTTAAAAGAGAGTGGAAGGCTGCCATACATGATTACTTTCATGAAAAGATTTCAACAGACAAAAATGTGATCAATTATCGAGTGGGGTCTCCTGAAGTTGATAAAAAGTGGTGGGCAATTGTTGACTATCATTTAACTAAAATATTCACAGCTCATTGTTCTTGTGGAAAATTTGAGACTATGGGGATTTTGTGCAAACATATTTTATACATCATGAAGAAGAAACAAATAATGACCTTACTGAAAAATATATTCTGTCTAGATGGACAATGAATGCAAGCTATAAGGTTGATAATCTTGTAGGTGTTCATGCGGATACTGACTACTAATGAAGTTAGTGCATTGTCTTTGTGGTCGGTTCACCGTAAAATCAACATTGCTTTTTTTCAAGCCTCAGATTCTATTTTTGAGATTAGAAGGTTTGACACTATGATTACTGAATTTTTGCAACAACAACTAGAAAGAAAGAGAAAGAGAATTGAAGAGGAACCAACTCCCAAAATTGTTCCTTCACCAATTCTTAGTCTCGCTTCTCAAGTTTCACTCATTAATGATGTGCGTGATCCTACCCAACTAATCAGAACTAAAGGGCGTCCAAAGGTTGCTTCACGTATAAAATCAAGCATAGAAATGTCGACAAAACAACAAAGGACTTGCAGTTATTATCAAGGAAAGGGTCATTTTAAAACTGGTTGTCCGAAGCAAAAGGTATGTGTGAAGTTGATGTTTGTGTTTGACTGTTTAAACTTGATGAAAAGTTTGTAAGTTTTATTTGCAGATGGATATTGCAAGAGATAAGCAAAAGGAGTAAAAATTATTGTTCATATTTTGACGGTTTCATTTTGGTAAGCACCGACTTATTTATTTATTTATTTATTTTAAATATAAAATTTATTTTTTGATGGAGATTTTGTATTGTACTGCAGGCCAATCTAAAGCTCAAGACCTGCTTAACTAAAGAAGAATTGAAGACTTAGTACCTAATGTTTTTTATAATGTATGTACGACCTTCTATAATGTATTGCACATGCTGCACATAATGGGTGCATTATTTTTTTTTTGCAAGTATATCTAGCTTCTACAATGTATTGCACATGTTGCACATGTTGGGTGATTTTTTTTTTGCCAATGTAATGCTTCCAATAACCTGTATATGAAAACTATGAAAGTTCATCTTCCACTGAACAATGTTGCCTACCTTAACAATCAAAGTTCCAAGCATAAATATTCCAGGGGCATATACCCCATTTACTAAAAAAAACTTTTTCCCATGAGAGAAATTGGGGTAAAAAAATAAAAGAAATTAAAGAAGTAACTTGAATTTACAGAATCAAAAGCATTTACACACAGTTAAAAATAAGATGCATCAAACACACGAGCCGTACATTTAATTAGTTTTGCACTAATAGGAAAAAATTCCTGTTCAGCAATTTTCTTTTTTATTTTAAAAATTGAGAATTAAATAATTAACCGAAAGGTAAAAACAGGAGTTTAAATTATCTTTTGGAATTGTGGCCAATTGAAATAAATGTGGGAATACAGGAAATAATCGGGGAAAAAAAATTGGTCAAACTTTGGCTTTCAGTTAAAGGATCATAAAGGTAATAATCCATACCCAATCAACAAATTTCCAAATATTGTTATAATTAATCTTCCAATTCATTAAATAGGCCGTGAATGTCATTGTCACCGTGAATAAGAAAGCAACATAAAAGGTAATTAATCAATATCCACTCATCGCAACCCAAACGACCTCATATGTATTCACCGCACCTAATATGATTTTGCGATCCTTTGTATAAATCATAACCCCATATATATATATATATATATATATATATATATATATATATATATATATATATATATATATATATATATATATAAACACTACACACACCTAGATATATATTTGTATATGTGTGTGTGTGTGTGTTTATATATGCACACACACATAGATATACATATATGCATATATGCATACACACACATTTGTGCAGTGGCGGAGCCATGATTTAGAGTTTGTAGGTACACAATTAGTTGGAAGTTCGAGGGCAGCGCCCCTGATTTTTTTTTTAAAGGAAAGTTTTAAATGCATTAAGATTGTATCATTGACATTTTCACTTAAATATAGTAATATACTATGTACATATTACAAAATGTTGATTTAGCTAGAGGAATGTGCAATGGGTCATTATTGATTAAATATACATTTATTTACACACTTAAAAAAAATCAAGTTAAAAGAGCCCGTTTGATATGCAGAAAATGTTGGAATGGAATATGAGCAAGTTTCCTTGTTTGGTGCCCAAGTTGCAGGCAATCTTCTTGGGAACTCAACCTCCCGTGCCTACCAATCTTCCATCTTCTAGCCTTAATATCAATTTTGTTAATCTCGAGTATAAATAGCTATAAGTGTCTGTCGGTCCACTTACAACCCTCTCTTGAGTATATTTTGTTATGTCTAACATAATTACTCAAGAGGCAATAAAACTTGAACACACTCTTCAACAATTATATGGGGCCATTAGGTATATGTCTATCCTAATCGCAAATTAAATCGTAATATAATACCATATTACTTAATCTCAGAGTCTAATTAAAATCCCATTCGTCAAGGTAAATCCTAATTCTCAAAATCATATTCAATGATGGCCAGTCACTAATAAATAAATCTAAACAGATTAAGTAACCAAAATTAATATTAAATTTAACTAAACAATGAAAACCAAATTTAATCTACTTATAAGTTCAAAGGTACTCTAGGTTGCAAAACAAACTAGCCAAACATGGCTTTAAACAGATCCAAACAGCACAGAAAAATTAAAATCCAGATTCAAACAACAAACAAAACAAAAAGATCAAGGAATCAAATTTGTCGATCAAGACCCTCTGTCCTTTTCTTTTGTTCCGTCTAAATCTGCCTCTGGAGCTTCTAATTTGTGCCTGTGTGTCTGAGATGGGGAGATCGACGGTAGTTGTTGGGTGAAGCTGCCGATGGTGAAGATGCTTGCTGGCGACTGTGGTGGAGAATAACGCCACCGGCGAGAGAGGAAGAAGAAGGATGGAGGTCTGGACCCCCGAGCTGCTCCTCTGTATCGTTCCTCTGTCCAGCTGCTACTCCCTGTTCCAGCGAAAAATCGTGCTCTCTGTCCTTCTCCGCTCTATGTTCTGTTTCTATGTTCCCACCGACACCTCCTCTTTCTTTTCTATCAATTTAGGTTTTCTCGTCTTTCAATTTGTGGGCCCCATCGTTTAAATGTTGCAACAACAATCAATCCATTAAATTATGCCCCTGGTCCTTACGCCAAAAAGAAGAGGAATAATAATAATAATAATAATAATAATAATAATAATAATATTTAAAACTTCCCATTACTATTATTTATTTCCTAAACTCAAAAACTTTTATTTGAAATTGAAATCCCCTAAATAATGCATCCAGATTGATATCTCTTAAAATCTCAATAAAATCTCTTTAATTTAGTATTGATGACTTCCTAAATATATCAAAATATGTCTCAAATCTATTAAAAATAGGAAGTCATCACACTGACAGATCCACGATCCCCTTCCATGTGCCAAGGCATAGCTCCATTCCACTTGCTATGCCATTAAGGGGTTTGGCAAGGGCGTTAACAGTCTTCAACCATCCTCCTCATGGTTGAGTAACTGAGAGGCCAACTCACTTAGCCTCCTCTGAAGTAATGACGTTGTGGGTTGCGCCGATGTCCAACACCACTTTCACGTGCTTCCTGTTCAATTTTGCCTCTACATACATTAGTCCATTACTTCCTGGAGCAAGTTGCACAAGTTTAGCCTTTAAAGCATTCAGGAGTTTGAGAGACCATATTTGTGAACTAGGCCTTTCCTCGTTGGGTACATCTCGCCCTTCGACAATGGCTGAAAAGGTACCAAATTTAGGACAATTCACGAAGCAGCTTATTGTATAGTTCTTGTTGTTCTTCTCCTCCTCATATTGGTTCTTATTGAAGGACTTGCCAACTCCTCCCTTGGTGATCCCCTTGCTTTGTCTGCCCCACCTTTTCCTTGATTGGGTTTAGAAGCTTAGGCTTGGAAGACTCACCTTTCTCTCCCCTTTGATACTCGGTAAGGCTTTCGACGATGGCAATGGCTTCATCCACATCTGTCATACTATGCCGTTAAAGCTCGTGTTTAGCCCAGTTCTGAAGACCGTTTATGAAGTAGAACAATGTTTCTTCACCGGTCAGGTTGGGGATTTGCATTATGAGGGTGGTGAAGTCCTTTACGTAGTCAGCAATTGTAGTCTTGTTTTTAAACTCCCTTAACTTCTTTTGAGACTCATACACCACATTCTCAGGATAGAACTACTTCTTAAATTCTTTCTTAAAGTCTTCCCATGTTGTAATGGTGCAAAGGCATTTTTCCATATCTGCATGCTTCCTACACCACCATAGCATAGCATTATCAGTAAGGAATAAGGATGCAATACGTACCTTGTCCGTGTCATTGGCCAAGTTCATGCTCTCAACCTATCGCTCCATTTGCTATAAGAAGTTCTCGACCTCCTTGGCATCACGGACACCTTTGAATTCCTTCGGCTTAGGGAGGTCCAGCCTCACCTCTCTCGCTCCACTGGTACCAACTACTAATGGAGTCTTGGCTTGACTCTCCAAATAAGCCTTAAGAGAGTTAAGTTGTGTTAGTTCCTTATATGTGTTTTGATGAAAATTAACCATTTTAAACAATATAAGTCTTATGATGTAAGCAAAAATGTTGAACTCAATCGAAATGATAAGAATTGAATATTGTTGCTGTTATATTGACTCGAGCCAACACTTAATGACTCGAGTCAATCCCTTTGTATCTATAACAAAATTAGCATATTGACTCAAGCCACCAAAACGCTTTTGTATATTTTAGCAAGTGATAACGCATTACTCAGTTGTTGATCAACCCTTAAATCAGTGATTATATTAAGTAAAATGGAGGATGTTACATAAAGCACATGTGTATTTTTGCTCATTTACCTGGATAATTAATATAAAGATATGTATTTAATAGGGTGGAAAAGAAAAAAATAGTTGAAATTTTAAGACACAGAGAAAAAATTGTTTATAAAAAAGAACAGCCCCAAAAGGGAAAAAAAGAATTACTTACAAAAAGTATCACCTCAAAAGAGAGAAAGTTGCTTATAAATGGAGGGCGTAATTATTAATGATTAGAAATTAGTGTGATGATAATATGAAAGAAGCAAAGAAATTAATTTATACTAGCAACAAATTTCATATTTTTGGATTTATTAATTTATTTTATTTTAGATTATCTCAATTTTAATTTTATTTTATCATTTCAAATTCAAATTTTGCTGGCCAGATTTTTTGTTGACTTTTACAAAAACATTATAAAAAATAATTTGTCTACTTAAAATTTTAAAATCATTATTGAGATTACAAAAATTAAATGAAATCTATTACCGATCTAATCAGGTTAATTTTTTTTGAGAACATCGCAGTATGGTCACAAAAAACAAAAGATATTAAAAAAACTTCTCGTATATAATTCACTATCTAAAAACTTCTTATAACCTAGCGATATATATTCGAATAGTGAAATTACATGTTTGCCTAGAACCTAGTGATATAGATTCGAATAGTGAAATTACATGTTTGCCTAGAACCTAGTGATATAGATTCAAATAGTGAAATTACATGTTTGCCTGTATTGACAAGTCACCATACTACCATTGAAAAGAATATATGTCATATTCATAAGTCACAATGTTATTATTAATAAGTATATATATGTCATATTGATAAATGAAGTGTTCATGTCATATTGATAGCAGGTCATACTGTTGTTGTTGACAAGTTTATGTCATACTAATAAAGAGGACAGATAGATAATTTTACAATTGAATCTATCACTGAAGTTTCTTAGCAGTTTTTTTATAATAAATCATATACTGTGACTTTTTATTTTTTTTCTCCCCTTAAACCATACAGCGATTCTCCCTTCTTCTTCTTCTTTTTTTTTTTTGGTAAAGCACTTCTTGGAACATCATGTAAATTAAGCACAAGAGTATCTCACATTCAATAATGTTAGAATACCGAAAATTTGCACATCATTTCAAGAAATGTAAAAAACACGATTCTTTTGGACCGTGACTCGCTGCACGCAAATCTTACTGCGATAAGCAAAATTTGAAATTTTATTTTAACTGCAAAATTTAAGTTAAAATATAAAAATCTATTCAATATTTTTTTTATGACAATACATAATGACATCTAGAAATTTTAGATAAAATTGTAATCTTTCAGCTTTGCTTGTATAATCTAAAATCTAAAATTTTGTAATTAATGTGAAGCGCCCATTAAAATCGCATTAACTTGCAGATGCAGTGAGATTCTTCCGATGTTAATTCATCATGACATTTAAAACAGGTACAATTCATGTTAATTCATCCTGACATTTAAAACAGGTACAATCCTTGTGTTACGGATCTGGAATAAGCCCAGTTGCAATAAAGCCCAACTACAGGCAGGCGAGATAGATCCGATCCCACCTACTATCTTGAAGGATCTTAACCGCCCCGGAAACATAGGAGCATCTCCGCATAAGGATAGGCAATTCAGATTATGGGCCAGGAATCACGCCAAGGCCGCCCCAGGTATGTTCTATAAATACCCGGTCAACAACCTAAGGTAGACACGCTCTAACCTAGACTATTTACCTACTGTTACACTGAGCACACACCCCACCCCACACCCTCGGCTAAAGAGCCTGGTTGTGTTCAGTGATCCCGTCTCCGTCTGAGTGCTTCCACATACGCATTGGCTGGTAGAGACCATTGATCCAATATCAAATCACCGGCCCGTACACGCGGTGGACATGCATGTGACACGGAGTCCTCGGCCCCGCAAAATCATGGCCGCCAACCTCCAAATCCGAACCAAGAGGCTCGCGCTGAAATCCCAGCCCCAACTCCTGATATGCTCCTTGTCCAAAATGCATTGGCCGCGATGATAAGGCGGATGGAGAACATGGACAAACGGCATACCCTCCACTTCGAGCGAATGGAAGGGCGGTCCAAGACAAAGGATTCGGCCTCCTCATATGAAGACAAGCATGATAAGACCTGGAAAGAAGACCAAAATGGCGACAGTTCTCGACGTCTGAGAAGCAGGCAGGAGACGGAGATCAGCCGAAGCAGTAGGGCGGCTTCTTCCACCAAGGAGTCAAGAAGGGAGAAGTCGGCCCGGGCTGAAAGACCACCCCCGCCTCCACCTATCGGATTTCAGCGGAAAAGATATGTTGGCAATGTCGATAACAATCCTTTCTCAGACGAGATCCTCAACGCTCGTTTCCCGGGGAAGCTAAACCTTACCGAATTCAACAAGTACAACGGCTCTCAAGATCCGACGACTCACCTTGAAGACTTTGAGATGATCATGCTGTGCAGAGGCATCGGAGAACCCATTATGACCCGGATATTTGCCACAACTTTTAAAGGGCCGACGTTAAAATGGCTCAGCGCTCTGCTGTGGGGTTGATTCACGAGTTTGATGACTTTGTGCCGAGGCTTTGAAATCCAGTTGCAACTAGTAAATGACAGTAGAAGTCTCAATATACCCGGCGAATTACTCCAAAGTTATTTGGATCGCTTTAATCATGCGGCCCTGCAAGTCCAGGGATTAAAGGAGGAAGTGCACGTTCACCTCTTGGCCGACGGCCTAGATAGTTCGAGTCGGCTAGCTGAATCGTTTTTCAAGGAGCCGGCAAAAAACATAAGCGATTTCATGACTCGGTCAAAGAAGTACCTTGAGGTGGAGCAAATGCGACAAGCAAATGCTAGAAGAGATCCGGATAGGAATACCCCGCCAAGGGATAAAAACCAGGCCGAGGCACGCAAGCAGGATCGCCGGGGCAAGGGTCCGGACAATAAGTCCTCTAGCGCAAAGACGGATTCAAAGGATAAATA
This sequence comes from Acacia pycnantha, assembly GCA_025563575.1. Classification (NCBI taxonomy): domain Eukaryota; kingdom Viridiplantae; phylum Streptophyta; class Magnoliopsida; order Fabales; family Fabaceae; genus Acacia; species Acacia pycnantha. Next base: position 971,545 of record JAMWYP010000013.1, read on the forward strand.
TAACTATTATACCCCCTTAAATGTGCCCCGCTCTCAGCTTTGGAAAGAAGTAGCATCGACCGAGATGCGAAAGGTCGAAAGACCTCGGCCGCTCAGGAAACGATCCAATACGGATCAGTCCCGTTTCTGCCGAGTTAAAAGGATATTCATAGACTCGGGGAGCTCGGCAGATATCATCATTTGGGACGCTTTTAAAAGGATGAACCTCGATCAAGAAGACCTGAAGCAATGCAAAACCACTCTCGTGGGGTTTAATGGCGAGTTGTCCCCCCCAAAGGGGTATATCGACCTCCGACTCACCCTTGGAACGAAGGAAGGCTTTAAATCTGAGCGAGTTAGGTTTATTGTGGCCGACTTCCCATCCCCTTACAACATCATACTAGGGAGACTAACGATTCACGAATGGGACATGCTCGCGTCTACTAAGCATCAGAAGATAAAAATGATAGGCAACGCCAACCGAGTCATTACCATCAAGGGCGACCAAAAGAGTCCGGCGGTGCTATGTCGAGACGATCAACGTAAAGGAAAAGGCAATGACGCCTCAATCTCAGCCCCGGAATGACAAATCCAAGACGAACCTCGTGCACGAAAAGACCCACGACCCGATTTATATGGTCGAGTTGGACTTACGAGAGGAAAAGGGGAAGCCTCGGCCAGAACCAGAAGGAGAGGTAGAAAACCTCATACTCGGGAATGATCCAGACCATAATACAAAAATAGGCAAGGCATTGACCCCCGACTTGCGATTGAGGATGGAAGAGTTTTTCAGGGAAGTACAATATACCACATGGCTTTCCAACGTGGTAATGGTCTTGAAACCAAGTGGCAAATGGAGAGTATGCACCGATTATACCGACCTGAACAAAGCATGCCCAAAAGACGCCTATCCGATGCCAAACATCGACCAACTTGTAGATAACTCGTCCAATAAGGTTTTCGAGGATCAGATCGGCCACAACATTGAGGTCTACATTGACGGCATGATCGTCAAATCACATGATCCCAACAATCACATCCGAGACCTACGGTGAGACCCTCTTCCTCTACCTATCGGTCGGGGAGGAGGCAATAAGCTCGGTACTAGTCCGAGAAGGAAAGAATGGTCAAGAACCCATATACTTCGTGAGCAAAGCATTACAAAGCTCGGAGCTAAGATACCAGAAGTTGGAAAAATTGGCTTTCGCCATAATAACGACGGCGCGAAGATTGTGCCCTTACTTTCAGGCTCACAAAATAACAGTTCGGACCAGCCAACCAATTCGACAGGTACTCCATAAGCCGGACCTGGCTGGCAGAATGATCAGTTGGGCCATCGAATTATCCGAGTTCGACATGGCATACGGCTGACATGCCATTAAGTCGCAAGCTTTGGTCGGCTTCCTCCGAGGCTAACTGACCAACCATAATCTCTTAACGTTGATCTACGGAAGGTGTCGTCGACGGTTAGTCGAACTCGAGGAAGCGCGCCAGGAATAATCATAGAAAGCCCGAAGGAGTCACAATCGAACACTCCTTGCGTTGAACTTCTGACATCAAACAATCGGGCCGAATACGAGGCGCTCTGGCTGGGACTCCAACAGGCTAAGGACCTCGGGGCCCAAAGAGTATCGATCTTCATCGACTCGCAACTCGTTGCGCCCGGAGTGAGACGGAGCATATCAAGCTAAAGGCCTGCTCATGGCGAAATACCTCAGCGAGTCAAGGAAATCCAAGATGAGTTTGATGAGATGACGATCACGCATATCACGAGAGCGGAAGCGTCGGGCGGACATCTCTCAAGCTCGCTAGTACTAAAGGCTCGTCCCGACCACGGGAGCGTCGTCTGATAAAAAGTTGAAGAAGCCGGCACAGTATAATGGCCATATCCAGATGCGGTCGGCGGAGAAGCCGCTCGAAGACTACCTTGAGCGAGGAATTAACCCTCTCGAGGCAACCGACGCCCAAAAAGTCATTCGGGAGGCCGCCGTGTACACGATGGTAGATGATCAACTGTACCGAAAAGGCCTGCATACCCCAATGCTAAGATGTTTGGACACTAATGAAAGCAGATATGTTCTTGCCGAGATCCATGGAGGGATCAATGGACAGCACATGGGAGCGAAAGCATTAGCAAGAAAGACGTTGAGGGCCGGATACTACTAGCCGACTATGGAAGCGGATTCCAAGGAGTTCGTTAAAAAGTGCGACAGTTGCCAAAAACACTCCAAAATCATTTAGTCCCCACCGTCCGACATGGAATATATCTCGGCACCATGGTCTTTCTACAAGTGGGGGATGGACCTGCTTGGACCATTTAAGCCTGCTCCCGGACAACTACGATGGTTGATTGTGGCGGTCGACTACTTTACTAAATGGATTGAAGCCGAGCCCCTTGCCACCATCACGTCGGCCGGGTCGGCGCTTTATTCAACGGAGCATCTTTTCGCGTTTCGAGTCCCCGCCGAGGTGATTCTGGCTGCACAACGGCACGCAATTTCTTGACAAGAACTTCCGGGACATGATGATCGACCTCGGAGTCGCTCGCACTTCGCCGGTCGAACACCCTCAATCAAACGGTCAGTTGAGGCGGCAAATAAGGTAATGTCGGCTACCCAAGAAACCCCTTTCCGCATGACCTACGGGTGCGAGGCTATGATTCCAGTCGAGATATGGCTGTCATCATGGAGAAGAGTCAGAACCCTGGAAGAAGGTGAAGGATCAAATTCCAAGTCTTTGGCAATTGAGCTAGACCTAGTGGATGAGGTCAGAACCACGGCACATTGTAGGGACATGGCGGCTAAACAACTCATCGCCGCTAAGTACAACAGAAAGGTTAGGCCGAGGACATTTGACTGAGGCGACCTAGTCCTACGAAGGGCGGACGTCAGCAACAAAAACGCAAAAGACGGCAAGCTGGCCGCAAATTGGGATGGGCCATACCGAGTCAAGGAGAAACTAGAGAGAGGAGCTTATGTCCTCGAGACTCTGGCAAGGAAACCTATCAAGAGGACATGGAACGGCGACAAGCTAAGGATCTACTACAGCTAGACCTAGTTGTTGCTAAGATCCCGTGACGAACGACTCATGTCCGATTTAGGTTCGCTTTTCTTATTTCCAGCTTATTTTGGTTTCAGCATTTCCCTTCCGCAAATTTTCGTTTCAAGTTGTCAGCTTTGTAAAGCAAATCATCTATTGAATTAATAAATGGTTCATTAACCGAAGTTCAATGTTCAATGATTCACTAATTAAGTAGACCGACACCGAGGTCCATAAGCCCGGTAGCCGACACCGAGGCCCATACACCCGGTAAATATTTTGATGCATCCAAAATTGACACCCAAGTAAGAAGGCGAATAGTCATACCGGACCTTGATCAGGTCCACATAGTCAAAAGTGTGTCTTGACGACCACGGCTGAGCATGTGACAGTTTGCCCTTACCTTGGTTTAACGACTCCTAACTGTAACATCCTAAATTTTGGGATTTGGAATTTAAATGTTTTATGGGGAAATTAAATTGTGATGAGTTGAAAGAGTGAGTTCAAGAGAGGGAAAGCCGAAGGAGAGAAAGAGGGAGTTAACCATTCTTGCAGCTTTGCTTTAGGACAAGAGGAACAAGGCTCTCATTAAGAGCTTTGGAGTGACACTTGTGTGTGTTACCTGTACAATAGAGAGTAACAGGTAACTCTGAATATTCTTCCATATACTTGTAAATTGTATGTGATTGTGAGTAAATATCTTTTATTTAAAAATTAAAGAGATGAATCATATGTATATGTGTATGTATTGTAAATTGATATTTTATACGAAATGAAGCATGATTTATTGTTTTACGAACATATTTGTCATGGCGGATGTATTTGTGATGGGTTGGAGTAAGGAGGGATTTGTATGTTGAGATCTTTTACCACGTGGTATGTCATCACTCGGTGCGCGAGTGGATGACACTTGTCGTGGCCCCTTCTTCCATGTTTTTCCTTTGGTAGGGATTGCATTGGGTGTGGGACATGGGACACCTCCTTAGTTGTATTCTTTTAAGGAGGGGAGCCATAGTCCATGCTTAAGCTCTATACCTTTAGCGGGTGTATCTTAAGTTTTGGTGAGCTTGGGACAATCCAGTCAAACGGATGAGTTTCTATTGGACTATGTGTTAGCCTATGGCTCCGGTTCGCGGTTGAGGATGGACGGTGTATAGGGAGGTACCGCATATTGTATAATAGTACGTTTCACATTGACATATTGATAATTTATGTTGGATGAAATTATAGTATATACAAATATATATATGTAATCAGCTCCTGCGTTTTTGTCATATATGACTTACTTGTGTCTGTAGAAACTTTCGTAGTTACTGAGATGTAAATCTCACCCTATATTAAAAATCTTCAGGTGATTGTTCAAGTAGGGAGTAAGGGAAAGAACCTATGGAGTGAGCCTTGAAGGCTTGGTTGTGCTCCTAGAACTTATGTTATGTTATTCTATTTGCCATGACTATAAGACTTCCGCTTTGTATTTTATCATTAAATATTTTGGGAATTTATGTTGACTCAAAAATACATTTTTGAATGGAACTAGTCATGTATTTTATAAATTTGGAGGTTGAACATCCTTGTTAGAGCTATTTCAAGTGTTTTGGCCAAGATTTTGGGTGTTGAATTTTGGGGTGTTACACTAACCCCGTAGCGCGGTATATTTAGACACCCCTATTCATACACCTGGTTTCTGACACCAGAAGAGTACTAAGCGGACTCTAGCTATTTAAAGACCCTGGCCCGGTCTAAAACTCTACCATGTGCAGTATATGCATAAAGTTTAAAGAATATAATGGACTACTTACTCGAATACTCGTTCATTAAGATTAATAGTTCAGAAAGTACAGGAAAGTTTGGAGTACAAGCTATTGCAAAACTGGCAGCATAAGCCAGAACAAAGGAAAAAAGAAAACAATACAACTTGTTCAGCTGGGAGGGGCCGCCTCGTCTACAAGCACCCCTTCCGGCTCGACCCCGGAAGTAGCCTCTTTGCCGACCTGCCCGTCTTGGTCATTCGCCGCAGCTGACACCGGCCCATATGCAGGAGGCGGAGGTGGAGGTACAAGCACACCGTCTTTAATGAAGGAGCGGCAATCATAGCCCTCGGTGTTTAGCTCCACTCCTGGGTTGAGAAGCCGGATCTGGGCCAATGTCGCCCTGAAGCATTGCTCCACGGTCTTCCTCACCACCGCGACCGCGTTCTTGTAGGCTCCCCTCTGCTCCTCAAGGTCGCCTCGAGTCTCTTCGAGCTCCTGAACTAAGTCCCCGCGCTGCTGCGTTAAGCTCTTGATCGCGTCCAGGTTCAGTGAATGAGCGGACCTCAAGTCGGCCAGCTCGGAGTTACTTTGGTCCAAGGCGGACTTGGAGTGCTGGAGCTCACCCTCTACCTGGCACATCGCCTCCTGGGTCTGCTCCTTCACCTCCTCTGCTTGTCGCCTCTCCTCAGCAAGCCTCCTGGTTCTCTCCTGAGCCAGCCCAAGATCGACAGTCAAGCACTGGACCTCACTCACCGATTTAACATACTCCCCCCTAAGGTGGAGGTAGGCGTGGGACACCCCGACCGCCTTGCAAAGATCGTTCACCACCCGGTGAACCTCGGCTTCATCCGCTGGAGTAATGGGCAGAGAACTCATAAATTGATGTGGAGGGAGAAAGGCGAGCCGCAACTCTTCGGTGATGCCCTTATCCCAGGCCAGACCTCGGGTGAACTGACAGGGCATCGATGGAGCATTCGGAATCGAAGAAGGCGGGCGAGAAGGCGCGTCAGAAGGAGCTACATCCTTGCCTTTGTCGACTGATTGGGAAGTCAGGCTGGTGGAGTGAGACGGACGGGGAAGAGGTTTTCCGCCAACCTTGCCCCTTTTCACCGGGCTATCGTTGGAAGCTTTAGCAGCAGCGTCAGGGACATTCTTCTTTGGTTGCTCGGGGGTGGCCCGTTTCCGGGAAGCTTTCTGCGCGGCCCCGGAGGGTGGAGCCCCGACCTCTGGTCAGACGTACGCAAGATAATCCATGTCCTCCTCCAGACGTTGCTCTGCAAAATCGCAAGAATGTCAGGACTTATATTCAAAGAGAAAGCAAAACAAACACACAGCGAAAAGCAGCAGAACCAAATGGAAAGGGTCGTACTAGATTGCTTAACATATACGGCCGCGCTCTTCACCCCGGTCTCGGCTACGAACGAGGCAATTTTAGCCGCCGCAAGTTCTTCTTCTACCGTAAGATCCTTAGCGGAGAACTGATAGGAGGAAGACCCCAGGTCATGGTGGTTGGCGGACCAGTATAGGGGAAACCGCCATTCCACCCCAGGGCCTTCCCGACCGGTAAGAAACCAAGGTTGTTGGCCGAACTTGGAAGTAACCTTGAAGGAAGAATTTTTGAAGTGTTTAAACGAGTCTGAGAAGGGGTTGAAAATTTTCTTGTCGGACTCGCTCCGGAAGGAAGTAAAACCTTTCAGCTCGGGCGGCTCCCGACCCGAACGAGGAGTGAAGGGGCCAAAGAAATAAAAGAAAAGGCTAGTATTGCAAGGAAGAGCGGGAGTAAAAGAGCGACAAAGATGCTCAAACGCCACCAGGTAACCCCACCCATTAGGGTGAAGTTAAGAGGGGGCAAGACGAAGATGGTTAAGGGCGGATATCTGGAACTCGGTAAACGGGAAGCGAATACCGAGACGGGAAAGATATTCTCGATAAAAGAAGAAAAAATTGGTGTACCCGGTTTCCCGGGTAGCACAGATGGGCTCATCTTCATCAGGAGGATTCAGCTCACACCCGGGTAAGTCCGACACCGGCAGTCTAGCAATGTCGGCTTTCGTCAGCAGAGAACGCATCCGCAGAACTTCGTGCTCCACCCAGGGATACTTAGCTCTAAGACTAAGAGGAGGACTAGTGGAATCCGCTTCCGCGTCCGACGTAGAAGCACAATGAGGAGATGAAGACTCCATTTACCTATAATAAGCAACAAAGAAAAAGCTATAATTAGAGCTAGAAGGGATACCTGATTGGGACAAACTTAGATTGGAAGATGGAAGGCGATTGGCCTCAGAAAAATGGAAACCCCCGGTGACCGACGCAGGTTCAGAAGATGACCCATGCCGACACGACCCCAAGACTAGGTCGGCCATATGATCTTGCCCACTTGCGATGAGCGAGGAGCTCTGGGCAACACACTCCCAGCAGGGGCAGGCATACCCATCCGGAAGGGATCCCGACCCGGTCGGATGGCGAACTTCAAAGAAGCTGATAGGCTTGGCTAAAACGGCCTCAACTTCTGGTGGACTCACAAGATCTAGCCTTACCGGGCTGGACCCCGACGGGCGAGGTCCAAGAACGGATGACTGGGGCCTCCTAGCGCTCCTACCACCAGACCCGCCCCGAAGGACCGAGGCTAGCTTCTCCTCCTCGGTCAGTGGAGTTCCTAAAAGCAAAAAACTAAAGTGGGGATAGCGCTCACGCAGGGCATCATCATCATTCGGATCTATGGGTTGACGTGAAGACGACGGACGTCTACCCCTACCCATCAAAGGTTTAAACCTATACAATTATCACAATGATAATCAGAAAGGCCAGAAACTACAAATGTTAAGGTAAACTAGGAAACTCGACGACTCCTAAACGAACCTACGATCGAAACAATACTCACAAACACTCCACCCAGAAATGTAACTTCAACCAACCCAGAATCCAGGAATACGATAGCATAGAAGAAAGAATGAAGAGAAAACCTAAGGAGTTGAAGTAAAATAGCAGAAGGAAAAACAAGCATACCTGAAGAGGTGAAGCTCGCAGAATACAAGCACTACGAAGTATGGAATGTGTTCCGGGCAAACAGAAAGCCTCAGACTCCTCAAGGAAGTTAGTGTGCAGAAGCGTTGTAAAAGAGCGAAGATCCTCCAAAGAGAACTGATGCGCAGAGGAAACGTTGGGGTGTGGGAGTAAAGTGAGGAAATGAGAAGATCCAACAGTTTTTAACATGACCAAAAGAAGAGGGAAGTTTAAAACAAAGAAACCCAAACGACAGGGGCAGCCACGACTTTTCACCCCAGAAGTTGAGGTGACGTACGACGTGCCTCTGGAGCATTTAATGCGCACGAAACCCGGGGGCGGCGAGGCATGATGTTTGAAATGCCTAGCCAATCCCCGGGAGCCAGGTGTCACACTCAATCATGACAGAATCAGAGGGAGATTCCCCAAGAGTCGCCCCAGGACCAGACCAACCATCTCGGACCCACTCGGGAAACCGGCACTCAACGCCAGTCTTTCCGCCATAGGACATCCACGTAGCGCATCACGAGACCCAGGAGGCCGCCCCGGCTCATCGAATCTCGCGATGATACCCCGAACACGGAGAGATGAGCTTAGCAAATTCAAGGCCGACGCAGGCGATGGGTGGGACCTCGGACAATATACCCCGGCAGTCCAAAACTTGGAACTATCGGGCCTGGGGCAATCACATGATCTGGAATAAGCCCAGTTGCGATAAAGCCCAACTACAGGCAGGCGAGATAGATCCGATCCCACCTACTATCTTGAAGGATCTCAACTGCCCCGGAAATATAGGAGCATTTCCGCATAAGGATAGGCAGTTCAGATTATGGGCCAGGAATCACGCCAAGGCCACCCCAGGTATGTTCTATAAATACCCGGTCAACAACCTAAGGTACACACGCTTTAACCTAGACTATTTACCTACTGTTACACTGAGCACACACCACACGCCCTCGGCTAAAGAGCCTGGTTGTGTTCAGTGATCTCGTCTCCGTCTGAGTGCTTCCACATACGCACCCAGGCCGAGACCCTTGATCCAATATCAAATCACCAGCCCATACACGCGGCTTGACATCTGTGTTCTACACCAGAACACCTTGTTATTTGTTAATCCCAGGACGTATTGATGAGAGTAAATAGTAATCTACTAAAGGGAAGGTCAGGACAACCAGTATAAAGATGAAATAGTCTCCTATTGATTCAAATCTCTACAATGTATTTGTTCACCAAAAAAAAGCAAAAAAGCAAACGAAAATCGAGATGTGGTTGAAGGTTATGACTTATGACAACAGAATCATTGGATCAAAGAATTTCTTCTGGTCTCTTCTAGAAAGGAGATGACATTAAAAAAACAAAAATTGCGATGAATAAGCACAATAACATCTAAAGTCTAAACTAATCCAAACTAGAAATTTCAAAAAGAGGCTCAATAATATATAAACTTAGTCACTGTACCGAATATATTGGACAACCGAGTTGACATCCATCATCTTCAACCAGGAAATAACCAACATGGTAATGTCTTGAGAAACCCTCTAGCGAAGTCTTCTAGCTTCCCTTCGAGACTCAAAGAAGGTAAGAATGTCTCCTTCTCTCACGGGTCCTTTCACATTCCTCATGATATAACGGTTATGATCATCCAAAAACTTGACTCTAACTTGAGTCACTTGCCCTCTGGATCCAGTACGTCCCATGACTTTAACAACTACAACATGCTTCACCTGTGATTACATCCTGTTCACACAAACACCAGTTACAAAAGGATAAGGGGTAAGGTTTGGGAATGAACACAGTGAGATGGAGAATAAAGGGGAACAACAGACGTAATACAAAACCCAAAATTTATGCTGTCATTGCTATTCAAATTTCAGTTAAACATACCAGCAGCTCAGAGGCATTGAAAAAAAAACAACTGACAAAGATGGAGATGCTAGGAAAGATGTCAGCTAATGTGTTTGGTTTTATAATGGGAACATTGTAACTCACGAGCAATAAAAAAATAGAAACCATAAAGGACCCCATCAACGGGCTAACAACAATTAACCGGATGCTATGATCAGTGGAAAAAGAACATGCAATGAATTACACCAGCTCACACAGCTAGGCTCTGTGTCCCGGTTTAAGAGTGAACAAGATAAAATTTAACCAGTGGCTGTGCATTAAACACAGAACCCTAGACATCAACCGTTTTTCCCAACGAAGGACATATAATCATCATATATTACAAACGACACCACTAAGTCCCACCAGATGCTCTAATCGGGGGAAAAACCTAATGAAAGAACACATAAAACGGCATAGATATATGAAGTCTGGATTCTCAAAAAGCAATGAAATTGAAAATATTATTTCAGAAAACATGAAACCTGATTGGTTGTCGTGTTCAAAATGGGGAAAGGAATCCTACCGTAACTGAACGTTTAACGACGGCGTGGGAGGTGGGAGACAGAGAGCGAGGGTTGTGCGCGCGGCTGCTTTCTCTAATCGCTGCAATAATTGGCTGTGTTAAAACCCTAGTCCTTCGAATTAAATTTATTGGGCCCTAGGACTAATTTATCCCTGAGATCATCCGCCATTACTATTTTAGGGAAAAGAGAGAAAAAATATAGTTTGAATCTGTAAAATTTAAATTCAGTATGTTTTTAAGAATTGAGTAATGAATTACTTATCAAATTTTATAATTCCCTCCTTAGCTTTTGTAATAAACCTGATTTAAAATTTTACAATTTCAAAATAATTGTTGTCTTTTCTCCTAAGGTTTTTACATTTTATCGTGTTAATTTTTTTTTATTATAAAAAACAAACATAAACCCTTCAATATATGTTTAATATATTTTTGAAAATTTTATATTCATATTCTATTATTAAAAGCGTCTGGAAAGGTGGGTATAATAAGATGGGCTTTGGGCTTCAACCCCGTATGCCATTTTGGAGTCGTGCCCAACGCAATTGAGGACGTGGCTGGACCAGGATGTCGTGGGATACTTTTTTCCTGAGTTTTCGAATTTAATTTCTATGTAATTTTATATCAAAAAAAAACTATGTAATTGGCTTTTAGCTTTCTCTGTTAAAATAATAATAATAATAAAGACCTTTATTGATTTTTATGGCAAAGGCTTCAGAAGAAAGTTAAGCTTCTCCAAGTTGTTTTTTTCTAACAAAAAAAAAACTGCATGTCATTAGTAAAATACGAGATTACAACAATATCCCAACCAATACTATCTTCTCTCATCATCCTGCGTCTTCATGTGTGAGGGAAAGTAGTTGATTAAGCCTTGCAAATTGGTTAAAACAGTTGATTCATATTTCATGAGAAGTGGTGATGGATGGGGCATTATATTATACACACCAAAAATTTACAAATAATTATTGCCACAGAATTATTTGTTATAGTGGCTCTTCAATTAAATAATTTTTATGGAAGAATCAAACTATCCCCAGAACCAGTATTCTCTCCAAATGTCTTCGTGCTGCTATGTTTTGGATCTCAAACTCTGAGCTCCAACAGATTGATAATAAGTATCGATTAACTACCGTGTCAATAAATGTTCCAGTCACATCCCCAGTGATTACTCTTTACGGCTTAAAATTACTTGACAGGAAATACTTGTCTTACTTTTTTATTTTTTAGATGTTAGCATTGAGATTATTTCTCAGTCGCCATATCATCTATTCGTAAATGGAAGTTTAGGTTCTCTGTCTATTTGTAACCTATAGACTTATTAGCTATTGAAATATCATTTTGTCTTTCCAAAAAAAAAAATGTTAGAGGGGAGCTGAGTTCAAAAGTTTTTGTGTGCAAACAAAGCATTCCTCAGATCCTAAATATATAATATAGTTTACATATACTATACCGTATGATAGTTTTTGATTCGTGAACGAAAAGAGGGAAGGTATGTGCAAAACACGAACCATTAGTCCATCACCAGTATCTCTGTAAAACTGCTCCATTTTTATGTAGAAGGGTAGGGAAGGCCACGTATGGCACCGTACTTGCCAAGGCAATTAGGGTTGTCCAACAGTCCATTATGATTTCCACTCACTTCGGAGACTTCATCTTAGACACTTTATTCCTTGATACAAAATTAGTTTTTGAGACCGATGTTGAGGATAAGGTCTAAAAAACACTGGAAGAATTTATATTCCACCCATCCTGTTTTGGATTCGATAGAGATTGAGACCTACTAGTTGATAATATTTAGTCACCGAAGCCTTAGAGAGAGCAGAAAAACGAAAATTCATCTTTCTTGTATTGCAAATGACATATTGACATGTATATATATTGTTGGCATTGTGTTTGTTCTAACTGTAGTTTGATTAAAAGCACAATTTTTCTATTGGAATAATTGAGCAGAGAGACGACTGGATCGCTTATGGAAAAATGAGAAATGTTTTGTCACAGAACTTCCCCACTACTCCACTAGGTCAAATTTAGCTTTTTAGACATTAGAGGCTATTATATCAGAACAAAGGTATTTGAAGGCACGTGAGGTTAGGCATCGACACAGTAAGTTGCTTTTGTTCTCCCACATTAATAGTAATGCTCTTCAAATCATTATACATTCAGTCACATTAGTTAGTTACGTGAATTTTGAACATTGATCTTGCTGTAAATTTGTTTCCGGCTTTTTATAAGAGTTACTTATGCTTGTACTTCGGAAATATTAATTTAACAAAAACTATGTGGAACTAAATCTTTGTTTGTGAGAATTTTCCAGTGGTTCTTCGTGGTTAAAGATGATGCATTAGTTTCTCGGATCATTGCAGGGTAATTAATTTAACTTATTTTTACCTAATTTTATGATTCAGGGGTCATGCAATGCTTCCGGCAGCAATATAAAATCTTTGAAGTTACAGTCCAACTTTTTTGGAACTTCTCTCCTAAGTGAATCATTAGTCATACAGGCTACTGTATGCCCTGCATGACTGGCTATGACTTACTCAAGAAAATCAAGGTACGCTTTGCTTTCTAGTTCTGATGATTCGTCATCTGTTATGTGATTCAATTTGCCAAACAATATGCTGGTTTCAATTAGTATAAATACAGAACCTTTGTCTCCTTCTGCTTTTATTGGGAACACTTGTTTTAACATTTCGAAACTCTGAATCTGAATCCCATATTTCCATGGCTTAAAACTGTTAATTTCCTTAGTTTTATTGATTAGACAATTAGCCGTATAATAGATAGGGTTAAGTACCAATTTTACCCCTGAAGTACGCGCCCAGGAGCAATTTTTCCCCTTAAGTTTTAGGCAGAGCAATGTTGCCCTTGAAGTATCAAAACAGAGCAATGTTGCCACTCCGTTAGAAACCCCAATGGTCAACGTTAGTTGACCTAACGTTGACCGTTAGGGTTTCTAACGGAGGGGAAACATTTCTCTGTTTTTTATACTTCAGGGGCAACATTGCTACATTTTGGTGGAGCAATGTTGCCCCTGAAGTATAAAAAAAGGAGCAATGTTGCCCCTCCGTTAAAAACCCTAACGGTCAACGTTAGTTAACCGTTAGGGTTTGTAACAGAGGGGCAACATTGCTCCGTTTTGATATTTCAGGAGCAACATTGCTCCGCCGAAAACTTAAGGGGCAAAATTGCTCCTGGGTGCGTACTTCAGGGGCAAAATTGATACTTAACCCTAATAGATATCAACTCCTAGCTGATTTACAATTTACCATTGGGAACAAATCTGGTAAATTACAATCACAAGATTTGATTTTAAAAAATGCCCTGCTTTTGTAGCTAGGAAGTAGCTGAAGAATTCTATAAGAATCTCTGAAAATTTTGTGCTGGCAAATTCTACCTGGGAGGCTAGAGACTTGGAAAATGACGGGGAATTACTTTTGGGATTTCAGGAATCGTCGTCTTTGAGAAACATACCCGTGGTGATTATGTCATCTAAAAATGTGCCTTCCAGGATTAGCAAATGCTTTAACCATGACAAAACCATTAAGCTTTCTTGAGTCAGTCTCCTTTTGTGTCCTTTATGCTGTCCTTTTGTAGGGTAATGGAGTTTCTGAGAATAGGCTTTCTTGAAAGCAGACATTTTCTTCTCCCAATAGAATTTTAATTATTATCAGTATAATCTCATTATTGTTTAGGAGGATAAGCCACCCTTCTAAATAAGAAAAGAAGAAAGGCATCAAATGAGTGTCATTCATGAATTTTAATGTGTGAAAACTTTCTTTTATCAAATCTGAAGAGAAATGATGTCGTAGGATGAAAATGTGTTTTGAATTTGAAGTTACTCTGATGGTATCATGTACTTATCTGCTATTTTTTGTTTATTTCTTTTCTTTTTTCATTCTTATGTTTAACATCACAAAACAATTTCTTTCCTTGCTTTGCATACTGTAGATGATAGATTCCTCTAAATTCTATACATTAGTTAAACTTGATCTAAGCCAAAAGCTACTCTTTCCTTATGCTTCTTTTGAAGATTATTCTATTGTGCTAATATTTAGGTATCCACTTTGCCAATGTTGGGAGATTTATGTTTCTTGAATTGTATTGCAGGTAGCTCTGGGATGTGAAATATCAAATTGTTAACTTAGGCACAACTAATAAAAGAGTTGGAATTTCACAACAGTATGGTATAAGAAGTTGGACTAGTATAAAGTCACTACAAAACACCCATTTGATCTCATTTTCATTTTATATGTACTTTGGCTCATCTTAGTTCACGTATGTAGTTTATAAACCTTTGAATGATGAATATTAGTTGGATCAGTGGAAAGTCACTAGTTTGGGATCACTTTTGGGCGCTTCAAAAGTGCTTATTATCGCAAATCGAGATAAAATTTCTTTTGCATACTTACTTTGTATATTGTAAATCACGATTGAAAAAACTACTTTTAAAGGTTTCAATCGTTATTCTAAACAAGTACAAAAATTAATTGTGGGAATTCAATTTGTAACTTAATTTATAAAGCTATTCCAACAAACATTCACGATTGAAAAGCTACTTTTAAAGGTTTCTTAAATTTGTTCTCACTTGAATTGGAAGATTGTTGTTATTATATTTCATTTTGAAGCTTTTAAATTGTGGGAATTCAATTTATAACTCATATTGAGTTGTTGAAACCTCGTAAATTGAATCGTACTATTTTAGATACGAGTTCCTTTTATATATTGGCTTGGATGGTGGGTTAGAGGAAGAAATGCGGTAGATATTTTAAAAAAACACACAAAATTTAGACTGTCGTTCATTAAGCCATGTTGGATTCTTATGTGTCATGTTTACTAGCTCTGCATAATTAAGAGTTCAGCAGTCATTAAGCCATGTTGGATTCTAAATGCCTAGCATGTTTGGGATCACTTTTGGGATTTAAAAAGTGTTTATTCATGTAAATCCAGACAAAAACTCCAATCACATATTTACTTCATATACTGTAAATCATTATTGAAAAGTTACTTTTAAAAATTCCAATCGCTATTCCAAACGAACATAGAACTTAAAGGCTTCAATCGCTATTTGTCATCATAACCGACGAGAAATGACAGTTTCTGCTCTATCAATGTCAAAGGAGGACATAGAACTCAGGTTAAGCTCGACAAAATCTAACACTTTCCACCGGTACAAGTTACACATAAGAATTTAACAATTCCTGAAAGGGTGAAAGCTAATGTAACAGAAAAAAGACTTTAGATAGATTCCAACATTATGGATACCAAAGTGCATAGAACTAACCATCTTTTCTTAATGAGAACAACACAATCTTTCACTCTCTGGCTCTTTCAGTTTTGAATGTAGGTACAAGTTCCCGTTTGATCTTGACGGGTGATCAAAGGCTTCTAGGATACTTTATATCTTCGCCCTCAAAATCGAGGGATCTTGAGGGGAGGGCTTCATCAAAGGGACTGTTGAAATCAGCGTGAAGGCGAGGACTTTCTCTCCTTATAAAAAATTAATATGCCGACCATATTTTGTAAGTTAACAAATAACAACTCATCAGCAACAAGATTTGTGGAATGCAGATACATAGCATTTGCCACTATAAAATTGTTCTTAAAAACAAGTTTCAGGAGCTACATGTGGATAGTCATTCTAAAAATTGCATTTTAGAATAAAAAATATAAAAACTTGTTTAGAACAATTGTTCTTAAAATCAACACTGAGAATTGAGAGAATATGAGAGCCATAGTGGAAATTACAATAAAGATAAATGCCTTTTAATTTAAGGAAGGTTCATATATGTTTTCCAAAAATAAAGGGGTTATTGTAACTTAGGTAAAGTAGGAGGGTAGCTAGTATATTTTAATCCAAAAACAAAAGTGGTTTAGAAGAAATGACCCATTATTCGTGGTGGGATAATTATTAATGACACTTTGTATGAAATAAAAAAATAATTAGTGATATTTAAGGAGTTTGAAAATTTTAATGATAAGAGATTGTTTAGATTAACTTTTGGAGAATAGTTTTTAGAGAAAAAGTGACAAAAGTAATTTTTCAGAATAGATCTTGAGCATAATAAATTCTATAAAAAACTATTCTTGATAAAATGATAGTGTTTGAATATTGTTTTCAGAATAGACTTTTCATGTTCAAATTACCAATAAAGACATTAGCATTTGTAATAACTGCATTAATCAAAATCTACCCTACAGAGTGATTGATTTGTTAGGATCAAAATCCATCGTAACATTAATTACTTAATTAATTTGTTATTAAGCTTATCTTTTTTTTTCTTGCCATGATCATCAAGCTTATCTTTCCCTCTTCCTTTTTTTTTTAGGGTTAAGGTGCAAAAATAGACAAATACTTTTCTCAAAAGAGCGTCCAGTAGCAAATACTTTTTTTTGGCGCAAAAGTAGACACGTGGTTACAAAAGTGGATCAAAATTAGCGTTTGACCGTTAGTTTGATCAAAAACATTAACATGGATGCTGACTCAGCAAATTTTTCCTACTTGGCAGTGCAAAAAGAAAGAAGAAATAAAAAAAAAATTCCACACCTCCTTTTATTCCTTCCTTCCTTTCTTCTTCCTCCTTCCCCGTCAGCCCCCCCCCACTCCACGATCGTCGCCCCCCCAACGATCTGCCACCACCCCCCCAAATCGCAGAACACAAAAGTAGGCGTCGATCGACACCAAGCAAGGGTCCAATCTGTGAGCGAGGGAGGGTCCGGCGGCCTGTGATCAACGCGAGCCTGCGAGCGAGTCAGTGGGGGTTCGATCTGCGAGCGAGCCTGTGAGGGTCTGGATTTCTTCGATTTCCTTGATTCCGATTTCGATTTTGATATATATATGTTTCTGGGTTCTTGTTTCAAGATTCTATTTTTTTTTTCGATTTCGATTTCTTTGATTTCTCTGGTCTGGTGCCTTCAGATCTCTTTGATTTCTCTTGATCGATTTCTTCGATTCTTGTTTCTGGGTTCTGGGTTTCTGGGTTCTTGTGTACGATTTCTTCTATATTTCCTTGATCGATTTCAATTTCGATTTCCTTGATTGATTTCTTCGATTCTTGTTTCTGGGTTCTTCGATTTCCTTGATCGATTTCAATTTCGATTTTGATCGATTCTTGATTTTGGTTTCATCGTTTTGAGCTTTTGGGTTTTGGATATGATAGAATGATCACCGGAATCTGGGTTTTTTTATAAAGCATTAACATCCACGTCGTCATCCACGTCATCATTTTCGGTTCGAAAAAGTCAACTAACGGTCAAACGCTAATTTTGCTCCACTTTTGTAACCACGTGTCTACTTTTGCGCCAAAAAAAAGTATTTGCTTCTGGACGCTCTTTTGAGAAAAGCATTTGTCTATTTTTGCACCTTAACCCTTTTTTTAATACAAAAATTACTCACAATCCAAGGTATGGGTGAAGTCTTAAATGATAGGAATGTTGGGCAGGGCGAGCCGTCTATTACCCTCAAGTGTTTATCTAGGCACCCAGGAGTTAGGATGCCTCCCACAGTGCCTTGACCAACTCCAGCATTGAACCCCTCATTTGGTGAAAGTGTTCGACTCCTTTGCCAGTTGAACCCAAAGACAAGGGGTATTATTAAGCTTATCTGATGTGAGGGCTTTTCCTGTTTTACCATAGATATGGGCCTTATTGCTCTATACATTGGGCTCATTAAGACCAGCTCGGCCTATTATTGATGCCCTGCCTATTCACGGTCGTCCTCCACTTCCCCAACCCCTCAGCTATCTACCCGCCGCACCATCAAGCACCACGAGTGGTTAGTCCTTAGAGCCCGTTTGGTACAAGGAAAATTTGAGGAATGAAAGGAACTTAGAGGAGGGAAAAGAAGATTTGAAAGATGAGGAAAGATGACTTGAAAAAAGATGAGTTGTTTGGTAGGAAGAAAATGAATGGGTGGTAGTTGGTAAAGAATTAGAAAATGTCTATTTTACTCTCAAAAGAAATTAATTCAAAATAAAAAAGAAAAATGTTTTTTTTTTGCTAAAATATATTTTAAAAAAACATGCTCTTGTTAAGTTCGAACTAATGTAAAAAAAAAAATTCACCAAATTCGAACTTTCCTGCTAAGTTTGAATTTCAGGGGTAAATCTGTTAAAAATGTGAATAGTGATGTGGGAACTTGAGATCCCACCAATTTTGGTGGGATTTGATCTTTCCACATATGAGGGAAGATTGGTGGGCCCAAGAACTTGGGTTCCTGAGAAGATTTATGTAAAATGTGTACCAAAAGGAGGAACTTGCCAAAGTTCCTTTCCCTACTCACCAATTTCCTGTACTAAACGGGCCCACTTTTTCTTACTCTCAATCGAGGAATTCCATTAGTTACGTGAGTGGCACCCAGGTATAAAACAAGCCTTCTTTATCTTTCTCGTTGCAAATAAACGGGGTTTGAGTTTAGTTCATGTATATGCTTAAAACTTATTCTCTCCGGTCTTAATTATAGGGTACTTTTGTAGTGTAAATTACACTGCAAAAGTGGTTCTATAATTAGGAGCAGAGGTAGTATCTCTTAGAAAAAAGATATAAAAAAATATTGCAGGATTAAAAAGATCTCGCGAAAAATTTGGAGAAAATTCTATATAAAACCACCTAAAATAGAAAATTTCAAAATTAGGTTGGTAAATTCAACAAATTCTTAATTGAGTCATTAACCCAATTTAAGATTTCAAAATATAGGTAAAATGACTTTAATGTTATCTCTTCTCTCCCCATTAAAGAGTTTCATTCACTTTATAACTTATATATAATATAAAAGGGTATGTGAAATCCCATAGCCGATCCATATTTATTAATTCTGATATTATTTATAGTATAAAAAAGTTTGACTATGGGATTTCATATGCGGAAAAATCCAAAATATGCCAGGATATAGCGATAGTGAGAATTTGAGCCTGAAAACTAGACAAATATTAATTTAAATGCATCTCAAGGATTGTAAAGTGATCATTGAGACAAATAGTCTCATGTGATTGAGACATGTTTTTTATTTTTGAATGAATGTGATTAGAACATGTGTTTTAAATTCATACATTTTTTATAATTATACATCTATAGGGCTTTTAATAAATAAAATCCAAATATAATAAAAATACTCAAAATCACTGTAAAAATAATATCCAAATAGAAACCTTGATTAACGAACACGACTTTTAAAACCTCTTTATTGTACGTTTTTTTTCCTTATTATTATAGTTCTATTATAAAACTTAGGGTTAAGTACCAATTTTGCCCTTGAAGTACGCGCCCAGGAGCAATTTTGCCCTTTAAGTTTTCGGCGGAGCAATGTTACCCCTGAAATATCAAAACGGAGCAATGTTGCCCCTCTGTTACAAACCCTAGTTGACCGTTAGGGTTTCTAACGGAGGGGCAACATTGCTCCATTTTTTATACTTCAGGGGCAACATTGCTCCCCCGAAACGTAGCAATGTTGCCCCTAAAGTATAAAAAACGGAGTAATGTTGCCCCTCCGTTAGAAACCCTAACGATCAACGTTAGGTCAACTAACGTTGACCGTTAGGGTTTCTAATGGAGGGGCAACATTGCTCCGTTTTGATACTTCAGGGGTAACATTACTCCGTCTAAAACTTAAGGGGCAAAATTGTTCTTGGGCACGTACTTTAGGGACAAAATTGGTACTTAACCCTAAAACTTAAGAGAAATATGAAAAGAAATAAAGAGGGAATTCCAGATAGTAGAGGAAAGAGCAATCAATTTTTCATTCATTCGGTACAGTCCATTCGCAAGCTTTCAAGCGCAGGAAAACATCTATTTATAGTGATTGAAAATGGGTACTTTGGTGTAATTTTTTCACCTGTCAATAGGTGTAATTTTCCCCTGAACAAATATTAATGTCATCCCATTCATGTGAATGAAGTACAAGTACAATGATGATTGTAGGTGCTGTATATGCATACAGATGTATATAATATATATACATATCCAAATGAGAGTAGAAGGTACAAGTACAATGATGATTGTAGGTGCTGCATACAGATGTATATAATATATATACATATCCAAATGATCCTCAGAGGTGACAAAATAGGGAAGGGGAAGAGTGAATGTACATCCACATAATTTAATATATTCAAAGTTCATATATTTAAATGGGAAAATTCCAGATAAATACCAAATGAATTTGTAAAACCCCCAGAAGTCCTCCGAATTTGCAAAAAGACTGAGAGGTGATAAGGACTTTTGAGGGTTATGCAATTTCGGAGGAAAAGACCACATTGCCCTTAAATATCTTAGTGACTCAGCATTTTCTCATTCCATTTTCGATAGCCATTTCCTCCGCCATTTCCTGCCCTAGCGATCGTTCTTCTTCACCCACTGCCATCGCTGCCGTCTCCGTCGCCGTTGAAGCCATTTTCGCCGCCGCCGCCGCCGACGAAGCCATTTTCGCCGCCTCCGTCAGGTATCTCCCTCCTCCCATCATTAGTTCTGAGCCCTACACTTGTTCTTCCACTCTCTCTGTTTTTTTAATTTTTGTTCTAAGTCAGGGACTGGAATGCTGATTTGGTTCGAATAGTAGTAGTAATTGATAGCTGTTTTGGGATCCCTTAAGTCCATGGTCTGAAGGAGGGGGCTATACCAAAGGGTGACGATTGCATAAACTAATTTGTTGTATGACTTTGGTCTTAACTCACCCCTGCAATCTAGAAGGTTCTTGACACATTCCTAGTTTGCTTTACTATGTAAAGTGCAGAACATTTTACGAGCTAAAGGTTTAGTAAATGAGTTTTCCAATTGTTCTAAACATGAAACTTTCAGAATAAGTAGTTCTTTACTCAGTACTTGATCTCTTTCATTGTGAATATGAGTTATGTGTGTTTATTATGTGCATGGATCACCAAATTAGCAACTAAATCCGTTGCTCCAATATTGTCACACCAATTAAGGGGTACTCGTTTTATGAGCACTCGTATTTTGGCTAATAATGACCGAAAGGATGCCAAATCAGAAGCCAAAAAAGCAAGACACATGTACTCAGACTCAGTGCTGGATCTAGCAACCACTCTTTGCCTTTTTAGATGCTTAATTAACTAGAGTATTGCCAAGAAAAACACAATGCCCTGCTGCAGAATGATATCATCTACACAGGCAGCCCAATTTGCCATTAAAAAAATCAAACAATTAGAGATCAATAATGTCACAAGCCTTGATGTCTAACCCAAGCCTAGGATGTTTCTTATAACAAACATGAAGTATATTTTCACAACTGACATTGACTTTTGAGTTGATTCAGGGTTAGTTGAACTGTGGTTACTTTTACCACTGGACTAAAACCAGCATTTGATCATGATGGTTACTTGGCAATACTGTGGTTGCTTGCAATGTAATGGTTAAGAAATTTTATTATTTTCATCTATTATATTATTGGCTTAAAGTACTGTAATGTGGTCATTTGGTTAAATATAGTTAGATCTCTCATGTCAAATGTCAACCTTTAAGTTCGTATGTGGCAAAAAGAAGTACTACATAAGAAGTACTACATTCTGATTTTATAAAGAAGTGAGTAAGTAAAGAAGTGCGAAATATGAGACAAATCATTCCTGACTTTTGATCTTAGGATTGCTTGAAAAAATAAGTCTAGACCATCTAATTCATACTTTCCTAACCCTCAAATTGGTACAAGGAAATTGTTTTAAATTCACTATTTCAGGTCATTATATCTAAACCATTCACCATTGTCATTTTTTCAGGTGTATACAATTTACAGTTAACAATGACATCAACAAATGGGGCTTCAAAGCAAAAGTCCAACAACATGTACAGTCGCAATGGGTACATGTTGTTTCGCAATGAGTTTAATAAAGACAATAAATTGTCTGACTTCAATGACATGAATAAGGAGTCCTCAAAGGCATGGAAGGCTTTGAGTCTTTGGAGAAGAAACAATACAGTGATAGAGCCAAAGGAGAAAAGCATGAGAAGAACAAGGGCACCTCCACTGTATATTTTCCCTCAAGGTGCTCGATTAACAAGTTTTCAAAGCTGGTAGCATATGTCAACTCCGACGAAACATTAAAAGCTAAGGTCCAACAGTTAGGGTTTGGACATTTACTTCATATTCAAAGTTTGAGACTGCCACGGGAAATGTTAGTGGCTATTATGAGAACTTATGATCCCCCAACCAATCAATTCCGAATAAGGGGGAAGACACTTGAAATACAAGGAGAAGATGTGTCTCAATTGCTTGGGGTGCCACGTTGTGGGGAGGAGGTTACAATGAATGTAAGTGACACAGATCCAATATTGCTGCAACTTAGGAAAGACTATGGGAAAATGAAGTATGACGACATACTAAACGTCATAACTTCAGGGGAGTCGGGTGATCAATTTGAGATTTTATTTATGATGCACATGTTGGGGACTTTTCTCGCCCCAACATCAAGCATAACTCCCAGTATGCAGTTGCTGAAGGTTTTAACCTCCACAATGAAAGGATTTTCCCAATTTGATTGGGCCACATATATCGCCAATGACCTCCGAAGAGAGCTCTCTGATTATGTCAATGCGACAAGACGAAACAAAGATTGCAACTCATATGTCGGAGGGTGCATCTACATGTATTGGTCAGAATTATGCACTATTTTGTGGCTGTTTTGGGTTAATCTATTTTTGTGATAAGTTTTAAATGTTTTACGTTGTTTGCAGATATATTTCGGGGAGCGGTTCCCATTGGGCAAGGCAGTCCAACATGTAGGAAAGAGTCCAATTCAGTTCTGGACGAAAGAGAAGGTGAAGGAGATGATTTACAACGAGAGGAACAACAACTCTGGGGTGTTGTATCCCACCGGTAAAGACAACAAGGCTAAGAAGGACCATTTAGAAAGTAATTTTGTGGCTTCTTTAGACCCAGTAAGTGCTAAGTGCTTCTAGTAATGACTTCGATTCATTCTTTAAAATTTGTATTTTTTGAATTGACTTGTGGTAAATTGTGTCATATGTAGGTTTTAAAGGACTTGTATGCAAACTTGATGGGTATAATCAACGATGGCCACAAAAAACTTGTTGCTTCTGTGGAGGATGAGCTGCGAAAGGCACAAACTTACATTGAGAGGCAGTGGAAGCAGCAAGTTGGTGAAGAGGATGATGGTGAAGATAGCCAAGATGGTCATGATTATGAGGCCCAAGAAGGTCATCGTGATGGTCATCATGATGATGATGGCCATCATGGTAGCGAGCTCGTTATGAGGATGATGCTTATCAGGATGACGCATCTATTGGAACACCGATCAACATTGATGAATCTGATGGTGAAAGTGCTAGTGTCGGAGGGACTAACGAAGGAGAACAATCCAAATCCAATGTTCTGTACCCTGTTCAGTACCCTGTTCAACAAGAGGATGCAGCACCACGGAGGTCAATGAGGGCGAAGAAGCCCAAAATAAAGTCGCCTTGGATTCTGACGAAGCCATTGAAGCGCGCAAGGAAGGCCAAAGAAGACAAAGAAGAGAAGGAAATATTGTTTGACATTATATCCGGACCCTACACCGAGGATGAGAGACAACAGTAAGTCACTAATTTCAATGAATATTCAATAGTAAACAATTTTTTGCCATTAGTTAATGTTGGATTACTTAATGTATTGTTTCTCATTTAGGATTCTCATACAAAGAGACGATGAAGACATAACCCGGGAGCAGCTACAAACACTAGGCCGTAGAAACAGATTAAGTAACCGGGTTGGTACTAAAAAAGCTAAATTTTTCATACAACGCTTTCAACCCCACTTATATAAGTGTTTAAACATGTGTGTAAACATGCAGGTTATGTCTGTGGTATGTAAAACCTTGATGCTAGATATGAAGCGAGATATGAAGCGAGAGGGCCAGAGCCAAGTGAGGAGGCACATTTTTAGTGCTGATCAAATGGTAAGTCTTCATTTGTGCATTTGTGGACATTCCCTCCCAATTTTTGTCGCATTGACATACCTAAAACATGACTTCAACCTTTGTTTATTATGTAGAATTTATTGAACATAAAACCAGTGGGATGGAAAGTTTCTGAGTGGAAACAACAACTATTGCCACAATATATAGGTTACAATATGTGTGATTGTGATTTGATAATGGGACCGATGTTGGTTCTTGAGCATTGGTTCCGCATGGCCATTGATCCAAGCACTATGAATTTTTATGTCCTGGATTCAATGAATACAAAGGTCTATTTAAGTAAGAATCAGGCCAGTAATAAAAAGAAAACCGCAGGTGCAAGTCCCCAGGCAAAGGCGATAGCAAAAATTGTAAGTATTGTAAGTTACTTGTATTGTATTATGATTTAGTTTTAAGTTTGCAGTTAATAACACTCATGTGTGTTGTATGTCAGAGGGAACGTTTTGAAGACATCATACAATTTGTTAACCCCAATCACAACACCAAGAGGCCAAGAACAAAAGATATTTGGCCATCCGTTCTACAACAACCAAATTTGTGAGTGTCATTTGTGGCAACATCAATATGTGGCAAGATCAAAATCTTTGTAAATTTGTTAATTTGTGTGTTTCGAGTTGAGTTATGTTACGTTCGTAGGCAAGACTGTGGCGCTCATGTGTTAATTTGGTTGCACAATTGGAGTCCTGGTGAACTTATGCAGTATGATGATGATGAGTTGAACGCGTATAGATGCAACCTCATGTGGTGGCTTGTAAACCACGAACTGCATGAAGCCGCGAGAGATGCATTGCCGCATTGGGACTCCTTCCTCCTCCTCCCACCGGGAATAGAGGGAAGAGAAGAAAGAGATGACCATTATTGTATTATTGTTAAAGCCTTGGATTTTGTTTTTTTCACTTTAGTACATATGGGTATGGATAGTTATCAAGTAGTGTGGTGGAGTTGATGTGAGTTTTCATTGGATCTCTCCAATTTGATTTATAATTGCCATTTTTGACCCTATTTAGAGAGTATGCAGATTGGAAATGTCCTGTGTTTTTCACTTTTCCTTTTAAGTCTTGTTTATGTAATGCATAGATACCATGCAACCATGTGGAATAATATGAATCCCACATTAGTTGATACCAGGAAAATGGGAAAAGCCATGATGCAGGCTCTTTTTGAGTTAAGTACACTAAAGCAAGCAAGCTGTTATCGTTACAACTTCTATTATTGTTGTTTACTTCCCAGCAAGCAAGCAATGTTTTGTTCTCCTTCCACAAAACCACAAAAGTTTTTGGCCTTGAAACATACCACTTGCAACAATCGATAAGTTTTTCATACAACAAAGTACTTGCAACAATCGATAAGTTTACCATGCTAAAAAGTACTTGCAACAATCGATAAGTTTACCATGCTAAAAAGTTGTGCTTAATATTCAATTACAATACTTTGTTGCTTTGTACAGTCAAAACGTGAAGCTTTCTTGCAGATCCCTCTAGTTTGATCCTCCATCCACCATGACTCCTATCTCCATCTCCAAATTCATCAATATTCTTCTCAAGTTTCCATTTTCTTCTCAAGTTTGTCAATTCTCTTTTCAATCTCATCATGTCCATCAGCTTTTCGCTTCATCTTAGTTAACTTCATTTTTGGCTGACCCTCAGGAAGAGAAATATGCATTCTGTGTATATGACCTTTACCAAACATCACAGGCTTCTGAGGTTTCTCTTCATCAATAAGATACCACACGTTATGTGCGAACAAAATAAAGGAAACCACGTTGGGAAACGGAATAGTGGATGTCAATTTAGAGTTGTTAAGAAAATGTAGCATCTCATCCAATACCCATTTACCAACATTTCGGGGCTCCTGAGATATGATAGAAGCAAACAGATGATAATCTCGTGACGTGAAATGGGTAAAATTGTTACCCTTCTGTACCATGTTTCTTGTATAAATGAACCATATCACCCTGAATGTATCACACATAGAAGCACGATAAGAGCTTCACGGGCGTATTTGGAACATCTATAACCCCTAAAATGTTGTTGATAGACTCAGCGGTGATTTTGATCTTCTTTCCCTCACCTCTGTCTCCTTAACCTCTTCTATAATATTACCCTCCACATCAGTCTCATTAGCATCTTTCATGTTGAAATAAAACAATTTCACCACTTGTTGGACAATACACTGTTCTTATACTCAACAAAGGTTCATATTGCTTCAGCCAGGGTGACAAGTCTATGTTGCACTGAGATTTCAATCTAGACAAGTCAACATACACAGTGGGGCAGAATTTCCTTTCACCGAAGTAATGATTAAATGAATGTCGATCGGATATATGGATTGGAGTACTTATAAAACCTTCTGCCCCTATCTCTTCTTCTTCTTCTTCAGACTGCTGATCGGCACTAGGTACAGATGACGTATGGCTGACAGAAGCTTCTACCCCAATATCTTCTTCTGATTATGATTGTTCATAACGCCATTTAATTTCCCCTTTTTTTTTACTTGAATCCATTTTTCTTTTGGCTTAGGGACCGTGTCCTTAAGAACCTTGGGCCGATACTTTCGCTCCTTTGGTATGGCGTCCTTCTTTGATGCCCGTGGAGGTGATTCTTCCTTCAGACCCTTTGTTCTCGCCATTGTATTCACTTACATAACCAATATATAAAAATAATCATCATCAAAAAAATCACCAAGAATAACAATAATGAAGAAACAACTCAAACGAAGCTCTTCGTTTAAGACGCAATCAGAACCCTATCTAAAAGCAACAATCAGAACCGAAAAGAAAACCCACAACACCAAAACCACAGACACTTGTTCGAATGACCCAGAATTGCAGAAAAAATGACGCACGGAAGATTATATTGGAAAGAGGAAATCAAATACCTTTTTACCAAATTCAACTACAGGACCGTGATCGTGATGTTGCCGGTTCGTTCTGAGATCGATAACCAACGCTCGCTGAGATCGATAACGGAAAAGTAGAAGAATGGGTTTTTGTTTTTCTTTTGAGGCGCACTGGAGTGTAATATATCACACTAGAGGGTTCCCTTGAGTGTGATATATGCACTCTAGTGTCTATCTTTTTTTCCTACATTCATAACTTACACAATAAATAAAACTTTTACAAAATGCATAACGCAATTTACCAATCTCATAACGCAATTTACCATTTGCATAACGCAATTTACTACGTGTTTTTACAAAGTTCACACTTGGATGGCTGAATGAAAAACCAAAGTTAAAGACAATTTTACAAAATGCATAACGCAATTTACCACTGTCATAACGCAATTTACCATTTGCATAACGCAATTTACTACGTGTTTTTACAAAGTTCACACTTGGATGCCTGAATGAAAAACCAAAGTTAAAGACAATTTTACAAAATGCATAACGCAATTTACCACTGTCATAACGCAATTTACCATTTGCATAACGCAATTTACTACGTGTTTTTACAAAGTTCACACTTGGATGCTGAATGAAAAACCAAAGTTCTGTCATAACGCAATTTACCATTTGCATAACGCAATTTACTACGTGTTTTTACAAAGTTCACACTTGGATGCCTGAATGAAAAACCAAAGTTAAAGACAATTTTACAAAATGCATAACGCAATTTACCACTGTCATAACGCAATTTACCATTTGCATAACGCAATTTACTACGTGTTTTTACAAAGTTCACACTTGGATGCCTGAATGAAAAACCAAAGTTAAAGACAATTTTACAAAATGCATAACGCAATTTACCAATCTCATAACGCAATTTACCATTTGCATAACGCAATTTACTACGTGTTTTTACAAAGTTCACACTTGGATGCCTGAATGAAAAACCAAAGTTAAAGACACTTTTACAAAACAAAAAAATGAACTTTTACAAATCCTTAAAGAGAATTACTAATCCACAAACACTAATCCACAAAAACACTAATTTACAAACGCAAAAAATTACTTATTCCTGAATGACTTACAAATCCTGAAACAACATTTCCAAATGATACTTCCCATAAACATAACTACAAATACAGAGTCTCCAACAACATACAGTCATTGTGGAATTGATAAGTACATAATTGGCATTTACAAAAAGTTGTAATGGGATGACATGTACAAAATATAGTGAAATGACAAGTGAACATTACAATTCCACATTGACGTAATGTTTCCGTGTCATTCCAACGCATGAAGACATTATATGCCATTTACACTAATTACATCTTGAGTGATCCTATAAGTCTTATAGCCCTTCTATCCAAAAATAAGTGAAGGGATCCAAGTCATTGTATATATACCAAAAGATGACTTCTAAAATATATACCAAAAGATGACTTCTAACATATTTACCCCACAACCTCAACCAATGCACAATTAAGCTGGGTTTGGGTTTGGATTTTTGCAGGTTCTTGTTGTGTGTCCAACCTCATGGCATAAGCCGCAATGGTAAATCTTTTTATTGCGAAATTGGCTCTCTACCCTTTGAACTGGAGGCCTTCCCGGTGGACGTTTAGTCTTAGGAGGTGCTAGTAACACTTGCCTTCCTATGTCATATAGGCGAACGTCATTTGGGTCAGGCATGTCTATTGTCACAACCGGAATCATGGTTCGTGTATAAATCAATTTTTGAGCTGTTATCGTCAGGCATTCATCAACATAACTATACACATTACCATGAACACCCTTGATGGCTGCACACGCATGAGGACAAGGAATACCAGACATTTGCCATGCTTTACACGTGCACTCGCGCAAGTGCAACTCAACCTTTAGGGCCCCACTTGCTGTCCGGACCTGCACCCTTCCTCCTCCATATATCTGAACATCCATGTATTCAGCTCTTGCCACATTATCCAGCACTTGTTGTTCGATGTTCGGGCCAACACCATTTTTCCACTTACTCATTGCCATGGTTGCTGCATACATCTTCTTTGCAACTTTCTCACAGTGCTCATGTATAAGCTGGGCCACATTATGATGTCTTTCCTTTACCATCCATGCATTGAAGGACTCAGCGAGGTTTGTGGTTATTTTATCCCACTATTTAAATGGGAACTTGCTCATGGCCCATCTGTCAACATCACCATGATGGATCAGCCACTCAAATGCTTGCTGATTGAAAAGCCTCATTTGTTCCATCGCAGCTTCGAAGTCACAATCAAGTCTTGCATACGCAATTGCATCAAGTAATTGAAGTGCGGTCTGCCTTTGTTGCGCACATATCGCCCTCCTTCCTCTATTCAATTTAATCATATGGGCGCTAAAGTTTTCCTTAATGTGCCTATAGCAGTAGGCATGTCTCTGAGACCCGAACACTCCTCGGACAGCAACGAGCAATGAACCCCTCTATACAACAACCATACGCTATAAATACTCGCTCAAAGATGTTGCTCCCACTAGCCACCCATTCAGCCACAGTCTTGTCATCAGTTTCCTTCAACCTATCACATATCCATGGTATTAACATGTATGTCTGTTCAGGTCTACCGTGAATTTCCTCCATGGCCTTCTCCTTTGCCCGATATGCTTGCTTATATGTCAAGTGCACACCAAACTCTCTTTGCAAACTATTCCTTATATCAGTCGGACGCTTGTCTCGTGTGATTTCTAACCTCTTCGAGAATAATTGTACTTGTCAAGGCAAAGACTTCGAGCATGTTTCACCTCAAGATTGTCTTGTCTTTGTATGATGATGGTCTTCGGTGTATCTTGTAACACGTAAGAAAGGATTGCTCTTCCCAATCGCCCTCTTTGTTATCCTCCATGGACAATCTTCAACTTTACATTTAACATACACACAATGGGTTGAATTCTTCACATATGTGTACTCAAATTTGTGGGCAATATCGAACTTGTGCAACACCTTCTTGAACTCATCCGAATTTGCAAATGTTTGATTCACTCCTAGGAACAAGTCCTTCCACTTCTTTGAGTTCATCTCGGCATCGGGGTTGGTGCACTCGACTTGCACACGGAAGGCTCAAAAGATGTATTCCACTGCACTCATTGTTTTTGCATCATCACTTGCTCCATATGACATCCTCTCCTCAATGTAAGTCATTTCCTTTGTAAGACCAACCCTACATAGATAATGACAAAATTTATGAAGATATTACCCACAACCCTATATGAGTTATTATTGTTCTAACTAAACTAACCACCACATACCTTTCTTGATCATCAATCTCCCTTGCTGCAGTATCAGTACCTTTACATCCTACATACACATGTTCTCTTCTTTCATTATAACCAAACAGATTTTCCATTTCATAATCATCAACCATGTCTACTAAAATATTTTCGTCAACGCTTAAAGTGTATTTAATTTCACACCCATTACCAGCTAAACCAAACCATTGTCCTATCATTACCCTCAATTCTTCAACTTTCATACCCTCCTTTATCGATTTTACCCTCACACTCCCACCATTATATTTAACTTCACCTTCACCGTTGGCTACGAACTCCCCCCCAACATGGAAAAAACAAATTAGTGACTTTGGAGAAGGTGTTGCCGCCATATTTGTTGTCATCTTGCATTCCAACCTCGATTTTATAAGAGGCAAGGGAGTTAGCTATACTTAACCGAAGTATTTTGACTATAATCATATGTTACCTTTTAAATACATTTCCTGGCCACAAATTTCACATTTTAGATCCAGTAATCGGTTTATTTGGAGTCTTGTTTCCTCTCCATAAAAGTTCCTGAGTTTACAACATTTTTTAGTTGCTCATAAAGACGTTCAGTTTTGCTTTTATTATTGCAAGTCATTGAGGTTCAAAGATCATGTCATGTATTCGAACACCCGATCTTAAATGCCATGGATTCCCAAGTCCCAACTAAATCTAATAAAAGCCCTGTTTAAGTTGAAGTGTATGAAGTTTTTAATTACATTGAAAGGATCAAATAAAGAGAGTAAAGGTGAAAAGAGAGGAGAATGAATTATATTACTTGAGTAAGTTTG
Source organism: Acacia pycnantha (assembly GCA_025563575.1). Taxonomy (NCBI): domain Eukaryota; kingdom Viridiplantae; phylum Streptophyta; class Magnoliopsida; order Fabales; family Fabaceae; genus Acacia; species Acacia pycnantha. The sequence goes on from JAMWYP010000013.1 coordinate 1,002,599, forward strand.
TATAATATATATGTTGACGGTCTTTATATTTGTTCCTGTGCTTGCAAAACATTAAACCCAGATAGAAAATGTAGGACATTAAATGATAAGGGTGGTCTATAGCGTCAATCTAGTGGGCATGTGTTAGACTCCTAAACCTTCAAGCAAATAATGATGCCAGGATAATCATACAAGAATGTACACACAGAATATTAGTGATGGGAGAAAGCACAGTTGTAATCAAACCTGATCCTTGTTGATCAGCCATTCTTAACGAAAAAAAAAATTGAGGATTTAGGTTATGACTACACTTTAAAAATTTAAAACCCAGTTTTCATGCTTCATTGCAAACAGAAGCTCAGTCATAAAGGGAGGGAGAAAGCTGATAAACTCTGTCATACTGGAGTTGTTTTGTCATTTATTGCAAACTTCACAAAGAAAGAAAGGGATGTCCAGTAAAATAGGGAACAATGAGCGAAGCTTGCCTCTTCTTTGTGGTTGAACGGCGGCGTCCACGGCGGAGCTTCGGCTTCAACGGCGGCGGGTGGGTGCTCCTCGGCGGCGCGTCCAGACGACGCACAAGGGCTCCGGCTGGGGGTGTCTGGGTGTCGAATTCTTGTCTTGCGATGGGAAATGGGAATTACCAATCCAAAATGATTTTTGCAAAAATCTTCTTCTCCCATAAGGAAGGGCAATGTGGTCTTTTCCCCCGAAATTGCATAACCCTCAAAAGTCCTTATCACCTCTCAGTCTTTTTGCAAATTCGGAGGACTTCTGGGGGTTTTATAAATTCATTTGGTATTTATCTGGAATTTTCCCTATTTAAATTGTAGATGAATCATATTTTATTTTATTGAATATTAATGTTTATATATATACATATGTGTGTGTTTTGAAGAATATAAGTTATAAAGTGAATGAAAAGTGGAGAAAAGAGAGGTAAAAGCATTAAAATCATTTTACCCATATTTTAAAATTTTAAATTAGATTAATAACTCAATTAATAATTTACTGAATTTACCAAACTTATTTAAAATTTTCTTATATTAAGTAGGGGTGGAAATAGGTCAGGGGCCTGCGGCCTGACCTGTTTTGAGCCTGAACAGGCCTAGTCTATCAGGTTAAAAGGCCAGATCAAGACTTATTTTAAGGTCTGTTTTGCTTAACAGGCCAGGCCTAGGCCTACTGATAAGCTTTTTAGGTCTGTCAGGCGGCCTGTTATAAGGGTAAATCTGTAAATTTATAATTACTCCCTCTACCCTCCCTTGAGTTTGATTCAAAAATCAAAATTAACCTAACCTCGTTGCTTCTGTTCGGCCGCTCCTCTCACCCAAAAAAACCTAGCTTCGTACAGTGTTCGGCCGCTCCTCTCACCACCAACAGTCCGACGGTACGACACCCTCCTCTCCTCTATCTGTGATCTCCAGCTCTGGTAAGCATTTTCTTCTCTTCCTCTGCATTCTCAGTTTCTTCGATTTGTTATTTCTTCAAAACCAAACTCATGAAGAAATCTGTTTGTTTAAGTTTTTTACTCTACTCAGCTTTAGTTTCTTCGATTCTCAGTTTCTTCGATCCTCAGCTTTAGCAATCTGTTTGTTTAAGCTATCTATTATTTATCAGTTTCTTTGATTCTCAGTTTCCTGTTATTGTGAGGCTTCGACTTTCCTATTAAGAATCGCGATTGGCACTCAACGCTCCTCCGATCCTTCCCGTAAACTTTGAGAGGTAGCCAATCTTCCTTTCCCATGATCTTTAAAATTTTATCGTGCCGTTTACTCCTTGATGAATTTTTCTGCGTGTTTCTGTCTTAGATCTGCATCATTCTCTGTGGGTTAACACTTTGAATCTATTAAATGTAATCAAAATCAAGACTTCTCAAGAACATGATAACATCCTCGAATTTAATCGATATTCATATTCTTTGTTTATTTTTGCTGTAAGATCTGTTTTACAATTTACGATCTGCTTGTTTGTGGGCTTAGATTTTATTTTTCTTACTTATAATTATTGTCATTATTTGTACACCTCTTGGTACATGCGTTAATCCGATTGCAACTAAACGCATGTATGCAATCTGATCATCATTTATATTACGACCGAGCAGTGAAATTTATATTCTGATTGTGGGTCCTGATGCTGCTGGTAAATTTATATTCTTTCATTACTTTTTTTCCCTGTTAGGGTGTCTCTGGTGAGACTTTTTGATGTCGCCTGTGATCTATGATGATTTTGTGTCATCGTTCGGTGGATATAATGCTTGATGTCTAGGATTGGGTGTTTCATGCACGGGCACTAGTTAAATTTTATCGTGTTCACTCATGAGCACATGGCTGATTAGCTGTAGTTAGCTGTTTGAGCTGGTGAAAATCATTGCATGTTCTGTATAGTATACACTGATCATAGCATCCGGTTAATTGTTGTTAGCCCACTGATGAGGTCCTTTATGGTTTCTATTTCTTTATAGCGAGTTACATTGTTCCCATTATAAATTTTCTGACGACATCTTGTTATTAATTTACCTGTTTGCCCTAATTACCTGATCTTAATTTTTATCATCATTGCAGATTCTTGGTTATTTTCATCTACTGTTTGTTTATCTCGACCAAGGATGGCTTATAGATTCTGGGCACAGGTCGCTAAAATTATTTCATTACCTCGTTTTGGGTGTTTCCTTGTCCCGTGGGTTTGAAGAATACTGCTACTTTTATTGATGCTTGTGCGTTGTTTTTTCAATGACAGGGTGGTAATGACTCCGAGGAGGAGAGTGACTATGATGATGTTGTTCGGAATCCAGTGGGTAAACCTACAAATGAAACTGCTAAAAGCAGATACTTTAAAGTTAGTGACACTGAACCTGAACCTGAACCTGAACCGACGCGGGTTGTTAGGCCAGCAAAAGACAAACGTTTCGAAGAGATGTCATCTACAATTGACCAGATGAGGAATGCTATGAAAATTAATGACTGGGTGAGCTTGCAAGAGAGCTTTGATAAGATAAACAAGCAACTCGAGAAAGTCATGCGTATCACTGAATCTGAGAAGGTGCCTACTCTTTACATAAAGGCACTTGTGACATTGGAAGACTTCCTGGCACAGGCTTTGGCAAATAAGGATGCCAAAAAGAAGATGAGTAGCAGTAATGCTAAAGCATTGAACTCAATGAAGCAGAAATCAAAGAAAAATAAGCAATATGAGGATTTGATTACTAAATATAGAGAAAATCCCGAGAGTGAGACTGATGAAAGTGTGGAGGAGGTGATTGAGGTGATTGAGGAGATCCAAGAGATCCCAAAGCCAGATGAAACTGATATCCCTTGTGACCCAAAACTCAGGCAATTCATGAAAAAACCGAGTGAGATCTCTTGGGACATGGTTAACAAGAAGTTCAAAGAGGTTGTGGCTGCTAGGGGCTGGCTGCTAGGGGCAGGAGGGGAAATGGAAGGTTTGAGCAGGTTGAGCAGCTTACCTTCTTAACAAAAGTTGCCAAAACTCCTGCACAGAAGTTGGAAATATTTTTTAGTGTTGTTTCTGCTCAATTTGATGTTAATCCTGGTTTAAATGGGTATATGCCTATTAATGTGTGGAAGAAATGCGTGCAGAATATGATGATCATTCTTGATATTCTAGTGCAGTACCCAAACATAGTTGTTGATGATACACTGGAGCCTGATGAGAATGAAACTCAAAAGGGTGCTGACCATAGTGGACCAATTCAGGTATGGGGAAACTTAGTTGCATTCCTAGAAAGAATTGATGCTGAGTTTTTCAAGAGCTTGCAATGCATTGATCCTCATACTCGTGAATATGTTGAGAGACTTAGGGATGAGCCCATGTATCTGGCTCTTGCTCAGAATGTCCAGGATTATCTTGAAAGGGTTGGAGATTTTAAAGCTTCGTCGAAGGTAGCCCTTAAACGTGTTGAACTCATCTATTACAAGCCACAGGAGGTTTATGATGCCATGAGGAAATTGGCTGAACTGACAGATGACAATAATGGAGAGGTGGATGATGAGTCTAAAGGGTTTGAGGATACGAGGACTCCTACTGCATTTGTTGTAACTCCTGAGCTCGTTCCCCGAAAACCTACTTTCCCAGAGAATAGTAGGACACTAATGGACTTATTGGTGTCCCTGGTATACAAGTATGGGGATGAGCGGACAAAGGCACATGCTTTGCTTTGTGATATATATCACCATGCTCTTCTGGATGAGTTCTCAACTGCCCGTGATCTTTTGCTCATGAGCCATTTGCACGACAGTGTTCAGCTTATGGACATATCGACGCAGATACTCTTTAACAGGGCCATGTCACAGCTAGGTCTTTGTGCTTTTCGGGTTGGGCTGATTTCTGAGGCTCATGGTTGTCTCTCTGAATTATATTCTGGTGGGAGGGTGAAGGAGCTGCTAGCTCAAGGTGTCTCACAAAGTCGCTATCATGAGAAGACTCCAGAGCAGGTGTTGAACATACCCATTTTTCGAATGATTATTTTGTTACTTTGACTATTAAATATGTTTTGTCCATGGCGACTACTAAATCAATATTGATATTTTTTTGTTATATTTTTACTGTTGATAGTGCTGGATATTTGCATATTCTCCCTAGCTTTTCTTTTTTGTTCTTGATTTTCTTATAGTAGTTCTAATGTCTTACAGAGTGATGTCTCAGTTTCAATGTTAGTCTGGGTTTAAATAAAGATGCTGAACGATATTTACATGTTTGTGGTTGTTGTTAGTTATGTATAAATTTGCATACTTTAGATTCATGTCACTTTAGTATTGTATTATTTTATGGGCTCTGTGGATCTATTTCTTGTGTTGGAAGTTTGACTTGGAGGAATTTATAATGCGCATTCCTTATAGTTGACTTTGATTTTGAGCTGGAGGATACATGAGAACCTAAGACTGGGAACCTGATTGTTGGGTTCTTAATTTGAGTTTGATTTTGTTGGAATAAAGTTGTCTTGATGGTCACATAAATCACCAATAAATTTTTTGTTAGGTGGTAGAGAATATGTGTCTGTGTAGGGTCATTTTCTGTGCTAATGGTGGAAATATTTAATGATTGTTCGCTTCCATCATCACTATAGTATTTTCTCCCTGAATGCCATCAGTTCATCGTGATCATGCTTTACTTTCATCACTTCTCAAAGACTTTCATATAACATTTAAGCTTTTATTATAGTAGTGTTGTAGTGGGATAAGGCTTTGTTGTTGTATAGTAGTGTTGTCATCTGTTGCTTATACTACTGAATAATCTTTTCACAACTGGCAAAACTATTTTCCTACCACTTCTTTTTATCTGGACTAGCTTTATTGTTGCATCACTAGAATTACCGTTGATGAAGCATGGCAGCTAACTTCTTTTCCTTCCTCTTGCAGGAAAGGCTGGAAAGGAGACGCCAGATGCCATATCATATGCACATTAACCTTGAGCTCCTGGAATCAGTGCATCTTATATGTGCTATGCTTTTGGAAGTTCCCAACATTGCAGCTAATGACAATGATGCAAAGCGTAAAGTTATTAGTAAGACTTTCCGTCGCTTGCTTGAGGTCAGTGAGAAACAAACATTTACAGGTCCTCCTGAAAATGTCAGAGATCATGTTATGGCTGCTACAAGGGCCCTTAACAAGGGAGACTTCCATAAGAGTTATGATATTATCAAGTCGATGGATGTCTGGAAATTTGTTAGAAATCATGACAGGGTTCTGGAAATGCTCATGGAAAAGATCAAGGAGGAGGCACTAAGGACTTACCTCTTTACCTTCTCTTCGTCCTATGACTCTTTGAGCCTTGAGCAACTTACAAAAATGTTTGACCTCTCTGTTCCTCGCATCCATAGCATAGTTAGTAGGATGATATTAAATGAGGAGCTGCATGCAAGCTTGGATGAACCATCTGGCTGCATTATTTTCCAGGATGTTAAGCACTCTAGGTTGCATGCTTTGGCATTCCAGTTTACGGAGAAGTTTTCTATCATTGCAGAGAGTAATGAAAGAGCAATGGAGGCAAGGATGGGTGGCGGTGGACTTGATCTTCCCCTAAGGCGACGAGATAGCCAGGATTATGCTGCCACTGCTGCAACAACAGTTGGCGGTAGGTGGCAAGACTTGTCAACTACTCAGACAAGACAAGGCAGCGGTACCGGACGGGCAGGATATAGTATTGGCGGTGGAAGGCCTTTTACGTTGAGCCAAAATGGCTACACAAGGGACCGAACAGGAAGAGGATCAGGTGGAGGCTATCAGAGTACAAGATATCAAGACTCTGCATATGGTGGTTTGGGGAGGTCAACTCAGGGTTCAGCACTCAGGGGAGCCCAGGTGGATGCATCTACTCGTATGGTTAGCCTTAAAGGAGTTCGTGCTTAAACTTTTAGAGAAACACCTTGTACCGGAGTGTATGTTTCATGCTGTACCGTTTAAATTAGCTGGATCTTTTGGTTCTATTTATTCCATTGCATTACTGCAGTGGAATTTTGACATCTGAGGTTTTATTGTTGACCTTAAACGAGCTTGTATTCCCCACGGATGATAATAGTTCATGGATTACTAAAACATATTTTCCTTCATAAATGATATAACTTTCTTGTCTTTAAGGAACATTCAAACATTACTACCAATAAATGGCTACATATTAAAAATGGAATATTTGTTCAAATTAGGATATTGAGCACGGAACAAATTTGAAATTGATTTTTAGAGCTCTACTATTTTTAAAAAACAATTGATATAGAGTGGACTAACTGCTTGCTGCTACAACGCTTTTCAGCGTTGATAAGCCTAATTGCAGCATCATATATTAATGTATTTTACACAAATCAATGACAATCATGACATGGGAAGTAGAATGCAGCATAGAGGACAATCTCATTATAGAACAACTAAACATATCAAACCATGTAATCTTCAATGGGATAAGAAGTGAAGCAAAATATACGGCCCAACTTTATCAACATACTCCCTGCAATCTCATAGCATTCCTGGCGGCACACAATCCTATTAATTCATATGAGTACTTAATGAATGAGTGTGCTGTAGGCTTCTCAGGAATTCTATTTTCAATGATTGTTATAGAGAGAAGCTTGAGTGGAGCTCAATCTAGAAGGTCTGTTTGTGTTCAATTCTATGTTTCTAATTATAGTGCTGCTGCTCTATGATTGTTGAAAGAGACACAACACTCTAGATTAATTGAAGTATTTATATTGATTCCTGGAAACTTTGCTGATCGGTTGACAACTGATGGTGCAAGAACTTTCTTCACTTGTTTTATAATAAAGACGTGATTCTGTCTTCTATTTGTTTTATGCTATTTACGGTGGATTTACGTGGTTTTACTTATCTAATAACTTTTACTATTCATTCTGCAGTGTCTTTGGACTCTTTAATGTACCGGCAAAGTGGTGAGTGCAAGTTTATATGATCCCCCAAAAAAAAAAAAAAACTTTGTAATATGCTTTTAAATCATCACTGAATTTGTCAGTTTTTTAGGTATGCATTCATTTTGTTGGTAGTGTTCCAGCTTCTCATGTCAAATCTCTCTCTGCTTGGGCACCTTTGTGGCATTTTATCTGGGTTTGCTTGTCAGTTTTTGCTCTTTTTTCTTATGTTTTCTTGGCAATGATATGAGCAATTAATCTGAGTTCATATATTGCTGTTCTTATTTTCAGATACATACGGTTTGTTTAATTTCCTCTTACTTGGGACATCATTTTATTCTGCCATTGAAACCTCCTCTTTGCTTGTAAGTATCTTTGCTCAACTGGCTTTGGTTGTTACATGACATTTAGTAACATGTACCACCTAATCGAGTACTAATCACATGATAATGACTGAAGTGGGGTAAATGATGTGTTGAATGGTTGAAGGAGTGGACACTTACATGGTATATTTGGATAGTGGAAAGGAGTTGGTTGTGGTGTGTAGTGTAGAAGTCACTTCTGTTATGTGTTTTATTATTATAAATAGGAGTGAAGAGGAGGAGTAGGGCATGAATTATATTTTCTATTGAATGATATGTAAGGTGTAGAAAATAGAAAATATTAGAGTTAGTTAATTAGTTAGGGAGTTAGGAGTTAGTTAGTAAGTCTGTTATTACTGTTGACGGATTAGCTGAATAAGTCTAAGGAAGTTCCTATATAAGGGGAAGCCTAGACAATTGTATGGTGTTGAATAATTGATGTCATGATGAATGAAAGTGCAGAGTGATGTGATTCTGTGTTTTCTCTCCTCTCCCCTCTGTTTCTCGTCTCCTTCTCTCTTCTTTTCTGTTCTAACCTTCTGTTTCTTCTGATTCTTCATCCTCTTTCCCTCTTCTTTCCCCAATTCTTCTAAATTTCTACAATCTATGATCTATCTATCATTGAATCTGGAGATTCTCCCTTTTGTTGGATTATTATAGTATTATGTGTTTAAACTTCTTGCACCTATTTCTCTAGTAATTTCGGGTTTTATTGGTTATATGAGGCAAGATTCTTGCTCATATTATCTAGTAAAGATTTTTCCTTATTTTCTGTCTATCCATCTTGGAACTTATCAGTCCCTAAAACCTAAAAGCCATTGTGTTACAGAATCATAATTCTGTATAGAAATAGAAAGAGGGAAGAGAGATTATACTAAAAGAAAAAGAAAGAAAGAGGGAAGAGAGAATAGAGAAGAAGAATCAGATGGTTTGAATAAGAACAGAGAGGCAAAGAGAATTAAGAGAAACACTACTATTCCATCATCATCATAAGTCTTGTTTACAATAGGGACTAGACCCTTGTTTATAGGCTAGAATGACGTAATCATCAAGCTAACCCTAAAACTAACTAACCAACTTCTAACGGATATATTCCCTAACAACCCTGAACTAACGTTTAACTTTTTATTATCTTTACATATCACCTTGTGTCCTTGTGACTTTCAGTCATCATGCGTGAGGCGGCCTAAATTTATTGTTTGCACCGGTGGAAACTCTTCCGGTTACATTCCTACACATTCAAGTGAAAATTCAACATCTACGTACTGTGTAGTTTTCACACCGAACCTCGCCAACAACTCTGGATGTTTATTGATATAGTTTTTTCATGTGGTAGTGGACTTCTTTCTGGAAATTTATGGAGAAACCTGTCATCGATGATGCCACAAAGGGAAGTTTCCACTCAGGTATGTGATAGGTTTAGAGTGAAATTAGGATGAGAAAAGAGAGGAGACTAGAACCAGAATCTGAGTTCTAGGGAAAAGAGAGACAATCTAGAGTCAGAATCTAACTCCAGCCAACACAATAATTCTCTGAAATATATCTTCATTCATAATCCTTCTAAAACACAATACAAATATTTATATAGCCTTTCCTAGACAACCAACTTCCTACGATTACTAACTTCCTAAAACAGATAAGACTTAATAACTATACATCAGATAAGAATAAGAAACTATAACTTCCTATACAACAGATAAGAATAAGAAACTGACAGAAAATAACTACTCTTTACTTCCCTTGGGTATCTAAACCAGAATATGACATGTGTCCCTAACAGTATGGCAGTCATCTGATCTCTTTAGACTACCCTTTGGTAAACTCTCAATTTTGTTTGTTTGCATGTGTAATCATATTCTTTCTTTTGCTCCATATTAACAAAGTAAATTGAATGTGTGTGAGACTGTAAATTGAGCTTTGACATAAATCTTTTGACTCAATCATTTTCTGTTTTGAATTGTTAAATTTTTTTAGTTGTTAGCTAGTTTTACCCGAGTTGGTCTCTCTGCTTGTCATGCGAACAATATACAATGGATGTTTAATTCACTCATGTGCTTATCGAAGTCTCTGATTATACCATGTAATTTTAGCAGCCAGGACAGGACAACAGGTTTCCTGGGAGGGGAAGGACCCTTGGTTCTGATCAGGGTCAACAGGCTTCTGCTGTTAGTTCAGATTCAAATCTGCAAGCTAGACTCTTAGACGATAACAATTTGGGCCATCCTTTAGACTCATCAACTCTTGGTACTGCTCAACGAATATCAGATGGAAGGTATGAGAAAATAGCTTTGTGCATGTTTAATAACTTACACCGTCTTCTTTTAGTAAATTTCTGTACATGAATTTCAATTTTCTTTTTCTCTTAATCAGATGAAGCATTTCTTGGAAGCCAAAACCTTTTGGTTTGTTTCATAGATTATTATAAACTTAAAAGTCTGCCACTTGCTTGATTGAGTGATTTGCATTAAAATATTTGTTGAGTTATTTATTTGATTAAGTGATGTCATAGATATAGGCGATCATATCAGGTTATCCTCTTCAACTTCCATGTGAGGGAGGAATTTTTTTCTTGCAGTGATGATAGAGCTCTGCTTTGCAGTCCTACTAACTGTTTGGCAAACAGTTGTTAAATATATGTCATAATACCTAAATATATGGTATAGTCTTGGATTTTTCTTTTTTAGCCTAGCGGAAGTGAGCAGAAAAGAAAGCATGCTGAATATATAAAAAAATTGGTATCTTGCTTACATTGAAAGGCTAACTGCACTGCAACATTATTCTTATGATTATTTAGAACTACATTTCATGTTATGAACGATGGCCATTTTTATATTTTCCTTTTCCATTTAGGCAGGCAGGTTCAAATGTTACAACAGCAGCTGTAGGTGTACCACAGCATCAGGTTTCTGTATTTGCAAACGTTGTAATTTTTTTGTTTTCTTCTGGTTCATCTGGATTTTTAATTTTTCGTTACTTTTAATTGATTTAAATGCAGGGTGTAGTAGCTCTGATGAAAAGATAAAAAAGCTTGTGTCAATGGGCTTTGACAGGGTAATACTAAGACTAACTTTTTTCCTGAGCATGAAGAAATGTACTTCAAATATTTATACCTTGCTATTCTGAATTCTGATTCTCCGACTTATGACACCTTCATTCTTTTTATCTCTTATAAAAGCGATTAACCTTTCGACATAAATGTTGTTGCTTTTTTTATGTGTTGAGGGACTGATATGAGGTATTATCTGGTATCTAAAATCTTAATTAATTAGCGGCCACCAAAGTGTTTTCACGAAAAGAGACAGTATCCAAAGTGCATGCATCAAATTTGGATTTATGGCTTGAACCTCGGTTATGATTTTTAATGCATTTGTCTTGGGTTGCTTACAGACACAGGTGGAAGTTGCACTGGCAGCTGCAGATGGAGATCTTAACGTGGCAGTGGAAATACTTATGAGCCAGCAGGTCTGACTTTGCTACTTTTGCGGTGTCAGGGATTCTTTATGCTCGCTTCTTCCTTCCTTTCTTTTTACCCCTCCATAAAATTCTTTTGCCTGGATAATTGCATCTACAGAGTTAAAACTTGCGTGCGAGCTTGTGCTTGATTCCTGAAGACTCGTTTGAGGGCTCTGTTCAAGCACTGCCTTGGTGTGTTCTAATCATGTCATTCTATGGTCTTGGACCAATACAGTTTGCTGACTGCCAATCCATTGTGACATGAATTAGCACAGTTGAACATCTTTGATAGCATAGCTTGTATAAGTGCCCACAACACTAAACAAAGGCGGAAAATGTATCTAAAACTGTTGTGCAAGTGAAAGGTTGTAGCCAAATTCATGTCAATCTGTGTATGTAGATCTTGACTTTCACCCATCACTGACTTGTTCTCTCTCATGGAAGTCAGACGGGTGTGATGATCTTGAGAACTTCGATTGAGCTCAGGTCCTTATTTGCAATTGTAGACCGTTGGTGCAGGCAAGTAAGGTGAAGATAGAGATATTTTCAGTGAATACAGCTTTAGCGTAACTCCAAAAAAAAAGAAAAAAAATTGAATACGGCTTTAGGTTCGTTTCAAATCGGTGCATCTCGTGCATATATGGCAGATACAGACTAGGAACGTGTACCAGCACATCTTGTTTGTTGTCTGAGTTCTTGTTTTTTCAAATTAAAAGGTTTATTTAAAAAAAAATAAGATAAAATGTGAATTATTTCAAATGATTGATTACCCAACTAGGATTTAAAATATTGGAGGAGTTATGTTTTTATTAGACAAAATTTACAGAACACAAGAATTGTTGGAGTATGGTATTTTCGATGTGCAGCTGGATGATTTGGGGATGGAGGAACAAGTTATTATTTGAAGAAGGTTTAAGATGCCTGATTGTCCTAAATTTGTTATCCAGAATTATTTCAGAGAGTGTATTACCTCGTTAAATAGATTTTATGACCTTGGGTTGTTAAAGAAGCCAAGGGAAATTAAATGGAATTTCCTGGAAGAGGGGTGAGTGAAACTAAATTTTGATGGTGTTGTTAGAGGATGTCCAGGCTTGGCAGTTTGTGGAGGGGTATTGAGGAGGACTGATGGTAGTTGGATACTTGGATTTGTGGGTTCGGTAGGAAGTTAGGACGATGTCAGGTCTGGCTACTGAGATTTGGGGGTTCGTACAGGGCCTTAGATTGGCGCGAGGTTTGGGTTTCAACAAGATCATTGTAGAAGGAGATTCAACAATGGCTTTACACATGATTCAGGATGCTTGGATCCAAAGAAGGGCAAGAGACAGAATCCTGAATGCATGACTATGAGACAATAACAATGAGCTACAAATTTGTTTTTCTCACATTCTGCGACAAAGCAACGCTGTGGCAGATTGGTTAGCCAAGCATAGCTTTATTTGGAATGATGATTTTACTATTTTAGATTCTTCTTCAGCAGGGGTGGTAGATTTTATGTTCAGGGATACTGTGGGAGTTGTTTACCCACGGCTATATGCTGATTAATTTCTTTTTTTAGTGAAGTAATGGGTAATTAAGCCCCAATTTTTTTTTTTTTTTTTAAAAAGATAATGTAATACTAGTAGTATATTAGTATTTCTCCAGGAAGATTTCCCCGCATCAACATAGCACAAATAGGCCCAAGTCCTTAGCCTAGTGCCACATACTAAAGAACACTATTTTTTTTTTGCTCAAGGCATTAAAGAACACTAGAATTACACAAAGTGATAACAATAAAAATTCACTGAAAAAAGGATAAAGCAAAGCATAATATTTTTTGCCTTTTGCACAAATTATGTTTGCCAGTCATTTATCACCCTAACAATTGAGGTTTTGAACTTGAACTAAAGGTGCTAAAAAAATCCACTTATTGAAATGTCCAGTCAGACAAAATACGTAGGATAGTATGGGCAACAGGCCATTATATATCAACTCGTGGATGGAAAGAGAAGAAAAATACACTCGAGACTTGAAAAAAAAAAAAGAATTGTATTGAAAATGCTAATATATTCAAATCCAGAAGAACAAATTGTTCTATTTGATGGATCATATAGGCTTCTCCATTTGATCTTATTCTACAGCACTCTATCAATCGTTTCGACAATCAAACAGTTCATGCGAACTAAAAGCAATAAATATGATTTAGGCCCTGCCCAAACATGAAGAATAAGAGTCATTATGCAATAACTAAAACTTGAAGTGAGTGGTATTATTCATTAAGTTATGAATAACATGGTTTTATATAGATTTTAGGGTTAAGATGCAAAAATAATCATTAACTTGTACCAAAAGTGCAAAAGTAACCATAAACTTTTTTTGTTGCAAAATTAACTACAAATATTATGAAAGGGAGCAAAAGTAACAATGCTATCAAAATTACATATGTTGAATTAAATAACGGACGTTTAGCAAACTTAACACCGGTGCCACTTTTGCCCTCTTTTATAATGTTTATAGTTATACTTTCACACTCAAAAAAAGTTAATGGTTACTTTTGCACTTTCAGTATAAGTTAATAACTATTTTTGCAACTGAACCCTAATTTTTATACTCCTATAGTTTTTAGCATAGGACCTAATTAAGGAGTTGATGTTAATCCCAAAGATAAGATTTATTTCACATGTTTGTCAATTGTTTCCCAAATTACTCTCTCAACAATAATCAAGTAAGAGAGAAAATTAAGGAAGATTGCTAGGGTGTTTTAAAAAAATATCATATTAGTAACTAATACCCTTAAGCTACTCAAATTAGTTAATTAGGTCTTATATTAAGTATTAGAGGATTACTATATATAAATATATGGATACACACATTAAATCAGGTAAACAATATGAAAGATCAATTTTAGCAAAATGTGACTACCTAAATTAAAGGAAGCAATTTCATCTTGACGGAAGAAGTTGCATCCTTTGGCCGTCTTGTTTAGGCTTGAATTGATCTTATCAACAGCCCCAAGTAGATCCTAAAAGGTCAAGTTACACAAGGAACAAATCGAATATTATCAGATGGGCTATATTAGAAAATGCAAAAGCTTAGTATATTATATAGACAATTTTCTGTGAGTAAAATTTGAAGCTAAAGCATTTCCAGTAGAGCTTATTAATAACCTTAAAACCCTTCTAAAGGCAATAAAACCATAGAACCAGATCCTCGGCCCAGATGTAGGTTAATTATGTCGTCGTTTTGCATGACTTACCCTGTTGAGTTCATCCTACTTATAACATTTTCGTAGTATATATTCAGACTTACTGATATTAACGAGATATGGGGCTCTGATTTTATATGAAGAAAATCATCACTTGACATCCGTTATCGATGTAGTTTGGAAGAACTAGCATCTCTAGTAAACATGACTTTAATATAGAGAAAATCACGAAGGTCCACATACCTCCCATGATGCTAGACCCTTCATATAGCCAGGTAGACTTTCAAATTCGCTCTTCATTATCTTTAACTCAGGACAGGGAGCTTTAGCTGACACTATGTTCTCCGTCTTGACCTCTAAATTATATTTTGAAAATAAATAACAAATCTTCACATGCTAGAGGTGATAAACTCAGCAGAAAGATAGCTTCAATTACCATGGGACAAGCACTCCTTCCGATGACACACTCTTCAGCTCTTGTCCTTCGGTCACGCTGAACCTGGGAAATGAAAATCTTGTAGAAATGTCAATAGAAAAACGAAAAATCCCACATAAGGTGAATGACGTCGACACCATTTAACTTGCACTTCTACTTCATTTGAAGACTCGTTAGCTGCATGAGAGGAAGAAAAAAGGGTAAGTGGTTGAAAATGGAATCAGTATTAGTAACATACAAATAATTTGTTAAGCCTCAAAGCTGCATAAGGGTTACCGTAAAGGTAAAACATACTGCCAAAGATAAAAAATGTCACAAAAAGGAGCAATTTAACAAGGAAAAAATCACCATGTATCAATGAATATATAAGTGTAAAATTCTTATAGCCCATGGAGCATGAGGTATTTACTTTGTACTAACCTTCACAAGCTAAGGTGGCTAGACACGCATCTGACAACCCAAGCTTTTTTAAGCTCAAAGATTCATCAAGTCTAAAGAGAATTAAGGAACACAGACGAGCACCATAGTACACCAATAATTGACCAAAACTAATGGTAGCTCGCTTTAGCTGTAACACTTCCAGGACTTCGACACAGAATTTCTAAATGAAATTACATATACATAAATAGATGGACGAAAAGTTCAAAAACGAATCATATTTGAACAATAAAAATGCAAATAACGTTATTTGTTATCATCCTGGATTGGTAATCAAATCAATTGCAGCATTTCATCCACGGAAAAACCTAATTTCTCCCCTTCCACATCAGCTTTTTTGAGAAGCACGAAAGCATATTAGCTTAATTCTTTCGAAATCTCCATAGATGTCAATATAAATTATAGGGGATCCGTACTGTTTACCGGTAGGTTTCATTTTGGATTCCATAAAAATGTATAGTCTCACTCATTTAATTAATGTACCTTCCAGATCCAGCGGCTAAAGATAATGAATTTTATGTAGTAAGAAGGGGGGATGGGGACAATAACAACAAAATGTTCAAAAGGATGCAGAGCATCTTCTTCCAAGCTCTTGAATCTAGAATCCTCCACAGCGAGATTTCCAGAGATTGAAGACAAGTTATGCAGTCCATCTCCGGAATCTGAAAGCTCATTCGACGTCGATATATCATGAATTTCATCTTCATCGTCGATATCAGGAACTGGAGCGCCGGTACACCCAAATAAAAGGTGAGGTGATTAAAATGTGTTGTAAAAGCTTGCGTCAAATCTTAAATAACAAGGGAAATATCGAGCTGCCTCGCACTACATCTGCGAATAACAAGAACCATGGCAAGAATATTTTCAAATGGGAGTTAGAAAAGGAAGATGATAGTACAGGGAATATAGCCGTGGCCTCTAAGACTTTCTTCGAGCTCAAATAGATCAGATTGATTCTTCTTGTAAAGCTCATTGCAGTGGCCTAAGACCTCCTCGAAAGACACAGTGCCAAAAGACATGGAATCAAGCAGCTCTAGGTCGCTGCTTGCGCTCGAGATGCGGCGATTTAGGCATTGTACGAAGGTTGATGATGCAGAATCTGTCACATGTCAGAGTAAAACAGATAAGGGGAAAAATCTTATGCAAACTAACTACTTTCTTCTTTCCCGAACAACCAAAGATGGCTAAGACAGAGAGAGATACCAAGAGGAATGGGTCGGCGATCGAGGGACTCTTTGAGGGCATCGCAGCTAGATTGAAGGTGGTTGCAGAAGGAAGCTAAGGTGCTGCAGAAGCTGGAAATTGGATCCTTCGACATCGTCCTTTTCCCTTGCGAGTCAGACCGATCTCAGGCAGGATAAATGAAGTGAAGCAGTTCTGCAAAACTCACCTTTGGAATTTTGGATTAAAGAATTCGGCGGGAATTACATTCCCTTTGGGAAAGTCGGTAGGGCTGAAAAAAAGGTGGGGAGGTAAAAACCACGTGGGAAATTTTGAGGTGTTTGTATTTTTTTTTTTTTTTTCAATTAAGCTTTTATGTCAAAAGTTACGAAAAAGCCACTAAGACATATTTTTTACTATGCAGGTGGGTTTCTACTCAAGTCAATCTAAATATATATCATATTTACAATTTGATTTTTATCTTATCTTAAGTTTATAAAAGTTAGATTAGAAAAAAAAGACATTTTTGTCATCACTAATCTAAAATGTGAAGTCTAACAACTGTTTCAATAATTTCTATGGTTTTTTATTCTCTATATCCCTATTGTGTACTATCTAATATATACATATAACCTAATAAGTTTACATGTATTACTTTATCCGTTCCTTTTTTATAAGATACCGATAATCGAATTACATAGATAAAAATATTAGTTAGAATTGGTTAAAGATAAATATGTAAAAAAATATATAATTTATTGTCCAAAAACACCATTGTTTATACAAAAGGTGAGTGAGAGAGAGAATGAGTGAAAAAATTGATGAGAGAGAATGCACAAGGAAAAATGAGGAGAAAGACATGTAACTAATTAGAAGTAAAAAAAAATGCGTTAAATGTCTTAACATCTTCGAATGGTATCTTATAAAAAGGAATATACCTATTTAAACAATGATATCTTATAAAAAAAATTGGATGAAGTATTTAATACGATTCATATCTTTTTTAATCATATTCCAGCTAAACTTGTTTTTCAAAATAATCATCCAAACAAATTTCAGTTTCAGAAAAGTCACTTATGCTACGTCAATCCAAACATGAATCACATTATACAATTTGACTCTTACCCAATCTTAAGTTTACAAAAGTCAGATTGTAAAAGAGTCACTTTTGCCATCACTATTCAAAAACACACTCAATTTGATTTGGTTCCCAAAATTGCCTTGAATAATCTAGATATTTATCAATTTCATTCAAGTATATCATCACCATCATAGTTATTACTTATTATTATTATATAAATTTAAATTTCTGTAATATTTTTCCTGTAACTCCAGTATCCTGGAAATTAATTAAATTGAGATACTGGGTGTAAAAAAAGTTTCACGATGCAATATATAATCTAATCTAAATAAATAGAATCTATAAAAAATTAAAAAAAAATGTCTAATCCCTCTAATTAGAGGGAAAAACACATAACAAGCACATAAAGGAAAAGCACCTAATGTGAATTCCTCCAAGTGTGCCAGCAAACCAGCCAGCGATTCGAAAAGAAAAAGGAAGACCCAGTACACCAGTACCAACAAGAGAGACTATGATATTTCCCAGTGTTAAGAGGTTTGAATCTGTTCTTGGAAGCAGAGATTCTAGAAGAGGGGTAGTTGAGCCTTGCTCCATTTTTCTTCCCGATACCAATACTTTACCAGATCAACGGTGTTCGATAACCCTGTTCTAATATGGATTCAGGTGAAACGGAGCTCTGTGGAATTAAGAACTTAAGATACAAATCTCAGAAATCCAACTAAAATAGCCGCGATAAACTTGCGATTAGGTGATGGAGGAGTTGATAATTGCCAGGTGACGAGATTCTTTATTCCCTCTTCCCCCTAAGCAGGACTTGTGGAATGAGAGCAGGGACAGCTGAGAATCCACAATTTGAACAGTCAACTAAAAAAAAAGGTTAAGGAGTAATTTTACCAATAAACTATTAGCTCAGGAGCACCTAACACAATAAACTCACCTTAAATACCAACCAACTTCTTAAAATGTTAATTGAGCACAATGTCCGTTACTTCAACACCAACGTTGTTACTGCGCCCGAATTGTCTCAGAAACAGACAAAACTAAAGCGGGCTGTAATATCACATTCAGCATATCCACGTCGTCATCATCCACCTCTTCTTCCACATCACTCCTTCCCCCCTTCTTCCTCACCATCACCTCCATCTTCTTCATCTTCAGAGTTCAGAGGCAGCCTTCTCCACCTTCCTCTTCCACTCCTCCACCTACTGCATGCTCTCTTCTTCCTCTTCCCCAAAATCAACAATCTCTACAACTCATCACTCTATCGATCGTAGATCAAAGAGGGAGAAGGGTCGACGTTTGGGTATCTCCATATCGAAGAGAGAGAGAGAGGTCAGCGTTCGGTAAGGAGCGTTGCACGGTGCTTTGAGAGACGAGTCTGATTCTTCCTCTTCCTTACAACACTAATCTCTGCAACTCTTTATCATAGTTCATCGTAGATCGAAGAGGAAGATAGGTCGACGTTTGAGTTTCTCCAGATTGAAGAGGGAGAGAGGTCGATGTTCGGCAAGGAGCGTGGCACGGTGCTTTGAGAGATGAGTCTGTGAGGTTCGTTCGATTTGATTAGTTAATCTTTAGTTAGCATGAGCAATTTGCAACCAAATTCAACAACCCATTTTGGGTGAAAATTTTCCAGCGAAGCTGGCAAGATTGAGCTTAGTGTGTCACCTTCCAAGCTAGAACAAAGAGAGAAATCGATTTGTGATAAGGTCAAATAACAGCGGAAGACATTCGGCAAAAACTCTAAAAGACGTGGTTTGATGAATTTGTGGTTGCATAGTTTTAGATGATTCTTTCATTGCTTTAGACAACAATTCTGTAGCATCACGACTTCTTTTTGGTTTGTATTTTAACTCATTTCATTTCCCCCAACGGTGCAGTAACGGACGTTGGTAAATTAACGGACATTTTGCTCAATTAACATTTTAAAAAGTTGGTTGGTATTTAAGGTCCAGTTAAAAGTTTATTGTGTTGGGTGTTCCTGAGCCAATAGGTTATTGGTAAAATTGCTCCTTAACCCAAAACAATTTTTTAAAACTCTTTTAGAAAAAAAAAACACAAAAACAAACAAGGCCTACATGTCAGATTTTTTGTACCATTGGGGGATTTGACACTACCTTTGGTCTTTAATATAAGAATCAGTTAACTTTTTTTTTTAGAGATTAAGAAAAATAAGTAAATTATATTAAAATATTTATATTTATTATTTTTCTCCAAACTAATTTGTGTTACATAACTTATGTCATGATTAAGTAACTTATTTAACTTCTGATTTTTTTCAAAAAAAAAAGTCAACTAGGGAGTATTTGATAATAACAATTGGTAGCTGAAATGATATGAATTATCTTCTCCATTTCATTAAGGTACCAGTAAACGATGATGTTTTCATGTCCGAACTCTAAAGTTCATTTGATCCTTGTAATACCCTGATAAATTAAATAGCTATTTTTAAAAAAGGTGAATATGTGGTCTCAAAGAGTATGTTATATTATCTTATTTTCTAAAGGAAATTCAAGGATAATTATGTAAAGCTCCAAAATTGGTGGTAAATGGCTAAGAATTAGCATAAATATATTTGTTAGTTAATTGGAAATTTTCAAGAAAAATTGATGAGATTAAGTAATTTTAAGCCTAAATACAAGAATGGACCAATAGGAAAATTTTGTAAAAAATTATATAAAAAAATTATTAATTAATTATTTTATATATTATTAATTAATTAAATAATTAATTAAAACGAAAATTAATAAAATAATAATAATAAGGACAAGAGTTGGTAAAAAATCATGGTGCCTTAACTTGCAAGTTGAAGTGTAAAATTGTATAAACAAGTACAATGAATAGTGATCAGATTTATAGGAAACGGATCCTGTCTAGAGTACCAGGAATAGGTTTTCCAATGTCAGAGTAAAATATTGATCAGTGAATTTTTATCTTGATTAGCCTTTTCCTAAGTTGATTCCGAGTAGGTAGAGCATTTTCCTAATAAGACGAAATAGGGAGAAATGCGAGATAGTCACATTTTAAAGATTCGAAGAAAATAAATTCTAACTCAACATTTGGAAATGAGTTTGAATTTATCTAGACATATTTGGAATCAGTGAATTTTTGTCCAGAGATTGATGATTCCAGAAAGTTCTTCCGAAACCGCACGCTTTCCGTAAACTTGGACCGACTTTTGGAGCCCCGGAAGGAATCAAAAATTAGTTTAGATTAGATATTCCTAATGAGAAGGAAAGGGGCTTCAAAATGGTAATTCCGGATTTTTGAGACTTTTCCGAGATTACGCGATTCGGACACCGATCGGGAACTTTATCGGTACAAGTTCATAAAGCAAAAGCATCACATCACATTAATTGATGTAACAAACCACCAACTAAGGGGGAGAGGATGGTTTGGACAAGTGGCATGGTGAGGATCTTGACATTTGGCAAAGTGCGATCCGACGGTCCGTAATCCGTCGACAAAGTGTGAATAGTGCACACAACTTTCCCTATAAATAGGAGGCTCTTCCTTTGCATTCTTCACACCAAAATCATTTCTCTAGTTGAGCTTTCCTAGAGAGAAGTTAGAGAGAGGTGCTCGGAGGAGGAAGGAGCCCTGGGGAATTTTGCGTGAAGCTCGGGTAATTTTTCCGGTCTTTAGTCTTTAATTCTTTCGGTAGTTTTAGTAGTAATGCTAGATAGATCTTTAGTTTTATTTTAAATATGAAATTCCAAAATCATGGTGGGGTCAGAGTTCTGGCAAAATTTTGGAAAGTCGAGTCAAAGTAACGAAATCGGCGAAATTCCGCCGATTAGGGGTCGGGGGTAAAATAGTCATTTTGACTAAAAGTGTCCGTCGTAATGATAGATCCTTAACAAGTACATTGTTATGTTGATAGGATATCCCCGATTACGTTTTTACCTACCGTCGTGCCGTATTCGCCGTAAATACCGAATAACGTCAACGAAGGTACGTCCGCGCATCGTAACATTAACTCTTATGTTTATGGTATGCATATATGTGCTATGTGTATTGTTATGGTATGTTTATTGAATACAAATATGTTAGAACAGTTTGGTGCCGAAGGCAAGGCTAGTCTACGTGGGTGTGCCATAAGTCGCCGTATAAGTCGGTGAGGCCCCATGGTAGACACTTACCCGGCCATTACATTCGGTTTACGAAGTATGTACGTTCGCGACCGTAACACTAACTCGATGGTTATTGTATGAATATGTGTGTTTCTCTGTCATGTGTGTACTACGATTGTACTTTTGTCTCGTACTTTGATTGCATTGTTGTGCGTACTTACTGTATCAAGACATGCTACCATGGGTATTTTAATATATATATCAGTTACTCAATCGCTCCGGTGCACTACTCTGATCATTTTGAAATGATGTTTTAAAAAAAAAATTTGTACTGCTTGTGAAAAGTCGGGATGTTACATTTGGTATCAGAGCAGTAGTCCTGGCATGGATCTGACTAAGTTATTACGGACAGTTTGGTGCCGAAGGCAAGGCTAGTTTACGTGGGTGTGCCAAATCGCCGTGAACTCGGTGAGGCCCCATGGTAGACACTTACCGGCCATTCTGTTCGGTTAACGGAGTTAGGTTCTAAGCCTTTTCAAAAATTTGGAGCATATTTTGAAAATAAGTACCGATATAGGCTCGAGTCGGTGTACCATTTTACCTCGGTGTACCGGTGCATACCGGTATACCATCCCGAACCGTGTACCACCCTCTGTTGGTGCATCACTCTGATAACTGCCAGTTTGTACTGGACGTTAATTCTATTCTAGCACAGAGCTCATACGCGGAGCTGGGTCACGCCGGATGAAACTCCGAGACCAATAAGGATAGTACATGCAGAGTATGAATACTAGAGTGATTAAAGCTGGGAGCAGTGTAAATGCTAAGCGCGATAGAGTGTAGAGATTGGTGTGATAAAGCCTGCGTGATGCTAAATGTCTTCCTCAGTATCTAACGTTTCCCGACGAAGGAAAGGATCGAAACCGGCTCCGTGGTTCGAAGTCGATGATCATATGTTTCGCGAACATCCTTGGTGGCCGATGTCGGTGGAGAACTTTAAAGATGAACGAATAGTCCGTATTACGAAAAACCACCTCTCGTAACGTGTTTCTTAGTTAGTACAATCCGACCGTGATCATGTCATTGAGTAGGAGGTATCTTGTGTTGCCAGGGTGTATGGGCGCCATGGTGACATGTATGATATCTTGTGTTGTCATGGTGTATGGGCGCCATGGAGACATTTTGGTATCTGTGGTGTTGACCATGGTGTATGGGCGCCTCGGGAGACACTATATATCAAAGTACGATACGACAAGATCTTTAGTGGTCAAACCAGGACGAATTCTCGATCACCAGGAGGAGCAGCTGACAGATAAAGTGAAGATTCGACGCGTATAGTCCAAAGTCCGAGTTGGACGGAGTCTAGTTAGTACGGAACAAATTTCGAGGACGAAATTTTGTTTAAGGAGGGGAGAAATGTAATACCCTGATAAATTAAATAGCTATTTTTAAAAAAGGTGAATATGTGGTCTCAAAGAGTATGTTATATTATCTTATTTTCTAAAGGAAATTCAAGGATAATTATGTAAAGCTCCAAAATTGGTGGTAAATGGCTAAGAATTAGCATAAATATATTTGTTAGTTAATTGGAAATTTTCAAGAAAAATTGATGAGATTAAGTAATTTTAAGCCTAAATACAAGAATGGACCAATAGGAAAATTTTGTAAAAAAATTATATAAAATAATTATTAAATAATTATTTTATATATTATTAATTAATTAAATAATTAATTAAAACGAAAATTAATAAAATAATAATAATAAGGACAAGAGTTGGTAAAAAATCATGGTGCCTTAACTTGCAAGTTGAAGTGTAAAATTGTATAAACAAGTACAATGAATAGTGATCAGATTTATAGGAAACGGATCCTGTCTAGAGTACCAGAATAGGTTTTCCAATGTCGAGTAAAATATTGATCGGTGAATTTTTATCTTGATTAGCCTTTTAGGAAGTTGATTCCGAGGTAGGTAGAGCATTTTCCTAATAAGACGAAATAGGAGAAATGCGATAGTCACATTTTAAAGATTCGAAGGAAATAAATTCTAACTCAACATTTGGAAATGAGTTTGAATTTATCTAGACATATTTGGAATCAGTGAATTTTTGTCCAGAGATTGATGATTCCAGAAAGTTCTTCCGAAACTGGCACGCTTTCCCGTAAACTTCGGACTGACTTTTGGAGCCCTGGATGGAATCAAAAATTAGTTTAGATTAGATATTCCTAATGAGAAGGAAAGGGGCTTCAAAATGGTAATTCCGGATTTTTGAGACTTTTCCGAGATTACGCGATTCGGACACCGATCGGGAACTTTATCGGTACAAGTTCATAAAGCAAAAGCATCACATCACATTAATTGATGTAACAAACCACCAACTAAGGGGGAGAGGATGGTTTGGACAAGTGGCATGGTGAGGATCTTGACATTTGGCAAAGTGCGATCCGACGGTCCGTAATCCGCCTGACAAAGTGTGAATAGTGCACACAACTTTCCCTATAAATAGGAGGCTCTTCCTTTGCATTCTTCACACCAAAATCATTTCTCTAGTTGAGCTTTCCTAGAGAGAAGTTAGAGAGAGGTGCTCTGGAGGAGGAAGGAGCCCGGGGAATTTTGCAGCGAAGCTCTGGGTAATTTTTCCGGTCTTTAGCTTTAATGCTTTCAGTAGTTTTAGTAGTAATGCTAGATAGATCTTTAGCTTTATTTTAAGTATTAAATTCGAAAATCATGGTGGGGTCAGAGTTCTGGCAAAATTTTGGAAAGTCTGAGTCAAAGTAAATCTTGGCGAAATTCCGCCGATTAGGGGGTCGGGGTAAAATAGTCATTTTGACTAAAAGTGTCCGTCGTAATGATAGATCCTTAACAAGTACATTGTTATGTTGATAGGATATCCCCGATTACGTTTTTACCTCTTGTCGTGCCGTATTCGCCGTAAATACCGAATAACGTCAACGAAGGTACGTCCGCGTACTGTAACATTAACTCTTATGTTTATGGTATGCATATATGTGCTATGTGTATTGTTATGGTATGTTTATTGAATACAAATATGTTAGAACAGTTTGGTGCCGAAGGCAAGGCTAGTCTACGTGGGTGTGCCATAAGTCGCCGTATAAGTCGGTGAGGCCCCATGGTAGACACTTACCGGCCATTCTCATTCGGTTTACGGAAGTATGTACGTTCGCGTCTTTGTAACACTAACTCGATGGTTATTGTATGAATATGTGTGTTTCCTCCGTCATGTGTGTACTCGATTGTACTTTTGTGCGTACTTTGATTGTACCGTTGTGCATTTCGATTTGTCTTGTTGTGCATTATACATCCGATTGTATTATTCTCGTCATGTCATACATCCGACCGTATCACTATCCATTATGCCTTAACCTTACATCCGATTGTATTGTTCTCGCCGTGCATATCCGATTATGTACATTCCTCATTGTGCTTTAACCCTACATCCGATTGTATTGTTATTGCCATACATATCGATTATGTATTCCCTATGTCGATCATAGTAAATGTTGCCAAGATATTTGAATGTCTCGTACATATATGTTGTATATAAACATGAGGTTAATCGTTACACGAGATCCAATGTGGTAAATTGGATCTCGGCTCTAACATAGCGTCGAGTTCGGGAGGACCGAGGATCGAGGAGAAGGACAAGCGGCACGCTTAGGAGTAGCGACGAGGACCTCTTTCGTTATACTTTGAAACACTCTTGTACCATTGTTTAAACAAAGAAGACATGCTACCATGGGTATTTTAATATATATATCGCTTACTCAATCGCTCGGTGCACTACTCGATCATTTTGAAATGATGTTTTTAAAAAAAAATTTATACCGCTTGTGAAAAGTCGGGATGTTACATTTGGTATCGAGCGGTAGTCCGGCATGGATCGACTAAGTTATTACGGACGGTTTGGTGCCGAAGGCAATGCTAGTTTACGTGGGTGTGCCAATCGGTCGCCGTGAACTCGGTGAGGCCCCATGGTAGACACTTACCGGCCATTACATTCGGTTAACGGAGTTAGGTTCTAAGCCTTTTCAAAAATTTGGAGCATATTTTGAAAATAAGTACCGATATAGGCACGAGTCGGTGTACCATTTTACCTCGGTGTACCGATCATCCAGGTATACCATCCTGAACAGTGTACCACCCTCTCGTTGGTGCATCACTCTGATAACTGCCAGTTTGTACTGGACGTTAATTCTATTCTAGCACAGAGCTCATACGCGGAGCTGGGTCACGCCGGATGAAACTCCGAGACCAATAAGGATAGTACATGCAGTATTTGACTCATGTAGAGGAACTCCTGATACGAAATCCCGTACCCGCTTCTGAGTAGACCAAATCAATGAAATTCTGATCAAGGGGGAGATTTTGCGGGAGTGTATTCGTTTGTAGTAAGTGCGGTAAAAGCTGGGAGCAGTATGAATACTAGAGTGATTAAAGCTGGGAGCAGTGTAAATGCTAAGCGCGATAGAGTCTAGAGATTGGTGTGATAAAGCCTGCGTGATGCTAAATGTCTTCCCTGTATCTAACGTTTCCCCTGACGAAGGAAAGGATCGAAACCTGGCTCCGTGGTTCGAAGTCGATGATCATATGTTTCTGCGAACATCCTTGGTGGCCGATGTCAGTGGAGAACTTTAAAGATGAACGAATAGTCCGTATTACGAAAAACCACCTCTGTAACGTGTTTCTTAGTTAGTACAATCCGACCGTGATCATGTCATTGAGTAGGAGGTATCTTGTGTTGCCAGGGTGTATGGGCGCCATGGTGACATGTATGATATCTTGTGTTGTCATGGTGTATGGGCGCCATGGAGACATTTTGGTATCTGTGGTGTTGACCGCGGTGTATGGGCGCCTCGGGAGACACTATATATCAAAGTACGATACGACAAGATCTTTAGTGGTCAAACCAGGACGAATTCTCGATCACCAGGAGGAGCGGTGATGATAAAGTGAAGATTCGACGCGTATAGTCCAAAGTCCGAGTTGGACGGAGTCTAGTTAGTACGGAACAAATTTCGAGGACGAAATTTTGTTTAAGGAGGGGAGAAATGTAATACCCTGATAAATTAAATAGCTATTTTTAAAAAGGTGAATATGTGGTCTCAAAGAGTATGTTATATTATCTTATTTTCTAAAGGAAATTCAAGGATAATTATGTAAAGCTCCAAAATTGGTGGTAAATGGCTAAGAATTAGCATAAATATATTTGTTAGTTAATTGGAAATTTTCAAGAAAAATTGATGAGATTAAGTAATTTTAAGCCTAAATACAAGAATGGACCAATAGGAAAATTTTGTAAAAAATTATATAAAATAATTATTAATTAATTATTTTATATATTATTAATTAATTAAATAATTAATTAAAACGAAAATTAATAAAATAATAATAATAAGGACAAGAGTTGGTAAAAATCATGGTGCCTTAACTTGCAAGTTGAAGTGTAAAATTGTATAAACAAGTACAATGAATAGTGATCAGATTTATAGGAAACGGATCCTGTCTAGAGTACCAGGAATAGGTTTTCCAATGTCAGAGTAAAATATTGATCAGTGAATTTTTATCTTGATTAGCCTTTTAGGAAGTTGATTCCGAGGTAGGTAGAGCATTTTCCTAATAAGACGAAATAGGGAGAAATGCAGATAGTCACATTTTAAAGATCTGAAGAAAATAAATTCTAACTCAACATTTGGAAATGAGTTTGAATTTATCTAGACATATTTGGAATCAGTGAATTTTTGTCCAGAGATTGATGATTCCAGAAAGTTCTTCCGAAACTGGCACGCTTTCCCGTAAACTTCGGACTGACTTTTGGAGCCCTGGATGGAATCAAAAATTAGTTTAGATTAGATATTCCTAATGAGAAGGAAAGGGATTCAAAATGGTAATTCCGGATTTTTGAGACTTTTCCGAGATTACGCGATTCGGACACCGATCGGGAACTTTATCGGTACAAGTTCATAAAGCAAAAGCATCACATCACATTAATTGATGTAACAAACCACCAACTAAGGGGGAGAGGATGGTTTGGACAAGTGGCATGGTGAGGATCTTGACATTTGGCAAAGTGCGATCCGACGGTCCAGAATCCGTCTGACAAAGTGTGAATAGTGCACACAACTTTCCCTATAAATAGGAGGCTCTTCCTTTGCATTCTTCACACCAAAATCATTTCTCTAGTTGAGCTTTCCTAGAGAGAAGTTAGAGAGAGGTGCTCTGGAGGAGGAAGGAGCCCGGGGAATTTTGCAGCGAAGCTCTGGGTAATTTTTCCGGTCTTTAGTCTTTAATTCTTTCGGTAGTTTTAGTAGTAATGCTAGATAGATCTTTAGTTTTATTTTAAATATGAAATTCCAAAATCATGGTGGGGTCAGAGTTCTGGCAAAATTTTGGAAAGTCGGAGTCAAAGTAACGAAATCTCGGCGAAATTCCGCCGATTAGGGGTCGGGGTAAAATAGTCATTTTGACAAAAAGTGTCCGTCGTAATGATAGATCCTTAACAAGTACATTGTTATGTTGATAGGATATCCCCGATTACGTTTTTACCTCTTGTCGTGCCGTATTCGCCAGAAATACCGAATAACGTCAACGAAGGTACGTCCGCGTACTGTAACATTAACTCTTATGTTTATGGTATGCATATATGTGCTATGTGTATTGTTATGGTATGTTTATTGAATACAAATATGTTAGAACAGTTTGGTGCCGAAGGCAAGGCTAGTCTACGTGGGTGTGCCATAAGTCGCCGTATAAGTCGGTGAGGCCCCATGGTAGACACTTACCCGGCCATTCTCATCTCGGTTTACGGAAGTATGTACGTTCGCGCATCGTTCTGATTGTACTTTTGTCTGTACTCTGATTGTACTGTTGTCTGTACTTCGACTGTACTGTTGTCTGTTATACATCCGATTGTATTATTCTCTGTCATGTCATACATCCGACTGTATCACTATCCATTATGCCTTAACCTTACATCCGACTGTATTGTTCTCGCCGTGCATATCCGATTATGTACATTCCTCATTGTGCTTTAACCCTACATCCGATCGTATTGTTATTGCCATACATATCGATTATGTATTCCTATGTCCGATCATAGTAAATGTTGCCAAGATATTTGAATGTCGTCGTACATATATGTTGTATATAAACATGAGGTTATCGAATTACCCGAGATCCAATGTGGTAAATTGGATCTCGGCTCTTAACGTAGCGTCAGTTCGGGAGGACCGAGGATCGAGGAGAAGGACAAGCAAAGACGCTTAGGAGTAGCGACCGAGGACCTCTTTCGTTATACTTTGAAACACTCTTGTACCATTGTTTAAACAAAGAAGACATGCTACCATGGGTATTTTAATATATATATCAGTTACTCAATCGCTCCGGTGCACTACTCTGATCATTTTGAAATGATGTTTTAAAAAAAAAATTTGTACTGCTTGTGAAAAGTCGGGATGTTACAATCCTCAATATAGTGCATTAAATGCTGAAATCTGTATTGTATCTTTGGTGATCTGGAATAGTAGTTACTAGTTACTGAGAGTATTATAAAGTAATTTTATGAAGAAATTCAAAATGATATCACATAAAATTGGAAGGCATAGAATGACACTTTCTTCTGTCTGAAATTTATTTGCAGGTGTTATCGGGCATGGACCTACCTACAAGTGATGTGGATCCTGGGCTTGAGAAGATTGAAGACGAGAGAAAGAAAGAAAAGGAGAGGAGCAAACCCCTCGTCCTTGGGCTCAACTGGGAAAGGAGTCGGACACTCTCACTAAAGAAAGGGGGTTCGATCCTCAAAGTTAGGCATCCACCTCTTTCCAATTTGGGGGAGTGCCTAGGTTAACGCCTGAAGGTAATAGACGGCTCGCCCTGCCTAACATCGGTATCACCTAGGAGGAAGGGAGATTTCGCTCTGCCCTTGGATCGTGGGTGAACCCAACCTCTTTCCTAAAATTTTATTATCAAAAAAAAAAAGAGAGGAGCCAGATTTGTTTCGGGATGGCTGCTGAATGAATCCAGAGATGACAAAATAGATGATTTTTTTTAACAACAGATGGAAATGGATGAGTTTTGATTGCTAGAAGAACATTTGCCCAGACTTTCCTTAAAGATGTTCACTTTAAAGAACTTATTCTAGTGCAGCATGAAATTTTAATTACGGACAAGAGCTTGCCAATCAGGTACGTCATTGCGGCTTCTGATCTACGATTTGCCAAAATATGGGACGTGAACAGAATTTTTCAGACAACATTGAGATGGAAATGAGGGAAAATATTAAGTCAGCTACCCACGACGCCCTACAGGAACCTCACTTAAAAATTTATATATATTCTTAATACACACAAGTACTCAACAAATATACCATTTAACATATAATATAATTAAATAATTTATCAAGTTTTCTTGAGCTAGTGTGGGACAAAAAATAATCTCCACAATTTTAAATAAGCACTTAGGTATGTTTGGTTTGAGGGGAGGGAGTAAGAGGAAAGGAAGTGGAAAAGAGTATATTGACCAAATTGTCATTAATAAAAAGAATATTCTTTTTTATTGGAGTATCTTTTTTATTGAGAGTATAATTTTAGAATATTGAAAAGTTTCTATAAACAATTTAGTAAAGAGGATGATAGAAAATTTCTTTCTGTCCCACTCCTCGAACCAAACATACCCAGTGAATCCTTATATCAAGCAAACAAACAGATACACGGTCACCGACTGTTTCCTCCCTGCCTTTTTATGTAAAACGTCTAGCTGTTAATCGGAAAGACACAAAATTACAAATGCCTCGTCCCCTTGGAAATCGGCGGCGAGATTGAAAGTCCAAGTTATAATTCATAAATATCCGGCAGCGTTCCAAACCGTGGCGCCATAAACCCTAGGCCCTGAATACAGGAGTCGAGGTGCATGTCCAGGGGGCAAGAAATTCAAAGATTTAGAGTTCCACATGGGGCGACCTGAACCATGCGTCCTCTTTGCTCAGACTTTCGTTCACCCCCATCTGGACGAGTATGTCGACGAGGTAACTTCGCATTCACTTGTGCTTACATTTCATAATTAATTTGAGCCTTATTTCCTCACTGAAGCGCCAATCGACTGTAGTGCCAAGTACAGTCTTTTGTTATCCCGCCACAGTTCCGTGTGTTGAAATTTGTGAATAACGAACTTCAATTCCCATTTTTAATAGTCTTGTACTCGGGCAATATTATCAGTTGGTTTTGCTACATTTTAGTTGGCTGCCACAGTGACGCTGACGCCTCCCCCCTCCCTCCAAAAAATCTTTTTGCAGGTCATTTTCTCAGAACCCGTTGTCATAACTGCCTGTGAGTTCTTGGAACAGAGTGCATCATCGGTTACCCAATCAGTAACTCTTGTAGGGTATGAGCTTTTTGTTTTTTGTATGCATTTTGGTTGTCTGAATTCGTTCTTGTCTTCGAACAAAATTATTTAGTGGTTACCTACGACTTTTTTATACTGTCACGCACTGCGAGGATGTTTCTGTTGTAGATTTTGTAATCTAATTTCCTAATCTTTTGAACTTTTGCAGAGCTACTTCTCCTCCATCATTTGCTTTAGAGGTATTTGTGCATTGTGAAGGAGAGACGAGGTTTCGGAGACTTTGTCAGCCTTTTCTATACTCTCACTCTTCATCAAACGTACTAGAAGTAGAGGTATTTACTATTTAGTGCATTTTACATCGCTGTTGTGCTGACAGTATTTGCCAAACTCAATTAAATGTTTTTCTATTTGCCTGGATTTTCTTTTATGCTAATATCTGTCAGATTTATTGTCTGTGATATATAGTTCTTCCGATTAAACAATTATAGATTGGTTTGAAAAATAAATCTGATGAAAATTAACTTTTGCACACTTTAAAATAATGGAAATCTAAAATGATTTCCTTTTTGTTAGAGAAAACATTAAGTAAATATTGCTGTATTAAAGATTTTGGAATCATGCACTCATCAGATATACATAAACTGATAAACATTGTTCTAGTTAAATTGATTGAACAAGTACTGTTTATTATTATTAATAAAAGGGAAACTTAATCATTCTGCCTCTATAGTTTTAACTCAATTCCTCAAATTTCAACTGTTTAATCCATTGGTTGCTACACTTTCAGAAAATAGTCAAATACTTAGTCCTTCAAAGACTGAGTTGTGCGAACCAATGGATTAGGTGGCTGTAATTTTTGGGATTAAATTGTACCAAGTTAAATTATAGGACTGAGTTGTAATTGGGTCAAAACTACAAGAACTAAATGATTAATTTTCTCTAATAAAGATATAATGTTCGGGTATGGGGAAATGTGGCTAACTTTGTCTCAAAACAATGGTAAAAAAATAATGACATGATTTATGTATAAAATAACTTTATATATTGTAATAATCGTTGGTGGATTAATTGCCACCTTGACTTGTTGACATTCACTGAGTAGCCTACTCAACTTAATTAATGATGCACTGGTTGTTCTCTTGACCAGGCTGTTGTAACTAGTCATCTAGTTGTAAGGGGAAGCTATCGGAGTTTGAGCTTGGTTGTTTATGGCCATACAGCAGAAGATCTGGGCCAGTTTAACATTGAATTTGATGACAGTGCATTGACTGATCTTGTTGATTCTTCCGAAGGGAGGCTTGAAGACCTGCCCCTTGCATTAAATTCTGCGAATGCAACAATTGAGGATTCGATCTCCTCTTTAAATGTATTGTCTATTCCACTTCCTGCAACAGATATCTCTGATGAATTTAAGCTGTTTATACAGATAATGTTGAAGATTCTGGAGTTTCCAGAGCTTGGGGACACTGGACATAAAGTTGTAAGTACAATAGTATCAGCAGTCTCTTCTTATGTTTCCACTGAAATATGCAATTCAATTAGAGGAAGATATCAGATGTCAGAGAGATCTGAGAAGTATGAGGAGTTGCATAGTGTTGTTACTGAAGCCAGAAAAGAGCTTCTTGAAGTTTATAAAGTCCTTCAGCACAAATCAGTCAGTGCATCTTCTGAATGGTCATCAGAGGGCAGTTATTTTGAATCACAGGCTGACATGTTGGACTCCAAAGAGTTGGTGGATTTGTTTCATCAATACTTTCATTTTACCAGGGGATCTACACATTTAGTACATCTCGGCCTTTTTAAGGTAATCGGTTATTTATTCTCATCTCCTAATTCATTGATAAAGTTGAATAAAAGAAATGTACTTTGAACTTCTCTCATTTTCTTGCATTTTCTCATATACTGGAATGCAGAGTGAAAGTGTTCTTCTAGGGTTGAGCATGGCTCTTCTACTGTGTTCTGGTAGAGAGAGCTGTTTCCATTTTGTTAATGGTGGGGGAATGGAACAGATCGTGACATATATTTCCAAGGATGTGCAAAATTCGACTACTACTATGCTCCTGCTTCTTGGTGTTGTGGAGCAGGCTACCAGGTATTCAGTGGGGTGCGAAGGCTTTTTAGGTTGGTGGCCACGTGAAGAGGAAGATATCCCTCCTGGTACAAGTGAAGGTTATAGCCAATTGTTGAAGTTGATATTGGCAAAGCCTCGTCACGATGTCGCTTCTCTTGCAACCTGTTTGCTCCATCGTCTGCGGTTTTATGAAGTCGCTTTAAGATATGAGGTATTACTTTCATTAGTGTGGCTGATATAAATGCTATCCTTTGCATTCCTGGACTTCGTCTTTATCTTGTGGTAATGTGATATTTGCCAGTCTGCAGTTCTGTCTGTGTTGGAAAGCATCAGTACAGTTGGAAGGGTTACAAATGCTACCTTGAACAAACTCACTACTGCAGAAATTCAACTTAAAAAGCTCCTGGTCAGTCTTAATTAATTCTCTGACCTTTTTTTATAGTAGAAGGTTGTCATATTTTTTTCCTTATCCTTTTTCATTCTTATCTTAGATAATACTATTTGTTTTATGCTAGAATTTCCAGATGTATTCTGTGTTAATGTTAGTTGACAAGTACTAATGCAGAAATTGATAAATTCACGTGGTCCAATTGAAGATCCTTCTCCCATGGCTTGTGGAACTAGATCATTTGGTGCAACAGATGGATTGTTGTCATATAAAGCAACTTCTGGCCTAATTAGCTCTTCAAGTTGTTTCTTTTCAGATTGGGATATTGACTCACATTTGCTGGGACTGTTGAAGGTATATTTTTTAATCAGGAAAATACATTTTGAGTTCTATGAAATAGTTCCCTGCTCTTTGGATTTGGGATGCAGCTTTTCTTAAAATTTCCCACTCTTTTATCCCTATTGTGTGAATGTGGGCAACTCTATGCACATACAATTCTTAGCTGTTTTTTCAGTGTACTTGAATGCTGTGATTAATTTCTGTTCTACAACTTTTGTGTTATGTATATTGACATATATGTATGTGTGTGTATGTAATGTTACACACTACAATGGAGGCAGGAGCGGGGATTTCTGTCCTTATCAGCTGCACTGTTGACATCATCTGTTTTGCGTATGGAAGGAGGATATGCTGCAGAAATATTCATGGATATTGCATCATCATTTGAAGCTGTGATTCTTTCATTTCTTTTTTGTCGTTCAGGTGGGCTCCAAGTAGTTTCAAAACATAGATACATATGCATATGCATTCACACACTCAGTATTAGTTGGATCTTGTACTTGAAAGAATCTAATGATATAATCAGGTATTTATATTTTTTTTTCCTTCCCCTTTCTAGGATTGATATTCCTGCTACAGGATCCAGAACTTTCAACGATCTTAATCCATGCCCTTAAGGGTGGTCATGTTGTCAGCAGGGAAGATTGTATTCCTCTTCGATATGCATCTGTCCTGTTATCAAAAGGTTTCTCTTGTAGTCCACTTGAGATAGGGCTGATAGTTGGGATGCATTTAAGGATGGTTAGCTTCACTTCAGAAATTTATCCCTTTCCACATCTATCTTCCCGCTTCCCTCTCCTCCTATATTTCTCCCCATCTAATTGTGGTTATCCTTATTTTTGGCCTAGGTTAATGCAATTGACCGCTTGCTTTCATCAAATCCGCACTCAGAAGAGTTTTTATGGGTTTTGTGGGAGCTTTGCAGTCTCTCCAGGTGGACAATTGGACATTACCTTATTAACTTTTTTTTGTTGATTTGAATCTTGTATATGCCAATAGTCAAAGTTCTAAACCAAATCTGTCGACAATTTGCAGGTCTAATTGTGGACGCCAAGCTTTGTTTGCTTTGGGATATTTCCCTGAGGTATGCACAACATTTTGCTGTTGGAATCCATATTATGCCAAGGTTGGAAGTTCATGATATTTGAGTTGATACCCTAAGGCTCACTCATTGGATTTGAAGCAATGTATTATAATATTTTACAAATTATAAATTTTAAATAAATCTGCTTGGAACAATGATTTTATTCTCCCCTTTCTTGGCAACATCTTCTGTCAGCATAGTGTTGCAGAATAGTGTAAGCTAGGTTGCTAACTTTTCTTATTTTTTTCCTCCAAAAGTGCTCAACTCGCGATCAACATGATCTGAAAGTGTTGATCTGAAATGCTAAGTCGATCCTTGTTTTTGAAGAATATAACAGCATTTTCCTTTTTTTTCGTGCATCATAGGAAATAAAGACTTTCATTTATTAATTATATAGATATTAAAAAATTATACGTTCTTGGTTGTATATACCTGGAATATTCATATATTTTGATATTTGACATCTTATTAGAACGTGGACTCACTTTTCTTTGTAAAAGTTAATTCTGACATCATAATATTTTAATCACTAATATCAACTATAACTTATTTGAAAGATAAATAGTTAATGAAGTTTTAAGTGAATTTAAATCTTTAGCGTAATGCATGATTATTACATTTAACAAATAGGATTGACATGCTGGAAAAATGAGGGCTAATTGTCAAGGAAAAGGGAGTATATTTGAGTTAGAAGTATGGGTCATTGTTATTTCAATATGTAATTGTGTGGTATTGCTGTGAACGCTCAAAGATTGCTCAAATGGAAAGTGACCTGTGCTTTCCAAAATAATGGCAATATTTGTTTGATTGGATAAAGCTTTTATATGTGAAAATACATATTTTCTGGGAAAAACCTTTCAGAGAAGCTAAAATTTCAGCGTCTGAAAATAGCTCTTTTCAGCTGGCCGTAAAACTCTTCCGTTTTCAACTTATTCAAATAAGCCATCTTTATTGTTTTCCATTTTCAATATTTGAAAATGAGAGAACTTTCTGGAGCCTATTTTCTATCAAAACAAACAGCGTTTTAGTTTTGATTTCTGGATGATAATAGCATTGCCCCCAGTAGCAGAATATAGCTCCCAATACTGTGAATGGTAGTTTTGTTATTACATGACTAGAGTTGATATTTGTTTGTGATGTAAGATTTTAATTTTGTAATATGATTCTTTTCTTGCCGGCTGTTTCTATCATCATTGAAACATTAAGTTCTGTCAAGGAATCTGAATTTGTTGGAAAAAATAGTGGTATTCAAGTTATTCTATTATCTCTCTTTGCAGTAATGAGAAAATTTCTTGTTTAGAGGTAGTTTGAAATTCATATGCTTATCCTGTTGCATACAGGATCATCGCCAGTGAATCTTACAATATTTTACTCTGCTGCTGAGATTATTGAAGTCATTGTTATGGATTCCACATCATCATCTTTGGGTTCTTGGGTTGGACATGCTATGGAACTCCATAGAGCCTTGCATATCTCCTCTCCGGGGTCCAATAGAAAAGATGCTCCCTCAAGGCTGCTGGAATGGATTGATGCTGGTGTAGTTTACCACAAACATGGGGGTATTGGTCTGCTCCGTTATGCTGCTGTATTGGCTTCTGGAGGGGATGTGCAATTGACTTCAACTAGTGTCCTAGTATCAGATCTGACCGATGTTGAGAATATTGTTGGCGAGTCTTCTACTGGCTCTGATATTAATGTTATGGAGAATCTGGGAAAGTTCATATCTGACAAGTCTTTTGATGGTGTTGCTCTTAGAGATTCTTCTCTGGCGCAGTTGACAACAGCATTTAGAATTTTGACATTCATATCTGAAAACCCAGTATGCAGTAGTTTTCTAATCTGAGTTGTTTCAAGGGTAATTAAAATTCTTTCACAATATGAATTTTGTTGGCTGTCTTATTAGAGTTTGAAATCAACGCAGACTGTTGCTGCTACTTTATATGATGAAGGTGCAATAATAGTTATCTATGCTGTTTTAGTCAACTGCAGATTCATGCTTGAGCGGTCCTCAAACAATTATGGTGAGAAAATTTATGTTCTTGTTATAATTAGTGGTTGATATGATTAGCTATGTGATACTTAGTGTATGAAATTATGATCAGGCCAACCCTCTTGTTATTGTTTTGACAACACTCGTTGGATTAGTTAATTAATGCGAGGAGTAGGATGCAATCTACTTTATTTCAGGGGATAATTTTTAAGAACTTCATTTGCCTTTTACTTTTTTCTCTTTACTGATGCTGCTTGCTTAGTATATTTTTGATGAAGTATTTGCTTAGTATTGATTAATTAGGATGTTCCCTGATATATTATACTTACTTTTGATCAGTAAAAATAGTTTTCTTGTTATTTGTCTTAAGTTCTTTATGCTCACAAATATATAGATCACTATATATCTTCATTGATATTCTGTATGGTATGCGGCTCACAGCCCCATGATTTTCTACTTTCTCCTGCCAGTGTTCTAGCTTTATGCTATTTTATATTCTATGGTTCAATGTTGTTCCATATGACATGTTGATGTTTCCCTCCTAAAATTTTATCTTAATACAATTTGACAATTCTCTTGGACAGATTACCTTGTCGATGAGGGTACAGAATGCAATACTACGTCAGATTTACTTTTGGAACGTAACCGTGAGCAGAGCATAGTTGATATCCTAGTCCCTTCTCTGGTTCTACTGATTACACTTTTGCAGAGGTTACAGGTTTGTCGCGTGGAGGTTCTGTATCTTCTCACTATGGTACTTGTTGTAAATGATCTTGGATGGAGTAATTTATATTTGAGTTTAGAACATCTATTTCAATGACTGGGAGGGTATTGCAAATTATTTTCTAGCATTTATTCAGTTTTAGTTTGGTTATTACGCATGGTTGACTAAATCTTACTTGTGATTCATGGTTATCTTTTTCTATGTTCTTGGCCTCTTGGGCATTGGTGTGGATCAGTAATGCATTTTCCGTTTTCTGATGTAAACTTGTGAAATCAAGAGGAGGAGGATATAACATGTTCTGACCCTCTTTTAAACAAGCTTATAACAAGACTTAAACTAGAAATAATCAACAAAGAGTGAGAATTGCTTGAAACTGATAATAATACTACTGCATAACTAAATCAGATTACAAGGGATAAGAAGACTTAATGCAACACTCCACTCAGACACGTAAACAACAGTCAAAATAACAATTATAAACTAGAAGAAACAGAACACAGACACAGCACAAGGACCCACAGAAAAGGGTTGCCAAACTTTCAAGAGGTTGGCACTCTCCACCCAATGGGCAAAGCCACACTTCAAAATTCTTCTCTGCCTTTCCTGCTGAACCAAAAGGGAAGATTCATAGACCCAAAGATTCTCACTGTCCCCAACTTGACCCTCTCATAGACTATGACTACAGCCACCCTATAGCTACTTTATTTCTACATTCCTTTCTTCAAAATAGTAAGTCAAAGTTCTGGCCAACAAAAAGCATTTTGACTTTCTCCACGACCATCATTCTTCTTGGTCATTGAAGTTTTTATCTTTATGGCTTATGTTTTTCTCCTTAGGAGACATGATTTGACTGATGTGCATTTAGTGAGACTAAAAGATTATTGGTTTAAGATGCAGTGGATTTTGTGTGTGTGTGTGTGTGTGGGGGGGGAGGGGGGTTATTATCTTACAAATAAGATGATCTGTTATCCTGTGTTTCTGAAGGAAACACAGAATCCGTATGAAAATAGTCTGATTGATTTGAAGATCCTTGCGCAACCTGAACTTTTGAGGAATTCTATTTGTGATTTTGTTTTGTTGCAATTAATAGGAAGCTAAGGAGCAGCACAGAAATACGAAATTGGTGAATGCTCTTCTACGGTTACACAGAGAGATAAGGTATATTTTATTATTCTTAGCTTCTTTTTGGTTTGTTTTCAGTTTAAGAACTACGCTCTCAGCTTTGAATTGATCAAATTCCGGTGATTGCAGCCCTAAGCTGGCAGCATGTGCAGCAGACATATCCTCTCCATATCCTGATTACGCAATTGGTTTTGGAGCTGTCTGTCATCTCATTGTGTCAGCCCTTGCTTTTTGGCCTGTACATGGCTGGAGTCCCGGTCTTTTCAATACCCTTCTTGCTAGTGTTCAGGCTACTTCAATGTTGGCTTTAGGTCCAAAAGAAACATGCAGCTTGCTTTATCTTTTGGTATGCACAAGTTATTGACTATGCAAAACTTTGGAGTGAGGGTTATGACCATGTTTCTTGAAGTGCTTATATCATTCTCTTGATTTATAATTTTCATTTGAGCTATGCATGGAAAGATAGTTGGGCTGTATATCTTGATAAATTCTTACGCTCTTATTACTTTTCTCTTGCTAGAGTGATTTATTTCCTGCGGAAGATATATGGCTTTGGACTATTGGAATGCCTTTGCTAAGCGTCCGCAGAATGTTGGCTGTTGGGACTATACTTGGGCCTCGTAAAGCGAGACATGCCAACTGGTATTTGGAATCTGGACGCCCTGAGAAACTGCTTTGCCAGTTGGCACCACACCTTGACAAAATTGGCCAGATTATACAGCATTATGCCATTTCTGTATGTAATTTCTGCTTACATAGTGAACTGTTTTTTCTCGTTCTAATTTAGATGGGGCTTATGAATTCTTGTTATCTTGTGTCATTCTAATTTCCTGAGCAGGCATTAGTGGTCATTCAAGATCTGCTACGTGTTCTGATAATCCGTATTGCTTGTTTAAATATTGATTATGCATCTGGGCTTATAAAACCAGTATTGTCATCAATTAATCATCATGTTTCTGAATCATCTACACTATCAGATACAGATGTGTATAAGGTAAAATTCCTTTTCAAACTCAAAAGTTGGATTCAGTAAATTATCTAGTTTGGCACCATCATTAATAACTATCCTTTACTTTCAGGTTTCAAGGCTCCTTGATTTTCTTGCCAGCTTATTGGAGCATCCACTTGGCAAGGTGCATTTGTGGTCCTCTAGGATATTCACCGTTTCTTATATTTAGTATTACATAATGATAATAGTCATAGTTTATAGATTACAATGATGGTAAATTTTCCTCATGTCAGGGCCTATTGTTAAGGGAGGATGCTCTTCAGATGTTAAGAAAAGTGATGGAGAGATGTTTTGGTGTTAATGATGTAGATACAAAGCAAACTCCAGACAGTAGAAATTCTGCAATGTATAACTTTAGTTTCTTCAGTTGGTATCTACCAGTATTCAAGTTTATTACGCTTATTTTTCACTCAGGAACTCCTCAACCTTTCCCCAAGATGGATGGGTGAGTTGATATTATTTCCTAGTTACTGTTGTTATTTTCTTTTGGGGCTTAACAGCTGAGCAATGAACTCTAATTGTATGTCAGTGAAACATTGGAGAAACTAAATGCTGAAGAGTGTGCCCTGATTTTACGTCATCTCTTAAAATGCTGTCAGGTGAGTCTCTGAACCTATCCATATTTACTGTTAGATCTATCTTGAATGTTTGTGTTGGTTTTTAGATGCTTTTTTTATGGACATGAATAGCGCTTATCATTGAGGAAAGTTGGGATCAAACTCTGAACTTCTGTTTATCAAATATCGGTTGCTTCTTTTGTGAGGATTAAGGGTTTTATTATTTCTAGGTCCTTCCTGTCGGAAAAGAGTTAGTTGCTTGTCTTACAGCTTTCAGAGAATTAGCTTCTTGTGGTGAAGGTCGAATTGCTTTTGGAGCTATACTTGAACCTTTTGACCATGATAAGGTGGTTAGCTATTACAATCATAGTGATGCAGAATGGAGAAAATGCCCTCCTTTACTTGGCTGTTTGATTAAGTTGTTGAGATCAATTGATACCCAAGAAGGTTTATCA
This sequence comes from Acacia pycnantha, assembly GCA_025563575.1. Taxonomy (NCBI): domain Eukaryota; kingdom Viridiplantae; phylum Streptophyta; class Magnoliopsida; order Fabales; family Fabaceae; genus Acacia; species Acacia pycnantha. Next base: position 1,043,235 of record JAMWYP010000013.1, read on the forward strand.
ACTTTTGTAATTGAAGCTATCTATGCACTGTCAGTGGGATCTCTGCGGTTTTGCATGGATGGGGAAAGGTTAGTTTTATTACTGGCTTCTGCATTGATGCATTTAATTAACCTTATCTTCTGTCATATTCAGATCATTCCAAAAAATGTCATGCTTATTCATACTTCAATTTACAAGACTTTTGTGTGTCAATTGTCAACTTGGATTTAATTGTCAAAGGCCGCATGAAATGAATTTGTTAGATATTTTATCACTTTTTCCTTGCTTTCTCCCCTTATGTGGTTTCCTGATGAAAGTGAGGATGATGATTATTTGGTTTAGGGGAAACCCTTGGTGGAAATGTGCTCTGTTACCATTAAGGTATTAAAAATAGGACTAGCCATTGAACTAGTCCAAGGCACTGATTCGAGGTTTAATTATCAAATCATGGTGATGCTACCAAATTTTAAGTAAACACCGCAAGTGTATGGGCCTTAAAATAGTAAACTGGCAAATCAAGGTTGTCCCATAGAGACTCAAAATAATTGATGACAAGGCATTAAATTTCCTAGGTTCACTTAAGTTGAGCAAATCAAAGATAAGAGTGATTAATGATCAATCTAAAGGATAAGAAAAGAAAAACAATAAATTAGTGTTTCAAAGATTTCAATTGAGGAAAACAACCTAGAGCGGCTAATCCCTTCTTCAAGTTTTAGAGCATGTCATTACCCAAATAAATGCACTAAATATTAACTTGTTAATCTAGAGTATTCATAGATATAAGTATTTCTCGATCACTTATATCCACCTCTCAAATTAAAATTGTTATTCCTAACAAAATTATTCAAGAGGCAATAAATACTCAAATTCAATCTAATATGGCTCTATGGGTCCAATAGATATATTCCTATCCTATTGGAAAATTTGAATAAATTCTAATCCCACATTACTTAATCCTATGGTCCAATTAAGATCCCTTTCCCAAGAATAATCATGACTCCCCAAAATCATACTTAGTGGTGATCAAGTACTAAATAGACAATACATAACAAGATTAAGTAAACCAGAATAACATTAAGCGCAATTAAATGGTTCAAACATGCTCGAATCCAAGAATCAGTTCATAGCTACTCTAGGTTCAAGAAAGTCCAGCCACACATGCTCAAAATCAATGCCATCTCAGCAACAGTAAATTTAGAATCAACATCCATGAGGAAGAGAAGAAGAACAGAACCCCAAATGGCTTGCTGATCCTTTGTCAGAGATTGTCACGAACTTAGCAAAAACAGCATCCTTCCCTTGTGCTCCGTCCAAGTTCCTCCCAATGCCTTTTTGTGCAGTAATCGCCGAAGCAAAAGAAGAAACAGTGAAACTCAGTCCTCCTTTTCTGGTGCACGGTGCTCCAAGGCTGAATCGTGGCTCTCTAGTCCTTTCTCGTGTAATGCTTTCACTCGACAAAACCCCAGATTAGTGCCGCTCCTGCCTCTCCCGATTGAATGATGATTCGATCCTAATATCCACCGCCTCTGCCTTTTATTGATTCCCATATTGACTTGTGACTTAATTTTTTTTTCTGTCTTCCCTCTTCCCATTATTTCCAAAACGCCACTGCTGCTGTCAAGGCAAAAAGAAACAACATATTAATACTAATAATAATAGTAATAATATTACTCATAAAAGATGGATTTTTTATTTGAGAAAACTTCCCATTATTATTCTTCTTTCCTTAACTTAAAAACTGATATTCTAAGTTGCATTCCCATAAATGATGTACCCAAATTGATCTCTTAAAATTTTAAGAAAATCTCTTTAATTTAACATTGATGACTTCCCAAATATATCAAAATATATCTCAAATCTATCGAAAATGGGAAGTTATCACATGGCTGAATTATGGTCAAATCAATTGTGATTAAATTAAATGAGAAATACCGTTTGATTCTTTAAAAAAATAAAAGATTGATTTGTTTGAACTGGTTTGTTTGTTTCTCTGGTTTTGAACCGGTTACAAGTTTCCCCTCAATTTTAGACTCAACTAAGCACTGGTTCACCATTTTTCTGGTTGAAACAACCAGTTTGGTCTCAGTTTTAATAAACTGATTACCATGGTATTTTGGCCAGAGACATGGCTCATCAAAATGCCACAGCAAGTACGTTTATTTGATTATTATGCTATTCTGAGTCAGCTAGGTAAAAAATTATTTACATGTAATCATTCCAGAAGACTTTGAAAACAAATATTTAACGCTAAGAGCTAGATGCTAAAGCTAATGAAGGAACAGTGCAAAATTTTTGAATATACCTATCATTAACGAATTTCCTATCATCATATAAATGAAGGAATTTTTTCATTTCAGGTCCAAATCTTACTATTTGTATGATATTGAACATTTTTTATTTTACACCTTCAAATTGCATAGTTTCTCACAATAAAAAGGATATGGTGTAGTGGAACTTCTCAAGTATTGTAGCGCCATTTCTTTGGTATTGTTGAGCACATTGGACTTACAGTTTGTTTGTTGGGTAGTTTAAATTCCAACAGAGTTGTCATATTGAAGAACCTTTTTGGGCTTTCTGATATGACAAGATCAGCTGGTTTTCATGAAGAAAATATTAATTACGTGGGAGACCTAACTGCTCTGTTCAGTTCAAAAATTAGTATAGACAGCCGTTTGAATACCTCTGACAGACAAATCATGCTTCAGGTATAATTTTATTGCATCACACTTTCGTATTTTTGTGGGTTGTCTAGTAACTTCTGCTCGTTTATCCCTGATTTGAAGGTTTCCAAAACTGTTGAATCATTGGCCTCAGTCTTGCAAGGGCCTGTTGGTTCAGGGAAGGTGGATGATGGTGTTTTGCCTCAAAATGATGTTTTAGATTTTTCAAAGACACATCTGACACTTGAAAACAGCGTTGATGATCATCTTAATCTTGGTGGACTTGGGGATAAATTTCTTTGGGAATGCCCAGAAACATTTCCCGACAGATTGGCGCAGGCAAATATCAGTGCCAAAAGGAAACAGCCTTCAATGGATGGGAACACTAGGCGTGCTCGAGAAGGTCCTCAGGCCGAGATTTCTGCTCAAAATGCATTTTCAAGGGGCGTTACGCAGTCTTCTGTTTCTTCTGGTCCTACTCGTAGGGATGCCTTCCGACAGCGCAAGCCAAATACCAGTAGACCACCATCTATGCATGTGGATGACTATGTGGCTAGAGAGAGAAATGTTGAAGGTGTTACTAATGTAATAACAGTGCCACGTGCAGGATCTGCTGGGGGTAGACCTCCATCAATTCATGTAGATGAATTTATGGCAAGACAAAGGGAACGTCAGAATCCTTCTGTAACTGTAGTGGGGGAGGCTGTGGGACATCTCAAAAATGTTCCTATGAATCCTACGAGTGGGGAGAAGTTAAACAAATCTAAGCAATTAAAAACAGATCTTGATGATGATCTTCAAGGAATAGATATAGTTTTTGATGGTGAGGAGTCTGACCCTGATGATAAGTTGCCCTTTCCTCAGCCAGATGATAATTTACAGCAGCCTGCCCCAGTTATTGCTGAGCAAAGTTCTCCCCATTCAATTGTTGAAGAGACAGGAAGTGATGTTGTTGAGAGTGGTCAGTTTTCACATATGGGTACTCCATTAGGGTCTAATGTTGATGAGAATGCCCAAAGTGAGTTTTCCTCAAAGATGTCAGGTTCACGTCCTGATATGCCCTTAACCCGTGAATCGAGTGTTTCATCAGACAGGAAGTATGTTGAGCAGTCTGATGACTCGAAGAATGTTTTTCCAACCAAGACATCCAGTGGATATGATTCTACAGTGGTGACAAATAGTTCAGGATTTCCAGCATCACTTTATAATAATCTATCCACATCATCAATGCAATTGCCAGTTGATTCGAGGATGGCTTCCCAAAATTTCTATTTGAAGAACAGCCCTCAACATGGTGGTAATGTTACAATTGTTACAGGTTCTCAAGGATTATATGACCTGAGATATTTGTCAAACCAGCCTCCTTTGCCACCGATGCCACCTCCACCGACAGCCTTACCTGTAATATCGCATGCTTCTGATTCTATTCCTAGCCAGTCATCCCAGTTTGTTAACTCTCCAGCAGACCCACAACGTCCTTTGCTATTTCAGGTTGGGATCTTTGCCTCCTTGCATATAGTTTTTTTCCCTTCTCTGCTTCTGCTTTTGTTATATGAACCTTTTTTGCTTCCCATCATTTCTTTCTCCTTGTTCAGCACGTGCCACATTCATATTGCTTTTATTTTGCAGGGTCAGACAGAATATTCATCTCCTTTTATCAATGGTTCGTCCGCGATGTCATTAGCATCTTCCCTTCCCTTATCAGACTCGAAGTATGCCAGGACTTCTGTATCTTCTCCTGGTGGACCTAGTAGGCCTCCTCCCCCGCTTCCTCCTACACCACCTCCTTTTGCTTCTAGTCCATATAATTTGCCAACTGGTAAAGCTTCTGCTACTCATTCTTCTGTATATGGTCAGACAAGCATTGGGACAACTGAAGTTCCCCCGGCCTCTGTTGCACCATCAAATGATGCCTGGTTTGGTAGTCATTCTGCATCAGGTGTCAGATTGTCATCTTACCCTCTGAACCCATTAATTCCTTCCTTGGGCTTCAGTAGGCCATCTTCCATTCCATTGACTGTCTATGGTAATACCCCGAATCAGCAACACGGTGAAAACCAGCCAAGCACCATGCAGGGCGTCTCCATTCCTCCGGCTTCCTTTCAGTCTATGCCTTCTGTCAGTCAGTTGCAGCCCCTGCAGCCTCCCCAGCTCCTACGCCCCCCTCAACCTCCTCAGCACCTTAGGCCACCTGGTCAAGCTTTACTACAGTTGGATCCTGGTATGAGTGTTCAAAGTGCACTGCAGCAGCCGCAGGCTTTGTCAATGCAGACATATTACCAAACCCAGCCACAAGAGTTCTCACAATCTCAACAGCAGAGGCAAGTTGAATATCCTCAACAGTTGGCAGATGAACGAGATGCTGGGATGTCTTTACATGAGTATTTCAAGTCTCCAGAGGCAATCCAGGTTCTTTTACGCATTATTTTTGTTATGTAAGTGCTAACCTCATTACTCTGGCCTGGCTTCAGTCTTCATTGTATTGCTCTTTCTGATATGGCAGTCTTTGTTGAGAGATCGAGATAAACTTTGCCAGCTTTTGGAGCAGCATCCAAAATTAATGCAGATGCTTCAGGTGGTTATTTTTATTTCTTATTCTAGCTCTAATTTCTTAAATTTAGTCATTTGCTCGGATAGAGAAGAATAAAAATCTGCTGGCCATTAGCTGTTGCTAGTGTAATTTTGTATGTATCTGCATTGGGATATTTGGGATGGTGGGATCCATGGTTTTTTGTTTAAAGTGGCACTGCTGTTGGTTGAAGTGTTCAATTTCTAGCATGCTTCTTCTAACACTAATAGCTGAAACGTGCTGGATGTGATGACAGTTATCGAGCGATATTTGATGTGATGCACTTAGACTGAAGAAGTCTGTTGTTTTCATACAGGAGAGGTTGGGGCAGCTGTAGGCGGCGGCGGCATGATGTCGGAGTGGAATCGGCGACTTCTTGCATATTCCTTCTCAGTTCTCACCAATGCACCGAGTCACATGACGAGAGATGAGCGTTGTTCTGTATCCATTTGTACCCTTAAATGTACATTTGTTGTCCATAAACCATTTCATTCCTCCTCCTTCCTGGATCGTCGACATTAAATCAAAAAAAAAAAAATGCTTGAGAGTTATAGATGTATAGTTCTTTTTCAAAACTGTCCGTATTTGATGTTCGATATCAATCAATGACGGTATAAAAGTAATAACGCAATAAATACACTACAAAATGTCGTAGTTCAATATTTCTTATATTTGGGAAGACAGATAAATCAAAATTATAAACAACACAAATATATATTATTTTGTATCTAACAATGTGAAACTAATTTTAAAAATATCTTGATGTTTTAACCCAAATAATATGTTGATGTGATATTACAAATTGCTGACAAAAAAAAAAAAAATATTAGATGTCACTGCATGTTGCCTGTAACTTGTAAATTATTTAAAATAATAAATTAAATTGTACACCGCTATATTTGGAAGTCCCGTAAAAAAAATTAAAGATCAAAATGGGAGGGTAAATGGAGAGAAATTCAACGTTAAACAACAATTCATCTGTATCATGACATTAAATTTCACCAACCATTGGTGTTTGGAATTAGTTTAGCCATCTCAAAAGCTACTTTTGGATGCTTAAACATGTTTATGGTTGATTTTAGCTTTTTGAAAATGTTATGACTTTTTTTTTTTAATTGGGCTTTTCGAAAAAAAAGTAGTTTAAGCTATAAGCCAAAATTTCTTGCTTTTACTAACATGTGGTTGGTCCAGCGGAATGTGGCGCTTGATTTCTTGCGAAGCAGTAAAATCACTCGTTGACTTTTTCTTGCACCGCAGGAGTGGTTGCACACTTGCCACCATTTTTTTTATCAAAAAAAAAAAAAATTCTTGCTTTTGACTTTTTCACGAGAGAAAAATAGCTTATAAAAGAAAAATGTTGGGCACCATTTTTTTGAATTGAAATACTATTATGGCCTTTATTATAAATCCTTAAAGATGAAATATTTTGTCCTAAATATAAATTCACTTAAAATTAATAATCATGATAGTACTTTGGTTTAGGTCCATGAGAAATTTAATTGGTGAGAATTACTTGATAATTTTTTATATAAAAACAATGACAATATTTCACCAATTAAATTTTGAGTGAACGTCTCCCCAATTTTCCTACAAAATTTAAGTAGTTTAGTATTGTAATTTTTCTCTCATACTAATACATTACCTATTTTCATTTTTATAAAATTTATGTGTTTTTCAATCTCTTACTTTTAAACTAATTTTTCCATTAATCATCCAAACAATTTTCTATATTTTTCACAATACATACACACAAACACGTATAATATATATGCATTATTTATGCATTTTTAAGTCATTTTTCATCTAAACTTGCTTTTCAAAATATCATCTAAACAAGTTTCAGCTTCAGAAAAGCTACTTATACTACCGTCAATCTAAATATAAATCATATTACATAATTAGACTTTTACCGATCTTAAATGTACATAAGTCAAATTACAAATAAGCTACTTTTCCACTGCTATTCCAAACAAACACATATATCTATCTGATGAATCCATGTAGAATATGATAGGGGTGTCATTGATATATGATGAATCCCATATACACGGTTTCAGTAGTTTTCTCTAGACGATGTTTGTTTGGATAAGGAGAGGAGTGAGGAAAAAAATAGGAGGAATGACCACTTTTAAGGAGGGGGGAATACTATTTATAAGAGTTTTTCTTTTTAGTATTCTTTTCTTTTAATTTTCTGTCTGTAGAAATATAAGATTAAAAAAATATAAGATGATATAATTTCTGTTAACCCAAAAACTTTCTGAAACTTCACTGCACCTTTGGGTCAAAATAAAATTAAGTTTTTAGGTGAAAAGACAATGTTGCCCTAACTTATATTTGTTTTATAATTATTTTATTTGTATTGCAAATGCTCATATTCGTCTTGTGAATTTTTACATTTGTTTTGTAAAATGAGCAAAATATTTTTAATTTCTTACATTTTTTTGAATCTTTTTATTTGTCCTGTAAATGTCTTTATTTTTCTTGTAAATATTGATCTGAAAAAATAAAACAAGGGCATAATTGTCTTTTGACCCACAAAACTAAATTTCATTTTAACCCATGAAGTTCAAAAGTTTAAAAAAAATTTGGGGGTTGATTAAAATTATGTCACATCCTTAGACCTAACTGAAATTTTCCCTAAAAAATTATCTCCTTAGACTTGGTCGGGTACTCGGGTTGTCTCAACAATGTCTGAATTGGCTCCTTTCGCAGTTGTGGCCTGATTTATCCAAATTCAATGTTCTTGCATTTTATGGAATTGATCTGAGGTGGTGTGAAATGACTGAATTGAAGAGCCCGGGTGAACCTAACTGACATTGGACCTTGACGACTGATCTTGAGGAGCCCAACCAACCTTGTCGAAGGAGACAGGCAGAAAGACAGTGATTGAGAGCAACAAAGATAAACAATAATAAAGCAAAACAGCAACGGAAGTTGGCGTAGAAGGTGTTCTGGTGAGGTGTCGGTTTCAAGTTCTTGTGAATGCAAAAATCTTTTCTAGAAGAGGTTCCCGTTATCCGCCTGACACAATTTCGAAATAGTTCTCACTTTGTTACCATTTTTTTATATAAAATAAATAAATAAATAAAGCAAAACCACCCGACGCAGAGACAGCTTTACCTCGTTGTTGTTGGGTCGTTCATGGTACTGGTCGAAGCTACTTGGCTACTGGCAAAAGGGGCTTTACCTTCCCGGCTTCAACATAATGAGAAGGTAGGCATATTCGGAGCTCCCTTTGTTTTCTCGATTTAGGTCCGGCGCTGTTTCATTTCGCAGAATTTAATGTTTCGCTTATCACTCCCCAGCTTTGCTTTGATTCATAAGTGGGCCCTTCTATCCCCTTCCGACTTCCTTTTCCTTTATAACTCCTCCTTTATCTCTAGCCTCTAGGTATCCTCTTATACTTCTCTATGTAACATTTTAAACCGCTTTAAAATTTTCACCTATTATCTGATATGTCTGGTTAAAATATCCGAAAGGCTTTTGTTCTAAACAATCGATCGGTCTCTCCGATCGTGGAAGCTTCGTTCAATTTATGTTCTCAGGTCCTTAATTGATTCGGGGTACATGAAATGCAAGCAAAATGAACTTGCTGCCAATTGCGATTCATTTTTTTTTCGTCCGTTTGATGACTCCAGTGAATATCTGTTTACTTATTATACTTCCGTTTCACTCTGTGGGCGTAGCCTTTCTTCAGCTATTCTAAACCACCGATGTCTGATGTTACGAACCAAGGAATTTCGTCTGCTTGACTACTTACCGTAAAGCAGAAGTTTTACGAACGAGGTCAATTGATCTTGTTTCAACATTTTTATTTAAGAATAATTATCTGAATTTGATTTTTGGTTTTTCATTGATCCTTCGGTCTTGAAATAAAAAGGCAATGAATAGTAGGGTACTTTACTAACAGAAAATGTGAAAGACGTTAGATTGTTCCAGGAGCTACTTATATGTGCAAGGGACCCAATTGTTACACTGAAAATTTATGAACTCTTGCGAACATTAACGCTTGAAAATTAGTTTCTAAACATGCGTTTGTCTGTCTAGGCTTGTCACTTCGACGTTCTTGCTTGATTTAAGTCACTAGATTCTGGTATCTTTTCTGATTCTGCTACATCTGACATTGATGGTTAACTGAGCATGTTTACCCTTGTAATAATTGAAAGATCTGATAGATCTCTTACTAATTAAGGTGGTTTTGTGCTAGTCATGTAGAGGTCAAAATCTTACCATTTTATAATTGCAGCTGCAGGTGCTATGATTTGTGAAGAATTTGCTATTGTTCTTGACTCCAATGGAGTCTTCTGTAAGTTCTTTCTTCACCCCATCTGCATTTACCCTATTGTCAAACATCAGTGATCCATCTTTAAAGCTCTGCCTTTCCAGGTGTCAATTGATTCGTATTGTTTTACTGCCGTAATTCTTGAATTAGAATGTTTCAAGGATAAAATAGCACATCTGCAATGTATCTCTTCCATCTGAAATTTTGCTTTAGAAGTATCTGGTTACCAAGTCTTTTCTCTGCAACAATACTACTGTCTTTCCTGCAGGTTAGAGATGTAAAGATTACCTGCAAGCTAGGTGATCGATCCACCAGTGATGTAGTCGTGAGGTTACGCACACAGGATGGTCGAGATGACTGGCTTTACTGCCACACAAAAATCCTTACTGCAAAATGCAAATATTTTGCTGACAGGCTGTCTGATAACTGGCCAACGTGTCAAATCATTGATTCACGCAGCTGTGTTGATGTTTTCTGCCAGGAATCAGATTTTGATTACCATGTGAATCTTATACGCCTTCTCTATGTTGTCATAGATGGTTCTGTTGATGACTTGTGGCATGGTGTTAGAAATGCCCTTGGTATTCTTCAGGTGGCTGTTGAGCTCGGATGCCCTGAAATCATTACTGCTTGTGTCAACTACATAGAAGCAGTTGCCTGGGAAGAGTCTGAGGAAGAGGAGATTTTAAAAATTGTACCTCGACTAGGATCACAGGCTGAGCCTATCCTAGCTAGACTTCAACCAGTCAACCAGTCAGCAATTGTTAGCATTTTTGTCTCTGCCATTCGCTTTGCTACATCATCTCCTCCACCATCATTGAATGATCTTAAGTCTTCAGCTCAGGAGCAACTTGAATACATGCTAACTGAAGATGATGACGCCCCTCTATTGACAGCTGACGATAACATAAAATATGAGGTGAAAGAATGTGTAAATAAACTTTTTGCCAGGTTTAACAACTCATTGGCAGTTTTGTTATGTGATTCAACAGAGTCACTTTCTGAGGCAAGGAATATTCAGTTGTTCCAGTCCTATCTGACTGATTTGTCATGGGCTTGTCAGATATTAAATAAGTTGGAAATAATGAGGGAGTTTGTGGAGAGTTGGTTTGATGCATCTGAAAAGATAGTGAAGGTGCTTGAACTAGGGATTCTAGCAATCGAAATCATTGAGATAAAGTTGCGAGCTATAGAGGTGACATCAAAGGTTTTAGAGGCGATTGGTTATGGTACTGTAATATTGCCAACTGCCAAACGCCTTGAGATCGTGAAGGTATGGCTTCCGTTTGTGAGGATTACTAAACCTATGATTGATTCTGTAACTATGAATAGTGATAATGCTCTGGCTCTCAAATTCGATGGTGAACTGTGGCAATCCCTTGAATCATCTTTCGTTTCTATCATTCTGGCATTGCCATCAGGGGACCAAGCTCAGGTCTTAACCGAATGGTTAGCAAACGACTATGTTCGGTATCCAGACCTAACAGAAGCATTTGAAGTATGGTGTTATAGATCCAAGGTTGCAAAGAGAAGACTGTCATTGCTAGGAGATGAGCATGGTGCAAGCAACTCAATTTGAGGCTTCCTCAAATTCATTGTCTTCAGATTGGATAGTTCATCCAGGACCCTTTCTTCAGTGAAGGCATTTAGAAGAGAATGTTATCCCGTATTTGCCTTAGTGTTAATTTCCGCGGCATCCCATATGTAAACTATTTATTGTAGTTCTAACTGTATAGAGTGTAATTCATGGAAAGAATGATTTGCCGAAGTAAGCTTAACCATGATGTATACCTCCTCAAGTCATATTGCTTGCGTTAGTTATGAAGTAGGTCGGCTCTGGAAGTTGGAGTCCTTGGACTTATTTGAGTTGGCATTGGGAAAACATGTTTACATAAGTCTAATGAAACTCCTCTCACAAACTTATCTCGTATATCATAAATCACGTTGGAAAAGCAGTTTTGACCGTTTATTCAAACAGGCACTTATCTTGTAAATGATTAACTAATTTGTCGTTTTTGTAGTTTTATTTATGCCTCAATCTGAATTCTTTTCTCGGGGTAAAAATAAAAAGCTAAAATAGGGAAAATTTTAGTAAAGTCCCACAACACCAAGTTTATTTATTTCAATCAACTGTCATAACATTATGAAATTTCACTATACACAAAAGGACCAAAATGAAAATAATTTTGTGGGTAAAAAAGACAATAATACCTTTGCTTTATTTTTTCCCCCGAAAAGGTTTGACCAAAAATTAATTTTTGTTGTCCATGAGGTTTGTACTTGTTCATGAAGAGTTGCATATTTGCAAATGAGACTTGTTGAATTTGTGTTGTTCATTTGCAAGTGTCAAGCTCTTCATAAACAAAACAAGTAAAATAAACATATAAACAACACAAATTAATGGTCAATAAGAAAACATAGGATCATAAACAAGTCTCATTTGTAAATGTTCAACTCTTCATGAACAACACAAATTGAACAAGTCTCATTTATAAGTATTCTACTCCTTACGAATAAGTGGAACGAATCTATGAAAAAAATAAAGGAATGGGTATTATTGTTTTTTACCCATAAAAACTTATTTTTATTTTGGTTATTGGGTGTACAGTGAAATTTCATATTATTACGAGGGTTGACTGAAATAAATTTGGCTACGTGGACTAAACTAAAATTCTCCACACAAAAAAATGTCCTTTTCACTTTCTGTGGGTTATCGTCTCTGTTTGCTAATATTTAAACGTAGATATACTATATGGTAATTAAAAGGGAAGTTAAACAAATCAGAGGCACTCACTACATTCCTCTCCCAATATATTTTAAACTCGTGGACCGTCAAACTACAAAACTATGAGGAGAATGTATAATTTAATTTAATTTAAACACCAAGAAAGGTGAAACCCAATGGAAAGTGACTTCTACCTTTGCAAATAAGGAACAGAGTCCCCACCAATAATAGTTGGAATGGTTTAAGAGAAAAATGTACCGGTAAGTACGAGCAAAGATTTCATTTTTCTTCAAGTTGCAATAAAGAAGGGATCAAATATCAAAGATATTATACTCTTTCCTACTCAACAACAGAATTTGCATGGACGGTGAAACTGTTTGTGTAAATATGGAAATTAATAAGAAGTGGTAACTGTGGGGTAGAATTTCTATGTAGTTGCAAGTATTGAGGGATGGGTTAGTGTCTGTGGGGATGTGCTTTGTTCTCGTATCAAGCGCTGTCTGCTGTTGAAAGGAAACTCAAAAATGAAAATTGTAAAACCGAGGCCTTTGCTTCCCCAGTCACCCTCATCTCTACCAATAGGATCTTACCACGTATGCCAAACACCGACACCGTGTATTCAGAGCTGTGCGTGACACGCACCTGGCCAACTTACCCTCATGCATCCTCATGTGCTTATTGCTTGGAAGCACTACACATTCCCAATATTGGCTCTCATATCATGTGCATCTCAATACTAATAACTTCAACCCAAAGCTCAATATAACTCTTCCTCTTAACCCTCTCTTCAGTTCTCTCTCTGACATAGAATTGTTCCTCAGTGCCTGCTGATTGATGCAGATGCAGACTGAAAGCAGAGGAAGTAATCATGGAGAGTAGTGAGTGGAAGCCTAAAGTTGAGATATCACCCAATTGTCCTCGATGTGGGTCTTGTAACACCAAGTTCTGCTACTACAATAACTATAGTTTGACTCAACCTCGCTACTTTTGTAAGGGCTGCAGAAGGTACTGGACCAAAGGAGGATCACTTCGAAATGTCCCCGTCGGTGGTGGCTGCCGGAAGAACAGACGTGGCAGTAAGACCTCCTTCAGACAATCATCCATGGATGCTCTTCCTCCCAAGATTTCACCTCACGGAGATAATTGTAATAATCCCGCGACAAATCCACCTTCATGTAGTTCATCAGGTGTGTCAGATGCTCCAAATATTGATCTTGCACTTGTTTATGCGAATTTCCTCAATCAAAAGCCAGATCCAAGAGGACCAAGCGCAGACGTCATTGTTGGTTTGCCATCAGAAGATCATGATCAAGTTGGTGTAAGTGGTTGTTTGGCAGAATCACAATTGAGTGAGAGTGATCAAATGTACCTGTATGGATTCAACTCTATGCCGAAAAATCAGGAAGATCATGGGATTGATCAGCGTTGTAGTAGTAGTAGTGGGAGTCAAGAAGCTATGAATTTTGAATTGCCGCCACTGCCAGGTGAAGAGGCGACCTTGCATGATGATATGATGTGGTCCAATAATTCAGGCTTGCACTCCTCGCAGTTCCCTCTTTTTGGTGCTGATGATGCAGACTTCTTGTTGGATAATTGGAGCAACTTCCATTTATCCAGGCCTTGACACAATATGATTCTCTTCATTAATTGTTGCCCTTGTTTTGCTCTTTTTTATACTTATTATATATGTATATGAATATATGATTAATGCATCATAATTCCAACATGTAAACATACACGGTACTCTTGAGCCGGCTAGCTATATACAAAGCACCCTTGTTCTGATATATAAGCTCTACGAGCTCTCGATGAACTCATTTTGTTTCTTTATATATATATACATACATCAGTTTTGTTTTATCCTTTCTGGTATTTCATGATAAGTCCGGGGACCAGCATTTCTTTTGATGCATAATATTCATAGTTTCAAGTCGGATTTTGAGTGAGCTCAAAATCGATATGCCCTACCCCATGGCACCTCGATCGGGAACATTATTTGATGATCTAGAAAGCGACGATATATTGGTATATATGCATCGACTAATATAGATATATACAAAAACACGTAAGTAAATGAATAAATGAAAAATATTGAATAATAGAGTGCCCTGAGTTTACTTTTAGTCTACTTACGGCGGGTAGGTTTGAAGGTAGCCTTTAAGCATTGATGTTACATGAACCTAAAACCTTAACCTGACAAGTATATATTCGGATCCTTTACAAGTTGTATGCCTGGAAATTTCAAACGTCAGCTCTATGAAAATAATTAATAGTAAGATCGAAACTAAACTAAGGTTTTTGTCATTTTCAAGGAATCAGTAGCGAATTCTCAAGAGCTCGTTTCTCTCCCTGATCTCTGACTCGATCGATGTAAACATTGATTGCCCAATCGATGATGTTAACACTTGCAAATTCATGAGCCACATATAATAGTGAGTTGGCCACGTACATATATATAGACCAAGCTCGCCAGTGACGACAAATTACGTTCTTATTTAATTTTTATTTTTCGGTTAACGGAGAAAATTATTCAAAGTTTGAAAATAAAGACTTGGAAAAGAGAGCAATCATGGACTTCAAACTATGTGCCGCACATGATCCCAGAAAGCACATGATCCAAGAAACGATCCTCCCCACGTACTATCAACTTCGAGTCAACAAATGTCCATAGTTTATATAAAATATATGATCATTTGCCCGGCTAGTTTCTTGAAGCGAAATTTTTGCTTTTTTTAATTCAATAATTATAGGTACGATACCTTAATCGCAATTATAATTTTCAGATTAGCTGAAGAACGAAGAGCCCAAAATAATATTAATATAAATCATCCCGGAGGGTCAATATTCTATATTGATTGGCATATGCAAATTTGCACGTAGGTCTTAAATATGTACGTATAAAAATTTACAATTAATACCATTGAAATCACAAGAATTATACAAATGGGCCAAGTATATACTTTTAAAATGATATTATTTTTAAAAAATTAAAAATTAAAAAATATGTAAAGGGCTATTTAATCAAGGACTATTTATAAGAGGAAATACATGTATTTTCTATCGACAACATTTAAACAGATTGAATTTTGAATGTAGAGCTTGCATAATCATTTGCCTTGAGAAAAATGTTATATTTACAACAAGAAGTGTTGTATTTACAACAAAATTTAAAATCTGACCATTTACAATAGGAAATGCATGTATTTACAACAACATTTAAAAACCTGGATTTTAATTCCATACAAATAATATAAAAAAAGTTCAAAATCATTTACAACAGGAAATGCATGTATGTACAACAACATTTAAAAACCTAGATTTTAATTCCATATAAATAATATCAAAAAAGTCCCTTGGGACTTCTATGTAATTTTGTGATTTCAAGGGACTTTTTGTAATTTTTTCTGTCCTTGGGACTTACGCGTAATTTTCCCTTAATATTCTATATTGATTGGCATATGCAGTTACATTTAGAGTACGTAGTTTCTTAAATATGTACGTATAATGTACCCTAAGCTAGCTACTTCAATTAATACTGTGTGTAGGTATCCCCTAAGATTGCTCGTACATGACGCCGTTGATGCGCCAAGGAGGGTGTGATTCACTTAAGTGCAAGCTGTGGCTTAGCTTTGCACCCACCATGTGTATGTGAGATGTCTCTGTGATCTCTCTCTGTAGACGGACACATGAGAGCAATTTAATTCGTAAGAATATTTGTCATCGATAATAATATTAAAGGGACACGCACGGCTTCCTTGTTATTCAAGCTCAGCTTCGTCTGTATGCCATTCTTAATTTATGTGCTTCCATTTATTACGTAGTTTCGGGTCAAAGATACGCGCACCATAAAGTTCATTATTAATTCATTTACAACTTGCTTTTCCGCTTTATAATATTTTGATTTTTGAAGCGAACAGCCAGGTCTCCGAGTTCAATTAATTGCGTCTTAGTTTTATATTCATAATGGTCTTCTTTTCTAGAAGTGTATATCGCATATTATTGACTAAACATACGCATATATATATAAAACCAAGTTTTCTTCTTAATTAAGAGAACTGGTCATATTAATTTTCACTGCATGCGCACTTGCGAAAACAAGTTATCTTAATCATCAACTGCGCATGGGTGAACGTGATTAAACTCCAAGCAATGGAATTTGTAAAACAGTTACGTCGTTCTTGCATTTACCAGATGCTGAAATGGGCTAGCTTTTGATCCTGCATGTTTATACATTTTCCCTAGATTTTCAGTTCCGGTTAATATATATATAGAAATGCTATTGACATATCATATATTCCAGAATTCTCTCCCATTTGCGCCTCACAATTAATCATCATTTCAACATTTCTTCTTAAAGTTGACGTCCGATTTCTTTTTTATCAATTAGAATTTACCTCATCAACTGTTCTTTAATCGTTTGCTTTGATCTTGCTACTAATTATATACATGTGTGTGTGATTGATTAAATTGTTCTATATGTTTATAAGTATATACGTATAGCTTCTAATATATATTTGATTAAATTTATTATTTTATACTTATTTAATTATATTATATATATATATTTTTATCCTTTAATTAATTATAGGATAAAAGGATATTTTAATATAAAGTCTATTTATATCTTAATTTATGTATGCAAAAGAAATCATAAGATTCAGTGAGAACAAAATATAAATATAATATGTGTGTGTATTATTATATATAATCAATAAAAAAAAGAGATAAACTTGTGGTAGAGACGCACACAAGAACATCATTAAGGCCAAGGCATTGAATGGGACAAGCGCGAGGGAGGAAATTTTGATACACAGGTTGGACATGAATCCATGTGAATCTAAACTTCCATTCAAGATGACTAGAAGGCAATTTCCAATCATCATTTCTTTCGTCATGACAATTAACAAGAGTCAAGGACAATCAATGTCAAATGTAGGTCTTTACCTACCAAGTCCAGTTTTTTCACATGGACAACTTTATGTTGCCTTATCTAGGGTAAAGAGTTTCAAGGGTTTGAAAATACTAATTTTAGATGACCATAATAAGTGTATTGATAGTACAATCAATGTGGTGTACAGAGAAGTTTTCCAGAACCTTTTGCAAGATTCATAGTTGAAAAGTATGAAAGTACCATTTTTCTCCAATTTAACAAGTGTTGTGGTTCCAATTTCATCGTTTTATTATTTCTTTCAATGTACTTGAGTAATGAGTCTTCATAAATGTGTACAAATTGACTACAGATCAAGTTAATTGGCAATTGGATACTTGAGTAATGAGTCTTCATAAATAAGGCACACTTGAGTAATGAGTCTTCATGAAATTTCTTTCAATTTCATCGTTTTATTAAAATTATTCCATTGTTGCCATATTACACCCTATACAAATTCACTCTCCGTGCAACGCACGGGTTTATAAGTCTTGTTCCATACCGAAATACCTACCTAAATTTTCTCATAAAAGTCAAAGACTTAAATTAATTTATTATGCACTTTTCTTCCGTCCAGATCAAACAATTAATAATTACAGGTATAGAAATTAATTAATTTTTCCTCACTTTTTTTAACATTTTAATTTTGGAAATGAGTACTAGCTACTTAGATTACTACTTCACTTGTAATTCAATGCATTAATTAAGCGGATCCGATTATTCTGACTTTTTAAATTCGGATAAAAATTATTTAATACTGAGATGACACAAAAGTTTACTCATATATGTGCGTATGGGTTTAAAAGAATTATTGCAACTAGCAAAATAAAAAATAAAATAGAATCTCTCACTTAATATAATATAAGCGTGTTGTTAAATTAATTATTGCGGAAGAGGTATTAGTTGGGGTGATATGAGAAAAATATGAAGAAGAAAAATTTGCTCAAAATTATAAAAAAAAAAGCATAATTGGGGTGTATATGACATTAATAAATTGCAAATATTATTTACTTTATAGAATATATAGGTGTATCATTAAATTATTATAGTCTTTAATTATAATTGAGAAAGTATAGATAGGGGTATTATAGGAAAAAATTGACAAAAGTTAAAACTTATTCTTATAATTAGGACCAAAACAAACTTCAAAATGTGTTCCTATAATTAGGACCGGAGGGAATACAAAATATGGGTACTTCTTTAGATTGCCACATCACGAGGGACAAGCCGTTCCAGTACAACCATCCCCCTATGTAGCTCCCCTAGTGTTGTATTATCAGAATCCAGAAACTACTATATATATAGAGAAACCCAATTTGACACCGAACCTTCCCTTAATGGGCCATGCTTGATGCCCATGAAGTCATGAATGTTCGTTTATAATATGTGCTCCAAACAATTTTATGTTTCTGTACATACAGAAGAAAAAAGAATGACCCCTGAAACAAAATCAAAAGGGGAAAATTGAAGCAAAAATCCCCTGGGTGAATGGTGATCAAGCTAAGTAAGAACCCAGAGTGCTGGGCATGCATGGAGAGGTTTGGCAAGCGTGAGCATGCAGTTTGAGAATCTCTCTAGCCTTCTCCTTCGTCTTGCTTCCACTCTCCGTTTGCATCACCAAACACAGCTTCCCCATCACACCCACCTGTATCATTTCCTGCACCACACTTGGTGTCGCCGAGTACTTGGAAACTGACAGCAGAATCCTCACCGCCCTCTCGTTGGACATCATGGAAACCCTCAGAAGATTCTTGGACACGACGGCGATCCCCGCCCCGTGCCTCAACAGCTCCGCCCTTCCCTCGGCACACCCACACAGCATATCCAACACCACCAGCATCATCTCACACACCTTCCTCTCCTCACAATCCAGAAGCAGTTCTATTATTGCCCAAACACACCCTACTTTTACCGCTCTGTACCTGTTTCTTCCCCATGGGCAGAGTTGGATCAGTGTTTGCAGCGTCGCACTTGTAGCCTGCTGGGAGATTTGATCTTTGAGTATTTGTACTAATTCAACAAATAATTCATATCTTATGTTGAACAAGCGTGTAGAATCAGCAACTTGGAACATTGAGTTGAGTAAAAGAACTGCGTAGGCTCGTGACTCGTACACTCCTTGCTGCATGACTGTGATTAAGGAATCTATGAGGTCTCCGTTTCTGAAGGTGATGAGAGATTTTAGAGTAGCTTCGGACACGTGGAGGGTGTGGAGGATGCTTAAGGCTTCGTCTTGGTTGGGATCCACTTGGGGAGGTGAGGCTGTAGACATGATTATAGATGCTAAGAACTCAACGGCACCGGAAGCTTCCATGCAGCGTCGGTTTGTTTCGCTGTCGGAAGCGATGGATTTGAGTTGCCGGAGACATGAAGTGAGGCAGTGAGGTGATCGGGAAGCGTCTCTGATGAGCTTGGCAATTCGGGTTTTGGTGATTGGAGGCTTAGGGGTGGGGATTCTTTCGATGCCGTGAGAAGCGTTCATGGTACACCAGGCCTGAATCAGCCGGCGAAGGGTGTGGTTGGGGGTGAGATCGGTGTTATCTGATAGGGACTGTTTGGTAACGGGGCAGGTGAAGTTGTTGGTGGAGAAGAGCCATTTCTCGATGCTCTCACGGTCGTAGGTAATACCGGTGGACACCGTGACGGGGTCCTTCATGATTTCTAATGAGACGGGGCAGATAAAGAAGGGAGGGACATCAATCTCGTGATCCATGTATATATATATATGATGGTATCAAAGAGCCGCAAGAATGGATTTTGATGAGAAATTAGAAGAAGAGAGAAGTTGAAAGATAGAGGAGGAAGAGCTAGCAGGGATGAGTTGAAAATTGGAATATGGTTTTGGAGTTCGTTGGGAGTTGGGAGAATAGGAGAAGGGGAAAGTGTTGTTATATATAGGGAAAGCCGTGTTTGGGCTGTGTGAAAGTCTATGAACGCCGAAAAGACACAAAAGCCTCCGGGGGCGAGGAGACCTTGGGTTGGGAGGGCCGGGAAATTGAAAGACTTTTCAAAGCATTGGGAGCCCCGGATATTCAATTTAATGAGTTTATTTTATTAAATTAATTAATATTCGATTTTAAATTCGTTTTAAATGAAAAAAATATCATACTTAAAATTGCTCTTAATTGTCCAAGTTTAAGATATCTTATTTAATTAAAATAGTTCAAGTTAACAGGTGATTTTAATATCAATCAATTACAATGCACGGCCTCCTTTTCTTAATATAAGAGTCTGTACTTTAATTTTTATGAGAGATTAATAAAGAAGCAAGATAAATTACTTAATTATAGTATATGAGGTGTATTATTAGATTATATATTAATTTACAAGTCAAAAAAATCAATTTAAAGAAAAACGATAAATATAAATACTTTAATCTAACTTATTTAGCTTCATTAATTTTTTCAACAAAAGTCAAATGACTCATATATTAATGTCCGGAGGGAGTATAAAGTACTCGCTCCGATATGTTCTATAAGAGCCCAAATTTGAATTGTCTTAGTCCTTTTATAAGAGCCCAACAAGAATTATATGAATATTTAATGAGTTTTTTCCCATTAATTATATGTACCTTCTCTGGTCCATAATATAAGTCACTTCAACTAATTCATCAGAACCAAGAAATGATAGTTAACTGATTAAATTCGTCCTAAATTGAAAGAGATTTTCAACTTTAATTTATCCATTTTAAATGAGGTATAAAAGGAGAGAGGGAAATACAATAAGTCATATTCGAACATTAATTATAGGCACAAAATTGACAAACATTAATTATTCTCCAAGTGATTTATACTATGGACCAAGCCATTCTTTTATAAGCGACTTATAAGTATTGTGTTAATTAAAATGTTGGTGATATTTATATCTACTATATTTCTCTCTTTTACTTATCCTTTCATAAATAAGGGTATTCTTAGAAAAAAATTTATTTTAGACATTTTTATTATTCTTAATTAATTTTAATCACTTTCTTAAACTACGTAAATTTGATTATTGGACTTTTTTAAACAGGAGCATAGGGAAGTATGAGATCTTGCTTACTATAAATGTCTTATCTACATAATCTATGAACATTACGGAGTGGTAAGCAAGGTAAGAAATACGTAACTACTTATCTAAATGATAGGTAGGGAGAGCTCATTTAATCTAGAAGATCCATATTTAATTGTTTTTAACTGGTGATTTTTAAATAAATTTTTTTAAAGAAAATATTAGTTAAAAGATTAGCTTAATTTTAGATTTCTATCTATTAGAATATTTCTTTTGAGAAAAAAAATTAAATCTGAACGATGAGATAGTCAGAGAAGCTGCTGGTTGCGTTACATGGTAAAATACTAAATATGGGTGACTCTGTCCCTTGGGAGCTGAAGGAAGGCCAACAACTATATTACCTAGTCTCTCTTTTTTTGTAACCTAGTCATCAAAAAATGTGAAGGGTATAAAAGTCAGGTAGAGGAATAATAAAGGCACGTGGGGATTTAATTTGAGAGAGGAGGGTGCCGGTATGCTAATCCAGTTGGTGGGTTCTTATAACGTGGGTTTTGACTTTTGACTGCGCTTATTGTTCAGCGTGGAGCCAATAATATAATTCTGAATATATATTCATGCACCCTATTTTTGTCTTCAACGTTCATACGCTTCACTCCCTTGCCTCACTCTTCTTTTTCGCTGACCCATTCTGCCCCATGCTTTATACAGAACTCCATCATTAAACATTATCACTACTACAAAATATGGATATTACTACCCTAAAAGACGTCCTTATTTTAAAAAAGGAAGTAAAAAATGAAGGCGGTGGCATTGTCGTAATTATTTACTTGATTTTAAGACTTTAGACAACCTAAATATTAATTTAGGACGCCTAAAGTTTTTTTTTAACTACCTAAATTTATTTTAGGTAGTCTAAAATGTAATATTTGGCGCAATTTAGGATATTTTTTGGCGCGTGGAAAATTTTTGGCGACCTAAAAGTATATCAGGTCGCCAAAGCGTATTTTAGCGACCTAAAAGTATTTAATCAAATCCAAACTTTTACTAATCAAATCAAAGAAATAAAAAATAATACAAATCAAATCAAATCAAATATATAGAAACTTTTACTAATCAAATCAAAGAAATCGAAAAATAATCAAATCAAATCAAAAAAATCGAAAATAATACTAATCAAATCCAAACTTTTACTAATCAAATCAAAGAAATAAAAAATAATACTAATCAAATCAAATCAAAGATATAGAAACTTTTACTAATCAAATCAAAGAAATCAAAAAATATATATTTAAAAACATTTTAGCATCCTAAAATATATTTTAAGACGCTTAAAGGGAAATTTTTGGCGCTGGGTAATTTTTTAAAAAAATTTGGCGCTAGGGTAATTTTTGGCGCCCCTGCCAAAATAGTATTTTTGGCGACCTGAAACAAATTTCAGGTCGCCAAAAAGGATAAAAATTTTCGGAAAAAAATTTGTGCCAAAAATAGTATTTTTGGCGACCTGAAACAAATTTCGTGTCATCAAAATACTATTTTGGCGACCTTAAACAAATTTGTGTCGCCAAAATACTATTTTTGCGACCTTAAACAAATTTCAAGTCGCCAAAAAGGATAAATGTATTTATTAGCATTTCGATCCGTCACGCGCGATACACAATCGATCTCCCTCACACGGCGCTAAAACTCCTCTCCTTTTCCACTCGTCTCGTGCCTCGTCCTCCCTCCATCTTCCCTCCCTCGATCCTCTGCTCCTCCTCGATTCAGCCGTCGTTAGTTTCGTACGCCTCTTCCCGCCATGAGAAGTTCGGAGGAAAACAGATCTAAGTTTCCCTCGCCCGAGATCCGAAACCGAGCGACACCGGACGCCACCGCGGATGAAAGCCACAGTTGATTTCGTTGCAGATCTGTTCGGTGGGTTTGTTCTAGGTTTTTTTAAGATAACCTTATCGCTTGCTTCTTATTTTTGATGTTTTCTGGATTTGCTCCATGGCATTTTTATTATTCTAGATTTGCTCCTTAGCATGTTTCTTGAATTTCAGATCTGCTCTTCCTCTTCCCAAATCGTGGCTTGCTATCTTCGATCCGCTTGGCTCATCACTATCTAGCTCCCCGAAATTGAGGTTCGGGGGATTTTTTTTTTTTTAAAAAGGCGTCATGTGAGGCGACCTGAATAAATTTCAGACGCTGATATTAGCGTCTGAAATAATTCGGGACGCTGATATTAGCGATCGAATTTATTTTAGGTCGCCTAATATCAGCGTCTGAAATTTATTCAGTCGCCTAATATCGAGCGTCTGAAATAAATTCAGTCGCCAAACTTAAAAAAACGACTACCCAGCCCGAGACGTCCCTCTGAAAAAGGACGTTAATTGGGCCTTATTTAGGTCGTTTTTTCGTTTTTTTGTAGTAGTGTATAATTGCCTTTATATGTTTTATGCTTTATTCTAATTAATATCCTTACATCTTGGTCATTTTCATTATTAATAACATTACACCTTTATTTATATTATACTTACTTTTTACATTTTTATGCATATATATATGTGTATATGTCAAAGCAGTGGTGGAGCCAGGATTTTGTGTTTATTTGTGTCTGTATAATTAGTTGGAAGATTTTGGGGCCCAATTTTTTTTTAAAAGGAAATTTTTAAATGCATTAAGAAACAAAAGAATATAGACAAGAAAATAAAAAAAAAAACTTCAACTTAACATAGAAAAATGATAATCAAGAGTCAACTAAGCTATTACAACAGAATGATTACAAAAACATTATTCGATTCTTCATTTCTTAAAAATATTGCATTATATGATTGAGATTTGAATAAACAGATTTCCAAAACCAAAAAAAACCAAAGAAAGAAATAGATATGATTGCACCTTGAGAAGGTAATTTGTGCTGATGGTTTAATAGACAATGTTGTCAGGGAAATAGAAGAATATGAGAGGATCTCTTAGTAGGAATCTGAATATGACCCTTCTATCATTTCTATATGTTATAGACTTTTTGGTGTTTTGTAAGTTCAAATGGTATTTTAGTGTATTTTTCCCTATTTTTGTTATAACTTTTTTATATATAATATTTAAACACCGTTGATAAAAGATATTAGTAGCTTTTTTATTTATTTCAAATAACACCGTTAAGATTGTTTTTCTTGTACTTATAATTTTATGTCATTAACATAAAATACAAATATATATTTTTTATTCTTAAATTTTTTTTAGGAATTTTTAACATGTATGTCAATTATTTGGGGTGTTCGCAAGAGAAAGTTAATTACTTTCATTCCTATCTATATCTTAGATATACAGAATCAAACATGTGCGGGAAGAAAATTATTACTCTATGACAATAAGGATGACTGGTTTAAATTTTTTGTAAAAAATTATGGAAATACGTCTTTAATAATCACAGCAATTGATTGAATTAATTAAAGGAAAGCGATTATAAATTAAACTTTGTATAAAATTAAATTAGAAGGGAAGAGTGCATTAAAAATCTGGATATAAACAGAGTTCCCTCTCTAACAACGTGCAAACATAGTTAATTAATTAATTAATTGCCCTTTTTTCCCTACAAATTAATTGCCCAATTGAAGAAATGGAATGTGGATAAGAATAACCAAAGATATGGGTTTTGTATGACACTTTCAAACGAGCATCGCTTAATAATTTATATTATCTTGAGGACTGAGGAGGAATTAAAGTGGGTTTAGGGTCATTTCAATTCCCACTACAATTAGAAAGTGATTAACCCATTAATCAACGTCACATCCCTAGTTGGCTCGATTGACAGCTTCCAATTAATCCGGATTTCTTACATTCACATCACGTACAGTAAAACGTAGAGTATAGTGTATTTAATTGAACGTATAAAAATAGTACTCCCTCCGATATTAATTATAGGAGCAAATTTTGGAGTTGGTTTTGGTCATAATTATAAGAGCAAGTTTTAAATTTTGTCAATTTTTTCTTATAATACCCCTATTTATACTTATTATTAGGAGCATTTATATATATGTGTGTACATATATATGTATATCTGTGTTTATGTGTATGTATAGATATATATGTGTCTCTGTGTGTGTTCTGTGAACACACATGCACACACATATATAAACACACACACACACACACACATACATTTGTGTGTGTGTGTGTAGATATATGGGTGTGTGTGTCTATGTATATATGTATGTATGTATGTAGATAGATCTATATGTATACACATATACACACACACACATATATGTTTATATAATATGACCATTATTTATATGTATACACATATATACACACACATATATGTTTATATAATATGACCATTATTTAAATTAGAAAGCATGTGAAAAGGAAATTAGATCTATATGTATACATATGGCTATATAAAAAGCAACTAATATACATATATACTAAACTAATATGTCATGGATGTCTAACATAAGGCAAATCAGAAACACTTATAATTAGGGCAACTTGTGTCATTTTAAATTTATATAAGAACATTTTAGGAAAATGAGTAAAATTAACTCCTCTCTTTAATTCTTCCAAAATCGGTTAAATAGCTCCTATAATTAGGACCGGAGGGAGTAATTACTAAGCACACCATCAATTTTAAATTAATTGTTATCTAAAATTATGCACAAAGAACAGTAGAATCCTTGCATGAACAACTATTTTGTAGAGTATATTGTTTTTAATAGAATTATCTGTTAATAATCTTCAATACAAAACTGATCAGTATTTACTAAAATTTAAAATAAATAATTCATAAAAAAATTATTTAAAAATAAATTTTAAACTTTAAAATGATGTTATGAGATGGCCTGGAGTGAAAGCACCCGAAGTAATGCCTTCCCATTCCTACTCCTTTTTATAAAGACATACGAACAAGTTTATGTAAAACTTAGTTAGAACCAATTAAATTTTTAAAGCTTCAAAAGTTCTCTCAAATATAACATTCATTTATCAGAGAAAATTGGTTTGCGATTAGCTAGATAATATTTATTTAACTAGTCAAGAAAGATCGAAACATAGGATATTTTTGAATATATATATATATATAAAGAATTTTATATAAAAATTTGTGGAAAAGGCTTATAGTAAAGATGAACAAGACTTGGCCAGAAAAAAAGATGAATAAGAGAATATATAGGAATCGAATAGAATCCAAGATGTCTGCCACAATCACTTTTTATAAAGCAACATGAATATAACGACACGAGCAAAATAAAGAATGAAAAAAGTAACGCATGGAGCTAATTCGCCAAAAAAAAAAAAAAAGGTAGTGCATGCATGAAGCTCGTGTAGAACAAATTGTCGGCCATGAATTATGTCACGTGTGGAGTACTCAGTCATCACGCTGTTAAAACTTATAAAACCATGTATATATATCCATTTTAATTTGGGTAAAGGTGCACCCAGTCAGTTAACATTTAATTATTTTTTAAGTATAATACACCTCAATACAAGTATTATTAAGAATTTTGCAATAAAGTATTTTATACCATGGCTAAAGAACTTTAAGAAATATTCATACGAAACCTGTACAATTATGTATTCTTTTATGCTTTTTTTTTTTTAATCATTCACAGCAATACACACGCAGTAGTTTAATTTATTTATCATATACGAAATTCAAATCATTAAACGATCTTGCATTTCAATTAATTGCAAAATTTTATAGGTTTCAACCTTTTCGTGCTTTCATGATAAGAGAGTTTGTTTATTGTTTTACTTGCATAAAAAACAAGCTTTGCGTATCAGGAATTATAATAATTATTTAAGTGGGTCTCAAGAAAATTTGCATGGTTTCTGTTTAGTTTAGAGCTTTCTTATGTAATTTGAAATTAATGAGTTTTAGATTAATATCTAAAAAATTATGTTTTTTTTTTAAAGTTATTGTGATTTAATTGTAAGAATTGAACTTTTAAAATTTATTGATGGAAGTGTTTTTATTGTCAAAAACTTAACTACAAAAGCCCACTATGGTAGTATGGTACTCTTTGTGATTCTTAATATAAGACTCAGTTGACTTTGAAGAAATTTAGTAAGGTAAATAAGTTACTTAATTATATCAAAGGGTTAAGGAGCAATTTGGCCAACGACTATTACCTCAGGAACGTCCAGCACAAATAACTTTTAAGTGGACCAAATTAATACAATTTTTTTTAAAAAAAATGTGCAGTCAACACACAAAAATGGAGTAAAACCTTTTTGTGTTGGCGCTCCTGGAGTAAAAGTTTTTGTTGCTAACTACACATTTTTTTAAAAAAATTTTTGGTATTTTTAGTCCACTTAAAAATTATTTGTGTTGGGCGCTCCTGAGGTAATAATTCGTTGGTCAAATTGCTCCTTAACCCTATATCATATGTTGTATATCATTTTGTTACATATTAGTTTATAAGTCAGATAAATTAGTTTGAAGAAAAATGATGATTATAAGTACTTTAAAATAATTAACTTATATAGCTTATTTAATCTTTCTAAAAAAAAGTCAATGGCCTGGGTCTTATATTTAGGACTAAATGTAAGATTTAACAATTAAGACTTTAGTATAATTTGGTTATTGGTGGCATTAGGCTTGGTGATTTACCAAGTCAATTGTCTCTTTTGTCAATGTGAACTTAATAATGACATGCTTAGTGATGTTTAGGATATTAGAATTGGGAGAAATGTGTAACTTCTGATCAAAAGATTCATTCTTTATTTTATGAATCAAGTACGTACTATTCAAAGAGTGCATTGTGTCACGCCCGAAAAGGAACGCAGGATGATTCGCATGTACGGACACTCTACATTTAAATAGGAGGTTTTAGCCTCAAGTATGGACAAGTCTAGAAACTCCTAGAATGTGGTAGATATGTGTACATAATGGTAGAGTTGTATGGAGAATTCTAGAGAACTCTTGTGATTGTGTAAATATCTAGATATTTTAGGAGAAGGTTCTGGACAATCCTTCTCCACCGTAGGATCTTTTCAATCTTGACCGTTCATTGAGGAGGTTGTAGGCTATAAATAGAGGTGCCTACCTCATTTGTAATGCATCCAAGAGTCTTCAAGCATTTGTTGTTCAAGAGCTTCTCTCTCTAAGTTCTCTTTCTCTCTCTAAAAGTTCTTTTAGTCTTTGTGTTCTTTGCCTACACGTGAGGGTTCGGCTGACTTAGCCAAGATCAAGAGGGGTGATCAAGCTAAGGCCGGCACGGTATTTGGGAGATCAAGTCCAAGGCCGTGACAATTGGCTCTTCAAGTGAACAGGAGAGAAGGGCTTTGTGTGGATCCGATCCTGTTGAGCCATGTTGCTACTCGAGTCCACATAAGGTGCTTAGACCTTATGTGCTTATTACATGCTTATACCTCAAATTGAGGTATAAGCATGTAATTTTTTATTTTTTTAAATTTTTTTATATTTAAATTATGTGCTGCTTTCTGCAATAATTTTTGCACTCAATATCTCAAATTAATTAGTTTCCAGTCCTACATTCAGAATATTTGTCTATAACACCAGTATCATGAAAACTAATTAATTTGAGACACTGGGTGCAACAAAAATTTCAAAAAGCAGCACATAATTTAAATATAAATAAATACAATATATAAAAAAATTTAAAAAAATAAAAAATTACATACTTATACATCAATTTGAGGTATAAGCAGGTAATAAGCACATAAGGTCTAAGCTCGTTGGTACCCATAATTTAATTTCACTCAATTTATTGGTTGTAGCTCTAGAAAACATACATGGTAAAGTGTGACGAACTCAATATTATGGCAAACGTACGACATATGAAAAGGATAATAAATGTGGGTCACGTGAGTGACAAACAACTAAAAGTAGTTGCTACGGTTATTTTTACGCATGAAAAGGAATGAGTTTGAAGGGGTGTTGTTTTAAAAGGCATAATTTTTAGCCATAACTTCATATATAAACACCTTGTATCATTAATCATCTGGGACATATATAACATTAGAAATCACACAACAACAAGAGATCAAATTCATTACATTAGTTCTTGAGTGCATACAAAGATAAAGTCAAATTATTACTTTGTAAAAGACATTGTACGTTGTCTTAACTTGAGTGTTAGAAGTGTAATCCATACTTAAAAATCTTCATTATATTATGCTGGAAATTCGTCCGTCAATCCATAATTACATCATGTTAAATAAAAATATATAGGAGCGAATTAAAGTTAAAGGAAAGTGTTATCCACATTTTGAAGACATTGTGTACTACTTTTGTCTTGATCTTTTGTTTTCTTACTCCTCAGAGATCCAACCCTCCGCTGGTCACTTTAGAAACGGTATGAACCCAAAAGGGCACCATATGATCGATCATATATTACCATGTCAAAAAGTCGAAAACTTTAATCGATTACAACACACCCATCAACTTTAGCAAAAAAAATGGAGACACGAGAAACACGGGTCTGCTACAGAAAACGTTGTCGTTTATAATTATATGCATGTGTAATTACTCGCACTTGCTAATTAATAAATAATTGGGTGGAATTCAGTCTAACACATCTATGAAAAAGTCACATAGCTTCCATCGATCAAATATACTATTATTTTCCTGTATTCCATTCCTCACAGCATGTCTTGACTTTAATTTAATCAATACTAACAACTCTATAATTTGTGACTCTACGTTTAGCTGCGTTTTTTCCTTAACATTACATCTATTATATTTAATTTTTGAAATATGCGATAAATGAAATTATGTCCCATTATCGGGATTTTTGTAAAGAGGAGACAAATAATAGTAATTAATTAATACTTATTAACATTATTTCGATTAAAAATATCCTATATATATAGTTAGGTTTATGAGGAGGGTGAAAGTCCGAACAGGTTTGCAAATTAAATTACTGAAGATTATACATATATAAGAATATATTAATAAGAGAAAGTAAGGAATGTTGTGAGAAGAAAAATGAAGAAGAGGAAGAGCGTAGAAATTATATTCAATGTCTTTTTGATATGGATTGTAAATTTCAGGTAAAAGAAATATGGAATGCAAATTCCCTTGGTAGGTAATGTAATTTATTAAAGTGAATAAATCTAATAGCGCCCGCAAAGTTGAGCCTCTTGATCCCGTTTGGTCAACCCCGGGCATTGAAAGCTAGAGTTCAACGTCAACCGCGCGCAGTGGAATTTTATCATCGAGGTCAAATTAAAGTAGCATCATGGGAAGAAAAAAAGAAGTTAGAACTGCTCTTTTGGAAACTCTCTCTACTACAGCATTGGTTATCGCTCATGGCAGACTCCGGTCACCTTAAAGCCCCACCGGACCGTCCGCCGGCCGAAGGGCAAGATGAACGAAAAAAGAAAAAGAAAAAAGAAATCTACAGAGATGTCCAAATACCATCATGGATGACAGGATGTCCAAAAATGAACCAGAGAAGCAATCTACAGAGGAAAATAAGAACTCTGAAGACAATGAAGGTAAAGACAAAGAAGAGGGTCATATCCCAAAATTCCCATCCTATTGTGCCTCCCTTATGGGATTCAATGGTATAGCTCACAGCAGCTCCACTATGGAGGAAGAAGACATTTTTACCAACGATATGGAAATATGCTGGAAAATCCCTGAGGAATCAGAGGAGATAAAGAAACTTAAGGAAATCTACCCAGTAACACCATGCACAGAAGATGAATTTAATGAGTGGTGTGAGCCATGGAACTATGCTCTAATCCTAATTTTGCTTGGTAAGAAATTCAATTTGTATGTTCTGAAAGATCTACTAAAACACATGTGGGGATTCTCATGCTTTGAACTTATTGACCTCCCAAACAACTACTTCGTGGTAAGATTCCAAGACCAAGAATTATGGCGGGCTCACTACCGGAAGGTTATGTATGATGGTCCCTGGGTGATAAAACAGCACTGTGTATTAGTTCAATGCTGGACCCCCTATTTTAATCCCTACCAAAACCCATTAGGTCGTGTTGCAACATGGGTGTGCATCCCAGATGTCCCAATACACTGCTATATACAACAAACATTGCATCTCAAGACTTGGAGACAGAATTGGAAGAACACTGAAAGTAGATATGAATACTCTACAGGACTTTCAGGTTGCAAATCCTAAAATAGAAAGAGGAAAATTTGTGTGTCTATGCGTGGAATTAAACCTCCAAAAAAATTGGTACCGAAAGTCATTGCAGCGGGATGAATCTTTAACGTCGAATATGAAGGCTTGAACCTCATCTGCTTCTCGTGTGGTCGATTCGGTCACAGGAAGGAGCTGTGCCCATACAATTGTGCCGCAACCTCCCAAGATGGGGAAACCTTAGCGCAGCCGCAGACGAAATGGTTCAACCTACTCCTCTACCATCGGTGTCAAATCCGACGAGATCGCCGGCGAACAATCCGGAAGAAGAAGAAACCTTCGGTCCCTGGATGATCAACCGCAAGACAAGAAAATCTCGTTTCTCGAGACGGTCTGAACATAGGGAGGGTCAACACCAGCTATCGGGTACTAGGCACAGGTCGACGGAAGAGGAATTCCTTGGACAAAAATCACGATTTTCTGTGATAGGAGATTTAGAAGAGGAAGTAAATCGGACAAAAGGCAATAACCCTGGCAAGATCTTACCTAAAGACGGCGTGATTTGTAGCATGATCGGAGAAGAAATCAGAACGGGCAAAAATCCCAGCGTCAGCGGCGTACATAGGACAGATATGAAGGAGAAAAGGAAAATGCCAACTGGAAAAGCAATGGGTTCAGCTGGAAAGACTAAAGGCTCATCTTTGGGCCCTAAAAACAAAGTAGAGTTCAAGCCCAAAGGAATCTCCTTCAAGCCAAATGGGCCGACCGAAGGGATTGGGTCGAAACATTTACCTGCACCTGGGCTATATGAGGAAACTGGATTGCCTCCTGCTTTTAAAGATCAGGGCCATCCACAAGCCACATGCCAAAATCCAACGCATGAGCCAGGCCAAGTAATTGGGGTGACACCATCAAATGCAAATAGTAGCCATATTTCTGAAAAGGAAGGTCCCTAAGGAAAAACCCCTGGTCAAAAAAATAAAAGCCAGAGAATCCACAATGTGGTTCATGGCAATGTCCAAATCCCTCAACAGGGAATAAATATAAATCATATTGCTAGCCCGGCTGATTTATCTGGGGCACAAAATGTCTCTCAAGTGAAGGCTCTTCAAACAACATCGCAATCCCTGAGCTCAAGCCACTCGAACCTATGTGTTGATGCTGGCCTTGACTACATGGAGGATCACATATCAATGGTAGCAGAAACTCAGTTTGAGTTGGAACAAAAAGATGAGGCCAATTGCAACAGGTAAGTATTCTCCCACCTATCCTTTGTAATTCTTATCTTTTTAATGATTGTTGTGTCATGGAACTGTAGGGGGCCGGTAGCCGGACCTTCCCCTTAATTATCAAGGATATTGTAATCAAATATAAAATCAAAATTCTTTGTCTCCTTGAGCCTAGAATTAGTGGAGATAGAGCTAATAAAGTATGTCACAAATTAGGATTTAGCCATTGGATCCGTGTTGAATCTAGTGGTTTTTCTGGTGGCATTTGGCTTTTGTGGAATAGTGTTGCTTTTGAAATTACCTATTTGTCTTCCTCAACACAATTTCTTCATTGTCAAATCAAAAATTTGGAGAATCAAGTCTTAAGTCTTATTACTATTATCTATGGTGAAACTAACTCTATATGTAGAACTGTGCTTTGGAATTCTCTTCGTTTGATTGCAGGTTCAACTACCCTTCCCTGGTTAGTCTTGGGTGACTTCAATGCTTACCTTTCCCCAACTGACAAAATTGGTGGGGTTGATCCTTCATGGGCCTCAATGAAACAATTTAGAGACTGCATTGATGACACTAATCTTCTGGAAGCTACGGTTCAGGGAGAGAATTTCACCTGGGAAAGACAGGGCTTGAAAGAAAGGCTGGATTGGGTTTTTAATAATTTCTCTTGGCTTAACTATTTCCCCAACTACATCGTCCAGCATGAGCTTAAATTTAAATCTGATCATAGGATTGTAGTGGTAAATTCTAATCCCACTTCTCAGAGAATTTGTACTTAGAAGCACTTCTCCTACCAAGCTGCTTGGGCCCTTGAAAACGACTTTAAAGATATTACCAAAGAAGCTTGGAGCGAGAGGAATTGGATTGAAGGCCTTCAAAATTTTAAAAACTCTGCTTCGGAGTAGAATGAGAATCGTGTGGGAAACTTTTCAAAAAAGAAAAGAGAGCTTATTAAGCGTTTGGAGGGTATTGACAGATGCAGAAAGATGAATCATCAAACATGTCTATTCCGACTAGAAAAGAAACTCTGGGAGGAATATCACAAAGTGGTAACCCAGGAAGAAATTGTCTGGTTCCAAAAGTCCAAGAGTAAATGGCTTCAGGGTGGGGACAGAAATACAAGATTCTTCCATGCTTCAACCATCATCCACCGGAAGAAGCAGAGAGTTGGAGCCATTAAAAATGGTGATGGGGAATGGATTGAGGATCATGATACTTTAAAATTGATGGCTCTTGATTTCTTTAAAAATCTTTATTCTTGAGACATTAGTGTGGCTAACCCTGAGGGGTGGTTCTCTAACTTTCCTACTATTGATGCTAGCAAATCAAGCTTCCTTTCAAGAAAGCCTAGTAGAGCTGAGATTAAAAATGCGACATTTTCCATGGGAGCTTTTAAGGCTCCAGGTCCTGACGGTCTTCATGCTCATTTCTTTCAGACTCAGTGGAATGTTTTGGGGGATAAAATATGTGATTTCATTGACGAATGTTTTAATAATCCCTCTAGACTTTCCAACATAAACCATTCCAAGATTGTCCTTATTCCCAAAGTTGATAACCCTTCAACCCTAAAGGAATTTCGACCTATTTCACTATGTAATGTGAGCTTCAAAATTATTACGAAGTTGTTGGCAAATAGGCTTTAAGAGGTCATGACACACCTTATTAGCCAAGAACAGTGCAGCTTTATTGCAAACAGGTCCAGCCCAAGAAATCATTCATTCCATGAGAGCTAATGGAAAGAAAAAAGCCTATGTTGCTATTAAAATAGATATGGAGAAAGCTTTTGACAGGTTAGATTGGGGTTTTATCAAAAACACTCTCAACTGTTTAAATCTGGAGAACAATCTCATTGACCTTATTATGGCTTGTATTTCTACCACTTCTATGTTCATTCTCTGGAATGGTGACGAAAGCCCGACCTTCACCCCTTCTAGAGGAGTTAGGCAAGGAGACCCTCTCAGCCCGTATATCTTTGTTCTATGTATAGAGCGCCTGGGTCAATATATTAAAGCTGAGTATGAAGCTAATCGTTGGAAGCCTTTCGCCTTTAAGAGAGGTAGTCCTCATATATCCCACTTGTTCTTTGCCGACGACCTCATTCTATTTACTGAAGCCTCTTGTAACCAAATGGCTGAAGTTCGCAGAGTGATGCAAAGCTTTTGTGATGTCTCGGGTCATAGAATTAATTTAGAGAAATCACGAATGTTTTGCTCCAAAAATGTCAATTTTAATAAAGCTTTGGAATTGAGCCAGTTGCTTGGGATTGGGCTCACTGCAGACTTGGGGAAATACTTGGGGGTGCCTATCATCCACAAGAGAGTTACTAAAGCTACATACCATCCCATTGTGCAAAGAGCTCGACAAAAGTTGTCCATGTGGAAAAGCAAGTTCTTGACTATTGCAGGTCGCTCGGTGCTTATTAAGTCGGTTCTATCATCTCTGCCCAACTACTGTATGCAGTCAACTCTCCTCCCTATTTGCACTATCAATGAAATAGAGAAGATTTCCAGAAATTTCTTATGGTTTCAAGATGAGGATATGAAAAAAATGCATCTTGTTGCGTGGGACAAGATTACTCAAGCTAAGAAACAAGGGGGGTTGGGCTTCAAA
Organism: Acacia pycnantha; assembly: GCA_025563575.1. NCBI lineage: Eukaryota > Viridiplantae > Streptophyta > Magnoliopsida > Fabales > Fabaceae > Acacia > Acacia pycnantha. Next base: position 1,078,255 of record JAMWYP010000013.1, read on the forward strand.
AATCTTCGACGCCAGAACAAAGCCTTCATTTTCAAACTATGTTGGATCCTCCTAACAAAGAAGGATGCTCTTTGGGTTCAATGTCTCTAGTCTAAATACAATTGCGGTAATCTCCTTATGCCTACTATTTCCAGAAAGCAAAACTCCTCATCTGTTTGGAGAGCGATTGCTGAAGTGTGGGATCAATTTCTTAGTGGAGTGGGGGAAAAGTCAATAATGGGAAGGAAACCAAATTCTGGTCTGAATTATGGCTTCCCCTTGATCGCCCCATCATATCTTATGTTTACAATCCCTCCTTAATTAATGAAGATGAGACAGTAAGTGACCAGGTTTTGAGTAATGGTAGATGGGATACTAACCATTGGCAAGGATTGTTACCTCCTGCTATTATTCTCACTATTTCCAAAATGCTCCCTCCCTACAATAACCTGCCTGACCTTTCACTTGGAGAAAAACAAAAGATGGTTGTTTTTCAGTGAAATCGGCCTATCAATTTCTTTCTGACAAAGGAGCGGTGATCAATAGCAGCTTCTGGACGCAAATCTGGAAATGGCAATTACCTGAGAAAGTGAAATTTTTCATGTGGCAAGTTGGTCACGAAAGACTTGTCACCAACCTCCTCAGAACTAGGAGAGGTCTTACCACTGATAGTCTCTGTCCCTTCCAATGCAACAATGTGGAAAGTATAATTCATATCATAAGGGATTGTGAGCGAGCGAAAACTTGTGGAATCAAATTTTATTGCCTAACTATTTCTCTCAGTTTTTTAATGGTAGTTTGCAGGATTGGCTCAGCTGGAATACCACCCACAAACCTGCAAAAGGAAGGCTTCAGAACTTCTTGTGGACAAAAATTTTCAGCCTCGGGTGCTGGATCCTTTGGACAACCAGATGCAAATTTTTATTCCAGGGAGAGAAAACAAACACCAGGGAAATGCTTCATCAATGTAACTACCTTCTCATGGAAAGTAATGCTAAGCAGAATCTAAGCCACCAGATCTTCCGGCTCGACAAGATTGAGGAGCAAGCTTGGACCCCTCCTCCTGCAAATGTCATCTGCATTGATGTGGATGGCTCTGTTCGACACCAGCACCAAGCGGCTTGTAGGGGAGTGGTAAGAAACGCTCAGGGCGAATGGTTGATGGGCTTCTCCAAAAACCTTGGTCTTCATACGGTTATTGAAGCTAAAATCTGTGCTATCATGCTAGGGCTAAGAATTGGGAAACATATGGGTTTACAAAAAATCCTCATCTATTCTGACTCCCTAGATGCTATCAATATCCTTATGAGAGAATGTCCCACTAATCATCCCCTGAGAGATATTATTGGGGAAACTAGAGACCTTCTGTATCGTGATTGGGAAGTGGAGCTTCACCATACTCCAAGAGATAATATCTCATGTGCCAAACAGGGTCATGGTGTTGCGGTTGATGCTGAAGTGGTTCTGATACCAACTACCCCTAGAGGTTGCCTAGATATGGCTATGAAAGATCAACGTTCATGTTCTTTTTAGTTTTCTTTTTTGATGTATTTAGGGCCATATTGTTACAATCTAGCTCCTGAACTCTTTTAATCAAGCCTCGGCTTGCATGTTTTATCCCAAAAAAAAAGTAGCATCATGGAGATTATATTATGTTATTTTCAAAATATTCGTAAATTTTAAAAAATAATAATAAAGAATAATGGCTTCACATCATTCTGTTTTTTTCTACACACGAATTAGGGCCTATTTGATTAAAGGGATGTAATGGAAGAGGAAGGAAAAATGAGCCCCTCCCCTCATTTAGTATGAAATTTTGGAGGAGAAGGGTGTGCATGGCAAACATTCTGTTCCCCAGTACTGTTTCTTAGATGAAACAATTTTTTTTGATTCTGTGCCTTGGAAGAATTCTGAGAATCAGAATTACGTTTGTCAGCTTATTTTATTTTTACTTCGAGAATCAGAATTACGTTTGCTAATTGTTACGGACCTAGATAAGGCCCAATCACATGGAGGCCCAACCAAGGGTAGGCACATCAGATCCGTCATATCCGTAACCCTGGAATATCTCAACTACCCCGGATATCTAGGAATACATTCGGATATGGATAGGCAACACGCTCTAAACCTAGACTAATCTACATACCGTCACACCGAGCACACACCCCACTCCTTCGGCCAAGCGCCCGGTTGTGTTCGGTGATCCTCTCTCCGTCTCGTGTACTATCACATTGGTACCCGGATCGAGACACTTGATCCTATATCAAATCACCCGCCCCATACAAGCTACGGACATCCGTGTTCTACACCGAACGTGGCGCCGACCGTGGGACCGATAAATTTCGATTCCTTGACCAACGAGGGTTAACACCTCGCAATACAGAAGAAATGGAGATGGTTCGAACAACCGAGAGCAACGTCAACCACCCCTAGCACCACAAGACACCGAGCAGTCAACCAACCCTATCGGTGGCAATGAGCGGGACAATGAAGACCGGCTATCACAAATGTAAGAGCGCCTCGAGGAACCTCATGGCCCAAATCAAGATCAACTTTGAAAGGGGAACGAGTCCGAGACGGTTCACCGGCAGCCAGGGACATCGCCGTAAGCCACGAGGTCCAATCCAAAGAGTAAGTCGGGAGACCCTGGGCCCGTAATCCGGACTTCCTTACACTCCATAACGGACGGCTCGCCATGATGAAACGCATCGAGAATATGGACAAACGTTATACTCTACAATTTCATCGACCGACGAGCGAACCTAGAGAAGGGAACCTAAAAGCACCAAATATGATCGGGATGATAAAACGTGGGAACCCGACCAGAAGGTCATAGTTCCGTCGGCGTAAGACAATAGACAATACCAAAAGGCGGCCTCCTCTACCAAAGAATCACAAAGGGAAGTCCTCCTGGAGCGAAGGGTCGACCCGACATCCCCCACACGATTCTCGTCAAGGAAGATATGCCGAGGCTAAAGCAGACAGCCCCTTTTCACCCAAAATCCTCAGAGCACGGCTCCTGTGAAAGCCGAACCTCACCGAGTTTAGTAAATACGACGGTTCGCAGGATCCCACAACTCATGTGGACGACTTTCGATGATCATGATGTGCCGAGGCCTCTGAGAACCAATCATAAGTAGGGTTTTCGCCACAACACTAAAGGGGCCCGCCTAAAGTGGTTACTAACCCCGCCTCCGTGGTCGATAACTAAATTTGATGACTTGGCAAAGGTTTTCGAGTTACAATTCGCAACTAGTAAGAAAGAAACCAAGTCTCAATATACCTTATCCAAAATCAGGCAGCGGCCCGGCGAATTACTCCAAAGCTATTTGGATCGCTTTAACCATGCGGCCTTGCAAGTCCATAAATTAAAGGAGGAAGTGCACGTCCACCTCCTGGCCGATGGCCTGGACAGTTCGAGCCGACTCGCTGAATCATTTTTCAAAGAGCCGGCTAAGAGCTTGAAGGACTTCATGACAAGGTCGAAGAAATATCTTGAGGTGGAACAAATGCGCCAAGCGAATGCGCGAAGGGACCCGGACAAGAACACCCCGCCAAGGGATAAAATCCAGTCCGACGGGCCGCAAGCAAGACCGGCATGGAAAGGAAGTGATAATAAGCAATATAAACCAAGGGCGAGACTTGAAGAATAAATTTGACTATTATACCCCCTCAATGTTCCCCGGTCCCGACTTTGGAGGAAGTAGCGTCGACCGAGATGAGGAAGGTCGAAAACCCAATCCCCTCAGAAACGGTCCAACACTGACCGGTCCCAGACGTTCTTTTCACGATTGTAAAGGGCATACCACGGATCAATGCTATGAACTTCGCGAAGCCATCGAGAAATTCGTTCGAGAAGGAAAATTGCGTCAATACGTAATAAAAACACGTGGACGCACAAAAGAAAAGCGAAGCGAATGACCGATCAAACATCCGGACCACGAGAATAGAAGAGAGGGCAAGAGAAGAAGCCGGCATCGAAGACAATGGATTTCCCGACACGGAGTTCGATTGCAACGTTATTAGCGGAGCTTTCGGAGGAGGAGGAGATACGCCGAGCCAACGGATAAGATATCTAAGGGAAGTTCTTTCAATAAGAGACCGACCAAAGTTTAAAGAAGAATCACACATGACCAGACAAAGTTGAACGACCTCTACTCATGTTCACAAAAGAGGACTTGGCCGACGTACTCCCAGGCCATCAAGACGGCCTCGTAATCACCGGAACCCCGGTCAACCGCCGAGTCAAGCGGATATTTATAGACTCGGGGAGCTCGGCAGACATCATCATATGGGATGCCTTCAAGAGAATGAATCTCGACCAGAGGACCGAAGCCATGCCAAACCACTCTCAGTAGGATTTAATGGCGAATTATCCCCTCCAAAGGGATATATAGACCTCCGACTCACCCTTGGAACGAAGGAAGGTTTCAAATCCGAGCGAGTAAGATTTATTGTGGCTGATTTCCCATCCCCTTACAACATCATCACAGGAAGACCAACAATCCACAATTGGGACACTTTGGTGTCTACTAAGCATCGAAAATAAAAATGATAGGCAATAGCAACCAAGTCGTTACCGTCAAGGGTGATCAGAAAGAGTCCAGCGGTGTTACAACGAGACAATCAACGTAAAAGCCAGATCCGGAACAACGGATCCAGAGCACAAAAAGATCCAAGAACCGATCAATATGATCGAATTAGACCTACGAGAAGAAAAGGGGACACCTCGGCCAGAACCAGAAGGTGAGGTAGAAGATTTCGTACTTGGAATCAATCCAAACCATAGTACGAAAGTAGGCGAGGCCTTGACCTCGACTGCGATTGAGGATAGAAGAGTTTTTGGCCAACAATCGAGACATTTTTGCATGGAGCGCGGGCGACGTACCTGGCATAGACCCCAATTTCTGCTGTCATAAATTGGCCTTACGGCCGGGGTCAACACCGGTAGCCCAGAAGAAAAGAAGAAGGGCCCCAGATAGGCAGGTAGCGTTGAACCAACACGTGGACGAACTATTGGAGGCCGGTTTCGCTGTGGAGATACAATATACCACGTGGCTTTCCAACGTGGTGATGGTTTCAAAGCCAAATGGCAAATGGAGAGTATGCACCGACTATACCGACTGAACAAAGCATGCCCTAAAGACGCCTATCCAATGCCGAACATTGATCGGCTCGTAGATAACTCATCCGGCTATCAACTTCGTCGTTCATGGACGCGTATTCGGTTACAACCAGATCGCCATGCACCCCGACGACCAAGAAGCGACTTCCTTCATAACGGAGAAGGGAAATTACCGCTACAACGTCATGCCGTTCGGCTTGAAAATGCCGGGCAACCTACCGAGGATGATGAATAAGGTTTTCGAGAACCGAGATAGGCCATAACATCGAGGTCTATATCGACGACATGATTGTCAAATCATGTGATCCCAATGACCACATCCGAGATCTTGAGCAAACATTTAGCAAGTTAAGGGCGCATCAGGGAACAAGAAGGAGGTAAAGCGGTTGACAGGCCGTTTGGCGCGTTAACCCGATTTTCGCTCAAATCGGCGAAGCGCCTTGCCTTTCTTCAAATTACTTAAAAAGGACACGACAGAAATTGGACCCTGAGTGTGACGCCGCATTCTCAAAGATTAAGCAATGTTTGGCCACTCCGCCGATCTTATCGAAACCACGGCACCGGCGAAACCCTCTTCCTCTACTTATCGGTTGGGAAAGAAGCGGTGAGCTCGGTCCCGGTTCGAGAAGGAAAGAATGGCCAAGAACCAATATACTTCGTCAAGCAAAGCTTACAAAGCTCTGAGCTAAGATATCGGAAGTTGGAGAAATTGGCTTTCGCCATAATAATGACGGCACGCGATTGCGCCCGTACTTCCAAGCTCACAAGATAACGGTTCGAACCACCCAACCCATTCGACAGTACTCCATAAGCCGGACTGGCAGCCGAATGATCAGTTGGGCTATTGAGTTATCCGAATTCGACATCACATACGAAGCAAGACATGCTATTAAGTCACAAGCTCTCGCGGATTTCCTCGAGAACTAACTCCAATTAACGAAGACCCGGCAACAACGACCTCTGGAAAGTATATGTCGACGGTTCGTCCCACTCTAAAGGAAGCGGAGCCGGAATAATCATAGAGAGCCAGAAGGAGTGACCATCGAACACTCCCTACAACTAGATTTCCCAACGTCAAACAATCGGGCCGAATGAGGCGCTCTGGCGGACTCCATCGGAGTCAAGGAGCTCGGCGCGACAAAGAGTCTCGGTCTTCACCGACTCACAACTCGCCGCCCGCATAGATGGGACATATCGAGGCTAAAGGGCCTCTAATGGCTAAATATCTTAGCAAAGTCAAGAATATCCAAGCCGAGTTCGAAGAAGTAAAGGTTACCCATATACCAAGAGGGAAAATGTCAGAGCGACATACTCTCCAAACCTGGCTAGCACTAAAGGGACGACCAACCACGGAACCGTCATAGCTTTACCGAAAAGGCTTGCATACACCGATGTTAAGGTGCCTAGGCACTCACGAAAGTAGATATGTCCTCGCCGAGACCCATGGAGGGATTAACGGGCAACATATGGGTGCAAAAGCATTAGCAAGAACGGACAGGAACTTCCAGGATATGATGGTGGACCTCGGCATCACACATCATTTTGCATCAGTCGAACACCCACAATCAAACGGACAGGCCGAAGCGGCAAACAAGGTAATCCTCGATGGACTTCGGAAAAAGATGCAAGAGGCCGGCACGTGCTGGGTCGAACAGTGCCTTTATAACGTCTTATGGGAGTTCGCACAACTATCCAATCGCCTACCCAAGAGACGCCTTTCCGCATGACATATGGATGCGAAGCCATGATCCCGGCCGAAGTTGGTCGGCCATCTTGAGAAGGCTCGGAACCTGGAGGAAGGAGAACCGTCGAATTCAAGAGCCTTGGCAACCGAGATGGAGCTGGTAGATGAAGTCAGAACCACGGCCCATTGCCGAGACATAGCAGCCAAGCAACTGATGGCGGCAAAACACAATAGAAAGGTCAAACCCAGGGCATTCGACCGGGGCGACCTGGTCCTAAGAAGGCCGACATCGGTAACAAGAACGCCCAGACGGCAAGCTCGCCGCAAATTGGGAAGGACCGCACCGAGTCAAGGAGAAGTTGGAAAAAGGAGCGTATGTTCTCGAAACACCGACAAGAAAATCCGTCAAGAGGACATGGAATGGCGACAAGTTAAGGGCCTACTATAGTTAGGGCCCGATCACGGCCGAGGATGCCACAACGGACACCCAAAGGTCCGAGTTAAGTTTTTGATTTATTATTTCAAGCTTATTTTGGTTTCGAGTCATTTCCCTTCGCAAACTTTCCTTTCATTGTCGCCTTTATAAAGCTAATCATCTCTTGAATAAATAAATGGTTTGTTGACCAAATGTTCAATTTTAAGAGGGTCAAAATGATTCGTTAAATAAGCGGGATGCACACCGAGGTCTATACACCCGGTGAATATTTTGATGCATCGAAATTCACACCTAAGTAAGAAGGTGAATGGTCATAACGGACCCTGATCAGGTCCACATGGTCAAAGTGTGTCCCAACGACGACCACGGATGAGCATGTGACCATTCACCCTTACCCTGGTTAAAACTCCTGGAATTCGACTCGAACCTCGTAGCGCGGTATATATAGACACCCCTACTCATGCACCCGGTTTCGACACCGTAAGAGTACTAAGCGGACTCTAATTCTTAAAAAGACCGAAGCCGACCTATCTTCAGGAGATAAAGGCGGAGGAATAAGAACACCATCTTGGAAGCGAGATCGACATCCATACCCAGCCACGTTCAGTTTTACCCCTGGGTTTAAGTACTCAATCTGGGCTAGGGCCATCTCGAAACAATCCGACGCGGTTTTCCTTACCGCCGCCACCGCCTTCTCATGGGCGGTCTTCTCCTCCGCCAGGTTGCCTCGGACTTGCTGCAACTGCATACATAACTCGCTACGTTGCTGAGTAAGCCGTTTGACCGCATCCATAGACATAGCGTGGGAGGACTTCAGCGGCTTGGGAACTTTTAAGTTCCGTCTTCGGCTCCTCCCTTCGGCCTCAACCTTCTCTTTCTCTTCCGCGCCACTGTTTCACCTTTTGCTCACTCGACTCTAAATTTTCCTTGAGTTCGGGACTCGCGAAGCTCGAGCATAATAACCATGGAGATGCGGCCAGCCCGAGATAATCCAAGAGCCCCGCCAAGATGACCGGACATATTCGGAGCTCAGCGAAGGTCCTCGTCCGAAAGAGGTTGAGGAGACAAAAGCCGACGTGGGGAAAGAAGGCCATGCCGATCCCTCAGAAACGTCCTCACTCCAGGCTTGACTCCGCTTGAAGCCACTTGGTCGAGGTACGGTAGCCGATGGCCGCAAAGGAGAAATGTAATCGAGACGAGAACCCGTTTCGCCTTTTCCAAGGATGGAGGAGATGGGTCGGAACGTGGAGATGTTCGGCAGCAGAGACCGGCGTTGAAGAAGGCACTACCTCCGCCTCGGCTATCAATGACGGAAAGAGAAGAAGGTAACACTTCGGGAGCGATCGAGCGGTAGCGGCCGAATCCCCGACCTTGGCCCTTTCGACGCAAGGCCTTGGGACCATAGAAGCTGCGGAGCTCGCTTCCTAGAAGGCTCTGGCACTGGACGTTTCCCGGGAGCTTTTCTCTCGGCTCCCAAACGCCGGCAAGGTATACTCCAGATAATCGGGTTCGATTCATAGCAACTTGACTGTTATGAAGCATAAATCTAAAGTCGATGCTAGTAAGATAACAAAAGGCAAAGCGTAAAAAACAATTCACACAAATAAAGCCATACCGGAGGCCGAGCCGGATGACTCACCGGCCTTCTTAATATAGAAGGCCGCCCTTTGACACCATGTTCGGCAACATAAGACACCAACCGAGCGGCATACTCTCTCTCGTCTTCGAGAGGTCTTTTAACGAAAATTGATAGGGCACTTCCCCAGGGATTGCAACAACTTTGAAGAAAGAGTTCTTGAAATGCTTAAAGGAGTCTGAGAAAGCATTCATGAGTTTCCGGTCCGCCTCGGCACGAAGAGAAGTTAGCCCTTTCAGAGAGGGCGGTTCCCTACCCGACCGAGGGGTGAAAGGGGAGAAAAAATGAAGGAATAAGGCGGCGGTACACGGAATAGCGGGTTCCATTGTCCCGCATAGATAGGCGAACGCCGCCAGATAAGCCCACCCGTTCGGGTGAAGCTGAGAAGGAGCCAGATGAAGGTAGTGTAGGACGGACATTTGGAACCCGGTAAACGGAAAGCGAATACCGAGCCGGGTCATATAGTCCCGATAGAAAAGAAAGAAATTAGGAGAGCCTGGTTCCCGAAAGGCACAGATCGGCTCATCCTCCTCGGGAGGGGAAAGACGACATCCCGATGACCCATCGAACGTATGGTTAGCATTTCGCTAGTCACCTGTGGATACTTGGAACGCAGGCCGGTGAAGGACTATCTGAGTCCGCCTCCGTTTCGGAAGCTAAAAGACGAGGGAAGACGTAGACTCCATTTACCTACAACAAAATGAAATAAAGCTAAAGTCGAACTAGGCGAGAATACCCGATGACGACAAATCCGAGAAAGGAAGACCCTTGAAGTCCGGCACAGCTCGCCTAACGAATTATGCCGACACGAGCCTGGGATGACTTCGGCCATACTGGCCTTGCCCACTCGCAATAAGGGAAGAGCTCTCGGCAACACAATCCCAACAGGGACCGTGATAGCCACCGGTAACGACCCGACTCGGACGGACGATGCGTTTGGTAGGCGCTTATCGGCTCGGCTAAAAGAGGCTCAGATACTGATGAACTATGAAAATCTGGCCTAAAAAGGCCGTGTTCGATTGACCGGGTCCAGAACCACAGTGCCGGGCCTCCCAGCGCCGCGCACCCGATCGACCACGGAGGGCTAAAGACCGTTTCTCCTCCTGATAAGGAGGTCCCTAGCGACCAATAACTAAAAAAGGGATAACGCTCACGAAGCACTTCATCGACGTTAGGATCTAAAGGCTGATGAGAAGACGAAGAATGTTTTCCCTTATCCATCAAGAGCTCAAACCTATACAACCAACATAAGGGTAAGAAGGAGGGGGAAACAACTAAGAACAGACACTCAAAAGGACAAAACCTATGGGTTCGATAGCTCTACTCATAAACACTCCGCCCAGAAAACCCAGAACACAGGGGCACACCAAAGAAAGAAAATGGGAAGAGGGAGAATTAAAATGCTAGAACAATATAAAAGGATAAAATACCTGAATACGCGAACCTTGCGTAAAATCGACACAAATAAGGAAGATGAACAATTCCGAACGAGAAAGGAGCTTTGATTCTTCGAGTATTCGAGACACTTGGAAGTTAAGAACACAATTCGACTTTGCGCAGAAAAATTCCCGTGTGTGGGGAGAATGAGCGAATTGAGAAAGGGCAAAAAGAGAAATGCCGGCAAGTTATATCGAGAGGAAAGAAGGAGGGAAATTCAAATCAAAAGAAACCCAACCGACGAGGGTAACCACGACTTTTCACCCCAAAAGGCTGAGAAGACGTGTAACGTACCACTAGAGCATTAAATGCGCACAAAATTCGGGGCGGCGACACGAGGATCAAAGCACCTCCCCAATCTCCGGATGACAGTGTCATAGGCAATCATGGCAAGATCGAGGAGGTTTCCCAAGAGTCACACCGAGGAAGTAACAACGGCCCGGAGCTTCAATGACGAGCCTTGGTGCCGATGTCCCGCCTCGGTCGAGATTGAGTGCCAGGTCTTGATTCGCACCATCTCACGCTTGTAGCTCTGGCGGTCCAAACCACGGCACTCTCCTGATGTCGGCCACGGCCAACCGCTTGCAAACCACAAGACGCCAAAGACGACATCGCATTAGAGATTGAGTCCAAAACCTTGAACTACCGGGCTGGGGGGCAACTGTTACGGACCTAGATAAGGCCCAATCACATGGAGGCCCAACCAAGGGTAGGCACATCAGATCCGTCATATCCGTAACCCTGGAATATCTCAACTACCCCGGATATCTAGGAATACATTCGGATATGGATAGGCAGTTCGGATATTAGGCCTGGAATCACGCCAAAGCCGCTCCAGGTAGGTCCTATAAATACCCAAGCAATAGCCTAAGGTACACACGCTCTAAACCTAGACTAATCTACATCTTGTCACACCGAGCACACACCCCACTCCTTCGGCCAAGCGCCGGTTGTGTTCAGTGATCCTCTCTCTGTCTGTGTACTATCACATTGGTACCCAGATCGAGACACTTGATCCTATATCAAATCACCAGCCCATACAAGCGGCTGGACATCTGTGTTCTACACCAGAACACTAATACATTTGTTTTTTCATTCTGATTTTTAATCAAATAACCTAGAACCTCAATTCTTAAGGAGAAATTAAAAGGATACACATTGATAGGGAGCATCAGCAAGAAAAACTCATTGTATCTTCAAAAACCAAAAGCTTACATTAGAATTGAAACACGAGTTGCCTGTAAAATCGCACTGCAAATACGGGGGGTGGATGAGAGAGAATTGAGAAGAACCATTCAAAATCAACGCCTCTGATAGCCATGGGGGGCAAACAATTTTGGAAAACCCTAAATTGAAGCCTTCAATGACAATCACAATATACCAGTGAAGAATGCATGAACTAGATATATATATATATATATGGAAATCGAAGTGAAATCCTTCATGAATGGGATTGGATAATGGAGGCCAAAATATCTGCACGGGTCGACAAACAGATGAACAAATAGGGCAGGGAAGATGGAGAGCAAAGCGAAACAGTAATACAGTTGAGGAAGATGTAAATGTGGCTGAGTGATGTTTGTTGCAGACGAGGGAAGAGAGAGAAGAAGACAAGGGAAGGTCATCGGGCTTGTTGTTGAGAGAAAAATGATTCTAGAACAGAGAAGCAGAAATTTTATGCTTCTTTTTTTTATTCCCCAGCATAAAAAATAAACCAGTTCATCCCGGGAATAAAAAAAAATCGAATTTACCAAACACAATTCTTATCCATTTTTATTCCCGAGAACGGAAATTCTAAAAAAACTCATTCTGGAAGCGTTACCATGCACGAATTAATGACTTCACATCATTCCGTTTTTTTCTACACACGAATTAGGGCCTGTTTGATTAAAGGGATGTGATGGAAGGGGAAGGAAAAATGAGCCCCTCCCCTCATTTAGTATGAAATTTTGAAGGAGAAGACACCACAAATTTTTTATCCCCTCTCCTCCAACACCCTTATTTTGGCTCCCCCCAAATTGAAAGGTTTTGGAGTTGAGCCACAAATTTTAGACCACTTTTTGATATTTCAATAATGCTCAAGATAAAAAAATATTATGATAAATAAAAATATTATTATTATTAAAATATTTTATTATAAAATAAAATATAGTATGACACAAAAATTATTATAATTAAAAAATAATTTAATATAAAATTTATATATTCAGTAATAAAAATTATTATAATTATAACATATCTAAAAAAAATTTAAATAAAATATTATTAAATTAATTTGAATAAAATATATTTTTATGATTAAAAAATATTATTATCAAATTGATTTAAAAAAAAAAAAGACTTTCATAAATAAAAAAATTAAAATTATAATATATGTTAATATATTTTTAAATAAAATATTATTATTATGAAAAAAATACTATTTTTATAAATTTAAAATAATATATTAATTTTATATTAAAAATATATTATTATGGAATTAATTTAAAATTAAAATATTTTATTATAAATAAAATAATAATATCGTGGTTAAAAAATATATTCTTATAAAATTATTTTCTTAAAAATATACTATTATATTAATTATAAATAAAAACATATTATATTAATTAGATAAGATGTAAATTAATTTATCGAGCATATAAATAAAAAAAATATCAAGATATATTAGGATGAAATGATAAATTGCTGTCATTCATCCCATCTTAAACTAAATAAGAGATCATCAACAAATCAACTAAATCAAATAAAGTAACATTCTACCCTTTCCTTTTATACCATCTCCTTTTATCTCCTCCCTTCGGACCAAACACGTCCTTCACAATATAACTTATTCTTTAATTTCAGTAAAATAAGTTAAATAACGTGTTCTGTAGCAATAATCGTTGCAGTGCTCCCCCATAATCTTCAGTGAGTTCGGCAAGCTAGCTAGATACCCTATTTGTAGTTCATTTGGCCATATATATCTCCCTTGGAAAAGAGTGTCCTCACTTACTCTTCCTCCACTATCTCCACTTAATTTTTTTATTATTGGATTAACTCTTAATGGTTAAGCTTTTATTCTATATTAAAAATATTATTGTAATATAAAACTAAATGATAATAATGTTTTTACACAATAAATCTCAATCATTAGATATTAATATAGTGGTGGATAAATTAAGTGGAGGGGAAGTGAAGATAGGAGTTAGTGGAAACACATATTCTCAACATATAAATTAAATCCTCGTAGTCAAAATTTCAATCTGAAGCGTCTCAAGATTCGCTCCGTGAATCATGACTTTGGCCACTCCAGCTTCTGAACTGCGATCCCAATTCCAGTAATGAGCTGAGGCAACATGCAGCATAAATGCATATACTAAAGACACGTTTTACACTTCCCCTTTTGCTCCCTCTCGCCGGCGGTTTGTGCACACAAGCCGTCGGTGGGTACCGTTCTTGTGTCACAGATGAGTCAGAGAGGTAGTTTAGAGTCCAGATCTTGGATCTGTGACCTTCTCTCTTTGAGTTTTGTCGGATGTGGCATTCTCTCGTTCTTGTGGCGAGTCCTCTTCTCTCCTTCTCTAGATCTGATCTGTGGAGATCCGATTATCACTTGATAGCTCAGATCTGCGTTCTTGGGGGAAGATCTAAAGAGGAGTTACATGGTGTGTGGTCAAGGTCACCAGATCTGTTTCAACATCGGAGCATAAGTGTTTTTCAGGACATCATGGGCCTTCTTCCGTCTCAGATTGGGTTTTTCGTGTTCCTTTCCTCAATATGGGGGACATGTACAGCTGCTCTAATTGCAGCTCATGCTTATAAGGAGGTGTGCCCGTTTAGGTGGGTTTTACAACTAACACTTTCTTGCTTGTCACTTTTTACCTTGGATATTGAGGAGGCTGCTTTTGTCCATGATTCTACTTCTACTCTTAAATATTTTATGAACGATGGTGATTAGGTTATTTTGTTTTTGTATTTGCTGTTTTTTGTTGTATTGGATTTGGCTTTAGTTGAATCTAAATATTGTAATCTGTTAGTATTTTAATATATAGTACATGATAAAAAAGACACGTTTTACATATAGCCAAAACAAAAAAGTCGTATAATAACAAATTATAGGTCATGGAACATTGGAACGTCTCGGAGTGGATGAGAATGAGATGGTAGGGGATGGATCTAGAGCCTCGTCATCCTGAGTGGCCCAAAATCTATGAAAGTCAACGTTCCGGGCCAGATTTGTGTGTTTGGGTTGTCTTGTTTTGAACTCATTCCTTGCGCCCCCAAATGAATTGGATTGAGTCAATCGGGCCAACTTTACCTATACCTCTAACAAAATTGAACTGAATTTGTCTTCACAAAAACAAGATAATTCTTAATTAATTGAAAACAAAGACAAAAAAAAAATTAAAAATTAAAAATTAAAAATTTAAAATTAGGTATTTCTCAAAAAATAAGTTGTGAATTGTTTATCAAGTTTTGTCATTCTCTTATCAACTTTTAGTAATAAATCTGATTTGAGATTTCATAATTTCAAAGTTCTTTTTCTCTTTTTTTCTAATTAACTTCTTTGAATCTCATTTTATGTTTTTTTGGCGTGTGTATATGCATGTGTATTAAATTATAGCACCTGGTATTAAGGATATATGTCGCTCTGTTTCTAATAAATGACTAGGTGAAGCGTTAAGATCTGATGAGGAGAAAGAAATGCATATAATTAACTCAGAACATGACTATTGTATACCATATGGAGTGGGTTTTTCAAATGGAGGAAGCGGTGAGCATAACTATCATCTCAACGCTATCATATCAGTCTAACACTAAACCTACCTTTTTCAGCTTCACGTAAGCTTTTAGCAAGCTCTTTATATCAGTCCAAAACAGTTAAGAGTTTGGTCCATATAAACAAGCTCCATCATTTTTTTTTATATAGCTGATGGACCAAACTCTTAACTGTTTGATCATTGTAGTTGCAAGTGCTATGATGTGTACAAGTTTGCTTTTATGGATTTAAGTGTGGGCACTTCCTGTCCCTGTCATTAAACATCAGTACTCCATTCTTACTCTGCTCTGTTTTTATCAAATCTCAAGCTTCAAAGCACTCTTACATAGTTCTTTTCTAATTCGTTGGTCAACACCTAACCTGATTTTCCTTTGTTCTCTGCGCAATTCTTGAATGGGACCACGCTGATTCCGATACTCTTCAAGTAAGGTGCGCGGATGTGTTTGGTCCCAAAAGTAAAAGAGTCGTTATCTTGTGAATCAGTTTATATCAAACTTGTGCACTTTATTTTTCCGTGCTTCACAGATTTAAACTCATCAAGGAGCCTAACTACCACCCGT
This sequence comes from Acacia pycnantha, assembly GCA_025563575.1. Taxonomy (NCBI): domain Eukaryota; kingdom Viridiplantae; phylum Streptophyta; class Magnoliopsida; order Fabales; family Fabaceae; genus Acacia; species Acacia pycnantha. The sequence continues at coordinate 1,093,874 of JAMWYP010000013.1, forward strand.
AACGAAATCTGTAGTAATTAAAGCTGGAGGAAACAGACGTCCAAACTAATTTACCGATTCGTTCATTGATACTCAACTTCAAGAAGCAGGTGAGAGTTGGGAAAGTTTTCTACTTCAGGGAATTCTTTGGGCGGTTTCAAAGTACTACAGACTTCAGAGGATTGGGTTTTGCTATGGTCTTCAAAGCTGTTTTACTATTGGCTCTATTGAAGCAGGTGGATGCTCTTTCTCATCCAGCCCCAGTTGATGGTCACCCAATTAAATGTGGTCAAATTATTTATTCTACAGTGTTTTTTCTGCAAGAAAATGAAAAATAACCGAACATCTAATGCACTTGAGTATAAAATGTCACATATAGCAGAACTGACATCGTAACAGGGACAAATAAAAGGCTTGTCAATTAGTCTACCTCTTTTATGTGATCCTCTGAATCATGATTAATAGAATTCCGCTTAAAAGTATTTTTAAATGTGGGTCTCACAGTGACGGTGATAACATCAAATAATATATACTATGGCAGTTCTAAATTCGAAGTTCTGGATGGTCTTTTTTGACCGCCATGGGAAATTATGGAACCCCACACGTTTTTAATCAAGATATATTGATAATTTTTGCAAATAAAACTTTATGACACCAATCCATCTATCCCATCTTTAAAAACCTTACAAAAATAATATACAACCCTCAACCATATACCGTCAAATTCTAAGCTATCGAAGAACTCAAAAGGTTCAATGCAAGGTATAAACCTATACTAAATCAAATCTTGTTTCTTTACATTACCATGGAGGATCCCTTATTCCCATGTTTGGATCGGCTAGCTGTGCCGGAAGAAATTGTGAGATCCAGAAACAGTATTATCTACCCCATGCCTTTCCCTTTAGGTGACAAAGTCTGGTAACAACTGAGCAGCAAACCTCTTTGGGTTCTGCATGTTCATGTTCTCAAATGCAGCTGATGAGTGAGTAGTGGAAGGGTTTATGGCTCCATACTCGTTTGAGTCACCCATCTCCAGTCTTCTTCCCAATTGAATGTTCTGGTTTGGGAGAAAAGTTTGATGGCTTCCTGACAACGTGTCACAGTGAGGAAGACCAAGAGTCAGGGAAACGCCATTATTACCTGAAAACCTTGGAGTAAACTGCTCTGCCTCAAACCTTCCAATTTCTCCAATTGGGTATTGTCCAAAACCTCCGATGAAGTTTGCTTGGGTTCCCATGAATGAGTATTCATCCCTCCCCTGCCTCTCCTCTCCAAATCTTATTGTAAGTTGCTCGTTATTGGCCTCATTGGGCTTCACGTCCATGGTTGGGAAGTGTAGAATTTCTTGGTTTCTTGGTTTCTTGGGACTTCCTTGCGTAATCCCTTGTAGCTCTAATGATCCCATGAAGCTGAATCCAAACTGGTTTCTGACACTATCCCCAGTGGGTGATGATATTAATGGTTTAGAAACTGAAACTGTAGGAGTGTTGTGGTTTGAAGGCGAGTCCTGGTTGGAGTTGAGGCTTCTGGCGTCCGTTTCAGTGGCAGGGCCTTTTTTCTGTCGTGGAGCTGCGGTTTTAATAGCAGGATCTTCACCGCTCCTGTTTGATTTATCTTCAGATCCATTCTGTCCTTGTTCCTTCATCTCCTCCATGTACATTTCTTCCACCATTGGTTTCCAGAGCCGAACTCGAGCATTTATGAACCAATTCGAAACCTGTAATGACAACCCACTTGATCAATCAATTCCATAATCAAGAGAAATAGTGGTTTGTCACTAGTGCATAGACTAATTGATGCGCATACCTGGCTCCTAGTGAGGCCTGTTTGCTTAGCAAGCATGTGCTTGTCAGAATCCTTGGGATAACTGAAACGAGACACGACAGTTTCAGCACAAGACAGAATCTGTGAGGTTGGATCGCAATTATAATTGATGGGGGTTATATATTCTTACGGGTGGAGGAAGTGTTCAAAGAGCCAAGCACGAAGAACAGAAACAGATCTTTCAGGCAACCCTCTCTGGGGTCTCCAGGCATTGTGGTGGATCATTCCCAACTGTTGGAGAGCTCGCTGTTGGCGAAGGTGATGGTCCACGTACTTGAGCCTCGAACCTTCCATCTTGCTTCCGAAGCAATCTTCTTCTCCTAAGCTCTTGTTTGCTGCTCGAATTTGGGCTGATATTGCATCTTTCAAGCACCTAAATTTCTTGGAGATTGTTTGAAGCGCAAGGGCTGTGTATGTTCTGGCTGCCCCAATTCCCGCAGCTTGTTCGAATGAAGAAATAACTATCTGCATCTGCTGGTGGTACTGCCTGTACCTCGGATCCACCTACACCAAAACCCGATTATTAATTAGTTTTCTTGAAACTTGAACGTGGGCTACCTATTAGCTCCCCATTCATTATTAAACTGCATAATCATTCTTAAATTCAGAGAGTTCCATTATATATTAATTTAATAAATCCATGAACGTAAGGTTTCAACCTCCAAAATATGGTCCACATGTATATGCAACTCGTACTCACACTTTTCTACTGAAGTAAAAATCAGATTGAGCGTGTCAAAACGGGTTTGAATAATACCTCATCAAGCATGCTGATTAGCTTATCCTTCTTCATCTGAATTTCTTGTCTCTCCGCGGCAGATAGCTCAGAGGCACGAATAGCGTTTCCTTCTCCGCCAACAGAGCCGTCGGCACTAGCGGCTGTTCCGGATGTCTCCCCGGTGGCTTTAGTATGGGCCCCACCGCTCTTCTTTCCCAGTTCAGTCTTGATGCCTTTGTTAACATTGACGGCCTCGTCGAGGAGTTCCTGTGCTGCTTTCAAGTACTTGGAGCTTAGGAGCACACTCTGAATCCCCGAAACACCGTTCACGTTGGTCACCCCGGAAACCGAAGACGGTGACCCGCCCGACCCGGGAACGTCTTCACCAGACATGGCAGGCGCTTGGCCCTGCGATGCCACGTCACGATCAACACGGAAAGAGCCCATTCCAGCTTGCTGGGAGGACAGGCTCAGCGACAGTCCCTGCTGCAGCGCTCGTGGAGTCTCACGCGCCGTCGCGTTTGGGTCGATTGGGTTCCAGAGATTGCACTGCATGCGAGGCACAAATCCATGCAAGTTGGATCCATCTTGATGAGGGTGCACTGAGTGTTGCTGGCCTGGGTCTTGGGAGGAGGAGGCGGCGGCGACGGTCGGCAGAGGGATGCCGACGAATTGTTGTTGGGCATGATTGGGTGGCACGTGGTGGAGGTTTTGGGGAGTGAGGGAGTTGTTGCCGGCTGCGATGGAGTTGAGGAAGACAAAGTTGCTGGGGTGCGGCGGCGGAGGCGGCGGGGTGTCAGGGTAGTGGATGTAGCCGGGGTTCATGAGAACCAGAGTTTGGAGGCCATCTGGTGGTTGGATTTCGGGATTGCCATGAAAGTACGTCGCCATCGATTTTGGGTGAGAGACTAATTCTTTTGGTGGTGACTTCACTGAAAAGAGACTACGTTAGTTAGGCCAGGCTTTCAAACCTCACATCCTAAACATACCAAATGACCAATACCCAAACATGAAACATACACAATCAATTAAAAAAACAAAGAAAGAAAAAGCTCACAAACTCATGAACTTCCTCTCTATTTTCTATGGAGGCACGAACACACACGAGCATATAAACCATGAGAGTGAAATATAATATAAGTACTACTATACCTTCGACTTTGAGAGAATCTGAGTATTTGTAGTTGTAGATTAAGCCATGAAAGAGCTGTGGAGAATCGATACTTATTTCGCAGCAGTCACCTTATCAAAAGAATCCTAAGAAAGTAACAGAGAAGAAGATAGTGAATCAGCAAGGTACGTGCAGCAGGATCGAAAATTGGCTTTCCGCGAAACCCATCTGCCTCTTAATTTGTAGGTTTTCTTTCATCCAGCTTTATAAAGAGTTTAAAAAGGCTTTTCAAAGGAAAAAATACGGGGGGTTTAATTTGCTTTGATTTGCATATGGATTTATTCATACATAATCGAGTCGAAGAGTCCAGGAGCTCGAAGAAAACGAAGGAAGGAGGAGAAGGAGTGCGGGTACGAAATAGGGTGGGTTTTATAAGGAGAAAAGAATATATATGAAGGACAGAGAAAGATGGTATAGGGATTGACACGGACAAACAAAAAGGAAGACAAATTGATTATTTATATGAATAAATTATGATGGTAGTAATATATAGAAGTACCTGGTGAGTGATGGAAATTAGAGTGCGCGCACACGTGCTTTCATGATCATCTCTGAACTGCAAAGCAAAAAGAAAGAAGGATTTCAATTACAATGACCCCAAACTTATGAACAATGGATTTCTAGAGATATATATAAACAAACAGACAGAGAGAGGGGTAGAGAGAGAGACACACACACACACAGAGGCACACGAACACAACGACTCGCCCACAAAAGTAATACAGTTATGGCTAACATACACAGAGAGAGAGAGAGATGCAGCAACCTTAAGCAGTGCACATGAATAAGTATTAAGTGGTGTATCTATGTTTGGGATCTCATCACTCTCTTTCACTCACAAAGGGGAAAGCTCTGTGTCAGACTCAAGTCTCTGCAACTCCACCTCCACTCAAAAGGGGGGAAAAGGAGTTACGAGGGAGGTGAGGTTAAAAAGACGTGTCATCATGAAGATACCCGTCTTTATTCATCCCCTCATTATCCACACATTTAATTTGGCCATTTTCATGGCATAAAGAAAATACACTGTAATATGTGTACTTAAGAAAGGAAAAGAGTGGGAGATTCTGAGCTAGGGAAATTAAGAAAACTGGTCTGAACTCTGAAGTAGTGTAAGTGTACATGTACATGTGTTCATTCCTTATCTTTCTGTGGCCTTTTGAAAAGTACCTGTGAAAGGATCAAAACACTGCAACTTCTTTCGATTTGATCCCTTTCTCTTTTCAAATCAGTTGATGCCACCACACAGTACTCCTCCTTTGATGATGAGCATCCTTGAACTTTTCTTTTTGAGAGAGATGGAAGAGAGAGAGAGAGAGAGAGAGAGAGAGAAGACGAACAAATTATGTCAGAAGAAGGTCCGAAGAGCCAGCTGATGAGAAACGAGGAAACGTCAAAAGCTTAATTACTCGTTTTTTTGAAGAAAAAAATAGAGAGAGAAGAAAAGAGGATGATGAAGGAGGAGATAGAGGGAAAGGGAAGGGGGGGGGTTTGGAGGAATCTGATTGCGCATTTGTCCATTAAATATCTTCTTGTCGTTTTCACGATTTTCATGTTTTTATTTTCAATTTATCCAACGATTTTTTGTGGTTGGATGCCTGGGTTTGAAGATAAAGCAATTAAATTACTAAGAAACCAACTACCATAACACCGACTTTAATGCTTTCAATAGCTAAAAATTATTTTATTAATAATCTGGCAACAAAATATCTCCTTTATCTCTGTGCCCATAGCAATTTATTTATATTTATATTTATTTAAATAGCAGACCAATAGGGTAATTAAAAAAAGAGAATAGAGAGAAAAGCAAAGGGGTCCCAATCAAAGTGCATGTATGATGTGGCCGTGAATGATAAGGCCTTCAATAAGTGGTCCCCCCTCGGCTCTCAAGCATCAGACCTACTGGCGGCATCGCCAGCCACGCCCTGGTTATCATCACAAAAGCATTAAAATCACATATTAACTCCGTAATTTAATTAATTATATATACTTGTTAATTATCCCTTGGACATGTTTATACACACAAGCATACGTACGTACGTATCTTTCAAAATTTTGCATTCCTTGGCCAAAAATTAGCCGCTGATTTCAATATTTCGTCAACATAATTTCGTCAACAATTAATTAATAATCTTTGATGACACCCAAAGGATCACTTTTACACATACGGAGCATTCAAATGGAATAATAATCGCATAACAGTTCTACAATTTGTTTTTATGTTTTTAAAAAGTGGACAAATTGAAATCACATGCTTACGAAAGACCAAAAAAATAATTTATAATTAACCTTTCCAATGCGAGTGAGGTAATTCCATCCATTCATTCATGTGCATGAAAAGACCCCTAATGATAATTTATTATACGTTGGCGAAAAAAAAAAAAAGATAATTAATTAATTATAAATATCCGGAACAAACCATCTCCGTCCCCATCAAGATCCATAGTTAGCCTTAATCTTTTTTTTTTCTTCTCGAGCAGGATGATTACCCTGTATCATAATTCCTAATTAGTTACGAAATCTGGCTGGTTTATTTAAAAGGGGATAAATATCGATTCAAATTTCAAAAAGACGCAACGAAAAACAAAGTTGATGAATTAATTGCATTTTAGGAATAACTACGGTCGACTTAAATTCCATCCATGCACACCCGACGGACTGAATTGAAATACACACCCACACACACGAGTGAAGATATTATATAATACTACCTCCGGTCCTAATTATAAGAGCTAGTTGACTTTTTTTGAAAAAATTAAGGAAGCTAAATAAGTTACTTAATCATTTCATATGTTGTGCATCCTTAGATTATATATTAGTTTATTAGTCAAACTAAATAGTTTGAAGAAAAAAATACAAATAAATATACTCTAAAGTAATTTAATTAACTTCCTTAATCTCTCCAAAAAAGTCAACTAGTTCTTATAATTAGGACCGGAGGGAGTAATAACCAAGCATTGCAATTTTCAAAAAAAAAAAACAACAAGAAGCTTGAATAGCTAGTTTACTTTTGACTGATATGGATGCACGCCCGTGCGTGTGATGGGATATCGATTAGTTGCCTATTAAAAAGAGCGATGAAATAGTAAAAAGAGTTAAAAAGGCCTTATAATTTCAAAGGGATTGAGTAATTAGATTATTTGTTGTGATTTTACTAGGATATTAAATTAAAAAAGCCAACGATAAGCTACCCTACCTAAAAGAAAATAGCTCCTGTCATTTTAATGAGTGTCTCCCGATTGAATAGGAACTTGCGTGGGTGGCGTTGAATAGCACTAGGATATGGCCAGAAGGAAGTTGTTTGTGGAGAAAGCAAATCAAAGCAGTCACTATTTAATTTACTATGAACCAAGTTTTCCACGAATGCGTCCTTTTTGGTAATCAAGCTGTCATTCTCTCATGCACCAATGCCAATAATATTTAATCTTTATCTTTATCTCATCCTTTGTCCTGGATTCTTTCAAAGAACCGCTTTTTGTTTGCATTTAATTGACTGCCCTTTAACAACCTTGTTCTTTCACACCCAGTAATTAAAAAGCACATTGGATCTCCCTCCTCGGACACTTACAAAAAACTCTGAAAAAAAATACGTCATTGCTTGCTTATGATTGATTATTCATACGTTTGCATGTCAGAAGTATTCCTGGTTGCGTCTGTGTGCGCGCTTTGAAGGAATCATCCGTTATTGAATGCCCTTGTGATCCTTTCCTTTTCTTTCTTTTTTCACTCTCGAAACCGAAAAAACTAATTGCCTTCTTTTATATATCTCCATGCGAGATCTCATGAATTGACCCCTTATATATTATGACCGGCCTCCTTATGCAATAAAGAGAAAAAGCACATCACGAATGTACGTAACAGCTTAATTTCACCCAAGGTTACTAAGTAATTTGGACAAACCCGTGGCTAATTAATTACTGGTATCTTCACGAATGTGCATATCTGTATTAATACATGCGAATACATGACAATATCTTATGGAGGTCAATTAATATTATCAGGTGAGTTGCTTAATTATATTGTCTTAGCTTGTACGACGTTTGTCTCCTGCCATCAGTCATGATTTGGAAACACTGGAAAAAGTAATAGAGCCATTATGGGATGCCAGAATCTGAGGGCAAGGGTAACCATCATGACAGTGACACAGAATTCAATTATCTTGGTGGATTAATTACTTGATATTATAATAGTCGAAACAATCAACAAGTTACAAAATGTACAAAGGTTAAGGCATAATAGGGGCATTGAATATTTAATATGATCACCCAGATTTTAATTATAGCAATGTGACACAGGTGTGCAAAAAACATGTACAAGGCCGTACTAACCAGAAGTGGTTCACATCACATCATATTAACCCCAAATGGCCGTCAGTGGCACTTTGTGGTACTCACTTCATCGATCACTGTAAGAGAGAATATATATATATATTATATGTAAATAAAAGGGATTTGGTGAGTGGGAATGGACCCTTGTGCGCTCTTGCCCCTACCGTTTTCAATATATATAGTTATCATGGGACACTCCCAGGCTCTCTTCCTTACTAGCAATCGTCTTATGAAGAAAATGACTCGAAAACAACATAACACTAACAGTTCCTACTTCAAGTATATATTTGTGTGCAGTTAGCAAGTGTCAGAAAGAGGACAAGACAAGGATTGACATTGGTGAAAGTGGATATATCCGTACAACAATCATAAGAACAACAAATCAGCCGGCTAACTGACTGCTACTTTCATTATATTTATTCTGGTATCGTCTCCTAGCCCCAAACTCATTCAAAACATAAGCGACTTAATACAAAGCGATCTTCTTAATTAGCCTTATAAATTCTCTCATTTATTTTCTCTGAATGCACCGAGCTTCAAGAGTTAGGAGTAGAGACACAACATACTGCAGGTTGGAATCATTCTCTGCTTTGATGGATTGAGATAGAGGGAAAAAAAATTTTATAAAAAAAAAAAGGCTGAAAATAGTGTGAGGAGGAGATTGATGAAGAGGGTTAAGGGCAAAGTGTTTTTTCAAAGAGTGGACCACAACAAGTTTTATTAATTAACCATCAAAGTGGTTGTTTGGGTGGTCTCTTTATGATTCTAGATGCACACACACACATATATATATGCCCATATAAAAATGCAAACTATAATATTGGGTTTTGGTTGAGAAGATTTTTGAAAAAGGGACCCCTTATATATTGCCATAAAAGCAATGGGGCCACCGGTTATACCCACTCCAACTGGAGCCACCACTGTAGGACGCCCCACATTTATAACACACACACACACACTTGCCAGTCTATATATTTCACCACGCGTAACTGCACAAATTAAAAACACATTTTTTTCCACCCTCTTCTTTAATAATTTAGAATTTCTTAGCTAGGATCATGTGTGTCTTTAATGAAGAATCCATCATTCGAATGTCCCAATTAACCTCCCCTCCTTTGAGTCCACTTGGATCTAATCATTAAGGTCCTCTGTTCCTTCATTTACAAATGCAACTCAAATGATGAAAACCATGTCATATTCGTTGAATTAAACATTTACATTAATCGTCGTTCGCTCTTCTTTCTTTGTTCTACCCTCGTGTCACCCAATAGCAGTGAATGTGTCGCTACACAGATCCAACGGCTTATAAGTGAAGACGTATGAGTAGTAACGCTTTTCTTATATCATACAATAGGTAGATTGATGTGTTCAATTATTATACTACTCTATATGTATGCTTATTTTATAGAGTATATTTGCTTTGTTCTTTGGGGATGTGACCGTGAAACTTGAGATAGAAGAGCTCTGAAATTGAAGAATAAGTTGAACAAGTTGGTGTTGATTGAATCGCTGAGCAAATGGAAAGAGAGGGGTCGGAGAAGACAAGTAGGGGACAGGTTTTCCGTTTATGTTGCGGTTCAGAGAGGGCATACACGTGATATTATTTTATTGGACTGCCCCATGGAGAAGAGACCCCGGCCCACCTCACTTTCAATTTGTTGACTCCACAGCAATCGTCGATCGATGGCTTCCACCAAATACTGTTGTTACCCACGGGCGTGACACGATATAATATGGTTTGGTTACTTTGTTTCGGAATTAAATATGCGTACAGCTCTCCTTCAGCCACTTCTTTTCCTTGCTTTTTCACGTCACTTTTTGTTCTTTTTTTTCTTGTTTGCTTTCCAAATTTTCTCCACTACTCATTAATAAACACCTTCTCTCACTTTGGAAAAAGTTACATATTAAGGGAAGCGTTTTCCATCATCCTTAGATCAACGTCTTTCGACACAAGTCTATGTATGACTGTGCCCAGTCCGACCTTGTTATGATGCCGTGCGTTATTTTCACACAGATATATATGTGTGAGTGTGATATACTAGCATACACACACACACACACGCATTACGAATATATAGTCCCGGTCGGAGGTTGGAGAGTTCTGCAAAATACTACAGAACACAAACACGAGTGAGGGGTAATGATTGGAAATAGCAAGTATGATCAAGTGTTAAAATGGAGTTAACATTTGAACCAAGTAAGCACGTAAGAGTTAATAAAACTAACAAAATTAAAGGCAACCCTTGCCATATAAACAATGCATTATTTGTGAAGGCTTGTTATTTGCTACGAGGGAGGAAGAAGAGAGAAGGTTTTTCGGGAGGGGGAGGGTAATAGGTTGGAAGTCACGCGCCAACCCAGCTGAAGGTTTGAGAAGGAATGGTCCAGTGTGGGGGTCCAACACCTCTTTTATTGGCATTATAAATGAGGCGTGTAAGGCCACCAATATAGGGGTCCCACGTGGGAACCCTGGTCAAGCAATTTGCCAATCAAATGAGAGGCTGACCTCTCTGCCCAACCGCCTCCGAGTCCGGTTTCTCTCATTTTTTTGATTTCTGTTCATCCTTCATTATCTTCTCATTTTGACCATCGGAATCTTGATCCAAGAGCCCAGAATAATTTTTTTTAAAAACCGCATGCGGTTTTTTTTTAAAATTATTCTGGGCCCTTGGATCAATATTTCAACAGTCAGTATGAGAGTGTGAGGGATGGACAGAAAAACACTGATGAGAGGATCTTCTTCCAACCGGCTCCTCCTTTTTAAACGACCCCCTTTTATTTTTGTTTATTTCTTTTTTATTACTCTTTTCTTTAGTATTTCTTTTATTACTTAGACTTTGGCCCGCTTCAGCATGCGGTGCGTTTCTTTTCTTTTCTTTTTTTAATAAGAGAAACAGCATGAGATCGAATATATAACCTCTGACTATGTTTGTGATGGATGGGGCGTCGGCCAATCGGACGGTGGGCAATGGGCGCGTGAAGCGGGAACCATGTTCGGGCATGCTGACGTAACAGGTACGCAATGCCCCCAAAACCACTTGAATTGAAGAGGATGGCGTGGTGAGGTCACGTGCGAGTCTTCTGCGCGTGGCGTTTCGCTGGCCCCAGAATCAGAGAAGCAATACCACAGCCTATATTACACACGACTCTGACGTTGAAAGGTAAATAAACCCTATATATACTTATGCCGTCCCAGCTTCAAGTCACCATAACTTAACCTTGAAGCTCATTTTAACAACTTGTTTATACTGAAGACACAATTCCTTACAAGCATATACATGCTCCCAAAATTCCTTACTACTATATATATAGTTTCTGCATGAGATGAGATGCATGCATAGATATACACATTATATTCCATCCAATTAGCACGGAAGCTAGCGATGGAGGAGCGCTTTTTTATCTGTATGTCTCTCAAATAAGTGAACCTCACACAATAACAATGGATCAGTCATAAGAGAATTAATACATAGATGGAAAGAGAATAAGGAGATTGGGTGAAGGACAAATGATGATGAGAATTGAATATCATTTTCACTTTCCCATTCGGGATAAAATCATCAAACTACCCTAAGTATATCTGATTGTTGTAGACCCTCAATGTGTAATAAATAAACTTTAGTCTTTTTCCTATTCGCCACCCCCAACTTAACTCTCTCTCCCTCCCCCCTCTCTCTCTATATCTTCATCTCCCATCATCACCATCACCAGCATTTACATTAAAAAAAAAAAAAAAAGTAAATCACAGGGCAAATACAATACTACAAGTACAAAGACCACTGTAAATAATACTACCTCTAGTCCTATGACATAGTCTGCATTGTAATTTTTATGAGTAAATCAGATCCACAGCTATATATATATGCTTTATATGTTGAAGTATATACTCGTACAAGAGAGAGAATCAATCACTTCTACGTACCATTTATTGAATACCCTACCTTGCTGCTTCATTCCGATTTCGTCCTCCCTAGTCACCATTCTCACTTGAATATATAAAACCCAGCGCCCTTGTTTTTTCTTAATTTTAATTACACATCACAAAATTCAGCTACCTGGTCTTCAACTTAATTGACGTTATTATTATCTTTAAGGCGGCACTGAAATTATTAAACCTCATACCTCCACGCACTCTTCTTCCTATTTAATTGACTTCTCATGACCACCGTCCGACTTTAATCAGACAATTGGTTTTGACCTTTGAGGAAAGCCTCCCAAAAAGTTATACCCCCATGACTTTCAAGCCTAAAGTTTCACTAATTCATACATAACCGATTAAATAAAAAGGGGGAAGGTAATTATCCACGAAGCTAATGGATTTCAAAGGGTTCATAATTACGCGATTATTTTTAAAATATAGTCAGCCATAATTTGGTGGTTGAAATTTCTGATTCCACTAACAAACGTGACATCATAATATCCTCTAATAAATCGACAGTTTTATTAATTAATTAGCTAATAGCTTCATGGTGTAACAGTGATTTAGGGGCGTTTGGTATGAGGGGAGGGGAGGGAAGGCAAAGTGTGCAGGGGGGAAATGTTTTTTAGTTTAATTTAAAAAAATTAGAGAAGTGGAGTTAAAAAAATTTAATTAATTTTTCTTACTCTTTTATCTTACCTATTCCCTTCATTAAAATTTAATAACCTCATTTCTCCAATTTTTTTAAATTCAACTTATAAAAATTTTCATTTCCCTCTCCTCCCCTCTAAATACATCATACGAAACAAGCCCTTAGGGATTCCATTTCCACACTTTGCATTCCCCTTCCTCAGCTCCCATGTATATACTAGATAGAGTAGTATATATATACTACCTACCAAACAGCCTTAGCCAAAACAATGGTGGATCATCAAGTTTCGTTTGGAAGTTGTCAAGGTAGACGTGGCCTGTTTGCATCCAAGGATTCCCAACAACTGGCCTCGAATATTAGCCTCTCTTCGTCTTTAATGAATTTAAAGTTTTTTTCCTTTTCTTTTAAATCTATTTGCTGTTAGATTTTATACAAGAGAAAGACGTATTATAAGAGAGAAGACGGGTTCAGTGAACACTACAAACTGGTCATCAAGATGAGGCCACCATAAAAGCTAATGTATTATGGTGGCCTTTGATGTGCCTTACTGTGAATATATATATAGCATGAAAATCAGTCCTTCCATTGAAAAAGTTGAGAGTTATTAGGAAGAGTCTTTCCTTTAACTTCTAGCATGGATGGAAAATAGGTATTGTCCATTTCAACAATAAAGTTGTGCGAGCTTAGATGAAAGCTGAACTATTCAATTCCTCTTTTTACTGTTAGGATCCCTTTGTTGGTAGCATAGTAATGATTTTCTGACTCTTTGAATTATCCACTATCCATATCCACAATAATAGCGCTTGCCATTGATTTCTTCAATGAGCATTGCTCCTCAGAAATGACCATTGGCATCTTCCTATAGAATCCTTTGTCCTAATCCAACTAAAGAAATGACTATATATGATCTACTTAAAGAGCTGGGACACGATGATCTAGTTGTCTATATATGTTCTCCCACGCACAAGCAGAATTACAAGGACAGCCCAGTTCATAGGAAGGACCTTTATCTCCATTAATCTCACAGGACCCATGCATAAGGAGGACCATTCTCCCAAGAACAGTATTCCGGGTATTTTGAATACAGATCTTGGGAGAATGGTCCTCCCCGTGAATCCTATGAGAATGGAGATAATGGTCCTTCCTATGAATTGGGTTTTCCTTGTGAGTTAGTTGGCCCTTGTGAGCTGGGATGACTTTGTGAATCAGTTGGGAACAACTGGAGTTCTTTTTGATTTCTTGGAATCAAGGTAGGCAATAGTAGCAGAATCAAACTCTTATGCTCTGGGACCTTTGGTCCCTCTATGCTTGTTGTATAGCCATCTCTTTAGTTGGGACCTTGGGAATAAGCCTGCTAATTAACTTTCCGTCGAAGGGCCTGATCACCTTTGTCATGTCTCCGATGATCAATATGAGAACAAGAGGAGCCTTTGCTTTTCTTTTTGCGACTTCTTTTGGAACTAAAGTCTATCAGTTCTTCATCATCTGATAGATCCCAGAAGGCAGGGTACTAGCACTCACAGTTTGGATCACACATACGGTAATCAAAATTGCATATGAAGTGTCCATTGACATGAGAGACAAAAACTAGCTGGCCTTCTTTAGTGAAGTGGTCAACTGGAGGTCACTCCTTGCTTTTGTAAACAAGAGTGATTGTTGCAATCTTCCTACTTGGTGGAAATGATGATGATCCCTCAGTTCCTAGTCTTTGAAAAATAGACTTGACCGTCCCATCAGACATTCTTTGCAGGATAGGTGGAGTATTAGTATGGACATCTACTGGAGTGGAGTGAAATTATTTTCCATAATTGTTTATGGACTCAAGATAATCCATGCAAGTTACTTTGTAGGAGTCTGTCTAGGGATGTTGATAATGGCAGGGCCATGGTCTCTATCTGTAAACATATAGGGAGCTTCGTTGTTGTAAAAGACAGGAGCAAAGCCAAGCATAATAGGTTGCCAAATTATAAAAGCACTAGACAGTGACGTTGAAGAAGATATCCTAAGGGGAAAAGGAACTTGGAATAATAAAAAAATGTTTTCTTAATGAAATGATAGACGGCACTAACATCAATTTCTTAGGAAGGGGGTATGTTAATTAATATTATAAAGAACTGGGGAGTATAAGAAAGTGACGGTGCATGAAAGATACTTGAGTGACACACTATAAGTCTTTGTATTATGGAAAACAGATCTCCCAGCATTACGAAGCTAATGAACAAAAAGGCCTTTTGAACTCACTCAAATTGTGATCTATTGGCCAAACAAGGGCATGCGCTACCTTGTTGGCCAATTGTGGCAAAGATTCGCGAAAATCAAATACTAAATGGAATTGGCTCTTTGGCTTTGTTCTGTTTTATTTCATTCATAAGTTTGTGGCATCTTTGTTTTTAAGGGAATAAATGAAGTTTTTTAAGCCGTAGTGCCTCGAAAAGTAAGTACAATTCCAAGTCCCTTGTTTTAATATATATAATTAAGTAACTTATCTTATTCCTTCAAAGCGCCACGTAGCGAACTTCACTAACAAGATCGGTCATTCAACACAATCGGCAGGTCATTTTTGTTGTGATGGTTAGTGGGTCGTTTTCCTGGGATTTATGATCACTCTTTGAAGTTCCTTTTGTTTGATCCCCTCGGGTTAATTTATTGATATTCTTATGCTGCCAAATCAATATATTCATAATTATAATTTAAGATGTACGTGAATAATGAGATGTTGAATAAAGTCGCGAATAGATATTTTGTATTGCGTTGGAAATAGGATAGGTTCGTTCTTCATGTTCAGTATTGTGGTGGTTTCAATCACCTGTGACGATGGAGGGAGAGGACCTGGTTTCCCTACTAAGTTTTTGGCTTAGTAAGAAGATCTCATCAGATATGAGCTGTTCAGATTTAGATTTTTTAAAAGAATATTTATTTTAATTCTATATACATTAAAATATTTTTTAAAAAAAAATATAAACTTTTAAAAACTCATATTTAAACCGTCCAAATCTGAGGGACCGGGTACATAATTAAAACAGGGTGGGAATTAAATTAAAAGGGTGAAAAGGGAGAAAGAGAGTGGTTATTGGTGAATTGTGAAGCAATAATGGAGAGAGATGGGGCCTGTTTGTTCTTATCTGGGTACGTGATTGTCTCTCAATGATGAGATTCCCATGTACAAATTAGGGCACCATAAAGGAGCCTACATGTCTTCACACGCAACTCCTTTCCTTTCCACCAAATCATTTGCCTCTTTCCCCTTTTGCTCTCTCACGTACGTAACTACCTTCATTTCCCATTTCCATAAATCAGGAATTTCAATCAATTACCAACAAGTTGAAATACTTGTTATTTCTTCTCTATATCGCCTTCCTTCGCCAAGCAGAAGAGAGTAAGTGGAATATGTAAGTACGTAATTCTATCATTTGAGTGCACTGGCTTCGTGAGTTCCTTCTCATAGGGGAAAACCATGAACTTTACAATCGTGGAGCATCTCTCTCTTTAATCATTGCTTTTCCCCAGAGAATCAATCACACAGATTTATCACAAGTTACAGATGGGAATGAGCACGAATATATAACTGGATCATCATCCTATCAAAGTAGTAAATGGCAAATCCAATCCAAGTCGTCTTACAAAAGAAAGATTAGCAAGCCCACCAGTCCATGATAGGTACTAACTAAATCCATCAACTTTTCTTTCAGGGTCAATAACATGGAAGGCCTAAGACATATATGTCTATTGGATTCATTATGCCGGAAAACAATTCGTGGGTTCATAGGCTTATGGGCTTCCATTTCAAAATAAGCTTTTGAATTTTGGGCTCATATTTCAGTTTAAAATACGCTGAATAGTCCATCTTGGTCCAACTTATGGGATTAAAACCTACGTGGGACTTAAGAAAACCATTTTTTTTTTTTTTTTTCACAATGCGAGTTGCAAGATGTATTGCAGTTATGCCAGTGATTAGGCCTTGGGTCTTGGGTTCGATCCTCCGCCGTCGCCGGGACTCCTTTGGTAGCGATCTCGTAAGTCCCCGCAGTGCTCATGTGAGCCCTGTGACCGTGCTCCGCCTCAAGCGGGACTAATGTCGAACCCCTCCAAAAATTTTATGTAACAAAAAAAAACCATTTTTTGTAACCATTGGCCATTGCTAGCTATGGAGTCCGATCAAGTTCTCTCTTTGAAAGCGTCCGCTCAAGTTCATTTTTCACGAGAGGGGGATGACCTCCTTCTTCGGAGTACTAAGAAAATTAAAAACGGAGAGTTAAAGCTGCATTATGAGGAATGGCCTAAGGTGGGAATGGAGGGTCAGGGGAGATGGTCTTCTGGTCAATCATTTGCTGAGAAATTGCAAGGTATCAACGAGAAGGGAAGGACGACTGGAAACGGGGTTACTCAGTCTGATATGTCTGATGATTCATTCTCTGATGTGAATGATGATGGTTCGGATAAGGAGGACAGTGAGCCCCTCTGTATTATCAGGGAAGACCCCAACCGGAATTTTCCTACGTTTGAGTTTTCTGAGAAGATGAAGAAGCGGCTGTACAAAGCTTGGGACCAAGCAATCATTATAAAGCTCTTGGGGAAGAGTATTGGATACAAATTGCTCTTGTCGATTATTCAGAAACTATGGGCGAAGAGAGGGGTTCTAAATCTCATTAATATTGGTAATCGTTTTTTTTGTTGTGAAGTTCACAGACAAGGAAGACTACCTCAATGCTTTGACAGGGGGTCCATGGATGGTTTTTGACCATTACCTAACAGTTAGACCATGGGTATCTCAATTTCAGCCAATGAGGGAGGCTATTCATAAGGTTGTTGTGTGGGTTCGTGTGCCCAGAGTCTTCCTGGAATATTGCAACAGGGATGCGCTAAAGTGGATAGGCAATAGGATTGGTGAAACGATCAAGGTGGACATGAACACCTCTAGTCATCTACGAGGTCACTACGCTCGTATATGTGTCCTTGTGGATCTAGGGAATCAGTTGATGTCTGGCTTTTCTATGGATGGCATTGAGTATAATCTGGAGTATGAAGGTTTGCATGGTTTGTGTACAAATTGTGGTCGGTATGGTCATTCTGGTGAAGCCATGCAAAACAGAGCATATGGGGGTTAAAACAGGGACTACGGGCTTTACTCAGGATGGAACAGGGAATAATACTGAAGTGGCGGATGCTGCTACTGTGAGAGGCGAGGCTATTAAAACCTCCTCTGAGCTGGATTCATGGACGGTGGTAAAGAAACCCCGGCGCCAGAAGAAGATTGGGAAGGAGAGGCTGTATGAGAAAGCCAGGCAGGATGAGGGAGGGAAAGAAAAGCTGAATGACTCTTTCCGCCAGGATGAGGGTGGTTCCAGGTTCGGTGTTCTGGAGGTGGCTGACGGTGAGCATGGCAAAGGAGACAAGGTGGGTGCTGGTACCAATTCCGTACCTATGGAGACAGTTTGCACGGGGCTCATAGTCTGTGATAGTTCAGGGCAGAGCGTAAAGGAAAAAAAAGGGGAGCAAAAAGGTGAGAGGAAAAAGAAACTTAGTAAGAATAAGATGAATAAAGCTGTGGTGAGTGGCAGAGTGACTAAGGGTGATGGCCGACAAGCCCTAAAGAGAGATAAAAGGTCAAGGGATTTTGTGAGGAAGGCAGATAGAAATAAGGAAGCACTGCGGTTATCATATTTGCAGGAGATTTCGCAAGAGGTCAACGTTGGTGGTTCCTTAGGGTGTGTGAGTGTAAATGCGATGGAAAGGGCATCTGGTGGGGAAAACTTACCTGGATCAGACTCCTTTGTCGCTGAGACTCGGTTCTCCCTTGGAACTGGGACAAGGTAGGACCTGCCATTTGTGAGTTTGTGAAATAGGTTTTTAATGGGTCTTGTTCTACTTTGATAGAGGCTAATAGGACCTTAATTTCCCTTATCCCTAAGAGGGATAATCCATTTATGGTCAATCATTTTCGACCCATTTCTTTGTGCACAGTCCACTACAAATGTGTCACTAAATTGGTTACTCATCGGTTGAGAGAGGTGATGGATAAGTTGATTTCACCGTTCCAAGTTTTATCAAGGGGAGGAACATACAAGATAATATAGTAATCGGGCAAGAAGTTCTCCATCTTATGAACAAGAATCGTAGCAAGCGGGGGCTGATGGCTATGAAAATAGACCTCGAAAAAGCTTATGATAGGATTAAATGGTCTTTTCTGAAACAGACGCTGGTAGAGGTGGGTTTTAATGATGCTTTCATTAATATGATCATTTCTTGTGTTTCTTCTGTTTCTTATAACATTATTTGGAATGGTTCTCAGACGGAATTCTGTTTTCCTAAAAGAGGGCTTAGGCAAGGAGATCCAATATCTCCGCTTCTTTTTGTTCTTTGTATGGACAAGTTATCTCACCTAATTTGTGATAGAGTGACAGATGGCAGCTGGAAGGCAGTCTCTATGACTAATGCTGGACCTTGCGTCTCCCATTTAATGTTTGCGGACGATTTGCTACTTTTTGGAGTCGCATCGGAGACACAAGCAGGGTGTATGATGCAATGCCTAGATTTGTTTTCCTCGGCTTTGGGGGGCAAAGTGAACAAAGCTAAGTCCTCTATATTTTTCTCTCCAAGGGTGCCTAATCAGACTAGAGGATTAATAAAGGAGGTGGCTGGAATGCAGATTTCAAATGATATTGGTAAGTATCTTGGTTTTCCACTTGTAAGACATCGCAAGAAGAGGGAGACGTTTCACTATATTATCAAGAGGGTTCAGTCTAAGCTCTCGGGATGGAAGGCTAGTTGCCTCTCAACGGCGGGGAGAATTACTTTGGCCAAGTCGGTTTTGAGTTCTATTCTGTTATACCCGATACAAGTTACAAAACTCCCGGTGAGCATTTTCCTTGAGGTAGAAAGGCTCCAGCGTAATTTTATTTGGGGTCATGATAGCTCTCATATGCGGTTCCATCCAGTAGGGTTGGATTCAATTACAAGGCCTAGGCAGTATGGGGGCCACGGTTTTAGAAAACTTGCTTCTTTAAATAATGGTTGTGGTGCTAAGCTTGCTTGGAAACTTGTGGTAGGAGCTGGTGGGTTTTGGGTAGATATTTTGCAAAGTAAATATATGCGTAGAGATGATGATTCTCTGCTGAAATGGAGACCGGGGGATTCATCTTTATGGAAATTTATATGCTCCCAGAAAGAGATAGTGGATATGGGCTCTAAATGGCAAGTACGTAATGGTGAGATGGTGCGATTCTTCTCGGATCAGTGGTTGTTGATGGGTGAGAGGATTCAGGATTCTTGTATTAGGCAACTAACTTTGGAGGAATCTGAGTCTACGGTTGCAGATTGGTTGTGTGATGGTCATTGGGACTTACCGAGACTATCTAATTGTGTGGACAATTCTGTGCTTCAGCGTCTTATTTCGGTCCCCCCTCCTAGATCTGCAGCGGGGAATGATTTTATTATGTGGGGAGCGGAGAAGGATGGCAATTTCTCTGTTAGAACTGCCTACTCCCTAATTGAGAAAAACCCACCTCATTTACAGTCCCGTCTCTTTAAAAAAATTTGGAAATGGGGTGGGGCTGAGAGAATCAGAGTTTTCTTATGGAAGGTTGTTTTAAATAAACTCCCAACCAATGAATGGAGAAGCCACTGGTCGAGTTCGTCACCATTATGTGGGTTCTGCAATCTTCATTCAGAAAGCATTCTGCATATTCTTCGAGACTGCTCCTATGCTCGCCAGATGTGGATGTCTTTGTTAGCCCCAAGGTATGTGACTCATTTTTTCTCTGCTAGCCTCCGTGATTGGGTAGCTCTGAATTTAAATAGAAATTGTAGTAGTAGGCTTGGGACTGCTGATTGGAGTTTGCTGTTTGGGGTTGCGGTTTGGTCGTTGTGGGGCTGGAGAAATTCCTTTATTTTCGATCCCAATTTCAATAAGCCTAATTGCCCAGCCTTGGTTCTATTTAGCTGTTGGCGAAACTTCTCCATTTTGAAGATATTTGACCCAGAGTGCTATGAGCCAGACCGAATTTGTGCTGATGTTGTTTCCTGGGAGTGTCCACCGCGTGGGTGGATTAAACTAAATGTGGATGGTGCCGTGTCCTTAACTTCTTCTAGAGCTGGTTATGGAGGGGTTATTCGGGATCACAATGGGCTATGGGTAGCTGGGTTTTCTAAGAACCTAGGCATTTGTGATGCTATTATGGCTGAGGAATGGGCGGTTTTTGAAGGGATCAAGTTGGCTTGGGATCTAGGATATAAGAAGGTCTTGCTGGAATCTGATGCTAGGAATCTGGTTGATTTTCTGCTAAGTGGAAACTTGCAAAATGCGAGTCTTCTAACCTCCAATGTAAGTGAGTTTTTGAACAGGGAATGGTCGGTCTCTATTAGGTACATACCTCGTGAGCTCAACAAAGTTGCTGACACCATGGCAAAGATGGGTTTGAGTAAGTCAATTATTCTAGGAGAATGCCCGGGCTTCTTACGGGCGTGGTTATTCCAAGATAGTTTGGGAAGTGTTTCCCCTTTATTTTAAGCTTGTGCTTTGTATTTTACTTTCCATGGCTTCTTAGCCTCCTTTAATATCAAAAAAGAAAACCATTTTTTGTACCTAAAAAAAATTATTTAATAATACATGTTTTATTTATAGTAATAATTGATTAGACCGAAAAGGGCTAATCTCTCACAACATAATAAACCAAGGTTCAAATCACCAATGCAAAGACATGAGAAAAGATTCCTGAAAGTGGATAAAATTTAAAGGTGATCTGCATGCCTGTGTATGTGTATATTCCAAGCATATACTCTAGTTCTAGCTAAAGGCAAATCAAAGTTATGTAATCTACATATTTGATTTTTTTTAGAGAGACTAAGGAAGTTGAATAAGTTAACTTAATATGTTGTGTATCATTTTATAATATATTGGTTTATATGTTGATCAAAATAGTTTTTTAAAAAATGATAAATATAAATATTTTAAAAGTAATTTAACTAGTTTATTTAATATATTTAAAAAAATCAATTATATCTTATATTTAGTTATATTTAGTAGTGGGGGAGTATTATGTATCACCAGTCACTCAAAATCGAAAGAAAGACAATAGATCGAAATTCTCCCCTTCCCTTAATGGATCAATTTTGACCATCAGTGATCTCTTCTCTTAGGCCCTGTTTGTTAGAGCGAAAGTTGGCGATGGAAAGGAAAGATATTAACGTTCTTGCGCAAAAAACATGTTTGGGGCACAAGTCTTCCGTTGTGTAACAATCCCACGAGTGTGAATCTTCCATCAACCATTGGAAGGTGCTTTCCATCCGAAAGAGGCTAGAAGGTTGAAATATTTCTGGGAGAGTAAAAATTTGGGACAGAAAATCCCTTGAAAAAATTGTACCACTTTTTAAAACTACGAGAAACACGCAAGCTCACTACTACAAAAAGACCTTTTGAAGTCCCAAAATAAGCCCTTTTAACGTCCCTTATTCATGGGATGTCTATTCAAGGGTAGTAGTAAAATTATACTTT
Source organism: Acacia pycnantha (assembly GCA_025563575.1). Lineage (NCBI taxonomy): Eukaryota > Viridiplantae > Streptophyta > Magnoliopsida > Fabales > Fabaceae > Acacia > Acacia pycnantha. The sequence goes on from JAMWYP010000013.1 coordinate 1,115,952, forward strand.
TGAAGTCCCAAATTAGTTTTGGGACTCCAAAAATGAAACTTTTGAAGTCCCAAATTATATTTTGGGACTTCAAATGTCACGTATAAATGTACATGTAACTGACACTTTTGAAGTCCCAAAATACAATTTGGGACTTCAAAAGTGTCAGTTTTGAAGTCCCAAACTATATTTTGGGACTTCAAAAGTGTCATTTTTGAAGTCCCAAATTATATTTTGGGACTTCAAATGTCACGCATAATGTAAAGCTAACTGACACTTTTGAAGTCCCGAACTGTATTTTGGGACTTCAAAAGTGTCAGTTTTGAAGTCCCAAATTATATTTTGGGACTTCAAATGTCACGCATAATGTAAAGCTAACTGACACTTTTGAAGTCCCAAAATAAAGTTTGGGACTTCAAAATGACTTTTGAAGTCCCAAAATACAATTTGGGACTTCAAAAGTGTCAGTTTTGAAGTCCCAAATTGTATTTTGGGACTTCAAAAGTGTCTTTTTTTAAAAAAAAATTACCTAGCACGTATTTTGCACAACCCACCAATTATACCCTATAAAAACCATTAACCAGATAGCCAACATACATTACCAAAATATCCAGATCATTCATAAACCATTAAAACCTGCAGGCCTTGTGCGATTCCAAATAAACTAGAACAATGAATTACATTTCAACAATTACATATATATGATCAACAATGGTACGTAACTACTACATATACAACTACCACAAAGTGTCAAAATATAATGGGTAAAGGTGCAAAAATACACATATGCTTTACCCTCAGGAGCGTCCAACACCATGTGCTTTTTTTTGGAGCAAAAGTAACTCTGTGGTTAAGAAATTAGAGCAAAACTCCCATATCCCGTTAAGAAACCAAACGTCCATCCGTTTTCTCTGTGCAATCGAATTTCCCACTGGTCCGACCTCCTCCCATATCTTTTCCATGGCCTCTACTCTCTCTCGGTCCTTATGGGCTTCAAATTGCCGCACCACCACCGTCTCAGACTGTTCTCCCATACTCACAATCAAGCAGTCAAAGAAGGAGTGAGGCGATGCCGTAGACCCGACATTACAGTGTGGCGCCGCGGCAAGTTTGGGGAACCAGAGAGAGCTTGGGAGGACGAAAGAGATAAGAGGAGGAGACCACCACCGTCAGTGTCTTCTCATCTCCACCACACGACTACCTCTGTTTTCACGGCACCTTCGACCTCTCTCTCACTCCACCGTGGACATTACAGTGTGGCGTCGCGGCAAGTTTGGGGAACCAGAGAGAGCTTGGGAGGACGGAAGAGATAGGAGGAGGAGACCACCACCGTCAGTGTATTCTCATCTCCACCACACAACTACCTCTGTTTTCACAGCACCTTCGACCTTTCTCCCTCTCACTCCACCATGGTTCGACTTCCTCCGTCCTCACCACCGTCACAACCTCCAACAGCACCCTCTCTCAACCTTTACCACTGAGCTGCGAGTTTTGAACACGTTTGGGGAAGGAGCTGCCATTATCGTCCCACTTCACCATTTTCATATATCTTCTGCCATCCTCACACAGCCTCCTCCATCTTCGATTTTCATGGCAGCTGCGTTCTTTGGTGACAGAAAGGTGCTTCACGTGTTGCTAATCGTTTTGCGTGGGGAGAGTGAGGTGTGATGTGAGAGTGAGGGAAATCGCAAAGAAGGTAGATTAATGTGGGGAAGATGCAAGAAACCTGGAGCTGTGGTGGAAGTTGGGAACAGAAGGGAGTGAGAGGGTGACAATATGGGATTAGAGAAGGGAAGGAAATAGAATGAAAAGCAACGAATAGGGAGGGACAGGGGAAGAAATAGCGAAAACCATTGAGGTGTCTGTGGGAGTATTAGGTGTGATCATGGCAAAGAAGGAAGATAACGTAAATGGGAGGACGTCTGGTCAGTACAAACAGACGTTTGGTTTCTTAACGGGGAAATGGGATTTTTGCTTCAGTTTTTTAACCACAGAGTTACTTATGCTCCAAAGAAAAGCACATGGTGTTGGGCGCTCCTGAGGGTAAAACATATGTGTATTTTTGCACCTTTACCCAAATATAATGATGTATCCAGCTACATCACATATACAGCTACCACAAAGTGTCAAAATATAATGATGTATCCAACTACACATACATCTACTAAGAAATATTCAAAGTAAATTAACTTTACACATCTACGTGTGAAAGAAGATAGCCAGCCAAAGCGTCTCGACCAAAATCAATGTCTTCCTTCGAGTACGCTGCCTCAGTACCAAAAATCTATAAATTGGAAAATAAGGTATCGGATAACTCAATTAAGTACAACATCAACAATATTATCATTTGAGAATCAGGGAGTGATTACGTACTTGTTCCAAATTTGTAGTTTGTCCGCTCTGAATGATGTTGAACATGTAAAGTATAACATAATATCCACATTCAGTGTCTTGGCTTGTCGATGGCACTATAAATTAAAAGCAAATTCTTAAAACGAATAAAGACATGCATATCGATTAAATAACTAGAATCGAAACTACTCACTTTAGGATACAACCACTTCGGTTCTTTAGCTAAACCCTCTTTTTTCCCGGAAAACATTTTAGACGTCTTGATTGCACTATCATTAAAATAAAAATTTTCAGACATTAGAACAATTCATTTAATTGATAATTATTTTACAAAACTACTTTTCTAGCAATTAATTGATAATTATATCACATTTGCAAGGATCCCACAGTACTATGTTTGTTAATATGTAAGGACAGTCCACGCAAAATAAATTTGTTCCATCATGATGTTATAGATAACGAGTATATGTTGTCAACTTTTCATGTACATTCTCTACCAAGATAATAAACCATACAAATAATTTGAGTAATTGAACACCACAAAGCATAGCATAGAAAAGTCTTTCACAATGAGAAAGAGAGCATCTTAAGGGCACACCTCAGAAATGCACTTCTTCAAACGTCTAGATGAACCTTCAACATCATAACAATAATACAAACTCAGGGGATTTTGATCATATCCGATGCTCGGAGGTATTGTCAAGAGCAAATTCCATGAATTGATTCAGCAAGAAGTAATTGCAAATGAAAACCTCAAAATAGTTAATTAAATTCGTTCATCCAAAGTGGGCTTAGTAACCACTGCGAGAAAAACAAAGTATGAGCATTTCAAAAAGAAATTGAAAACAAATTGAACGTAAAATGAAACTCTGTATGGGCCTAGTAAATCTCCAAAACAATCAACTCGTACATGGTTTAATTCCATGGCCAAAAAAGCAAAAAAATGAGACACGACCCTCGATTCCAGGCTATTGAATCTGTGAACGTACCTGAGGTTGTAACTTATCACCACGCGGTGCCAAGAACAAAACCACAAAATCCACCGCCACCAAGGAAAACAAGGTTAGGTTAAAGAAGATCAGAAAGTGGAACTCGAATCTGCATTTTCTGAGCTCGGTTCATCAGCGTTCAACTGAGTCGGAATTCTCCGTTGAAAAATCTCCATCTCCAAGCGGAAATGACGGAGGTCTAACGGTGAAGCTCCTCCGACAGTGGTGGAAGAAGTTCCGGCGAAGGGGGAAGACAGATCGAAGGTTCGATGTGAAACTTAAGCTCTCTCAAGATCTGGTTCTCGTTAAGGCTGGTTCAAATCTGTTTTCGCTGATGCTCTATTCAGACTTTGATGTGAAGAGATGAAGCAACTTTGGGAGCTCAAGAGGAAGAGAAAATGAAATGTACGGACCTGCGTAACCGTAGAAGGAGGCCGGAGGAGCAGCACGCAAATCGTAGAGGGAGAGAGGGAATGTCGCCGGAGGAAGAGGGAAAGAGATGTAGGAATGTCGCCGGAGGAAGAAGCAAAGAGATGCGGGAATGTCGCTCAGCTCGGACGATGCGGGAAAGAGGAAGAAGCAGGGGAAAAATGAGAAAGAGCAAAGAGAAAAAGCATGAATATATTAAACCTTTGAAGTCCCAAATTATAATTAGGGACTTCACAACTCTATATTTGAAGTCCCAAAATATAATTTGGGACTTCAAAAAGTTATTTTTGAAGTCCCAAATTATATTTTGGGACTTCAAAAATAAATTTTTGTCACCAGTATTTTTGACAAAGTTATGGATATTTTCGAAGTCCCAGAATATAATTTGGGACTTCAAAAAATTTATTTTTGAAGTCCCAAAACATAATTTGAGACTTCAAAAAGTTATTTTTGAAGTCCCAAATTATATTTTGGGACTTCAAAAATAAATTTTTTGTCACCAATAATTTTTGGTGGGTTATGGATATTTTTAGAAGTCTCACAATATAATTTGGGACTTCAAAACTATATTTTTGAAGTCCCAAATTATAATTTGGGACTTCAAAAAATTTCCCTCCAAAAAAATTACCCGCCGAAAATTTTCCCCTCTAAATAAAATTCCCGCCGAAAATTTTCCATGAGTTTAGAAGTCCCAAATTATATTTTGGGACTTCAAAAAGTTTAACCAGCTCGCCCAAAAACCAACCGCCCAAAATTTATTTTTGAAGTCCCAAATTGTATTTTGGAACTTCAAAATTTATTTTGGAGTCCCAAATTATATTTTGGGACTTCAAAAACGTTTCAGAGCCAATATAATTACAAAAATGCCACTATGTTCACTTGTTACATCCCTTTTTTAAATAGGGACGTTTTTTAGGGTAGTAATAACCTATTTTTGTAGTAGTGGCTGGACGAAGTTGTTGGTGAAGAAGCTTGGAATTACAGTGGGCGTTGGAGGCGAAAGAGAAGCTGAACCCAGGGAGAACTGATATGCAATTGAGGTCAGTATTCATTCGAAATCAATTTATATGTGATTTAGCCATATGTGTCTGAGCTTTGGGAAGCCCTGTTGCTTCGAGCTGGGGGACACACACACTGTTAACCGATTTACATAGTTGAATGCAACAAGCTGGATTCCCATATGTTTGACTATGGAACATGGAAGACAAGTATCACTATTTTGCATTGAAACTGTCAAGCGTATCGTCACATAATTTGATTCAGCAGAGTGCCTACTGTCAAATTTTTCGTTCGAACGCGTAATTACTATAAGCTGTTACTAACGTTTAGATTTCGTTCGAACATCTTCTGACTACAGTTTACCCCTAGGTAACACAATCAATTCTTTTTATGTTTGATCAAAGTAACTTCGTTTGAAAGTTCCGAGTGACAGCAACAAAACCTGAAGTCTCAGTAAATAATCCCAATATAAAATGTCAAATGTACCATTAGCCTTAATTTAGGGGAGATTGAACGTCAGCGATTTTTTTATCTTTGCTCCGCCTCCATCTCTGTTAATTTTCATTCCCACAAATTTACTCTAGTTTTGAAATTGGTGAACGATTAACGAATCCCCTGTTATGCTCTGTTATGAAATATCTCTGTAACCAATCCCCTATTCTCGTACTTGTGCCCTCCGGATGCCAATCCTACTCGTGATTTCATATCCAATCGATTGCTACTTCAATTTTACATCTCACCGACGTTTGGGGTTCAATGTTGTTGCACTGTTCTAACATCAATTTTACGTCTTCAACTTTTTTTTTTATTTTAGGGGCATTCTGGGAATTCCACCTAATATTCTCACTTAACCAACACTCAATTCTTCATACCAAACATTTCATTTTTCCTCAACTAACTTCTATTTCCTAGTATACCAAACAACTCACATTTTTAAAGTTCCCTCCTAATCTTTTTTTTCTTTCACTTCCTTCCTTTCCTTTTCATCATCAAATCTTCCCTATAACAAACAGGGCCTTAGAAAAAGAGGCTTGAAATCGAAAACATACAAGTTTTGGTACCCCCACGGTCTAGCTAGCTTTCCTACTTAGGCAAGTTTGTTCAGATCAATACCCTATTTTTCATTATCACTCGTGACGCTTCCCCCCTCACCCCCTTTTAATTTTATTTGTTTATTACACTTTTGTTTAGCATTTCTTTGATTACTTTGGACTTTGGCCGGCTTCAGCATCTGTGTGTTTCTTTTCTTTCTTTAATAAGAGAAACAGCATGAGATCGAATATATAACCTTTGACTTTGTTTGTGATGGACGGGGCGTCGATCGGCCAATTAGACGGTGGGCAATGGGCGCGTATATTCGGGGATGCTGACGTCACACGGATGCAGGGCCCCCAAAACCACTTGAATTGAAGAGGACGGCGTGGTGAGCTCACGTGCCACGCACAAAGAGGAGAACCAGAAGCAATACCTGCCTATATATCTATACACACGATGACTCTGACGTTGAAAGGTAAATAAACCCTATATATATATACTCATGCCAACAACATGTAAATAATTGTTGTTGACTTTGAGGCGCTTGTCATTTTCACTCCATCTTTTCTTAAATCCGTAGTGACTTGGAATTGAGTGAATTAGTATCTAGCTTCATTTTATATATCCCTTGTACTCTGGGATCTGAAATCCTTCCTCCTTCCAGGGAGGAGCTTTCTCTACTTCTTCCCTCCTTTGTATCGTATATATATATTCTCTCACTCTTAATATTTCCACGTACACTTGGTTCGTTTTCCTTTGTCTATGTAAACAGTACCTATGATACGAAAAGGGTGTTTATTATAGTGTATAAATATATATAGAAGGTGGGATAAGGCTGCAATGTCAATGTGCTCTGATCTACACGATAAAATAAAGTAGCTCCACATCCTCTGGTGTGCAGCTAGCGTTGAATTTACCTTGTTTCTTTAAAACGAAGTCTAAATTTGAACCCGTACTTGTATCCGTTTCAACTTATCATAAAAGCTACGGAAGAACCGTAAGAGTATAAGCAATGCTTGTGAGATGGGTGAATAATGAAGCCCTGTACAACTACTATATTTTAATTTTTGTGGGATTAAGGAGGATGATTTTTGTTGGGAGGATGAACAGATAGGAAGAGAAATTATGAGAAAGTTGAAGGAAGGGGGAGAAGAAATTGTGGGAGTGGGGGTCGGAAATTTCAAAATTTCTTAGCGGCCGGGGAACATGACGGATCTTTTTCAATAAAATCACATCTCCACCCAGAAGCCAAGGCAGCATAATAAACGGTGTTAATGATAGATAATCAAACTTAACACCGTTTAATTTCAGGCACAAGTTCTTATTAAACTATAGGGACTAACCACTAGTATAAAAATCACTTGGTTTTTTAGACCAGTTCTATATTTAATCTCCATAAAGGTGGTCTGTTATTTTTAAGTCCCGTTTTTCAACTGATCTTAAAAATCATTTTTTAGATCGAATTTTTAAAATATAATATCTAAAATGTAAAATTTTTAAGATAGATTGTGTAAAATAACCAGTCTTAAAAGTATTTGCTCCAAAACAATCACATCACCCCCTCCAATCATGTAGCTCTTGCTCTGAACGAAGGTCAACAATGGCAAGATTCATTTGATGAATCTCCTCCTTTCCAGCTGCAAGCTCTCGCTGCAATGTCATTTGATCCTCAGCGGAACATCCGATTATCTGCTCTCAACCTCTGGATTTCTGCGTGCTGAATTTCAAGTTCTTCTTCCAAAATAGCTGGGTGAGGAGGAAAACGCGGGCGTTGCATCGGTGCTTCACAGAGAAAAGGGCCTTCAGGCAAATATCGCCACTGGTCACGTACGGCTTCTCTTTCTCTCTAACCACGGCTACGTTTAGCCATTTTAAGTTACCTAAAAAGATAAACACAAATACAAGACTATATTGAATAATTGATTACTGGAGAAATCAAAACCTATGAACTTCAAAGAACACATCATCCATAAGATCGGCAAACTTGTAAATTAAACACCAAAATGACAAATCAAACCCAAAACCATTAATCAAAGAAGACATAAATCATTCCATATATTACACAAACTCATGTAATCAAAGCAGAAATAATACCACATCTACAAATCGTTCCAAGTCATTCATTGAAAAACTGAAAAAACAACCTAGAAACTTCCAACACAAGCATTGTTGCTCCACCAAATCTGAGGCTCCCCTGCATTGTCACTGGTGGGTCATCAAGCAGAGCTGCAGTAATCAGACTTCAATAATAGGGAAGGTTGGCGATATTAACAAATCTGAGGTGAGAGAAGCCAAGAGCGGCGCAAGAACTTGTCTTCGAGGCTGAGGAGAAGCAGAGAGGAAGAGAGGGGCAGAGAAGAAGAAGATTTTGAGGGAGGAAAATTGTGAGGCAAAGGAAGGAAGGAAGAGGGATCGAGAAAGAGGGAATCAGTTCTTGCCATGGAAACTTTGGAGAGGAGGAAGAGGGAGAAAGGAGACGAGGTATGACATGGGAGTGCAACGGTGGATAGCGGCTAAGACCATGTTCATCAAAGAGGATGGCAGTGTTGTGGAATGAGAGTTTTCGTGATAAGAAGAAAGGTTCAAAGAGAGCGAAATTCAATTTTTAGTGAGTAAAGAGAGGATGCAGTGAGCGAGCTGAAATTTGTGACTAATCTTTTAGATTGGTTTCTCTCAAAATAAAGTCTTAAAAGTTCACCTTTTAGATTGGTTGTAACAACCGGTTTTAAAATTAATAAATGTATATTATTTTTTATTCCTCATCTTTTAAACTGGTTAATGTTACAACTGGTATAAGGGTTTTATTTTTTAAATTGGTTAAACAAAATAACCAATATTAAAAGTAACAGACCTTTTATTTTATTTTTATTTTTAACTTTTTAGACCGGTTATTTGGGAAACCGGTCTAAATATATAATATTTTAAACCTCATATCAAAGGAACCGGTTTAAAACGTTCTTTTATATTTATGAAAATGCTACTGGTAATACTTTTTAAACCTTATCCTTTATATTCCGTTTCAATGTGGCGGTCTAAAAGTCTTTTTTTTTGTATCAATAAACGTTATAAATGGAGCAAAAGTTGAGAGACCAACACCTATGATTTGAAATTACTGAAACTAAAACTAAAATAATGACAAATTATAAAAGTCAAACATTATATTAACCTGTACAATTAATAAGACTTAAGGTGTATATTTTAAAAATGAATGTGCCAGTACAAAGACGCAGTAGGCGACAACGTTCAAAGTCAAAAGGTGCCAAAGCTGGCTGACATTCTACAGCTGCCAAATCACTTGGATCTGAAATCTGATTAAAAAAAAATTTAAATATGTTTACAAGCAATTGATATTAATAATGGGGTGAAAGAATACATGCACAAAGAGTCAGAAGATGAGTCTAGAAAGATCATGCTCACCATTAGACTTATAGGCTTATAGCTTGGCCTTCCATAGCTGGTACTATATTAATGGAAATCATTAATTAATACGAACGTATGAAACAGACTTGTCGAGTGTCGTTGTGAAGCTAATCATAGATCGATCGTCATGATTTAAGAAGCTCATGTCAATGATAATTCCAAAATTTGAGGTTAATTACAAAATAACAAGAGCAACCGCTAGCTAGTTAAGTGGATGAAACAAACGTATAAACATCATCCAAAACGCGTGTGTAAAGGGATAGTGGAATATATACTGTGATGCATGCATGCATCTGGTAGCAGCAGCGAGAGATGAATATATATATATATATAGAGAGAGAGAGGAGAAAGGTAAAGAGGGAAGCAGAGCAAGTATGGCCTTACTAGATAGATTATTATAACAGGATTAATTATGAAAAAATTGGTCAAAATAATTTTAAAACTATTTTCTGAAATTTAAGATCTATTTTCTTGAAAATTCAAGATAGAATAGTTAGAGAATAATTTTTGACCTAGAAATTTTAAAGTCAATATTGTATTGGTTAAAGAAGTTAATTGAGGAAGAAAAATATTTAAATGAAATCAATGATTGATTTCCAACACTTATATATCTAATGTTTGTATTTAAATGAGCAAAGGACCAAGTTACAATGTAGAGAGTCAAAAGAGATTATTTTGGAATGGATCCCATAACACCCATTCAGTATATACAGTTCCATTTCGGTCAGCACATGCTAAACTCTATCTCATTGGAAGTTTCAATTCGGACACATCACACTCACACATTTCTTCACATTCGGCCAGCACCTTCAGCAAAGAAACACATGCATACGACATCCCTCACACTTCTCTGAGCACAAACGGACAGCACCCTTCAAACACACACTACACTCCATTTAGTATCCAGCAAGTGCAGAAACGCTGGAAAATATTGGACAGTGCTCAAATCAACAGCAAGACACATACACACACATTCAGCCAAATGCTCTCACGCTGCCTCTCTTCTTCTTATTTATACACATGACAGATGCATGCAGATACACCTCCACTACTCCTTCCCATTTGCTTCAGCCAGAGCACAGAAGAGAGTGAGAGACGGAGAAAATGCAGAAAATGAAGAAAAAGAGAGTGAGACAGAACAGAGAGAGAGAATTCGGATGATCAAGGAAGAGGAGGGAGGCATCGAAACTCTCATGCAAACTGATCATTAGACTAAGGTGAACCTCCTAATCCTTTTCTCATCTTGGTTTCCTGCATTTGCAAAGGTTTTGAAAGTTTCTAGTGTCTGAAACTCATGGGTTAGTGAGAGAGAAGTTATGACAGTTTTCGACAGAAAAACAGAAGTTAAGTTCCTGTATGTCAATTTTAGAAGCTACAGTTTGTGTTTTTTTGGTGAAATTTGGTCAAAAGATACTACATCTCCTAATCTTTAAACAGAGTCCTATGTCACATTAATCGAACTTCTAGAACCAAAGTTATGAATTTTCAAAGTTAGACAGGCAAAATTGAAGGAAAAATAATTCTGTTTTCATATAGAGTTTCGGTTATGTGCGAAATTTTGACCGACTAAATGATTTCTAATAGTTATGAAACTTTTCAGATTTCAAGTATACATGGTAAGCTTTAAAATGATATATAATATGATGCAAATAGATTAGTATATTAGAAATTATGAATTTTTGAAGTTAATTAGGTATTGAATCTGAAATGTTTTATGGATGGTGAAGATTGATTGATAATTCTGGAACAGCGTACGTATATTTAGCAGTGAAAGGAATTTTTTTCTTAAAAATAGACTTAATGAGTGACACATGAAATTTTGAACCACCTAATTTAGATATTTATATAAAAATATATGAATTTTTAAAGTTGATTGAAAATTCTGTCAACTTTTAACTCTTATGCGAAAATAAGAAAGTAATGACACTTAAAGTAATTTTGATAAGTATGGGCCCAAAGATATGGGACATATCCTAAAGACTAATGTAGCCGCAGAGGATATCCATTTGTCATGACTCATATGGTCATGAGTTGACAAAGAAGTGGGAATTAAAGGGTCCCGAGCAACTTTAGTGGTTGGAAGAAAAGATACAAGAGAAGCACACAGACCAAAGGTACAAGAGGATGACATAGGACAAAGGTAATAACTTTCCTCTTACATACTATGTATACCTTTATATGCATATATGAATCATTGTGTTACCTGTGTTGTAAACAAGAGATAGGCAGTAAGACCTAGTGAGCCAGTGGGTCCTTATGTCACAAAACCTATTAAGCATCCAAATTAGAAGGGCAGAGGCCCAGTTGAATACCCAGCATTATGGGAATGGACCGGTGGGTCCTATGATTGTAGTCGATGCTGCATTTCATAATTACTTTTGAATGTTAAATGTGTTATATGTACGTTTGATGGTTGACTAACATATTCATTGTATGCATTTTATGTGAGTGATTATTTGTTACTACTGGGATTCGTTTGAAACCCAGCCCTTTTCAAATAGCCAAATTTACAGCAAGGGCAAGAAGCTCGAAGATGGAAAAGGTGATCGCAGGCGAGTAGATCAAGCCAAAAAAAAAGATTTTACTTTCGCTAGATATTTGCTTTTGAATTGTAAACTGTTGCATGTTAGGAATATTTGTAAGAATATAAGTATTTGAATTAGCCCTAAGTGAACTAGTAATGAACGCTTTCATTTACGTAATAAAAGGGGTACGTAGGACGGGTGTTACATGCAAACTTGAAAAATCGTTATATGAATTGAAATAGTCTTCGAGACTACTAGAAAACTGAGATCAAGGAGGAATACAATAAAGAACAAGAGAACTCAGAGAGAATTGGAGAGAAGAGAATTGGATCCCAAAATCGTGTCTTATTCTGTGAGGGTATTCTGTTTATATAGAGTACATACAGATGGCTGCCATACAACAAACTAGAGTAGTGTTTAGTGTACACGTGTATCCATCTAGTTGGTGAACTATAACAAAGACTCTAATAAACTCCTAACTACTTGACTAGTCTAACCACTTGACTAATCTCTTCTGCCAACTCAGCTAGGTGATTGCTTTTGGTATATTCTAATATTCCTTATGCAACTTGTTTTTTATTTGACTGATCTAAATCAAAGACATTCAACCCTTCCCGAAATGGAAGGAACATGCCCTTGCCCAGTGGCTTTGTGAGGACGTTTGCAAACTTGTTCACTTGAAGGCACATATCCAATGTGGAGTTGACCAGCTGCAACTTTTTCCCTAAGGAAATGAAGGTCAATCTCTACATGTTTGGTTTTAGAGTGTAGAACCGGATTAGAGGCTAAAGTAATGGCACCAGAATTGTCACACCAGACGACAAGAATCTCTATAATCAGTACATGCATTTCTTGCAGCAGCTTCATAACCCAAACAACATCTGAAGAGGCATCTGCAAGACTCCTATACTCAGCTTCTGTAGCAGACCGTGATTCCACAGGCTGACATTTAGAAAACCAGGTGACAGGGTTGGTACCTAGGTAGGTGCAATATCCACTGACTGAGCGTCTGTCTTCCTTGTTTGTGGCCCAATCAAAATCAGCAAAGGCCTGAACTTGAAATCTGGGCAGAGGACGAACGAGTAAGCCATAATTAGAAGTGCCAACCAGATACCTGAGGATACGTTTGATTCCAATCCAGTGGGGTTCACGTGGATCTTGTAGAAAGCGACTCAGTTTATTTACAGCAAAGGATATCTCTGGCTGAGTATAGCATAGGTATTGTAGCTTACCTAGTATGCTATGATAGAGTTTTGGGTTGTAGAAAGGCTGACCATTTGTGGATGCAAGTTGCAGATTTGTTGCCATTGGAGTAGGTTGTGGTTTGGCTCCAAGGAAGTTGACATCACTGAGCAAGGAATGAATGTATTTACGTTGAGTCAGTAGTAAGCCAAGATCAGTAGTAAGGAACTCAATGCCAAGAAAATATGACAAAGGCCCCAAATCCTTTAATTAAAATAAGTCACTCATTGCTGTTATGAGATTTTGTACTTCAGTGTCACTTGATCTAGTGATGACTATATCATCTACATAGAGTACTAAATAGACAATATGATGCTGAGTTTTTTTTATGAATAGGCGTGAGTTAGATTTAGAAGCCAGAAAACCCAAGGAGTAAAGAGCTGAGTGAAGTTTTTGAAACCATGCTCTAGGGGCCTGTTTTAGGCCATAGATGGACTTACGCAATCTGCACACAAGAGGTGTGCCATCAGTAGTAGAACTGAGGGCGAAGCCAGGGGATGCATCCATGTAAACCTCTTCTGTAAGATCACCATTGAGGAAGGCGTTATTAAAGTCTAATTGCCTTAATTTCCAGTGAGATGAAACAACAACAGTGAGAAGTACTCGAATGGTGGCTGCCTTGACTACTGGACTAAAAGTGTCAAGAAAATCTATACCTGCTGCTTGAGAGAACCCCTTAGCTACTAGTCTAGCTTTCCTTTTTGCTAGGGAACCATCTGCATTTGTTTTAGTCTTCCAGATCCACTTACAACCAATAGAGGTTCTGTGAGAGGGCAGAGGCACTACTTCCCAGGTATTAAATTTTTGAAGAGCATTGTATTCATCTAGGGTAGCTTGCTTCCAACTAGGATTAGCCGGGCTTCATTGATAGTGCTGGGAAGAATAAGATCAGTAGAGGCAATAAATATTTTTGGTTTGGAGATCCTAGCTTTGCGTCTGGTGACCATGGGGTGGCTGTTTATAGTAGTAGGAACAAGTGAGTTTGAGAGTGACTGAGAGGGAGAGGCAGGGGATGAAATTTGAGGAGAAACAAGTGAAATGGAAGATGACACAGAAGCTGATGGTGATGATGTGGATGACACAAGGGTAGGAAGATGAGATGGAAGGGAGGTATGTGAAAAAGGTTCTGAGTTGGGAGGTTGAGTAAGATGGTGTGGAGGGGAAGTTGACGGTTGAGGCTTAGTGATAAGAGATGAGTGGAGTGAAGGGGAATGAGAGGATTGGTTAGTTGCTATTTTTCTGACAGAAAATTGAGTCCCGCTGGTATGGAATTTTAATTCATCAAAATTAACATGTCTGGATATATAAAGCTTCCCTGTGACCATGTCTTTACACTTGTAGCCTTGGTGTTGAGAGCTATATCCTAAGAAAACACAGGTAACAGACCTGAAAGCTAGCTTGTGTGAGTTGTAAGGCCTTGTGTATGGGTAACATATGCAGCAAAAGACACGTAGTATAGAGTAATTGGGTTTAATGCCATGAAGCATCTCATATGGTGTCTTATTTTTTAGTAAGGCTTTGGATGTCAATCTGTTTAGCAGGAAAACAGTTGTGCTAAAGGCATCTCTCCAATAAAACATAAGAAGAGAAGCTTGAGCTAGCAAAGTCAAACCAGTTTCTACAATGGATTGATGGCACCTTTCAACCAGGCCATTTTGTTCTGAAGTGTGAGGGCAAGTGAAACGGTGTTCAATACTTCACTCAATTAAGTATGACTGAAAAGCCAAGAATTCTCCCCCATTGTCTGACTGCACTTGCTGAATTTTTTGTGAATACTTATTTTCAACAAGAAGCTTGAACTCTTTAAACTTAGATAAGGCATCAGATTTCTTGTGTAGAAAATAAACCCAAGTAAATCTAGAGTAAGCATCAACAAAAGCAAGATAATAGACTGATCCATAAGACTGAACAGGGGTTGGTCCCCAAATATCTATAGCTATCATTTGTAAAGGTTTGTGATACACTGTGGTGGAAACTGGAAAAGGAAGTTTGTGTATTTTTCCATATTGACAAGCAATACACAAATGTTTATTTTGCTGAGAATGAAAAGGGATAGAGTTACAAGTGAGAATATCCTTCACAGTAACAGAAGAAGGGTGGCCAAGTCTTTTGATGCCAGAGAGATAGCAAGTCAGCTGACACAGCACAGGCGTAGGACATTTTGTTAGGTTGAGTCCTTTGCAATGAAGTCTGAGATGGTATGGAGTGTTTGGATGGAAGAGTTGATACAACAGTAGATGAAGACATCACAGATGCCATCAGAGGATACATTCCACGGCATTCAATTCCAGTCATTAGGTGCCACACAGTTGTTAGGGAAAAATTCAATAGAACCACTGTTTTCACGAGTGAACTTAGCTATAGACAGTAAATTTTTTCTCATATTTGGAACATAAAGCATATTGCTCAAGGTAAACTGTGATGTAGTATTGGAGAAAAGAGTTTTACCAATTGATCTTATAGGAGATAACTCACCAGTACCAACTTGAATTGTACCAGTGCCATTGAGAACTGAATTAGGATCAAGGCAAGACTCATCTTGAGTAATATGTTCTGTAGCTCCAGAGTCTGGATACCAAGTAGGATCAATGATAGTAGTAGGAGTTACCAGAAATGCTTGTGTTGTAGGAGCAGCAGGAGTTGTAGTGGAATTTGGATTGACAGCAGTGGAAGTTGGCGCAGAACCATGTGTCACCGTGTTAACACCAGGATTAGGTAATGTTGAGGAAGCCTCAGAAACAACAGAGTCATCAGGAAGAGCGTAATACTCAAAAGGAGAGTAAAACTCTGGGAAACCATAACCAGAAGCATAATGAGCCTGAGCCTCAGCAGGTGGAACATGAGAAGTGGGATACTCATAGCGATAGTAGCAGTGGTCAGCTAGATGGCCTGACTTAAGACATATTTGGCATTGTAAACACCAATTATTTTTGTTATTGAAGCGGCCACGACCATAGTTGTTTCCACGGCCTCCACCTCGAGGAAAAACATATGGACGAAAGGCTCTAGTGCCTTGGCTTGAATTAGGACCTTGAGTTTGACAAACAACAGTGAATTAATCCTCAGCACCAGATTCATCTGAGTACATATTTGTAGCGGAAACACCAAAATAGGCAGAAGGATTCACAACAGCAGCAGGTGACTGATGTGTAACAACATTAATTGGATGAGCATGAGTATTTGAGATGAATACCTTATGACGAGACTCTGAGTCTAAAAGCATGGTAGAGACCATGTCAAGGCCAAAACGAGGTCTGGAAGCATTGATGACAGCTATTACCGGTTCATATTCAGCTGTAAGGCCATTTAGAATGTGAGAAACATGAGTAGGCTCATCAACTTTTTCTCCAAGCATTGCGAGATGATCACAGATGGACTTTAAATTTGCTAGATAGTCACGCATGGATAGATCGCCTTTTCTTTGATTTGCCAACTGATTTTTGTAGGACAATATCTTCGAATCTGACTTGTTAGAGAAAAGTTGATTGAGTTTTGACCAGATCTGAGCAGCAGTGGTGAGGCCAACGAGTTCTAGTAAGATGTTAGACGCAACAGAAGCAAGAAGTCAGGAGGCTAGAACCGAGTCAATCGACTCAAATTCTTCAAATTCAGGATTAGCAACATCCTTACCATCTTCACCTCTGACCTTCGCTGACGGAGTAGCCACAGTGCCATCAAGAAATGAATAAACTTTGTGTTGTTTGACCATAAAGTAAACTTGTTGTTTCCACAGCAAGAAATTAGAGTCATTGAGCTTAATTGTAATCTTTTTATTGGAGAAGACACGGCTCGCAGAGGCCGCCGATGTGGCCATCGCGATGAAGTCAGAGGATCTAGGTATAGTCGACATGTATGCTCAGCGATCAATCCGTTAACTAGAGATCACCAGACAAGTTGTTGTGAGGACTCTAGTCACCGGAATCGAGCTTCGACGGAGGTCGTCTATGGCTTTGATACCATATTAGAAAACTGAGATCAAGGAAGAATACAGTAAAGAACAAGAAAACTCAGAGAGAATTGGATCCCAAAATCGTGTCTTATTCAGTGAGGGTATTCTGTTTATATAGAGTACATACAGATGGCTGCCATACAACAAACTAGAGTAGTGTTTAGTGTACACGTGTATCCATCTAGTCGGTGAACTATAACAAAGACTCTAACAAACTCCTAACAAATTGACTAGTCTAACCACTTGACTAATCTCTTCTGCCAGCTCAGCTAGGTGATTGCTTCTGGTATATTCTAATAGAGACAACGTTATAAATGATTTGACAAGTTTATGTTACAACATTAGTACAGAAGAAACAAATACGATCATTATGTCTATTTACGGAAGCTTGAAGATGGATCCTTTATATATCTCCTTTCATATGCTGATGATATGTTGATAGCTTCAAAAAATCAAATAGAAATTGAGAAGCTAAAGGTTTAACTAAAAAAATGAGTTTGAGATAAAGGATTTAGGTGAGGCAGAGCAAATTCTTAACATGGAGATAACAAGAAATAGACAATTAAATATTTTTATCTCAAAATGAGTATTTGAAGAGGGTGGCAGATCAATTTGGTATAAATGACAAAACAAAGTCGGTTAGCATTCCACTTGCCCCTCATTTCAATCACATCGATATTCAATATCACTTTATATGATAAATTTTAGAAGAAGATGGAGTCATGATTCACAAGATATAGACAAGTAATGATGATAAAAGTGATGACTTCTGTCAAATTTCAACATTGTTTGGATCCTACCAACATTGTTGAACATTGAATATTGAATTGAAGACACAACCAGAATTTATAATTAGGAGAAATTAAGAATATGAGAATCTTGCCAAGATGAAGATTTGTTGATTGTTACAAGACCCACAAAGTCCCACATGGGGGTATTTTGTGAGAGAAGGGGGACCTTATGTTATAAAAGGATGGCCCCTCTTACTTTTCCTTGATCTCATCCAACGACTGCATTTTCTCTTCTCTAAATTATTTTGTATTTCCTCCTCTTTTATAGTATTTCACTTATAAATTATTTGAAAAGTGAAATTATTATGATATTCTTTTTATTGTTGTCTTATTTATTATTTATTACTCCCTCTGGTCTTTATTATAAGGTACCAACTAACAAATGTATTTAGTCCCTTTTATAAGGAAATTGTTTGTTCCCAATGAGTATTACTTATTTTTTTCCATATATGCCCCTAATTAATAAGGATAGTGGATGAAAGTAATAATTAATATAATATTAAAATTTAGTGTAATTAGTATGGGTAATATTGGAAATTACTTAAATTATAGGATAACTTTATTGACTTTAATTGTTTTTATTGGTTTGTGAGAATTGTTAGTTGGTGCCTTATAATAAGGACCAAAGAAAGCAGTTGTTATTAGATATAGTAGTATGGGATTAATTATATTATTAAGTTATATCTAAAGACTTTATTTTTTTAGTATAATCAGTTACGCTTTATATTTCCCGCTTTCACAATTTTATATATATATTACTTTCGATCCTAATTATAAGACCTAGTTGACTTTTTTTTGGAGAGATTAAGGAAGCTAAATAAGTTACTTAATCATTTTATATGTTGTGTATCCTTAGATTATATATTAGTTTATTAGTCATACTAAATAATTTAAAAAAAAATAAAAAAAATACTCTAAAATAATTTAACTAGCTTCCTTAACATCTCCAAGAAAGTCTTCCTCAAGCAATTTGCCAATCAAATGAGAGGCTGACCTCTCCGCCCAACATCTCCAAGAAAGTCTTCCTCAAGCAATTTGCCAATCAAATGAGAGGCTGACCTCTCCGCCCAACTGCCTCCTCCTTCTTAAACGACCCCTTTTTTTTTTGTTTATTTCTTTGTTATTACGCTTTTGTTTTATTACTTGGACTTTGGCCGGCTTCAGCATGCTGTGCGCTTCTTTTCTTTTTTTCTTTTTTAATAAGAGAAACAGCATGAGATCGAAAATACGGAGTATAACCTTGACTTTGTTTGTGATGGATGAACGTCGGCGAATCAGACGGTGGGCAATGGGCGCTTGAAGCGGGAATCGTAATCGGGGATGCTAACGTCGCACGTACGCAGTGCCGCCGAAACCACTTGAATTGAAGAGGATGGCGTGGTGAGCTCACGTGCGCGTCGTCTGCGCGTGGCGTTTTGCTGGTCCCAGAATCAGAAGCAATACCTGCCTATATACACACGCACACGACTCTGACGTTGAAAGGTAAAGAAACCCTATGTATACTGGTGGCGTCCCAGGTTTAAGCCACCAGTCACCACAACGCAATCTTGAAAGCTCATTTGAACAACTTGTTTATAGAAAAATAAAAGATCATTCAGGTTAAATTTAAACTTTAAAATAATAGTTGACTAGAGATAGATATAATTCCAAAAATATTATCTTACAAACAGTTAACATCGCATTCCACTGGCGTTGGAGGCCGAGTCTGTGCGTGAGCAGTTTTGGAGGATCAACCCAAGGCCCGTTTTTGGCTATGAACTTGGTTTGGCTGTAATAAAATATTGAGCAATGTAAAATTCATAGAGGGAGCTGACGAGATTCATGGGTGGTAGATGCTCTTGCATATAAACATCAAGTCACTGATAAACTCAGAGTCAAGTTTATCTGTTTGGGCATTAGATGATGAAAAAAGCCTAACGGGAGTGAAAACCTGATTTTTGTGTATTTACTTCAATATCGGGTTTTTGATTGTGAAGTTGCTTCTTGGCTGAAAATAATGGGTGGAGTTCTGATCTTATCAAAGTGACTTCTGAAGTTGCTTCTTGTAATGCAACATTCTCATTATTTATTTTTAACACAAATGAATCGTGTTCGTGATGAAATCAGAAACCAACTTGTAGGGGATAGGTTTATTATTTAAGCACTTCATTGTGTTGTAACTTTTTTTAATGGTAATTTTACTATTTTATTTAGCAAATTTAAATTTATTTTAATTTTTATCCTAAATCATCACATTTAATACAACACACACATATATATATATGATTCACACCATTTTTAGTCATTTTACATCTTAACTATCTTTTCAAAGTTATGCTAAACAAGTGTCCATTAGGAAAAAAACCACTTTTACCACCGCTATCCCAAATACAAATCACATCAGAAAAAGTCCAGCAGGAAAAAAAAAAAAAAAACCATTAGAAAAAATCCAATAGAAAAAAAAATTACTTTTACTACCATTATCCCAAACGGCTCCTATAACTCATAGTCAGCAGCATATAAAGATAGTTGATCGACCCACAAATGGTAGCCCGACCACATGTTCATGAGAATAGAGTGAATGCTATACACACACGTTGACAGCACCCGGCCGGTAGTCAAATGACTCTTTAATTTTGTCTACTTTTCCAATATTGAGTCCAACATAACAAATATGTTCTTTGGATCCACTTCGCATATTCTTTCTGGGAGTTCAAGGGGTGTTTTACTTTTACCTGTGCAGTTGCACCATTTCTGATTTATGCCTTTTAATTTCTTCAATTTCAGAATCATACTGTATGACTCATACAATATATAATTCCAGCACAAGACTGACTTTGATTGTTTTTGTGTGTGTTTGTAGCACAAATTTTGTTATAACACGAAAGAAAGAAAAAGCGGTGAATTCTTTGGTAAGCTTGAAGTAATTATAAACGACATCTTTTACAATCAAAATTACATGTTCTTGACTTAATTACTATAAATGGGAGATGACTGCGCTGTGAACAACTGGGTAGCAGCATAACAAAGAAACGTTACAGATACACATACATGTCAATGTACGCAATAAAACTTATCGCAACTATAACTCGATTCTTAAAGTTTAATGGGATGCGGTAAAAAATGTAAATATATAATTTGATTCTATCATAGAATGTACTTGTACTATTGGGTATATGCTTGTTGCAGGGTGGTGAAAGCTTAACTCCACCATCGTGTGTCAATCCACACACCCATCCACCCCAAATTTCTTTTTTTAGAGTAAATACATTTTCTGGTCCATGACAAAAAACACGAACCCCATTTTGGTCCCTGACAAAAAAAATGTCATTTTTAGTCCATAAAAAGGACGAATAAGGGTCGATTGGTGGACATTTTGATCCCTCACAAATTTCCAAAAAGTCATTTTTAGTTCCATAAAAAGGACGAATAAGGGTCATTTTTTTGTTAAGGACCAAAATGGGGTCCGTATTTTTTGTCAGGGACCAGAAAGGTATTTACTCTTTTTTTTTATTTGAGTTTCAGGGTCATGGGCTTCTGTGCTTCTAAATATAAAAAATTGCCTCTGGGCAAAGTATTTAAAAAAAAAAAGAGCTTAGTCAGCCGCAGTTTTAATACATATGATGTCTCATTAAAATAAAAGCTAAACAAGAAAGAATCTGTATATGACCAAACTTTTTGTTAGTATAAATATGAGCAAAGAAGGGCTTTCGTCACTGGAACATATCAACCCTCTCCTTTTTATTCAGTCACTCGCGCCTCATAGAAATCGGTGATCTGGATCCCTTGCTTGTCTTTTGCTGGTGTTGCGGCACTCACTAGCAAGCCATGGATATTGAATCGGCAACACAAGCAAGGGAATGTGGAGTTTGTGGTGGTTGGTGGGGTTGCCTCAAGGCCTTGCCTGAGAAATCCAAATCCAAATTTTTGAACTTCACGAGCAACATAAAGAAGACAGCACAAGCTGACCCCAGGCGAGTGATTCACTCGTTAAAAGTGGGATTGGCTCTCACATTAGTGTCCTTGTTATACTTCATATGGCCTCTTTACGAAAGCTTTGGAGTTGATGCAATTTGGGCCGTCCTCACTGTGGTCCTCGTTTTTGAATTCACCGTAGGTAATAATTAACTAACTTGCCATCATCATTGCCTTCGCTGTCAAATAAGAACATAAAATGCTTATGATCATTTAATTTTTGTCGTTATTCAGGTGCCACTCTCAGCAAATGTATGAACAGAGGAGTTGCAACCTTATTGGCCGGTGCTTTAGGGGTCGAAGGTCTAAACTTGGCTAATTGTTTTGGAGAAAAAGGAAAACCTTTTGTCCTTGGGACCCTCGTCTTCATTCTTGGTACTTTAATTTTCTCTCTGCATGCATTGATTTTGAGGCCAGATCATATATAATTATATGAAGTAATTGGCTAATTAAATAGTGTTGTTGTTTGCAGCTGCAGGATCAACGTTTTGCAGATTCGTTCCTAGGATCAAGGCAAGATATGACTACGGGGTGATGATATTTATATTGACATTCAGTTTCGTGGCTGTGTCGGGCCAAAGGGTTGAGCCTCTTTTCGATCTTGCCTGTCAAAGGGTCTACACCATTTTAATAGGGGGAGCAACTTGCGTAGTCATCTCCTTGTTCGTTTGCCCAGTGTGGGCTGGCCAAGACCTTCACTATTTGATTGCTTCCAACTTAGAAAAGATTGCCAATTTCCTCCAGGGTATACTAGCAATCTAACACCTCGCACTCATAATAGCTTCCCTGTTCTTTATTCATTGTTCTGTCTAACAAATGTAATTAAGCCATATGTTTTACAGGATTTGAATGTGCATATTTTGAATGCTCAGAGGGTAAAGACAATCCGGATAAGTCAGTTCTTGAGGGATATAAAAGTGTCCTCAATTCCAAAGCAAGTGAAGAGTCCTTGGTGAGTGCCAACGTCTTTCTCTGTTTAGAAGTCGATAATTTATTGATCTTCATCATCTGTACCATCCACAGGCAAATTTCGCGTGGTGGGAACCAGGACATGGCCGTTTTCGCCTTTTTCATCCCTGGACACACTATGTTAAGATTGGGGCACTTGCGCGACAATGTTCTTACAAGTTTGAAACTCTCGACCGTTACCTTACCCCTGATATCAAAGTATATATATAATACTCTCTTTTATGTTTTCCAATATTATAGCATTATTTTAAGTTTTAACTTCAATCCTATTGATTATATATGCTAATAATATGTGTTTGGCTTAATGCAGGTTTCTTTAGAATTCAAAGGCAAAGTTCAAGAACCGTGCAAGAAGTTGTGCTGGGAAGCCAGCAAGGCACTGAAAGCTTTGTCATCATCCATCAAAACAATGACAGAGCCATGCGATGCAAAACTTCACCTGGAGAATTCTAAAAACGCAATTAAGGACCTGAAAATTGCACTGGAAACCACTTCGTTAGAAGATGAGGAGCTCAATCTCATCGCTATTATACCGGTGGTCACGGTGGCATCAATACTAATAGAAACCACCAAGTGTGTAGAGAAAATCCTTGACTCTGTTTCCGAGCTGTCCCATTTAGCCCACTTCAGGACTGTAAAATCTAAGGTCTCCGTCTCGGCGGAGAAGCCTCACCTTCGTGATCGAGGAATTATAAAACCTTTTCGGGAAAGTGATGGCGCCGGCCATGTACAAAGTGCCGTACAAGAGCCAAACACGTACACGTTAGAAATATGTGCCAAGCCAAACTCAGCCAACTACATGTAAATAATTGTTGTTGACTTTGAGGCCCTTGTAATTTTCACTCCATATTTTTTTAAATCCATAGTGACGTGCAATTGAGTGAATAAGTATCTAGCTTCATTTTATATATTCTCTCACTTTCAATATTTCCACATTTTGTTCGTTTTCCTTTGTCTATGTAAACAGTACCTATGATATGAAAAGGGTATTTATTATAGTATATAAATATAGAAGGTGGGATAAGGCTGCAATGTGCTCTACATGATAAAATAAATTAGCTACACATCCTCAGGTGTGCAGCGTTGAATTTACTTTGTTTGTTTAAAACAAAGTCTAAATTTGAACCAGTACGTGTATCGATCTGTTTCAACTTGTTATAAAAGCTACGGAAGAACCGTAAGAGTATAAGCATTTGACTTGTTATTTTAATTTTTAAAAAAAAAGGCTGTCATCTTCTCCGCGGAGACTTTCGGAAATTTCTGACCCGCACTCCTACACTTTCTTCTTTCTCCTCCTCCAACTCTGTCCTAATTTCTTTTCCCACCTACGTAGCGAGACAGCACGAGGCAAAATGGAGAGGTTGTTTCCCTTTTAGAAACGAAGCCATTCTCCATCGTTCCGACTTGGTTTTTGTGTTCTAATATCCATTTCCCAACTACACCTTTGGCACTCAAACAACCATGCGTGATGTTCAAATCACCTGCGCCGGAATCCTCTGCACTTTCATTCTCGGCTTCTTCACGACACCATTCTTCGACTTGTTCTCCGGCAAACACAGACTCTACTTCACACTGTTTCTCCAATCGTCACCCACACGTACGGCCTTGCTAGTGTTTACACGTCTGATTATGAGCCTCAAAATCATCAAGTCTGACATCAGTAAGCTCACCATTGCTGCCAATAAACACTCCTATTTCCTCTGCTCTCTACTCCTCTCAAGCGGCCACATCGGGATGTGGTTGCCAATATTCTGCAAGAACAAGGTTTACAAGATAAATGATAGAGGAAAAGCTCGATTAAAATGTCCACTGTTATGGCATGTGCAGCTCGAAGGCAAATGTTGTTTACAGCCACAGTTTCTCCACTGCTTGTGAGATGGGTGAATAATGAAGCCCTGTACAACTAATATATTTTAATTTTTGTGGGATTAAGGAGGATGATTTTTCTTGGGAGGATGAACAGATAGGAAAAGAAATTATGAGAAAGTTGAAGGAAGAGGGAGAAGTGTGGGAGTGGGGGTCGGAAATTTCAAAATTTCTTAGCGGCCGGGGAACATGACGGATCTTTTTCAATAAAATCACATCTCCACCCAGAAGCCAAGCCAGCAAAGTAAACGGTGTTAATGATATATAAGTAAACTTCACACTGTTAATTTTAGGCACAAGTTCTTATTAAATTATAGGGACTATCGTTATAAATAGAGTAAAAGTTGAGAGATGAAAACTTATGATCGATTTATAACTATTGGGACGAAAATTAAAATAAGGACCAAATATTATTAAACCGTATGATTAATAAGACTCGAGGTGAATATTTTAAAAATGAATGTAGGCGACAAAGTTCAAAGTCAAAAGGTGCAAAAGCTGGCTGACATTCTACAACTGCCAAATGACTTGGATCTGAAATCTGATTTTTAAGAAAAAATTAAATATGTTTATGACCAATTGACATTAATAATGGATATGGGTGAAAGACTACATGCACGAAGAGTCAGAAGATGAGTCTAGAAAGAATATGATCACCGGCCGTTAGACTTATAGGCTTATAGCTTGGCCTTCCATTGCTGGTACTATATTAATGGAAATCATTAATACGAACGTATGAAACAGACTTGTCGAGTGTCGTTGTGAAGATAATCATAGATCGACACTACTACAAAAAAAGCTATTTAACGTCCTACTTTTTCCCCCTTCGGCGTCCTTTTTGTAGGGACGCCTATTTAGGGAGCGTAGAAAGTACAAGGCTTTCGGTGTCCTAGAACTTAATAGGACGTCATATTTCAAAGCTTAAGGCGTCTAAGACCTTTTATGACGTCAAATTGTTTTTTTTTTTTTAAAGCCCCAATCCAGATCAATCTCCACTACGACTTACCTTTACCTTCACTGTTATCCTTCCCTTCGATTTGGATCACAAAATGGTGAATATTGCATAAAAAAAAAAAAAAGAGAGAGAGCATTCACATTCCAGATCACACATTCCAAATATATATAAACACACATTGGAGAAGGAAGAAACACATATTCCAGATCCACAAATTCCAAATATATATAAACAATCCAAAAATCAAAATCATCCTGAAACAAAGAAATAAAAAAGTTTCAGAGGAGAAGGAAGAAATCATATTGAATCTCATGTAGAAATCGAAGATCGAAGAAATTAAAGTTTCAGCGGCAGATCGAAGAGCTGTACTGTGCAGATCGAACTTGGGATGGTGATTGATCTAACGAGCTAGCGACGACGGTGAGCGAGCGACGGTGAGTGAGCGACGGTGACGAGCGACGACAGTGAGCGAGTGATGGTGACGAGCGAGCGACGATGAGCAAACGAGTGAGGGACAGCGAGTGAGGGATGGCGGGCGACCTTGAGTGAACGAGTGAGGGATGACGGCGAGGGACGGCGGTGAGGGACGGTGGGCGAGGGATGGACGGCAAGGAAGGTGAGAGAGATGTGAAGAAGACAAGAGAGGAGAGGGTCCAGCAAATTCGAAGGTGCAGATGCAGAGAAGATAAAGAAGAAAGAGGAAAGAGGAAAGAGGAAAGAAGAAAGAAGAAAGAGGAAAGAGGAAAGAAGAAAAAAGAAAGAAGAAAGGACGTGGTGCAGGCAGGCATTTAATTCAAATGAGGTAGATAGAATTTTGAATGTGTTTTGGCGTCTTATATTTAAACTTAGACATTAAAGTGTCCACTTTTGGCGTCTAATTATACAACTTAGACGTCAAAAGTGTTGCTTTTGGCGCCAGGACTTCATATTTTTGGCGCTAAGGTTCACTTTTAGCGTCTAAATATTGAACTTAGACGCCAAAAGTAATACTTTTGGCGTCTAATTATAAGACTTAGACGCCGAAAGTTAACTTTTCTTACATATAATTACAAAAATGCCACCGCCTTTTTTTTTTTACTTCTATTTTTTAGAATAGGACGCCAATTAGGGACACAAAAGCCATATTTTGTAGTAGTGTGATCATCGCGATTTAAGAAGCTCATGTCAATGATAATTCCAAAATAACAAGAGCAAGTAGGGGTGAGCAAATCAAAACCGAAACTGAAAATCGAACCGAATAATTCGGTGTTCGGTCTTCGGTCTTTTCGGATCAGTTTTTTAAACTAGCTTAGTTCGGTTTTCGGTTCGTTTTTACAAAAAAAGAAAAAAAGAAAAATCGGTTAAAACCGAAAAACCAATTTTTGTTAAAAAATCATAATTAATTCTACAAAAATCATTTTCGAGTGCTTCAAAATTCCTCATGACCCTTGACATGTCTATTTTCAAAGAAAAATATTCCCAGAAGCAATAAAGTCACAGATCATTCCCAGTTTAATATTTTTTCAACGCTGCCCAGTTTATAACTCCATAAATAAGGCTTAACTTCAAAAATATGTTACTACTTGTGTAGAACTCAAAATGCTACATAATTTATATATTTAGAAATCCCTATATGTCTACTTTATTCATGTAAAATTTCATAACTTTATGACTTCATTTCATACATAAAATAATAACATTAATTTTCGCTGCCAGTACAACCTTTAAAACTCAAATTTTCCTATCTTTCGGTTTTAGGTTCGGTTTTTGCAAAAAAAAAAAAATCGGTTCGGTTTTTTTTTTATGGAGAAATGTTGCTGCCATAAGTTCTTTTTTGGTTAAACCGAAATAACCGAATCGAAATATTTCGGTTTTTTTGGTTCTTCGGTTTCGGTTCGATTTTTTAAAATGTGCATATTTCAGTTTTAACAGAAAAACCGAACCGAAAACCGAATGCTCACCCCTAAGAGCAAGCACTAGTTAAGTGGATGAAACAAGCGTTTAAACATAATCCGAAACGCGTGTGTAAAGGGTTACTAGTGGATTAGTTTGGGAGAGCTTATGGGCTTATTCACTATTTAAATCGGGCTTATGGTTTTTTTTCTCATCTGGATGAAAACGGTGGCCAATCGAGTTTATGGCTTATTGGAGGAGCTTATGATAAGCTCCATTTCCTGGCTTATTTACTATTTGAATCGGGCTTATGGTTTTTCTTTCTTATAATTTATCTCAAAAATCACTTATCCATAAGTTATTTTTCGAACAAGTTTATTTCACAAAAGCTACTTATCAACCATCAATAATCCAAATATAAATCATGTTTCACAATCTAACTTTTACCCAATCGGACTTATCTATGAGTCCGATTGCCCATCGATATCCCAAACAAGCTGCTGTGAGGCATGCATCAGGTAGCAGCAGTGAGAGATTTGTGTGTGTGTGTGTGTGTAGGGTTAAAGGCCAAAAATGTATTTGTATTTTACCTTAAGGAGTGCACATGACACCAAATACTTTTTTTAGGTGCAAAAGTGCACATGTAATTATAAATTAGATACAAAAATACCGTTTGTCCGTTAAGTTTGACTTTGATCGTTAAATTTGACTTTTTTTTATGACGGGACGATGACATGACTTTCAAATATGCAAAAATACATATGTGGTTTGACAAAAAGGGCGCTCAACACCAAGTTTTTTTTTATTTAATAATTTTATTTCAATAAAAGGAAGATTATTATTTTTCTAGATATAATTCCTAGAAGGCCAAATTTTGTATTTCCATAATGTTTTATATTTTTTTAGAAATACTTATTAAATTTTCTAATTAATAATTAATAAATGAGTATTTATACATTTGAAATTTGATATTATAAATACTATATTTAATTAAAATTATATTTGATAAATTTAATTTAAGGGTAAAGGAGCAAAAATACACATGTGATTTACCATCGGGAGCGCCCAGCACCATATGCTTTTTTTTGGAGCAAAAATACACATGTGGTTACGTTTTATGAGCAAAAATCACACCACCGTTAAAATATAAATTAACGGTGCATTTGCAACAGAAAATGTCATATTTACAACAGCAAATGTCATATTTACAAAAACATTTAAACACCTGGATTTTGAACATATAGAAATGTCATTTACAACAACAAAAAGCCTATATTTACAACAGGAAGTGCTGTATTTACAACAAAATTTAAAATCTGTCTATATTTATAACAGAAAATGTCATATTTACAACAACATTTAAACACCTGGATTTTGAACATAGAAAGGTCATTTACAACAGAAAAATACTAAATTTACAACAGGAAGTGCTGTATTTACAACAAAATTTAAAATCTGATCATTTACAACAGAAAAAGTCATATTTACAACATGCTAGATTTTAATGGTGGTGTAAGTTTTGCTCCTAAAATGTAACCACATGTGTATTTTTGCTCTAAAAAAAAGCATATGGTGTTGGGCGCTCCCGAGGATAAAGTACATGTGTATTTTTGCTCATAAACCCTTAATTTAATAATTATTTCTTTAACTATTTTTTTTCAAAAAATTAAAATTATTTTTAAGTAAATATATTATATACAGTATCAAATTTAAAATGCATAAATACTCATTTATCAATTATCAATTAGAAAATTTTAAAAAGTTTAAAATAAAATAAATTATGGAAATAAAATTCTTACTGTTTTTACCCATTGAATAATAAATTCTCCTTCCTAGAGAAAAAATTTGGCTCCCAAGAATAATACTTAGAGAAATAACAATTTTTCTCTAATTGAAATAAAATTATTAAATAAAAAGAACACTTGGTGTTAAGTGCTATTTTGGACAAACTACATGTATATTTTTACACATTTGAAAGCTACTTCATCATCCCGTCAACAAAAAAAGTCAAATTTATTGGTTAAAGTCAAACGGTATTTTTTCACCTAATTTGTAATCACGTGTGCACTTTCACACTTAAAAAAACACTTGGTATTAGGCGCTCCTGGGGATAAAGCACATGTGTATTTTTATACCTTAACTCATATATATATATATACAACACATGGAGGAGACTGGTAAAGAGGGAAGACGAACAAGTATGGGCCTACTGACGTGGGAATGCAGCATGCGTGGGTGGTAGAGGCTTCCCCCCGAAAGGGGCCACCCGATCTCGGTCCGAATTAGTCTGGGGCCGTTGATGTGCCTGAAAGATGGCCTGCCCTAGGATATCGGATGCTCTAAGCAAAAAAAAAAAAGTTTAAAGGCGGGCAAAAAGTGCAAGATTGCAGGGCCTCCCCAGCACTGAGAGAGTGCAAGATTGCAGGGCCTCCCCAGTACTGAGAGAGCTTCGTCCTTAAACCTAATTACTCAGTCGGTGAGCTTCTTACCACAGCATATATAGCAGTGAATGTGAACATTCCTATATGGGAATCACATGCTGTGCTGGGATAGTCCGTACCAGCTTTTTTTTTTTTTTGCTCTGAGTCCGTACCAGCTTTTGGGTCTAGCTAATTAACAAGTCCTCACAACTCGCAAGTGCACCGCACGCATGAAGGAGGAAATGTTGCGTCGGAGTTGAAAAGCCACGCAATATTTCATGTGTGATTTCTGCTTCCGCAAACCATTCTTGATTTCATAACAAATATCAAATGTCGCAAAACTTGGGCTGCAAAATACTAGAAATACAGAATGCTTGAACGTTTTGCTTGCGATTTATCCTCTGGATACAGACCAATAATTAAATGCCAGATTCATTTGATGCTTACGAATAAGTATTTCGATTTCTTATACTCCTTTTACTCATAAGGCACAACCTAGCAAATGTATTTAGTCATTTTTAAGGTTTGTTTATAAGGAACATTAATTATTATTTTTTTATCTATGCTCCTAATTAATAGGAGTAGTGGGTGAGAGTAATAATTAATATAATATTAGAATTTAGTGCAATTAGTAGGAGTAATATTGAAAATTATTTAAATTGTAGGACGACTTTATTGACTTTAACTATTTTTATTGGTTTGTGAAAATTTTTAATTGGTGCCTTATAATAAAGACTAGAGGGAGTATTATGAAAAATAGGAAATATATGATTTTCATAATATAACTGATTGCGAAAACTTTTTTCCCCAGTTAGGATTATCCAGTTTTTTTTTTTTTGTCTGATTAGGATTATCCATTTTGAATGACCTGTGTATAGTAAATAAATTACTCTTTTCTTAAGTGGGGGACTGAGGGCATCAAGAGGATGAAAATGAAAACAAATGAATCCATAGGCAGAGATTACCTGGGGATCTGAAAATATTCAAAATAATTTTAAATAGATAAAAAATTTAAGGAAAATATTAAAGAATTGATCAAGAACGATTTTTTATTTATTTTTGTTGGTAAAATCATAAAACGAATTCATCGTGAAACAAAACATTATCACTAAATATTATCCATTTTTAATTGGGCCAACGGCCCATACACTTGAATGAGATCTCCAGCTTTCTTCGTTCTACCGCCCCTCCGTTGCTTTTCCTTCACCGTGATGGTTTCTCGGTAAGGGGTGAGAGCGTCATTTACTGGATCAGAAGATCAGTTTCTCTATCGCCCCTTACCTTCCCAGTTATATCTTTGGAAGAGGAATCAATTGATCCCTGTTCAGGCTCGAAAGCTAGAGAAGGAAATAGAGATGGGGCTTCTGTCCAACAGGTATCCTTATTGCCACTCAACAATCACTACTTCTTCATGTGTTAAGCTTTCTTTTTAAGCAGAGTTTGGAATCTCTTTTGCTCAACGAAATTTGCGAATATCTATGCGGAATTTTGAGTATTCATTAACGACTATTGTTCCTTTTTTCCCTTTCTCTAATTACAAAAACAATCGATCAACTACCACCGACGAACAGAGTCTCTAGAGGGAGCCTGAAACCTGGGGATCACATCTACTCTTGGAGGTCTGCGTATATCTATGCCCATCACGGTTCTGTCAATCTCTCTTTTCTTTACTTTTTCGTTAGGATTTTTTTGTTTGATTTTTCTTCGGTTGATATGTTTGTTCTATTTGCGCCATTTGGAAATTATGGGGTTGAGGAAGATAAAATAGGATGTGCGACATACGAGGAGGTTAAAAGAAGGTCCCTTCTTACTCTTATATATACCGACGACTAGGACTTTTTGGGTGTCAATGCCTATTCAGGATACCCCTATCGTTTCCTAGTTTTTATTCTGAACATTACAAAATTGCGTTTTAGCAAGGGAATTCTAATTTCTGTCCCTGATCCGTCGAAGGGCTTGTGGCCTGGTGGAGAATTAGAAAGGAAAAAAAAATGGAAATGTGAGAAGACAGGCCAAGAAAGCTATAATCCATTTCATTCCTGACTGAGTTTACTGTACGCTTTTATGTAGACTGCAAACTGATCCTGATATAGGTAGATCAGAATAGCAAGCTTACAACCTCCATAGTAAACTGGGGTACTAAATCTATTTAGTCCTTACATTTTTAACTTAGGAACCGTTAATTTGGTTGTTGGAATCTTAATCTTATATTTACTATGTGTGGTATTTATTATAGCCATTGTCCTTCAAACGACTGGTTAGATTGGAAATGCCGAATAATTCGTTCTATGAGTATGAATTGCTTGACCAAGGATCTGCCACTTAAGCTCCCAACTTATTGTACATCTTTCTATATGCCCCTGAGTCTGAGAACGCAGAAACATTTTCCTCTTTTATACTAGATTTGCTGCTACTAACCAGTTATGCTAGTTGGTGGAGAACTCCGATTGCTCCATGCGGGTCATGACATAGTCTGTTAACTTATAATTTCAAAAACTCCGTTCACATATTACTTAGAATTCTCCTGTCATCTGCCTTTATTACACCCTGTTTAGTTACATCTCCTTGCCTCCTCTCTCCTTGTGTCCTTGTTAGCATCTAGAGTCTTGGTCGTTTTATTTTAAATTAGGAGAAATAGCACACCTAAATCCTAAGAATAGCCAAATTGCATCATTTGCATGTATGGCCTTCCCTCTTTTTTTGAAAAATGATTCTTCTTCCCCTCAACATCAAAAGATACATTGTTTTGACCTCCTCTGCGGTAAAAGAACTAGTTTAAGTTATACTTATTTGGACACAAGTATCTGTATATTTACCATTTATATTATATGACCAATATTAAATATGAATTTGACCAGTATAAAATAGTTGTTTTTTAGAATTTAAAATGAATTAAATTTATGGTTTCAGCCTAAAACAATTAATCTTGATTAAAAGTTTAAGAAATACATTTTCTAATAGTTTATATTTTACTAAAAAGAAATCAGTTTTATCTTAGTTATTATGGTTCTCTGTTGAGCTATAAGAAAGGTTTGTGTATATTTTCATCAAGGAAGAGAGAAGTGTAATTTGAACATCTTTGTGAGACACGAAATTTATAGTTCATATTATTTGTTCATGATTCGAGTTTTGAAAGTTCTTTTCTTTAGACAGGCATTTATATTGGTGATGGCAAAGTCGTTCACTTCACAAGACGTGGACAAGAAGTAGGAACTGGTACAGTGCTGGATCTTCTTCTCATTAGTTCAAGACCAGCCAGATCTAGAGAACCATGCGAAACTTGTACACAACCTCAAGGGGTGCATGGGGTTTTCTGCTCATGCCTCAATTGCTTCTTAGCTGGTGGTGTCTTGTATCGCTTTGAGTATGCTGTCAGCCCCTCTCTGTTTCTTGCAAAAGCCCGTGGTGGGACATGCACGCTTGCAGTCTCTGATCCAGATGAAATTGTGGTACATCGAGCAAAGTATCTGCTTGAAAATGGATTCGGTTGCTACAATGTTTTCAAGAACAACTGTGAAGATTTTGCAATCTATTGCAAAACCGGGCTTCTTGTTGTTGATGAAGGAAGAATTGGGCAAAGCGGGCAAGCAGTTTCCATTATAGGGGGACCTCTAGCTGCTGTCCTGTCCACACCTCTTCGTCTTGTTACCACTAACGTTTATGGAATGGCAGCAACAGCAGTTGGTGTGTACTGTGCAAGCAGGTATGCAGCTGACATTGGGATGAGGAAGGACGTGGTGAAGGTACAAGTGGAGGACTTGACTAGCAGGTTGGCTACAGGCATGCTGCGGGTGGTCTCTCCCCAGATTCCAGTGACTCTTACCCGCGAGCGCCCTCTACTTATCGACTAACGCCGTCCTTCGTTTTTTATGTTAAACTAATTGAACACGATCGCCATATGTATGAGTAAGCGATCATATAATTGATTTGGGAGATGTAACATGTCATATGGAGTGGCATGAATGATAATGTTGTACTGTCTTTATATGGAGTGGCATGAATGATAATGTTGTACTGTATTATCTATCTACTTCTGTCAAGCATTATACAAGTTCGAAGCTTTTAAGCGATACATCTAGTACTCTAGTAGCGTATTGACAAACTCCAATTTAGTATCAATCTATGGCGCTAGTCGGCAGACACCAAGAAGAGCATATTGAAAAACTCCAATGTCAATGTTGTCAATGAAGGTTAATTAATACTGCACATGTTTGTTAATATACATCCGTTTTCACTCAAAATGTTGTCAATGAAGGTCATTCAAATTGTGATAATCCATCACAAAATGTCAGGTGTAACAGCATAAGAATGCTGCGAGCAGAAATTAATTTCGTGATTTAATCCCACATTATTTTCAAGTCTCACTCACAATGAAAAAAAAAATAGAGACTTAATGCAAATAAATCAATCACTAATGTCAGGTGCATTCTCTATGTTGCTGCTCAAATGACTCCCAGTTTCCAAGTGTGTAAACATGACCGTGGAGGATGTAAAAGGCTTTATATCAAAAAAAGGATGTAAAAGGCTAAAAGCCCAACATGGGGAGCCGGGAGCCCATATCTATATAAACGTCGGAAGGGGAAAAAGTTTGAGTAAATACCCTTTTTGGTCCCTGGAAAAACACATTTGACCCTTTTTGGTCCCTGAGTAAAAAAAATGTCATTTTGGTCCTTTTAGGGACTAAAAAGGACCTTGTTGGGAATTTCTGAGGGATTAAAATGTGCAAAAAAATGATCAAAAGGACTAAAAGGGACCTTATTTTTCCATTTTAGGGACTAAAAGTGACTTATTTTTTTTCAGGGATCAAAAAGGGCATCCGTGTTTTTTCCAGGGACCAAAAAGGGTATTTACTCAAAAAGTTTCATCAGCGGGAAAGTCAAATTAAGCCTTCCTTTCGGGCTAATTTTGGCGCCAAATTAAAGGATTTCAATAAATTATCACAAATCAGCGACGAACTGTTCGACTTCGACACTTGCATAGGTGCTTCCATGCAGTCCAAAATCAGCGCTTTCTTCAAATCTCCAGCTCATGCGCCAAAATCCATTGTCCCAGCTTCGGATATCGACAGCGACGACGATGTACTGGCAATCTGGGAGAAGAAAGAGCATTATATCTTCAATACCTACCAGCGAAAATGTTCCGATCCGAAAATGTACGCCCTTGATAGAGTCCTCGATTTCAATCTTCTATATATATCCTCACTGTTTTTTCCGTTTTAGTTTATCATAATCTGCGTAGTTACTAGGAATTTTGAGAAACTCTGGCTATTTAATTTGAAGAAAGGTATATGTTCTCCTTTTCTCAGATACCAAACAGGACATTCTTCTTCTCAAGGCGTTGTATTTTTCTTGGGAGATTGGTTTTTTCCTCTTTCTGATATATGCCTTTTTAATTATATTTTGGTCAAAAAAGAATCCAAGGCAATACAGAGGAAATTCACCAAACAAAGAAAATCATACCAGTAGAATCGTGTTCAAAACAAGAATCCCTTATAACAGGAAGGACGATTATCAAGAATAAGAAGAGGAGCTATGCTCAGTTCCATCTAGAGTGTGGTCAATCTGATTTCCTGTTACACAGTTGTTCTACTTGCGGTGTCAAATTTGCTCCAGGTGACGCAGAGGATGAGAAAGCGCACAAAGAATTTCATAAAACTTACACTCGAGGGCTTCCATTTAAAGTAAGTTCACTCAAAAAATTTCTACTTGAACAAGGGTGACATGCTTGGCTGGACATCATTTGGATGGTTCTCTTTATTATGCAGGGGTGGACTAACGAAAGAGTTATTCATATGCCTAATATCAAAGGGGGTCGAGTCATTTTGGTCTTGCAGAGTGACCCTCTAGCTCAGAAAAATAAGGTCTAATCCTTACTCACACACGAATTCCCTAGACTTTTTTTTCATGTTTCCAAATTGGAATTCTGCATTTAAGCATGGTGACCTGATATTACCTTTTCATGGAAAAATTGTCATTACTGACAGGTTGAAGAGGTTGTGAAAATGATGGAAATCGACCTTGGAACTGGATGGATAATTCATCAACACTGCAAGGTGGATATGGTATCCCTTTGCTTGGCTACTTCGTTTAACTTGACAAGCTCATTTGTAATTGGATGGAAGTAGTTTACTTAAGTAATTACATATATGTTTTGTTGGTTCTATTCCTTAGAGTAATTCGTTGTCCTTATATTTGCAGGTTTATCTGTTTATTTTCCTGCATAGGATTGTTGGGTGCCTTGTTGCTGAACCAATCAAAGAAGCGTTCAAAGTTATCTCTTGCTCAGTTGCTGGAAGTTCCGATGGAAGCAGAAAGAAGGAAACGAGTTCATTGTCAACCACCCTCCATTTTGGGGATATAATTTTTCGAAGAGAAGTTGAAAAGAGAGCCTCTTCGGTGAATGCATCTGCAGAATTGGACACAACACATGGTGGGGCAATATTTTGTGATGACAAAGCAGTCACTGCAGTTTGTGGCATTAGAGCCATATGGGTGACATCCTCCAACAGAAGGAAAGGCATTGCCACCCAAATGCTAGATGCCGTGAGGTAAATTGAACTATTTGATGATTGCCGATTCTTGCCTTTGTCTAGTCGCCTTATAAATATTCTAGTCCAATTTGTTGAACTGTATATAGGAAGCTAAAATTATTTGTCAGCGTACGGGATTTGTTGGCATATCATATCCTAATCTCAAGGCTAATGCGTTTGATTTTCCCCCCCTACTCAGTATAACTTCAGAAACTTAATTTGTATGTTATAAATCACTATCTAGTGAAGGATTGAATGTTGCATTGTATTCAACTGAAAGAGCTATGCGCAGCTGACGAACTCTTGCACTACCAGAAGTGAATATAGAAAATTATATAAAGGAGCTTTTTATTTACTTAAAGTTGAACAATTGTTATTCCTCAATTATATCCAACTCTCCTGCATTGTTGAATTCGTGGTAGGAAAAGTTTCTGCATGGGTTTCGTGCTTGACCATTCTCAGTTAGCATTCTCTCAGCCAACATCAGTTGGAATGGCGTTAGCATCAAGTTACTCTGGCACTGGATCATTCTTGGTGTATGGAGGCAACAAAACTGAATCCTAGAAATTGAATAGGCCAAGCCATATTTTGATTAATTTTATGGAATTATGGATGTTGATTTATACATACAAAACATCGAATGCTTTCAATTAAGATTACTAAGGTTATGTATGAGCATATCTAGGAAGTTAATTTGCAAACGTTTTAGCTTCTTGATACGCTCGTTCAAGAATAACGTTGCAGTCATTTGTAAGCACACCTCTGATTTTATGAGCTAATTCTTCAAAAGCCTAGCCAGCACTGCTATCTCTTTTAAATCATTTTGCAAGCTCATAGAGGAAGGCATATACTCCTTAAGGCATTTGCTTGTTTCCAATTAACATTAATTTTTTTTTCTTCATATATGCCCCTAATTAACAAGGGTAGCTGGTGAAAGTAATAATTAATGTGATATTAGAGTTTGTTGCAATTAATAGGGGTAATATTGAAAATTATTTAGATTTTAGGATAATTTTATTCATTTTAACAGTTTTTATTAATTTGTAAGAATTGTTAGTCGGTGTTTTATAATAAGGACTAGAAAGAGTAGAGAAATGTGAGATTTCACAAGTTTTGACAAGGGTTTTCATAAATTTAGGTTAAATTTTCACAATTTTTCATAAGAATTTTATAAATTGTAAATCAAAATTCACAAGATCTTATAAGAGTTTTATAAGTTTAAGGGAAAATTATAGAAATACCCTTCATTAATCTAAAATAATGTAGTTTTGGGGGTCATTGGAGATAATCCTTTACCCTAAGTTTAAATAAGGTTTTCATAAGTTTTCAAAAGAATTTCATAAGTTGCAAATCAAAATTTATATAAAAATTTTACAAATTCGGATAAAGTTGTCACAATTAATTCTATTAAATTGAAAATTATGACAATTTTGTCTTTTTTTTTTTTATTTTGAAAAGAACCATAATACCTTTTTAGTATTATAAATATTCGGAATTCATTTTTTTCATTTGATATTTTAAAGTTTGTTTGGTTGGCGATTTTCCCTCATTATATTTTCTTAGAAGTAATTTTATTGCCTATCAATTTTTCATGTTGGAGAAAACCGATGTATGCTCACGTCAACACGGAAAGACATATTTTTGCCATTTACAAGAAATGCGGCGAAAAGCTAATGTCGTCCTAGACTGTTTTGATCCATATTGCTTTTTTAATTGATTAAAAAAGTGAAATAAAATAATATTTTTAATTTTTAGTTAATCAATAAAATTTGAATTTATATTTCTCAAATTAAAAATACTCTACTGATCCAATTTATAAATAACTTCTGGCATGCTTTACCTGAATTAAGAAAAATCTTAAACCTCATTAAAACTGCCTTAAAAAATTTAATGATTTTACCCTCATTTAATATCTTAGTACAATATACTCCACCTAAATAAAGTATAAAGTAAAGATAATAAGAATTGAATAATATAATTATACACTCATATTAAAAATTTAAAGATATACTCTCTCTAACCTTTATTATAAGGCACCAACTAACAATTCTTACAAACCAATAAAAATAGTTAAAGTCAATAAATTTGTCCTACAATTTAAATAACTTCCAATATTATCCCTACTAATTGCACTAAACTCTAATTTTATATTAATTATTACTCTCACCCACTACCCTCATTAATTATAGCCAGACATGGAAACAAATAATTAATGTTTATTGGGAACAAGCAAGTGCCTTATAAAAAGAACCAAATATAGTTGGTGCCTTATAATAAAGACCAAAGAGAGTAGTTTATAAATTGAATCAAAACAAACCTTCTCTCTTCCCTATAAATATATCACTGTGGTCCTCTTTATAAGTCTAATTTGACTATATCTCACATACCAAGGAGAGGTAGTTGACACAATGATTATGTAGGTAAATTTTCAACTTTGCCCTCATTTATGATTGGGTATTTTTCAACTGTTTCGTCTCTCTCTATCTTTGTGGATATAATCAATATGGGTAAAATTGTCACAATCTCATTTATTACATGAAACTGGACTTATAAATAGGAACTAATTTTTTTGGTCAAACTGAACTTATAAATAAGACCAGAGTGGTAAGTGGGTTTGCATTCTATGCTTATCACAATGATAAGCATATAATTTCTCATCATTATGAGGAGATCTCAGCTATTCTAATTAAAATCTAAACCGTTTAAATTAAAAAAAATTAATTTGTGATTTTATAAATGATAAATTCATTTGTATGAGAAGTGATAATTATAAGATTATCTTTATTTTTAATTCTACATATAAGAAAATAAAAAATATTTAAATATAAAAAATTAAGTTGAATTAAATTAAATCTGAACCATATAAAATTAATCTAACGGTGAAGACAGATTATGAAAATAAAATGTGCTCCGTAAATATAATGGTTAAGTGGTGGAAAGAATGGATAAATCCAATTTCTTGACTAGGAAGGGTGCATGGGACATGTGACCAGGAATGTTAAACGGTAGAGTTCAACAAATGTCAGTCTTTTTTTTTTGGCTCAAGAACAAATGTCAGTCTTACCATACTCCTTCCTATCTTTATTATAAGGTACTACTAACTACCAACATTTTTTGGTCCTTATTATAAGGCACCAATTTACTTTAACTAACTCATTTATTACTATTTTTCCATTATGCCCTCATTTTTAACTAACTCATTTAAACCTACATCATTAAAGTAGGGGTAAAGTTGGAAACATTTATTACTTTTAGACCTAATTAATGACTTAACCTCCATTCCTTGGTCCGCGAGAAAATGGTAGTTGGTGCCTTATAATAAGGACCAGAGGGAGTACCAGTCTGGTCCTATTTATAAGTCATTTTTGGCTAAATCACACATACCAAGGAAAGGTGGTTAGCTCAATGATTATAGGGTAAATTTTTAACTTTGCCCTCATTTATGATTGGTTACTTTTCAACTGTTTTTTCTCTCTCTATCATCATGAGTACAATTAATATGAGTAAAATTGTCACAATCTCATTTATTACATGAAATTAGACTTCTAAATAGGACCAAATTTTTTGGTCAAACTGAACTTATAAATAGGACCAGAGTGGTACCAACTAACAATTCACACAAATAAATAAAACAGTTAAAGTCAATAAAGTTATCTTAAAATTTAAGTAATTTCTAATATTACCCGTACTAGTTGCACTAAACTCTAATATTATATTATTATCACTTTACCCAGTACCATATTAATGATGGGCATACATGGAAAAAAACAATTAATGCTATTTGGAAACAAGCAAGTGCCTTATAAAAAAAAAATCAAATATATTTACTAATTTGTGCCTTATAATAAGAACCTGAAGGAGTATGTTTCTTGCTCTATCGACGTGTTCCTTGGGAATGTCCCCACTTCAAATTTACTCCCTCTGGTCCTTATTATAAGGTATCAACTAACGTTTCTCACAAACCAATAAAAGTAATTAAAGTCAATAAAGTTGTCATAGAATATAAGTAATTTTCAATATTACCCCTACTAATTGCACTAAACTCTAATATAATATTAATTATTACTATCACCTACTACATTTATTAATTAGGGGCAGACATGGAAAAAAATAATCAAGGCTCATTAGGAACAAATAAATGTCTTATAAAAAGGACCAAATAAACTTAATAGTTGGTGCCTTATAATAAGAACCAAATAGAATATTTATTAATTAATCATTGTCATTGTCATTCTCATTAAATTGTTTTCTTTTCTAATTAAGCAGCAGTACATGCACCAGCAGCATGATTAGCATATAATTCCGTGAATCCAATGCCATTCCATTACGAGGTTCATTACAGTCTTTCGACATTATCTATCTGCAGTCTGCACAAAAAACTCCCTCCCCTACATAATCACAAATTCTTAACACGTTTTTTAATAACTAATAAATACTCTCAACAATACTCCCTCTCATCCTTATTATTATAAGAACTAACAATTCTCACAAATCAATAAAAACAATTAAAGTCAATAAAATTTTCATAAAATTTAAGTAACTTTCAATATTACTCCTACTAATTACATTAAATTATAATATTATATTAATTATTGCTCTTACCTACTACCCTTATTAATTATGAACATATACGAAAAAAATTAATTAATGCACTTTAAAAACAAGCAAATGCCCCTTATAAAAATAATCAAATTTAAGTATTGCTCTGTAATAATGCACTCGGAAAATGATTATTTGCAGCATTATTGTCGGGTGCTCGCAGAATGATCAATTATCTAATCGAGTATACTCTTCGTTAGTACGCTAAAGAAATAAGGAAATAATGTTTTTTTTTTTACCATCGAGGAAAAACAATTCTAAATTCTAAATTTCAAATACATGGCTTACGGATTTTTATTTTTTATTTTTTTTTACCAAACACGCAGCTTACGGAAATTGATCGTCCTAGCTATTTGATTATTTGTCTCTCTCTCTCTCTTTTTTTTTTTTGATGAATACATTAGTTTCGAAAAGAACAGGAAAAAAAAAAAAACACAGGCAGCCTGGCTGCAGGCATGAAACAGTTTCCATTAAAGAAAAAGGTTTTTTTTAATAGAATGAGTTCATTGTGGGCAAGAGACTTGAAAGAGAAAATACTACACAGAGAATCAATTTCCCTTTTTTCTCCTGAACACATGTTTTGGCACATAGAAGCTTCATCAAAAATAGGAAGGGGAAAAAGAAAACTGACACTTTGGTTATTTACTTATTTTTCTCATAAAGAAAAAAAAAAGGGGGAGTCGTGCGGTGGCCGTGAGGGAAGATGATTCTCTCCTAATCATTTTTCTCATTTTCTCTCATTAGCTCATTTAGGCCATTGATTGGGAAGGTGAGAGAAATGTTAAAGTGGTATTGTGGTTGATTGGATGGATAGGATTTAGAGATGATGAGAGATAATGAAAAAGAGATAATGAGAGAAACCCAACCCGGCCGGGAGACTTGAAAACACAAAGGACTAGTAATGCTCCCCATGGTTTTTTTTGTAAGAGGAGAGACCTGCGAACGTCGTCATCATCTACACACCAAACTCCCATTCTTATAACTCCCTCTCCCTCTCTTCACTCCTTCAATTCACTTTAATTTCCTTGTCTTTTTTCTCCGTCTTCTTCCTCTCATGGCGGACCTCACCGCCAACAATCCTCCATCTCCGCCTCAGACTCAGCCATGGCCCATTCCTCTTCCGATTCCCCCCCACCAACTGTCCTTCACTTACATGGCCCAGATATCTCCCTTCTTCCCCCGATTAGGCCTTGACTTTTTCAAACGCCCTTCTATTTTCCCACCCGCAAGCCCACAGGTTAATTTCCTCACTGCCTTCTCCACTTCTCTCCGTCGTTCGTTACCATTATTTATATTTATTGCGATTCGGTTTTCAGGGTTTCAGTACTCCACCGCCTGCTGCTATTGACAACTACGGCGCTTATCGTTTTGCCCAGTCCGGTTGCGGAGTTTACGGTGCTGGTGGGCCATGCTTCGTCGGACCTTACGGGTATCTGTACCTTCCACCCATTCAGCTTCAACTCAAGGTGATGAATCTGCAGATTGACCTGCATGCTTTCTTTTGATTTTGTCCTTTTCTTCTTTTACTTTAATTAGCTAGGCCCATTGGTTTGATGATCTGAAGGTGCATGGGCGTGAGAGCAACCGCATTTCGCCGTCTCAGCCG
This sequence comes from Acacia pycnantha, assembly GCA_025563575.1. Lineage (NCBI taxonomy): Eukaryota > Viridiplantae > Streptophyta > Magnoliopsida > Fabales > Fabaceae > Acacia > Acacia pycnantha. The sequence continues at coordinate 1,158,432 of JAMWYP010000013.1, forward strand.
AGAATGGTGGGGCTGGAGAGCCGCGGGACAGGTGTGTTTCATCCTCCAGATCTCAACCATGGAGCCAGGAACAAGAAACGCAGAAAGAAAAGAGGTGGTTACTGTCTCTATAGGCGTGTGTGTTGTATGCATCTAAGTCTGTCCATAATACTTCGTCACGCATCTCTATATCTGGGCTATCATGATTGATTACTTTAACCATATTATTATTGAGTAACGCCAAAGTGGGGTTCACATTTTGAACGAGGCAACTTTTTCAAAATAACAGACGCGTGGACATGTATAATTTTCCTGGATTCCGGCGAGATGAGGATCTCTCTTATTAGTTGTTGATTGTGATGGCTGCAGGAAATGTGACGGCATGGAAGAGGAACGAGAAGAATGGAGGGGTTGAAGACAGAGGAGAGGGAAGCAGAAGGAGGTCTGGGGAACTGGAAGAATGGGCTCAATCTCAAGCCGATTATGACCTGCTCTTGCCCAGCGAGTGGCCCTACTGATCATCATTCTCTCTCTCTCTCTCTATATATATATATCATCTCATTCAACCCAGCCTCCTACATGCAACTGGCTAGCTAGAATAAACCAAAGCAATAAGAGATTCATATTTATATTAACTGCTCCTATAGTCCTATATATGTAATGTTTACATCTTTCATGAATCTCATCATCATATCAGTTCCTTTTCTTTATTGTCCATTTGTTCCTATCTCTCTCTATAACACACACACACACACACATATATATATTCGTATTTGCAAATATCATTAAAAAATGAAGTTATATATTGAGAAATTAAGATACTCTATTGAGGGAGAATGTCTGTTCACCACTGAGTTAGTTAGGCTATTAACCAACGTCAAACAAAGACTTGGTCCCGGCTTAAAGCTTCTAATCTTTAGAATCATAGGATTCAATTACTTTTTACAATATAATTTTCCCCCATCTAAACTCTCTATTTACTAAATTTTAGCCAAAAAGAAAAAAGAAAAGAAAAAACTCTTCAGTACATTTTTCATTGGGCCTAATCCGCCGCGATTTTTTTTTTAAAAAAAAATTAAATCCCCCGATTATCACGAGCGGCTCAATCACTTATTATGATTTAATTAACCCTTTAATTTCCACCAAAAGGTTTTAATTTAAGAGTAGTACTCCTTCAAAACAACCTGAAGTGATAATGCAACGAACTATATACATTTCTTATGAAGTGATTAATTTGTATTTTACAAACCTAATCATATTATATCAACAATTAGTTCTCTGGCAAAAAAATAAAAAACAATTGGTTCAATTTTTTTGTTAAGGTGGGATTTTATATTAAAAATTGGATGGAGTACTAGGTGTACGTTTGCCAACCTCAAAAAAAGCACATTTTTTAAGCAATTTTTCATATTCCTTTCATAATTCATATACTTACTTTTCTTCTAAAATGCTAAAACAAACATGCACCGATATTACTTGAGTAAATTATTTTCTGGTCATTTTATTCTGATATATGCGTAATACTCCCCGATTCTTATTATAAGGCACTAACTAACAATTCTCACAAACTAATAAAAACAGTTAAAGTCAATAAAGTTGTTAAATAATTTAAGTAACTTACAATATTAACCTTACTAATTGTACTAAACTTTAATAATATTATATAAATTATTACTCTCACTCACCACCTTTATTAATTTTGGGCATACATGGAAAAAAAAATAATTAATGCACTTTGGAAACAAGCAAATATCTTATAAAAATGATCAAATACAATTACTAGTTGGTGCCCTATAATAAGGACAAGAGAGTATATATATATGTTATGAATTTGACGTGGCTCACTTCTATCGAATGTGCATGCGTAATACTCCCTCCAGTCCTAGTTATATGACATATTTAACCGATTTTGGGGAGATTAAGAAAAAAAAGTTAAATTTACTCATGTTTCTAAAATGCCTTTATACAAATTTAAAATGATATAAGTAAAAGTAAATCAAAAGCTCCTGTCACATACCTCTCTGACCTAGAATTTTCCTTTTAACACACTATCTAATTGAAATAATGGTATTGCTATATATAATGTGTGTGTATGTGTGTTGATATAAATCAGGGGGTGTCCTCCATCGACAGCAGAGACTAATCCTCCTTCTGAAAGGGCATTGGTGCTGACCAAATAACCTTTTAGCGCACCAATGCCCTTTCAGGAGTTTGATCCCTGACTAGATGCTTAAGGGTACCCAGTTACGAACCAATTGAACCAGCTTGCTTTGGTTTATGTATGTATATATATGTATACATATAGACACACACACATATATCTATGTGTGTGTACATATATCTACACACATATATATATATACGCATATGCACACAGTGGTGGAGCCACGTTATTGCAGGTGGGTGCAAGTGCACCCATAAATTGTGGCTGTTGAGTTTTTTCCCCCTGGCTGCTGAGTTACTACATATCTTAGTATAAACACTCATAATCCCCCTCAAAATATGGGACATTATTATATAGTGCTATGAGGCCCATTAGTGGTTTTATTTTTATGGGCCCCAAGCTTTACTACCCGCTACCAGAGCCAATGTTTTACTTTTTTAGTATGACATTTTTTTTAATATGATCATCTGATTAAATTAAATATAAATATTATCAGACTTAATTAACATAGTTTTCTCAAAAAAAAAAAATCTACAGTCACATGTACTTAGCTTGTAGAGTTCCGATAGCAACTCCCCTGCATAAAATAGAAAAGTACCATAATAATTTTTCCTTACATGTTGCTTTGGAATTTGATTGTGTAACATCTGGGTATCTGTATGCCATGAGATTGTAGTATATTGTTCTGTTTAAATTGATTTCAATTCCTCAGAAATACTTTTCAATTGAACCTCATTTCTAGTTTTAATTAAACTTTACGAATGAGTGGGTTGCCTTTTATCCTCCTTAAAAAAAAAATCGGGGTCGCTGCCTCTGAACCCCCTAAATCCCATCATTAATTGTGCACCCACAAACTTAAATTCCTGACTCCGCCATTGTATGCACATAGACACACACAAAGATATATATGTGTGTGAGTGTGTGTGTGTGTCTATATATATTTGTGTGTAGACACACACACACATATGTGTGTGTACACACACACATACATATATGTATACAAACGCACACACATATATCTAAAAGTTTCATTGACTAGAAGAATTTACGCATCCACATATATATACTCACTAAAAACCAAACACACTTGAGAGAATAAAACAAGGGTATTTTAGGAAAAAATTGACAAAAATTAAAATATTGTCCTATAATTAAGACTAGAGAGAATATTTTTTATTTTTGGGCCAACGCGTTCTTAAGATTAATCACCTTGCTTCTATAAGATGGGATGGGCGGTTGTGGTGGCATTTCATTGCTTTCCCCTTTTTCCATGCCCTTACCTTCCGAATTAAATCAATTCTTCTAATTAAAATGGAAATCCTTTAATCATAACCAACATAAATGCATATCACAGGCCAATTTCTTTTGGACAAAATAATGAAAATATACCACCTCCCAATTCACAACTTGAAATATCAAATATATTGCCACTGATAATTTGTATTAGAATGCAAATACATACTTTATTATCTTGATCTTCCCGTGAATTCAATATAAATTCCTAAAAATTAATTGAACACCAAGTCCCTGATATATTGGCAGTCACTAAAATAAAAACTTCACTTTTCAACTATTAATTTAAATTAGGGTTAAGGTGCGATTTGTCCAATAAGCTATTGACTCAGGAGCGTCCGACACAATTAACTATTAAGTGGACCAAAAATACCAACAAACTTTTAAAAAGGTGCAGTTAGCACAAAAAAAAAGTTTTACTTAGGAGCGCCCATCACAACGCTGTTAGACAAAAAGTTAACGTCCGTTATCTAAGGTGCAGATTGGCTAATGAACTTTTACTCCAGAAGTGCCCAGCACAAAAAAGTTTACTCAGGAGTGTCCAACACAAAATTTTACTAAATTAAATAATTTTTTTCCTCAATTGTCATTATTCAAAACTACCTGTATAGATATCTATGGACAAAAATTACTCATTCTTCAATTTTGTCAAAATTATAATTTTCTAAAATAAAAAAAATTAATTAAAAATATAATTATATGATTTAAATAAAACTCAAGGTGTTTTATAGTTTATTATATATGTTAAACAAAAAAATATATGATTTATTTTTATTTTAAAAGAAATTTATGTGAGTTAAAAAAATCATTTAATGTTAATGAAATTTTCGTAGGTCAAATTGCTCCTTAACCTATTATTAAATTGCCCTTCATCAAGCCTCTTAAATTATCTTCTTCTTCTTTTTCAACAAATCTCATATTCATATAATCAATAGATCATTTAATTAACAGATATATCATCAAGTTGCCGGATTTATATTATTAAGTATCAATATTGATATCCATTAAACTCTTTTTATAAAAATAAAAATTAAACTCATTTCATTTCTTTCAGGATATAATAGATTTTTAAAATTTTATTAACATTAAAAGAATTTTTATTTAAATCACATAAATTTCTTCTAAAATAAAAATAAATCATATAATGTTTTTGTTTAACATATATACATTGAGTTTTATTTAAATCATATAATTATATTTTTAATTAAAATTTTTGTTTATTTTGGAAAATTATAATTTTGACAAAATTGAAGAATGGGTAATTTTTGTTTATAGATATCTGTTCTGGTGTAGAACACAGATGTAAACAACCAGGCTCTTCGCCAAGGGGAGGGGATGGGGTGTGTGCACAGTGTGACTGTATGTAAATAGTTCAGAGATTAGAACGTGTGTACCTAAGGGCTTGACCTCACTATTTATAGAGTGTACCTTAGGTAGGATATTCTGGGCCTCGAGTGATCTCCGGCCCAAGGATCCTAACTGCTCTATCATATTCGAAGATATTCATTGATTAGGTGGGAGTTAGGATCCTCCTTGATATTAGATAGGATCGGGTGTGCCTTATCTCTATTGTTGGGCCTCACCGCTATTGAACCTTGTATAGGTCCGTAATAATATTTATACAAATAGTTTTGAATAATGACAATTGAAAAAAAAAATTATTTAATTTAATAAAATTTAAAATTTTGTGTTGGGCGCTCCTGAGTAAAACTTTTTTGTTATGGGCGCTCCTAAAATAAAAGTTTGTTGGCCAATCTACACTTTAGATAACGAACGTTATCTTTTTCTAACGACGTTAGGTTGGTTGCACCTTTTTAAAAGTTTGTTGGTATTTTTGATCCACTTAATAGTTAATTGTGTTGGACGGGGTAAATAGTTTATTGGCTAAATCATACATTAACCCCTAAAATTAAATAAAACAACAAACATATATTAACGACAAATTAACGTTTCTTCAAGTTTAAACATGGGTTAAGTACCAATTTTACCAATGAACAATTGGTCCAGAATCACCCAACACAATGAACTTTTATGTGGCCCTTAAATACAAATTAACTTTTGAAAACTTGAAATGGGCACAAAACCGTTACCATTGTGCAACTCCGTCTCCGTCACTTCTCTCCTCCATTTCACCCCCGCCCCTTCATCCTTTTATTTTCTTACTCACACATCTCACACTCCTTCTCTCTCTATCACACACACTCTCTCTCTCTCTCTTCCCCACCTCTCCTTCCCTCTCCCTTGGAATACTGCCGGAAAACCACTTCTGGGCTTCTCTGCAACTCCCCTCATGGACGCCCATAGTATCACATTTTTTGTTCCCTTCCCTGTTGTCTCCTCTTGTATTATTGGATGAACAGAGCTAGTTTACCCCAATGGCCGACTTTTTTTTACGCTTGGCGTTTGATCATTGTCTTCTTCGTCGTCTCTCTTCTTCCCCTGCGAGTCAGTACGGAGCCGGAGACGGGAAGAATGGGGTACATGGCGGCAATGGTCCGCCGCAGAGATCCAAGTTCCCGGCGAATGAGGATGCAGGGAAATTCGAGAGAGATTTGGGGATCGAACCATTGAGCTGATTGTTAGAAACGTTGAATCCCACCAATTTGGCGCTCACGCTTGGTAGATTGCCCGATAACTTATTGCTTTGGAAGAATATACCAAATCCACATATGGCTGCAAGACTTGAGAAACCCTACATGGCACAAAGCTGGATTCACCTTTCAAGGCAAAACGACGAAGGAAAAAACAGAGCTTCCATCAGCCATGGAGTCCGAGAGTGAGGAAGAAATTGTGCTTTTTTTCACTGATACTTCTCCAACGTTCAAGTGCTTTAGATTCCCAAAACGCCAATCCAAACGGTATTAATAGTGTGCTTTTTCTTCATCCATCGATTACTGAATTATAAAATAGCAAGTACCTATTCAGTGGAAGGCTTTTCCCTTCCAAGAGTGTCATTATCTAGCAACTCAGCCATCTTGGCAGGAAACTGAACTAATGGCGGCACGAGAGGCACCGACGGCTAAACTCAACTATAAGATCGATATCCTCTTCCCGCCACAACGTTGGTCCAACCTCGAACGGTGATGCTCAAATCAATTCCCTGAGGAGGCAGACTGAGGAAAACTTTTGCAGAGAGACGGTGGACGAGACGAAGGTGGGGAAGAGGATTCGAAGAGGAAGAAGCGAGAGATCAGGTTCCTAAGCAGCCCAGATGCGTAGAAATGGAAGATGGTTCTTGTTCAGTTTGATTTTCAAAAAAACTAATAATATCATGGAGAATACTTCTACATTGCCATTCACCAGAAGTAGCAGATTTAGCTGAAATACAAGATACTAAATTGAGACAATCAGATTCAAAAACAACATTCTCATGTCCCATATCAATTGCTAACATGAGTGCCCTTTTGAGTGCTAAGGCTTCTGTCCCCCATTATCCTCGGCCTCATTGAGTGGACGATGAGTATCCAAATGACACCAGAATTCCAGATTATATCTATGGGCAGATTCTATCACAATATAAGGGTTGGGCACATTATGATTAAAAACCAATTCATTCCTTTGCTTCCAGATTAACCAAAAGTTCCAGCATAATAATGAAATATCCTGTGGAGTATAAGATTGCATACCATTAATGTGCATCCACCAAGAGTTGAAATTAGTAATTCTGGAACAATCCGCTCTGACTCCTAGGCTACTCCCGAACCAGACACAACGAGTCCAGCTGCATTGAAACAAGAGATGCTCTATATTCTCTTCTGCAGATTCACAGATCGGGCATAAATTGCTCTGGCACCGTTTCCTTCTATGTAGGGCTGCATTGGTGGCAACAGAGTTGGTAAGGAGACGCCACAAAACTGCTTCACTGGGAATGGTCTTAATTCGCCACATAGACTTCCGAACGCAGGGGAAAGCACAATGAACTACCGGCTTTACGCCCGCCTACATGATCCATGGCTTTACCAACGTAGTACCCGGACTTGACACTATAATCCCCCTTTTCAGATCCAGTCCAGACCAGCCTGTCGTCCAGCCCATTATTAGGAAGGGGGATAGTCAGAATAGCCTCAATGACAACTCTTGGTACATACTGTGCCAGAGGGTTGGGCGACCAAGATCCATCAACTATTAGGTCCATCACTCGGCCATGCTTGATGAAGGGATCCTCATTGTTCGCGGTATCACAAGAGGTGAAAACCACGGAATCCAATTATGCTCCCAAATCCGAATGTCCCGTCCAGTTGCTACATCCCATCGGAGATTGCCTTTCAAGAATTCTCGCCCCTCAAGAAGGCTAGACCAGCACCAAGAGGCCTTATGGCCCTTAACCGCTCCCAAGAAATCTGTTTGGGGGAAATAGACACTTTTAAGTACTTTTACCCATAAATCATCGGGCCGGTTGTGGAGTCTCCAAGCAGTTTTGGCCAATAAGGCTTCATTCATGACTACAAGATCGCGAAAACCCATGCCCCCTTGGCTTTTTCCCAAGGTAAGATAATCCCAAGCCTTCCAATGCAAGCGACTTCCAAATGGATTTCCATCCCACCAGAAATTAGCAACTAGTCTTTGTATTTCCTTACAGGTCTTGATAGGGAACTTGAAGCAGATTCATGGGGTAAATGGGTATGGCTTGGATGATCGCTTTGATTAACACTTCCTTCCTACCGAAGAAAGGAATCTATGACCTGACTACGAAGTTTAGAATGCACTGTTCTCGAATGTAAGCAAGCGCTTGGTGTTTCGTTTTACCCCAAATACTCGGTATTCCAAGGTACTTGCCAGGATCTTCAGTGCAAGGAATCTGAAGCAGTTGACCCACTGCCGTGCAAACTTCTTCTGGGGTGTTACTAGAGAAAAAGAGGCTAGATTTCTCAAGATTGATCACTTGGCCAGATGCCGCACAGTATTGCTGTAGAATCATAGCTAGTTGATCACAATTAGAGCGGCTAGCATTCATATAAATAAGAGCATCATCTGCAAAGAAATTATGTGTAAGTTCAGGGCAATTAAAGCTCAATTTGATCCCTTCCAGTAAACCAGCCTCCTGACTTTTAGAGATCATAGTAGATAAGACCTCTGCCACCAAGATGAAAAGATAAGGCGATAAAGGATCCCCCTGGCGTAAACCTCTGCTTGGATAGAAATTGTTGACAGCTTCACCCGACAAGCAGATATTTAACTTAACTGAACCAACACACTTCATTATAAGGGAAACCCAGAAAGCATCAAAACCAAATCGTAATAATGCCTTTTCCAAAAAAACCCACTCTACACGATCGTAAGCCTTACTCATATCCATTTTGAGAGCAAATTCATATTTAGGTCCAACCCTGCCACCAAAACTTCTCTAAATCAAGAACTCGCTCAATTTCCAACTTCACATCCCGAATAGCCTTACAGGCCTCCTCGGTTAAGTCACCAGTAGAGAGATGAGCTAACTGAGATTTCAATTGAACCAATAGCTTCCCATTATTTGGAAACTCCTTTTTACTCCATCTCACCAACACTTCCTGACAACTCCTCAAGCTACATACAAACTTGTCCATTGCACATGTAACAAATCCAGAATTTCGCCCCCATCCATTGTTCACTACCTGATGAAAATTAGAGTGGTGTGCCCAACAATCTTCAAACTTAAAAGACCTCTTTCGTCGGGCCATATCAGGTTGAAACTGAATATGGAGAAGGTGGTGGTCCGAACCTAATGGTTCCACGTTAAAAACAAGAATGTTAGGAAACAGATCCCTAAGCAAACAATTCCCCACGCTCTGTCAATCCGTTCCCAAACAGTGTCGGGTCGTTCTCTCGTTATTACACCAAGTATACCTATTACCATGAAATCAAGATCATCCATTCGCACCCGCCACAAAGCATTTAAAGTTCGGTATTTTCCTCCAAGCCCTTGGTCCACCCCCTGCCTTTTCCTCTTGAGATAAAATATCATTGAAATCGCCCGGACACAACCAAGGCTCGAGATGGACCTACCGATTCGGTAATTTCTTGCCAACAAATAAGTCTATCTCGCTCCGACTGGGCCATATATAAAAGAAATGTATGAGGGAGCAGTTACCTCATCAGCTTCAATCCGAGTATGGAGGATGTGAGGAGAAGAGAATAAAATGTTGACTCGAGCGCCGGTCCACCATAAGGCTAATCCTCCACTTCTACCCGTGAGGCTCCACCACCCAATCCTCGAGAAAATCTGCAGCAGTCTTCTCTTATCTTTCGTACATATTTTGCCTTCGTTTCGTCTCTCGATAAGAAAACAATTTGGGGTTTTTTCCTAAGCACTCTTCCTTTAAATTCCCGGTCGTCAAGGCAACCCCAAGACCTTGACAGGTTCAAAGCTACGATATTCATGGTGCAGGTGGTTGGTCCCATCCAACCACCGGCGTTGATCCAGAAAAACCCTCTTGCGTCTCATCCTTAGAAGCGTCACCATTAACCCAACTTTGAGGAAAATCGATCTCATTAGAAGAAGGCAGATCAAGAATCATAGGAATATAATCGACATTCCTGCTTCTAATTACAGATTTCACCGACCTGATGCTTTTACGTCGTCCCCTTGGAGCCAACGTGTCTGCAGAACGAGGTTGAGGAAGGACTTCTGGAACCTCGAAATCCAGTCTTCTCTGCCTTTTGGGAATAAAAGGATCACTGCCCAAGTCATGAGGTCTCTTTAGATGACACCCCTTTAAAGATAGGGCCACGGGATGATATTGGGAAAGCCCATAGTTAGGATGTATGGGCCCTTCAAACAGATTCAGCCTCGTAAGGAAATTCCACGTGATACATGTGTTTTTCCAAACTACCAAGTGGGCTTCCTTCATCTCAATGATTGGGCCCAATAAGCGATCCTCACTCATTGTGGGCCTGGGTCTTTGGTTTCATGAGATAACTCGCCCACATTGAGCAGTGACGTGGGAAATTTGCAGAGGGTGTGTGTCTCGAGGAGGGCTTACTTCTGAAACAATGAAAGGTTGTATTCCTTCAAGGTCAACTCCGTTCGAACCTCGCTACATCCTTTGCCACCCAACCCCGTCTGTCCTTTTCCCCGAGCAGAAAAAGGCGCTATCCCATGTTGACTCCAACTCTGACCAACTTCCAACCTAGTACCCTCTTTGCTGACCGACGCGCTCCTTTTCCGGTGACCAACTCCGCTAACGTTGTCCGGCTGTGGTTTGCTCGTATAGCATTGGGCCTCTACCCAGTCGTTCCTGCAGAAAACAATAGATTCTTCCAAGGTTCTAACCGCAGGGGTCCCAAGCCAGCTACCGAACTCAGAGGTTTTATCATCAAGCTCCTCCCCTTCCAAAGCAAAGACTTACATCCTCGATTGCCATGCCCGATGCATCCACACTCATAACAAAAGCATTGAAGCCTTTCATACTTCACCGTAACCCACGCCGGCTCTTTCTTGTCTCTTGGCACCCAAAAACCAAATGGATAAAGGCTCATTGATGGAAATAAGAGAGCGAACTCGAAATCCCCTTCCCGGTTGCCTTTCGTGAAAGGGCTCTCAAAAAAACGATCTCCCCAACTGTGTCCCCAAGCGTTTTCGCATTTGTATTATTGAAAGTGTCCATAGGGAGTCCATGAAATTGAACCCAGAACGGTGTGACATCAAAATGAACATCTTTTAAGACCTGTCACGCTTTTAATATGGAGTGAAAAACAGAAATGGTAGAGAAAGGTGGCTCCGAACCGCGAGGGGCCCCACAAAGGACGTAGAGGATTGATTCCATATATATAACCCGCTAGCTGGCTCGTGCTATCCTCTCCAACGCCTCTGGCTTCGTCCCGGCAGGAACGACGAAAAGTGGAACAGCGACTGACGAATTTCGAAATCAAAGGGATTTGGCCAATATTGGATCAAGCACTGGCCACTTCTATATTCATCTTCCTTGCGATCAAACAAGGACGGCAAAGTGTGAGAAAATCCGGGATTAACAATGGGGATACCTCAGGCCATGGATTTTCTCAAGGACAGAGCAATATTTGTGAGGGATTCACTGCATAAGAGCCAGACCATTACCGAAAACATGGTCGCCATTCTCGGTTCTTTTGATCACCGCCTCTCCGCCCTCGAGACCGCCATGCGTCCAACTCAGGTAGGCTTTTCTCTTCCTCTGTTTTCTTTTCCCGCCATCAGTGGATGTTTTTGTGGAAGGTCTATACCGAATGCTCACAATCAATTAATGATTCTCTCGTTTAAAATAATGTTTGTTAGGTGGTAAAGCATAAGGAGGTGTTCTTACGAGTTATTCTTCCTGATTGTTCTGTTAATCCCTGTTTTTTCTCTTTATCTCGACCAAGATGATCTAGTCGATTAATTCAGATGGATAATGATTTGTTAGGGTTTTACGTTTCTTTTCCTTTTCCTTAATGCATTCTGGCATTTGGCAGATAAAAACACATTCGATTCGAAAGGCGCATGAAAACATTGACAAGACACTAAAAGCTGCTGAGGTCATCTTGACGCATTTCGAACTGTCCCGCAAGGTAGGCCTTTATTTTTGTTTATATGTAATTCACACAGCACATACCTACTCACACTTTACAGTGCTCACACACTCACTCCCGGAAGTTAAGCCTCTGTTTTAATATAGTCCTGTACTGAACTTCCATCCTATCCATTTTACCATTAGTCTTCTTCATTTTCCAATCTTCTTAGTAGTTAATGCTGTAAGTTTTGGCGACCTTTAATCCAAACTCAATATTAGGCGGAGGCAACAATATTGAGAGGGCCACACGAAGATCTTGAAAGCTATTTAGGAGCAATTGATCAGCTTAGATCCATTATTAGTTTCTTCAGCAACTTTAAGAATATGAAAAATACAGATACCGTCCTCAATCATGCGAACAACTTACTTTCTAAAGCTATCTCGAAGTTGGAAGATGAGTTCAGAAATCTCTTGACAAATTACAGGTCATATTTCTTGATTTTACATAACCTATCTTTCTCTTCCTTTCCTCTCGCTGCATGCATGCAAACATGCTGATTTAATGCACTACGTATATTGAACTGTACCGAGAACAGGACAAACCTGATTTATTTATTTCTAGCTCATAAAATTCACTATCTTCTTCATAAGAATATTAGTCCCTGTGCAAATTTCATTTTAGAAACTGGTGGAACTGTTTCTGGTATATTTTTGGGTTCTAAAACGTCTATCATGACAAAATTTTAAACAAAGTAAGTGTGAATTTCAGCAAGCCTGTGGAATCTGATCGCCTTTTTGACTGCATGCCAAACTCTATGAAGCCATCAGCTACTGGGCAACAAGGTGAGGGTGGTGGCAAAGGTCATTCTGAAAGCCAGAAAAATGCCCTGGAAAAGCCTGTCACACCTCTGACCCTGATTCCACCCAGAGTTCTGCCTTTGCTACATGATTTAGCGCTACAAATGGTTCAAGCTGGCCATCAACAACAGCTTTTTCGAGTTTACAGGTAACTTCGTCTCTTCTTGTCAATGTAAAAGAATGAACCTTTTTTCATTTCAAGTTGAATATAGGGGGTTTCTTATCACAGAGTTTGGATATCTCCGCTTTACTTTGTCCAGTTCTTTTCTTCCAGACTCTTTCTAGCAAGTTCCCAGCAAATTTTCACTTCATAAAACGATATGTATCTTCTACAAACACATGCGTGCGGTGAATTTGATTTATAAAATTAACCTTTGAAAAGACTATCAGTAATTTTTTGTAATCACAAAATGTCAGCGTTTACTTTGTTTCAAAACCTGTTGTTGACATATAATTGGAAAAAGTCTGCACATGCACTTCTTTCATATTCTATTTAATCATAGCAACTGTGTGATTCCAAATGTGCAGGGACACCCGTGCTGCAGTCCTGGAACAGAGCCTTAGGAAGTTAGGTGTAGAGAGGCTAAGCAAAGATGATGTTCAAAAAATGCAGTGGGAGGTTTTGGAGGCTAAGATTGGAAATTGGGTTCAGTTCATGCGGATTTCTGTAAGGATGAATGAGATATTTCATTTTTGTCTGCTCTTGACTTTTTTTTCATGCATCTTTCTATTTTTGATTGAACAGGTCAAATTGCTATTTTCTGGGGAAAAGAAAATATGTGATCAGATATTTGAGGAGATTGAGTCTTTGAGATCTCAATGTTTTGCTGAAGTTACTGCTAACAGTGTGGCAATGCTTCTCAGTTTTGGAGAGGCTGTTGCTAAAAGCAAGAGATCTCCAGAAAAATTATTTGTTCTTCTGGACATGTATGAGATAATGCGAGAACTTCAGTCAGAGGTATAGCCAGTTTATATTTTAAGACAAAAGATTACCTTTTTTATTTTGAGGTTCTGACTCTGAACTAATGGCACTAACTTCTAGGGTTCTGATAAAAGATTAAGACTCAAGACATCATTATCGTTATTATTTTATGCTTTGAAGTTATCTATTTGTCATTCATGATTCCTCAGACCTCATTGGATATGAAGAACATGTGTTATTCCTAGACCAATGAAACCCGCAAATTAAGAACTTTCACTGGGCCAGCCAACCTAATGAAAGCAAAGAGGGAGTGAAGAAACTACGATCTGACCAGGAAAACTATGGACATTAGTAATATCTATTATAAAACTTACACCTCCGAATTGGAATAGGATGTAATAAGAAGTTACTAAAACCTCTACCTTTATGTTGGCTTTATGCCAATGGTAAGCTTATGCTTGACATATTGACAGGAAAGAAGTGAAGTGATATTGGTTTTTTGCCTTTTGGGTAGGGAGGCGGTTAGAGACGCATACCTCGAACTTTAATATTATTTTAATGTATATTTTTTCTCTTTTTATTTTCTTGGTGTATGGGAGGCAGATTGAGACAATTTTTGAAAGCAAAGCTTGCATGGAAATGCGGGATACTGCATTGAGTTTGACCAAGCGACTAGCTCAGACAGCCCAAGAAACCTTTGGTGACTTTGAGGAAGCAGTTGAAAAGGACGCCACAAAGACTACTGTATTAGATGGAACTGTCCATCCTCTGACTAGTTATGTGATCAATTACGTGAAGTTTCTATTCGAGTAAGTGATCAGTCTGCCTTTATGTTTCCTGGAGCCGCCTTTTTTTGTTTCATAGACTTATATCTGTATGGATATACGTCCCCCTTTCTGGTATAGTTTTCATGGCAATTACTCAAAATATGGCAGTTGACCCTATATTATTTACATTCTTCTATTTCTCTTAATTTTCTGTTTAGGGGTTTGTTTTAACTCCTTGCATGTTGTATTTGAATTGGATATGCTATCTCATTCATTCCAACAATGGTAGCCTATGCCCTTCATATATTACCTCGTGAATTTTTTGATTGAGAAGAGTTTTAAATTATCAGCTAGTCTCCCGTTTATAACTTGTCTTATGCGGTTCTGTTTGTAGTAGGGTTTTTTAACTTGTGTTTTCTCTTCCCTGCGGCACTGAATGTGCACAGTTATCAATCGGTTTTGAAACAACTTTTTCAAGAATATGATGCTCGTGATCCAGAAGAGCAGTTAGCGTCTATAACAACAAGAACTATGCAGGCACTTCAAAATAATCTGGATGGAAAATCAAAACAGTACAAGGATCCTGCATTGACCCAGTTGTTTCTTATGAACAATATCCACTATATAGTCAGATCTGTGAGAAGGTTTGTCGCATATTTTCAACCCCTTTCACCCGGAATAAAATATTGAAAGGTGCAGTTTCTATCCAGATCGTTTGCCATTCTGAATACTTTACTTGCAGGTCAGAGGCAAAAGAAATGTTGGGGGATGACTGGGTGCAAATACATAGGAGAATTGTGCAGCAGCATGCAAACCAGTATAAAAGAATCTCTTGGGCAAAGGTCAAATTATTCAAATTATAGAATCTTTCTGACTCAGTATCGCTTCTATTTTATGATCACCTCTCCCTCCCTCTGTCTCTCTCTGTATATATTGAGCATAAACTACATAATTGGCATCTTCGTTCATATCTAGATATATAACTTCATTATGCTTCTCGTCTAAAGTGGTCTTGAATCCTGTAAATTTGAGAAGAAACCCGGTGACACTTTCACTCCTTGGTCTGATATATAAATTTCCCAATTTATTTTTATTTATGTTAGTCTGCTTAGGAAGGCCGTTCATTTGTATGATCAGTGATTGAATTTTTTGAAATTGCCATACAGTTTTTTTGCATTGAAGTATTCAAAATGTTAGTTTCTTTTCATGTAATGCGTTATATCTTGTCGAATGATGTTGTTGTTTCTTACATGAAACGCTGCTAGCTCTTTGTTTTTGAGTTGTATGGCAATATGTTTATTGATTCTGCTTGATGTCTCGTTGGCCCGTGGTTCTTAATCAAGCTGCTTATTGTATTTATTACTGAATTTAGGATTGCGGTCCTTATCCCTCAAATGGGCGTTATTAAAATGATAATTAGAATAATGTTGACTTCATTACCTGAGGTTGGATGAGAAAGGTTGAGACAGTCGTTAACTACAGATTTATGATCCTGCAGATATTGCAGTGCCTCACTGTACAGGGAGCTAATAATTCATCAAGTGGCGGTGGAGAAAGCAATAGTGGAGTTTCCAGAGCTTCGATTAAAGATAGGTTCAAGACTTTTAATATTCAATTTGATGAGCTTCATCAAAGACAATCTCAGTGGACAGTTCCTGATAGTGAGTTGCGTGAATCTTTAAGGTTGGCCGTCGCTGAAGTACTTTTGCCTGCCTATAGATCTTTCCTAAAACGTTTTGGGTACGTTTCTATGAGGACGTATTTCGCTTCCAGTTTTTTAGCCCGTCTCAAATATACGTTCCCCTTCTTGTTTACGACATTGTATTTTGAACTTTCAGGCCAATGATAGAGAATGGAAAAAATCCTCAGAAGTACATAAAATACTCTCACGAGAGGCTTGAGCAAATGCTGGGTGAATTTTTTGAAAGCAAGACATGGAATGAACAAAAGCGGTGAATTGTGGCATGCTCATTTTTTAACATTCTAGGGCACTTGGGCGCCTACTACGATTGGTCAATACTAACGTGGTCATCGTGTTCTCCATTTGTGTTTAGACTGTCCCTAATTCGTTGCCTGTTATACATCCTTGCCATGAAATATTTGTAGAAAAATATACTCATAGATGTCAGGTGAAAAGTAAATAAATTCAGACGTGTTCCAGTCTAACTTACACACACAAGTTGAGTTGCTTCATTTACAAATTAAACTTTCAATTTTATACAAGTCAAGTTGCGTAATTAAAAGTTGAATTCTTTAATATCTTCAGTATTTAATTTTCTTGCTTCAAATATAAGCTAATCTTACTCATATTTCTGCAATCTAGACTACATGCTAAGACATCTTCACTTCTTCAGCATTAACACCCAATGGAGCAAATGAAAAAACAGGGTATGACTTCTACCCAAATTATAAAAAGGATATGACACAAAAGTAAACCAAGCATAGCAAATAATAATGGCGACAAATGAAAGATCAAACATCAATCAACTCCTACGCAAGTATTGCAACAATATGCTCTTTGCATGTCCAAATCAAGAAGACAGATCAGGTGTGGTAGTCGTGGGGTTCTCGTTACCTGCTCAGTGGATATATGAGCTATGAGCTCATCCCGCATAACAATGTTGTTTTAACGTGGTTTTGTTTCAGAGCTTATAAGCTCAGCTTGGGTCTCTCAAACAAAACAACGTTGCGGGATGAGCTCATAAGCTCATAGATCTGCTGAGCAGGTAATATGTACTCGGTAGTTGTGAAGCTTGACCGTTCACGCCCAACCCTTTTGCATCAGCTTTAGTTTCAAGGGAAAATTCTTTAACTCCAAGTAACTAAGAAAATGTTAAAAAAGTTTTAAGGAATTAACAACTCTATATTTAGGATTAACAACTCTCATTTGTGGGATTAATAACTCTATCTATTGGATTAATAACTCTTTGAGACTTTTCTGACATCTGAATTTCCTTTAGAACTTTTTGACACTTTTTTTTTGTTAAAAGGAATTTTCCCTAGTGTCAATTAAGGTTAGAATCATTTTTCATTGATTCATCTTAAACAGTTAAAATTTTAAACTTTATAATAGTATACATTTGCTAAACTCATATTAACGGTTCCTCATCATGTAGCTTCTTTCTCTCCAGGTCTGGTTCCATATTATTCCGTTTCCCAGAACAACCCCGTTCACGCAAAATATGCTAAACCATTTTGTGATTCTAACTTAAATCGACTTTATGCCCTCCGAGTAAAGATTCGAGGGAGAAGCAATGCAAGTCTCATGAACCATCGTCGACAAGGTCCAATATTGGGAGAATCGGTTGTAAAACAAAACTGGATATTCCGTATTAGAAGATGCTACCCGACCTCCCCTTATTTGTTGTAATGCGCATGTATGATGATATGGGGAGTCCGAGGTGGCGAATGCGGTGATTTTGATATTGTGAGGTCAGAAAGTATAAACAGCTAATTTTTCATTTTAAAAGTTCGTTAATTAGAATTTAGAAATGACCAGAGTTTAATCGGACCTTTTGGAGGAAAAAAGAGAGTTGATCTGGCAATATTCATTCCAAACGTGGCTGTTTAGCTATTTGATGAAAAACTAAAAATAAATAAGAAGCAGAACAGGGCACCAATCACAAGGAACGGAAAAACAGTTGGAAAATATCACAATGACCGATATTAGTTGTCGCTGATTCAACTCCTTACCTCACCCATAAGACTAACTGAAGTGGTTATGAACAACTATGTCTCAAACAAAATTGGTTTTATCTTTAATCCTCTGTTTCCCATATTACAATCTAGTGTGTCCCACAATTCCATTCCCATCTCTGATAACAACGGCTACTTTAAGGTATACGATCAATCCCGACAATAACAAAAGCAAATGGGTTCCAAAGTTGAGTTCACGCCTCTTCCACAAGACATTGAGGAAGGCAAGATCCGGTTACAAACACAGCCACAATGCCGTTGGTGGGAGACGGCACTTCGATTGGCCTTGATTGCGTTGTTCGTGCTTGGGGTTGCCTACCGTCTCAGGCAATCAAAGACGCCGCCGCCGCCCCCCATCCCACCTACGCTCTTCCTCGACTCCCTCTCTGTTCCCCACTTCAACATCTCCGACGGCGAGTTATCCGCCTCCTGGGATGCCAACTTGACCATCTCCGGTGCCCTCAACCTCACCATCCAACACCTGCACGCCTCCATTTGGTACGAGGACCGTGAACCACTCGCATGGATCGGTGCCCGGAATCCAGAACACTTGGGCGTGGTGCCGGAGAAGAAGAAGAAAATGAATTTGAAATTTAAGACGACGGGGTGGGAGAAGGATCAGCCTATTGTAGACGATACGGTGATTGCAGCGATGGCGGAAAATAGGAAGAGAGGAGTGATCAGGTTTAGATTGAAGATATGGGTGAGGGGGGAGCTTAGAACCAATGAGTGGGCCTTGGGTTTCATCACTCACCCGACCTGCCCTGATTTGGAAGTTCGGTTTCCTTCGCCAGGAAAGAAGGGCGCAGCCATGTTGACCCGCGGCGACGACACCTCCTGCGCCGGTTTGACTGAATGGGGTCAGGCCCGGAGCTTGTTGTAGCGAAACAATCAAAATCGCATACTTAGACCCTAAATGTTTATATCAGGGATATTTTCCGAATATCATTTTGTGAATAGATTCATCTTTAAGAAAATTAAAGTTAATTGCTTAAGGCGGCCAGCGAACCTTTTATAATGAACCGGACTTCTTGCATGGGCCATGCTTTCTCTCTGGCTCTCTGCGGGCATTCATTTGACTTCTGGCTCCCACAGTAACTACAGAAATTCCAGCAACATCAATACGGGAACAATGGAAAAGGACTTATCCTTCTTTAACTACCTCATTGTTTGAAGTATGAAAATGAAAAAAAATGGTGTTAGGAGCTCTTCTCCTACAACTACTATAAACCCGATTCAGGGAAAATCAGAATTAGTCGGAAAAATACTACAGAAATTTCCTGCATGCTAAGAAATAATCTGTTTTGCTAAAAAAAGAAACAGAAAATAATTTGCTGCCATGGGCTTCTCTTTTTTCATTCTTCCAATATGTTTCCACGTGCCAACAAATTTGTTTTCCTCAACAACAACAAAATTGTTTCCAATTCCCCGTTGTGGAGAACTAGGAAAAAACTTAATTTTTCGTATAAAGAAATTCACCACACTAACATGAGTTGAGTTGAGGCTATTCCATACAAAACAATTTAATTACGAGAGAAAATGAAGGGAAATGAGACTTATCCTTTACATTGGTCTGGCTTCACCTTCTCCGCCGTGTGCATGAAGCTTATAAATTTGAAGTCATTTAATCTTAATTCTCGCACTCACTCCTCTGCTGCGTTTTGAATAGGCGACATTGTAGCTAAGATTGGCGCTACAGGCAAGCAAGGGAACAGTTTTCCTACCTATCTCAAAGATAGGTAGGGAAACTGGTTCACTAGGAAGCCTCATGAGGCGCAAGCGTTTAATCTTAATTCCAATCAAACCTTATAAAGGTAGAGTGATTTCTTCTTAACTTTAATGAAGAATATACTAATGCCTTTAATCAATCCATATTTCTCACTCTTTATTACTCTCCCAGTTCCTAAATATAGAACATTGTTTATAGTGCAACAACATAAACTTTATCTTATATTTAGAATCGGTGTAGTATTACAACATATAATTGATTCATCTCTAAAATAAGGTTTTTATAGATATAAAGGCAAACATGACTCAAAAGATTGTCTTTCTTTTTGGTTGATAGCTATGGCAAAATATAGAGTGATTGTTTTCTAATAATACTTCCTAACATATTTTTGGGGATTACACGATCTAATTGCTGTTATAAGTAAACTATTCACACCTTCCAAGACCAACCACGATCTTACAATAAAATATAATTCACATTTTTAAACATAATATATATATCCTCAAGAAGAGAAATTTCAGCGTATCGAGATAAAAATGCTTAATATATGTTCCTTTTAATAGTGACAACAACAAAATACTTAACATATGTTCAGCCAATTGGTAGGAAGAACGGGAGAGAAGAAAGAAGAAAACCAATAAAATTTCATAAAATCGGACCAGAACCAAAAAGCTCATTGCCATTTTGAAGCGATGAGAATGAAGGAAGAAGTGTTGTGGTGCAAAATATTCCCACAATATAATAAGCTTCAGAAATGTTCAGCCACATTTCTTCCCTGCATTTTTCCATGAAGCGAAGGTGTTGGTGGCGCATATTTATGTGTAACCAGACTAACATAAACAAATTCGTCTATACCTCACCACCGTTGCTTCCTAATCGGCTAAAAAACACTGAACATATCAGGTCAGAAACCTTTGAAACCTTGGAAGCAAAACCCTGTTTGGTATGCTTTTTTCCGGTCCAAATCGTCCGTTTGAAGCTTCTAATTGGGTTTTTAAATCTTTTAACGTGTTGGGTATAAAATTGAGCCCTTTTGTGATGTAAGTAGTTTATCTCAGAAGTTGATTTTTTAAGTAGCTTTTGTAATAAAAATAGCTTTAGGTGCTTTTAAATTTTATTTTAACATGTTTGGTATGACTTATTTGGAATTAGTTATGCAATATTATTTGACCCAATTATGTATTTTGGTATTGCCAAATTTTTTAAGTTAACATTTTTCACCTTTTTGTAATTTTGATTTTAATTTTTCTATTGTAATTATCATAAAAGTCACTTATGCTACTGCTAATTTAAACAAATTTCAATTTCAAAAAAGCTACTTATATTACTGTCAATCCAAATATAAATCATATTACGCAATTTAACTTTTACTCAATCTTAAATTTGTATAAGTCAGATTACAAATAAGTCACTCTTATTACCACTATCTGACACACATACATACTAGTAGGGGTGTTCATGGGCAAGGCTGGGCAGGGCAAGACCCTTGTCCGAAATATTATTGGACAGTAAAATGCGACACAGTGATCGACTCCCTAATAGAAGCCCTAACATTTTTTGGCTAGGCAAAGCAGGCCTTCCCTGCCCAGGTGTCGATACCTTGCCACACTCTATGTGAAAAAATAGCTTCAATCATACCTAATAAATAATATTGCAAACTTCAAATGAAATCCATAATTTTACACTTTGGAATATTTCAAAATAAGTCTATAACTTGAGTCTTGAAATAAAAAAGACAACCATATGTTTTAACAAATAGTCAAATACTCCTAAGTGAAAAAAAATAATAATATTGTATCAAAAAAATTAAATATATATATAATATTATATATATTACTGGGCAGGGCCAACTGGTAGAGCGACTTACTCTGTCCAATGCCCAGCTCGTAAAAATGCCCAGCCCAATTATGTTCAATTTTTTGTAGGCTGCTTTTTTCTTAAACTGGGCAGGTCGATTTTTCTACAAATTCAGGCAGACACATAAGACTATGGGTATCATAAACACCCCTCCATAGTCCATACTAGTAACTAGCAATACTCACCATTGTGGTTTGTGGAGAATACTAGTAATACGGGTAGAGTTGTAATGGGCCGAAAGTCATGTAAAGTTATGCAATCGAGGCGTGGGTTATATAAAAAACACGAGCCCATATGCGTTGCGTGAGATTTCATTACTCACTGGTTATTAAGTTTTCTCACTCCCCTTTATCCAGTAAGAAAACAGTGTTTATTAAGCTTTTTTCATTCCCCTTTTAAACCCTAAACTATTTTAGGAAACGAAAATGACTAGAGATTACGATATTTTGAAAGTATTTTTTTGAATTTTTCTCAAACAAATACTATCTTTATTCCATAACATAAGACTTAATTGACTAATTTGAGTAGATTAAGAAATTTAATTATTTACTAATGCTAGCTATTTGTAAAAAAAAAAAAAAGATATGTTAATTTTCTTAAAACATCAAATGTTATCATGACTACCCCTATTTAATATGTGCAATCAATATAATATAGATATTTTAGGAAATAATTATAAATTTGAGAGATAAAGTAGATTTAAACTTTATATTTAAGCTATCATTTACACTAAAAACTAAAAACTAGATGTATTAAAACATCAAGAAGGGATGAGAAGGAGAGCAATTACGGATTTAGGTGTCCTTGAAAACGAATTTGAAAAGATAATGCAATACTAATAAAAATAACAAGAAGAAGAAGAAGAAGTTAATTCGGGGGTCATAATTATACTATCACTGTTCAAATATTAAGAAGGTGGATTTACGGATGAAGATACTCTCATCATCCTCCATCTTATTATCCCTCATCATCGCCGCATCGCGATCTGAATTGTCCAATTTTTTATCCAACGATTCAGAGGGGATTTCCTTCTAGATCGTTGGATCAAAAATTAGACGGCCTAGATCATGATGATGACAAATAATGAGAGAGAACGCTTATGAAAGAAACCGGACCGTGGATTCACATAGGCGATGCTCCTCTTGTTAGGTTTTGGTTGGTAGAACAGTGCTTCATGCTCATTAGTGCCTGCTTGCATTATTTGCACATGTTTTGTGCTCATAGGGCCAGGCAAAGTCGCCTTCCCATCACATCACATCACATCATTGCATTTTGATCTCTTCCTTCTAATCAATCACCTTTCTCTTCCTTATAGCAGTGGGTAAAATAATGAAAAGCTACTCATGAAAAGCAGGGGACAAGAATGGGGGTTTTGATGTGGATATGCAAAACAAGCTGCAATAATAAACTTGTAATTTATATCCGCCACTTGCGTTGGATAGAGATCATAAACAGTAAAAGGAAATAATCCATACATCAATACATGCAGATAAAAATGGGAGTTTCTCACCAACTACTGGGTTTGTATTTTGGGTCAATAATACGTTACAGGCATAGGTCATCAAATTATAGTATCGGCTGTTGCGGGGTTGCCTATTCGCATCCGGCTTTCCTCCATTGTTCCAAACGTCCGCTGTCCTAATTTTCTTTAAAACTGCATCATTTTACCTCAAAACAGTGAAGTGAATCAATTTTTTCAAATATATATATATATATATATATATATATATATATATATATATATATATATATATATTTAGGGTACTGACGGGTATTAAAAATATATTTCAGATATGTAAAAATACTTCATGATATTGAAAAAATATCCTGAAGTATATTTTGCAAGGTTATTAAAACCGGACCAGTCATTAAACCGGTCGTGGTATTGGGTTAAAGGTGAGTGGGTCAGACCGAAGTCAACTCGGACTAAATCGATGAGAAATTGATTTTTTTTTTATGTCACACTCTCCATTTTTTATGTTTAAAAAAATGTCACATCCTCCGTCCTAACAAGTAGTGCGTCAGATCTCAATAAGCGATACCCACAGATGATTCAACCACATATCCAGTGGGTCTTTTGATGTTTTTTTTCTCACTCATCATTGTCATCAATCAGTTATTTGATGGATGAGATATTAGAGAAATTTACCAAAATAATAATTAAAAATATAAAATATACTCAATTGTAGCACTATTCAAAAAATTTCTCGAAGTAATGCAGTTGATTGCGTCAGCAGTACTGACGTAAGTACCTGCTACCCGACGATCACGTACCCAGAAAAAAGCCAGAATCCTAATTTCAGCCTAAACTTGGAGAAGGAAGAAGAATCTGATCAAGACCAGGGGTTGCGTGCATGGTGACGTCAGGGGGGCCGGATCTGGTTGTTGAGGGGGAGGTGACTAATTAATTGGTTTAGACGGGCTTAGGCTTCTGTAGTTAGGTGGATCGTTGGGACATTAATCCGACGGAGCTGCAGAGGTAAATTAATTTAAGAAGGAATCAATGACGAGGGATTTTTTGGGGGTTGGGACAAGCGGGTAGGGACATTTCAACCTCCAAGCTCGAGAGTTTGAGGTTGAAACCTTCACGTAAGCACGAAGCTCGAGATAAGAATCTTCCTGAATGTCAGTGCTGGTGCACGCACACACTCATGTTCTTTCTCGCCCCATTACCCTTAGCTCAGGAAAAAGCAATACACTGTATAATTTAATTTGGGAAATCCTCTTTTAATTTTTAGGTTTTAAGAACAGGAAAAAATATATATATAAAAAAGTCTCATTATAGCTTCATATATCAAAAATGTTTTTAAAGACCTCATTCATATAGATTTTAAATGTGAATTTATTTTATTAACAAGTATATGAGATTATATTAACAAGTCATATAGTAGTCATTAATAAGCCTGTCGATGTTAACTAAATCAGCTCTCATCAACAAGTATGTATTACTATACTGACAAGTCATAAAGTGATCATTGACAAGTTCATTGATGTTAACTAAAACAGCTTCCGTTGACAAGTATATGTGACTATATTGACAAGTGATAAAGTAACCATTGACAAGCTCATCTATATTAATAAGATAACTGGATTTTTTTATAGAAGAATTCTACGATGAACCTTTTTTAAAAAATTTCTTGGTTCTTAAGACTTCACTGAGATTTTCCCTTCAACTTTTACTGAGTATTGGTTTCTTTCCCATGATGGCCTTTAATTTATAAAGGAGCTTAATCTTCTCCTTTTGCTTGGTTGTTCTTCTTTTTAATTAAGGTTGTGGACACTGCTTAAAGTTACAGGCATGACCATACTCATGACCTCCACTTTAATTTGGTGAGCATCCAACTCATTAGGTTACAAAGCAGATAACTTTTGTTTCATTTATGTACCGGGGTCTTGTCTGAGACCTGACATATATCCAAGTCATGGTCCTTTTCTATTCAATAAGTTGTGGGAAGCTAAGAGGACAAGAAAAGAAAAAACCTTGGTTTGGGAATTGAGAGAGAACCCTATGTTTGATCCTTTCATCGGTTTGACTCCATTCCACGGTACTTCACTCAGCCTTGTCAGTTAGAACCCCTCCGTGAGTAGTCCTCTTCGAAACACCAACTCTCAATGAAAGCACTAATATGATGACCACAAACCTAAAAGGAGAGTCCAATCCCCAAAAGCTAGCCTATGAGGAGAGAGAATCCAATGGACTTATAAATATCACTCCAAGAACTTGACTCCCCGATGTAGGACTCATTACATAGTGGTGCCCTCAAGAGTCGACGTTCCCGATAGCTCCATTTCACAGCACTTCACTCAGCTTTGCTGGTCAGATCAAATGAATTGAGGTGGGACTACTTACGCCATCAGCCTCAACTTATTAGTTACTGGCCCGGTGTCGCCCCACAATTAATTAATTTGATAAAGGTTTTTTTATCCCCACCGTACTAGGTCGTTAATTCATGATCTAATCGACTTTATTTGATGTTTTCGCTTTTCTTAATATTTCAAAGGTTGGGCAACAAACGTGTCCAGAAAAGTGATGCAAAGTTGACTAACAGAGAGAAGAGATTGACTGTTCACATTGAATGTATCGCGCGTGTTGAATTTTCGATGCAGCCATTGCTTTGTATAATTAGTTTGTGGTTGTATGTCGGAATTAATTAACATGGAGCTACTCCTTCCCGTTCTAATTATAAGAGTTAATTGATTTTTTTAAGAGATTAAGGAAGCTAATTAAATTACTTTAGAGTATTTTTTTTTTCTTCAAACTATTTAGTTTGACTAATAAACTAATATATAATCTATAGATACACAACATATAAAATGATTAAGTATCTTATTTAGATTCCTTAATCTTTCCAAATAAAAGTCAAATAACTATTATAATTTGGACCGGAGGTAGTATATTATATTATATTATATGAGGGTTAGGCAGTGTTGCTTGCGTAGATAGATGTTGAAGTGGTAACGAATGAATTCATATAATAGGAGAGAGAAGTGAAGAGTTGGTGGGGTGTCAACCCATGAATCCTTAAACATGTATCCATGTAATTACGTACGAGGCTGATAACGACCGACGTAATGTCCCAATACGTAGCCCCAGCTCACATGCATATTCACTTCTACTCCGTCGGTGCAATCAAGATTTGCCTTATAGTCAGTTTCTTCCTTTCCACGCTCTTGTTGCAGGGGAATTAAGAATACGAGAAATACAAATAAAAGGCTTCGTTTGTATATGTATGCTTGAAATTAAACATGAGGCTGCTTAAACCAGAGACTGAATTGCTAGGACTATTTGAAGTTGTTATTAGGTAGTAGTTGGCTGTGTTATTTTTCAAGTTACAGTATTCTTCCGGAAACCCCGCATCACCCCGATGAAGGTCGGTGCGGTACAGAAGCTTCTCGATCGCAAGTGTCATGATTTACTACATGGGCCCGCCTCCTCCATTCCATTATTTCAAAGCTCAATTGTGTATATTGCCCATAGCTTAGCTTGGGTCTTTTCTTTCTTGTCTTTTTTGTCTCTTTGTAATTACAGTGCATCTACCCGACTCAAAATCAAATTAATGGCACGCCTTTCTTGACTAGGCATCGCTCCCTGACCCCACTGATTCAAGTAGTGCACTTCTATTCAAACTTGGTATGCCTTCTCCTCTCTCTCTCTCTCTCTCTCTCGTTATATTTTAACATTATTTGACCCACCCTATCTCTTGCTACATACCTCCACCAGACCACCACCACGCGTTGATCTCCAAAATACTCTTGTTAGTTGCTTCCATTCACATCATTAATTAGCTACCCACTTTATATATATTATCATCCTTCTATTATATCTAACAGATAAGAGCAATTGTACATATAGAAACAGAGCAACTTGAAAGGACACTATCAAATACGAACCAGCTTTTCACAAAAAGTGTATTAATGATAATTAAATATCAGCCGTTCTAATGATTAGTGAGCAATACACCCTTACAATTCATATGAATACAATACTATATATGATCCCTATGTATATGTAATTAACATCATAATTGATCGTCTGATTTAATTTATCTATGCACGTACGACCGATTGGTTTCTTTATATAAACACCAAAACACGCTCAAATCCTCACACAACACACCCCAACCTCATATCATATACAGTGCTTCCTTGTAGCTAATTCACTTCTCTGTCTCTCTCTCTCTTCACCAGATAAACAACTCCTCCAGCTCCTTGGGCCAGCGGGACAGGATCGATGTCGGTGAAAGAGTGTGAGCACCACCACAGTGGGTGTCGGCGGAAAAAATTCCGAAGAATCTTTGTGGGGATACTTATATTCCTGATCATAGTTCTGTTGACGATTCTCATCATCTGGGCGGCCTTGAGGCCTTCCAAGCCATCCTTCGTCCTGCAGGACGTCACCGTGTACGCCTTCAATGCCAGCGTGCCCAACTTCCTGACCACAAGTTTCCAAGTGACCATCTTGTCCCGCAACCCCAACGATAGGATCGGAGTCTACTACGACCGTCTCGACACCTATGTCGACTATCGGAACCAGCAAATCACCTACCGCACCGCCATCCCTCCCTCGTATCAGGGTCACAAGGAGGTCGACGTCTGGTCACCCTTCGTCTACGGAAACAACGTCCCCGTCGCTCCTTACAACTTCGTCGGACTGAGTCAGGACCAGTCCAACGGCAACGTTCTGGTCACCATCAAGATCGATGGACGGGTCAGATGGAAGGTCGGGACCTTCATTTCGGGCCGTTATCATATTTACATCAGGTGCCCCGCTTATATCAGCTGGGGATCTCACAGCTCTGCATCCACCGTGGAAGGTAGCCCCGTTAAGTATCAATTGGTCCAGCGATGCACCGTCAGCGTCTAGAGTCTAAAGTCTAAAGTCGGACAGTCGCTACCCTCCTTAATTCCCAATCTTCTTCTCTTATTTTTGCACACTTGTTATCTCTGTACACCAGTGTTGGATCACCAATAATGAAGGCCGTAGGAAGGTGTCACGCTTTGCAATGTAAAGTTATGGCGAAACAGAAAACCAAATTACGAACAGATGAATTAATTATGCCTAAAACATTGAGAATAAACATAATGATTATCAGGATCACGCAAGCGTACAAATAACAGAGCATCTGACATCACTCTTTCTTGTGTTGTTTTTGTCGTCCCATTTAGTTAATTAATCAGAACTTTTGTTGCAGAAATGATGGTGATTAATAATATTGGATTGTATCATGCGAGTAATTTTATGGATAAATGGTGAAGTGGTGGAGGCGTACAGATATGGAAGAATGAATGGTGAAACGGATGTGTGAAGAAAAAAGAGGAGGTATTGGGAGTTGATCGAATTATTAAGGGGATTCTTTTTGTGGCCACCTCAGTTACATATAATTATTAGGTGAGATCAATAATGGTGATTCAAACAAGGGAGGGGGAGGGGTTCACATTGGGTGCTTTTCTCAGGTGCTTTTTAGATGTTTTTCCCTCTAATTAGAGGGATTATACATTTTTTTTAATTTTTTTTAAATTTTTTTATATATTCTATTTATTTAGATTAGATTATATGCTGGATCATGAACTTTTTTTTGCACTCAATATCTCAAATTAATTAATTTTCAGTCCTGCATTAAGAAATATTTTTCCTGTAACCCCAATATCCTATAAATTAATTAATCTGAGATACTGGGTGCAAAAAAAATTCAAGATGCAGCATATAATCTAATCTCAATAAATAAAATATATAAAAAATTTTAAAAAAAATGTCTAATCCCTCTAAATAGTGGGAAAAGTACCTAAGAAGCATCTAACAGAAAAACACCCGTGAATTCGAGGGGGAGGGGGAGGACTGAGGAGGATGGGGCTTATCTTCATGGGCAGGGAAATCAAAGGTGTGATGAATGATGATGCGACACGTATGCTGCTATTTCTGGTTTTAAATAAAGAGGAAAGGCCACTTAATGAGGTAATTTGGCAAAGCCTCCCATGTGAAGTTATTTCCACTTTCTCTTCTCTTTGTAGCGACCCCACTCCCACCCCCTACTCTAACAAACTCTGCCCCCTCTATTTCAACGTTGCTTTATTACCTCCTTTCCCTCTCCCATTTCGCTTCCCATATTCACCCAATGGGCAGTCCCCAGGTTCACACTGCTTTTAACCAAAAAAGGAAAATTATAAATACCATTCCTCACAACTTCTCTTTTTTTTTTGATAAAAAAATTTTAGGAAAAGGGTTGGGCTCACTGGCGGACCCAGCATTTAAGGTTTGTGGGTGCACAATTAGTGGTGGGATCAGGGGGTTCGGGGGCAGCGCCCCCAAAATTTTTTTTAAAAAAAAAAGTTTTAAACGAATTAAAAAAACAAGAGAATATAAACAATAAAAGAAAAGAAAACTTCAACTTAATATAGAAAAATAATAATCAATAGTCAACTATCAATGAAAGCTTTGTTACATTCGAAGCTTTTGTCAAGAGTACCACTTCTTTTGAAAAGTTGGTCAAAGTGTGGCTTTGCAATAAAGAACTCCCTCAAAATAATTGTAGTTGCTAAGCTGCAAGATGTAAATAATGACGGATGAAGGATTTCAATGCAAAACTAAAACAAATTATTCATTACAACCTCGGCCTAATGAGACTGAACGGTTGAGACTCACTGTTAGGATTCGTAGATGACAATAACCAGCTCAAATTATACTATCTTAAAGGGATATACAGTGGTTATAAACCAAAGGAACACAATGATATCAAACAATGACGGTGAGAACTGACTACAATGACTTATGGGAAGCCAATCACCAATAAGTAAAAGGCACTAAACAAGGCATGACCACTCAAATAGTAAAATCTACAAAATTCAAGTCATGAGATAGAGGAAGAGAAGTCATATGCGTTGTGAAAAGAACACAATCATCTCAACTGCTCCATATAAACACATCCCACACAAAAAGGCCAGAAAATAGAGTATGATAAACGTCAATATTCTAGTTAGCCAAGTGGATAAAAACCACTAGAAATGAATGCTTATTACACAGGAAAGCATATATGAACTATTTATACAGAAATTTAAATTCTCTCGACATGAGAATTTGATGTGAAATTACTCTACCGGCTTATGTGATTTGTAGATTACATGATCCGTAAGCGTCCGAGAGAAGCAAGAAAAGAATGTAATATGTGATTCGCAACAATAACGACTCTACACCTAATTGAATCTATAGCCCCAGGAAAAAGAATTAGAAATATACAATATTATATGACAAAGATCAAGCTAGGATAGAAAATTCAAACTCTTAACAATCAAAATTGTTATCCTACCGTATATCCCTTGAAGGGAGCTGGATTGAGAAAACCAATGCTACAAGCTTCTGAGCTTCTGATGAGATACAATTAGCAATGCATTTAGCAAAATATGAACTGCTGCATCATAGACAGCTCCATCATAATGCATCCCATCATCTGTGCATCGGATCCCACAATGGGGAAAAAACTTTGGGGAACGAGGTAGAGCAGCGTCGGCAACGGAAATTTGGGGGAAAAACTTTGGGGAACGAGGGAGAACAGCGTCGGCAACGGAAATTTGGGGGAAAATTTTGGGGAATGAAGGACGAGGGAGACTGGAGAGCAGCGTCCCGTCGGGCAATGGAAATTGGGGGGGAATTTGGGGAACGATGGAGCAGCCGGCAGCGCGATGGAAGGGGGAATTTTGGGGAAAAAAGGAAAGGAGGGCGGGGGGATTCGTCGGGAAACCGGGGGGGATTTGGGAAAAAAGGAAACGCGGAGGGGGGGGATTTTGGGGAAAAAAAAGGTGTAGAACGATGGCTCGAACCCCAGACCACTAAGGGAGAAGTGATATGATTTACCATCAGACCAACTATACATACTCTTACAAAATTTCCTTTTAAATTGTATATATTTTATGTCTGCACTTGCCCACATTGACCCTAGTGTAGGTCCGCCACTGGTTGGGCTCACCCACAATCCAAAGGCAGGGCGCTTGGAGCCCAGTCCACAGGGCATACTGGACAGAGAATACACATGCCTCCACCTCTACCAGCGTTTCCACTGCTTCCTAGACCCCTAGGATGCCTCCCCCAGCGCCTTGACCAACGCAGGGATCGAACCCCCTCCCTTGAGGTGAGGAAGTCCGACCCCTTCGCCAGTTGAACCCAAGGACGAGGGTTCCTCACAACTTCTCATATATGACATACCACTGCTCTTCATTTGGGCCGCCCGACCCAATGAGTGACCCGCCTTTCAAACCATTCAACGGCCCCACGCCTTGTTTGTGCTATTTTTGGGAATGGCATATATAATACTTGCATAGCTAAATCCAATCCGCCATCTTGGGCCAAAAAAAAAAAAGCCAATCCGCCATCGACGGTATTCGTTCTAATTTGACCTCATGTCACTTAAATTCAACCTCCCATGCACAGATATAGAAATATTCAAATAGCTCCTATAATTTGATTAGCATTAAAATTTATATGTATGTATGTATGTAAAAAAATTTAGGAGTTATGTGATATTTAACATTATTGACAGATTTACATTTCAGCTGCATTGAACCTAATCATTCTGAGGTAAAAAAACAAGAAGAAGAAGCTAGATCTAGAATTCATTTGTTGCAAGGGTTATTTGCTTTGATCACGTTAATCTCGCGTTTCAATTTGAATCTCAGACCTTCCTTTTTTAAGAAAAAAAAAACTGACTGTATCTAGTTGAAATTATCAATTATTATATTCCAATTAAAATCATGCTTCGATGCTATTAATTTGAAGTTTCGAAATAAAACGATGTGTCTGTCTTCATCATTTTGATATCTCCATCTCAAAGCAGTGAAAAATTCGGGAGTCACAACGGGCCAAATGGGTATTTGCATAACCCGGGGAATCGCCCAAATAACAAAAAAGTGATATTTTTGGTGAATGGGCTCACCCTCTCCATTCCCAATAAGCCCAAGCGGATACCTGAAGAGGAAAATGTCAGCCCACTCGTTCAAATTTTTTATTTATAAACATTAGCCGTGCTAGTCGGGGTTGGTTCAAGTGCTAAGCGGCTTGTATCGCTTAAACAATGTCTCGGGTTTGAGCCTTGTAAATGCAAAAAAAAAAAAAAAAAAACCCCGCTTGGAGACTCTCCCACCATAACCAGGTACACGACACGGGTCGGATCCAGACTAGTCGGGACAAAGCCTTGGGAACCGGGTGGGCAACAAAAAAAAAAAATAGTCATGCTAGTATCAACAAGGGTTAAGTCTAACAAAAAGATTAGTCCTTTACAATATAACGAACTAAGGTTCAAATCTTCATAGGGAGAGATGTTAACATTTAGTATCCAATAATACCTTATATATGATTGTCTCGAATATATCTATGCTTAGGATAAAAAAATGAGCCTTACTAGTTGTGGTACGAAACTTCACATTTCAAACGCCCCGAATCTATGAGATTTGTGAGCGGCTTCGTTGAATTGTCTTGTACGTACGCTGAATTGGAAAATCAACCCGGCGTATATATCCCCGCGTTATAGTTAACATGGTAGTCAATTTAATCCACTATGTATACCCTATTCACATCATCATCAACTCGACCCGGTCCCTTACGCCACTCACAACCGCGTTTATTATATTCTTCTGCTTTTGAATCTTCAACTCCCTCTTTTCCTTATTCTATGTAGTTTGTGTGTGTATATATATATACACGCACCCAACCTCATGTCCTCCCCACAAACAAAGCCAACCCACAATATCCCATTACTTTCTACCTTCTTTGCCACTTATCCATTTGTTATAACATGGCTGATAAGCAACCCCATTTGAACGGCGCCTACTACGGTCCTTCCGTTCCTCCGCCCCAACCACCCCAACCCCACTATCGTCGTGACAGAAACTGCTGCTGCTGCCTTTTCGGATTCTTCTGGAAGCTCCTCCTCGCCCTCATCGTCATCGGCGGCCTTGCTGTTCTCATCTTCTGGCTCGTCGTCCAACCACGCGGCTTCAAGTTTTACGTGTCTGATGCCCAACTCACCCGATTCGACCTCCCCTCCGATAACAACCTCCGTTACGACCTTGTCCTCAACTTCACCGCCCGTAACCCTAACAAAAAACTCAGCATCTACTACGACCGAGTGGAGGCCAGGGCGTTCTACGATGACCAGAGGTTCGCCACCGCCGACGTCATCACCCACATGAACTCTTTCCGACAGTCAACCAAGAGCTCCGACCCCATGAGCGCCTACTTCTCAGGGCAGCATTTGATGGTGTCTGATTCCGGTGACCTGCTGACTCAGTACAATGAAGAAAAGACAAAGGGCGCTTTCAACGTAGACGTGAAGCTCTACTTCAGAATAAGGTTCAAGCTGGGAGATGTCATTTCCGGCGATTACCACCCCAGGGTCAAATGTGAACTCAGTCTCCCTCTCACTTCTAACACCACTTCTCCTGCCATAGCCTTTGAATCCACTAAATGCGACGTCGATTTCTGAGTTTTGCGTCCCCTCCTGCACGCACCCTCACATTTTCTTCGTCTTGTAATGTCGTTTTATTATATTTCTTTACCTTCATTTCATTTTATTAATTCGTTGGCCGTAGGTGCGGTGTATACTTGATTATGCGGTATATATAAATTTTATCATTCTTGTATTTATTTTTTGTTCTGTAGTAGAACACAAGTGTCTAGCCTTTGGGGCTAGGTATGATTGATATTGGATCAAAGGTGGCGTCCACTGGTATCTATGGGGGAGATAGCAGCGGTCGCCGGTAAATCACTGTGCTACACAGGGTGGCTTTCGCTGAGGGTGATGTGTGTGCACGGTGGAACAGAACTGTATGAATGTAATGTTCGGCGTGAGGACATACACAGGAGATAACCTCCTATATATAGAGGTCACCTAGGGTTTTGCTTACCTTGAGTCCTTCCATTTGTGATCGTGCCTCCTTCTCGCCTCCGATCGTGCGCCATTCCATTCTGCATAATTCTTGGAGTCACGGCACCTTGTGAGGTGGGCGACGGAGCGCGACTTGCGGGAGGCTTCCGCCAGAGTCCTTCTATTGGGCCTTCCTCTGGTAGGCCCATTATTTGAATCCATAACAGTTGCCCCCCAAGCTCAGGAGTTCGGGTTTCTGAGCTGCTGAGATTTTTCTATCTCGGGCTCTACCCGTTGTGTCTATCTCGGTTTTGGCTAAGTTCTAAGAACTAATTCCCGACTTGCCTTATCAGCAGGACCTCAGGAATTAGTCTCGGGCTTTGTCTTTACCGGGTTTCTTGATCGCGATCCCTAGTTGTTTTTGTAATAATGCTTGCCGTGTTTGCTTCTTACCAACGGCTTACTTGCTTTACTCTTTGTCGTTTTGCCACCGGATTGTATTGACTTTTGTCTTTTTGAGGATTTCCTATTCAGCCATTGTCCCCCAAATTTTGACGGATGGGGACACTGGCGCATGGCGTATCGCTTCTCATCCGACACTATGTCATTATTCCTTTTCTTGGAACTCGCATCACCATTTTTCCCTCCTATCCTTATTTAATCTTTGTGCGACCATAGTCGCTTACTCACGTTTCTTAACGTTAATAATTTCTTTCCACGGAGGCGAAACGTTATGGGAGGCTGAAACGTCCTCTCCCTTAAATGTCCCATCAACTGCTGTCTGACCCTTACGATCTCCCTGGGCTATAAATAATTTCATCATTCCTCATCTTCTTGTGCCCCAGTGCGCCCCACCTTTTCTTTCTTAACAAATGCTGCTAAGGAAGATGAGCTTACCAACGAGAACTTCAGCGGCCTTTATTCTTCCGGTCATGTGTGGAAAAAGACAACGATCGAAGAAGAAAAGAAAATCCCTCCAAGGACTACTACCTTGGTTTCGAACGCGTTGCCAGTCTTCAAGCATATTCCATGGTGGGCGCACTGGGATCTCAAACGCCTTTGCCGGTCTTCATGTGCAGTTCAATGTCGTACAGGGTCACTGGGGAGGCGAAGGCGTATTTGAGCATCTTCTAGTCGAATTTTCCCTCCACCAAGGAGGCCCGAGGCACGATTAGCAGTTCCCCTGGACTTCTCTAAGCATTCCTAGGGTCTGCTGCATATTTGGTGGGAACTTCAGGCAACAAGATGATGTCACCTAATAACAATGCAGTCTCCGGCGCAAACTAACCCATCAAGGCGTGATGGATAGCTAGCCACCATCAAGCTGTTGTAATTAGTGTGTTCATAAACGTCCTTTACAAGCTTTGGCCCCCTTATTGTCTTGTGTTGTTGTAATTGTCCTTGTAAATGAGCTAGGCAACGTGTTTCTTTGTAAGAAAACCATGTTACTTGTTTGAGCATCAATAAAGGCTATCCTGCTATCCACTTGTATCTGTTGCTGAGTTCCTCTTGTGCAAATGTCCATATTCCGCATTTGATTTCCTAACTAACTCGGCTGTTTGGACCTTACGTTTTTTCTTAACAGCTGTGACCCATCTCGAGTTGCTAATGTTGACCGACTTCAATTGAAATGCCTTAATTGATTGTGAGAAGACATATTTCTTTCAACCAAACTGACACGTTGTTACGTGTAATCATGCCTCTAACCCTGCGCACCTGTCAGTAGGCGTTTGAAAACCGAACCAAATTAATGCGCAAGTTGCTTCAGAGAGAAATTCGTACATCATCTGGACCCTGCCTCCTTGCGCGTGGCCATCACTCTTCTTGACGTTTTGAATTCAAAGGAGAGAAAATCCACATAATCTCTGAACTACGCGCGCGCGCGTGGCCATCACTCTTCTTGGCGTTTTGAATTCCAAAAGGAGAAATCCACATAACCTCTGGACTCACGCCTTCTCGCGCGTGGCTACCACTCCTCTTGACGTTTTGAATTCAAAAGTTTCTCAATTTTGAAAAATCAAAGACTATATATTTCTTCATTGTGCCACCGCCTTCTGCCAAGAAAAAAGCAAGTCACGCCTGCTTCTTCTTTGCTTTTCTGCAAGACCTTCCGCAGCACCCTAATCGTTTTTATCGTTGCTTCGCTGAATTCCTCCGTCAGGTAAGATCGTATTTTCCTTAACTTTTATATCTTTTGGTTCCTGCTTGTCGATATACGCGAAAAATTTTCCAAGCCTCGCGTCGCTATCTTGGATATATTTATTTGAGTTTTTGGCATATCTGTTTCGTCGAATAGTCTTTGCTCCTTACTCCTGCTAGATTGCCATCTTCTTTGCCCAAATGATAGGTTTTTAATTTGGTTGCTACGTCCCCAATTTTTCCTTCGCCACCCCGGGAATTGTTCGATCTCACCGATAACATTTCCCAAGAGATGCAATGTGCACTGGGCTAGCTTTAGGCTCGCTCTTGTTTCTGATATGATTGGCCCTTACGAGTGTGGCTTGTATGCTAACCTTGCCCTTTCCTTGCATTATCTAGGTTTAGATGGCATCCTCTTCTCAGATGCAATCATCACCTTCCGTGGATGATTGCAGTTCTTCCTGTCGTCAGGAATCCCAACTCTCCCAAGAAAGCATCCCTTTGCGGGGTGGCCGAAGTGAAGAACACCCTAACCGACACGGACTTTCCTTCCCTTGGCGTAAGAGATGGCGAAGGGTACTCAATAAGGCTTCCTCACGGATGCCGAGTCGGTTGCCACCGTTCGACCCCGGAAAAGCCAACCTCACGTGCCCCATTTCTTTTTCTTTTACCGAGATGTTTTCGTTCGGCTTGGCGTAAGATTTCCCTTATCGGACTTTCAAATTTGCCTCTTGAATCACCTGCATCTAGCCCCACCCAGCTTCATCCCAATGGTTGGGCTTTTGCCATAGCCTTTGAGAATCTTTGCCGGGAAATGGATATTTGCTGCACCGTGCCGGTATTTATGACCTTTTATTCTCCGTTGGAACTCGGCGGGTTTCGATCACCTGGCACGACCTTTTTGGGTGGACCTCGCTGCGCGGGAGAAGCGAACATATGCTCTTCAAACCCTTTTGCGAGTCTGGAAAAATTTTAAAAGGCGTTCGTAAAAGTCGAAGCCCACCCTTTTAAGTGTCAGTGGTTCCTTCGCCTTGATAAGTGTGGGGAGTTAGAAGGTGTATTCCCTTATATTGGACAAATACCCACCATAAGTTCAAAGCCGCGAGACTTCGCCCCCTCCGTCTTCTTGAAGCCGAGGAAGCGTCGGTTGTGAAACTTACCGAGCTTTCCAGCACACTTAAATCTCTGATGGACCCTGCCGATCACATTCCCACCGTTCTTGTTCGTAGACGCGGACAAAAGAGTATGGGATTATGTGTAATTAAAAAATTTGGCAGACGTATATACTGTCCTTCATTACCACGACTGACATCGTTTGTTGTTTCTATGCAGGACGTCCGATGGGAAGACCTGATTTTCTTGAAGCCTTTGACGAGGGCGCCGCTGCTGAAACGGCCATCAACCCTGCTCAAGCACTTGCCCCTTCATTAGCAGATGAGCCCACCGTGAGTGGCGGAGCTCCAATCCCGAGGGAGCGGGTGTTGTGAAAAAACTCCAGCGTTCCGCGCCCAAAGGTGGATCAAAAAATGATGAAAAAGGAGGCGGGTGCCCAAAAACAAAAACGTTCTTGGAGAAGAAACCGTTGTGATTCTGCACCGCCCTCACTGTTAGAGAGGTTCCTACTTCTATTCCTGCCGAGGCCTCACCCCTTAGAGAGACTCCTACCACGGGTCCCGTACCCACTTCGTCCACCAACTCGGTGCCATCCTCTTTTCGATCCCTCACGGCCATGATACTATGGTGGAGGAGCCCTTTGGTCGAAGGAGTAAATGGAGCTATTCGAGACCTTATGCGTCCACTGCTCAATTGTACGCCCCCTCCATGCCTTCTAATGAAGAAAAACTCCAGTGGGTTGAGATGGAACGACAAGCCTACAAGGCGGCTTCCTTAATTCGGCCTTATCTTGCTCTCGGGATTCAAAACGCTCTTCGGCTACTGAGAAAGAGAAGGTGCGTACAGACTTGATTGCCCTTAACAAAAGATTTGCCACGGCGGTGGAACATATTGCTATTGCTGAAACCAATTTGTCTTTCTCACAAAACAATCTGGCCAACACTCAAGCTGAATTGAAACTGGCCCAGCTTGGATTAGATGCCAAGCAGACTGAGTTAGCCCATGCCCAAGCCGAGGTACTCCGCCTATCAAACATTTGTCGGGAGGATGTGCTTCTTAAAGAGAAAATGATCTCGGACAATGAACACCTTGCCGGCGTTCTTAAAGAAAAGATGACGAGGTGGCATTGCACGAACGAAGATTGCAAAATATAGCCAAATCGGGCGTTTATCTTTTGAAAATGCTGTGGCTCGATTCGGGTGCTCAATCCCACCGTCAATCTGAATACTGTAGGGTTACACCTTCGGGCTTATGTTAGCGGCAAAGGCAAGTTGATTCCTCTGGTGGCGAAGATAGCGATGCCGAGTCATCTTCCCGACACATTCTGCTTGTGTTGTTGAATTAAAGCGGTATGCTTAATTTTGGAAACCGGGTTTTTTACTATCCCAGGTTTTTCACATTCCCGACTTTACGATTTTGGAAACTGGATTCTTAAACCTCCTGGTCTCTACGTGTTTTCAACTTACACGATTTTTGAAACCCGAATTCTTAATCATCCCGGTTTCAACGTGTTTTCATCGTACATGATTTTGGAAACCGGATTTTTAAGTACCCTGGTTTCTACATGTTTTCAACTTACACGATTTGAACCCGAATTCTTAAACATCCGGATTCAACGTGTTATCATCGTACATGATTTTGGGAAGCCGGATTTTCATTATCTGGTTCCCACATGTTTTTATCGTACATGATTTTGGAAATCGGATTTTTAGGCATCTGATTTCTACATGTTTTTATCACACATGATTTTGGAAACCGGATTTTTAGGCATCTGATTTCTACATGTTTTTATCACACATGATTTTGGAAACCGGATTTTTAGACATCCTGATTTCTACATGTTTTTATCACACATGATTTTGGAAACCGGATTTTTCGGTATCTGGCTTCTACATGTTTTTCACAACAAGCGAGATGACAATTCTATCGTAAAAAGCGTGATCGATCATTCTTTATTCATCCATCCGCGTTTATGAAACGCCACACGTTTAAAAAGAAAAGAGCAACACACGCCACTTTCGAAGTTTGCCGACATCCGATCTGAATGCTTCGGCTATAATAAACTTTCAACTTATCCGCGTTCCATGTTCGCTTTATCGCCTTGCCTTGCGGCGTTTCTAGCTTGTAAGCGCCTTTACCAAGGTTCTCGGTGACTCGGTATGGGCCTTCCCAGGTTAGGAGCTAGCTTTCCCTCAGCAGCATTTTTATTGCCAATGTCTGCCCTTCGAAGTACGAGGCTCCCTTCGTCAAAAGCTCGAGGTCGAACCTTCTGGTTGTAACGCGTTGATATTAGTTGCTTGGCTGCTAAATCTCGACAATGCGCCGCAGTTCGAACTTCGTCAATCAGATCTAGTTCGACGGCAATCGCCTTACCATTTTCTTCTTCATTTTGTAACGCCGTGACTCGCCTCCAAGATGATTCTCCAATTTCAACCGGAATCATGGCTTCGCACCCATATGTCAGCTTGAAGGGCGTTTCACCGGTTGATGTCTGGACACTTGTTCGATATCCCCATAAGGTATAAGGCAACTGGGTTCCACTTCAATCCACTTTGTGAAGTAATCAACCGCCACGATGAGCCATCGTAACTGTCCGGCAGCCCGTTTGAATGGTCCTAGGAGATCCATTCCCCATTTGAAAAACGGCCATGGCGCAGAGATTGTTTGAAGAGTGGCCGGAGGTGATCTGATAGAGTTAGCATGCCTTTGACAACTGTCGCATTTTTGGACATGAGTCTTAGCATCGGCTGCTAAGGTGGGCCAAAAGTAACCAGCCGTCTTGCCTTCTGGCCAAAGCCTTAGCCCCATGTGGTGACCATTTATTCCTTCGTGAATTTCCAGCAAGACATCTTGGGCCTCATTCGCCGCCAAGCATTTCATCATTGGAGAATGCATTCCTTTCCGTACAATTGGTCATTAACAAGTGTATACGAGGCCGCCGATCTCATGATTTTTCGCCTCTAATGACTCGTCAGGTAGAATTCCTCTCTCAATGTAATCTACAATGGGTTTCCTCCAATCGCCATTATACGAAATCAGCATCACGCAACTAGGTTCTCGAAGATTTTGTTGCACAATGGTGCGGTGACTTCCAGGGCTCTTGGTGCTTGCCAATTTGGATAACACATCGGCCCTAACATTGTCTCCTCTTGGAATGTGTGCTACTGTGACTTCGTCAAACTCCGTAATAACCTTCTTTACCTTTCCCAGGTATTTGATCATCAACGGTCCTTTCGCCTGGTAGGTCCCATTGATTTGCGAAGCTACCAACTGAGAGTCCGTGGAAACATGCACTCTGCGAGCTCCACTTTCCTTAGCTTGGAGCAAACCCGCTATCAATGCTTCATACTCTGCTTGGTTATTAGACGTTGAGAAATTAAAGCGCAGGGATAACTCAAGAGCAATACCTTCTGGACTCTCTACGATGATCCCTGCTCCACTCCCTTTGGTGTTTGACGAACCGTCCACAAACAGCTTCCAAGTATCCTGATCTTCCCCGCCTTTGACCGGGGTCAACTCCATTATGAAATCTGCCAACGCCTGATAAGTATAGGATTAAGCTTTCTCCTACCAGGGGTCTGGTCAGTACCGGAGGTGAAGACAAACACTGCTTGATTTTGCCAAAAGCTGCTTCGCATTCAGCCGTCCATCCTCCAGATGCTTCCTTTTTCAATAATTTAAAGAAAGGAAGAGAGCTCTCCGCGGATTTAGGCAAGAAACGGGTTAATGCAGCCAATCGTCCAGTCAGTTGTTGAACTTCCTTTTGTTCCGCGGGGGCTGCATGTCTAAAACTGCTTGGCATTTGTCAGGGTTAACCTCTATGCCTCTGCTTGTCAGCAAGAATCCTAGGAACTTTCCTGATGGCACTCCATCATGTCGTCAATATACACTTCCACATTCCGACCAATCGATCTTCGAAAACTCGGTTCATCATTCTACGGTACGTGGCTCCTGCATTTTTAACCCGAAAGGCATCACATTATAACAGTAATTCGCCTTCTCGGTGATGAATGCCGTCTTCGCCTGGTCCTCTGGATGCATAGCAATCTGATTATACCCGGAGTACGCGTCCATAAATGATAATAACCGAAAACCGGAAGAACTGTCCACTAGCTGGTCAATATTTGGCATCGGAAAGGAGTCTTTTGGGCACACTTTATTTAAATCCTTAAAATCTGTGCAAACCCTCCACTTCCCATTTGGTTTTTTCACAAGGACCACATTAGATAACCATGTGGTGTAAAAAGTTTGGATCTATCCGGGTATCTCCGAAGGTTGCCATGCGAATACGTCTCTATTGTTCTGAGGAGTGTTTCGAGCTCTTCTCTCATCCGGGATCCAAAGCCTTGCCAATTTTAGTGATTTGACCAGGCTCGCATGCAGAAGGAAATCCTCCACTCTCCGGTTGGTTCTCGTCTTTTGCAATTTCTCCTCTTTGCGAAGATCCAACTCGACCAAATTTACCGACTTCCCACGCGTGTCCGCGGCCGGGTGCGTTGGCGGGTTGAATCTTTTTGACCGTGTTGAAGTAACACCGACGAGATTCTTTCTGGTCTCCTTTTACCGTAACGATTTTATTTTTCCTGCTAATCATCTTAAGTTTTTGGTGCTTTGATGACACCAACATATCCCAATTGTGAATCGTTGGCCGTCCCAGGATGATGTTGTAAGAAGAAGGAAAGTCTGCAACTATAAATCGGACTCTCTCTGTCTTGAAAGCATTCCTATCCCCCAAGGTGAGTTTAAGATCTACGTACCCTTTTGGACGAGTGTCCTGACCATTGAACCCGGTTAACATGGTCTGCACGGTTTTAACACGTCGGAATCAAAATTCATTCTCTTAAACGCATCCCGGAGGATGATGTCCACGGCACTTCCATTATCCACGAAGATCTTTTTACGCGGCAATTGACCGGCGTTCCGTTATCACCAAACCATCATGATGCCCCGGGCAACGTCTTTCAAATCCTCATCCGTGAAACATAACACGGGAGATTCGGGCTTGTTAATGTCCTTTTTAAATGTTGGAGCATCTTTAATTGACAATACTTCCTTCAAATACTTAGTCTCGGCTAGACGAATCCTCCGCCGCCAAAACCTCCGCTAATAACATTGCAGTCGTATTTGGCGTCGGGGAATTCCTCATCGCTATCATCAGACTTCTTTTTCTGCTCCTTTTTCCTTTTATCAAGCTGTGGACTCCTACTCCGGTCCTCCACTGGTCAATTGCCGATATGTTCCTTGGCGACCCGGCTCTTAGCCACGGTATCCGTGCTTTTAACCGTTTCGTGGTGGATCTTGTGACTGGCTTCCTTCTCTCGGTCTTTTTGTTCACCAACCACGACGTGCTCTACTCTCCGGTTTTCATCTGGTTGATCCGCACAAAATCGACCCAATGACCGGTTCGAACTTTCACCATTCGACCTTCACTCCGGAGTTGTCTTTCTCTCATCTCCGAGGTCTCTTTTCTCGCTCCTCCTGTCTCCACAGCATATTTTGACGTTCCAATTCTTCTCGAATAATCCAAGTGTTCTCGTCTTTTTGCCGTTCATGTCGGTATTCCATGCCGTCTATACGCCGAATCAACGCTCCTATCGTATTATGAAGCGGGCGTAAGTCGGGATGCTCCACCTGGAATTCTCGAGAAGGATGAGGAAAACCCTCCACTTGAATTCCTTGACGTGCCAGGTGCAACTCCCGATTTGGATGGGAAGAATTGGCAGTGTCCTCTGTCTCGATATCGACTGGTTTCTTCCCCCCATCTCGCTCCGGGTCTCTACCGAATTCGAGTGTCGCGCTTGTCCGGGTTAGAAGGTTCTTTGCGGTTCATCGGTGGCGGCGGCGGTGGTCGCGTTGCATTGGTGCGACTTCTAGTCTTTGGCGGCCATATTCGGTGGTTACGAATAGCTTTCGATTTTAGGAATCGAGTTGTTAACGATCCCCACGGACGGCGCCAATGTTACGTAGTAGAACACAAGTGTCTAGCCTTTGGGGCTAGGTATGATTGATATTGGATCAAAGGTGGCGTCCTTTGGTATCTATGGGGAGATAGCGGCGGTCGCGCGGTAAATCACTGTGCTACACGGGGTGGCTTTCGCCGAGGGTGATGTGTGTGCACGGTGGAACAGAAGCGTATGAATGTAATGTTCGGCGTGAGGACATACAGGAGATAACCTCCTATATAT
This sequence comes from Acacia pycnantha, assembly GCA_025563575.1. Lineage (NCBI taxonomy): Eukaryota > Viridiplantae > Streptophyta > Magnoliopsida > Fabales > Fabaceae > Acacia > Acacia pycnantha. The sequence goes on from JAMWYP010000013.1 coordinate 1,201,925, forward strand.
AGAGGTCACCTAGGGTTTTGCTTACCTTGAGTCCTTCCATTGTGATCGTGCCTCCTTCTCATTACGATCGTGCGCCATTCCATTCCTGCATAATTGCTGGAGTCACGGCACCTTGTGAGGTGGCTGACAGAGCGCCTGACTTGCGGGAGGCTTCCCGCCAGGAGTCCTTCTATTGGGCCTTCCTCTGGTAGGCCCATTATTTGAATCCATAACATTTTTTAATATGTTGATTCAAAGTACATGTGTTGCATGGTTTGTTACCTGGTCGTTTTAGACTTTCTTCGCCAAACAATATATAGGATGATATAGTTTTTGACTTTTGGTTTGTTGATTCAAAAACACACGCGTATATATAGACACACATGAACGCACTTTTAATTCAATGAAGATAAATAGAAGATGAAGAGGTGATGAAAAATCATGCCTCATACGTAAGTTATGTATGATTTGAATATTGAAAAATCCATACATTTTCAGGAGGAAAAATATTTACATGGGATAGCATATACGTTTTTATTTTTGGCAGAACATGTACGTAATCTGTTTACCAAGAAACACTCTTCAGAAAAGTCAAAAGTTTGAATATTATCAATTAAAAATTTAAAAATTATATTTTTTAAAAAAAAATACATTAATTATGAGCATTATTTTTAATTAAAATTAAACGTTAAAAATATTAAATAGAAAATTAGCTAAAAGTCCCTCGTTAGAAAATTAACTGGCCTTCGATACCTGGAATATGTGGTCCTTTAGGAGAAATATAAATGTGGAGAAAATGACAAAATTACATACCACAAAAGCTAAGTTGCAACTCTTCGAAGCGTATTTGCATCGCACTCTAACTTAATTTTCACATCACATCATGTCATTTGCAATTTGTGAAAGATCATCATCACTTACATTTTAATTTCATTTGCACACCATGAAATATCAATTGCAATTCGCGGAAAGTCAATTGCAATTTTTTTGAAAAGTGTATAACTTAAAAAAAAAGTTGTAATTTACGTTATGAAATTTATAAAAGTACTTTTTTTTTTAAATTTCAGTTAGGGGCATCAAAGAGTTGAAAAGTGTAAACCTCCAAAAAAAGTTGTAATTTGTGTTATGAGATTTATAAATTGCGTTATGAGATTTGAAAATTGTATTATAAGATTTGTAAAAGTGCATTTTTTTTTTAAAATTTCAATCAGGGGCATCAAAGAGTTGAAAAGTGTAAACCTCCAAAAAAAGTTATAATTTGCGTTATGAGATTTATAAATTGCGTTATGAGATTTGTAAAAGTGTTTTTTTTTTTTTTAAATTTGAATCAGAGGCATCAAAGAGTTGAAAAGTGTAAACCTCCAAAAAAAGTTATAATTTGCGTTATGAGATTTGTAAATTGCGTTATGAGATTTTTAAAAGTGCATATTTTTTTTTAATTTCAATCAGGGGCATCAAAGAGTTGAAAAGTGTAAACCTCCCAAAAAAGTTGTAATTTGCGTTATGAGATTTGTAATTTACGTTATGAGATTTATAAATACCGTTGAAAAAATGTTAAGAAGAATATATATATTTATTATTGTATAGCCACTTGGCCCCTTTGTGGGAGGTGGGGGATTCTAACCCCACCCCCACACTTTCAATGTAATTTTTGTTTAAACCCCCCACCCCCCCCAAAAAAAAACCCCACCGGTGGCCGCCGATCGGCGAGGGTTTTTATTTTTTATTTTTTAAAAATTAAGGGTAAATGGGTAATTTCACGCTAATTTGCATATATCTCATAGGTCCTTGGTACCTTTCAGTCTTTTTACAAATTCAACAGACTTCTGAGGGTTTTCCAAATTCAAATTGTATTTATTTGAAATTTTCCCTAAAAATTATGCATGCTTATATTTCTCCCTTGGTGATTGGGGCTCATCTCACGTGCAAGGTTACAGAAACACAAGGCGGACATTTGTGGTTTAATGTGACCCCGTTCGGGTGCCAAAATTTGAAATTGAAAGGACTACCCCATTGAAATTCAAAAATTGAAATACTCCTATTTAATTTGACAAAACACATCCCACCATACAACGGCCAATTAATACGCCTCAGCGGTCATGGTACGTTTCTGATGAATGATCACAAATAACATAATTAAGAGCAGCTGCCCGCAACTGGAGTGTGCGTAATATGTTATTAAGGCTGTGATAATAGAAAGATTATGCAAATGCAATTATATATTTTATAGAAAAAATATGTAGATCCAACCAACAAACTAAAATAATATAATAAATTATTAATGTTAAGCGCATGAGATATATATTAACTTAAGTGTATGTATTTAGCTTTGAATGGATAAGTAAATATATTGTTAGAGTGAGTTGATTTCATTTCACTCAACCTTAAATTTAAACACATTTTACTTAAATAATAAATTGTCAACGAGTTTTAAAAAAATCAGTTAAAAAACAAGTTTCAATAAAAAAAAATTAAAAACCATAGACAATTCTCCCCAAAGGTCCTAAATTTCGCCCCTAGATAAATTAAAGGCCGTTGTCGTTTTTATAATATTGGGTCAGTTTGAACGATACGTCATGAGTAGTGTTGATTAAGTAAAACTTTGCAATATGTCTCTTTAATTTCCAGAAACCTAATAAATTATGAAGCCTCCCTGCCCCAGTTCAACGTGGGAGTACATTGTATTGACAAAGGCAACACCCTCCTCCTTCTCTCTATGACGCAACTTTGAAAGTTACAAAAACAATTAAAAGTCAGTAAAAATATATGAATTAGTCATGACGATTTTGGATCATCTGTCTATTAAAAAACAAAGCCGAAGAAACTCTGCAAAATAGGGAGAGTTGTGCCAGAAAAAGATGGCAGATGCGTCGCATATGATGTGTTTGAAGAACAAGTTAGCAACTGTGAACAAAAGAAATCTAAGGGCAGTTGTTAGCGACTTGCCGTAATGTGTTCCTGTTATAAAAATAAACAAGTTTTATTGCCAAGCAAAGAGGGCTAATCAGATCTGGACTAGACTGTACATATCTGATATTACATTACACGGGTATGGATTTAAGTTTTTTTTAATTCATGATTTTTTAAATAAAAAATTATTTTTATTTAATATTTTGTATTCATTGAAATATTTTAAAAAATATATATATAAACTGTTAAAGAAATAAATGTGAATCGTTAAGATTCACATTTAAATTGTTCATATCGGATTAGCACTCCCTATTAACCACTTTGCTTATAAGAGAAACTGGTTTCATACTTGACAATGGCATGAGCCCCCGAACCTTTGGAAGCTTCCATGAAGTTACACTGCTCATACTTCAATTCAAAGATGCAGTCTTTTTTATATTTTCATGGGGCCAGAAATATGCAATCTTGAGTTTCTCTCCTAATCATGAAAAAAAATGATGAGGCGAAAATCCTCTTCCATCTATCCCACCTTCCCCAGAAATTTAAACAACCGCGTTTTTTCTCTTATTTTTTTCAATCGTCCTCACGCGCCTACCTGCCATAATATCCTTGTTCTCATTGGACACTTGTACCCGCACGCGCTTTTCCCAAAGTCTCACCATCCATGCCTATATAACACGGCACGCGCAGTAGCATCTTCATCTCGCACCTTGATTGCTCCTCCTCTGTTTTACTCTATTATTATATTCTCAGATCTTACTTAATCCTCTGGAATGGCCGATAAAAATCCCCAATTGAACGGTGCCTACTACGGCCCCTCCATCCCACCACCCCCCAAATCCTACCACCGCCCAGGCCGTGGCGGCAGCGGCCTTTGCTGTTGCTTTGACTGCTGCTGTGGTTGTATCTTCAGCCTCATCTTTAAACTCCTCTGCACCATAATCGTCATCGTCGGGATCGCCGTCCTTGTGTTCTGGCTCCTCGTCCGACCAAGCAAGGTAAAATTCCACGTCACCGATGCCTCCCTCACGGAGTTCAACTACACCAACGACGGCACGCTCCACTACAATCTTGCCCTCAACATGACCATCCGCAACCCCAACAGAAGGCTTGGCATTTACTACGACAACGTCGAAGCAAGAGCTCTATACGAGGATGCCAGGTTCGCTTCCAACGAAATCTCGCCTTTCTATATGGGCCACAAGACCACTCACTATTTGAGCACCGAGTTCAATGGTCAAAACTTGATTTCCCTGGGCGCCGATCAGACTTCAGAATATAATAAGCAAAAGAGCTCCGGGGTTTATGACATCGATGTGAAGCTGTATCTCAGGATTCGGTTCAAGTTGGGCGTGTTCAAGACCGGAAAGTTCAAGCCCAAGATTCATTGTGACCTCAAGGTTCCCTTGACGGCCAACGGCAACTCGTCGTCCGGCACGTTCGAGACCACCGAGTGCGAGTTTGACTACTGATGGAGCACCCGTTTACCCGACTATCTCCCCGTGTGTGTTCATATGCGGTTCTACGCCACATATATATTATAGGAGTATTGTTTATCTCCTCGATTTTTTTTTTTTTTTTTTTGATATTATCATGATTTCCTGATATTTGTTCATTTATTGGACATTGTCGCTGGTTACATTCATTTCATTGCTGTATTTCTATATCCATTTTATAGGACCATTGTCCGATTGGATTCCGAGGATTTTGATGTTCGTATGCTGTTTGTTAATAAATAAAGCAGACTCAGACAAAGGGCGCTTTCAACATAGACGTGAAGCTCTACTTCAGAATAAGGTTCAGGCTGGGAGATGTCATTTCCGGCGACTACCACCCCAGGGTCAAATGTGAACTCAGTCTCCCTCTCACTTCTAACACCACTTCTCCTGCCATAGCCTTTGAATCCACTAAATGCGACGTCGATTTCTGAGTTTTGCGTCCCCTACCCTCACATTTTCTTCGTCTTGTAATGTCGTTTTATTATATTTCTTTACCTTCATTTCATTTTATTAATTCGTTGGCCGTAGGTGTGGTGTATACTTGATTATGCGGTATATATAAATTTTATCATCCTTGTATTTATTTTTTAATTTGTTGATTCAAAAATACATATATTGCATTGTTTGTTGCCTGGTCGTTTTAATTCAATGAAGATAAACAGAAAATGAAGAGGTGATGAAAAATCATGCCTCATACGTAAGTTATGTATGATTTGAATATTGAAAAATCCACACATTTTCAGGAGAAAAAATATACGTATTTTTTTTTTTCAGAACATGTACGTAATTCGTTTATCAAGAAACACTCTTCAGAAAAGTCAAGAGTTTGAATATTGTTAGGAAATAATATATTAGTATTAATGTATACATCTGAAATTCATGAGATTGCAATCAGATCTCATATAATTAGGGATTACACATATAATCATCATTATGAGCCATTATGTATAGGCTCCTCTCTCTTGTATAAATACCTATATGATTATCATGAATAATACAACTTTATGATTAATTTCATTACATGGTATCAAAGCTTAGGATTGTTGTTAGCCAATTTAATTTTTTCCTGCGGCCACTGTTACTGTAGCGTGAACAGTAACAGTGGCCAGTCTCTCGTCACTGGTGTGTGTGTGTTCATATCATTTCAGATTTTGTTGATTCTTTGGCTACCCTTTTGTTGTTCTCCTTATTTTCTGTGTGTGTCGATTTTTTGTTAGTTTGTTTTTTTGTACTGTTCCTTCTGTTGTTTTGTGAACAGTGAACCATGTCATCACCAGGGGGAGAGACAGTGTGAGAGAAAGTGTGTACCTCGTTTGGTTGTTATGCTTTCTTTGATTAGAGGCTAAAACTTGTTCAGGGTTGTCTCCTCTACCTGTTTGGTTACCACATGGGCGACTGGTGGTGGTGTGGAGGGATAGAACTGACGGTGGAGCCTCTGTTTGGTCTTTTAATCTCAGGTGAGATTGTTCTGTTGTGACTAAAGAGGTTTCTGTTGTAGAGGTTATTGATACCTCGTTTGGTTGCTATGACCATTTTATGGTCATGTTTTGTTCTACAACGTCGAGCCTTCATTTCTGGTATATGTAGGCCGGTTCTTTGCTTCGAAGGTTGCGTTGTGAGACTGAGTTTCTACTATTTCAGCATGTCGGCATTTTGTTTCATGCACGTTCACTTGTCTCTAGTGGCTGAGTTCTTCGTTTGTTTCGTTTTCCAGCACGTTCGTGAAGTGCTCTTTTGTCTTGAATGTCGTATTTGTGGTTGGGTAATTTCATTGGCCCGTTCGTTGCTTTGCCTCCGGTGAGGTGTTTGTCTTAGGTGAGACAGTTTGGTGGTCCTTGTGTGACTCGTTCGTTGTTTTGCCTCCGGTGAGGTGTTTGGTCTCTGGTGAGACGTTTGAAGTATTATTTGGTCCCTTGTGAGACTGTTTGCTGTAGCTTCTACTTTGATTTGGTACTCTTTGTTATTCGAACTCTTGGTGAAGTTGTTGGATCATTTCTTTTGAATGTCCCCGGTGTGACATTTGGTTGAATCATTCTTGGATGTGGCCGAACTTGTTGGTGGATTCAAGATCTCATGATGAAGAAAATTATTTTGTTTGGGTTTATTTATTTTATGTTTTCTTGTAACAAGTTGAAGATGATTAACATCTATGCTCCAACTTGAGGGGAGTGTTAGGAAATAATATATTAGTATTAATGTATATATCTGAAATTCATGGGATTGCAATCAGATCTCATATAATTAGGGATTACACATATAATCATCATTATGAGCCATTATGTATAGGCTCCTCTCTCTTGTATAAATACCTATATGATTATCATGAATAATACAACTTTATGATTAATTTCATTACAAATATTATCAATTAAAAAATTATAAATTAACAAAAATACATTAATTATTAGTATTATTTTTAAATAAACTTAAACGATAAAAATATAAAAGGGAAAACTAGCTATAAAAGTCCCTTATTGAAAAATTAATTGGCCATCGGCACCTAAAATATGTGGTCCTTTAGGAGAAAAATATGTGTAGAGAAAATGATAAAATTGCATACCACAAAAACTTAGTTGCAATTCATGAAAGCTCATTTGGATTCGCACTCTAATTTAATTTTTCACACCATATAAGGTCATTTACAATTTGTGAAAGATCGTCATCACTTGCATTTTAACTTAATTTGCACATCATAAAATATCAATTGCAATTCTTGAAAGCTTAGCTGCAATTTGCGGAAGGTCAATTGCAATTTAGGCAAATTAGGGCAATCTTTGTTCAATATATTTGTGCACCTTTTCTCTCTACAATCTTTGTGCAATCTACTGTTAATATGTGCATGAGATCGATGTTAATTTAAGGGTATGTATTTAACTTTCAATGGATAAGTAAATATATTGTTATAGTGAGTTGATTTCATTTCACTGAACCTTAAAGTTGAACACGTTTTATTTAAAAAATAAATTGTCAACGAGTTTTTTAAAAATCTGTTAAAAATCAAGTTTCGATAAAAATAATAATAATAACAACCATAGACAATTTTCCCCGCAGATCCTAAATTTCTCATTTTTATAATATTGGGTCAGTTTGGACGATACGTCATGAATAGTTGATGAGTCTGGTTTCTCTTCCCATCATTTGTCTGCCCATTATCTAAGGTCCAGAAATATTTTCCGAAAAACCGCGTGCGGTTTTTTGGAAAATATTTCTGAATCCTTATATCAAAATTTCGACGGCCGGATCTGGTGATGAGGAGGGATGGGCAGACAAATGAAGGGGAGAGTATCTTCTCCCATAGTTGATTGAGTAAAACTTTGCAATATGTCTCTTTCCAGAAACCCAATAAATTATGAAGCCTCACTGCCTCAGTTCAACATGCATGGCAGTACAAATATTGACAAAGGCAACACCCTCCTCCTCCTCTCTATGACGCAACTTTGAAAGTTATAAAAACAGTTAAAAAGTCAGTAAAAATATATGAATTAGTCATGAAGATTTTGGATCATCTATCTATTTAAAAACCAAAGCCGAAGAAACTCTGCAATAAGGAGAGTTGTGCCAGAAAAAGATGGCAGCCGCGTCGCATATGACGTGTTTGAAGAATAAATTAGGAACTGTGAACAAAAGAAATCTAAGGGCAGTTGTTAGCGACTTGCCGTTATGTGTTCCTGTTATAAAAATAAACAAGTTTTACTGTTAAGCAAACAGAGCTAATCTGATCTAGAACGGTGTGGATCTAAGTTTTTTATAAATAGATATTTTTTAAATAAAAATATATTTTTTTAAAAAAATAATAGCTACTAAATTATCTTGGGTTAAGGTGCAAAAATACATATGTGTTTTTCTCTGAGGAACACCCAGTAACAAGTATTTTTTTAGGTGCAAAAGTACACACGTGGTAACAAATTAGGTGCAAAAATTCCGTTTGACCGTTAAGTTTGACTTTTTTTGCTGATTGGACGATGACGTGACATTTCAAAGGTGCAAAAATACACATGTGGTTTGGCAAGAAGAGTGCCCAACACCAATTTTTTTTTAAATTTAATAATTTTATTTTCAGTATCCTGAAAGTACTTTTTACCAGTTAGTACCCTGAAATATTTTTTTCAGTATCAGTTAGTATCCTTTTAGTACTGGTCAATACCTGAAATATTTTTTCAAGATCCTAAAATAACTTTTCAAGATTACGAAGTATTTTTTCTATACCAGTCAGTATCCTGAAAGTACTTTTTAGTACCAGTCAGTATCCTTTTAGTACCGGTCAATACCTGAAATATTTTTTTCAGTATCAGTCAGTATATTTCACGTATTGACCGGTACTAAAAGGATACTGACTGATACTGAAAAAAATATTTCAGGGTACTGACTGGTACTAAAAAGTACTTTTAGGATACTGAATGGTACATAAAAAATACTTCCTAATCTTGAAAAGTTATTTTAGGATTTTGAAAAAATATTTCAGGTATTGACCGTACTAAAAGGATACTTGCAGCTATTGAAAAAAATATTTCAGGGTATTGACTGGTACTAAAAAGTACTTCAGGATACTGACTGGTACAGGAAAAATACTTCATAATCTTGAAAAGTCATTTTAGGATCTTGAAAAAATATTTCAGGTATTTGACCGGTACTAAAAGAATACTGACTGATACTGAAAAAAACAAATTTCAGGGTACTGAATGGTAAAAAGTACTTTCAAGATACTAAAAATAAAATTATTAAATTAAAAAAAAAAAAGAATTTGGTGTTGGGTGCTTGACAAACCACATGAATATTTACTATTTTTGCACCTTTGAAATGTTACGTCATCGTCCAGTCAGCAAAAAAAGTCAAACTTAACGATCAAACAGTATTTTTGCACCTAATTTGTAACCACATGTGTACTTTTGCACCTAAAAAAAGCACTTGTTACTGGGTGCTCCTCAGAGAAAAGCACATGTGTATTTTTGCACCTTAACCCAATTATCTTTATCAATATTTTGTACCCATTAAAATAATTTTTTTAAAAATATAAACTTTTAAAGAAACAAATGTGAATTGTCGGATCACATTTGAATGATCCATATTTAATTAGTTCTCCCTATTAGGTATTATCTCCGGTCCTAATTATAAGACATAATTGATTTTGTTTGAAGAGATTAAGGAAGCTAAATTTGTTACTTATTCATTTCATATATTGTATTTCTTTAGATTATACATTAGTTTATTAGTCAAACTAACTACTTTGAAGAAAAAATTAAAAATAAAAATATTGTAAAGTAATTTAATTAGCTTCCTTAATCTCTCCAAAAAAGTATGTCTTATAATTAGAACTGGAGAGAGTATATTGCTTATCGGAGAAACTGGTTCACAATTGACAATGGCATGAGCCCCCGAACCTTTGGAAGCTTCCATGAAGTTACACTGCTCACACTTAAATTCAAAGATGCAGTCTTTTTTATATTTCCATGGCGCGAGAAATATGCAATCCTATCTATCCCACCTTCCCCAGAAATTTAAACAACCGCGTTTTTTCTCTGTTTTTTTTTTTTTTTCAATCGTGGTCATGCGCCTACCTGCCGTAGTATGTAGGGATGAAAATACATCAGGTTAGGATAGGCTTTAATTAAATAGGTCTGAGCCTGTAATGAGGGTAAAAGGTCTGAACCTGAATATAAGCCTATTTTAGGCTCAGGTCTAAGCTTTCATAAGGTCTGGTCGAGCCTGAAGCCTTTTTAAAGGCCTACTAACAATGTAGGCCTTTAAAAGACCTCATATTATAGGTTTTGAAGGCTATAACTAAGCTTTTGTACATTTTGAGCCTATCAAAACTATATAAATATAATCTTTTTAGTAGAATATAAGAATGAAAAATAATAAATATTATGTTTTTTATATGATATAAATATAATTATATTTATTTAATGTGTAAATAGACCAGGTCTGAAGGCTTATAGTCCAGACCTTAATAAAATAGGTCTGGCATATTTTCACATTTAAACCTTTAAATAGGCCTTGACATGACCTTTTTAACAAACATGTTATGCCTGATCAGACCCTAAACAAGCCAGACTGTAGACCATCTAATAGGGGCCTGACTTATTTCCACCCCTAGTAGTATGCTTGTTCTCATTGGACACTTGTACCCCGCACGCGCTTTTCCCAAAGTCGCACCATCCATGCCTATATAACACGGCACGCGCAGTAGCATCTTCATCTCGCACCTTGATTGCTCCTCCTCTGTTTCACTCTATTATTATATTCTCAGATCTTACTTAATCCTCTGGAATGGCCGATAAAAATCCCCAATTGAACGGTGCCTACTACGGCCCCTCCATCCCACCACCCCCCAAATCCTACCACCGCCCAGGCCGTGGCGGCAGCGGCCTTTGCTGTTGCTTTGACTGCTGCTGTGGTTGTATCTTCAGCCTCATCTTTAAACTCCTCTGCACCATAATCGTCATCGTCGGGATCGCCGTCCTTGTGTTCTGGCTCCTCGTCCGACCAAGCAAGGTAAAATTCCACGTCACCGATGCCTCCCTCACGGAGTTCAACTACACCAACGACGGCACGCTCCACTACAATCTTGCCCTCAACATGACCATCCGCAACCCCAACAGAAGGCTTGGCATTTACTACGACAACGTCGAAGCAAGAGCTCTATACGAGGATGCCAGGTTCGCTTCCAACGAAATCTCGCCTTTCTATATGGGCCACAAGACCACTCACTATTTGAGCACCGAGTTCAATGGTCAAAACTTGATTTCCCTGGGCGCCGATCAGACTTCAGAATATAATAAGCAAAAGAGCTCCGGGGTTTATGACATCGATGTGAAGCTGTATCTCAGGATTCGGTTCAAGTTGGGCGTGTTCAAGACCGGAAAGTTCAAGCCCAAGATTCATTGTGACCTCAAGGTTCCCTTGACGGCCAACGGCAACTCGTCGTCCGGCACGTTCGAGACCACCGAGTGCGAGTTTGACTACTGATGGAGCACCCGTTTACCCGACTATCTCCCCGTGTGTGTTCATATGCGGTTCTACGCCACATATATATTATATATAGGAGTATTGTTTACCTCCTCGATTTTTTATTTTTTGTTGATATTATGATGATTTCCTGATATTTGTTCATTTATTGGACATTGTCGCTGGTTACATTCATTTCATTGCTGTATTTCTATATCCATTTTATAGGACCATTGTTCGATTGGATTCCGAGGATTTTGATTTTCGTACGCTGTTTGTTAATAAATAAAGCAGATTGTTTTATTGTGATTTGATTTTTGTTTACCCGAATATCGTGGTTTGATTAAGAAAATTACGTTAAACATATAAAGTTTTTCCGAGAATAATTAAAATCAAGTTAAATACATATCCTTTAGTCCTATTTATAAATTCATTTTCACCGAATCAAGATAAATACATATCCCTTTACCATTGATCCTATACCAGAGATTTATAGTGACACGTGGGATAGACATCGAGTTAACATCCCCAGGCCACCTTCAATTGATTGGGTCAAAGCGATGTCATGATTCATGATTAAAAAAAGAAACAAGGTGTCCGTTACGGCGATTTCCTCGTGGCAATCACAATTTTCAAGGGAAAAACATAGCGTGCCTAGTTTCAAACTGGCTAGCTTGTTTATTTAAAGGGCAATGTAACGTCATTACTGTTGACTGGAGCAAAATTGTGTAAAAAATAGCTACGTACTACTCCTCAACTTGTTTATCTAAAACTTAACTCCTAAGTTAGAGTTTAGTTTTTTAGAGATATTAAATAAGCAAAATAAGTTATAGTCATATCCTTAATTTATATATCAGTTTATAAAATAGATAAAATAATTTCGAGAAAAAATAATAAATATAAATATTTTAAAGTGATTTCATTAATCTCTCTAAAAAAGTCAACTTTATCTTATATTTATAATCGGAAGGAGTAGTTTAATTTTAAATTTATTTTGTAATTTAAATTAAACTAAGGAGTTTTATTTCGATTTGGATGAACATGTTTTTCTAATGTCAATTCAAACATACACTAATGATTTACATAAACAAAAGTCCATTGGCAAAAAAAAAAAAAGATCAACAAAAGCACAAGGATTTGATTTTGATGTGGGATTTTGGATCACACCGTGAACCCTTGAGCTAAATATTAAGCTTATCATTTGGTTTATCTGCTGGCCTCTGTTAGGTGGTATTCGCAACAAATAATATTAAATGATGTTATATAATTTGAAAAATTCTTTCTGTTATTTTTAATGAGCCATGATAGAATAAGGACAGATTATTATATAAAACTTCTATGCAATTCAACACAGGTTGCGTCATTATTATAGAAATGCATGACTATATATATATATATATATATTGCATCATTGCATAGAATTATTCTTTCTTAGAGTCAGTGATCCGAATAGAAAAACAAAAGGAGTGGATGGTGTTAGAATTATTAGGTGATTAGTTAATTAGTTGATAAAGGCCTTAGTCTATATAAAGCGTCTTAGTCAGTATGATTTAGTGTGTAGGATAATTAGATCTCATTATATTTAGAGATAAGGTAATTTGAGTCTTTTTCTAGGGAGAAAAGTCTATTTCTAGTCCCCAAGTGAGATTGGTTATCTTTAGCATAAGAAATGCTCGTTGCATCTGTGAAGACATAATTTAGCCATGTTCCCAACTTTTTATCCCCGCCCGTCATAGCCTTTTTCTTGTAGCAAGTTATGCATGCAAGATTGGAGGAGCTATCAGCTTGGGGTTAAACACCAAGCGCATGTTTGTTTAAACAGTTTTATGAAATTGTTTTTTAAACTAAATTTTGAAAACAAAAATATTTGGATTGTTATTTTTAAAATTTTGTTTTTGAAATGACGTGACGGTGGCTGTCACTAGTCATGGTGTCAATAATGAATAGATGATTGCCTTAGAAAATAAGAAATTAAAAAAAAAACAAACTAAAAACTATTTTTAGCTTTTAAAAAATAAATGCAACTTATTAAAAAAATTCCAAACTATTTTTTTAGTTTTCACTGCCTGCCTTCATTGAATTTTCAAGAGATTTCCTATCAATTCCACTTTACAGCATCCGCCTTGCATTCACTTCTAAAATTAAAAAGAGAAATAACAACAAAATCAAGTTCACTGCAGTAAACAAAACCTCTTTTTAAAACAAAATCAAACATCCCCTGAATGTTTTAGTTTTAATTTTCTCCCGCATCCACTTTTTTTTTTTTCACCCAACAGGTAATCCCCAAGTTAACGTTGGTTTTAACATGTGAAGGGTAATATTTTTTTTTTTTATATATATATAAATTTTAGGAAATGGGTTGGACTCACCTATAATTCAAGGGTAGAATGAAATCTCTCTTCCTTCTAAGTGGTACTAATGTTGGGTAGGGCAAGGATTGAACTCCCTCATTTTAATAATTATGTCTAATCCTTTTGTGAGTTTTTTTTTTTTGAATATAAAATCCTTTTATGAGTTGAACCCAAAACCAAGTGCAATATTATTTGAGTTGTAACCTTTATTACAGAAACATGGCCTCGGCTCACAACTTCACATACCAGACTGGCATTCTTTATTTGGGCTGCCTGGCCCAACTAAATAAATGACCTTCCAAATCATCCCACGGTCCCACGCTCTGTGAATTATGGAGTAACTAGCATAGAAAAACCGTTGGTCCTTGGACTCAACTGGTAAAGGAGTCAGACAGCCTCACAAAAGGAAGAGGATTCGATTCTGGAGTTGGTCAAGACGCTGGGGGAGACATCTTAATTCCTAAATGCCTAGTTAATCGCCTGAGGGTAATAGATGACCCACCTACCCAACATCGGTATTATCTAGGAAAAACGGATATTTCACATTGCCCTTGGATCATGGGTGAATCCAACCCCTTTCCTAAAATTTTTCTATATATAAAAAAAAAAAAAAAGCATAGAAACTGCGCAACGGGTGGGCTCTAACTGTATAAGTTGTATAAACTTTTATTGTTGGCATTTATAATATATAAATATATCATCCTTCGTATAATATCTATGTGTGTGTATATATATAAGATAATATTTATTTTTTATTAATATATATGAAAGATAGAAGCTCTCTAAATATATTTGCTAGTCCATTTCCACTACTCACAAGCACATATCTTCAAATCTACATTGAGGTAATACTGAATGTAATATATTAAGTATATTATTTTAGGAGATATTTTAGGATATTATTAATTTTTTGAAAAATTCCTGTATTATGGTATTATATGAATATAGTGAATATTAATTTAATTTTTTAAAATAATTAATTACAAAATTTTAATTCAAAATATATAAAATATAAAGGGAAAAACCCTTTAAAATCCTAAGGAACCAATAAAATGTTAAAAAAGTTTAAGAGAAAAATCTGATGTCAAAAAGGTCTTAGGCTTTGTTTGGTTTGAAGGGATTGGAGGGGAGGGGAGGAGGATGGAGGGATTTTAGCTCCCTCCCCTTGTTTGGCAGATGATATTTTTTAGGAGGGGAGGGGATATTTTTTAAAATTTCCCCTTCCCTTCCCTCAAAAACGTCTCCCCAAATCGGACGGATTCGGAGGGATTTATAAACATGGGTGTATAAGAGGACAAAAATATCCCTAGTTTTTTGCTATTATACCAGAAATACCCTGAACCCTTATATTTGCTATCTCAATACAGCTCGCAGCCTCACACTCAGTGCAATTCCTCACACTCACCCTTATATTTACCCTGAACCCAGAAGTGCTTAAAGTTCCGCAAATTCCTCGATACCTTCTGCAAAGACAAAAATTACTTTAGTGCAATTCGGTTGATTCTTCCCAATCTCGACCGGGAGTGAGGCTCCTATGGGCTCAAGGAGTCGGTTCTAGCTACCTCCCTCATTGACACTCTTGGGATGTCCAGGGAGTCCAAGGATGCTCTACGCCTCATCAATTGGTGCAAAGGTGGTGCGAAGACTGGTGCCAATGACGGAAATTTTGCTCTTGTCGCTGCTGAGGTGTTCTTTCTTCTTTTCTTGTGATTTGTTTGAAGTTTTGTTTGTGGGATCATGATGGTTTCGTATGGTTCAGTTAACGATATGAACTATGCACCAACATTCTTATTAAACTTGCATTTAGGAGTTTTGATTTTTTTTTTTAAAGGAAATATCTTTTTCATTTATTGATGTGAATAAATGAAATAATAACAAGTATAATATGTTTCCAATGTCGCATTGAAACTTTGAGAGACAGGTAACATTAAAATCCTTCTTACAATATAAGGGAATATAAGGGTACAGTTGTCAATGTCAAAAAAAAAAAAATTCCTCCCCTCCCCTCCTAAACCAAACAAGGTAATATTAAAATCCCTCCCCTCCCCTTCCTTCTGATCAATCCAAACAAGGTAATTTTAAAATCCCCCCTTCCCCTTCCCTCCGTCGAACCAAACATAGCCTTAAAGAATTGTTAATATCGTCTAAATAAGTTGTCAATAGGACATTTTTTATATCAGAATCTTTCTCGAAATTTTTTAATATTTTTTTGGTTCATTAAGACCTTAAAGGAATTTTTCCAAATATAAAACCCATTAGTGGGACTAGTGGGGCTGTTACCCACATATTAGAAGTTATTTCTTTAAGTTCATTATTTTGGGAGATATTTCAGGATATTATCAAATTTGTCAAAAATTTCGGGATTATAGTATTATATTAATATAGTAAATATTAATTTAAGTGTTTTAAATAATTAATAACATAGTTATAATCAAAAATATATTTCAGTTATGATGTTATCAGTCAAAATATATAAATATTTAAAATATAAAATTCAAAAGGCCATGACTAAATAAATTCTCCACGATTTTTTCTTATAATTTAAAGTATTATAAATACGTTTAAAATATTTAAAATAAGGGCTTAATATTTCTACTTTTACTGGAGAAATATTTTTGGGAGAATTACACACAGGTCCCAAGGATGACAAAAAAATACAATGAGGTCCCAACAAGAATTCACATTACACAGAAGCCCCAAGGGATCTGGTTGTAATTATTTGTGAATGTACAATTACCAATTTGACCTTCCTTCCAATTCCTCTCTCTCCCCCTTCTCCTCTCTCTCTCTCCTCTCTCCCCGTACTCCTCTCTCTCTCTCTCCTCTTCGGTTTGCTGATCCAACATTGAATTTAGCTGTCTTTTCACCCACACACAAATCAGCTGTCCTTAATCAATTTCAACAGCAGCAAAGCATGCTTTCACCTGTGAATACAAGTTTTTCTTCCAAGAAAGTCGAGCATCCTTTGTTACATGCCTCATTCCAAGCATCAGGAAGGATGTCTCCACGTAATATGGAACCCATCTCACCAATGATGAACTCTAGGTTTTCTGTGCTATCTCAACGTGAAAAGCAGCAATAGTTTCGTAGCCTTAGCTCTCGGGATCTTGGCTCCAACTCTGCTGCTGCTGTTGCCGCCGCCGCCGGTTTCAATGACAGTTCTTGGTCAGAATGGGGATCCAGCAATGGTAAATTGGATTGTAAATCTATACTTTGTCTGTTGTAAATAGCTTCTGGAAGTCAAAAATGGAAAAAACTCGTTTTCAAATTTTGTTGTAAATCTATACTTTGACTGTTGTAAATTTATACTTTGTCTGTTGTAAATAGCCTCTGGAAGTCAAAAATGGAAAAAACTCGTTTTCAAATTTTGTTGTAAATCTATACTTTGACTGTTGTAAATTTATACTTTGTCTGTTGTAATAAGCCTCTGGAAGTCAAAAATGGAAAAAACTCGTTTTCAAATTTTGTTGTAAATCTATACTTTGTCTGTTGTAAATAGCCTCTGGAAGTCAAAAATGGAAAAAACTCATTTTCAAATTTTGTTGTAAATCTATATTTTGTCTGTTGTAAATTGTCTGTTGTAAATTTCCCTTGTCCAGAATGGTCATTTTACATGCACATATAATTACACAGAAGTCCCTAGGGACTTCTGTGTAATGTGAATTCTTGTTGGGACCTAGCTCATTGTATTTTTTTGTCATCCTTGGGACCTGTGTGTAATTCTCCCAATATTTTTTCTGCCACTCTCATATAAAAGTGAGTGGGTCCCACTTATATTTTCTCTCTCTTCTCTTTATAATACGACCCACTCACTTTTATGTGAGTATGACAAAAAAAAAATCTACAGCAAAAATAGAAACATTAAATCCTTAAAATAATACCACTCTGATCATATTTATAAGTCAACTTTGACCAAAAAATTTGTCTTATTTATAAGTCCAGTTTCATGTAATAAATGAGATTGTGACAATTTTACCCATATTAATTACACTCATAAAGATAGAGAGAGAAGAAACATTTAAAAAATACCCAATTATAAATGAGGGCAAAGTTAAAAATTTACCTCATAATCATTGAGTAAACTACTTTTCCTTGGTATGTGAGATTTAGTCAAACTAGACTTATAAATAGGAGTAGAGTAGTATAAAGAAACATATGTTTGATGAAAATATTTAGAATGCCATTAGTGGAATTAGTGTGTTTGTTACCTATATATTGGAAGTTACTATTTCTTTAAGTTAAATATTTTAGGATATTATCAAAAGGGTTTAAACTTCTCATGTTGCATGAGAAGAAGAAGATTCATACACATATATGAAATGATGAGACCCATATATATATATGTGTGTAGGTCCCATCATTTCATGTGTGTTACCTGAGAAAACACTCCTCCTACAACAATAGGAGTGTTTTTCCCATTATCAAATTTGTCAGATAATTCCGGCATAATGGCATTATACCAATATAGTAATTATTATTTTAAATAATTAAGTACAGAATTTTAATTCAAAATATATATAATATATTTCAGTTATGATATTACCATTGAAGTCAAAAAATATGAACATATAAAATATAAAAATCGAAAGGCCACGACTAAATTTTCCACACATTTTCTTATAATATAAAGTAATATACGTTTAAAAATATTTAAAATAATGTATAGAACAAATGTTTTATTAAACTATTTACTATTTAGAATGATATGAGTGGGAGCAGTTGGGTTGTTACACATATATTAGAAATTATTTCTTAAGTTAAAATATGTAAATAACGAATAAGCTAGATGCTTGCGTAGTAGCAGCACGAGGGCGGTTCTTTATACAGTAAGAGATTGGGAACATGGCTGGTAATAAATTCAAATAGAGCTAATAAAGGCAATCCGCTATCCAGTGTATACCAATTAATTCTCTTTTCACCTAGATTGCATTTCTCATGGATAAAATGTAGAATCACAACTAATAATCTCACAAAAATTAATCATAACGGTATCCCGCCTCCATTTCCAATAGCCTATACATTTTGCAAGCTGTTATAATTTAGACATTTAGTATTGAAGTTAATATATAAATTTGTTTTGAAAGTTTTTGTTGAGGAACAACTTTACTTCAAAAGTTTTTTAGGATCAATGCTACTCAAGTGTTAGAATAAAACAATGTTGTTCTTTCTTTTTAAAATGTTAATGATTAATTTTTTTTTAAATGATATAGGTCAACATTACTAAATTTTGAAACTTTCAGAGTGAAATTGAATCAAGAAAAACTTTAAGGGCAATATTATCATATAACAAAATCTACATGTCACAACCTCCAGGCTTTGAGTCCACCTATCCATCTTTTGTATGCAAGCTTCATAATACTCCCTCTGGTCCTTATTACTATAAGGCATCAACTAACAATTTTCACAAACCAAGAAAAACCGTTAAAGTCAATAAAGTTGTCATAGAATTACGTAATTTCCAATATTAGCCCTACTAGTTGCACTAAATTATAATATCATATTAATTATTATTCCCACCTACTACCTTTATTAATTATGAGTATACATGGAAAAATAATAATTAATGTTCATTGGGAACAAGCAAGTGACTTATAAAAAGGACCAAATACATTTGATAGTTTGTACCTTATAATAAGGTTCAGAGGAAGTAGCCCCTACAGGTAGAAACAAGTTCCTAGAACGTGGTTTCAACCGTTGGCTTTAGCTCTTCACAAGTTTGGTTGTGTCTAGGGAATATGATCCATCTCTCTTTATTCATCAGTCTTCAAGTGACCTCACTTATGTGCTTGTCCATGTGGATGATATTCTAATCACTGGTACCTCCACTCCCTGCATCGACAAGCTCAAACAATGGCTCAATCAAGAATTTACTCTTAAGGATCTTGGGGATCTTAACTACTTTCTTGGAATTGAAGTTAATTAAGAAACATGGCAGCAACATCATGTCCTTATCTAAGAAGAAATATATTAAAAATCTTCTCACTTGAGCAGGTATGCTTCACTCAAAAGGAGGAGCTACACCAATGTCTGTTTCTAGAAAACTTAGTCACCAAGATCCAACATCTTTCTCTAATGGTCAACTATATCGCTATCTTGTTGGAGGATTGCATTATGTCACCGTTACTAGGCTAGAAATCGCTTATAGTGTCAATAAAGTGTGACAGTACATAAAAAACCCAAAGGCTGGTCATTGGCGGGCTGTTTACCGCATACTGAAGTACCTCAAGAACACTACAAGTAACGGTCTTATCTTTACCAAGCCAACAAGTCTTGATCTTACTGCATTTTGTGATGCTGATGTTGATGACATACGCTCCACAGCTGGCTTTTGTGTTTATTTTGGGGGCAGTCTCATATCATGGGCTGCCAAGAAACAACCTCTTGTTTCAAGGTCTAGCACAGAAGCGGAATATCGCAGCTCAGCTCATATCACTGCTGAGATTCTTTAGTTACAAAGTTTGCTTCTTGAGCTAAAAATACCTCATCAATCCAAGCTGCCACATATTCTGTATGATATCCTTAGCACCGTAATGCTCTCTCGAAACCCTGTTCTGCATCATTGAACTAAACATGTGGAACTTGATATATTCTTTGTTAGAGAGAAAGTCTTGCAGCATAAGATACTTGTCTCTCACATTCCTTCGGCTCATCAAGTTGCTAATGTGTTCACCTAGCCTTTGTCCAACTCTCAGTTTGCATCGTTGAAAGCTAAACTCAAGGTTCAAGGCATCTTGAGTTTATAGGGAGCTATTAGAGTATAGCCGTTAGATTGAGTCAATTAGGCTGTTAAGCACTCTAGTTAAGTTAACCACAGTTGTAACAACCCTGATTGAGTAACCAAGGGCCAGAGTTATCATCTTAGCAGCATTGTATATATACGTGTGCAATCTCTTGACCATTGAGATAATATACAATTTCCCCCTTCTTCATTCTGTCTTTTCTCTCTTCAAATCCTCTTCTGCACTTATCTGTTCTTGTACACATATGAAGTTATAAACAATAGTACAAATATACTATGTGCAACTAAGAATGTCATAAAGATAAAGCATAATACGCTAGATAATTTTATACATCTGAGACCTATGCAATGCATTGACGAGTGAACTCAAAAGCCAATAAAACTACTGGCAAAGTAAAATTCATTAAGAAAATGTTTGGATCTGATTTACAACTCTTTCTGAGTATATGCGAGGAAGATTATTCTGCGTCATAGGTGATGAATATTCATTGTTAATGATGGGAAAATGTTAAATTTATGCTTTATTAGGGGAAAAATAAAATCATTTAAAGACATTTAGATTGCCATTTATTTTTAAATGTGACTGGTAATCGCTAAGAAGAGCAGGCGTTCCATCTGCCAAAGGAAGGGGCTGAAAAGGCAAAAGTGATTGGTAAATAATTGGGTGTAATATAGTTATTTAAAAAGCATGGACGGTTAATAGGATTGGTAATTTTAGGATTTAAGTATGCATTGATTAATGGCGCAGTGACACATACACAAAAAAAAAAAAAACCGATTTCAATTCAACTGCTTGATGCTTGTAAGACACAAACTAATCATTCAGTTGCAAAAAGGGAATCCAAGAAGCAAATCAAATGCTTGTTTTTTTTTTTTCGAAAACAGCTAATCAAATGTTAGAAATAGAAGAACAGGGCTAAAAGCCGAAGGAGGGACCATTTTTTGATTACCAGGAAAATTGGGCTTTAGCAGCGTTCTTTTTTCAGTCTGGTACATGCATGATAAGAACGAGAGGCCCAAAGAAATGGGCCCGCGCCATATTTCCACCACTGCAACTATTTCGTTTAGTTGCAGTGCCATCCTTTTTAGCAAAAAAAAAAAAAAACTATTTCGTTTAGTTTTCAGGGGTTCTTATGCCCTCTTTAATTCAACAAAGGGGAAAAGTCTATTATGTGAGATTCAGATTCATTATACACGAATAGGGAATCAAAGTAAAATATGAAGAAACTTCAAAGGGATTCAGTGTACTGTGTGGTTCATGAAAAAAAAAAGGGAAATGTAATTCTAGTTCTAACTTCTAACAGAGGCAGGAAAAAATAAATAAATGAAAAAACAAGAAGAAAATTTGTCCAGTAGAAGATGGCGTGATCTTGTGACATTAACCTGCAGAGGGTACAAAATGGAAGCAAACAGCAAGTGTTGAGACGAAGGAGGCTTTCACGATCCACATATATAACATATCCTTAGGACCTAACTTAAAACTTGATCCACTTGGACATCTTCTCTGATAAAGTCTTGCCGGCTTTTTGAAAGAGCCTCTTGTTTCGCAGTTGGGATTTGCATCACCAGGCATCCGTTACCATTCCCTACCTCTAGAACCGGCGAAGATGATGGAGTGAAGTAGGGAGGTGAAGCGCAAGGTGTCGAAAACGGCGTCGTATCTATCATCACTTCCACTTCTTCCACGCTTTCATCTCCGCCACCAGACTCTGCAGCAGCAGCAGTTGCAGCGTAACACACCCTTTTCGTCTTCACCACGGTCTCCGTGGAGGAAAAGTTGTCGGAGTCCAGGCCCTCTCTGTCTTCCTCCTTGATGGTGAACAGAATCCTGGAGGGGCCGTGCACACACTGCCACTTGATCACCTGCTCCGCCAGCTCCGGCGGAGAAGACGATGAAGTGGGTGGGGAGGTTCGTTGGGGTTGCACGCGGGACTTTCGTTTCCAACACAGGTAGTGGAGCAGTTGCTTGTGGGTTCCGGGATCAGAGTGAGTGTGCCGACGGAGGCTGTGACGGCGCCAGAGCAGGTAGAGGATTTCGAGGAAGAGAGCGGCGATGGTGAGAGAGATGATCGCCGTGATTATTGCGCCCAGCTTGTGTAGACCGACCATGACGGATCGGATAGTCGGAGCAGCTGCTTTCGTGGTTTTAGCTTTCGTTGGTGATTCAAAGTCGTGGTCGTTTGAAGAAAAACGAAAGTGAGGAACCGGTTACCTGAAGAAAAGGTAGAAGGCGATGGTATCGAAAATGAAGGAGAAATTATGAAAAGGGCTGTGGAAGATAGTAGATGTTGAGGGAGGAAAAGGGGAAAGAAGGTGAGGGGTAAAAGAGAGAGGACAGGTAGATGGAAAAGGATGTGTTTGTGGTCTCGGGAAGTGTAGGGTGGGCTATCATGGCCAAGTCGCCTTTAATCGCTGAATTGGTTACAGGAAAGGGAAACAGTTGGGAGGAAGGTGAGGGAGATAGGGATATCATACATGAGTACATTAGCGTGACCAATTAATATAAGACATTATTAACTAATTTATCCGAACAAAAACATAGTCCCTCGTTTTAATTATAAAACCTAGTTAACTTTTTTAGAGAGATTAAAGAAGCTAATTAAATTACCTTAGAGTATTTTTATTTTTTTCTTTAAATTAATTAGTTTAACTAATAAACTAATATATGATCTAGAAATACATAACATATGAAATGATTAATTAACTTATTTAGCTTCCTTAATCTCTCTAAAAAAAAGTTAACTAGGTCTTATAATTAGGACCGGAAGTAGTATTAGTTAAGCTATTTTAGCTTCCTTTAAATAAACATACATACATTTATTATCCATTACATCTTTCTTTTGTGTAAGAGGTAAAGGTTAAATATGGTCATTATAACAATATAAGTAACTCACTCACGTACCAGGGCAAGACCCAACACTTGTACCTACCTGACCTGAACTGTATCTTCTGCTGGGTCCCGGACTCTCCCGTCTCAAATTCAAATCTATGCCCTTCTTAAATTCCAATTCCCTTTTTTATAAAAAAATAATAATAAACGAAGTTGATGGGGGGTTTCAAAATGACCATCACCAACTTCAGCTGCGATGTACAGATTGACTGCTAAATGACGTTTTCTCCCCAATTGTTGAGATGATGTCAATATTTTTTTTGTTCCTTCAATTGGTTGTTGGGAAATTTTCGTTGGGATGTATATTCCCTACACTTGAGTTGGTAAAAAGGGCCAACTGAGGAAAAACAATTATTTTTCAACATCCGGCCTTGAACATAGAGGTTAGGGTCGGTCCTATAGGCCGAAGCTACTTTA
This sequence comes from Acacia pycnantha, assembly GCA_025563575.1. Taxonomy (NCBI): domain Eukaryota; kingdom Viridiplantae; phylum Streptophyta; class Magnoliopsida; order Fabales; family Fabaceae; genus Acacia; species Acacia pycnantha. Next base: position 1,225,655 of record JAMWYP010000013.1, read on the forward strand.
ACAAGCGTTTACTATTTTTTCTTCTTTTTTTCAGAAATAAAATTAAAACAGTTAAAGTCCTAATTTAATAAATGAATGCTGTCAAAATTAAGATGTAAATGATATACATCATACAACAAACAAATACAGTCACTAAATTATAATTAAAGGCAAACTATTGCTCACATACCACAATTACAAATAATTAATGAGGAGATTTAACAAAATTTAAAATATTTCTTATAAATACGTCTTGAAAAGTGTAAGTAGTCAACAAAATATATAGACAACATAAGATATGAACAAAACAATCACTAAAAAATAAGTTAAAAAAATACAAAAGTAGTAAGAATAACCATGAAATAAGAAATACGTAGTAGCTTTTTTAAGTTTTTAATTTTTAGGATTCTTAATACAATATATTTTTATGAAACTTAATTCTAAAAAGATAATAACAACTAAATATTTACAATATCGTTAACAAAGTATTAAAAATAATATTATTATTATCATATAAATATTTTCTTAAAAAAATATATATGTGGGGGCCCTATCGGCTGGTCTTCTTAGGCATGCTTTCATTTTAATTTAATACAAAAATTTTAAATTTGACCCTGTAAATTTAGGATCTAAACGGGCCGACCTGATGGATTTGGTCCATTTTCCTGGCCCTACGTACCCTGCTCCATGCATACTATAATTAGCAATTGTCATGGCCCTTTTCATAGTTAAAAATAAAAAACAAAAACAAAGGGACAAGAAATGACCATAGACGCCCTAATAATCTCCGCGTCTTCATTCACCTCATATTATTATAGCAGCAATCTCTGAGAGTCAAAGGGCCTGAAATAACAAAAAACTCGTGTGCTGATCTCGTTTTCATCTTCGTATGCCATTATATTGCTCACTTTTCAGAGACGGGTTTTTATATGTAGATATGCTTGAGGTCAGGATAGTGATTAAGTCCCAACTCTTCTTACATCCATCACTAGAAGTATTTGGTTTTTATTATCAAGCTATATATAGTCATTAGGTGCTCGGGCAAACTGATCGAGTTGCCTTAGTTATAAATAGAATTAATAGTAATGAAGCTTCAGTTATTAAGTGTATATTTTATGATTATGTGTGTGTTGAGTTTATGATGCATGCATGCTGCTGCGAATTTTGATATTATAACGTGTGAGGGCTTTCTGGTGCAAGAAAAGATTACATGCGATTTTTATTTTGACAAGTTGTCTCTACTCATTATTCCATTATATATTCAATTAAAATAATTAAAAATAGAGATGCATCTCTTCGTGAATATTAAATGGCACGCTTTCTTGTTCCGTATCGATTGAAATTTGATTGAAGATTCTAATAACGAAATATAAATATAATAAAATAGCGCAATTCAATGATTATTATTATATGTATCAGAAACTAGCTCCCAAGGTTTAGCGTCAGGCCATTGTATTGTAATATAATGAAGCTGTTTAACAAGGGTTTGAAGGATGCCATCCTCTTCTCTTCGATCAATGGGTATTTAATTATAACAGATTTTTAAAAGGCATCGACAAGACTTGGATAAATTAACAATTTAAATTCTTGTTAATTAATCACAAGACCATCCAGCAATTTCTCCACGCACGGTACGTGAAATTAAAGGGGGAACTTATGAGATATGAATTTATTATTTGGATAGTATCTTCGTCCAAATAAATCAGGATTTATAAATGGACTGAAGAAACTTAAATACATAAAAAGAAATAACTAATCTGGTGTGTTATAATGATGACGACGACGACGTTTGTGCTACCAAAAGAAGATGTGCATTAAAAATAGTGTCAGGAGAGGGAATGAGTGGGAGTTGGAGATGCAAGGGGAACAAGTGAACAAAACAGAAGTGGTTGTTAGCAAGAGGATAACATAATATTGATTAGTGGTAAGTAAGCAGTACATTATGGATGCAGTAATCAAGCTTTTGCGTATCAAACCATGCCTTCCCCCAAATAATGTGTATGCATTCGTGTTCACATTGAAGAAAACAAAATGATCGACAGTATTGTACTGAGTCGTCTATACGTTTTGGTTTGTCTGGTTTAAGAAAAAGAAAGGTATGAGTGCAGAATGATGATGAGCGGAGAGGTTAGAAGAATTAGGGAGCAGTGAATGAGTTATACGAAATGGCCTTAGAATAAGAGGAGGGTGAGGATCATAATCATAATTGAGAGGGCACTTTAACTGGAAAGCATGCCAATCCACGCTATCATTATTCATTAGTGCTTATGCACAACGCCTGCACATGCATGTCCTCTCCATTATGCCCTCTTGGAGGAAATCCTATTTGAAATATTATTATTAAGACTTAAACATTGGACATTTCTTTTAACCAAGACTTAAACATTAGTTCGTTACATCATAAGAAATTGATCTCTTCCGCCATATCCAAACCCAGTGATGATTATAAACTAGAAAGGTAAGATCAAGATCCCATCCCCACCAAACAACAAGGGCCATCACGGTGCCCTCAAAAACTGGTCCTATTAGCTGCAAGGATGGCCCCCTAAAGCTCAAACACCACTTCCTTCATAAACCCCAATACTCCTTGGAAAAGAAAAATAAACTCAACAAAAACCAAAAACTGAAAAGCATGGAGCTCCCTCTAGGCCAGACCACTTCTCTTGGGTGGCCATGGACATCGGTTGAAATTTTTTAGCATGGACCCATCGACCCAGAGGCACAAAAGGCTTCAATAACCATAATACTAATAGGCCTCCACTATTCCAATGGCCCACAGGTCCAACAACGTAGACCCATCAGTTTACCTTATGTTATATTCTCTACGACTTCTAAATAAGCTGGTGTATATAACCCTGCACCCAAAAAAAAACATAGTGTACAACCATTTATATCATTCAGGCCCAAAAAAAACATTTATATCAATGTATTAAGATTGATAATCTTTAAAACCTACTTACCTACCCCTCCTCTCTTTGAATTCAATTGGCGAAGGAGTTGGACACTTTCACCAAAGTGAGGGGGTTTGATCCTAAAGTTGGTCAAGGCGTCGGGAGAGGCATCCTAGGGGTCTGCGAAACAACAGTAATCCAGACTAAAGTGGAGACATATGTACTCTTAATTTTGAATTCTCTGCAGTGTACCTTGGACTGTGGGTGAATCTAATAGTTATACTAAAATTTTGATATAAAAAAAATAAGGGTTTAATTTTTCTATTTTTGCTGCAGAACACTCATATAAAAGTGAGTGAGTCCCATTGTAAAGAAAAGAGAGAGAAAATATTAGTAGAACCCACCCACTTTTATATTAGTGTGGCAGAAAAATATTTTCTGTAACAAAAGTTGAAACATTAAACCCTAAATATAAATACTTATTAGAGTTGATTATATGTATTCACGTACAGCTCGTGATGATTTTCACTGTTTACATGACTGGTAAGCAATGAAATTTCTTATACTTTTTATGCTTTAAATTGGTCATTAAAAAATAAAATAATGAAATTACTCTCTTTTGTATGAGAATTAGTCTGATTGCAGTTTTTTTTTTAAGAAAAAAACACTTGTATGTTCCACATACAAGATACAACCAATAATAACATTAGAGTTGAAAGAACCAACAAGTGGTTGAGGTAGGCCTTATCCTTATAAAAAGAAAAAAAAAAAAGAATACAAGTGTAACTCTTGAGAATTATAATTGAAAGGCGAAATTTTTTTACCCTATAAGGCCTAGAGCTCGAAAGGGATTAATACTCTTGACCAAATAAAAAGAAAAAGAGAGTAGAAAGACAGACGAGGCAGGGAGGCGTTTAAGACGGAAGAAGCTAATTAAGTAGGTAGCGCGCTCTCTGATTTGAAAAGCATAAAGGTAGAAATGAAAATTGGGAAAGGAATGGAATGTGCTTTCATTTGGGGAAACGACCCAGCACTACTGTCGAAAAAGCAGCGTTACGTTATTCATCTCCGAAACTTAATGATCGTAGAGAATAGAGATTCTTTAATTTTTGGATTGGCGTGATCGATCAGCTACCCCCACACCATTCCTTTTTGACCACCTCCTTCTCCATCAGATGCCACTAAATCAAACATGCACGCACACATGGACATGGTGGTGTGGTGCAGACGTGCAGTGGTGGTACTGGTACCTATCCTCAGTTCTCCAAGTCAAGTAGCCTGAAGCAGCAGCATGCAGCACATGAAACTGCCTCGGATCCCTCGACCTCTCATCACTTTCAAATTAATGATAACTTCCTCAAAAGCATCCCAAAAGACGACAAAGATCGACAATTAAGAATATATATGACGCTGCCCTAACTGCAACTGGGCGAATATATCCATATTTATAGATTGGAAGCCACTTTTTGATCTCTAGGACGACTTCCCTTACTTTCATGCACAAAAAGAGAAAGATCAAACATAGAAATGAGCTCTGGACAGTGACCTCAACCAAAAGAACCATATGTCCATCTCCCCCTTTAATTTCTTAAAGTATGAGAAAGCCTCAACTGTGTGTGGAAACTTTGTCTTCATCCTCACACATTGTTGTCTTTATTCCCGGTGTTGCCAATACGCCCTTTTCTTTTCTCTTGGTGGGTCTCTCAGGCTAGCTATTACACTGCAATCGCAGCCTCTCCCTTTCGTTTATCTACAACACCACTTCGTATGATCGATGCATTCCAGCTAGTCTCTCCTCTCTTTTTGCGCGCGATATGATATCATAAATATTCTCAGCTGTTTGGACTTTGGATGCTCCCAAATTTCAAACTTACCCTTATTACATTGAACGTTGTGTTCGTCTTTCAAGACTTCATTTAGGTATACCTTTAACATTTAGGCAAGAGCGGTGGCCCAATAACTATCTATATGACGTATTTCACACGCACATTCAAAAATTAAGCATACTCGTATAATTGATATCAGTTTCAACATGTGCCATAGTAATTAACGAGCAACTATAATAATATGAGTATTTATATGCATGTGACAATTATGTGTTTATGCAAACAGGAATCAATTTTAAATTCTCTCTCCCTCCCCCCTGGGGACTGGCCGACTGGGGGTCACTCATTTCAATTATGTAAGCTATATATAGTGCGTTAGTGACCCGAAATTTCTAGGATGAGTTTGTTGTTTCTTTAGTGAAGTCCAATCAGTCCTAATTAATAATAGACCTGCTGCCACTTGTTAAAGTTAAATATAGGTCACCCACTTCAAAAGGAAATATTTTGTGAGAAACTTTGCTGGAAAGGAGTATTAATGAAGAGATCTACAGCAAGAGTCACTAAATATATAATAACGTGAGCATATAAGAAGAAAAAATAAAAAAGAACAGAAAAAATCCGATATCTTGATAAAGAGGCACAGTAAGAGTCTCCATCCAAAATGTGATTTTAGGTATTTCAATAGCAATTGTTTGGAAAAGGTTTTTAAAGCCCAAACATGTTGGATGATCTCCAAGAATAGACGCAGCAAGGCCAAAGGCATAGCATTCTTAATTATCTACGCAAGTAGTTAGCAGTAAAAACTGGGAGATTAATTATAGATGGCAAAGCGGACTTGATGAAGAAACTGTGTTATTTTCCTATTACCATGACTAAGGATAAACGTCATGGAAGGTTTGAAGCTTTGCTGGGATCAAGGATATATACAGGAAAGTTAAGTTATTATAGGATTCTACTAGAGCGTTGTGTATGTATATATATAATGTCTCATCAGATATGATTTTGCAATATTGGGAGAGATTTTATATGAAGCGTATATATAATGTCTCGGATATGATTCAACTTTCAACATCGTAAGAGAACTAACTACGTATGCAATAATATTGGGAGATTTTATATGATTTGGCAAATAGAAAAGTAAACTATGTGGATGTGCTGATTGGCCTTGTGAAATAAAGAAGCCCATAATAATATGAGTTTTGAAGAGATGATAGTAGAAGAGCTATCTGTTTAAGATGTATTTGATCGTGGATGAGGCATCTAAGGGTATATTTGGTTTGAGGGAATGAGAGGAGAGGGAAAAAAATCTTTTGGGAGGATATTGATCATTTTGTCATTAATGAATGAGATATTCTTTTTTTTGTTGAGAGTATATTTTAATAATATTGAAAATTATCTATGGGCAATTTTGTAAAGATGAGAGAAAAAAAATTATCTCTCAATTTTCCCCCACTCCCTCTCCTTCCCTTCCCTCAAATCAAACATACCCTAAGGGTCCACAAAGTAATGGTAACTCAGGCTAAGGTGGAGACATGTGTACTCTTAATCCTAAATTTTTTGTGGAGTGGGCTCTAAGTGCCAACCCCTCTCCTAAAATTCTTATAGCAAAAAAAAAAAAAAATGTGGCTTTTGATTTGACCAGAGAGATATTAGCTCCCATAGATTAATCTTCTGATATAGATGCCTTCCCTTGTATGAAAAAGAAAGGATTTCTAAAGTGAAGTAGGCCAACGTGATTCTTAAAGGTACGGATAAAATAAAATAAATAAAGAAGGGATAAGACTGAAGGTGATGGGCCTCTATGAAAGGAGAGGATCCTTTATTCACATAATGATGACATTTATTTATGGGAAAATCATTTTCAGGCCTTTTGAGTACTGACAATCCTAAAAAAGACCCCAAGATTCTAATAATCCTAAAAAAGGTCCTAGGACATTTTCTGAGATTTTCAGAATTTTTGGTGAATTGTCAACGGAACTGATATAGTTGTTAACGGGTAGGTTTTAACAACTAAATCAGGCCCGTTAAAAACACTTTGCTAACAACTAAATCAGTACTTTTAACAATTATATTAGTACCCTGTTAACAACTATATCAGCCTCATTAACAACTCATCAAAGATTCTGAAAATCCCAGAAAAAGGCCCTAGGACCTTTTCTGGGATTTTCAGAATCTTGGGGTCTTTTTTGGTATTGTCAGTGCTAAAAGGGCCCTGAAATGGATTTTCCTTTTATTTATTTTAATAAAAGAAAGTACACAAGGCTTATGATTCAAGCTTAGTCCATCAGCTAGGGCCCTTGGTGACGCGATAATTAATGGATTCATTAATTGTCCTTATGCATTTGCCAATGGCTCCATCATCAAATGACCCCATTAGGATTCCAATCCCTTTTTATATTTATCTTATCTCACCTTCGACGAGGGAAAAACACCAGAAACTTGCCCCTACAACGTACGGAGACATCTTTTATCTTCTTTGTCTTATATCACATATGGGGATTAATAGTTTTCACACCAATAATCAAAAGACATAACATATATATATATGTGTGTGTATTTTTTATTTTAAGAAAAAAAATCCCCTGCAAAGCTAGGAAAAAAGAGGCCTTTTTTCAATCTTCTTTCGTTTAAAGCTTAAAGTGTACGTGGTCGTGGTGTCAAAATCTTGAATAAAATATTTTAGACATGAATGATGAGACGAGTGTGAAATGAATAGGAAAATCGAAAACTGGAGCAAAATTTGAAGCGTTAGAGAGCAATTAGGCAACGGAAGAATGATATTGGGCCTTAGGCCCAACATCTTTTGGAACACCAAAGAGGGGGACCGCTATTATGGGCAGTCTCACTAAACCTCACGTGCATCTCTGCATTGCATGTCATCATTGCGCCTCTTATTCTTCAAATTCCACGATTCCTCTTTTAGACTTTTACGATGTTCTCAACCTTTTTCATAATTTTATTTTTTCCTTCTAAATGAAAACTCCATCGACCCATCTTCTGCCTTATATATTAATAGAATCGACCACTGTACTTATATGTGTGAGGAGTAAAAAGATTATGCGAATGGATATGATGACATTCTAACTTTGTGAGCTTTATTAAGCTTTTCCTTTTAACTACTTCACACATCTCTCTCATATCCCTTATATAATACTGTTTCTTTCTGCTATAAATGGTGACGTGTTTTGGCGTCCAAGGTTAGATGGTAACATCACATATGTCGGCAGCAAAATTTTTAAATAGATATACAAAATTTCTTTCTCATATATGAAAGGACCATGTATATATATAAATATTAAAGAAAAAGTAAAAGTAAAAGGTAATCACATGGAAATAAAGAACGATCCATTTCAAGATTCACAGCTATGGATCTCTTTGGAGGGGCAGTTATCTTTCAGAAGTGTGTATATATACATTTTTTTTAATAGAAGAGATACCGTTAATTCCCCGAATTTCTCATTCAAATATATCTCTATGATCAAAATATGCATGAATTGTATTCAACTCAAATGGGAATAATTGGCTTGTGCGCTTTTGAAAATTCCACGAGCCCGTTTTCATCTATTAATGACCACAACTAGAATTATTCCAATAAATTGCTCTTGAAAATATTCTTTTAGGCATGCATTGGAATGGAATATAGGAATAATGGAAAAGCAAATGTGTAATGTTTTTTTAAAAAAAAAGAATAGTGGAAAAACCACTTAATTAACAAACAATTAGTGATTCCAAATGCGCTTCATGTTTCATTCTTAGTGGTAAGACAGAAGCAAAACAGGCGCATTTTTTTCCGACCAAACATGTCATAGCTCACTTTCAGCTGCCGTGGCACCTTAATTTCATCCCAATTTGTGTTATTCTAACCACGTTTAATTACTTCAACACAAGTTTATTTTATTTTTTAAAAGAAAAAGCAAAAGATACATACGATATGCAATTATGCATAGCTAATGAAGCATCCAAAGACTCGTATATCAAAGTCATTCGTGAAAGGAATATTTAAAATAACAGCCACAATCGTGTGTTGCAGTTCATAGGCTAAAAGGGGAAACCACTTTCCACAATTAATTATGTCCGATCTACTTTATTCTCTAATAATTTTCAGTATATATATCTCAATCTGGTGCCAACTTTATCTCGCTGCTTTTAAGGGAAATTAGATTCCATTTCCATATGTCCTTTCATTCAACATATTTAAAGGGAATATTACTCAGTACACACAAATATACACATATGGATAACATTTATAAGAAGTGCGTCGATTATTGTTTTTCCTTTCACCATAAGCCTACTTGGAGCTAGAAAGAATTAGATACGAATTGAAAGTGCCCTTTTATTTTTGACAAAGAAAATTTATTAATCGCTGTCTGTTGCCATCTGAGCAAGCAAGTGTTGGGAAGAAAGTAGAACAATTAAATAAGAAAATTAAGCGATGGACAAAATAATTAAAGAGAAAGGCAGTCTAAGAAGGAAGGCATCACAAATGGAGAAAAGAAAGAAAGAAAGAAAGAAAAAGGATAAAAGAGACAAGTAAAAGGTAGGAAAGCATATAATAAGGTTAAGTTAGATTTAGCAAAAGAGAAAGAGATAAAGCATTCACTGAAACCCCACTTTTGTCCACCACAAATGACACTTAATTCTCGAAGACCCCTCCATTATCTTTTTAAAAGACACATGTAAGCGACAAATTCTCTACTTACGCTCAAGGGCTTTAACTATTGTTGCGCCAAGATTATGATCTTTTAGTGATTCTTAAAGCAGCAACGTCTTTGAGATTTAAAGAGGAGATGCTTAATTATCTATCTTTTTCTCCATACTTTTCCATTATACTAATTAATATTTTGAACTCTCATACTGCAACCTTTTATTGCTTTCCGAGGATGAGAGAATGTTGGGTTTCGAAATTCCAATAAAGAAAGTTATTCTTTTGCAAAATGCATCATAGCATGAAAAGTTGCGCTCTCTTGGCGAAGATTTTACTTTTTCCTTCCGAAGTAGAAAAGTTGCTTCCTCTTTAATTTGCATAAACCTTGCGTTATGGATCTCACCATAACTATTATAATTTGTCCAGTTTAATTAATGTAATTATGCGCAGAATGATTAAAGTGAATTTAAGAAATTTATTTCCCAAGTATATTCAGGCCATGCATGTACGGTAGTTTATGTCGATATAGAAATTAATTACTGATTTTTGTTTCAGATTAATTATTGGACAACACAATATGAATTTTAAAATGCCACAGAAGAGAAAACAAATATTATTAAGCATCTAGTCAGGGTTTCGATCTCTGGTCTTGTGAATGGAGAGGGTCTCATAAGTCATAACCAACACTAAAACTCTTCAGAATTAATTAATCACTACTACCGGTGGTGGATATGCCAAGCCTTAAAAAAAATTAACTTTTAGGGTATTCCAAATATTATTATTTATTAGGTCTACACTCTACATTGTACTTTACTGTATTATAATTAATCTAGAGTTGAAAAAAACCTGCATACTGAAACTTAGTTAGCTTCATGGATCACATATCATAATTAATATTTAAACTTGATATTAAAGCTCAAATACTGAATTCTCGACTAAGGGCCTATAACCGGTAGATCTAATAACATAATGGATAATGCGATCATTATCTCCTGTTGTCATTCTTTGCAAGCACCGTTAGAAGAGCTAGATAATTAATTAAATCGTATTATTAATGGATAGATGTTAGTAGAATATGCTTAGCTTAGAGCAGTTAGATCAATATGCCACGTGTTAGCATCTGTTATGAGTCTGTTAGAATAATATGACGTGTCAATGCAAGTTGTTCAATTCATCTGTATCGCCTCTATATTGTTACAGTCTTATGAGCTAAGTCTCAGTCTATATAATGTAGTCGTAACACTCATTATCAGTATGATTTACTCTTCAATTTCTGAATTATTCTCTCTCAATCTGAGATTCTAGCAATAGAGAGACGAATTGATGCTAATGGCACATAGTTTATGCGCTCCTGTAAATAAATAAAAGAGGCGTAAAGTTGAATTAATGTAACTGTGTAGGATATTTCGGGCAAAAAAAGACTGTGTAGGATATTTAGAGTAATTTTGGAAAAAGGTGGAAAGTGCATTCGTCATCATTAGCCTCTTGCTATAGATCCATCGCTCAACCTTAATGTACTATAAACCCAATAGACACCGCAAGGCTGCGGGCAATCCATTTCTGATATTACACTTTACCACATTAGAGTAGTGGCCGGCGCATGTTTTTTTTTTGTCCACCCGCTTCACTGGGGTTTCACCCCGACTAATCGGCGCATATTTTATTAGAATCACATGTGTGTCCATGAGTTCCTATAATCCTATCCACATATCACAATTATATGTTCAAAACTATTTATGATATGAACAAAACGGGCAATTATAAATAAACCTAGTATTTAATGATATTAGAATCATACATAGGTTCTCTGATCCGCTTATGAAATTTCAACATCTTCATTTAGATAATGTAAGTAGTGATTGAGGTTCATGCGTAATTCCGCTTTCATTAGGAAACTGTCATTTCATAGGAACTCTAAAATCCTAAAACTTTTTGAGGCAAGAAATGACTCCTCCTTATCCCAATTTGAAATTGCGCTTGCAATAGTTGTGCTGTTCTTTCTCTCGAATTTGCCGATTATTCGAGATCACGCCAGGAAACAGCAATTGGTAGGCCCTAATAATAAGCACATAGAAATAAATTAAATTAAGCCAAGAAAGAACCAAGAAGTGGTTTCAATAAATTTAGGGGGAAACGCAGATGATTAACGAACACGACATGTGTGTGTAGATAGAGAGAGAGAAAGATCTAGTTCTAGGTAATCTACGCATATGATCCTCTCGATTGAACCACAACAGGCACTTCATGCTCCGTTTGATGGTATAAATTAAATTATAACCATATCTACTTGATCAAATCAAAATCTCAAAGGCATTAAATATTATTTATGGGAGAATATTAAGCTATGATCTTAGAAATAAGAGAATTTAACCAAAAGTGTAGAGGATAATCAGATCAGGAAATGAAGTTTCTTATTGTATGGTTCTATATGGAACTGTTAAATCCAGATAGCGCACGTCGGACGTTTCATGCACAAGGATTTGAGATGACCCAATTAGTTACGGATGAGCCGGAAGAAAAAGATTACTATATCTCTTATATATTATTGGGCGATATTAATCATGAAAGTCGAACTGAGATGAGGGAGGAGCTGATCGATGAGCGACGTTCCACGCGCAGTTCAAGTAGAAGCAAAGAAATTAAAGTTCAATACTACAATTAGCAAGCAGATTTGATAATATTATTTACTTTCAACGAGTTCGCAAAACTCAAGTGGTTTCCATTTGGAACAAGTAAAATTAAATGTATTAAGAATAGATTATCGCTTTCTAATTATCATTAAATAGATATTACTGGTTAGCATATTATTATATCTTATTTGATATGTTCTTGTATTATTCTTGTATTTTTATTTTTATTTTTGCTCGAAGGGTATTATTCTTGTATTGAGTTATTCGGATTCTAACATCGTTGTTTATATCTACTTTAACAAAAGGAGCATGTAGCGCGCCGAATGCTATCAAACAAATTGTTCCCTTAGTACAACCTATCCTTAACCTTAACAACGTTTAGTTGGAAATTAATAGGCCAAAAACAACAAAAAAAAGAAGAAAGAAAGGGAAAGATGAAGAAATAAAGATATATAATCCCCAAACTAAAGTCCTATACATATTATATATGACGGTTGGTAATAATATACATACAGTTTTACATGATAAAGTTAGTTAATCAAGGGGCGTGCAAATTTTTCACCTTCTGGCTTAAATGCTTGAGAATCCAAAGACATGCATATCACAGGATGTAACCAAGAACAAAAAGGTTTAACCCCTCATAATTCCTGAATGTTGAAGACAATCCGTCTATCTACGGATTCAAGAAGCCCGGTGTAATCCAGTAGCCGACCCTCATCACAGTCATCATCATCAATAGAAATGTTCAAATCCAAAGACACACAAGGGCTCGTCTCCTCCATAGTAGCAATATTATCATCTTTCTCTCCAGATAACAACTTTTGCCTAACTGGAGGAGAGCCCGCTCTTGATCTGGAGCTGAAACTTTCACAGCTGAAAATGATTATTGCATCACAAAGACTAACCTCTTTGCCATTTGAATCCACTATCCTTCCTCTTTCAATGGCCCTTTTGAAACCCAATCGAGAACAATAATCCGCTTGGTCTATGTCCTCCACCACAAACACCCTGTGAGGATTTCTACAAACTGCATCCCCAAATCTCTCCACATAATAACTTTGTTCGTCTCTTGATCTTTTGTTTCTGCAAAATTCCTCTGTTGACTCTGCCCCCGTTGATGAAAAACTGCTCAAAGCTAGTGAAACGAGGTTATTGCTGCGGGACCCAAATACTTGCGTGGCCAGTTCTCTGGCCATTTTCTCTTTAGCTTCCGCATCAAATCCTTGGAAGAACAACCACGTTTCTTCCTTGGCCTCGCTGTTTCTGATGTTCCCTTTTCTTCTTAACATGCCAGAACGGCACTGTAAAACGGTGCTTACGATGTCTGGTACTAAATGTTTCTGCCACGGGACTTTTTTCTCCAAGGCATTGCATAGGGTTTTCAAATTCTCTGAATTGAGCTCTCTGAACTTGCTCACATATTCCATGTCCATGATGAGATCACTAGATGAAGTGGAATTAGGGTTTGAACTGGGATTGGACGGTGGGGATGACCGTTTGGCGCTGTTATACTCTGGGATGTACATTCTCAGAGTTGGTTCGCTTGGCTTGTTTATATTATTTCCACTTTCAGAGATCCAGAAAGGCTGGTCTCTTGGTGGGTTATATGACAAGCCTGAAGGAGACGAAGAAGGTGATACGGAGGAGAATGTGAAGGTTTTTTCACCATGATAGGGTTGTTTTTGAACTGGTCTATTGGACATAGAATTCCACTTTTTACAAAGGTCTCCCACTGGAAAACAGTTCTGTCAACAAAAGAAAAATTAAATTAATTTTCCATATTGGATATTTTGCACGCAAGAATATATATATATATATTCGAATTCTCTATGTAATGCTCATTATATATTAAAGCTGTAATCTAACTAAAACCTGATCATTGGAGGATGCTCTACTCTCATGTTTGTAATGTTGGAGCCATGCAGGAAGATTTGTGGATGAGTCACTGTTACAGTTACTGCTCTGCAAGCTCCGAACTTGCTTCTCTTCCACTGGTTCCGGCAACAGCCAGCCAGTTCGATTGCCCTCAGCTTTCTTGTTAGAGGACTGATTTTGTAGGCCACTGTACGAAAAGGACTAGTGAGATTAATTAGCTTTTTAGATGATAATATTATTTATATATATATATATATTAATTAACCATTATATTTGGCCTTCTATAAAGGCACTCATCAAGAGAATAGTACAATGTAGTGGAAAGGGAATAAACCAAAAGAAAAGGCTAAATTAAAATTGAGAGATTCAATAATGTTAGTGGAGGAAAAAGAAGGAAAACCTCGCTCTTTTCTCGTTACTTCCAATCAATCAATGAAGAAAACAATACTATAATGACTGACATCTCTTTTCACAACACACGCTTTTCAATCAAAGCTCTTTTGCTATTGTTTTCTTTTCCTTCACTCATAAAATAGAAAACTAGTTGATGAGAAACAAAGAAATAAAAATTAAAGGAGAGAAGTGACATTTTTTTCCCGTTTCGTTTAATTTATAGCACTTGTATATCTCGGGTGTAACCGTGCATTTTTCTTCCTCTACACTTCTTGGCTATATCAATCAATTATTTGATGAGAAGAAGGAAACGTTTTGGAGAGGACGAATGTAAAAGTAAGAAGATTAAAGCGGTAAATTGCATTCAACTTTACCAACTAGGGTACCTGTCAGTGTCAGTGATGAGACTCAAGTGCAAGCTTCCTGCAGGAATAGTAAGAGGATGAAGTCCCCAGAGAGTCTCCAGCGATGGATTCCCATTTTTACATTTCATATATGTCTGAAAAGTAGCTATTCCTATCAACCTCAACCTTCCTGTATTATTCTCCAGCTTTCCCACTTCCATTATTATGTGCTCCACTGGGCAATAATAACTACCCCTCCCACCTCCACTTCTGTATTCAAACAGCCACTTAAGATCTCCCATATACAAAATAAACCCTTTGCCAGGACGATTGTTCGTAATAACGCTCTTAAGCTCTTCAATCTTGTTCTCGACCTCTACTTGAGACAAATGACCAAAAGCAGAACGAGTAAGAGAAACAAACTTGAGCCCTCTCAAACTCTTACCATCAACATCGTCCTTTTCAACCTTATCCATCACTCCTCGTACTACACCTTCAAGACTAGCCTCACACTCTCCCACCACCACCGTACTTCTCCATTTCTGATTCATCAAACTATCTATCACACTGGACACATCCTCGGACCTGACCGGATCTCCGGATGTTTTTGCGGCGGTAGTGTTATGTTCCTTCTGAGAACCTATTTCCAAAGACACGGTTTGCTCGATATTACTTTTGACTTGAGTACTGGAGAACCCAGCTTCTCTCATGACACGGCTGACACTAGGATCGTCCAAAATGGAAATGATGAGTTGTTCCAGCTCTATCTTGACGGCTAACAGCGGCTGCTGCTGATTCTCGATGGATCCACGGCGCTGGTGGGCCTGGGCTCGCTTGAAGGCGGCGACAAGGGCGTTGGAGATGGAAGGACAATAAGAGTAGTGAGCGGAGGTGGGGCCCAACATGGCGCCGGCGGTGTTGGAGGCGGGAAGGCGGTTGAGGGCGACATTGAAGCAAAGCTCCAGGGCCTTGCACTGAAGAGGAT
The DNA here is from genome assembly GCA_025563575.1 of Acacia pycnantha. Taxonomy (NCBI): domain Eukaryota; kingdom Viridiplantae; phylum Streptophyta; class Magnoliopsida; order Fabales; family Fabaceae; genus Acacia; species Acacia pycnantha. The sequence continues at coordinate 1,241,223 of JAMWYP010000013.1, forward strand.
GGGAATGGGATTGAAGGCAAGCCGTGCGGAGGAGGCCGTTAGCGGAGGCGAGCATGGTGTTGGCCACGTGAAGGGGAGTGACTTGGGCGTGGCCGCGACGCTTGGCGAGCGTCACGGCTTGCTTGACGACGGCTGCAGCTTCGGCGGTGAGACCCTGCTGGAGGGCGCAGCTTCCTGTCCTCATCTTCAGATATATAGTATACAAGCACTGATCACAAGTTAGGGAGAGTGCGATGAGCACACATCACTTTGTATGAAGAGAATAATAGGTTAGTAAGAAGAAGGTGGTTGGTTTGAGGGTAGAAGAGAGAGGAGGGAAATTTATGGGAGATGGGGTAGGATGTGCTTTTCTTGGAGGGGAGGTTTCATTTTTGGGTCCAAAGTGGATTTTGTTGTAGAAAGCGGATTGCATGTGCTGACTAATGCACCTCTATCAAAGGCTACTCAGCTTTCCTCCCTCTCTCTCTCTCGTACACTCATACACTTATCTCGTTAGAAAAAGAGAGTTACGGTATTTGCCTGTGTCAGTCGGCCAGGAATAGCCTCATCATCACTGTACTCCAGTTATAAATCATTATATAAGTCGTTTTTTTAACCTTGGCTTGGTATTAAATTTAATTTAGTTATTATATTATGAAACCGTGGAGTATGCAATATGCGACATATCTATGATTCTCATCCCATTAATAATTAGTTACTAATACACTACTAAGTGGGATAAAAACAATTTAGATAGAGTACTTTCCTTTTATTAGGTAAGAGGGACAAGTCGAGGACGTACTTTTTTTTGGGGGGGGGGGTTGTGGAACGTACTGTTATTGAGTTACGTCAATATTTTTACAGGTTGCAAGAGGCAACTCCGATCACTGTGTGATGTCTTGAACTATTGCTATCAAACTCGAATCATATGGCAACTTTGCACCTATATATATGCGTTGAATTACAACACGCAAAGGAAATTAAACTCTACAAGAGGATTACATGTTACAGAGCTGAGATAAATGGGTGTCGCTCCTTTATACATATACACTTTGGAGAGAGATTGAGAGAGAGCAGCTTTTAAAAGAGAAGAGTATTTGATTTGGGGGGAAAGGAATCGGGAACTGTGTACGATTTTCTTCGGGACCCAAAGACAAGAGAATAAAGCGTTCCCAATTGCGTTGCTTGTTTCTTTTGGAATTCCAACTAACTTAAATAAACACCCTTTCAACTTTCAACATTGAATGCTTGACCCTCCTCTGCATGGGGATTATACCCAACATTCTCTTCCTAGTATACCACATTCTCTCTTTTCTTTTCTTTATTATTCCCTTCCCTAAAGTTGCCATTTTTATTCTTACCCCTAATTCCTCTTTCACCATCCATATATTCATAAAGAAATCATAAAAAGCCTTCGACTCGAAACTCTCTAACCGTAATAAAAAAAAAAAAAAAAAACAGAATGACGATTCCCATGGGCTCTTTTCTTTTTCCTTTTTTGTTATCTGATTCACATGGGCTACTAATTCGGACAAGTTGATTTACGTCTCAAATACTACTTCCTTGGCACTGTCAGATCTACACCAGTACGTTGGAAGCAGGCAGCTGCGAAGGAGAAACTAAACCAGAACCAAGTCAATCAGAGAGCTGCCACTTTTTATACACAACGAGGCTAGGGTGCAAGTTTTGATACTTCTTCTAATAGACTAAGTTTTAATGTCCAATTTAATTTTAAATATGGTAATTAAATTATTTTTTTAATTTTGCCCCTTATTATTTGCATCAAATTGTTGGTGTGCTTTTAATTCTTATACACACTTTATCGTGATACCAAAGTGAGTAGACCACTATGGTGATCATGAGTTTTACTTTTACTGCTGCTTCTTCATCGTGATAATCATTTCCATAGTAATAAATTTCAAATAATTGCACATCCTAATTCCCTCTCTATTGGCCCCCGGCATCATTGCTTAATTAATTTGGCTGATTTTGTTTCAGCCACTGGATTACAGTTAATCATTGTGGATTTGTTCAATTCTGTTTTGTTAAATATCATATCATTTTCGCAAGACTGATACATTTTATTCTTGATACTCCAATGGAGATCAATTTGTGGGTATCTTAGAGAGGTGTGTCCATTTGAGTCAAGCAAGGATTGGGTTCAACGTTGGCTTTGCATAGAAAACAGAGCAGGCAAATAGCACCACTGAGTGGGTGCTGCCCCTAACGTCTAGGTGTTTACGAAAAGGATAAAACACATCGATATTACATAAAGACATGAGAGCATACTTCTGTGTCGTACACATATCTCCCGTTCATTTCCTCAACCATTTCGGACTCCACTTTCTCTTGTTTTATAAACTGACGCTTGACGCATCACTATCTTTAATGTGCAGATTCTAATTTATGCTACAGCTGCATCTCACCTTGAAACAAAAGCAGCCAGCAAAAATATGCTTAAAAAACAACAGTACACGAAAGAGAAGAGACCAAAACAAAGGGAATAATATAATATAACGGGTATCCCAGTCGATGAACACTCTGTACAGAAACAGAGCAAGCAACTCTGATAACGGGTGTCTTCTTTATAGGGAGCCCAGAAGGAACATGAGTAAGCAACCATTCCAAACTTTTAAACGTGATCAAGAACCATCCATCACGTTTGACACCATACATAGAAAGGGACTATATGTAAATAGAGACAGACCTTCTCTTCTGGGGACATTGTTCTGTTGATCAGTGGCGCTTACATGTTTTTCAGTACTGTTTCAGGTTCCTAGTGAATATGAGAGTCGGTGAAGCATAAATGAAAGAGAAGCACGGTTTGGGTGTGTGTGTAAGTTGTTTGCGTTGCACATGACTGGCACGTGACTAAAAGAATAAAGAAAATAAAGAGCTTGATTGGTTTCTAGGTTGGAAATTACTTTACAGCAATAGGTAATCCAAATGTCGCAACCATTTATTCCCTCATGGCTGGGTGGTGAGAGCAAGCATAAGCATAGAAACTATGAAGTTAGCAGCTTCCAGTCAAAAAAGGCTCTCCTACATCTTTGTTGGCCTAAAAAGACTAAGAAAGGGCACCAAATTATTTGAACACAAAGCATTGATCTGCTATGCTAGAAAAGGAGTGTTTGAAAGAAAAAGGAGAATTGAAAACACTTACTTAGAACACACCCTAACCCACCCCTTCTCTCTTTCTCCCCCACCAATAACGGTTCGCTTTTTCAAAATAAATAAATAAAGCGAGGCCATCCTAATTGGTGAGAGCTAGGTCTTTTGCTTGGGCTTGGGCACCATGAGATTTATGGGAAAGCGAAAGTTAGGACTATCTTTTCTCTTCTTTCGCTATCAGACTCCTTGGTTTTCCTGCAAGCACAAATTTCACTTAGAGCTCTAAAATTAATATATCCTCACCTCATCTTTTGGTTAAAGTGAAGTGCTGTATCATAAAGCATTATTAAAAGTAAAATATGGCATTATCTACTCAAAAGGGCCGCTCATTTTATGCTTTTGTGCCTTCAAAATAAGCATCTTGGGTCTCTACGTGGCCATGTGGCTGGCTGATAGCAATATCCGAGTGAGGGAAACTAGGCAGAGAAGGGAAAAAGATTAGTTAATAGCATTGGGCAGGCTTGGCAGCTTTTACACTTTAAAGGCTACAATGGTGTGGAAAAGTTGCTCTAATTTTGACATGACAGCCTTGTTAATGCAAAGGCGATGGAATTACGTAACCATACTCACCCTCCTTTTCTCAAAAGTTTCTCATTATTCTATGCTTAAATATCTGCACTGCACTATACTAACTTGTGTTCCATTAAAAACTTAAAAAGGCTGCTCATTAGACCTACGAATCATTACTCTAAGCTCTGCCGCAACTTCAGAAGAAGAAACCAATCAAGAATTATTGTTGCAGAAAACTCACTGAATGAAATAAAAATCTAATGACCCAGGGATCTTCTTGACATCCAGAGCTGGATATAATTCAAACAGAATGATTTCCCCTCCCTCACTTCTCCAATTGTCAATTACTACAAGAAAAGCACAAAAAGGAGAATTATGATATCACCAAATCCACGTAAAAAGCATTGAGTAACACGGCTCCCTGTACCGTTAGAAGAACTACCACTGAATTTAACCTCAAAATCAGATAGAGATCCTCTTTTCCGTTTTTAGCATCAAAATTTATCATTTATTAGTGTTATACTACAAAATAATAATAATAATAAAATGAAAGCTCAGCAAATTTTGGAAAAATATTCATTAGACACTTGAAAGCAGGGAACTCGTGATCCGCAATCCTTTATAATTATAATTCACGGTGCTCAGCGCTTCAAAAAAAAAAAAAAGAGTATCATGTTTCTTAGCTGTCCACCCTACTTGCTGTGCAATTATAATCACACAATCAATTATCATGCTTCTAAGTTCGTCTTCACATACAACTTTTCAACTAACTGCAGATCAATAAATGGAAAATTCTCTCAGAACACGTTCAAGGTGAAAGTCTTTCACTGTTCTTAGTCAAATCTCTACCTTTCTAGCTGTGACTTGAAAGTTGAAAGATCCAACGTAAGCAATCAAACCGAGATGAGAGGAAATCAATAATGTATTGGCACAGTACAGTAAAGTAGGAAACAACTAAACACATCGGGCCCAAAAAAACTACGTACTACAAAATCATATGCCACGAACTCATGAGAAATAAAAAAAACACTACAGATATATGAATTCAAATACCACAAACAAACACGTTTCAAAGTGAAATCAAGCGTACATGTTAGAGGCAGTGATTAGTCTGTAAGCTCAATATTCGACCCAAAAAAACGCTCTATAAGATCAAATATACAACACAGGTTAATTAATATGAATGATTACGTATTTACATTCTTCACAAGCAACCTTGCTGGTTGTAAAGCTGTACGACTTGGTAACTCTTCACTACCAATATTCAAAGTAAAAGCCCTTTTCTACTTTATAAACCAAAAATAAGAAATGAAGAAAGAAAACACTTTTGACAAGTACAAAAGGGAAAAAATAATTGTGAGCTAACCTAAGTCACAGTTTTGATCACCTCAGCTTTCAGTTACAGCTAATCCAACATCAAACTGAAGCAGTGGCGCAAGTATGTACTCCACAGCTGATCTCTGCTTAGTAATTTCACTCGTAATTGTTAGCTTAGCAGACTCGCATGCTTTTTTATTTGGGAAACCAAGAGTCCATCTCCCGTCTGTCACATGATCGGATGGGTTGAGGTGCTTTCCATTTCCTTTGTTAGTATAAAACTCTGCATCAAACTCTCTTATTTGAAGACGCAACCATGAAGGGTGCTCCTCATCTGTCTGAGGCTGCATCAAGGAGGAAATGAAAATAATGAAAACATGAAATGCACAGAAACGCCAAATATGCTCAAAAGATACTAAATATGTACACACACTACATTCACGGTCACGAATGAGAGGCTATTTGATGGTTTTTGTTACTTGGAATTTGATTTTCACCATTACAACAAATAAATCATTGAAGTTATCCAAGAGGGGTGTGTGTGTGCGCGTTTTCTTTGCTAAGCACATCTTCTAGAACACATGAAGATATGCAGTGCAATGCATAAGGGTACAAAGTATACCATCCTTGAGCCGATCTGGTAATATCTAGTGTCATTTGGATAAGGGAAGTTTAAAAAACCAACCACAAAAGAATGAAAATGTCAAAGGCATCTTCATGCTATTAAATTTATCAAGTAATCTGCCAATATCGTATAAAGACATGACAAATACATTCCGGCCATTAGAAGTTTAAGATAACTCTAGCTTACACTCAACCCCGCCAATGGTGCAATTGCAATAACAACTCCCCGATGACTGCGAAAAGGATGTTTCTCGGCAAGAAGTAACTTTCCAGCCATTCCACTTGCCACCGGTATTAGGTATATATCCCTGATTTCAGAATTGGAAAATGCAATTCTGCAGGGTGTACCAGAATCTGCAATAGCCACGTAGGGTTAAATGATCAAGAAAAATGATGCCAGGGATAAGATAAAGTTTAATCAAATATGCCAACCTAAGGAAACATCTGATCCGAAGCTAGCATTTGAAACATCTGAAGCATGGGTTGCTCCAGAATCATTGGCGGTAGGACTGCCCAGCAATAATGGATTCTCAACTAATACACCTTTGGAAATAAATGACTTCAGCTGGATATGGAGAATAAAAACCTGCACACTAAACTAATAAGATATGTGCCCTTCTAGAACTTTGATGAGGAATATATTAACATGTTAATAAAAGCAATGAAATAATGGACAGACAAGAAACCTTCAATTGAACTCAAAATAAAACGGCAAGAAATTTTTTCAGGAATATATTATTTTGTATGAAACAGTTAGCATAGGACAAAAGGCAGGAACCAGAAATGAAAACGAACATTAAAGCTTGATATATCTTGCACCAAAGTGCAGGAAAAAAAGAGAGTAACACGAACTCTGTTCAGTCGCGACATTTGAGTCACACAAGCAAATATCAAACGAAATAAATTTCATGAATCTGATCATGGGTTTCTCCACTCATATACAGCTAAGTAGAAAACGGATGTGATATTCCATCACAAAGAAATTAAAAAAAGCACAATGATTAAAATCATTTTTGTTTCTCATCACTATAGCAAACGATCCAATTTTTCCATATTGCTATATTGAATTGAATATCATTTTGACAGCAAACACACATAAAGCATCACAAGAAGATACAGCTTATCTTTATAGGGATAAGAAACCACCATATTGGCGATCAATTAGATGAATTTGAACTTCATATAAACTGACTAGTCAACAAGAACAAAATGTCACAGCTAATACACATGACAACTAGAAAAATAAATATATCACAACACCTTCACTGCATCAATCATCCGTTGCCAAGCAAAATATGAAGATGTTTCACCTGTCATAATATAAATGTATTTACTCTTTGTGAAGATCAAATAATAACCAGTACTTTGAAGAAAATGCCATGAATTCATTCTAGATGAGAATACCATCAACTGATTGTTGGTGTAGAGTGAGCTCCAACAAGAACAAAGGATCTTTATGCTGGGAAGATTCCTCGAGAACTGCATGCAATATGAAGCATAAGCACAGATAAACAAATTCATGGAGTTCAATTTGCATTTGTTAGAGATTGAAGATAATTTAAACTGTTGCTATTTTCACTTTCAAAGAATTTGATGTGTGTTTTTCCGCCAAATTTACCATGGTTTAGTTTTAATCATTCCCCAAACAGTTTGCCAAATAAAAATATTCTAGGTTCAATCACAAAGTGAATCAGGTAAGAGGTACCTCTTTTACAACTTTCCCATTGACTTCTTAAAGCATTTGGAATATGATCAAACCAAATTCCATCAAGTTCTTTTAGAAAGCCTTCTCGGGACTGCTTGCATGAAATCTGTTGATAAAAACTAGAAAACATAAAACTTCAGAAACTTTGGGTGCAATACAAATTGTTATTCCTGAAATGACAATGATGGATACCTACCTTGAACAGGTGGAGATTATCACCATGAAGTCCCTCTCTGTGAATGCTAAGTAGCTTGAGAAAGCACCATCCTATATGCCATAGTGTCATCACAGAGAGAGATTGCTGAAAGGCTAAAACCTTCAACAGAGCATTTAAAATCTGCAGATTTCAGAGGAAGACAGATATTTAGTTATCTTGCTTAGTATGGAAACCAAATTCAAAACCTTAAACAACAAAACATAACCTAATAGCAAAATATAATTTGATCAAACTGTAGGGAATGATAGTAATGTTACATATACCTCGGGCATAAATTTAATGAAGATACCTCCATCTGCAGACTTAGAAGTTGATGCATCATTAGTCTGCAGCTGAAACACGGAGAGAGAAGAAAGAAGAGAAAGAAAAATGTAACACAATGAATTCTAGTTAAATAATAAATGTTATGTAGAGTGTATATAACTAGTTAGTAGTTAGGTTATATAATTAGGGCTTTAGGGGCACGATACTGATGCTGAGGCCACATAGGAGATTAGCGGTTCAGATTAAAAGGCACAACACTAATACTATGAGGCCTATTAATGGTTAGGATTAGAAGATAAACTAGCCGTTTGGAAGTTAACGACTAAGCGGCTGTTATAGCTGTTATGTTACCCAATATCTGTCGTATGTCTAAGGCTATAAATAGGAAGGCCTAGGCAATTGTAAATCAGTTTTGCATTTGTGAATGAAAATAACAGAACAGTTGTCTGTCTCTGCCTTCTTCCCTCTTCTATTCCCAACTCCTCTGATCTTCTATTCCCAATCCCTCTATCTTTCTACAACACTCTTAACAAAATACATGTAAGTAGCCTAGGTTCCAAAAGTATAATAGAGCATAAAGCATGTCCAGTTAATCTCAAGGCAACATGAACTTATATCAGGCATACAATTATATTTCGCACCTTATATAACCCAATCACTGGAGCTATGGCACAATCAAGATCTGCAGTCAAAAGGTGGACTTAACAAACTTTAAAATTACTTTTATGAAGATTACTGCCAGGCTAAACGTAGAGAATCAATTCACAGTACCTTTACTTTCTGACAAAAGAAGTAATAAAAATAGAGAAGCTAGCAGCATGACATAATGGTCAGAGAATACATATGCAAGTATTCCATCCCTGCAGCAATATATATTTCGTTAGAGAATGTCTAGATACTCATCAACTTTCATTCTGATGGAACCCAAACAGAAAGCTACATAAATTATGCAAACATACTAGAATTGGAGAATCATGATACCAAAAATAGCAGCAAAGCACCAGAATGTCAGATTTGACATTACACAAAAAAGAGGAAAATATGCAGAGAACCACTAAATGATGCTATGCCTATGAGATGAGAGCTATCTCCCACACAAACCATACTGTAATTTTCCCACCAGCTAATCCTCATTCAGACCCTACAAATTCCTTCTAAAAGCCAACTTTGCCCTATCCTAGCTGTAAAGGTTCGTCACAGATTCCTCCACACAACCTCCCTCTCCCTTATACTCTTGAGTCTTGATTATGTTTATTATCATATACTTCTGTTGTGGGGAGGGGGGGTCCATTACATTCGCTGACACAAACTATTGAGTTCTTCAGGAACTTCCTCCTGATGTTGAGAGCCCCTATGGTTGCTATTTGGCTTAATCATCATAATTACACAGGGAAATACTTCCTCCTCTTGATCAAATTTTGCTGAAAAATCATACAAAATGAACATGAAAAGCCATGAGATAAGTACTATCAGCAACCCTTTTAATCTCCACAAATTCTTCTCTTATTCACAAACACAGATGACAACGTAGTAAAAATAGAGATGGAATGATAATTTTTAACAATATGACAGGATCCACTCAACGACTAATACATAAGTAGGCCAAAAGCAATGGTGAAAACTGAAAATACCAACCTTTTAAGATAAATATCCCCAGTAGAGCTGCTAACATTGAAACTGGACATGAAATCTGCTATATGAGCATCATCATGGTTCCTGTCATTGCCCTCTGCTCCTTTGCACTCAGAAGCACAACACATAAATCTTTTGACTTCATTCACATGCTTATAAAAAGGATAAACATCACAGTGCTCATGAGATACATTGCCTTCATTCAGATGGTTCACATTTAAGGTCAAGAAAGGATAGAGGATCACTCCAGCCACATTATTGATTATGCATCTTCCACCAACAACTTGAAGAAGAAGCGACAGGATGTATAGAGATGTAATGGCAGATAGATCTGAGTCCTGAAGCACATAATGCGTTGCTTGAATATGTATATCATACAGAAAAACTTTTTTCCAGATAAAGCAAGAACAATTGACATGCAGGAATTTCATCAACATGAAATTTTCACTTTTGTTTTCCACTAAAGTTGTTTTATTTTAAATTTTTCATTGGCCATACTGTACATTAGCTATCCACACCTTTCAGAAAATTTAAACCCTATTGAACTCAACAGTAACCTTAAGCATACTTAGGAATGGTACAAAACAGAGGGTGGCAACAAATAATGGAATGTTAATTTAAACCCTATTGATCTCACATTGTTCTCTTTTGAAGCCAGTAATGAGATTATTATTGGAAATACAAGTCCGTTGAGAAGATTTTCAGTGACAAGTCTACTCAAACAAGGCTCGCCAATAGTAAGAATGTCTTTCAGGTAGTATAGATCATCCGCAACTTTATCAGATTCAACAACCAGACCGTTTCTTCCCTTTTGCATGTCCATCTCCCTGCTCCAACACAGAACATTCATCTCTTAAGACTCACCATGAGCGCATAGCCGCATACAATCATTATGAAGGTAATCTTTAAAAAATTATAAACTAAATACTAGAAACATACCCTCTAGAATGGAGACAAGCATCTAAATGAAAGCAAATATCTCTTAGTCCACAAACCAGGTCAGAGAAGTACTTTGAAACTGGAGGAGTTGTTATGAATTGAAAGACCATGTTATCACTAACTGTAGAACCAAGATTGTGTTAATGATAAATTTAAAAGCATATTGCACAAAGCATACTTTTAAACAAGGACAACAGTATATACCTTTGTAAATGTTGAGAGTTAATGCACGTATAGCAGTGTTAATCATCCTTTCCTCATGATGAGCAAACCTAAGGGCCTCAGTATACAAGGGAAATGAAACAACAGCATCCTGCAGTTGATTTAACATCAGAGAAAAATCACACAAGGGTTTGGATGAATTCTACCGTAACACAAATATTCATCATAAAATGCCTCCTGAACTACATGATAGTAAGTAGAGAACTATGTAACTCTAATTTGACTGCAACCTTAATAAAATAATGGTATAGTTTATCTGCTGATGCCTGATGACATGCTTTATATACTAAAATAAGATCTTTAATGGTCCAAGCCAAAAAAACGTGGCCTAATAAATGCAACAAAAATATATTGTGCCCTAGGTCCCATTCAAAAGTGAGACAGCAACGATGTTGGTTAAACATAAAGCAGCAAGACAATAAAATTATGATATTTAACCTACCCCTTGAACCTTCACGAGAAGGCAAAGTGTGTCTCTGTTTACCTTACTGCTAACAGCTCTGAATGAATATAGAAACAAAAAGAAGAAGAGTAAAAACAAAAGTAAGGAAAGGGATAAAAACATAGGAAAGAATGAATGGATCAAAACCTTAGAAAAGAAACGTAGTATGGAGCTAAGTCTCCCCCATCAAAGATGTATGGATGTGAAATTATGTTGTTTATATAACCATTGCTGAAACAATAGTCTGCAACATGTAAAGATGACAAACCAATTTTACATGAGTAGCTGTCCTAATCCTGCTCTTGTTAATTGAACACTTTTGAGATAATAATTCAAATATGCAGAAACAGGTCTGTTAGGAAATATATTAATGTAAATATATTATAATTAGTATCTTACAGACATATATTTCCTAACAAGGCCAAACTAAAGTTTTGGGATATTGACCATGCATAACAATTAATTAAGCATCTTACAGATCGAATGTTCACTATCCATATTTTGGATCAGTATGCTCAGATATTGAAGCAAAGGTGCCTCGATTTTTGAATTTTTGCTGATCTTTAGAATACGAACGAATTCTGCTAGTACTTGGTGTTCCATGAAACATCTGAATAATTACAATCAGTCAGGAGTATACAGATTTCATCAAGATAAAAGAACAAAATCAGAAGACAAGAATGTCACGTTGCATAGGGGACTCATACTCAAAAATGAAAGGATCTTGTCTATCACCATAGGTGACTATCTCAACAATGGACTGCAATAAATCCATCACTAGCTCCTGAAATAAGTGGCAGGCATAAGTAAGGGGTCCAGTAACTCTAGTATAACTTTAATAACACTAGGAATGACATTTTTTGGGGGGAATAAATGAACAGCATGGGTTCAAGTGAATTAAGTTACCATGTTATGTTTATCTACAACTTTTATCCGCCGCAATTCATTGATGACAGATCTGTAGGCTCAACAAGATCATACAGGCCATGAGTATAACAGAATGATCAGCAAAATTAATTTAAAAATAAAACAAGCAAACAAACCAGAAACAGCAGATCTAGGTACTTAGAATCTCACAAGTCATGACAGCTTTTTTCTTTTTGGCCAAAACATAAGTTAAAACAACTACTCCCTAACTTTTCAGCTTGACCCATAAAATAGGTTGTGTGCGGTGCCAAGGATTGAATATTGGAGAATATAGGCAGGGAATGAAGACGCCCAATATCCTCAACCTTACAAGTAGGAATGATAAGGAACAGTGGGAAATTCAGATGTCCCTTATTTCTGTATTAGAAATTTGTTTAATAGAGGAAATCACAGCATTGGAATAATTCAGTGAATTTCAATTTAAGACTTCCAAAATTGGGCAGTGCTACTTAAAGCCAAATATTTACATTCCGTCGGAAGGGATGATCAGTAGGGCGTCGCAAGTTAAAGCGCTTCGAAACAAACATCCACCAGTACGACTCTCAAAGCATGCACAATTAATACAAACATGATAAGCCTCGACATTTTACGAATCAGTGCATTGTTTTCTCCACTATGTTCTGGTCCATCCATGACCAAAAATTATAACGACGGTTATTCAAAGCATTCAAAATCATTAATAGCGGAGTCTAAGATCACAGCAAAATCCCATTTCCTTATACTTTTTTCTTTCTCTGCGTCACCTAAAATTGCGATATACAGGAAACTAAATTTGACACCAAACCCTAAAAAAGGTGAGGTGCATTGGAAAAAGGAAAAGAGGCAAGGGGGGAAACGGAAAGGAAAACCTACTTGAAGTGTTCAATGGAGAAGCGATCGATGGATCGCCAGAAGGTATGCCACATGGTGATGAAGGAGATCTGCGAAGGCGGTAATTGAAGTTTTGCATTGCTATGTAAATGAGTGGTGGCGCCCAAAAGCCAAAACACACTGCTTTGGCCGTTTGGTGGCTTGATCCTGCATTAAACGCCCCACCCAACAACCCTTCAACCTGTTCGGATATCAAGTCAACCGTTTTATTTCTGCCCTCTTTGCATTCACTTTTTTCCTGAGCAGGAAAAAAGAATGGGAACCAAAAACATGGAATTTCTCAGAAGTCGGACTCAGGGCTCTAAGGTCACGTCTCATGCACTTATGTGGTATACTAACTGGTGATGACTTCTAACTAAATTTATAAATTTTATTACGATAATGGACTGAATAGTGATCATTGATCAATCATTACTGACACAAAAGGGAGTAAAATAAATAGAATATGGAGGAATATTTTACCGGAGGGAGATTTCAATGAACCCCAACTTTTCATGTAATTTCGGCGAACCCCACAACTTTTTAAAACTTCATTTTTTATTCTATAGATCAAAATGAAATTAAGTTTTATAGGTGAAAAGATAATTATTTCCTTCTTTTATTTTTTTCAAAAGAGCATTTATAGGATAAATAATAATATTTATAAGATAAATAAAGATATTTACAAGATAAATAAAAAAAATTCGAAAGAACCTAGGGAATTAAAAACATTTTGACTATTTACAAAATAAATATGAAAATTCACGAGACAGATATGGCCATTTATAAGATAAATAAATAAATCTACAAGACAGATAAAGAGATTCAAAAGAACCTAGGAAATTAAAAACATTTTGAATATTTACAAGACATATATGAAAATCCACAAGACAAATATGAGCATTTACAAGACAAATAAAGTAAGAGCATGATTATCATTTCACCCCAAAACTTCATTCCATTTTGACCAAATGAGGTGCAATGAAACTTCAGAACGTTTTAGAGGTTGACTAAAATTATGTCACATCCTTAGGGGCTCAATAAAATCTTCCCATTTTACAGAGTGTCAAATTTAAAATAATTACTACATGTCCTAAACATAGGACAAAGTTTGTAGTGTAATTTGCACTATAAACTACCACTCTGGTCCTATTTATAAGTCCAGTTTGACCAAATCTCACATACCAAGGAAAGTTAGGTATCTCAATGATTATAGAGCAAATTTCCAACTTTACCCTCGTTTATGAATGGGTACCTTTTAAAATTTATTGTCAAATCTCTCTCATCTTTTTCACTTCCCAACATAGCTAGCCAATCTCTCTCATTATCATTAATATGAGCAAAATTGTCACAATCTTATTTATTTGGTCAAACTGTACTTATAAATAGGACCAAATTTTTTGGTCAAACTGGACTTATAAATAGTATCAGAATTGTATGTCTTATATTTAGGACCAAAGGAAATACTTTACAATACGTTAGGGTGGTGGACGCACTTAACAAATATTTATAAGTGTTGAATGTGTCACAAAAAGTTTTAAGGCACTAGATTATCTAAAAGACAAATTTAGGGTGCTGAATGCATATCAGCCATGCTTTCATTTTTTATATACAATATTAGCCCTACTATCTTAATGTGTGAAAATCTCGATGTTCCTCTTTCTTTTTTGCTAGGTATAAGTATCCTCCTAGTGGAGATAATCCTATTCGAGGTATTGTCGGGCACTAAATGTGGACACCTCTCTCAATGGGGATTCGAATATTGATTTATTATGTTATGAGTGACTAACCCCATCCGCTAAACCTAGTTCCTATTGGTATGTTCCTCCATTTTCAATAAGATGACAAGTGACGCCAAGACAAGTTGGTCTTGTTGGTAAATAAGTTTTGCTCATAACTAAAAGGTTGTGAGTTCAAATCCGACCATTGTGAACACCTTGTTGGTAGATGATCTGTAAGTACTATTTGAGGCTAAAGGAGTGTATGAGAGAGGGGTATCTCCACTAACCATTCTCTCCATTTCCTCTCCGCTTAATGTCATAAGCATTGGATCATGTTTTAATGGGTGAAATTTAATGTCATAATATTATAATAATTGTAGATTTTTATTATATGTAATGTAATAATAATATTTTTTACATATCATTAAATTTTACCCATTAAAATATGACCTGAGAGTTGAGATATTAAGTAAAGACCAAGGGAAGTTAGCGAAGACACTCTTTTTTTTTTTTGATAATAAAGAAGGCTAAAAGCCAAGGTTACATAACAAAATTAAAAAGAAGGGGAAAAGATTCTCAAACACTTTTGGTCAACCCAAGTACACAAGTGGCTAGGGCAAGCCTGTAGAATAGCAGATCGAGAAATACCCATCTTCACCAATGCATCCGCAATTAGGACCTAACTCATCTAAATTTTTTGCAACCACAAAAAATGGGGGAGTCAGAAATAGACTGGTCCTTTACCCAAAAAAAAAAAAAAAAAGTAGACAGGTCCCGTCTGCATTGAACTGGCCCCGTCAGATGGGCCAACCCACTCTTCAGCCGCGCCTACTATAAGCCATTAAGCCTTCCCACATTATTTTATAATCTTCAACAACAATATCAAAAAAAAAAAAATCTTCAACAACAAATGAACATTAATAACCATATAAAAGTGGGGTTGGGTGAGCGGGGAATTGTCCTTTTCAAATAAATAAATGGACAAGGCAATGCACATATTACATATATTTTAACCAGTTCATAGAATTTGTCATAAAAAATATTTAAAATAATTATTTATAATTAATATGTAGAGATTTGTAACACTTTAAAAAAAAAAAATCCCCTACCATTTAATGATTAAAATTTAATGTGTGGAGATAAAAATGTCCCAATAGATAAGAATATTATGGGAAAAAGTAAAATAATATAGGAGACAGGATGATTTAGACTTTATATTTACCATGAAATCAAGACTGCTAAATGAACCTTATATTTAAATTTGGAGTGAATAAACTAATTCCTGTGCCACCTAAAAGGATGTTTTAGGTGTCATAAATTTGGTCATTACCGTTCTGAGTGTTATACTAGGCTGCCTAACAAAAAGGAAAAGGGAGAGAAGTCAAATTTTGTAGAAAATAGGGTGGAAGATACTTTATAGATAGATTACTGTAATATCCTGAATTTTGGGACAATGAGTTTAGAAATAACATTGAGATGAGGGGACAAGGAGTTTAGGGATAAGATTGAGATGAGTAGGCTGCTAAGTGAGTAGGAGTCAATAGTCTTAAGCTTATTTTGAACAAAATGTTAAACAAAAAATATTTTTGGACCTTGAAAATTTAGGGGGAAAATATGAAATATTGTTTTAAGGATATAGAACTATGATTAGGGGTTTAATTATGAAAGATTGGCTTAAATAGTGTTAAAAGCCATTATTTGGAATTTAGGACCCACTTTCCCAAAAATTTAAGGAAAAATAGTTAGAGGAAAAATTTTGGCCACAAAATTTCAGAGTCAATATTTTAAGGTCTAGAGAAGCTAGTTGAAGAAGAAAAATTCTTATTTGGAATTAAGGATTTATTTCTAACACCTAATGTTTGCAACTAAATAAGTAAAGGACCAAGTTGCAAACAAATGCCTTGTAGAGTTGTAATCAAAAAGAATAAAATATGATTATTTTGGAATGGGCCCACACTTCTCTTTTTATCACATGGCAGCACTTCATTTTTTTTATATTCAATGGAATCTTTTTGGCAGACACGCATTTACTTCCATATTCTACTACTTCATCTTTTTTTTTTTTGCCCACCCGGTTCATTAGGGTTTCGCCCCGACTAATCCGGATCCGACTCTCGTCGCGCACCTGGCTTTGGTGGGAGAGTCTCTCAGCGGGGTTTTTTTGCATTCACAATGCTCGAACCCGAAACCTTGGTTAAACGACATAAACCGCTTACCACTTTTTTTTTTTTGATAAAAAAATTTTAGGAAAAGGGTCGGGCTCACCCACAATCCAAGGGCAGGGCGCTTTGGTTCCGCTCCACAGGGCATACTGGATTAGAAAGTACAAACCGCTTACCACTTGTGCTAACCCCCCGCTAGTTACTTCATCCTTATTTGACAGCCATACTCCCCTCACTTTAATATCTCATTTTTTTTTTCCATAAAACTTTAATATCTCATTTGGGCCATACTTCATCAGTCCGTTATTTTTCATCCGGCCCATGTTAAAAACAGATTCTATTCAGCCCACTAACTCTTTCATTATTCCTCTCGGCTAGACACTGAAACGCACAAAGAAAAAAAAAACAGAGACAACGAGAGATTACAATTGTTTCATGCGTTAACCGACACCTCACCCTCTCCTTTCTCAAACTCACGCCACATCACTTCCCACAAGCACCAATTAATCAATTCAGACTCCCTCATTCATTAACCAATCGGCCAACACACTCGCTCATATTTTCTTTTGTTCATTTCGGTTCTACACACAAAAGAAACAGGGCGAGAGCGTGAGAAATCGAGAACAAGAGACGGAGAGGAATGGAGGAAGAAGAAACATGCAAGTGGCGATCTAGAATAGGGTAAGTGTTAGATTCGCATTTCATATTTATTTTCATGATTTGATGAGTAGTTTGCACAGTGATGATGAAAGAAATTCTGGTCTTAGTGAGAGAAAGTGTAAGAGCAAGTGAAGTAAACATAGCTAAACATGAACTCAAGTTTAGATTGATGATGGGTAGTGATGTATGTGGGTAAATATCATTATATAATGCTGAACAAATTTTGGGGAGAGCGACTTTTGAATCTGTCTTGCTGTCTAGGGAAGTTTCGTTTGTTCCTTACGAAAATATCATAGAAATGATTAGAAGTTGAAGTTAATAGAATGTACAAATGCTATACGGCTGTATGAGGTTGGGAGCACGTTGGAATTGATACTTGGAGGTTAACATCAAATGAAACTGACTGTTTAATGCTTCCAAGTATTAAATGAGTATCTTAAGTTATAAAAGCATGTTTAGACAACAATTGTAAAGCTTAGTTAAAGGAATGGGTATTGTGTTGTTTGATGAACTAAATGTTGCAGCTTAACAACTAATTATAGTTTGCTGTTATGGGGTTCGTAAATGTTAAACGAGTGATCCTGGATGTTAAAAGAATGCTCTAGGATGCTTAAGTTGATATTATTCGGGTTACTTAGTTTGTATTTCAATATGAAGGCCTATAATTATATCGGGAAGTTGGAATAATTGTGTGAAAGGTGTGATGGGATGATGTTTTGATACTCAAAGATTTTTTCAAATCAGTAGGTAAATTCCATTAGAAGTTGATATATGAGTTTTAAAATTTATAGGAATTGACAATTGCCAGAGCTCGAGAGAAAAGAGAACTAAAAAGGATTTTGGTAATGATATAGTTTCGAAAGGAGCAATAGGTGAGTGAATAGCGTCCTTAATTTTTATAAATGATATTTTTATTGTTGAACTTTTATATTAATTTTTATATTTAAAAGTATTATTTTGTGAAGGAATATTTGTTGATAATATATGAGTAAAGAATGATGATTTTATTTGTTATGATGTATTTTCTTCCAATTGTTTCAAAGTATAATTTATGATTATGCACTTGAATGGAAAGGAAGAATTTTCATATATTTTCATAAATTTTATATTGAAATAATCTTGGATTTTTGGAGAGTTTATATAAGTTAGAATTTATTATTTGATATGGAATGTTTTTACGTGAGCTCTTGATGTTTTAAAAGGATTTTATCGACATATTGAATTTAAAGGAAAGTTTTGAAATATTGTTTGTAAAAGTTCATGCTGGGGAATTTGATTATGAAGTATGAGATAAATTGTTATTATCTTGAAAGAATAATTTTTATTACTTTGATAAATTGACCCCAATCATGCTTGAAAATGCTTCGGAGAGGACTGAATACAGAACGCTGGTTACTAACAGCAGTACTGTTAGTTCTTGGTGCACCATGGTTAACTTCGAGCTCGCTTAATATTCATGAGATTTGTTCTCATACCTGTTTCATGGATTGTGTGTCCATGCATGTTTCATGACTTCAAGTCATACCTGATTAGTTACCCTCATAGACTATATGTCCATGCCTGTTTTCATGGTTTTGAGCCATGCCTGATTAGTTACCCTCGTGGACTGTGTAGCCACGCTTGTCATTCGTTCTATAAGAAGTTCTACGGAAATATGCAGTTCGAGAATTATGTTTTAAATTGATTACGTTAATTCAAATATTTCAGTGTGTACTATAAGTTATTTAATTGATTAATGATATTTTGTATAGAGTTCTATTTTATTCTAGAAATTGAAATTATTGCCAAATTGTTATTATTAGAAGATAAAAATGTTTAAATTATTTTGCTGGTATTTTATTAAATTATAAGAATGATACGTTATTCACTGGAAAATTTATTTGTATCAGAAAATAGAGCTGACCTTGTACCTCCTGCTGAGCGGTGAAGAACTTCCTTATCGACTTAAAGCTTGCGGTCTCATTTTGTAGTGCTACTAGTTGATGTAATTTTAAACCTAGACTTTTGTATTATTATTAATGTTAGATGCTCTACCTAGTCTATAGCTAGGTAGGATCCTTACCTCCCTTTTGTTGTTTGGAACACATGAATATTCTAGATTATGGTGTTATGAGTATTAATTAGAATTCGTATTTAAGTTTAAGGCTTAAGGAATATGAATCCTCTCATATTCCGTGTCGGTCACCCCTTAGGTTTTCAGGGCGTGACACTTACCAAGTTACCAAAGCATCACAATCATATATTTAGTCTGTGGATATTGGCTGCCAGCAACCACATGTATGGAAGAAAATCTTTATTTTCTTGCTTAGATGAATGCATAAATTCCACTATAAGTTTTGGTGATGATTGCTCTATTATTAAAGTATTGGGAAAAGGCAACATCAAAATAAAAACTAAAATTGTTTTATTGAAACAATTTCTGATGTTTATTATGTCTCTGATTTGAGAAGCAATTTGTTGAGTGGTAGTCCATTGCGAGAAAAATGTTATACGATTACTATTCAAAAAGTGACTTGTGAGATATATGATTCTTCACGGGGTACTATTGTTGTTATTCCAATTGGAGATTATAAGTGTTCAATCTTGCTTGATGGTTACTGAGGAGGATGTCTCATGGCTTTAGTGGGTTAAAAACTCTTCATAAAAAAAATATGGTAACAGGTCTTCCTCAAATTTCTTCTCTTTCACAGGTTTGTGAAGAGTATGTTATTGGGAAACAACCACATTCTCAATTTCTTCAAGGAAAATCATGGAGAGCAAAAGAAGTCTTGGAGCTCATTTACCATGACATATGTGGGCCAATCACTCCAACTTCTAAATGGTGGTAAAAATATTTTATCACATTTATTGATGATTTTACTAGAAAAACTTGGGTTTACTTTTTATAAAATAAAAATTAAGCTTTTTTTTAAAGCTTTAAAGCTCATGCTGAAAATGAAGCAGGAAAGATGATTAAAAATCTCCGTGCAAATCGTGAGGGAAAATATAGAATTTGTAGATTTTTGCAAGCAATTTGGTATTTTAAGAGAACTTACAACTGCTTATACACCATAATAAAATGGTGTATCAGATAGGAAGAACAAAACCACCCTCCACATGATGAGAAGCTTGCTAACAAAAGGAAAAGTTTCAAAGAATTTTTGGCCATAAGCAATGAATTAGAGCATTCATGTCTTGAATAGAAATCCTACTTTTGTTGTTCAACACATACTCCACAAGATGTTTGGAGTGGATGAAAGTCAACTGTTGATCACTTCAGAATTTTTGGTTGCATTGCATATGCTCATGTTCCATATGAGAAAAGAAAGAAGCTGGATGATAAGAGTGAAAAATGTGTTTTTTTTTTGTGTAAGTGAGAAATATAAATCTTATAAATTATTTAATCCCCTAACCAATAACATTGTGATTTTGCAGGGATGTTATTTTTTATGAAGAAAGCACTTGGAATAGTAATGGGTAGCAGCCTTCTCCAATTTATTGTGATTATGAAATTGAAGAAGAAAAAGAACAATTGCCACACCTAGAAACTACTGCCATTGTTAATCTTGAAAAATTCTTCAAATGATGTAAAAGCACCAACCACTAACCACTGCAATAGTGGAGAAACCTCGGGCTGGTCGATCTCGAAAGAAGCCAACTTGGATGATAGATTTTGTAAGTGGAGATGACTTATTTGATGATGATTTTGGAGCTCACCTTGCTTTGTTTGTAGATTGTGATCCCCTCACATTTGAAGAAGCAAATAAAGAAAGAAAATGGCAAATAGCCATGGATGAGGAGATCAAATCTATAGAGAAAAATAATACATGGGAATTGTGGAGCTCCCGAAGGGAAAAAAACCCATTGGAGTCAAATAAGTTTACAAAACAAAGCTGAACAAAGATGGTGGGGTGGATAAATATAAAGCATGCCTTGTTGTAAAAGGCTATAGGCAAGAATTTGGAGTTGATTATAAAGAAGTTTTTGCTACAGTTGCTAGGCTTGACACTGTTCGATTAGTGTTAGCCATGGATGCCCAAATTTCTTTGAAGGTTTATCAATTAGAAGTCAAATGTGCCTTTTTACATGGTGAGCTGCAAGAAGACGTTTATATTGATCAATCACTTGGATATGTGAAGAAAGGGAATGGAGAAAAGGTATATAAATTGATAAAGGCTTTATGTGGATTTAAACAAGCACTACGAGTTTGGTATAGTCATATAGATGCCTGTTTTTCTAAAGACTATTTTCAAAAATGCTCCCATGAACATAATCTCTTTACAAAATTTGGAAAAGATAGACAAATTCTCGTTGTAACTCTCAATGTTGATGATTCAATTCATGTTGGCAATGATGTAGGCATGCTTAATGCCTTTAAGGAGAGCATGATGAAAGAATCTGATATGTCTAATTTGGGATTAATGCAATATTTTTTTAGTACTGAAGTTATGCAATCGCCATTTGAAATTTTTATTTCACAAAGAATTGTGTTCTTGAGATTTTGGACAAGTTTAGAATGAGGGATTGCAATCCTGTTCATACTCCAACTAAATGTGGCTCCAATTTGGTTAAGGATGATGGAGAAAAGAAAGTGAATTCTACTTTCCTCAAGCAAATGGTTGGAAGTTTAATGTATCTCACTTCTACAAGGCCTACTATTATGCATGGTGTTAGTCTTATAAGTCAGTACATGGAAAATCTAACTGAGATTCATTTCATAGCTCCAAAGAGAATTTTTTGTTATTTCAAACACCATTGATCATAGGATTTTTTATAAGGTTAATCCAACAGGAAAATTTTATGGTTTTTCTGATAGTGATGATACTGGAGATGTGGATTGTAGAAAAAGCACATCAGGCTTTGTTTTTATGACGAGTGATGGAGCTATTTCTTGGTCTCCAAAGAAATAACCAATTGTTACTTTGTCAACTGCAGAAGCTGAATTTGTAGTTGCTACAACTTCTTCTTGTCAAGCTATGTGGTTAAGAAGATTGCTGGAAACACTCCAGAATCAAGAAAAATGTGCAACAACAATTTACTGTGACAATGTTTCAACAACTAAAATTTCCAAAAATCTAACTTTGTATGGACGAAGCAAACATATTGATGTGAGATATCATTTTATACGCGACCTTTGCAATAATGATGTTCTTGATTTGGTATTTTGCAAAAGTGAAGATCAAGTGGCTGACATTATGACTAAATTCACTCAAGTTTGCTTTGTTATTGAAGCTTAGACGTACGAATGCTTGGAGTATATCCTATGGAAGATTTTGTTCATGTTAATTTAAGGGAGGGATAGTTGGAAAATTTCTTATGATGTCACATGGTTAGTTGCCTTGGTGCCCACTCTAATCAGTTACCTAAAATATCTTCAGGCCAGTATAAATTTTGAAATTTCTTTATCCCATGTTTATGTTTATTTATTTTGGCTTAATTTTTGTTTGATTTTCTCTCTCCACTTTCAAAAACGTGATACAATTTCGTTAATTAATGTTAATCGTGTTCTATTTATTTTAGTAGTGGATTATTATTTTATTATTTAGTTTGTAAAGTATTTGCCTATTCATAGGCTCCCTCTTAGTGAATAAATGCATCCAATTTCATTTTGTTATTTTCTTTCTATTATATTATTTTATATTGATCAATATACACTCACCCAATCTATCCATCGTCAGCAAAATCGTCCCATCAGAAATCAATGACTTCCATAGGAATTGGTAATTCTTTTAATTAGTTCAAATGCAAAGAAGACTCAAATAACTGAAGCAACATTACTGGCACACGATCACCTTTTTTTTTTTCAAACGGTACTTATATTAATACTTCAAAACCAGAAGATACACAAAATGATAACCAACGCAAATACAGCAAAACAAACCAAATACAAGAAAAAAAACTAATTATCACTAATTGTAGAACTATAATAGAAGTGACGTCGATGACTAACTAAACCGAACTCCTGTAGATCCAAGATTAGAAGTGACATGAAAGAAAGAATTGTAAAACCCACCCCATAAAGCATACCTCATTATAAGCATCAACTGTAAATAGAGCAGCTACATATTAGCCCCATATTGGGGTAAAGAACATAAAAAACCTAACTTTAGAAAGAAGTCAATGATGTCCTGAAAAACACTTCTACTCCTCCATTGAAATAGATCTGGTGACGTCGACCACATACCGAACAACGCCTCTTGATGATGCCTGTCGCCAACAATGGTCCTCTGATAGGTAAAGCATATGGCAGCAGCGACCATTGATAAAATCATTCCTCTAAGAACGTGAATTTGAGCCACCCGAAAAGGATCGAATCTATTAACATTCAAACAAACTTTCCAACCAAAAGGAGTTATAATCAGATCTCGTTCAAACAAATTCCAATACAAAAACAGGATGAGAAGACGGACAACTAGTACAAAGGCAAGGGAGAAAACTCACACCGCCTCAAGACAGATCTGAAAAGGGAGAGGAAAAACTTGCCCTAAAGATGAGAGAAGACCACAGCCGACAGAAATCATAGGGAGGAGGCCGCAGCTAGAAGGTCTAAGCTCCGATCTACCTCTCTGACTCGATTGTGGTATAAGTTGATGCTTACCGGCGGCATGTGATGGTGACACATGTCGCTGGTGAGAGAGAGCCAAAGACTCATTACAACTGTTGCAAGCTGTATGTTTAACCCTCCATGCATAACAATTGGTTTTTATTAAAAAAAAAAACAAATTAATTTCTTGATGTGAGTGCTAATCTTTAAAAGTCGTATTGATCCGTTTTATGAACGGAGACGGGATTAATGAAACCCGTGCAGACGAAAAAGCGGTATTGTACAAGAACTAAGAGACAAAAGAAATCAAGTCCTATAATGTTTTGTTGGAGTAGCCCAACTTGCTCCTAAGGGCAAATGTATGTACGGGTGCATGCAAGAGAACTATGACTGCTATAGAACCTTTCACGCCGATTCTTACACCCACATGAAAGCATACGGTCAAATATTCAATGGCTTTAACGCTGAACTTTTAGCATGCGCAAGTGTCCGGTCATGCATGATTCCCTACTTTGTTCATATGGGATGGGAGTTTGTGGTCCTCGAATATCATGTCCAAGGTGCCATACAAATTATTACAACTTCTTATTGCAGAGAGACAAAATGATGCGATTCTTTTTAGCTTTACTTCACGGCAGCAGAGTCTGCAAATTAAATATTGCGCGCCAGTGGGCTCTCGTCAATTTGGCCAAGCATTCCCAAGTTAACTCAGAAAGAATGACGTCTATTCCATTGCTCTTTAATTTTCTGCTCTCAGTTATTTCATATTTGTCTCCTTGTCAATGCAAAGGATGGCATATCACATGCATGGCCAATTATTGAGAGCTTTTTATAGATAAATACCGGAGGGCTGTCTGTTTATCTCGATTTCTGGACGCTACAATTCGTACTTTTTACCGGTAGTTTTGCGTACTTGTTATTGCTAGTTCCCCCTGTTTTTTTTTAATCGCCGAATTAGTTTGCCTGTAGTTGAAAAGATAAGATGGTTAGCGAGCAACACTTAAATGGTTGGGTAAGGTTGACCCACAAAGTTATTGTCATTCTCGCGTTTAGGAACAATGGCCCTACCAAGCAGTAATTACAGAAGAGGTCCACTACTGTACAGAGAATAGCAATAACTGATGCCTCAAAGCTCAAATCCAATTACTCAGACAACTTAATTAATCAGACTTGAATTCGAGGTGCCTCATTTATGTATTTTATATTTCACTCTGTCGGTAATAATCTAAGAAAATATACCACTTATCCTCTATTTATAAGTTTCTTTTAAAGTAAATCTCACATACTAAGAAGAGAAGGTAGACAACTCAATGATTATTATAAGGTAAATTTTCAATTTTACCATCATTTATAAATTAGTTTTTTTCAACTCTTAAAATTTATGGGGTACAATTAATATTGGTAAAATTGTTCATGACTTACAACATACAGCTGAAAAGTGAAAAGTAAGGCTGCTTCTGGTTACATGAGTGCACAGAAAGCCACACACAAGCAATCCAAAAATGCGGCACTGCGGGCAGAAAAAACAGTAGCTCTAACTTCTCTTCCACTCCCACAAAGAGAACTTTTCCAAAAAAATCATCATAAGGAATAGACCCTATTCAGAAAGGAAGACGAAAGTAAAGATCTGGGCTGTGTTTGTGGACGCTTGCTTCTTTGGTTAGAAATTAAAGCTAGACACGACAAGGATCATATGAATCACAGCAGAAAGCAACAACAATGCCTTTGTCACCAGCTCCCTAACAAGGTACTCCCTCTAATCCTTATTATAATTTATAAGGTAGAAACTAACAAGTTTATTTAGTCTTTTTTATAAGGTACTTACTTATTCTCACTGAGCATTAATTATTGTTTGTCCATAATTAATAAAAGTAGTGGATGAAAATAATAATTAATACGATATTAGAGTTTAGGGTAATTAGTAGGGATAATATAATATTAGAAATTACTTAGATTTTAAGACAATTTTATTGACTTTAACTGTTTTTATTGGTTTATAAGAAAAATTAGTTTGTATCTTATAATAAGGAGAAGAGAGGAAGTACTATCAACAAAAGCATCGGTTTCATTATCTTTATCCTTTGTGGAAAAAGAACCAGCTTCCATCCATCCATGTTCACTAGAAAACCACAGTCAACAATACATTTATTTAATTAAATTGACTTCTTGATATATCTAAAATTAATGAGTTCTGCCCACTCATGATCCCTCATTAAAAATAAATAAATATCACACCAACCAACTGCTACCTGCTACACACTCTCACTTTCAGTCCCAAGTGACGTTGGCGCCATCGTACTCGGCCACCATTTCCGACGCCACCGGTCATTAACTACCACAGTTAAGCCATATCTGCCACCTCCTAAGTACTCTTGCCGCAACTTTGAGGCCGAAATCCAAACCTGTTATTTTCCAAGTCATATTCCACGTGGAAATCCTGCTGCTGATAATTACCCAAAATGATCGCCGGCCCGCCCGCCACCGCCGGACCGGCCACACTGTCTGAGACAATGGTCAAGCATGCGGCACCCGACTTACCAACCAGTGAAAAGTAATTCTTCGGAGGAAGTACCATATTGGCACCTCCTTTGAATTGAAAAGTTAATTCCGGGAAAGATTCTGATTTCTCGCTGGAAATAACATAACAAGGAGTGAGACCAGATCGTGTTTCCACGTCCCTGGCTCTGCTATAATTACCCATTTGCCTCCCGAACTCTTGTGCAACCAAATCAAAAACAGGCCTTTCCATGAAAGTGAAGGTCGAACCGGAGTCCACTATGCAGCCTCCGTTGCCTTGTGAATCTGGCTGCAACAACTTGCGAGGAGTTTTGACTTGCTTGCCTCCTACAATGACTTTTCGAAGGGTTATATAGTAATACTCACGGAAAGCGGAATTCTTTGCCGCAGGGCTTGACTGAAACGGTGCATAGCTCAAGCCGTTAGTATTGGCTTTGGAGGTGGCACTGTGCAAGATGAGTTCACCGCTTTTTGAGGAGTCGTCAAACCTGTGAGATTGTAAGCAGTATGAGAATCTAGTCAGGCCCATCTGGGAGGGCAGCGATTCTAGTCCACGACCGAACCCGGCGATCCCAGCTGGTTGGCGAGTTGACAGGATGGAACACCCGACAAGAAAATCGGGCACGGTTTTTCCGGGGAAGTCTATATTTTCTAAGAGTAAGACGCCAGCCGTTGACCCCAAACCATATTGAATTATGTAAGCAGGGCAAGTCTGTGAGCAGTTTCGGGAATTCGGTTTGCAGTTTTGGCATCGAGATTGAACATCAGAGCCGAATATCCAGCTACATTTCGGGTTTTGGCAACCAACTATTTTGGAAGAAGATGAATCCTTGGGAATGAACTTGGGGATTTTGGCGGGGTCGATTTTAGGGAAGGAACATTTGGAACAGAGGTATCGAGAAGTACAGGGGAGCCAGACCAGGCTGCTTCCGGTGTCCAAAACAAAGGGAAGCGTTTGAGGTGGGGTTCCAAAATTAAGATGAATGGAGTATCCACCGTAGCTTTTGGGATAAGCTTGTGTTTTGATGAGGGGAGGTTTGGTATTGGAGTGTTGGTGCTTGAGGCGGTGGGCTCTGTTTCGAGTAGCAGAGGATAAAGCTTGGAGGGTCTCAAATAGATCCGAAGAGGGATGTGTGGTGGATAGAGGAGAGAGAGAAATAGTAATTGTGTCAGGTGAAGATGAAGTGAAGGGGATGATGACAGAGAAGAAACAGAGAAAACAGAGAATGTGGGAAGAGGCCATTGAAGAACTTGCTCGGGGCGTACAAGCAAAAGGTAGAGAAAGAGAATTGCTGAGGTTTGGCCGGACTTCCTTGTTTATTTAAGGGCGGTCATTTTTTTTTTTTATTAAAAAAAAGAAGCAAAATAGAAATGATAGGTTACCGTTTAGATGCACAGAAAGCAGGCGTGACATGCGTCTTCCTCCAATGGATCGATCAGATGAGGTGGCGATAGTACGTTGAGTTGATACATCCTCGTCGTGTTACGCAAATTTTGGTCGCTTCCACCGACGATTTGCCCCTAGTCGATTTTAACTTCTTTTTCTTATTCTCCTTCATGTTGGAATCGCGCAACGTTGATGCGTGCTTAGTAAAAAGGCGGATGAAGTCTGGAAATGAAAAATGAATTGATATTCACATTAATTCAGGCGTTACACAAACTATGAATTGAATAGCGGGTTTTTAATTAAAAATGAATGGAGATTAGGAGCGTGGATCAAAATATCCAACATGTCATTGACTTATTGTCGTCTCCTTCGTTCGCAACGGTATTGTTTGAAACAGTGGCGGGCTTAGGATTTTAGGTTTGTGGGTACATAGATAGTGGTGAGATTCGAGGGTTCGGTGGCAGCACCCCCGAAAATTTTTTTTAAAGAAAGTTTTAAACATATTAATGCAATTTAAAGAAAGCTAATGTAGAGCTAATGAAATTTTTTTTAAAAAAAAAAACTAATAAATGAAAGCTAATCACACTAGTGCCAATGTGGCTAAGAAGGTAGATTGTTCAACTTAGGAGCAAAACCAAACATGGGCAGGGTTTACACATCAATTCAAGAACAGTGAGTAACATTCAATTCGGGAATTTTAGGTTCTATGAAATTGAATTCCCAAAAATCACTAAGAGCATATCATACACACAGTAGCAGGATTGCATAGTTAAATTCCTTTAATCAGTGTAATTAGTACAACCAGAAATCATGACAAAGTTAAGTGCAACAAGTTAGAACCAAGGTGTTGTGCTAACTGCTAAGAGTTCCCTTACTTTCACAGTGAAATTCATGGAGAAAC
Organism: Acacia pycnantha; assembly: GCA_025563575.1. Lineage (NCBI taxonomy): Eukaryota > Viridiplantae > Streptophyta > Magnoliopsida > Fabales > Fabaceae > Acacia > Acacia pycnantha. The sequence continues at coordinate 1,269,892 of JAMWYP010000013.1, forward strand.
AATTACCACCAATTTTTCAGTAACTAACGAACTTGTGCATCTATGTTCAACATGATAGAACATAGATTCAATTTGTTTTGCTTTTGCCAGTCAACATTAATCAAGTAATCACATAAAGTTGCTTGAAGCAACATATCAGCACTCTAGGTCTTAAGTTTACAAAATGAAGGAAATGATTATGCAGAATGAGAAGGAAAATAGTGACAAAAATACTCAAATTTCTTTATTCACGTTAAATAGTAAGAGGTAACACTTCAAGTTTAACATGAATTAAGAGTCCCCTGATTCACATTAAAACTAAAAATTTTAACCAAATTAAAGCACTGTTACTAAACTAAAAGTTTAGCATGAATTATGTTTCAACAAGTACTATAGTCCGCTAACACTTCAAAACCGACGGGATTTCCTTGTGAGTTGGGCATGCTCAATATTATGATAAAATAATTCATAAGTATTCACTTAACTACTAAATCATAGGCCCATGATAGAAATGTAACCAGCAGAGTTCTTGCAGTTAAGAAGTATAATAGGACAGCAGAGAGAGAAGCAAGCTTGATTCGGACTATGCTTGTTCTCCTGAAGACAATTGATTACCTGCTCAATTTGCTAGACCAGCCATATGATGAAGGGTTTCTTGGCTTATATAATTTTTTGTGGGACCATATGAGGGCAATTAGGATGGACCTGAGGATGCAGCACATTTTCAATCAAGGAGCTTGTCCCACTAAAGAGCGGCTTACAGAGAGGCCTCTCTTTTACTGGAACAAATGCGATAATAGAGGAGGAGGAGGAGGAGGTATAATGTCGTATCCGGGATTTGGGAAGGAATCAGGGCCCTCTGTGCCACCCATATCACAGCCAGTCTTTGGTGGCCATACTAACGCTTTTCTCCGTCCGCCGTCTTCTTCTCTCGCATCTCCAGCCTATAACACTTTCTGTCACCTCCCAGACCCAGTATTAGGCAAAAACTATTTTATAGAGATTTCGATGCCCCCGCTCCTGAAAATCCCGCAGCAATTACAACACTTGCTGCCTCACGGGGTCCCACCACTGCAAGGAGAATTGGAGACAAGGGAGGGCAGCTGAGAACGAGAACCAGGGAAATTGGGGGAAAAAGAATTGGAGACAGACGAGATAGGGCAGAGAAAATGACGCAAATGGAAAAAAAAAAGGGGGGGTGAAAGTGGCTAGCTCGAACCCGCGACCTAGTGATTAAGAAGAGAAAGTGTTAACCATCTGCACCACCTACATACATTGTCACTAATTTCTTTTAAATTATATATATTTTGTGTCTGCACTTGCCCACATTGACCCCACTGTAGGTCTGCCACTAGTTTGAAGTTTTTGTTCCTCTTCAAAGCAATGTACTGTTACAAAAATGTCAAGGTCTGCGTATTGATAGCCGTTGAAATACAAATTAAGGTTAAGGTGGATAAAAACAAGAAGAACCGGTATTATATAATTTTTAATTTTATATGCCAAACAAGTGTGGTTATATTAAAATTAAGCGTGAAACGAGGGGGGCAAGAAGTGCATTCTCCGTTGCTGTCCTCGTTGTAGAGGCCTTAGAGCAACAAACAATAGGAGAAAAAAAATGTTATTTTGATTTTTGAATTTACATGTTTATTCAAAATAAACAACATAGATTACACTGTGGTTTCAGAAGTGTTTTTTCGCAAGTCGAGACAATATTCTTTTCACATGCTTACCTTGTAAATGATAAAATCTATTCTTAAAAGTTAATCCAAACACACACTAAGATTGTCTCTAATACAAAGATATACGTACATCAAAGGGGAAAAAAAAGAATGAAGTAAAACTGAGAAGGCCGAAATGGATGCTGCCCTTGTTCTGGGCCATGAACTATGTTTTTTTTAGTTCATATACGGAGAATGAGTTTAAAGGAGGGTCCCATAACATGCCCTCATATTGGAATTGGGCCGAATGTCTTTTGTGGGCGTCCATTCTGAATGAGGGATCAAGTCAAAGCCCAACAATAATGCATTGTGGTGTTTGAACTCTTGGCTTGATGGGGAGGATTTTAGCTCCTCCACTCATGTCAAGGGTTCGAAACGTCGCCAGATATGAATCAGAACAATAATGCATTGTGTGGGACACCCAAAAAACAAAGAAAACCCATATTGTACTCGACTTCACATGTTAGTCTGTAGCGATAACAATCAATGAAAAATACCCACGTGTTATTAATTTCATTATCTTGCTGGACGATATGCATATAAGGGAATGTAATTCACGCAAATATTGTTTTTCTTTTTGCTATAAAAATTTTAGGAGAGGGGTTGGGCTCACCCACAGTTCAAAGGCATGGCGTTTGGAATCCACTCCGCAAAGAATTTGGAACTAAGAATACACATGCCTCTACCTTAGCCTGAGTTACTGTTGTTTCGTAGGCCCCTAGAATGCCTCCCCTAACATCTTGTCCAACTCTAGGATCGAACCCTCTCCCTTTTTATCAAAATGTTCGACCCTTATGCCAATTAAACTCAAAGACAAGGGGTAATTCACGCAAATATGTTTCTATCAAAGTTAACGTTTACTTAAAAAAAATATTGTGCTCATTGGTTGCAAACACACGAGTTGGGCCGAAGTGAATAATCATTGGTAATGATATTCGTCCTTGGTTCAATTGGTGTGGGGTTCAGTCTTCCTCACCTAATGGGAGGGGGTTCGATCCCTGCGTTGGTCAAGGTGTTGGGGGAGGCATCATAGGGGTCTATGAAGCAGCCACATGGCTGACGCACTGGTTAACGTTGTGGATTGGACTCCAAGTGCCTTGCCCTTAGACTGTGGGTGAAACCAACCTCTGTCCTAAAATTTTCTTATAAAAAAAAAAATACAGGGCCACAGTTTATGTGCATCCTCTAATAGATTATATTATCTGCGATTTACAAATATTTTCTGTATTATATATTTTCTATTATGCACACATATGGCTGCAAGAAAGATCGAGATTCACATGATTGGGCAGATTGGCAGACAATGAATAAAATAGATGAGGAAGAGGATGGAAGAATAAAATACATGATCGAGAAATACTTTTAAAAATCCTAAACAAACACTAAAACTGTTGCCATGAGGAGCATTAAGTTATTCTTGTGGGATACTTTAGATATATGTGTTTTTGTCTTCGTTAAAGGTAAAAATTATTTTTATAATATAATTTATTATATATAAAATAAGTTTGAGAGAGAAATTTTGTCTCGATATATATAAAAAGTCCGGTAAGAGTGAAAACCTGATTTTTGTGTGTTTGACATGGCTTCAACATTGAATGAGCTTTTGGTTGGGAAGTCCCTTCTTGGTTGAAGCTAATGGGTGGAGCTTCTAATCTCATCAAAGTGACTTCTAAAGTTGCTTCTTGCAATGAAACATCCTCATTATTTATCTTCAACATAAATGAACACGTGATGAAACCAAAAACCAACTTAGAGGGCAACAGATTTATTTAAACACTCTATTGTGTTTTATTTTTTTAAATGATAATTTTATTATTTTATTTAGTAAATTTTAATTTATTTTTTATTTTTATCTTAAATTATCATATTTTATATAATACACATATAATTCATGTATTTTCAGTCATTTTCTATCTCAATTATCTTTCAAAAGCTATATCAAATTGTACCCATCAGGAAAAAAAACTATTTATACCACCACTATTTCAAACACAAATCACATAAAGAAAAATCCAACAAAAAAAAATCCATAAAAAAAATCAATAGAAAAAAAGTTACTCTTAACTATTTCCAAAATTACAAATTATGAGAGAAATCGGGTGGGGTGAGATATCGCATCAATCCGAGTCCCAATCGATGAAGCCTGACAGTGAATTCTGAGAACTTAGCCGCAGACAGTCAGACACAGAGACACACAGCAGAGCACCCCACAAGAGCAGCTTCTCTCTCTCTCTCTATCTGCCCCATAAACGTCACTTCACTTCTTCCATTCTTCCCTCTGTTGCATCTTTCGTGCACGTGTGCCCACCGACGATTTTCTCCATCAATCCCTGCGTCTTCTGAGTTTTTCCTCCCCACAATCAATCTCCTGCCTCACATTTTTGTCCCATATTTTTTCATGTATCTCTTATTTCATTATTATTATTCCACATATTACTCCCCTTTCTTGGGCACTCCTTTTAATAATACTATTTTTACTTTAATCCTATTTATAAGTTATTTTCATAAAAAAAATTGATCATATATATAAGGGTTAAAGCAAAAATACGCTTTGCCCTCAGGAGCATCCAGCACCCTATACTTTTTTGGGAACAAAAATACACACGAACTTTCAAAACGAGATCAAAAATACCATCACATTTAAATTGAAATAATTAAAAGAGATAAAATTGTAATAATCTCATATACTACCCTAAAACTAAATTATAAATACTAGGACCATAATAATATACTAGAAATCACAATTAAAAAGTTATTTTTAAAGATTTCAATAACAATTTCAAACAAGTACATCACAGGTCTAATAACTTAATAATGGCTCCCAATTTACTTGTTTTATTTATTAATAGGGACTTTTCTGATTAAATTTTTTAAATTGGGAGTTTGATGATATTTTCCCCAAATTTGGCACAAGCGAAAATGAGTACAGAATTAATGTTTTTAATATATAATAAAAAAAACGTACAAAAAGAATACTAGTAGTAGGAAGGTGCAGGCTAGTGATAATGATGATGATGTTGTCGCTTGCTATTCAAATCTTAATAAATGCGCCACACTTCTTTCCATCTTCACGACTTCACATCACCCTCTGCTTCCTCTCCTACTTCTCCCGCTTATCATTATCCCTACTTCTTCTACTTCCCCATGTCTCTCTCTCTTTTTTTTTTTTTTTTTAAAACATTTTATGGTACATCCCAAGAACAGAAAGAAGGAGAATTAAATGGAGAGCGGCATCAATCAATCTGAAATTCTCAATCACCCAAAAATGTAATCATTACTGTATCCCTGGCCTTCATACACCCAGAAATGATGGAAATCCCCACGTTTCCCACTTTCCCATGCCTTCTCTTTTTCCCACTCTCCGTCACCACAATATGCTTGTTAGCAATGATCACTAGAGCCCTCAGAAATCTTGATTTATTGTACTCCTATATTTTTTATAGGATTAAAGAGACAACCAACTATTGCCACAATACCAGTAACATTCAGCATAAATAATTTTTAAGTTGATTAAAAATACAAAAAAAAAATCTGCAGTAGGCACAAAAATGAAGTGTAACTTTTTTGTACTGGACGTTTCTGGAGTAAAAGTTTTTTAAGCTGACTGCACATTTTTAAAAGTTTTTGTATTTTTGATCTACTTAAAAGTTATTGTGTGCTTCTGAGTTAAAATTTCGTTAGTCAAATTAGAACTTAACCCTTTTTTATAATATACTGGTAAATAAATTTAATTTATTTATTGGAATCAATAAATAGTAATTATCTCATTCAATTTACTTTAAATGGAAAGAAATTTCTTACTTTACTCATGTTACGTGAGATTATGAAGGAAAAAGAAAAATATAATGAGTTATGTTTAAACATTAGCTGGATGAATGAAACTGACATATAAGCATTAATTGCTCTTCGCACGTGGATCAAGCATTAATTGGTCCTAGTTGTAAGTTTTTTTAAGTAAATCATGAACTACATACTAAAAAGAGGTAGTTAGTTTAATGATTGTAAGGTAAATTTTTAACTTTCCATCGTTTATGAATAAGTATCTTTGAACTATTTCTTTTCTCTCTATTTTTATTGATACAATTAATATAAGCAAAATTGTCAAAATCTCATTTATTACCTTGAAAAAGTATTTATAAATAAGACCAAATTTTTTTATGAAAAGGGACATAAGTAGGACCAGAGTGATATAATACATATATGTTGGGGTGAGCAAATCAAAACCGAACCGAATAATTCGGTGTTCGGTTTTTTGGTTTGGTTTTTTAAATTAGCTTAGTTCGGTTTTCGGTTTTCGGTTCGGTTTTTGCAAAAAAAATATTCGGTTAAAATCGAAAAACCGATTTTTTTAAATTTTTTTAAAAATCATAATTAATTCTACAAAAATCGTTTTTGAGTGCTTCAAAATTCCTCATGACCATTGACATATCTATTTTAAAGGAAAAATATTCTCAGAAGCAAGAAAGTCACGGATCATTCCCAATTTAATATTTTCTCAACGCTACTCAATTTATAACCCCATAAATAATGCTCTACTTCAAAAATATGTTACTACTTGTGTAGAACTCAAAATGCTACATAATTTATATATTTAGAAAGTCCTATATGTCTACTTTATTCATATAAATTTCATAACTTTATGTAAAATTCGGTTAAACCGAATTAACCGAAAAACCGAACCGAAATAATTCGTTTTTAACATGTGCATATTTCAGTTTTTTCGGTTTTAACTAAAAAACTGAACCGAAAACCGAATGCTCAACCCTACATATATGAGATCGATGAATTTTATCTCAATTTAAATGAATCTGCACGTAATAAACAACTCCCAACACTTCATATATTCTCCCTCTAGTCCTTATTATAAGGCACCAACTAACAATTCTCACAAACTAATAAAAATAGTTAAAGTCAATAAAGTTGTCTTACAATTTAATTAACTTTCAATATTACCCCTACTAATATTAATTGTGCTAGATTCTAATATTATATTAATTATTACTCTCACCTGCTATTACCCATATTAATTATGGGTATACATAAAAAAAAATTAATGCGATTTAGAAACAAGCAAGTGCATTATAAAAATGATCAAATACAATTGCTAGTTGGTGCCTTATAATAAGGACCAGAAGGAGCACGTGCATGTGGATAACAGTTACATGGTCTTGAAAAATACGTAAATCACAAATTCAATGCACTATTTACCGTAAAATTCATATTATCTATTATTGATATTGATAGTAAATTAACAAGCGTTTCTTAAGTTTTAGGAGTAGTATTAAATAGTCAAGCACCCATTGTATCTATTTCTTAACATAATATGACATTAAAATGTGTCAATTTCAGGGTGTGTTTTCATCTGTCAATTTCTTAACGTACACCTCTAATCTTTCACATTGAACTTAATTAGTTGAGAAAGTTAATGGTAGTTCTAAAATTAGAATTTTATACATATTTATTGTTATTTTTAGATTAATCTTATTGATATTAATTCCATAATAATTAAGTAAAAGCGGGGGAAGGGAAACAACGAAAACTATTATGGTGTTTTTCAGAAATGTTAACTAACTTTATTAACATCCTTAATTTACTCAAATTAATCAATTGAGTATTGTATTAAGGACTAGATAAGTACAATATAGGGGGAAAACATGTTCTATACGTATACAACAAATTTTTGTTTGCAAAATAAATTAAGTGTCCGTTTGAGTTATCTTTCGTGAAGCACGTTTACGCAATCCGAGATAAAATTATTCTCAAGTACTTATCTTGTACGCCGTAAATCACGTTGGAAAAATAGTTTATACCTCTAACTCTTATAAACACAAAGGGTTTGTGTGAGTTGGCATATTCAAAAGCACGTTCAAGTAATTTGAGATAAAACTCTTCTCACAAACTTATCCTATATATCGTAAATTACGTAAAAAAGACAATTTCAACTACTAAACCAAACTTCCGTTAAAATGGATGGGAGCTCGGCTCCTTTAGGCCGTACAGATGAGATCTGAATAGTTCAAATTTAATATTTTTTTGTTTTTTTTAAAATATTTTAATAGGTAAAACATCTAAAATAAATATAATCTCTCAACTAATATTTTTTTTAATGATTTTTTATTAAAAATCATTGAATAAAAAACATTATATCTGAATCGTTCAGATCTCATATAAACAATCTATAGTGGACGAACTCCCCTTACTTACCTATTCAAAAGATAGGAAGGGAAACTGGATCCTCATGGCTGTGCCATGGAGACATAGCTCCTTTTCTTTTATATTTTAATATTTCCTGGTCAACGATGGTTGTTACTTTTGTTGATTTGTCGCTATTTAATTTTTTTAATAATAAAAAAAGAAGATTTAAAGAAATATTCATGCCCATCATGTCGATTTTGTTTAAAATAGCGATTTGAGTAAAATTCATAATTAAAATAAAAATACCTGCCTTGAAATTCATGCAGGATAAATTCACATTACAAGTTATTGCTTTGGATATTCGTCATCCCTCACGATTCTAAAATACGTTAAGAAGGATTGGGGCGGGGGGGGGCCAGCTCACCCAGTTAGGGACATAACACTCTAGTTCTCTAGCTACCTTTGGAGGGTCAAAGTTCCCGCTGGCACTTGTCTCTTCACATCTCGCTTTCAAAATTATCTTCTTTGGAGTCTTATCATTCTTCTCGACTTTAAAATGCGTTAATATAAGAAGTATTCAGGCTTTTATAAGGCATATTTTATTTCTATTCTAGTTTATGTGAAACATAACACGTTTTAAAGTCGTGAAGGTGATGAGACCCCTAAGGCAGAGATAATATCAAGACCAAGACACTGAGATATTACATTATTTAAGTACTCGTGCCTATATCTGAAAGCGCTAAGATGTTACACTTTTTAAGTATTTAGGCCTATCTCTAAAAAATTTAGCATGTGCCTTTTATTTTTTTCTTAACGTAAAGTTTAGAGGGGATGCCTCGTGATAGCCGAAACAACGGGGTTTACACGTGACACTGCTTGCTGCTTATACCATCATCCAATCAATGATCAATGATTTTTGTTTTTTTTAAATAAATAAATTTTCCCATCACACATTATTATGTTTATGAAAAGAAAACAAGTGGCACCTTAAATTTGAGATTTTCTTTAAAAAAATAGATTTAATATATATTTGAATGATTGCCTACTCTTAAATTAAATAACTTTTAATACATCAAGACTGTACTTTGTTATCAAATGGGAGATGAATGGTTTAATGATTGTTTAGTGTCTTATATTGAAAATGATATATTTGATAGTATTCATAATAAGACAATTATGATGGAATTTCAAAAAATAATGTTTAGAACGATGATATTGTAATTATTTTTATTGTAATATACTTTTGTTATTAAAATATATGTACTTGAACTTATTGAATGTCCACCCTTCATTGTAAAATGAGTTCAGGAAGCTGAGGAAGAAGAAGGTGAAAAGTAAAATGAGCTTCACAGAATTTGTAGTGAGATTGACAAGTTCAGTAATGGTTTTGGCAAAAGCGTTTGCTGGTGAAAACATGCAAGTCTGGATCCACCCACATTTGTGACATTTTGCCAAAATTCGTAGTGAGATTGACAAGTTTAGTAATAGTTTAACAAAAAACATTTGTTGATGAAAACATGCAAGTCAGGATTCACCCATATTTGTGGCATTTCACCAAAAATCGTAATGTGATATACATTTAGTAATGGTTTTGACAAGAATTGTAATGATTTTGACAAAAGCATGGATAAAAACATACAAGTCAGGATTTACCCCACATTGGTGGCCTTTCACCAAATTTCGTTTTAGGATTGACAAGTAATCAGCAAACACTTTTGTCAAAACCGTTACTAAACTTGTCAATCCCATCACGAATTTTGTGAAACTCATTTTACTGTTTACTTTATTCTCCTCACCCTCCTGAGCTAGTATTATTGTTCACTTTCTTTTTTCTTAGCCTCCTGGCTTCCTCCAACAACATTGATTTCAGCCTTCCTCCACCTTCTCCTCTCTTACTTGTAGGGACAACTTTAATCTTCATTGTCGTTAGCAATCTTTGACCACCACTCTGCCATCACCTTCCTCCATTTTTTCAGCCGCCGACCTTCACAACCTCGCCACCACCTTTCTTAATTTTTTTTCGATGACAATTTCAGATTAGTGGAGCGCCGCAGACACTCGAGCCTGGGAGACCTTTTATCTTCGACCATTTTCGCTATTCCCTACCTACACTTTTACTCCCCCATTATCGTCGCCTTTGCTACACCCGGGGGAGAGAGGACGTCGGGAAGAGGAAGAGAGGGTGATGAGAGAAAAAAATATGAGGGACGTTCTAGTAAAAATATTTAACTCTCAAAATCTCACATTTCTTTCAATTACCTCCATGTCCTTTTGATTTTTTAATAGACGTATTGGGTTTTAAAATTTCATATGATATTTAAATGGATTTTTTTGTGTGGCAAAGTGTGCAACTAGTGGCGGATCTTGGAAAAATTATTTGGGGGGCTAAATATATATTCATTAACTTATTAAGAAAAAAATATTTGGGGGCTAAATTTACAATCATTAACTAATTAAAAAAAATATTTTGGGGGGAAAATATATAATAAAAATATTTTGACAAGTCTAATATATAAGATATCATTATCTTTTTACATTATATTAAATTTTTTAAATAAAAATCTGAACATTTTTTTTTGGAGGCCATGGCCCCCTATTATTTAACTAAGCTCCGCCAATATGTGCAACCACTCTGAGATTCTGTCAGACGCTGAAGTGAGGACCTCTCTTAGGAAAGTTTTTTTTGCATTTACAAGGGCTCAAAACCGAGACCTCTTGCTTAAACAACTAGAGTCCCTTCCACCTAGGTCAACTTCCACGATTAAAAAAAGATGTGTTGATTATATTTTTTTAGGCTAAAGTATACATTTAATCCTTTATATTTACTCTAAGGTTTGATTTGGTCCCTTAAGTTTGTAAAGTGTACTTTTAGTCCCTTAATTCTAACACTGCTAGCTAGTTTGATCTAACGGGAAATGCTGACTACTAATTAAACAAAGAATGCTTAAATTTTAAAATATAAAAAGAATTCTTATATATTCCAAGTCACCGATTAAAGTAAATCAATCGCTTTATCAAAAAAAAAAAAAAAATCAATCGATCAAAGCGAATCACTAGGTTCTTCCATTTTTTTCACTCTCGTGTAAACCAAACAGAAGAAATAATTTAGCAGGAAGACAACCAAATGCATCTCCCAGAAAATCGCAACAATTTATTGCAAGTACTTTAGCAGCTTGATTATTTTGCACTTATAAACCTCGGATCACAAAGTTTACAATTTACATGAGATTTTTTACTCTATTTTTTCCCAAATAAAAATAGTAAATAATCAGGAATTTGTTTTTAAAAAACATACAACAAAAATTAGAGGTACGAAATGAAACAGCCCAACCAAACAAGAAGCAAATCTCAGGGAAATTATACAACTCAGCAAAACCGATCGAAAAGAAAATGATGTAGAATCCTCCTGGATAATGACAGAGTTTTCTTCAGAAGTATACTACTCATAGGCCAAAAAGAAAATTGAAATTTAAAGAAAACAATCACTCGAAAATCTACGAACACAAATAAACAACAGAACTTTTTCAAAATCCGTTCACAAAAATGCAGCAGCAGAATAATCCCCTCCCCCTCCCAAAAAAAAAAATCGTACCTAAAACTTTGTGAAAAGACGAAACCGATAATTGGTCAGTTGAAATAGGGATAGGTTATTCTGCCTACTCTTATTTTGCCTACCTTTACCTACTCCTCTCAATACCGTTAGATTATAATATCATCCAACGGTGAAGATTTGAAGGATAAAACAAACTCTTTTACCCCTTCCTCTCTCCATCACCTCCCACCCTCTCTCTCTAACCTAAAATAATTTCAGATTTTGTTCATTGATTTCTATAATTGAATGTATAAACCATTCTGCATAATTCTGTTTCAGTTGAACTACTTTTCCCATTCGAATGAATTGCCTCGCAATACTGTGATTTCATCTTTCAGCAATGTCATCGATGCCGGAACGGAAACAACCTTTGAAATGGTAGTAATAACTAATAATATGATTTCGGAAGCGAGATCACCCACAACGTCTCGTTCAGTCTTTTTCATTGAGAAATTATATGTGCTACAACGTCACTCCATCCGGAATTCCCTAGGCTCTGGTTTAGTCTAAATACATTAAAATCACAACAGGAAAAAAAAAGTCAGTTCTCGAAGGTCACTGAATAAACTAGTTATATTGTTAAATGGTTTTTAAATTCCCTCTAATAATGGTTTTTAAATTTCCTCTAATAAAAGGTTAGTTCTCTAAAGTCACTGAATGATTTTTATTTGAAGAGAATTTAGTGTTCCAACCTGGAGATTAGGTGTATTGAACTGCAAAAGGAAAATTGTTATTTAGGGCCCGTTTGGTTCAGGGAACATTTAAGGAGGGAAAGGAACTTAAAGAAGGGAAAGGAACTTAAAGGAAGGGAAGGGAAGATTGAGAGGGAACTTTAAAAAGTTGAGCTGTTTGGTAGACATGGGAATTTAAGTAAGTTGAGGCAAGATAAACTGTTTGGTAAGAAGAATTGGGTGTTGGTTAAGTAGGAAGATTAGGTAAAATTCCCATAATGCCCCCAAAAAAGGCATAAAACATATTTTTTGTTTTGTTTTGTTTTGTGAATTGTACAGAAACAAAGGCAAACCAAATCGCGTCTTGATGGAGAAAGAAAATTTTTGGAGACCTCGAAAGGATCTGGACCATGAAACAAACATAAGATATGCGAAAATAGCCTACAAATAAAACCAAGATTACACACTTTGAAGTTGCAAAATAACACATTCAAGTTCGAACCAAACAATCAAGTTCGAACCAAACAATCAAGTTCAAACCAAACAGTCAAGTTCGAACTCACAACACAAAATGTCAACCAGTACAGTAAAATTAAGGAGGTAAGTGAAAAATAAACATGTACACAATCTCTCAAATTTCACCAAGAACCTTGCTCCATGAGTCTCCCCTGTTGCAGAGTCTCAAAGCGCCGACAACAAGTTACACCGGAAAAGCCATCTACCTCCACACCCACCCACATCTATTGAGCCGAGGAGCAAAAGTAAACGAAAATTCTCTGAATCACACACAACAACGAAATAGGGAAGGAAAACGCAGATCCACATACCCACAACATCTAGCGAAATGATGAAGAAGAAAAACAAAATTAGCCAAAACCCATGCCACAATCACGCACACACGATGCGACTAGAAGGAAGAGGAAACACAAAAAAGCGCTCGATCCCTCATGCCTACAAGGGCGTCGATTGTGGTGGTCGAAGGAAGAAAAGAAGAATGGTGACGCTGAATGGGAAAGAAGGCGAGAAGCATGTGGTTTTATAATTTCGGAGGGCTTTTTGTCTCAAAATTCGGTTTCAGGAACGTTTTCAAGATCCCGCCATTTTTGAAGGAACTCAAGTTCCCACGTTTGTGGGAAGATTGGGCAAGGCTGGAACTCAATCTCACCGGAACCTGTGACGCCAAACGGTTTTGGGGGTGGGAACTGTGTTATGTTCCCTGGAACTCGCGCGAGTTCCGTGAACCAAACGGGGCCTTAGGGTTCTAGTGGAGGGGAGAGAGAGAGTGGGAGGCGGTGGGAGGAAAGAATGGGTAAAAAGGTTTATTTATCTCTCAAATCTTCACCGTTAGATGAGAGTATAATCTAACGGTATTGAAAGGGGTAGGCAAAGGTAGCCAAAATAAGAGTAGGCAGAATAACCTATCCCGTTGAAATATATAAAAATTCATATTATATTTTTAAGATTTAAGCATTTTTTATTTAATTGTATAGTTAACATTTTTTATTAGATGAGACTAACGGTGTTAGGGTTAAGGGACTAAAAGTTTACTTTACAAACTTAAATGATCAAATCAAATCTTAGAGCAAATATAAAAGACTAAATGTATACTTTTGTCTATTTTTTTAAACTTTAAATTTAAATTGGGCCCACATTCAGTCAACAAAAGCTGTACCTTGTTTTGTTAGATGGCTGGGGCCGTGCCGCCTTGGTCCCTTCTATGGGGAAAAACTAAAGGATAGCCTTTTAGAAAGATAGAAGAGCCTTTTTGAAAAAACAAAATAAATGAAGTCAGAAACCTTTGATTGATTTTGTTTTTTCATCAACAATTATCCGGTGAGTATTTACTTTTCCGGACTGCTTTCAAACGTTAAAGTTCAGTGAAAATTAATGAATAAATGGTCAAATCACCATCCAGGGCCTGTGAAATAAATAAATAAATAATATCATAGTACTTTGATATTTTTTTTTGTCTACAGTTTTCATATTTTAAAATTAATATCTTTTAATTCATTTTGCAATCTACAGGAATAAATAAAATTATTTTAATACAGTCTCTAGACCTAAGTATAAGATTTAATTGACTTTTTTGAGAAGATTAATGAGGCTAATTAAAATACTCTAAAGTATTTATATCTATCTTTTTTCCTCCAAATTAATTGATCCAACTTATAAACAGATATATAATTTAACGGAAAAGTATTTCTCCAGTCCAGTGATCCCAAAACTACGTCGTTTTGGATTAATAAATGATGTGTTAGTAATTTTAGGTGAATTAGTGAAGGGTGTTTCGGTAAAATTTATATGATTAAAAAATGAACAAAATTACAGAAACACCATTCAGTAATCCAAAACGACGTAGTTTTTGAGTCATTGGAGACAACTCTATCTCCCGTGACGGGAGAAATCCTTTACCCATAATTTAATCATACATAATACTAGTATATAATATGATTAAGTAAATTATTTAACTATTATAATTTCTCTGAAAAAATTAATTAGGTTTTATATGTAGGAATGAAGGTAGTAACTTTCAGAAATACTGTGATCCAATATGGATTTTGTTTGATACTCCTCCCATCTCTGATATAAATCTTATTTATTTAATTTAAAATTATGAAAACTAAATAAAAATGTGAACTCATTTTTTATAATATTTGATTATATATCAATTTATTAATTATTTAAGTTAGTTGGAAGAAAAGTAAAAATAAAATAGATAAAAATGAAAAAATATAATATTTAGCATCAAAATTCATTCATAAACTAAGTTATCCACGTCTATATATTCATGATAGTACCGATACCTTTTTCTTTTTTTTTTTTTTTTTGAAAAAGAACTAGGGAATAGGAAAAAGATGTTAATTAGTTATGAGCGACTGGGTTGATATTTCAGTCATTGAATATATTTAAACTTGATGTGTATATATTTTATAATTATATAAGTATAAATTATGAGATATATCTGATTAAATTTATTAATATTTTATACTTATTTTTTTAATATTTTTTATCATTTATTATATGATAATTGATCAAAAAAGTTTAAAACCAAGATACTGTGATAAAGACGCACCGGAGGAGGTAATACATACACACATACATACATGTATGTATGTATGTTGTATGCATGTGTGTGTATGGTAGGCAGAGCAGAAGGACCAAGTGTTCTATTTTCCTGGTTGGTGACGGCAACAAGGACGGACTTTTATTGATACAATGAGGGGCCATCCCCCCTCCAAAAAAAAAAAAATCACAAATACTTCATTGAAATTGGATTTTTTTAAATGTATTTAGCCTAAAAATTTATACATTTGGCCCTCCCAAATATATATATATTTTAAATTAGTTAATGAGTATACATTTGATCCCTCAAAATATGTTTTTCAAGGTCTGTCCCTGGACAGGCAACACAACCGTTCAGAATTTAGTGGGAGGGAGATTAATGTTTAGAGATGTCGAAGATCTACAGCACAGATGAAAATTTGACATTGAGATTTTTCTTTTCCTTTCTCTTCTCTTCTTTCTTTGTCTTTTTCTTTTGTTGGCTCTTATTTTGGTCATGAGTATGTACGACTTCTGTATCCAAACATTCGTTTTGGATTATTTAGTTTGATTATAGATTAGTGGATGATGATTTCTTCTTTTAACTGCTTGATTATTATATTTGATGACTTAATTATATGCTTGATTATCTTGAAACAAGAGATATATGATTGGGATTATTTCATTGTTCTAGAAGAGTCTAGACACAAGGAATTTAGACTATACTTTCAATTAAATCGTGTAGAATTAATAAGTTTTCTGACTTAATTTGCCTATAGGTTAGCATATACATGTTGGTCCTATATAGTCTTATTAGACTTGTACTTAAATTGATTTAATTGAGTACTAATCATCTAAGACATTAGGGATTAACATGGTTGAAATATCTTTTAGTGAATCGAAAGACACCCTTAAGTAAATAATTATCTTAGACTAGCAAATATAATTATAAAGGTAATTAAATGGAGAAACTAGAAGCTAAGACGTGACAAAAGCTATAATAATCTAAGTTACTATTTAAATCTAAAATCACCCTTATCTTTCATCTTAATTACAATTAGATTTAATTTTTTGCCTTTTCTTTTTTCTAAAATTGTATTTACTCAATTTAAACAAAAGTATAAACTCATTGTTTAACTGCATTGTTGGTACTGAATCTTTGTGCAAACGATATTTTACTTATTTTTATTATTTGATACGACTTCCACACTCACAAACCCTTAGCTCCATATTTTGCCCCAATCAGAACCAAAGCTAGATCAACTGTGAATATTCCATTTTCATGCAAATCTCCAACTTTGCACTCCATCTAGTTTTTTTTAGATATCGGATCTTTATACAGTTTATCCTTTAAATATGTATAAAACTTAATTATACCATTTTCATTCTACTTCTAATTTATCACGTCCATGCATTATGAATTGTTTCTCACACATTAATCTCCGTCGTTCATTTTAAACTAATCCCGCTCTCTTCCTCATCCTTCCCATCAATAGTGATGCATTTTTTTTTTTGCCAATGATATATTTAAAATATATATTTTATATAATTATTATTCTAAACTATTTTATTATTACATAATTTTAACTAAATTTAACGAACTTTGTAATCTGCACAATGGAATCATTTAGATGTGATACGGATTATAAGAGCGAGCGAGGATATAATGATTCTCCAAACGTTTAGGAGTGATAAGAATATTACTATGTGTTTGAATTTAAGGAATACTTTTTATAATTTATGAGTTATGAGCATTGTATTTATAATAAAAAAAATTCTGAAACCAAGATTTTATGATACCCAAATAAAAAAAAATGAAATACCGTAAGCTACAATTTGATAAAAAAGAAATCCATCCCTTTCACTCCACCCTATTTCAAATATTATTATTCGTACAAGTGGACAAGGACGGGTATATCCACACATATATATATACTCACACAAAGACATGTCTAGGCACGCATTAGTTAACAAATAGTCACTTTGTTCTCATTTTCAACCATCCTTCATTTTCTTCTCTCTGCAACTTCCTGTATCCTTCCTGGTGTGGAGACGATCACGGGTCCCATGGAAGAGACAAAATCCAAGTTCAAGCGTATTTGTGTTTTCTGTGGAAGTAGTTCTGGCAAGAAAGCTAGCTACCAGGAAGCTGCTGTTCAACTGGGCAAAGAACTGGTGATCATCTTTCTATTCTTCTTCTTTTTCCTTTGTTCCTTTCTTCTTCTTTCAGCGCTGTGTCCTGTGTCGAGACCAAACGTGAAATTCTTTTTCTTTTCATCTATATGTTTGTGATTTTTAAGTCAAATTCTTACAGCCGAACACGCCTTTGAATCCGAAACTTCCAAGAATCATCGCTTGCATTATATTTGCTTTTCCTTTCTGTTTTGCTTCTTCAGTGATTTTTTCCCCTGCAGCGCGTCTTCTGCGTTACAAAATCTCCTCCCCCGCCCTGTAAACTTGTTTGTTTTGATTATTTTCCCGATTTACTTTTACCTCATATATATTCTGTGGTTACACGTTTCTCTTGTCTATGTTTATCTATCTTCTTTCTTCCTCATTAGTGTGTGGCTGTGGTAGTTTCTTCATATGAACTACTAGTACTTCTCAACGTGGGCTTATGATTGGTGAGGAATATGGGGAGATGATTTAGGGCTTCAGTTTGGCATGAGAGAGAGAGACAGAGATTGCTAGCTGTAACCTGCCTGTCAGCTGTGCAGCCTTCTTGCATGATCTCTCTGTGTTTAGCCTAATCTTATTATTTTAGGCTTTAGCTCCCCACAAGTTCCAATCTTTTTTTTTTATATATAAAATAAAAGAAAAAAAAATACATTTTCTGCTGTATTCCAGGGAACCAACCGTGCAACCTTGGTATGATTACTCTATTGAGCGTGTTCCTGGTTTTGGCATTCCCCACAAGCTTCCTTGACCTTACCTCCATGATTCTTGCCTATGGGGTTGCTCCCAAAATTTGTTCATTGCTCTCTCTGACTAGCACTTCATGCTCTTTTATGTTTTAAAAAATCACTAAATTTTTATTTTCATTGTCTACCCTAATGGATTGCTATAGACCACTGACCGCGCGTCTCTTTGTTTTGCGTTTTCGATGTGTTTTTGAAGGTGGAGCGAAGGATTGATTTGGTCTACGGAGGTGGAAGCGTGGGTTTGATGGGTCTCGTTTCTCAGGCTGTTCATGATGGTGGGCGCCATGTTCTAGGGTTTGTCTCTCTCTCTCTCTACACTTCAGTGTGTGCTTATGGATGGTGATAACCTAGGTCACTTTTACTGGGCCTACGTAGTTTTTAAAGAAACAAGTTATATACTATGTTCTTACGGACACACTGACCCATGCGGGTGTTAAGCGCCCTGGAGTGTCTCTTATTTTTTTCCATGGCTTTCTTAAGTGAGAGGGTAAGCATTATTTTAGATGGTTTTAAAAAAATTTGCTTGCGGTTCATCTGTCTCTTTGTGCTATTGCTGAGATTAATAAAGAAGTACATAACAGAAAAGTGTGTGACCTTTATTGATGGTGAAGAAGCTTTTAGAGGAGCTTTGCGCTATAAGATAAAAGCTGAATGCCTTTTGGCTCTTCCAGAAAGGGACGTAACTTTTTAACTTGTGCTATGTGCAGTGTTTGATAATTGGACCCTCCATTGCCTTTTTCTCTTTAGGTGCTCGTCAAAGACAATATATACCCATTCTCCACATACATACCAAGCACCTACTAGTTTTTAAGTTAAAGAAAAAGGAGAAAAAAAATCTGAATAGGACATATTAATAACATATAATCTTCCGCGTAAACGCAAACTATTTCTTATTGGTTGGGTCTGACGTCCAATATGGGTTTTGATGTGCAGGGTTATCCCAAAGACTCTAATGCCGAGAGAGGTACAGCACTTAAAAAGAATTTAATAACTTTTATATATATGGAATGCCGTCTAATTTTATTAGTGTTTGGTGACTGATGATATTCATGTTGGTTTGCAGATAACTGGTGATCCTATCGGAGAAGTAAGAGCCGTATCTGATATGCATCAAAGAAAAGCTGAGATGGCTCGTCAAGCAGATGCCTTCATTGCCCTCCCAGGTAGGGATCATAACTTTGTCTAGACACAATCTCACTGTAATTTTGCATGAAGAGTTCACATTATCTTATCACTAATCTGTATCATTTTTTAACATTAGGTGGCTATGGAACCCTTGAGGAATTGCTGGAAGTAATTACATGGGCTCAGCTTGGAATCCACCACAAACCCGTAAGAAACTATCCCTTATTGTCAATTATCATTCTTTAATTGTGATAGTTAAAGGTATATGGCTTGTTTAGGTGATGTTAGTTCCAAATTTCCCTGACCCAAAACTATTCTCAAACGACAAAATTACATATATTGTCAAATTAAATATTATGTTGAGAGAGGGGGACACAAAGTTTCCAATGGAAAGATGCCCGAAAGATGGGGAAGGAATAATGAAATAGAAAGTAATCAAACAAGCTTTCATTTGCTTTAGAGATCTCTCTGGAATCAAGTATATGATACACGCATTTAAAAAAGAAATAAAAATACCAAAGTCAAATTCCTTTTCTCTCTCCTTGCCTTTGATTATTGTGACAACACTTGCTGTTAGCAACTATACATATCTTCCACATGAAACATTGTCCCCATTGTTTACATAATTAATAATTAACGTTAATAATACTCTTAATATACGTTTCGGTTGTCATGTTACTTGATACGCGTCTGGTTTATTAGGTAGCAAGTTGACTGTACATATTTCTCAGACAAGGAAATGTTAACATGGGTGGTGATTTAATGTATTTATGCAACCCGCAGGAAGCTTCAAAACAGAACCAATCCATGTGGGGTATTAAATTCAGATTCACATTATATAAGACAGGATCAGATTTTTGTTGTGGTTAATTGTTGTCACGTTACATTATTGAGGAGGTTTTCCGTTTGAGTGGGAGAAAGATATGGCGACCAATCCTCATCATTCACGATAAAATGATAAACAAGAACGCAAAACACTAATAAAGTTGCTGGTCAATGCAAGTGTGCTGGGATATATAATAATTGTATTTGTAACATAGTGGTTTTGCGTGGGTACAGGTGGGGCTACTGAACGTGGATGGATACTACAATACCTTATTGTCGTTTATTGATCAGGCCGTTGATGAAGGCTTTATCTCCCCTACGGCACGTCGCATTATCGTGTCAGCACCCACTGCCAAAGAATTGGTCAAAGAGCTGGAGGTACTCTCCCTTATAATTATATATATATATATATATGCTTCATTGTGTGGTTCACAAGGATGACACATTTTTGTAGATAAAGCCATATCAAATTAAGTACTAGTCGTATTTGATTTTTTTCTCGAGCTGATAATCTAAGTGGGGCTTTCTTTTTCTGGGGAATCAGGAACGTGTACCTGAGCAAGACGAGGTGGTGTCCAAGTTGGTGTGGGAAGATAGGCTAAATTTCGTGGCAGAATCAGAAGTTGCGATGTGATCTGCTTCAAGGCTGAAGAAGATGAAGGGTTGGTTTTTGGTATTTTTGGTACATAAGAATTATATACGGCCTTATATATAGGAACCGTAGAAGAAGGCAACACAGGATCTTTTTTTTTGTTTCTTAGAAAAGATAGGACACTTGGCTAATGTGATGTCCCTATCTAGTATACAGAAAATCAGAGATGTTCATCAAATGCAAAATCAACATCTGAATATTAATGAAACTTGTGTTAACATCTCTTTTGGTATCAAAATGTGACTGACTCCGATTCATATCAATTCTGCTTCTTCCTTTATATCCAATCAATCCTTGCCCTTTTACACAAATCAGCAGTATGTACTGGACGTGAAAAGGAGCAATCTTTTTTTACATAGGCACCTGATGATGATACAGCCAAGTGAATTGGAAATCTAGACTAAGATGTGCGTATCCTGTTCGATGGAGAATATCCATCTTCTACCAAATTTGCGCATAATCAAAGGCAAACGCATTGTGAAACATCCGGTATTCTCGGTGGAATCATGGGGTAACATTTGACGAGGAAGAGTCCATAGGCTAACGTTTGCAGTTGCAAGTCTGTCACGTGAATAAAACTCAAAAGGGTTCATAAAAAGTTACTAGTTTCTTGCATTGGTGGGGTCTATCATGTTGGGTAGTTCCCATGCAGGCAATATCTAAAGGCAACTATACCCACCAATAAAGAATGATTGCCACTCTTTTGTTTTGTTTTGTTCCGGCTCAAATCTTCCTCCAACCTCTTTAAACACAACAGTTGAACTTCCATCTCATAAACTTCTAATCAAATTTTCTATCAGATTAATTCTTTTTGGATTAGATTCGTATAATATGACGCTATATTCAGATATTTGCGCAGACCAGATCTCAGTCAATCTTGCAAATTGCAATAACTACTGGTGGCAGTATAATTCTTGTTTATTTCATTTAGTATATTAATTTCTAGCATGTAGCATGTCATTGTTGTTACGTCGCCACATTTGTTGGAGAAAACTTATTGAATATTACCTTCTGTTTAAGTCATGTGAATGTGATACTAATAAACTACTTATTTTTGTTGAATTTTTAATTTGCCCAGAATCAATGGCATATCTTTGACTGTGTGGCTGGAGATGAATTAGTTTGGTTTGGCGGCAAGCTAAGTAAATTGATCTCGTACTTGATGGCAATATTAAACAAATTAAAAACTTAATCATTACATAAGTGAAAGTATAATTTCTGTTTAATAAGTTGATCCACACACTAAGATCAGATCTAATCCAATCTGCGTAGAAGATTCCAGGATATAAAAATGAACTTCAAACCCGAATGATAGGGATGTGAACAGCTAGCGCGTCGATGTCTCCTTGCAAGCTGAATATAATTTAATTCAATTGATCTCTCATACATACATATTAAGATAGGAGAAAAGATAAGCGGTCTTGTCACTCGAATGCCATCCAACAAATTGGGAAGACTATAAGGAACTTGAGTTCTATTTTCTGAATAATGATTTCTAAACGTACCAAACAAACAATCATTTTAAAACAGCCATTTAACGGGCAAATCATTGTCAATCGGAGATGAAGCCATAAAGAGCCAAAGGCAAGCAAAGCATATTCTTCTATCAAGTCAAAATGCCAATTAGTGTTGGAATGATTAACCAACCGAACTGTTTTGGCTGATGTTGGTATTTTTGAAACACTTTTTACAACAACCCTTTGAGCCGGGTTCATTTAAGGCACTCAGCTCTGAAATTATATTTGGCTCCATTAATATTTATTACTGTATTTAACACCAGACTTCGTTATCGGCTTTTGCTCGTGTTCCTTCGAATGCTTTGGCCTTTGGGAACAATTTTTTTTTTTATTTTTTTGCTAAGCATAGGTATTTTCTTATTGGAGGCAATCTTGTTCAAGGCACTATCAGATACTAAATGTGGGCACATCTTCCCATAGAAATTCGAACCTTAGTTTACTATGTTGTGAGGGACTAACACTTTCGATTAAACCCAACCTGAACTGGTTTATTTTTTATTTTTATTTTGATAAGTGAACTGGTTTATTTTCGTTTAGCTGGATGTGGGCAAAGTATGATTACGAAATCTATAGGTATGAACGTTTTTATTCAAAATAAAGGTTAGCCTGTTATCCAATTGGGTTAAACGGGGTGGGCTAAATAAGCCCACTTCAAAATCCGTTGCATTTTAGCCAACTCAGTCCAAAGTAGGCCCAACATGTTGGGCTTGCAAGCTCGTATTACCAAATTAGGAAAAATCTCATGTTCCAAAATGGAATGCTGTTAACCACGATGGGTGGGCGTGATGGTTGAGCATCTCGTCCCTTAAGCAAGTGGTTAGGGGTTCGATCCTCAACTCTTGTGAATGGAAAGCATCCCGTGGCCAGCCCTTTACCGCTTTGTGCGCTTACCCGGGGCGAAGGATTAGTCCCATGGCTACCGGCTGTGGGGATACCTTGGTTCACAAAAAAAAAAAAAAAAAGGAATGTTGTTTACCAAAGTCAGGTGCGCGACGCGGGTCAAATACGGATTAGTCGGTACAAAACCCCGGTGAACCGGGTGGGCAAAAAAAAAAAATTGGAATGCTGTTACCAACACAAAGTTTGTTTTGTGATGTAAAACCTCACTAGATTCTTTAGATTTCGAATCAACTTATTATCTGTGGATTTGGAACAAAGCACCTGATATGATGACAAAAACCAGTATCAACAAAAACTATAGTGCTGATACATAACTCACATCAAAATCCAAGACAAGCAATGCTAATAAAAATAAAACCCGATCACACCCCATTGATAGATACCGATGAGCAATAACTACTCTTTAACTAATAATTCTAGCGATTGCAAAGTTATTGATGGGGGAATGCTGGATAGCTCCTTCCTTGTCGATAACTATTAATCCTCTTAGGTGTGTTTGGTTTGAGGGAAGGGGGAGGGGAGGGGAGAGAAAAAAAAGGAGGGGAGAGGAAAACTTGTGGGTCCCACTACACTCAATTTTGAATTTTTTTCCCTTCCCTCCCCTCCCCTTCCCTCAAACCAAACATAGTGTAATTCCCCATACCATTTGTCCAAAAAAGCGGAGGGAATAACAGTAATTCCAATGCCAACACATTTCAGTTCTTGAAAATTCATGCCACAGCTATAATCAAGACAGCATCCTACATTTCAACCCAGAGGGAATAAGCAAACCCATTGATCAGGTTGTTATAACATGACAAAAACCCAATTAGATTGGAGAGCATCTGACAAGTTATAGTCACAAAGGGGAAACTATGATTCATAAAAAACTTGTACAAAGTGACAACACAGTATAAACCCTTACTAGTGTTGTTAACAAGCAGGATTGAGAACACCAGACAAATTACTGCTATCATACAATCAGTACCAGCGAATCATTTATTAGTCAGTATTAAAACGGGAAAAGGAAGGTATTATTATGATGGTACTAAAGCGTCCCTGATCAGGAACTACATTCTGACAACACTTTTAATCAAGAAGCAGATTTTGGAAGCACCATCAGAGAGCCTTTGAAACAGTAATTGCCAATGAAGGTTCAAAGGAGTTTAACCAGAACACATTTCGATAATCTGAAATATTAACAAACCTGTTGGACAGACAAGTGTAGAAAAATAGGACAACATGTTTCATCCCAATGTATTCAGAGAGTTTGACCTGAAATAAAAGTGCTTTAGTCAAACAGAATCTCTATTAATGGCATTCTTCACAATTCTTGATGCTTAAATTCAACATGGAACAGACCTTGACTATGCTTAATAGCCCAGAATACCCAATTCTTAGCCTAGTTGCCAATAAGTTGTGTCTCAACGCGGCATATAAAAACATGTCATTCGATAAAATTAAACTGATAATTACCAGTGAAAATCAAGCATCTAGAGCCTATAGTGATCAATGCAGTTCAGGTGCATTAACTTCAGCAAAGTGCAAAATTATAGTAAACATATTTTACAATGGACTATTTTGATAATTTTCTGTCATATCTCCTTCAAAAAATCATTGACGTCGCACTTTTTATTTGTCTTCTCCCCTCTTACTCTCCCCCGCCCCGACAAATACATGTTTACTTCTAAACAGGCATAATTCAACAAATAATCGCATTGTTTGTAATTTTAAATTCGTATAATTTATTAGAATTTTTGTTAGTTCACAATGGTATCATTTCTGGCACATTGCTATATAGCCTTCAGAGTTCCCCAACAAACAACCATAATTCTAATATGTTGCTTTTGTCACTGGATGTTTCTATTAACTTGATCATCTATCTGCAAAGGTGTTGTAGCCTTGTAGCTGTTTAGAATTAGTTCTGTTGGCAACAGTGATATAATTATCTCATATCCACGCTAGTAGGTAATTTACAATTCCCAGGTGCTCTATCACTTGCAAATAATAAAAAATCAAGGACGGTCATTGACTCATTGTAGAATGTGAAATCTTTAAGAACTTGCCTGAGGATTGTTGTTGAGCTGGTTGAGCGTAGTATGTTTGAAATGTAGTGAACTTTGAGTTTTGTTTTGCAACAGTATTATCTTTGTAGCTGAACATTGTTTTAAAGTTAATTCTCCCCGCGCGAGTTCCACATCACGTGAGAGAGAACCAACTAGTCGTTATTTTAAATAGGATGTCTAATTATTATTATTATTATTATTTTATATCTTTAAGTATGTAATTGAGAATATATTTTTTACTCCTAAAATTAGTTTTCACAATAGTAGCATTTTTTTGTTTTCGGGTAGCATATTTTGCTAAACAAGCGGGAACATCAGCACAATATCATCCTGAAAAAAATGCTGAAAAGGAGAATTTATGGGCCCTATTTATAATAATATCAAAATGCAGAGGTGGAAGCGCAAATAACTAATGTGGTTTTTCCGAAGTGGCGTTCCCTCCACATCTATCCGAAACAAAATTCCCTCCTTCCCTCGTTTTCTGCTCTTCTCACCTTCGGCCCTAACTCTCTCTACTTTCCTCCAAACCCTTTTCTCTCTCTAAAACCAGCAAGTTCATCCTACTGTCTCTCTTAAAATTCTCAAATCTAATTGTCATTCTCATAGCCTTATAGTCATAGTTCTCGTTTATATCTACTGACATTCCCCGTTAGCTTCTAACACAAAGTTATAGTGATTTAAGATTGACAGCTGTACGATCAGTTTAATGCTCCATGTCCGGCGGCGTTGGAGCTTCAAACTGCCAGGCATCGCCACCACCTGAGACTTCTCAGAATCGGCCGCCTCCGAAGCGTCACCTGGCCTTCCCATCGACTAAACCACCGTTCGTTCCTCCGGATGATTACCACAGCTTTTCGTCTCCCAACTCTAGAAGGGCTGCCGATCAAGAACCTGAAGCTGTTGTCGTTCGATCTCCGGTAAGTCATTGTTATATCCGCTAATTATTTGTGTTCACGTTTAATAATTGTGGGTTGCAAAATTAGTTATTTTTTGGCGCCGCTTTTTTATCGTTCTTTATTTCGTTTTTCTTCCCTATATCTGCTGAATTAGCAGGATTAGTCTGCTCATGCTCTGGATTTATTATTAGTTGAGCAGTCCTTTGGTTTTGACTTTTTTATCCTGCAAAGCATCAAAGCTTATTTCCCGCCCCCCGAACCCCTCGATGTAGAGGTCATTTTGCAGAATCTAAGATCACGCAGCTGCCCCATTTTCCAAGTCCAATTTCTGGGTCAACTTTGATCTTCATATGCTTTGTTAGCTGTCTCCTGTTCAATAACTAGGGGGGGAGTGGGAGATAGTAAGACGATATAGCTTTTTTTTTTGGGTTGCTTTTGATGTAGAGGCAGACTTTTGTTCCAGAACTCTAGTTGTAACAGCTTTTAAAGTTTGATCTGCAGAGTGTACCTTTCTTTCTCTTGTAGGCATCAATTCAATTTCCCAAACTTAAAATTATATTCTGCATTGTTATTTGGCTTTTTTCTCTGATGATCAAGTTTTTGTGAAGCTCTTTAAGTTTTACAACAAGAATTCTTCTGTGCAAAATATTGAGAGATTGTTGGATGTTTGGTGGTGACTGCAATGTAAATGTTCAAGAAAGGGTGCTAATTGTGCCAGTATAAAATTGTCGTGACCTAATCTTTGTGCTTGTTTTTCTTTTCTATAGTTTGTTGATGACAATTCTATGCAGGTAATCTGTGCTCAATGAAAAATTAGTTAGATGTTGGGCAGATCAATTGGTTATGCATTGGTTCTTGCACTTTCAGATTAGTTTATTTTTGTCACTGGCATCATTACCATTTGTTGGTCGTTACAATTTGTCACATTATTCAATGTAAACCTGCACGACTTTTGTATTGCTCTTCCTTATCACAAAACATTTTTTGTAGCTTCTCTTTTGATGAGTTCGGATTCTTTGTGTGTTTTCCAATGTTTTCTTTTTGGGGTCATTTCATGAACTATGGAACCCTACGATTTGTCCTTGTGTATATGAAACGATCAATTTCAATTGTTTCCCATGCTTTGATTAATTGTGTTATCTTGCCTTCATCAGACCTATGTATCTTTGTCTTTGTTCATATCTTTAGTCTTCTCTTTTCTCCCCTATATTATAACTTCTAGAATCTGCTGATGATGTCAGTACATGAAGCGGAAGAGCATAGTGAATGACAACAAGGGAGAGTCCCAGGAATGGAGTAACAGCCCAGCTGCTAATGTAATGAGTAGTCCCCTCAAAACACCTGTGTCTGCAAAAGGCGGAAGGACATACAATAAGTCCAAGGTTGCCAAAGAAGGAAAATCTGGTCCTCAGACTCCCATCTCAAATGCTGGTTAGAAATTTATCCCATTTTCTTTCATGTTGAATGCTTCAGCTAGGTGCTCTACTAAGTTTAGCGAATTTATAGCTATTGTAAACAACTTATGTGCAACTTGTGATGGTGGTGAATAACTGCTTCTTTCCTGCTGCACTCTAGCCTTATTAGGCTTGGACATTTGGGTTTAATAAGTCTTTTTTTTTTTCCTTTCTAATTTATATTTTGATTTTGTGTTGACATACAGGTTCCCCTTCTCTAACTCCTGCTGGCAACTGTCGTTACGATAGTTCCTTGGGTAATTTTGGAAGCATTTTTTTTATCATGTTTATGTCTCTTGATTTCTGCTTCATGTAGCTATCTAGGTTGTTTCCAAGAGAAAAGAATGTCAAAATTATGGCATAACTTCACAGGTTTGTTGACTAAAAAGTTCATCAATTTGCTCAAGCATGCGGAGGATGGTGATCTTGACCTAAACAAAGCGGCTGAAACTTTGGAGGTGCTTGTTTATAAACTATGGCCAAGTTATTTGCCACATATTGTCATATTTTCATGTTCAAAACATGTGTATTGAAATTTTTCTTGTTACACAGGTGCAAAAGAGGAGGATATATGACATAACCAATGTTTTGGAAGGAATTGGTCTCATTGAGAAAAAGCTCAAAAATAGAATACATTGGAAGTAATTGAGTGATGCAATTTGAAATTCTGCTATACTTAGCTTCTCTTGTTTTTAGCTTTACATTTTTTATCAGTGTTTTAGTGCACCATTTTCATGTCAATTCTTGTTTGTGGAATACCTATTGTAGGGGAATCAAATCTTCTGCATCTGGAGAGGTTGATGGTGATGTATCTCTGCTAAAGGTATGTGGCGTGGGTGCTTTGTTGTGATTGATATACTGACAAACAAAGAGCCATCTGCTGTCAAATTATCAGTGTTGTTGATATGACATTGGACATGTCTCTATGTCTCAATCTGTCATGTCTAGAGAGAACACTCAATAAGTAGTTGTGTGATGTTCCAGTGCTATTCTTCTCATAATTTATGATACATATAAAAAAGGAAAATAGAGTCTTAATATCTTAAAGTGTGGTAGGGCATTCTGTAAATTATTCTGTGTCCTGTGGGTCTCTGATGTGTTGCAGGCAGATGTTGAGAAGCTTTCTTTGGAGGAGCAAAGATTAGATGATCAAATAAGGTTGTATAGTTGTTTTGAGTTGGAGAAAGAAATTTGTTGTTTCAAAGCTGCTGGCTAATACTGTTGCTTTGAAAATTTTGGTAGGGGAATGCAGGAAAAGCTGAGAAATTTGAGCGAAGATGAAAAAAACCAGAAGTATTTTCTTCCTGTCAAGATATGAGATTAATTTTCTATTTATCAAAGAAAAAGTAAATGTTATCATAATAATTCTTGTGAAATTTTCACTTAGGTGGCTTTTTGTAACTGAAGAAGATATCAAGGGCCTACCCAGCTTGCAGGTGAGTTTGCGATTACACTAGTGCTTGGGTCTGCCTATTATGACAATTGCTATATTCTCCTTCTCTTTCTGTCTATTACAAGTGTTCATTCTTTAACTGACGTCTTTGTGCATTTATCTAAGCAGAATGAAACTCTAATAGCAATTAAAGCCCCACATGGAACCACCTTGGAAGTCCCTGATCCTGAGGAAGTAAGTTTTGGGCATATACTTTGTGGAAGGTTCTTGATGTTTTGAAACTGGTGTATCTGATGCATGATGGAGGTTGTTGCTTCTATATCCATCAGGCCGTTGACTATCCACAGAGGAGATACAGAATAATTCTTAGAAGCACAATGGGTCCCATTGATGTCTACCTTGTCAGGTATCCCTACCTTGGCCAGCATTTGTCTTTTCCTCATTTTTTTCTGTTGTTTTCTAGAAATCACAATTACTTGATTTTGTCAGTCTGATTGTAAATATCTTGCGGCAGTTGTATTTTTACCAATAGTTCATTGTTGGAATTTCTGAATTGTTTTCTAGTCAATTTGAGGAGAAATTTGAAGAGATGAATGGCGTTGAGCCCCCTGCAAGCCTCCCACTTGCTTCAAGTTCCGGGTCCAATGAACACCTAACGACAGAAATGACACCTCTTGAACACAATGGAAAGGGTCTTGAATCTCAAACTCAACTGTCTTCTCATACATGCTCTGATTTAAATGCCTCACCAGAGTTCGGTGGGGGCATTATGAGAATTGTTCCTTCTGATGTTGATGTAAGTTTATCATCATGTTCAATTTGTAGTAGCTCCGAAGCATTGAGAACAATTGTTATCAATCTGCAAAGGGCCTAACATGGTGCAGTTCAAGAATTTGATAATCTTATTATTTTACCTCTTATGTCTGATGCCACATGGCGCCATTTTTTTACGTTTGCAGAATGATGCAGATTACTGGCTACTATCAGATGCTGACGTTAGCATTACAGATATGTGGAGAACAGATTGTATCCGTCATTTATTTACACCTGCCCTTTCTCTAAGTTCCGGTCCTGTATTTTTTTTTTGTTAAGTGGTATATTAAATTCCTTAACTCCAATTTAACAGCCAGTGTTGATTGGAATGGGGTGGACATGCTTCCCTCTGATTTTGGAATCATCTCAAGGCCACAAACTCCATCATCTGGGTTAGCTGATGGACCATCTACATTAGCAAACTCTACTCAGAGGTGAAAGCTGATGCGTCTAAAATCATGCTGTACCAGAGAGCATGGTTAGCCCCTAGTCATTTATTCTTTAAAGGACACAACTTCAATAAGTAATTGGTAGCCTTTGTGGATATTGATGATGGTCTCTGGAGCCATTGAATGTGAAGCTGGGGGTTTATGCTATGCTGTACAGTTAACATCATTGACCATCTCTTTTGAATAAACTGGTAACAGGTTATGCTTGATGGAAGACTTAGCTTGAAGGCAGATTTGTTGATTTAAGGATGTTACTGAAAATGTTGCTGCTCTGCGAAATACAGTAGACGCCTTATTCATTACGTCATCTCATGAACTGCCCTCCTTGAAGTCTCAGGCGTTCTGGTTTCCCTTATTTGCAAGGTCTGCAATACAGCGCACCTAGGTAGATTCTGCGCAGACTGCAACCAAGTTGCAAGGGTGTACTGAACGTCATTGTCAGGAAAAGAACCTTCATCTTAAATAATTAGTCAAGCTGGTTGTATACATTTCCTAGTGATGATAAAATCATGTCACTTGAAACTAGCCGGAGATTTCATTATCCAAATTGCAGGTACAAGTATATTAAAAAATGCGCAGCGGAGTTTATGGGGCTATGGCAGAAGCTCCAGGTTGGTCGTTGCATCTCCCTGGGATGCTTTCAAAATCAAAGATGGTGTGAATGTGATGTAAGGGAGAAGGTGGGGGGTTCCCATCTGGCCATCTCAAAAAGT
Source organism: Acacia pycnantha (assembly GCA_025563575.1). Lineage (NCBI taxonomy): Eukaryota > Viridiplantae > Streptophyta > Magnoliopsida > Fabales > Fabaceae > Acacia > Acacia pycnantha. The sequence continues at coordinate 1,300,732 of JAMWYP010000013.1, forward strand.
TGGGAATGGAGAGGTGAATGTACGAGTTTTTCTTGTGTCTTGCGCCAATGCCCAATAGCTTGTAAATCAATTGGTCCCCAATAAATTCTCTCATAAACGCTAAGACCCGCAAGCTGACGAATGACACAATCGCATGTGCATGTGTTCAACTTCAGTCACGACTCGCGAAGGAAGCCGCTATGATGCTGCAATGCCATTTCAATTTGGAATTTCCACTTCGACTTTCGGTCATTGCATCTTAATTTTTCACTCAACAAAGTTTTACTTGTTAAGGTTAGGAATAAAGGAAAGCGCGTCGCTTTATTTAGAACTCGAATTTCTAGCAACTCGGGGCTCTTGCTCCTGTGAGACGATACGTCTTAATTTTTCCCGAACGTGACTGTACGAGAAGCTTGCCATATTGAAAGGCATATTTCTGTCAAATCAAAATAAAATGAAGTATAAATTTTTTAAGCAAGTAAGCAATAACCAACATGATTTAGGTAAGGGCGAGTAGAAAATGACTCTTGTCACTCAGATTTCATTTCTTGTGGACACAGCTTAATTTAGAGGGATCTATCGTTTGTCCTTTACATCTGGGGTCATTAGACAATACTGTCGACGAGAACTTCTGTCTAAACAAGCATGTTAACAATATTAATAATAAAGGATAGTTATAAAATGAATAATATACGAAAAAGCTCAATCATAACAAAAAATTAAAGCATTGCTGGAAAAAACACGTGAGTGGAGCATTAGGTTTTTTTATTTTTTTTAATTGAAAAAGATGGCATGCGTCCGCTAGTACTTGGCTGTTTGTTAATCCGTCGATTTAAAAATCCATTATTTAATAAGGACAATATGACTTTCATATTTTCTTTCTCCTTTTCCATTTTCTTTTTCCATAGAAATCCTCAACTTGCATATTATTGATTTCATAAATAATCCAACAGATAAAGAGGAATCTCTTCTTTTTAAGCAAAACACGTCACTATGGATTTCAACTTGCACATTGCTCGCTTGTTATTTGACGCTTCACCAATCGCCATACATTAATATAAGCAAAATACAATTTGAAAACAGGCCAATTATTGCAATTTGCTACGATATAAAACCTGGGAAGTGTAGCTAGCTTGTCATCTCTTCGACGTATGTGCAAATGATCAAAAGACTTCAAGTGTGGACATAATAATAAAAGATAATTTTAGATGACAATTTGTATATTTTTCAAAAAATATTTTTAAGAGTTTCAACTCCAAAACTACCTATTAATCACAAAGGGCATATGCCACAGAATGGATAAATGAGCTAAGGTAGGGACTATGGATTCAAAATTGCCCATTTCTCTAATACACATCATAAAATTTTGTAACATGGATTACTACTTCCCGTTTTCCTTATAAAATTTACCCACGTGAGATGATAAGATATATTAAAGAAATCGATCGTAGTTTTTTTTTTTCCAAATATAAAAGGTGAATATGTAATTTTTGTTTGGGTACAAAAGTTGACATGCATTAATTTCAACTTAGTTGAAAGATGAGCATTATCTGTTTGTCAGTGAAGCTCCCTCCCCATATTAGCAATATCCAAATTGTTTTAGCCGGATGCTGGTCAAAGCGGAGACTTAAGTGAACGAACGACAAAGCCAATAATTGCCAAAACCAAAGACCGACTGTCTTCTTCCTTGCTTCACTCGGATTCCTCCCCTGCGTGTTGGCCTTGGCCCCATCCCATCAATGGACGATTGCCTTCCATCACCCAAGACGCCGTCACCTCTCCGCCGCTCCCACTCCATACCCACTTCCGTCGTGGTGCCACCCCGACCCGACTCACCCGCCGCCGCCAATTGCACGCACCCGCCGCCGCCATCACTTCTCGACTTGAACCTCGTTTCTATCAAGTCTCCCTTTTCATACACGTCCCTCAGAGATGTACTTCCTTCACCCGCCGCCGCCGTCAATTCCCCCACCGCTTCCTCCTCCGCCGCCAACTCCTCCCACCACATATCCATTCGCAACCGCCTCGTTAAGCAGGCCGCTTGGGCTTACCTCCAGCCCATGTCTGCTTCCCCACAAAGCTCACCCGGCCCAAGCATTTTCCGCCGCCTCTCCTTCAGATTCTCCTCCATCCTCCGCTTCGTCCTCCACCAGCTAGTTCCGGGGGTCACACGAATCTTTTATCGGATCCTCCGGGCAATCAGGCGCCAGGTAAGCATATCATGTTTTGGTCTATATAGCGGGACGCATACATCCTTGCTTTTTTATGTGGTTAAAGAATAGAATCTATTTCTCATTTTCGTACTTCATATTTTCAACTTTCTATTAGCTTGCCTCATAATATTTTTATGGTCTCAAAAATTACAAATGAATCAAAGAATACTCGAATTTATCATGAAGAAGAAACGATGAGAAAAAAAGGACTTGAGCCCGGTAACGGAATCATGTATTTATATCAAATTTACAAGCCAAAAAAACTCAAATGTTGATTATTCGGTTTTTGGAGAATGAAGGCAGGGGAGTGAGAGCTAGAAGATTAATCTGATCCATAGCTTCTACTGGGGATTGACATAAAACTGTACAATTGTTACAGTTCTCGAGGATATGGACTATGTGGAGAGCGCGGGCTACCTGCATTTAATCGCCTAAGCCTTGCGCGAGCTTGGTTAAGAGCATCTTTGGAATAGCCTTCTTCTCCTTCCTTCAGTACCACATCCTCCTCCTCCATTTGTTGTTGAAGCCTCACACTTCTGAACTTTGGTGTCTCCGCTCGCTTTAGACTCGGCGATGGTGGAGGACTTGGAGGCGACTTCTTGATCTTCCCCACCGCACTATTGTCCTCCGTGGAATATTTCTTTGAACCATTCGTTCCCTGTGGGGTACTTTCTTCCTGCATGTAGCTCTTCTTCAGTAAAACTTTCCTCAGTCACATGTTCTCATCTATTTATTTCCTCGCATCAACACACACACACAACCGAGTAGATAATGCAAAAGAAAAAAGGTTTGTCTTGTGCTTGTTGTGCTTATAACTGGTGATGTTTGATAAAATTGGTCACACACACGCACACACAACCGAGTAGATAATGCAAAAGAAAAAAGGTTGTCTTGTGCTTGTTGTGCTTATAACTGGTGATGTTTCACAAAATTGGTTGGATTGGAAACGATGAAGTAGTCAAATTCATAAGAAAAATGAGAGTGAGAGTAAAAATCCAAGACATGACCTGAGGAGGGGCAGCGGCTTTCATTCTAACAGATTGAGTGGCCAGGTACTCAAGACCCTGGAAAAATGCAGAGTGGCCCATTTTGGCACTAATTTGCCAATAATGAGCGATCAAATCCCGTCCTCTAGCTTTCAGCTCCATCAGTTGTCTGTCGATCTCAGTTTCATGTCTTGATACAACAGGGCGCAGCACTGCTTGATACACAAACCCTGTCCCCTGCATTTAAGTTTAATATACTTGTATTAGCTATCTCTCTCCATGTTCTTTTCTAAATGAAAAGAAGCCCAGGAGAGTATCAAGCTCTTACTTTTATTTTGGGATACCACAGGTAGACAAAGAACGCAATCTTCATCTCTCCATACAGAGGTAACCTTCATAAATTCGGGTGTTCGTTAATGGCACATAGCTAAATTTAAATCCAATAGTTGGGGTAAAAAGAACGCAAAAATGTGATACATACCATCCGACAAATATATCTGTAAACCTTTCCAGAACTGTGACGATTGCCACAATGATCCTGCATTTCAATGATGCATGGGTTATAATTTACTCGTGTGGGACCAAGAACAAGAGAGGCAAGACGTCTCATCCTCGCTTTTCTTGAGAAACTTTATTATCCTAACTCCATTTGGAAGAAAATGGTGCATTTGAAAGAAAATCGGTAGTTTTGCAAGATGCCTAAAAACGGCATCATAATCATGGGCACATGATTCGATCTTCTGTTTACTCTGTTTTTCAAGGTAAAAACCTCCTTTTGAATGTTGCAGGAAAAAGATCCTTTTCTTGATAGGTGGAGTTCATTCTTTCTAATTTTTTTTAGTCAAATTGTATTCTCACGTATTGAACATGATGAACATCATCCAATTTGAATGACATAAACTCGGTAACAATCATACAACCAATCAGGAGGGAATAAGCTAATTGAAAAACAGAAATTCGTTTCCTGAAACTTGAACTCAAAAGAAGGCGAAGGTGGATTTCTCTTACCAGTATTGGCACCAGAAGCGAAGTTCCTCAATCTGGACCCTGTTCTTTTCCACAGTTTTATAGCATTCAAATCCAGGGTATGCATACCCCAGAAGCAAACTGGAGCAAAATAACTAAAGCATATAAAGATCACATAATGACTCAACCATCAGAAGCAGAATCGTCGAGGGAAAAAAAATATACGTACATAAGAATCCGAGTTAAGAAATCACCCAACATTTTCAATCCCTATCACGTCACGGACCGGAAGAACTCTGAAACCAAAGCAAACCGATCAAATTTCTTGATGATCAAAAAACGAAGCTGCTTCAGAAAAGAAAATTTCTGCAAAAGATAGAATCTTGGGAAGGATTTGATCAGCATTACCTGTTCTTTCGATGAGTCCCTTCGAAGAATTATTAAGAGGCACCCAAAACCGTCGATATGGAATGGGGTGCCCCCGGTGATAAAGTTATTGACAATATGAGATTTAAAACCAAAGAATATAGATGGGGTTTCCTCCTCGGGAAGAATGAACTCAGATTCTGTTTGAGACAAAAATGAGACAACGGAAGAAGCCTGAGATCATGGGTAACTAAATGTACGAACATATATATAGGGGGCAGTTATATTACGATATAAGCTGATTATTGATTTTTATTTCAAAAATAAAAATAGAAAATCTAAGGAAAGAAAGAGGTGGAGCGGGATTTCTTCGCACGGACGCGTCTCTTTCATCTGGGACGCAACTCTCTTGGGAGTGACTCGTTTTTGGGACTAGTTCAAAAAACAAACGGTTTTACGGTTTGGCAGTTATTAGCTTTAATAAGCCATTTCCATCATCTAGCAGTGTTTTTTTTTTTTGTTGTTGATCACTATTACTTGACTAATTATTTCCCTCTTAATCGGGAGCGAACATTAGAGGATATAAAGGGAAATAGAAATGTAGCGGAAGTCCCCGTTGGGAGACTCTCCTACCAAAATTAGGTGTACGACGCGGGTTGGATCTGGATTAGTCGGGGTAAAGCTCCGATGAACCGAGTGGGCAACCAAAAAAAAAATGTAGCAGAAGAGGAAATCCCCATTCATAGATTTTATGATAGTTGAACCATTAGGACCCTTCTTAAGATCGTACAGCAGAGTCGTTTTCACTAATGTATGGAATAGTTTAAAGAGAGAGAATTTAAATTAAAGAACTAAAAATTGAAGTGAGATTCCATAAAAAAATGATGGAAGTCACTTCTATCAGCCCCGGTTCCACTTCCATAAAAAATGATTGAGTTTGATGTGGTTTCTCGACAATGACGGTGGACAATTTCCGATGAACATTGGTTGTTGATGCATTTTTTGCCAGTGGCATGGAGGTTCGATCTATTGATTTTTGGTAGGAGAGATTTTTTCTTGCTTGAGGGTATTTTGATATTTTTTTTATTATTAATACAAATTTCAATTAAACATTAAATCTCACTTCCATATATCAAAAACACTTTAATCTCACTTCCACTTCCACTTTCAATCATATCCAAAACTCTTGCAGACAAAAAAAAGTTATTCAAGATAAAATTATACAATTTTTTTTTTTTTGTATATAAAAATTTTATGAAAGAGGTTAGCCTTACCTACAAAGTCTAAGACCACAAAGTCTACGGATAAAGCACTTGAACTTGCTTTATAAGGAAATTGAGGATTGAAAATACATGTTTCTATCTAAGTTTGAGTTACCTTTGCATCCCAAACTCTATGATGCCTTAGAGCCGTGATAGCAGAAGAAATCGAACCCTTTCCATTTGTGAGAGTGTCGGACGCTTTAACCCACGGACAAGGGAGAGTTAAAATTATACAATTTATTAAAAAATAAATAACAACAATCATAAATAGATATTACTGAAGGCAGTGGAAACTGGAAAGTACCAAATAGTCCAAACACATGTATTGGCCCAAGTCACACTTTATGTTTGTGATCCTTTTCCATGTGTGTGTAATTTATGAAATCAGAGAGTCTGTTAGAGATTGGATAGTTGAGGTTCTGGTTAATGAAAAACAGTGTGTGTTGAGGTTACGTCTAAGAAGACCAAAAAAAAAACACACGGCTATGAAAAACATGCACATGCTTTTCTTCCTTCCTTTCTTTTAATCCCTTTTCATCTTTCGCCTTGGGCCCTTTTAGTTTCGATCAGAGCTAGAGATGAAGTCATGATTAATCTTTAAATTAATATAAAGGATTGATATTTATATTAAAAGCTATTATCATGTCAGCTTATTTGAATTCATACATCATAGTGGCACTGTGCAATGAGACAGGAACAGTTCACTGTTAAATGCTAAGACGTTAAATTCGCCCCAATAATTTACTTTGAAATTCCATCAACATGTTCATTATGTATTTAGAGGCTGAAGATGATCTTTCTGTGCATTGACGATGTCGTTCTGCCCCCTCATGCAAGCCTCACAATTTTGAGATCGCATTAAGGCATAGTGGAAAGATCAGAGCTGAAGGTGTGCAGAGAATAGAAGTAGGAAACTTGTTCTCACTGTGCTCTGTTTTTAAACCAATAAAGCAGAGCTTTCTTTGATGCGCCAGAGGCTAACTATTACCCAGAGCACCTATATTATCCAGCCTTACCTATGATCTTGACGACATCACCGTATTATCTCGTGGTTTTTTTAACTGGAAAACAAATTAATAATGGAAATTGCATCAGCATCATGACTTAGACGGGCATGAATATGCATATCAGAAGGAGGTGCGAAAAACAGAGTGTATGTATAATTACTTGTGTGCCCCGACATTCCGTTCGCCAAGCATTCCCGGACGATCTACGGAGTTATGACCTATGATGGCTCACTTTATGATCATGAATTTTATAAGGAGTGAATTGTAATTGTGAAGATTGTGCACCCAGTCCTGCTGTTTGTTCCTCTGCAAATGAGTCTATTATGCAGAATGAATCTGTTTTGCATCAACTAGTTCCATCTCCAGCTGAATCTGATGCGCAAATTGCTGGTTCAGATGCTGATTCTGATGTATCTACATCAGGTTTCCCATTGCTGCCTTCACCATCAGCTTCACCTATGACAACTGCTGCTCTTAGTGTTCCCATTTCTCACCCAATGCAGACGCGCAGTAAACATGGGATTTCTAAACCAAAATTTCCATATGTGGGCCTCTCTATTGTAGCTGACTTTACTCCAACAACAGCCAAAGAAGCACTTAATTCTCCTCTTTGGCACCAAGCCATGATTGAAGAATTCAATGCGTTACAACGTAACTCCACTTGGGTTCTTGTCCCTCGTCGGCCTACTCAAAATGTTGTTGACAATAAATGGGTATTCAAATCAAAGTTTGGCTCGGATGGGACTCTTACTAAGAGAAAGGCAAGGCTTGTTGCAAAGGGTTTCCAACAAACGAGAAGGTATTGATTTTTATGAGACTTTTAGTCACGTTGTCAAATCCTCTACTATCAGAATCATTTTAACTATTGCAATTGCCTTGAATTGGGACATCAAGCAACTTGATATAAATAATGCATTTCTTAATGGCTTCTTGACTGAGTCTGTTTATATGAAGCAACTGGAGGGGTTTATTGATGCATCTCGGCCTAACTTTGTTTGTAAGTTGTCCAAGGCACTTTATGGTTTGAAGCAAGCCCCACGGGCATGGTTTGAAAGATTGCGTACTGTTTTGCTGTCTTGGGGTTTTGTCAACTCCAAGAGTGACATTTCTCTCTTCATTTATTCAGATAGATCTCAGATTTTGATGATATTAATTTATGTAGATGACATAATTGTCCTTTGGAAGTAGTTCTCATAGTCTCAAATGCTTTACTTCTAAACTGAACAATATCTTCTCTTTAAAGGATCTTGGATCCCTCCATTATTTTCTTGGGAAAGAAGCATATCGGGACACTTCTAGTCTCTATTTGACACGGGAAAGTACATACGTGATTTCTTGGATAAGTTTCATATGACTAATGCCTCTCCTTGTCACACACCAATGATCGCAAATAAGTCTTTGTACGCCTATTCGGGAGAATTGCTTGATAACCCCTATGAATATCGCAGTCTTTGTTGGTGCTCTTCGATACTTGTGCAACACACGACGACATTAGCTTTAGTGTTGGTAAGCTCGGTCGGTTTCTTTCCCGACCATGGCCGAGCATTGGAAAGTCAGTAAGCGAGTTTTGAGGTATCTCAGAGTCTGATTCACTATGGCTTGCACATTAAACCATCTACTTTTCTTGATCGCGGCATATTCGAGATGCTGATTGGGCCTCCTGTCCGGACGATAGGCGGTCAGTTGGAGGCTATTGTGTCTTCTTGGGTAACTCTCTTGTGACTTGGTCATCTAAGAAGCAATTGGTGGTCTCACGTTCCAGTTGTGAGTCAGAATACCGGTCACTAGCAAACACTGCTTCTGAACTCTCTTGGATCAGATCTTTGCTGTCTGAATTAAGTCTTAGATTACGAAGAATACCAACCATATGGTGCGACAACACAAGTGCGGCAGCCCTTGCTTCAAATCCAGTCCACCATGCACGGACAAAACACATAGAAATAGATATACATTTTGTAAGAGATAAAGTTCTATCTAAAACTCTAAATATTCGAGTATGTTCCAACGGATGCTCGGGTTCTTGTTGTCTCACTAAGCGCTGAGTCAAGCAAGGTTCAATTCCCTTAGAGATAAACTTGGCATCCTTTGTTTCTCCAAGTAAAAGAGCTCACAGACTCTACTTCTCACCGGGACTTCTCGGCAGGGAAAGGAAAGGAAAAAGGAAAGGAAAAAGGGTTTGAAGTGAATGAGGAAGTTAGAAATATATTATTTGTGTGTATTGTATTATCACTGTACAGTGTCTTAGTAGCATAGAATCTTTGTATTCTAGAATAGTCCAATAAGGACACATGGCATTATGTAATTAGTTACTGTTCACTATAAATAGAAAGTGTGTAGGCTCAAGAATTATTATTCTGAGCTGACCTCCTTTCCCAAATCCGACCTCCTTCTTCGCGAATCCTCATTTTCCTTCATACCCATATCACCATTCCTCTCTTCCTTCTGCTTCGGCCTCGATTCTTCCCTCTTCTTCCTCTGTTTTCCCGTCGGCCAACCCCATCTCCACTGCTATTCCCCTTTCCACCTTTGTTCCTTCGTCACCCATGCCGTCGGCCTATTCTTTTCCTCAGGCCTTCCCCGGATTTGCTCCATTTCAAGGTTTCTCTACTGGCTCTCATCTTAGCCCACAGGTCACTACTCGCTCCACTCCTCTTTTGAGCTCTCTTCATCAGGGGAATCCGTCAAGTTGGACGGTGATAATTTCCTTATTTGGGAATCGACTATCATGCCTATTGTTCGTGGTCATCGTCTCGAAGGTCACGTTCTTGGCACTCAAGCTGTTCCACCGAGTATGTCTTTGATTGGTGAGCAGGTTTGCCCTAATCCTCTTTACGAAGATTGGCTGGCCACTGATCAAATCCTCCTCGGATGGATGTTTGGCACGATGACAATTGCCATTGCATCTCAAATGACGCACTGCAAGACTTCGTGAGCTCGGAAATCGTGGTGAGTACATTGGAGCTAATACTAAGTCCGAATCACCTTCTTGAAGAGTGAGTTTCAACAAATGAAGAAAGGGTCACTTAAAATGAGAGATTATCTAGCCAAGATGAAGTCTCTTTCGGATAATCTCACCTTAGCCATTGTCCCCTATTGGAGCAACTCAGTTCTACCTCTACCGCATCTCTCTCTACTGCCTTTGCACATCTCTCGTTTCAACACAACTCCTCCAATGTCTCTAATCAGACCAATTCTAATCAGAATCGTGGTCAACAAATGGGTCAACAAGGGCGTGGCCGTGGAGGCAGACGTGGCAGAGGGAGGAACAATCGTGGAGGTTCTAGTGGAAGAGGTGGTCAAGGTGGAAAATCTGACACAAGGTTCTGTCATCTTTGTGATAAACCTGGGCATGAAGTTTCTGACTGCTTCAAACGTTTTGATCGAACATTCAAAAGTCCTCGCCATGCCACTTGCTTATCTAGCCACTCCGACACTCCAGTGATCGGCTTGGTATCTCGATACAGTGCTACTCACCATATCACCAACAATCTGGCTGTTGAACCGGATGCAAACCCGGTATAAACTCTATCTCGGTTGGTGATGGAACTTACGTGATTGTGGTAGGCCCAGTAATGCAAAGTTATTATGTGATAAATCTTCAGCATTGAAAAATCTGAGTTTGAATGAAGTCCTTGTAGCACCTAGGATGGCTAAGAAATTGATTAGTGGTTTTAAACTCACCAAAGATAATCATGATGTATTTGTTGAACTTGATTCTCATGGCTGTTTTTGTGAAGGACAAGAGGCAGCATAATGTTTTTTGCAAGGAAAGGCCACTAAAGGAACCACTCCCGGTCTCTATCGATTACAAATTCGGTTGTCCCTGCACGAGAAGTCTCTTTGTTTGTTTTAATTCGATCACAAACAAATGTTCTAGGACTAGTACTTCCTTATCTACTTTAGAATTTTGGCATAGAAAACTTGGTCATCCAAGTCAAGACATTTCTGAGAGAATTCTCACCGATTGTAATATCTCTTTAGCATCTAATGAAATACTCAACTTTTGTGAATCATGTCAACTTGGCAAATCTCATAGACTTCCTTTTCATACATCTCATTCTCGTGCATCACATGTTTTAGAGTTGATACATACCGACCTTTGGGGACCTTCTCCTACAAAATCCATTGGTGGATATCGGTATTATATTAGTTTTCTTGATGATTACAGCAGATATACTTGGGCCTATCCCTTGAAAACCAAAGGAGAAGCCCTCTCAGCCTTCAAGGTCTTCAAGAAAATGGTAGAAAATCTTTTGAGAGGAAAATCAAAACTCTTCATAGTGATTGGGGTGGAGAATACCGTAGTTTCCAACCTTTACTTGATGATTGTGGAATTTTTTTTAGACACTCTTGTCCACACACCTCAGCTCAAAATGGTCGGGTTGAGCGTAAACACCGTCATATAGTTGAGACAGGTCTCACACTTCTTGCTCATGCTCACATGCCTACCTTCTATTGGTGGGAAGCATTTTCTACTGCCATTTACCTTATTAACCGACTGCCAACAGCAACTCTACAGTATCTCTCTCCTTTTGAGACTCTCTATAAACGGAAACCAGACTATAAGAATTTCAAGATGTTTGGGTGTGCTTGCTTTCCATGTCTTCGACCCTACAATCACCATAAGCTTGAACATCGTAGCATCAAATGTACTTTTCTTGGATATAGCAGCTCTCATAAAGGCTTTAAGTGCCTTAGTCCTACAGGGAGAACTTACATTTCTCGACATGTTGTTTTCAATGAACATGATTTTCCCTATGCTAATCAATCTGTGTCTTTTCAGCAGCCCTTTGCTTCGGAGATTATTACTTTTTCCAGTATCTCTCCTCCTATCAGTGCAGATCTGGTTTCTAGTGGTTTTTCTGGTGTCTCTCCTATGCCAAGTGTTTCTGTTATACCTCATTACGGCTTGACTCATTGTTGCGATCCATCCATTGTCCTGTTAATGTCTCCAGCGATTGTGCACCCGATCCTGTTTGTTTGTTCCTCTCGCAAATGAGTCTATTATGCGAGAATGAATGTTTTGCATCAACTAGTTCCATCTCGGTGAATCGATGCGCAAATTGCTGGTTCGGATGCTTGATTCGATGTATCTACATCGGGTTTCCCATTCTTGCCTTCACCATCGCTTCACCTATGACAAGCTGCTGCTCTTAGTGTTCCCATTTCTCACCCAATGCGAGGCCTTGTGATAAACATGGGATTTCTAAACCAAAATTTCCATATGTGGGCCTCTCTATTGTAGGTGACTTTACTCCAACAACAGCCAAAGAAGCACTTAATTCTCCTCTTTGGCACCAAGCCATGATTGAAGAATTCAATGCGTTACAACGTAACTCCACTTGGGTTCTTGTCCCTCGTCGGCCTACTCAAAATGTTGTTGACAATAAATGGGTATTCAAATCAAAGTTTGGCTCGGATGGGACTCTTACTAAGAGAAAGGCAACCCCACGGGCATGGTTTGAAAGATTGCGTACTGTTTTGCTGTCTTGGGGTTTTGTCAACTCCAAGAGTGACATTTCTCTCTTCATTTATTCAGATAGATCTCAGATTTTGATGATATTAATTTATGTAGATGACATAATTGTCACTGGAAGTAGTTCTCATAGTCTCAAATGCTTTACTTCTAAACTGAACAACATCTTCTCTTTAAAGGATCTTGGATCCCTCCATTATTTTCTTGGGATAGAAGCATATCGGGACACTTCTGGTCTCTATTTGACACAGGGAAAGTACATCTGTGATTTACTGGATAAGTTTCATATGACTAATGCCTCTCCTTGTCACACACCAATGACTGCAAATAAGTCTTTGTCTGCCTATTCAGGAGAATTGCTTGATAACCCCTATGAATATCGCAGTGCTGTTGGTGCTCTTCAGTACTTGTGCAACACACGACCTGACATTAGCTTTAGTGTTGGTAAGCTCAGTCAGTTTCTTTCCCAGCCCACAACTGAGCATTGGAAAGCTGTAAAGCGAGTTTTGAGGTATCTCCGAGTACGATTCACTATGGCTTGCACATTAAACCATCTACTTTTCTTGATCGCGGCATATTCGAGATCTTGATTGGGCCTCTGTCCGGACGATAGGCGGTCAGTTGGAGGCTATTGTGTCTTCTTGGGTAACTCTCTTGTGACTTGGTCATCTAAGAAGCAATTGGTGGTCTCACGTTCCAATTGTGAGTCGAATACGGTCACTAGCAAACACCGCTTCGAACTCTCTTGGATCGGATCTTTCTTGTCACGAATTAAGTCTTAGATTACGAAGAATACCAACCATATGGTGCGACAACACAAGTGCAGCAGCCCTTGCTTCAAATCCAGTCCACCATGCACGGACAAAACACATAGAAATAGATATACATTTTGTAAGAGATAAAGTTCTATCTAAAACTCTAAATATTCAGTATGTTCCAACGGATGCTCGGGTTCTTGTTGTCTCACTAAGCCGCTGAGTCAAGCAAGGTTCAATTCCCTTAGAGATAAACTTGGCATCACTGTTTCTCCAAGTAAAAGAGCTCAACAGACTCTACTTCTCACCAGGACTTCTCAGCAGGGAAAGGAAAGGAAAAAGGAAAGGAAAAAGGGTTTGAAGTGAATGAGGAAGTTAGAAATATATTATTTGTGTGTATTGTATTATCACTGTACAGTGTCTTAGTAGCATAGAATCTTTGTATTCTAGAATAGTCCAATAAGGACACATGGCATTATGTAATTAGTTACTGTTCACTATAAATAGAAAGTGTGTAGGCTCAAGAATTATTATTCTGAGCTGACCTAATTTCTAAAACCTTTCTAGAAACGAACTTGGAAGGGTGAAATTAGGATTAGGTGAAAAAGTGGAATAAGTTTGAGGAGAAAAGGTGGAGCCGGTCATTGATGTGGGGAGGACTGAAGTGACAGTGGAGTCCTGAGGTGTCGCACAGTGAGTGTGAATGGTGGAGAAATTAGGATTAGGGTTTATGGTGGTGGTGAGACAGTTGGTGGAGGAATTCCCAGATGATGCCATTTCTAGCTTTTACTGACTCGATACCAAGAAAGGATTTAGAAATTAGGTCAGCTCAGAATAATTATTCTTGAGCCTACACACTTTCTATTTATAGTGAACAGTAACTAATTACATAATGCCATGTGTCCTTATTGGACTATTCTAGAATACAAAGATTCTATGCTACTAAGACACTGTACAGTGATAATACAATACACACAAATAATATATTTCTAACTTCCTCATTCTTTATGATAATGAATTTTATAAGGAGTGAATTGTAATTGTGAAGATTGAAAGTATAGTGCCTGGTTTAAAAATAAACTGTAGTAGTGATCAATAAATTAATTTACTCTAATTGCATTGTTCATCAGAAATTCAAATTTTAGGAGTAGGTCTCATTGGGCGAGAGGCAGCTACAACATACTAGGTTTCTAATCATAAAACTGGGTTGACTTATTTGGAGAGATTAAGGAAGCTAAATAAATTATTGAATTATATCATATCCTTATATTATACAACCATTATAGAAACACTTGTGCGATTTACACTACAAAAGTGTTTCTATAATTAAGACCAGAGGGAGTATATTAGTTTATTAGTCAAAATAATTAGTTTAGAAAAAAAAAATACTCTAAAGTAATTTAATAAACTTTCTTAATTTCTCAAAAAAATTAATTTAGTCTTATAATTAAGATCGGAAGGAGTACTAGCTACGATTCCACAAATTTATTTTTGCCAAATCATTTGTGATAGACTATTTAATTTTTATTAATTTATTATCATTAAAATCTACTCTCTCTGGTCTTAATTATAAGAGTTAGTTAACTTTTTTAGAGAGATTAATGAAGTTAATTAAATTACTTTAGAGTATTTTTTATTTTTTTCTTCAAACTCATTAATTTGACTAATAAACTAATGTAAATCTAAAGATACACAATATATAAAATGATTAAGTAACTTATTTAGCTTCTTTAATTTTTTCAAAAAAAATCAACTAGCTCTTATAATTAGGATCGGAGGTAGGTAATAATTGTTAATAGTCACGCACTCCACCCTCTTCTTAATATATCAGAAATAGAACTTGATCCTCTAGGCCCATCTCAAACATTAGGGAGTGTTTGGTTCAACTTAAAAAATGTCATGAGCTTCACAAGTTTTAGGAGAAAAATTCTGTCACGCATTTATCTCATTTAACAAAAAAATACTTAAAATAGATTAATCCAAACATATTTTCAAACACAGGCATGAGAATCGCAATTACTGGTACCAGATTTTAAGCCTCACAAATCGTTTTCATGGAGGATGGAATCCTAATTATAAGACTTCGTTAACAATCCCTTCCATATATAAAAGGTAACTTGACATCGACTACTGTGATCCCTTTGATACGAATATCATGCATGAAATTGGATATTCACGAGGAAGTACATATAATTGTTTTTGCATAGAGAAGTACGTATAATTATTTTCATTTCTAAGCATGAGTTTGGACATGGGCAAGAGTCAAATATTCCTCACCCGTTAAATACAATACTCAATTGATTTTTTTCAACCAAACTAATTCAAATGAAGTATAAACTGATATATAATATAATGAGCTTGTTTGGGATCACAATTGTGACTCTTAAAAGTATTTCTTCATGTAAATCGACATAAAATCTATCTCACATATTTACGTCATATACTATAAATCACGATTGAAAATCTGTTTTTGAAGGCATATCACTCTGGTCCTATTTATAAGTTTATTTTGACCAAAAAATTTGGTCTTATTTATAAATATTCTTTTAGGTAATAAATGAGATTGTGAAAATTTTGTCTATGTTAATTGTACCAATAAAAATAGAGAGAGAAAAAAGAATTGAAAGATACTCATTCATAAATGAAGGTAAAGTTGAAAATTTACCCTATAATCATTGAGCTATAAACTATCTCTCATTTATATGTGTGATTTAGTTAAAAAAATATTTATAAATAAGACCAGAGTGATAGTTAAGTAACTTATTTAGTTTATTCATCTTAAAAAAGTCAATTTGATGTTACACTAAAAATAAGAACAAAAACCCAAATTCATACATGACACCTATGCCAAATTGCTTTAGTTAGTACATATATCTATATTCAAAGTTGTCAAATTCGTGAGTTTAAGCAAATTTATTATAGTGACTTAAATTCGTATCGTGAACCCAAATCGTAAATTCATAAGAGTTTACTTTTATTATTATATAGGTATTAATATGTATAATTAAATATTAAAATATAAAAAAGATAACAACAATTTGATTTTAATATATTTTAAATTTAAATAATTGAAATTAAATATGTCAACATTCATAATTTATCATATTTAATAAAGAAACTTCTATAAAATTCATATATAAAGCCACTTAATATAACCGAATTGAAAAAGTTAACACGAGTTAAAGGGTGAGTTAACACGATTTTTGTAAGTTGGAAACGTAAAAACGATAAACTCGTGTGTAAACTCGTAAATTTAATCGAGTTTACAGTTGTCTCGAGTTTACCAACGATTTGACTGGATTTAGTTAGTTAGAAATATAAAACCGTAAATTTAAAGAATCAACTCACGAATTTGACAATAATACCAATATCTATATATGGGGTCCCAAAAAAAAGTTCTCTTCAAAATCCATAGGAAATTTGGGCTCACAATCTTATTGTCATTGAACGATAGTATTAAGAACTAAGAAGTACAAATTCAATAAGTTATCAAGCGATATAATGTGAAATACGTTGAAAATCACCCAACAAATTATCCACGTGATTTAAATTTAGCTATAAACTCTCAAATAGATTTTTTTTTTTGCTCAGAACAAAGAGATTCAGCTTTGTTTAAAATTTTGAAGTGACTTCTACCGTCTTATTTTAAAAGCATATGGGAGTGGAAAATTAATAAATTATCCCTCAAAGTCAAAACCAGCTCTATGCTCACCATCTTCTCTCACACCGTCGTATTTAAGGGAGGAGTTCTTGCGGCCGTAAGGTCCTACCATATGCTTCACTCTCGTGCGTCATCCACTGTCCGATTCATCCCACAACTGCTTCGCAGTTCCAGGTACTCTCCATTCTCTGTATTCTATGACCTTCCCCGACATTTCTAATGTCTACGAAACTGGTTACAACTTTAATTCATTCAAATATACATTTCCGATTCATTTACTGATATCTGAATTCTATTTACCGAACCATTGGCGTCTCGGCGATTTAATTTTAGCTGTTTCAGCTGTTCGATTTTCTAAATTTACAAGTAACTTTCTTTCAGGACCATTGCTATGGCAAACTGCGCAATTCCGAACATGGTTACTGAAAGTCCACTTTCCAAAACTAAAAAGTGTGCCAATTTTCGATTATGCAATGTATCGAGGTATTTCGTCAGACCTATTTAATAAGATTATGACAGTTTTCTTTTTGGGTTAAGAATTATGACCCTTTTTTAATTCTGAATTTCGTATCATATTCTTATTTAGTTACACCACTGAATTATTGGAGATTCGTGCCGAGGATCCAAGTTTTCATGTTCTACTTATACCTGGAAACCCAGGTTTGCAATCGATTGTTTTGTCAATATGCTCTTGCATTTATGTTTTATCTTTGCTCAGCAATGACATTTGGGTTTTCCATTTACCGCAGGTGTTGTCGCATTTTATGTGCACTTCATTGAATTTCTATACGAACAGCTTGGAGGAAATGCATCTATCACAGGCAAGTAAACTCATCCTTTTCTATCTCGTTACTTGTCATGAAACCGCGACTGATATGCTTTGTGGTCAAATTTTTACGACGTATCAGCTATTGGCCACATCTCTCACACAATGAAGGTACATGAATTACGTTTATATGAAGGACGCAGTACTTTTATTTGTTTCTATATAGGTGAGTGCGTGTCTAATGCAGAGCTTTGTTGCTAGGATTGGGAGCGTGGTCGGTTATTCTCATTAGAAGAACAGATTAATCATAAGGTAAATTCTATGCTACGATGCTCTTGGCAGAATCTCAGTGAGTTTGGTAGCTTGACAAATGGTTATTTTCGTTTTCAAGTTCGTAACACTTGAGATACTGTATCAAAGGTTTGCTTCTTGATTATAATTTAACAAATCAGAATACGTTAGAAGTCTCAACTCTCAAAGTTCTTGAATTCCCCTAAAACATCTCCAACTTATCAAATTGTTGTTGCTCAATCTAGAAATAGTTACGATATTGTGCACCTATGCTTCTATTAGCCAAACCTTAGCCTAGAAACAATTTTATTCTAGTATGTTAGATGCCATACCACGCTTATTTTCTGAATTAGCATGTTGCGTTTTTCAAATGTTCAACTCATGTTCTTAATTTGAATTCTTCATCCATCCCTTTAATTTCTACTCTCTCATATCTGCATCCTTTCACCTGCATCTCTTCAATTCTCATTTATTGTGTGCTGACCTGGTTGTTGTATTCTTCCCTTTTCTTTTGCTCTGTAGATTGTTTTCATCAGAGAAGAATTGCAAAATGCTGACATTCCTATACTACTGGTGGGTCCTTTTATATCTACTTCTTTCATTTTTCATCCAAAGCTACTTTAACTTTTTAACATCTTGTTTGATATGTTTGTATTACACATGAATAATTATCTAATGAGTTGTATGGATAAAAACATCAAATTTCCTCATACTAACTAAAATCTCCAATTTTCTGGAAAATACTGATCATTAACTGTAGGGGATGCAAATCTTTCGTTTGTGGCTGGTAACACTAGTGTTTAGACATCTAAAAGTTTGAGGTAATAAATTACCTTAGTTTTAGAGTAACACATGTCAAAGTGTGTTGACTTCATTTGTACGCAAGTTTACAAAAGGATTGGCTTAAATGAAAAATAAGCAACTATTTAGTGTTTCAGATGTGTTTGAGGAAATAATTTGTTGGGTTTGCTGTTAAACAAAGCAAATGTACAAGATATATAATAATATTTTCAACTCAGAGATGTTCTGTCTTATCTATCCCAAGATGCCTCTTGCACTATTCATGAATGAATTTCCTTAAGTTTACTACTTTTATGCATTTTTCTGGCAAACCTTTTCTTTTTTGCTTGAAAAAGACAGAACCTGGATGTTGGTAAATGAGTCAACCATTCCTGGTTCTTGGCCAAAATTATTGCCAAGCAGTTGTTAGTTTCATGTTCTTGATTTAAATTTATGTGGCCAAAAATATTGGCTTAAATGAAAAATAAGCAACTATTTAGTTTTTCAGATGTGTTTGAGGAAATAATTTGTTGGGTTTGATGTTAAACAAAGCAAATGTACAAGATATATAATAATATTTTCAACTCAGAGATGTTCTGCTTATCTATCCCAAGATGCCTCTTGCCCTATTCATGAATGAATTTCCTTAAGTTTACTACTTTTATGCATTTTTCTGGCAAACCTTTTCTTATTTGCTTGAAAAGACAGAACCTGGATGTTGGTAAATGAGTCAACCATTCCTGGTTCTTGGCCAAAATTATTGCAGTTGTTAGTTTCATGTTCTTGATTTAAATTTATGTGGCTATTGTCATGGGAAACTGCATAAGCATCCTGCGAGAGGAAATTAATTAAACGCTTTTTGGAAAATCATGTTAACAAGAAGCATTTTTGCTGCATGAACAAAAGTTTTATTTAAATTAATGAATCAAACATTTTGGATAGCTGATATAGCAATTTTTTCACCAGGTCGGACACTCTATCGGTGCATACATTTCCCTTGAGATTTTTAAGAGGTGGCCAGAAAAGGTGATTGGAACTTTATACATAAGATTGTGCTACCTTGCCTTCACTTAAATGATCTGCTCTCCTCTCTGATGGGTTCTGTAGGTGAGATACTGCATTGCACTTTATCCATTTTTGACATTAAACCAGAATTCAAGAAAGCAAATTAATACTTTAAAGTTCGTTAGGTAAGTTCTTGGGCCCTATAGCCAAATCGCTTTGACTTTGTCTACTTTGCAAATCTAAGAGTGAAATCTTTGGAGTTTCAGATCCCCATTCAAATCCACTGCTTTTAGTTGCACGATTGCATTATTAGGATTGTTGCCTACATGTGCATTTGAGTTTTTGGTCAGAAAATCTCTTGGGGCGTCCTGGTCCACCAATGCGGTTAAGGCTGCATGCTCTCATTTGTCTAAGGTTGGTTTTTGCTGTTGCAAAAGATAGCAAGGTTACATTGTAAACCTGTCAACAAATTTTTGCTAATTGGAAGTCCACTTTAACATTTAGAATACTGATGGATAGATATCTACCTTTCCATTATTGCCAATTTGTGGTTTTTTACTTTGGAGTCATGTCTGCATCTTTATGTTAACTTCCTTTTAACATAAAACAACTTTCAGTATCATACTGTGCGGAATATTGTCTTTATGGCGAAGACAGAATTTAAAAAGGTAAGGTCATTTCTTCTTTGTAAGATCTGTGGTTTTAAATTCAATATTTATGACATAGACCTATGTCCAATTTTTATTATGTCAATCTTTCATTTAATTTGACTAATTGTGAGATTGCTGGTATTTAGTTAGTACTTAAGAGTTAGTTTTATGTAACATGTCATGAGATGACTATGCTTGATATACAGTCACGAACAAGAACAATGGGAACTTGATAAAACTATTAGTTTCGCTGAAATACACAAGCTAGTCTCCTTCAATGAGTAGGAAGAAGACTGAAACAGAGATTAACGCACACGGACAATCAGAGAAAGGTAAAGGAAATAAGAAAAACGGAGGTGGTGGTGACCTTCCCCTTCCCTACAGCCTGGCTTTTTAGAGATCAGGTTCTCTCCTACTCTCATGGCAGCTATTCCATACCCTTCCCACAAAATACCAGCTACTAATGTGCACAAACTGATGCTGCCAGTCAGGGTTTTATCCCTTAGTCAGACCATTTTGCTCCTCACTTGTTGGGTTGGATCTCTATTCTTCCTCTCATAAACCTTGTAGGCTCCAGTTCCTTTGTGACCCACTTCGCCTCTCCTTTGATATACTTTTCCCCACAACCCAGTGAGCGTATCAAAACTGCTAGCACCACTTTGTTATGGTGACACTGACATGACGTTTTTGCATTCAGATGCTTATACCATGTTCCATAAGTTGATATGATGCTCAAAATTTCTTGATATTGAGATAGAGACATTTATGAGAAGTTAACATGGGTGATTAACCAGGAAAATAAAATAAAAATAACTGTGACCTCAAGGCTCCTGGAAGGAATGTTTATGGCTGTTTGGCCGTTCAATCATCTTCATTTATTTATTCATTTCCAGGTTCAGTTGACCAGATTCATATCCTATAGCACATCTTATGTTGCTAGAACTAATAGATGCCGTCGAGTTGTTTTGTGTATGATATATTCTAAACTTGCCTGAACAACAAATTAACTGTCTTCTGTGTGTTTAACTCTGCTAAACTTTGTTGATTGACCATAATGTGCTTACCAGAGCATTCTGTGTTAGCTTTCAGAGGCACCAGATTGGGCCTTCATAAGACAAAGAAAGACTCAACTTGCATTTTTATACGGTGTCGATGATCACTGGGGTCCGCTTGAAGTTCATGAAGAGGTAAGCAGTGCGACTATTGTAGTTTCCATTATTTTTGGTGAGATGTAGTTGCCATTTTATCATGTATGATAAATAATAAGAAGGTTTATACCTTGCATCCTCTTTGGATTGTGTGGGTGGGCTAATTATGTACTTGAGTTTATATGGTAATATTGGCGTCCTTTTATGGAGTCCAAATGTTGCCATCATCTCCCCATATTTGAGGTTAGTTTGCTGGTTGTAAAATGACGATTGTATGCTTTTTGGAAGAGGAACTTTTTGCTGAGAGTAAAATGATGATTCTCTTGTGCGTCTCTAGTTGACGGCAGATTCACTAGGAGGGACACCCATTATTCTAACAAGCTATAAAATTTGTGGGAGTTACACATGTTTAGATTCGTGGTGATAAATCCTTTTTTTTTTTTCATTACAATGGCAAGCTTAGCTTGAAAATATATTACAACAAAACAGCAGTCAGTATTAAGCACTCGGCAGATGAACTGCTTGTCTTCAAGAAACATCCCTAAACATCCATTGGGTATGACCGGCAGTAAAACCGTCTCACTTGATCCAATATGACCTTCTCGAGCCAGATAATCAGCACAACAAATGATGTCTCTACTAGTGTGATGGATCTCCACGTCTTAGCGCTGTTTTTTTGGTATGAATCTTATAACTGGTTTTTGAACGAAGCACGCCTTTCTGTTTTATGGTAAACGAAATGATATATAACAAATACTTGGAACATGTTGCCAAAACTAGATGGAAAAAGAGTCTATCCTTGATTTCCGCTACGCTTGTGATATGATTATGGTGTTTCTGATACTTGCACCAGCCGGTCAGCTCCCACAGTAACTTCTCTCTCTGTTTGTAGGCCGACTACTTCCAAGTATAGAGAGCAATGAATGATTGTCTTCATTTATTATAAATATTTTTCTTGTCACAGCTTTCCAGACAGGTTCCAGATGTTCCCTTAGCAATCGAAAGAGAAAACCACACCCATAGTTTCTGCTGCACAGAGGAGGGCTCACTTTGGGTGGCTCAGCACGTTGCTAGCTTGCTCAAGGATCACATGACATGCAAAAGCACACAAGGTCCGGCTTTCTTTTCTGATGCCCTTCCACTACCCCATTTTTTCTGTTATTTAGCATGTTGGGCTTACGGCTTACCTATTACGTAGATTTTATTTTACTATTTCTTTATTTACTTCGATAGATATTCCTCTCTTACACATGAGAATTTGAAATTAAAACTTCTTAGAGAGGACGCTGGAAGTGACAGGCGACGTGGTCAACATTGGGGAGGGGTAAATCCGTGAGGATCAGCAGAATCACGTGTTTTTGTATGAAACCTTTCATCTAATTAGGCCTGTAATGTCCCCGTGACTATTTTCTCAAATTGTTTTCGAGGGATCTGCCTCTTCCAAGCATCAGCATGCAAATCGCCAAACTGTAGTGTATCATTTATGCTATTAATAATGTTGATTTCCTTGCTTCGGTTGCATGGCGATAACAGTGATTTGCGATGAATGCCTTTCACTTGCTTCAGCCAATTTATTTGGTGAATGAATTCCAAAGATTAACTTGGAATCATCTGTTTCCCTCTCTTCTTGACGGAGGAATAATCTGTTTTTTCAGTTTGAAACCACAAGTTAGGCAATAGGCATAAGGCTGCTTCTATTTAGATTCTTCTTTTTTTAATGAAAACTGAAATTCCTTATACCAGAAGAGAGCAAATACAGTCTTGTTAAACTTCATTAGCCTCCGCCTCTCTTCTATTTAGATTCCCAAGTACGCGAGGTTGCTTCCAAATGTAGCATTTAAAGGGTATTGATAGTCTTGAGACTAAAGATATTCATGTTGCTGGAATGATTTTCAAAGAATGGAAACATGGATAAAAATCACTGTAAAGCATTTGTTAATCTGTAATTCGGCAATATCATCTTTATTTGTAGAACAAAATTTTTCTTGCACAAAAAAAGTGCCATTTTGAATGATAAAAAATTAGAAGAAAAATGTTTTACTCTAAAGATTAATTATGTTATCACAAAACGAGTGAAAACAAGGACGTTATTATTATTATTATATCAATCAAATTTGCACTAAATTATACTGGCATTTATGAGTATAAATTATGAATAACATAATTATTTGGAAATTTTATGACTTATTAAAAAAACATAGGGAGAATAATATCAATTAATATTGGTTTAAGTATCAATTTTATTTTTGAAGTATACGTGTATGAGTAACGTTGCTCTTGAAGTTTTTTTTGGGAGTAATGTTGCTCAAGAAATATAAAAACGTAGTAATATTGTCCTTCTGTCAACAACCCTAATGATAGTAAACAAGGTATCATGTATTGCAGTAGATTGAATGAATAAATACTTTAGGTTTGTGATAAACAGGTTTGGACAAAATTAAACTGGATCGGGTATAAAAAAAAGATTAATCTAGACCAAGCCGGTCATCAGGATTCATACCTTTCATTCTTGGATATATATGGTACAACACTATACATGTTGGATATTCCAACTCTCATAGTTAATCCATGCTTACTTTTGTCCATCCTGATTTTCAT
Source organism: Acacia pycnantha (assembly GCA_025563575.1). NCBI lineage: Eukaryota > Viridiplantae > Streptophyta > Magnoliopsida > Fabales > Fabaceae > Acacia > Acacia pycnantha. The sequence continues at coordinate 1,324,641 of JAMWYP010000013.1, forward strand.
GGATGCCTTGATGTTAAGGAGATAAGAGTTACAACACAAACAATAAATCAAACATGGAATGGGATTAACATCGAGCCCCTCCGATACCTCATGAACAAGAACAATTTGTTTATCCCTCAGAAATCTGCGGTCCAGATCACTGGCCCCATCATTAAAGCTAAATAGATTGGTTAGGACCCAACTAGCCTCGAGGGACCCTCTTTTGCTCACTTGCACATAAATTGAGATCACTCCTCTCTCTCTCACACACACACACACAGAGACAGTCACTCGCTCTTCTCAAGCTGCAGAATTCCCTTTGACTCGCGCAATCTTCTTCCTCTACCTTTCCCTTCTTTTCCCCACACATTCTGTTTTTTTATTCTCACCAAGAAAACAGAGCAATGTCTCACCCCAGAAAGAAGCTTCATTTAAGCTCTGTTTCCGTCAAACTTGGCTGCAGCAGCTGCAGGAGACCCAAGCTTTCTCATATATTCCACCCAAAGCCTAAACCCAAGAACCCCTCTTACCATAAACAAAAACTTTACAATCCTTCTTCCTCAAGCCACTACGACTCTGCCACCACCACTACCACCGCCACAACTTTCTCTCCCTACGTTGACTCCTCGCACTTTTCTGACTCTGATAACTATGGGAGTGCGTCGAGGACAGTCGGAGCCTTCGGCAGAGCTGGCGGCGAAGGCGTGGCGGTGGAGAAAGATTCCAACGACCCTTATCTGGATTTTAGGCACTCCATGCTTCAAATGATATTGGAGAATGAGATATACTCCAAGGACGATCTTCGGGAGCTTCTCAATTGTTTTCTTCAGCTCAATTCTCCCTACCACCATGGAGCTATAGTCAGAGCTTTCACTGAGATCTGGAATGGCGTCTTCTCTGTGAAGACCAGTTCGCCAAGATTTCACTTCAGTCGCAAGTCACGTGACTTCTGAGTTCTCCATGTGGTTGATAAGACGGATAAGTATTACAAGGCTCCGTTGCTTTGTGCTCGGACCAACTTAGATCTACTATGCTAACGTTGTTTGTACTTTGTAGTTTGTACGCATGTCGTGCGCTAATGATCACCCCAAATGTAAAAAGTGTCTCTGTTAGATTTCAATTTTTTTTTTTCCCTGAGAAGTTAAGTAGTAACTTTACCACAAATGAATGGTTAGTTGGTTCATGAAGAGCATTGCCACGGCAAGTTCCATTAGCCTTGCACCATGTTGTTTCGTCCTCAGAATGCACTTCAGGTGATGAGTCTCGTTAACTTCTGGTCAAAAATGCCTGCTAAGTTTTGCGTGTTGAGTTGAGCCCATGGTGAGAAAAGATAGACATTGGGATTTGAATTATAATAATTAGAGTGGTCTGAGCGAGCGAGGAGGGACAGTTGGTTTAATGCTTTTTTAATGAGATTAATATAATTAAAGTTGGAGAGTGACTTGGTGCATTTTCCAACATGGGTTTTCATAGCTTTCTTGCCAGTTGGTATCTGCTACTAGTTATATGAAGGTTTCTTTTTTTTATTCCCTCTACTTGTATTTTATTTTCTCAGCACTCATTGCTGTATTGCCCGCATTTAATTTCGGCTATGAATTACCCTATATATGAGCCTCTTAAAGGGGAGAAGACTTCATTGGTGATTAAGGTCTGCAACCATTTATAATCTGACACAGACTTCTGTATTTATTTTCTGTAGCTTCCACATCATGGTAATTAAATAATCTCCCTGTATCCAATCTTGATTCGTAATCCTAGAAAGAAATTCAGACGATCCCCCTTCCTCAGTTGGGGTTTACACTTTACAGTGAAAAATAATAATAGTGCTGTCATGTAACTACACTATATATATATATATAATCCCTCTTGTCTTATTATTAGATACCAACTAATAAGTATATTTGGTCTATTTTATAAGGCACTTGCTTGTTCCTAAGGAGCATTAATTAATTTTTCCATACATGTGTTCTGGTGTAGAACACAGATGTCCAGCCGCTTGTATGGGCTGGTGATTTGATATAGGATCAAGTGTCTCGATCTGGGTACCAATGTGATAGTACACGAGCAGAGAGGATCACTTGAACACAACCGGGCGCTTGGCCGAAGGAGTGGGGTGTGTGCTCGGTGTGAGTATGTAGATTAGTCTAGGTTTAGAGCGTGTGTACCTAGATTTGTTGCTTGGGTATTTATAGGACCTACCCGGAGCGGCTTTGGCGTGATTCCGGCCTAATATCCGAACTTGCCTATCCATATCCGAATGTATTCCTAGATATCAGGGTAGTTGAGATATTCGGGGTTACGGATATGACGGATCGATGTGCCTACCCTTGGTTGGGCCTCCATGTGTTTGGGCCTTATCTAGGTCCGTAATGCTTGATTCTGCACCCGGTAGTTCAAGGTTTTGAATTATAGGGTATATCTTGTTTTTATACATGTCGTCAGAGGTGTTACCCATTTTCCGACGTCTGCGTCGGGCTAGGATTTGTTGAGTCCATTTCCCAGGGTACGTAGTAATGGTTCGAGGTCGATGAGCCGGGGTGTCCCTCAATCTCTAATGCGATGTCGTCTTTGGCGTCTTGTGGTTTGCAAGCGGTTGGCGTGGCCGACATCCGAGGAGAGTCGCCGTGGTTTGGACCGCCGAGCTACAAGCGTGAGATGGTGCGAATCAAGACACGGCACTCAATCGACCGAGGCGGGACATCGGCACCAAGGCTCGTCATTGAAGCTCGGGCCGTTGTTACTTCCTCGGTGTGACTCTTGGGAAACCTCCACCGATGCCGCCATGATTGCCTATGACACTGTCATCCATAGATTGGGGAGGTGCTTTGATCCTCGTGTCCGCCGCCCCCGAATTTTGTGCGCATTTAATGCTCTAGTGGTACGTTACACGTCTTCTCAGCCTTTTGGGGTGAAAAGTCGTGGTTACCCTCGTCGGTTGGGTTTCTTTTGATTTGAATTTCCCTCCTTCTTTCCTCTCGATATAACTTGCTTTGGCATTTCTCTTTTTGCCCACTTTCTCAATTCGCTCATTCTCCCCCACACACGGGAATTTTTCTGCGCAAAGTCAGAATTGTGTTCTTAACTTCCAGTGTCTCGGAATACTCGAAGAATCAAAGCTCCTTTCTCGTTCGAATTGTTCATCTTCCTTCGTTGTGTCGATTTTACGCAAGGTTCGCGTATTCGGGTATTTTATCCTTTTATATTGTTCTAGCATTTTAATTCTCCCTCTTCCCATTTTCTTTGGTGTGCCCTTCGTGTTACGGGTTTTAAGGCGGAGTGTTTATGAGTAGAGCTATCGAACCCATAGGTTTTGTCCTTTTGAGTGTCTGTTCTTAGTTGTTTCCCCCTCCTTCTTACCCTTATGTTGGTTGTATAGGTTTGAGCTCTTGATGGATAGGGGAAAACATTCTTCGTCTTCTCATCAGCCTTTAGATTCTAACGTCGATGAAGTGCTTCGTGAGCGTTATCCCTTTTTTAGTTATTGGCTGCTAGGGACCTCCTTATCCGAGGAGGAGAAACGGTCTTTAGCCCTCCGTGGTCGATCGGGTGCGCGAAGCGCTGGGAGGCCCTGCACTGTGGTTCCTGGACCTGGCCAATCGAACTCGGCCTTATTAGGCAGATTTTCATAGTTCATCAGTATTCGAGCCTCTTTTAGCCGAGCCGATAAGCGCTACCAAGCGTATCGTCCGTCCGAGTCGGGGTCGTTACCGGTGGCTATCACGGTCCTGTTGGGATTGTGTTGCCGAGAGCTCTTCCCTTATTGCGAGTGGGCAAGACCGTATGGCCGAAGTCATCCCGGGCTCGTGTCGGCATAATTCGTTAGGCGAGCTCGTGCGGACTTCAAGGGTCTTCCTTTCTCGGATTTGTCGTCATCGGGTATTCGCCTAGTTCGACTTTAGCTTTATTTCATTTTGTTGTAGGTAAATGGAGTCTACGTCTTCCCTCGTCTTTAGCTTCCGAAACGGAGGCGGACTCCGATAGTCCTTCACCGCCCTGCGTTCCAAGTATCCCACTGGTGACTAGCGAAATGCTAACCATACGTTCGTCGATGACCAAGACGGATATGGATAAAGTGGGATCTCCGGGGTCATCGGGATGTCGTCTTTCCCCTCCCGAGGAGGATGAGCCGATCTGTGCCTTTCGGGAACCAGAGCTCTCCTAATTTCTTTCTTTTCTATCGGGACTATATGACCCGCTCGGTATTCGCTTCCGTTTAGGGTTCCAAATGTCCGTCCTACACTACCTTCATCCGGCTCCTTCTCGGCTTCACCGAACGGGCGGGCTTATCTGCGGCGTTCGCCTATCTATGCGGGACAATGGAACCCGCTATTCGTGTACCGCCCTTATTCCTTCATTTTTCTCCCCTTTCACCCCGGTCGGGTAGGGAACCGCCCTCTCCGAAAGGGCTAACTTCTTCGTGCCGAGGCGGACCAGGAAACTCATGAATGCTTTCTCGAGACTCCTTTAAGCATTTCAAGAACTCTTTCTTCAAAGTTGTTGCAATCCACAGGGAAGTGCCACAGTTTAAAGCCGCCGAGGGTCGAGGGCGTTGAATGGCGTTTCCCCCTTTATTGGTCCTCCGAGCACCATCACTTCTCCTCTTCCACCTATCAATTTTCGTTAAAAGACCTCTCCGAAGACGAGAGAGTATGCCGCTCGGTGGTGTCTTATGTTGCCGAACATGGTGTCAAAAGGGCGGCCTTCTATATTAAGAAGGCCGGTGAGTCATCCGGCTCGGCCTCCCGGTATGGCTTTATTTGTGTGAATTTCGTTTTTCCGCCTCGCCTTTTGTTATCTTACTAGCATCGACTTTAGATTTATGCTTACGTAATGAGTCAAGTTGCTATGAATCAACCCCGATTATCTGAGTATACCTTGCCGGCCGTTGGGAAGCCGAGAGAGAAAGCTCCCAGAAACGTCCACCGCCGAGCCTTCTAGGAAGCGAGCTCCGCAGCTTCTATGGTCCCAAGGCCTTCTGCGTCGAAAAGGGCCAAGGTCGGGGATTCGACCGCTACCGCTTCGACTGCTCCCGAAGTGTTACCTTCTTCTGCTCCGTCATTGATAACCGAGGCGGAGGTAGTGCCTTCTTCAACGCCGGTCTCTCCGCCGGAACATCTCCACGTTCCGACCCATCTCCTCCATCCTTGGAAAAGGCGACCTGGAGTGAGGATGTTTCTGAGGGGATCGGCATGGCCTTCTTTCCCCCACGTCGGCTTTTGTCTCCTCAACCTCTTTCAGACGAGGACCTTCATGAGCTCCGGAATATGTCAGGTCATCTTGGCGGGGCTCTTGGATTATCTCGGGCCGGCCGCATCTCCATGGTTATTATGCTCGAAGCTTCTGAGTCCCGAACTCGAAGGAAAATTTAGAGTCGGGTGAGCAAAAGGTGAAACAGTGGCGGAAGAGAAAGAGAAGGTTGAGGCCGAAAGGGAGGAGGCCGAAGACGGAACTTAAAAGTTCCCAAGCCGCGCGGACAAAGCGGGAGGATCTTCGTCGACCCACCAGCGCCGACGCAAGCCCATGCCGACCTGAGGAGACCTGGGATTGCCCGCGGAGGTTAATCATAAATTGGCCGATGCCAACTCTCGTCCGGTTGAAGCGAAGCTCATCTCGCGGGAATCGAAGTCCTCCCACGCTATGTCTATGGATGCGGTCAAACGGCTTACTCAAAGCAACGTAGCGAGTTATGTACGCAGTTGCAGCAAGTCCGAGGCAACTTTGGCGGAGGAGAAGACCGCCCATGAGAAGGCGGTGGCGCGGTAAGGAAAACCGCGTCGGATTGTTTCGAGATGGCCCTAGCCAGCATTGAGTACTTAAACCTGGGGTAAAGCGAACGTGGCCGGGTATGGATGTCGATCTCGCTTCCAAGATGGTGTTCTTATTCCTCCGCCTTTATCTCCCGAAGATAGGTCGGCCGATGCCGAAGTGAGCAATGGTGAGCAAGGCGCAGAGAGGCCGCATCCGGGCGGACCTAATGGCGACAGGGCTGCGGGCGAGGGGGCCCTTAGCTTTGTTGTCTTTTTCTTTTTGTTTTCTTTGTTTTCGGCTTTGATGCCGATTGTATATTGTACCTCCGAACTTTCAACTTTATGAATGAACATTCAATTAAGTAGCTCGTTACGTACTTTTACCTTCATGCGTATAGTTCACATGGGATAGTTTTAGACCGGGCTGTGGTCTTTTAAGAATTAGAGTCCGCTTAGTACTCTTCTCGGTGTCGAAACCAGTGCATGAGTAGGGGTGTCTATATATACCGCGCTACGAGGTTCGGAGTCGACCGGAGTTTTAACCGTAGGTAAGGGTGAATGGTCACATGCTCATCCGTGGTCGTCGTTGGGACACACTTTGACCATGTGGACACGATCGTGGTCCGTTATGACCATTCACCTTCTTACTTAGGTGTGAATTTCGATGCATCAAAATATTCACCGGTGTATAGACCTCGGTGTCCTGTCTGCTTATTTAACGAATCATTTTGACCCTCTTAAAATTGAACATTTGGTCAACAAACCATTTATTTATTCAAGAGATGATTAGCTTTATAAAGCCGACAATGAAAGGAAAGTTTGCGTAAGGAAATGGATCGAAACCAAAATAAGCTTGAAATAATAAATCAAAACTTAACTCGGACATCGGGTGTCCGTTGTGGCATCTGGCCGTGGATCGGGCCCTAACTATAGTAGGCCCTTAACTTGTCGCCATTCCATGTCCTCTTGACGGATTTTCTTGTCAGTGTTTCGAGAACATACGCTCCTTTTTCCAACTTCTCCTTGACTCGGTACGGCCCTTCCCAATTTGCGGCGAGCTTGCCGTCCCGGGCGTTCTTGTTACCGATGTCGGCCCTTCTAGACCAGTCGCCCTTGGCCGAATGCCCCGGGTTTGACCTTTCTATTGTGTTTCGCCGCCATCGCCTGCTTGGTCGCTATGTCTCGGCAATGGGCCGTGGTTCGACTTCATCTACCGGCTCCATCTCGGTTGCCAACGCCCTTGAATTCGAGGGTTCTCCTTCCTCCGGGGTTTCGAGCCTTCTCCAAGATGGCCGACCAACTTCGACCGGGATCATGGCTTCGCATCCATATGTCATGCGGAAATGCGTCTCTTGGGTAGCGGATTGGATAGTTGTGCGAATTCCCATAAGACGTTATAAAGTGTTCGACCCAACGGTGCCGGCCTCTTGCATCTTTTTCGAAGTCCATCGAGGATTACCTTGTTTGCCGCTTCGCCTGTCCGTTTGATTGTGGGTGTTCGGCGATGCAAAATGATGTGTGATGCCGAGGTCCACCATCATATCCTGGAAGTTCCTGTCCGTGAACCGAGTGCCATTGTCTCTGTCACTATCTCGGCCGGATTCCGAAGCGGGAGAAAATGCTCGTTGGATGAAGCGCCGGACCCTCGCCGATGTGATGGTGGCGAGCGGTTCGGCCTCAATCCACTTGGTAAAGTAGTCCACCGCCACGATTAGCCATCGAAGTTGTCCGGGGCCGGTTTAAACGGTCCGAGTAGATCCATTCCCCATTTAAAGAAAGGCCATGGGGCAGAGATATATTCCATGTCTGATGGAGGGGACCAAATGATTTTGGCGTGTTTCTGGCAACTATCACATGCCTTCACAAATTCGCTTGCGTCCGCCTGCATGGTGGGCCAGTAGTACCCGGCCCTAAGTGCCTTTCTTGCTAATGCTTTTGCACCCATATGTTGCCCGTTAATCCCTCCATGGGTCTCGGCGAGGACATATCTACTTTCGTGAGTGCCCGGGCACCTTAACATCGGTGTATGCAAGCCTTTTCGGTAAAGCCGATCGTCTATCATTGTGTATACCGCGGCTTCCCGTATCAGTTTTTGAGCATTCGCCGTTCCAAGGGGAATAATTCCCCTCTCAATGTAGTCCTCGAGCGGCTTCCTCCAATCGGTGGCATCGGATATGACCATTACGCAGTCGGCTCTTCCACCTTTTGTTGTATGACGGTTACTTGTGGTTGGTCGTCCCTTTAGTGCTAGCCGCTTGGAGAGTATGTCGCTCGGACATTTTCCCTCTTGGTATATGGGTAACCTTTACTTCTTCGAACTCTGCCTGGATATTCTTGACTTTGCTAAGATACTTAGCCATTAGAGGCCCTTTAGCTCGATATGTCCCCTCTATCCGGGCGGCGGCGAGTTGTGAGTCGGTGAAGACCGAGACTCTCAGTGCGCCGAGCTCCTTGACTCGTTGGAGTCCGGCCAGAGCGCCTCATATTCGGCCCTGATTGTTTGACGTCGGGAAATCTAGTTGTAGGGAGTGTTCGATCGTCACTCCTTCCGGGGCTCTCTATGATTATTCGCTCAGCTTCCTTTAGAGTGGGACGAACCGTCGACATATACTTTCCAGAGGTCGTTGTTGCGGGGTCTTCGTTAATTGGAGTTAGTTCTCCGAGGAAATCCGCGAGAGCTTGTGACTTAATAGCATGTCTTGCTTCGTATGTGATGTCGAATTCGGATAACTCAATAGCCCAACCGATCATTCGGCTGCCCAGTCCTGGCTTATGGAGTACCCGTCGAATGGGTTGGCTGGTTCGAACCGTTATCTTGTGAGCTTGGAAGTACGGGCGCGATCTGCGTGCCGTCATTATTATGGCGAAAGCCAATTTCTCCGACTTCGATATCTTAGCTCCGAGCTTTGTAAAGCTTTGCCGACGAAGTATATTGGTTCTTGGCCATTCTTTCCTTCTCGAACCGGGACCGAGCTCACCGCTTCTTTCCCAACCTGATAAGTAGAGGAAGAGGGTTTCGCCAGCCGTGGTTTCGATAAGATCGGGCGGAGTGGCCAAACATTGCTTAATCTTTGAGAATGCGGCGTCACACTCCAGGGGTCCAATTTCTGTCGTGTCCTTTTTAAGTAATTTGAAGAAAGGCAAGGCGCTTCGCTGATTTGGGCGTAAATTGGTTACGCGCCAAACGGCTGTCAACCGCCGTACCTCCTTCTTGTTCCCTGGGGCTCGCATGTCTAATACGGCCTTACACTTATCGTGGTTCGCCTCGATTCCTCGGTTGGTAAGCAAGAAACCGAGGAATTTTCCCGCAGTACTCCGAACGCGCATTTTGCAGATTCACCAATCTGATGCGCCCTTAACTTGCTAAATGTTTGCTCAAGATCTCGGATGTGGTCATTGGGATCACATGATTTGACAATCATGTCGTCGATATAGACCTCGATGTTATGGCCTATCCGGTTCTCGAAAACCTTATTCATCATCCTCTCGGTAGGTTGCCCCGCATTTTCAAGCCGAACGGCATGACGTTGTAGCTTGTAATTTCCTTTCTCCGTTATGAAGGAAGTCGCTTCTTGGTCGTCGGGGTGCATGGCGATCTGGTTGTAACCCGAATACGCGTCCATGAACGATGGTTGATAGCCGGATGAGTTATCTACGAGCCGATCAATGTTCGGCATTGGATAGGCGTCTTTAGTGGCATGCTTTGTTCAGTCGGTCTAGTCGGTGCATACTCTCCATTTGCCATTTGGCTTTGAAACCATCACCACGTTGGAAAGCCACGTGGTATATTGTATCTCCTTGACGAAACCGGCCTCCAATAGTTCGTCCACGTGTTGGTTCAGTGCTACCTGCCTATCTGGGGCCCTTCTTCTTTTCTTCTGGGCTACCGGTGTTGACCCCGGCCGTAAGGCCAATTTATGACAAGAGAAATTGGGGTCTATGCCCGCACGTCGCCGCGCTCCATGCAAAAACGTCTCGATTGTTGGCCAAAAACTCCTCTATCCTCAATCGCAGGTCGAGGGTCAAGGCCCTGCCTACTTTCGTACTATGGTTTGGATTGATTCCAAGTACGAAATCTTCTACCTCACCTTCTGGTTCTGGCCGAGGTGTCCCCTTTTCTTCTCGTAGGTCTAATTCGATCATATTGATCGGTTCTTGGATCTTTTTGTGCCTGGATCCGTTGTTCCGGATCTTGCTTTTACGTTGATTGTCTCGTTGTAACACCGCCCGGACTCTTTCGATCACCCTTGACTCGGTAACGACTTGGTTGCTATTGCCTATCATTTTTATTTTCGATGCTTAGTAGACACCAAAGCATGTCCCAATTGTGGATTGTTGGTCTTCCCGGGATGATGTTGTAAGGGGATGGGAAATCAGCCACAATAAATCTTACTCGCTCGGATTTGAAACCTTCCTTCGTTCCAAGGGTGAGTCTGAGGTCTATATATCCCTTTGGAGGATAATTCGCCATTAAATCCTACAAGAGTGGTTTGGCATGGCTTCAGGTCCTCCTGGTCGAGATTCATTCTCTTGAAGGCATCCCATATGATGATGTCCGCCGAGCTCCCTGAGTCTATAAATATCCTCTTGACTCGGCAGTTGACTGTGGTTCCAGTGATTACGAGGCCGTCTTGATGGCTGGGAAGTACGTCGGCCAAGTCCTCTTTTGTGAACATGAGCTGAGGTCGTTCGACTTTGTCTGGCCATGTGTGATTCTTCTTTAAACTTTGGTCGGTCTCTTATTGAAAGAACTTCCCTTAGATATTTTCTCCGTTGGCTCTGCGTATCTCCTCCTCCTCCGAAAGCTCCGCTAATAACGTTGCAATCGAACTCCGTGTCGGAAATCCGCCGTCTTCGGATGCCGGCTTCTTCCTCTTGCCCTCTCTTCTATTCTCGTGGTCCGATTGTTTGATCGGTCATTCTGCTTTCGATTTTCTTTTGTGCGTCCCGGTGTTTTTATTACGTATTGACGCAATTTTCCTTCTCGAACGAATTTCTCGATGGCTTCGCGAAGTTCATAGCATTGATCCGTGGTATGCCCTTTACAATCGTGAAAAGAACAAGACGGGACTGGTCCGTGTTGGACCGTTTCCGAGGGATGGGGTTTTTCGACCTTCCTCATCTCGGCCGACGCTACTTCCTCCAAAGTCGGGACCGGGGAACATTGAGGGGGGTATAATAGTCAAATTTATTCTTCAAGTCTACCCTTGGTTTATATTGCTTATTATCACTTCCTTTCCCGCGGCGGTCTTGCTTATGACCGTCGGACTGGATTTTATCCTTGGCGGGGTGTTCTTGTCCGGTCCCTTCGCGCATTCGCTTGGCGCATTTGTTCCACCTCAAGATATTTCTTCGACCTTGTCATGAAGTCCTTCAAGCTCTTAGCCGCTCTTTGAAAATGATTCGCCGAGTCGGCTCGAATCGGTCTGTGCCATCGGCCAGAGGTGGACGTGCACTTCCTCCTTTAATTTCTCGGACTTGGGGCCGCATGATTAAAACGATCCAAATAGCTTTGGAGTAATTCGCCGGGCCGTTGCCCGATTTTGGATAAGGTATATTGAGACTTCTACGTTTCTTACTAGTTGCGAATTGTAACTCGAAAACCTTTGCCAAGTCATCAAATTTAGTTATCGACCACGGAGGTGGTTAGTAACCACTTTAGGGCGGGCCCCTTTAGTGTTGTGGCGAAAACCCTACTTATGATTGGTTCTCCGAGGCCTCGGACATCATGATCATCCGAAAGTCGTCCACATGAGTCGTGGGATCTCGCGAACCGTCGTATTTACTAAACTCGGTGAGGTTCGGCTTTCCGGGAACCGTGCTCTAAGGATTTTGGGTGAAAAGGGGCATCGCGCTTTAGCCTCGGCATATCTTCCTTGACGAGAATCGTGTGGGGGATGTCGGGTCGATCCTTCGCTCCGGAGGACTTCCCTTTGCGATTCTTTGGTAGAGGAGGCCGCCCTTTGGTATTGTCTATTGTCTTACGCCGACGGAACTATGACCTTCCCGGTCGGGTTCCCACGTTTTATCATCCCGATCATAGCCGGTGCTTTTAGGTTCCCTTCTCCGGTTCCGCTCGTCAATTCGATGAAATTGTAGAGTATAACGTTTGTCCATATTCTCGATGCGTTTCATCATGGCGAGTCAGTCCGTTATGGAGTGTAAGGAAGTCCGGATTCGGACCGGGTCTCCGACTTACACCGGATTGGACCTCGTGGCTTACGGCGATGTCCCCGCGCCGCCGATGAACCCGTCTCGGACTCGTTCCCCTTTTCGAGGTTGATCTTGATTTGGGCCATGAGGTTCCTCGAGGCGCTCTTCCGCCGTGATAGCCGGCCTTCATTGTCCCGCTACTCATAATTAATAAAGGTAGCGGGTGAGAGTAATAAAGAGAGTAATAATTAATATGATATTAGAATTTAATGCAATTAGAAGGGATAATATTGAAAATTATTTAAATTGTATGACAATTTTATTGACTTTAACTGTTTTTATTGGTTTGTAAAAATTGTTAGTTGGTGCCTTATAATAAGGGTCAGAGAGAGTACTCTCTCTTATACTTATTATAAGGTACAAACTAACATTTAGTTTTTTTTATAAAACATTTGTTTCCAAAAAACATTAAATATTTTTTTCATGTATATCTATAATAAATAAAGGTTGTGAGTGAGAGTAATAATTAAAAGAGTTAAGGTGTAAATTTGGTCAGAGGAGCGTCCAGTAGCAAGTGTTTTTTTGAGTTGCAAAAGCGCACACGTGGTTACAAATTAGGTGCAAAAATACCGTTTGACCGTTAAGTTTGACTTTTTTGTTGACTGGACAATGACATGACATTTCAAAGGTGCAAAAATACACATGTGGTTTGTCAAAAAGAGCGCCCAACACCATTTTTTTTTTAAATTTAATAATTTTACTTCAATTAAAGGATAATTATTATTTCTCTAGGTATTTTTCCTGGAGGCCAAATTTTTTCTTCTAATTTATCATTTTGGGGAGGGGGATTTATTCAATGGGTAAAAACGGTAAAAATTTTATTTTCATATTTTTTTTAAAGAAAATCCTTATTAAATTTTCTCCTTATTTGAATATGGCTAGCGTCCGCAACCATCCAATACTTAAAAATGTGCCGTTTTGGCGCAGTTTTAAGTGAATTTTGCTTCTTTTTTTCTTTTAAAAAAAAAATATATATTTTCATGGTACAGATAGGTACTAAAAATATTCTTCAAATACTGAAAAATTAATTCATGATTTTGAAAAATTATTTTAGGATCTTCAAAAAATATCCTGAAGTATATTTTTAGTACCAGTGGGCAATGAGTACCCTAAAATATTTTTTTAGTATCATTCAGTACCCTGAAATATTTTTTTAATGCCAGTCAATATCTTGAAGTATATTTTGAGTACCAGTCAGAAATAATTTTTCGAGATCGTGAAGTATTTTTTCAGCACAACTCAATATTCTAAAGTATATTTTTAGTATGAGTCAATACCCTAAAATATTTTTTTTTGAAGATCCTAAAATAATTTTCAAGATCATGAAGTAATTTTTCAGTACTAGTCAGTAGCTTGAAGTATCTTTTTAGTGCATGTCAGTACCCTGAAACTATTTTTTAAAATAAAATTATTAATTTTTTTTAAAAAAAAAAGAATTTGGTGTTAGGTGTTCTTTTTGACAAATCACATGTATATTTTTACACTTTTGAAATGTCACGTCATCGTCGAGTCTGCAAAAAAAGTCAAAGTTAACAGTCAAATGGTATTTTTGCACCTAATTTGTAACCACAGTCACTTTTGCACCTCAAAAAAGCACTTGCTACTAGACGCTCCTCTGACGAAAGCACATATGTATTTTTGCACTTTAACCCTAATTAAAATGATATTAAGTTTAGTGTAATTAATAGGGGTAATATTGAAAAGTACTTAAATTATAGGATAAATTTAATAAATTTAACTATTTTTATTGATTTGTGAAAATTGTTAATTGACACCTTATAATTAAGACGAAGGGAGGAAGAGAGAGTGTGTGTGAATAACAGAAGACTGGCTACCAGTCATAGAACTTTTACTAAAATCCATATTTCAAGCAGTTTGGGTCAAGGTTTAGCTGAACAGAACTGAACAAAATTATATTTTCCAAGGGTAATAAAAACTACCAAAGTAATATATTACCTATGTCATGAACATTGAGATCAGTCTGGGCTGATGCAACTTTTTCTTTCGCAGTGGATGTCATAAAGGTGGGAATAGTGATTTGATCAGAAAGAAAAGAGTTTAGGAAAAATATGCAACTTTTGCTTGCATGATCAGATGAACTGAACATGAAAAAAAGAAAAGGATAGAGACTGTTGAGAATTAGTGTTCACTTTTCAGAGAGTTAAATCTGTAAAAGACAAAAGAAGACCCATGGTGATTTTCACACTTGTTTGTCCATCTTTTGTAGAGTGGAGTACTGGAGTCAGTGGACTCTAAAATGTAGATATGTGATCATTAATAGCACTTAAATGTGGTCTACAATCAGGGACCGGTCAAATCTAAAACAGGACATCTTCATAGTTGAAACACAACGGTTCATCATTCAGAGCAAGAACCATACCATAAAATCTATATATTAGTATTACGGTATTACCTCACCTCCCAGCTGAAATATAAAATCTAGTTTATAGTATAATTCATGCTACAAACTTTCTTCATACATTTCGGATGTCCAAAGAATCCAACATCCCAAACTGAAGACTCGTGGCCAAGAGAATCCGTGAAACCTTCCCTTACCAGGGTTATGGTTGGTATTCCACTCGAGCCATACCTGCAAATTACCTGCAAAAACGGGTTCATTCGAGAAATACTATTAATGATGTGGGAGGGAAGGATCCCACGCCATCTATTCGTGTCCCAACTTCCATTCAAAAGATGATCACGCACAGACTCATCTTCGTTGATTAAGGAAGGATCAACAACATAGGTAACTAAAGGATGGTGAAAGGGAAGCCAAAGATCAGTCCAGAATTTAGTTTCAGCTCCATTCCTTTAAATCTATAGGAGTAACTTGGTTTTAGTTGTAGAAATGGAGGTTACAACATCATTAAAGGGACATGGACATATTGGTTTAATGATCTATTGGCATTTCAACTAATTGTGGGGCACATCTGTATACTTGTGTGGGCCAGGATTAACATGACGTTGTTGCCTTGGTCGATATTTGGTTCCTGTTATGAGTTATCCTCATCGCAGAGAGCTTAAAGAAGGCTCAACATCTTAAGTTGGTCTTATCCTCCTGACAATAAAAGATGTGACCACTTCGTCATGTATCTTCCATATGAGCTGGCATTTTGATTTGCCAAAAATTAAGATAGCTAAATCTGCATTAATCACTTGCCTTTGTCTTCCAGGATGCCTACAATAAAGCATTAATCAGAATCTGTTCCTGTTATGTTTTTTTCCTCTTTTTTTCTCCGAGGGGCTTGGCAGGTTAAAAAAATTGAGGAGTCAAAAGGCACTGGCTTTCACATAAAATAACAAACTGGGAAACAGGGATAGATACATGTTTTTCCCCACTTGTGAATGCAAGTTCAGGAACAGATTTCAAAAGAAGAAAAATTGAATTGAAGAAAGAAGAAGTGACTAACAAGTTGCTCTTTGAAGTGTAAAGAGTTATAATGAAGGAGAAATTAAATGACGGGGAAGAGAGACATGATATAGGCCAAGGCTATAATGGTGGTGGTCAGAATCTGCCAATATTAAAGATGAGGACAGTGATTGATTTTTCAAATCTGATGCAAATACAGTAAAATTTTCATCATTACGAGCCCACTCTCTTCATTACCCTTCCCTGCTAAATGCAAAATGCTTATAAATGAGATAGCATCACGAGCTCCTCCATTTTATTGCTTTCTCTTTTATGAATGAATTGAATGCTACTTTTTTGCTTCAAGTTTCCCACTTTCTCAGTTACTCCATCAGGTGCTAATTATAGAACTAAAGGGAGCGTGAAGAAGTGACAAACTGACAATACAATACATTACAGCTTAAAGAATAGAAATATGTGGTAGCAAAGGATTAAGTGTGAGGAAAATAAAGAGGATAAAAAGCAGACAAGACACTTATCCACAAACAAAGCAGTGTGTGTCCCATCGTTTCAATGTTGTGCTCTTACACAACACGACACGGCTTGTTGAGGTGAAAGAAAAGGCAGTTCCCTTCAGTGACCCAGAGCTTTAGGATTAACATAATACTGTTTGATTGTACTGTAATTTATTATTGTGCTTAATTTATATCGAGTCACAGATTCTGAGGGCCTAATGTTATTCTCATAGTTTGGGCTGGTTTTGTAAGCCCATGTAAGGGATACTGAAATGTGAGCTCCGTTTACCAACAGTCTATATAAAAAAAAAACAGTCGATATAATTTTCCCAAGGAAACGAGAAAAAGTTACGTACAGAAGATGACAAGAAAAATGACTGGCATAAAATCATGAACTTTTCTTTTACATGATTAGAAAATTGACATGTCGTGAGAGTTAACGATTTAGTGACCAGTGAAGACAAAGGAAAATGAGTGTGACCTGAAGTACGGTGACACCTAAAATTTAGTCTGGAGATCGGGGAAAGGCTGCTGGAGCATAGGTCCCCATCTCATCCAAGTGAAAAAAAAGCACAAGAATGTACATGAGAATCAATATCTTAAAAGATGCTAATCTGAGAGCATGCATAGCTTTTTGCCTTTTTGTTGTGTTCATATGGCCTCCAATAGGGTAAACACTTTTCCATTCTGACTCTGACCTGAGTTATATATATATATGAGTCAGTGAGGCTTGCGTACGTACCTTCTCCATCCTCATCTGAATCCACCACTGTTTTTCAACCCACAAGCTAAGATCTCTTATTGTTTCTCACTTCCATATCTATTGCACTAATGTGCGTGTGTATTAAATAAAAAGTAATTAAGTGGCTTTGAACTTTAATTAAGAATGGGTTTGCACGTAAAATACAGGTGAAGGAAAACTCTTGGGAATCAGGCTTTCAAAAGAGTAAACAAAGAGGATGCGTGCTAAGTGAACAACTGAATTTGCGGAGTGCCATCATTGAAGAGGATGTAATTGTGGGGAAACACATTTGGTGTGTCTAAATTAACAGTGGAAAGAATAGATTTTAAATAATGTCAATTCATAAACATGACTTTGAGGAAATTAAACTTTGTCACGGCGATATGATAATTTTTGGATGTTAGCTAGTTTTCTGAAAAGTGAATATTGATAAAATCAAACAAAATTTTTGGATCATTCTAATAATATTTTTTTTAAATGTTAATGTGATATTTACAGAATTCACATTTTTCAATTTTTTATTTTGTCCTTCACATAACTTTATTTTTTCATTGAACCAGATATATATGAATCCACACATATAACTATTTTTCTTCCTATTATAAATCAAATATTCTTGTTAAGGTACTGCCTAAAATTTAAATAAACAAATAGTGTGAATATTGAAACAAAACAAGTGGATGAGTTTGTCCATCCCCAGGCGCTTTTTTTAAGAAAATAAATATGAAGGGATAATAGAAGCTCCTGTACTCCAAAGCTGCGGGCTACTTCTTGTGTAGTATTCATATATATAATAGAGCCTATATATTTATCTATTATTCTATTTAGTACTCGTACTCCATTTAATTACGTTGCTGGCCGTGAATCCGTGATTATGGAACCTGGACATATAATCATATATAATCACTGGTTTTAGATTTTAGAAGCTTCTCAGTAAGACCGGAATCTTAGGGAAGGAATCTATGCAGACCAAAGGTCTTGATTTGTGAGCATTCACCCATATTTAACTCACATTAACTGATTCACAAACTTCGTCGTCTTATGTTCGTCTCACTAAAATATGTGTTACTGACTTCTTGTCAATCCCAGAACGGCATGTTCATTCAAATTTAATTACAAAGCACGTTCTGTTCATCTTCGGGTATAGGTAGTTACAATTAAAAAGAGACCCGAGTAATAAAGAAAGGATTATCTTCTAGACCTCGCAACCTAGCTAGCTGTCTAGGTTGTGACTCCTCTGGAAATTATTAACATTACTTATAATCTGATTTTCCGAGACACACGGGTCAGACTTCACTCGAAAAAAAAAAAAAAAATAGAGCCCAGAATAAATGAATGGATAGATATTTGAAAGCTAAAGATGACAACGATGTAGTTTAAAAAATGGAGGTGAATTTAAGTGATAAGAGCCATTAAAGGTTTTATTTTTCCATATTAAGAGAGAGTGGAGAGGGGAATGCAAGTGGTGGGGATTTGGGAATGTGTTAACCCTCAAGGGACCATTGAGTTTCAATATCGGTAGTGACATTCTCTAAACTCTTTCAAAAATGTGTTGCCTCCCTCCCTTTCTTCTTTTGTTTTTTCTGGCACTCCATCAAAATGAATGACAAAGATATATGACATCTTTTTTGCCACGAAATTGTGGCAGGCTCCTTCCCTGCCCTTCCAGGTCAGCAATTTACAGAGAGAGAAGAAATCACAGAGATGAATGATATGAAAATTTTCAAATCCACAGGCTTCCTCCTAATTCAATCATTCTAGCCATATATTACTGAGGTAGAAATGACAGTCTTTTTGTACGCTTCCTGAATTTTAGCAGGCAACTACATCAGATTCTCAAAACCATGAATTATCTTCCCAAAACTCCCACACATACAGACAATGTTTTTCAACACAAGCCCAAAAACACACATATACTATATTTCATGATACAAATATAATCCAACGCTGCTGCTTGTGTTGCAAGTGGGTTCTGCTGAACCAGGCCAAAATTCTGTGCTGGATCTGTACGTACTTATCCTTTTTCAAAAAGACCTGCGAATTCAAAATGAACGGCTACGATCTCTGTCATCTCACGTGTAAAGTATCCAATGGGGGTCTTTTGAGCTACGAGTGTACGTGGGACTGCATTGGATCAGAGTCATATATATATATTTTATGTCCCAAAAGATCAGTAAATGAATGAAGGTTGCAGAATTGCGTAATAAGTTACCTTTTCTCGTGGAACTTTCTATGTGTCATAAATAAATAGAATGCCGTTGAAGCAAAGGCTTACCTAACCATACCTCTACGCTCTACTTTAAGTTTCTACACTTATTACTCACAAAATAGTATTGGTTGCCAAAACGTCATGTCTTTTCCCTCTGCTTTTGTTCTCGTTTTGAGAAATTGGATGCGACTGTCTACTTGGAGGTTCCGGATTTGACATCTTTCGCCTTTCAAGTTTTAACCACTCACAATGCCAAGAGTTTATGCTTTCCCCCATTTTAGATTGCTCTATATATATATTCAAACCCCCAAAAAAAAAAAAAAAAAAGTCTTTTTCCATACTGATTAGGATACATCAAGTGTCAATCTTCAAAAATGATACTCAACTGTTATTTTTGTCTCTCATCATTAAGTTCTTTTTATGCGTTGGTAATCTGTACTACTGTGTTGGTTGGCAACAATAAATTGAAAGTTGAACAATCAAATTCAAATAAGTTAAGGAATTCAAAAATCAAATATTAAACCGGAATTTAATTTCGCCATGGGTGTGACTCACCCGTATGAACATCAAAAGCACACCGCCCGCAGATATACGAAGGCCTTGGATCAAAGATTCAAAAACGCCTTGTAAATAAGTGTAAATACAATACAATACAACTTCTCTTAGCAATAGAAATTAAAATATTCGTTCAAACAGTTGAAGACGATGAGGAGGCCTCCTCGTCGTCACGTTTAATCTCCTGCTTCACGTGAACATCTTCATCTGCTTCCAAACACGAGGCACAAGGAGTGGTAAAAGAAGAAGAGGGAGAAGAAGAAGTATACAAAGAGAGAGGAGAAGAAGCAGAAGAAAGTGAAGAAGATTCAGAAGACAAAGAAAGAAAAAGCAATAAATCAACGAAAGCACCCATAATATAGCCGTGATTGCTCTTAGCGTTGACCCTCAGATACCAACACAAGAGCTCTTCAAGACTGTCCCAGTCCTTAACGCCGTGAGCTTCCACCATCTCCTCCATTGATTTGCGAAAATCCACGAACGGATCCTGGGATTCCATGGACAGTACGAGGGTGTCTTTGAATGTCAAGGTTGTCGTCGCTGATTTAGCCTCTAATATGGAGCTGGTTTGGTCTGGCTCAAAGAAGAGACGATCCGATGATCTCAAGCCGCCGCGAATCATGGTCTCGATTGGATCGGATGCGTCGTCGTCGGGGAGGTCGAGGTAAGCAGAGTTGATGGTTCTGAAGATGTCGGAGGATGAAGCTCGGAAAGAGAGGGTTTTAGGATGGTGACAGGAAGGCCAAGACCAGGAGGAGGAGGAGGAGGAGGAAGACGACCATGTTGGTTCTAAGGTTTTGAGAAGAGAGGGAAGGAGCTTCATTTTCTTACCCATGTATGTGTATTGGGGATGATGGTGTGGGGTTCATTCAAAAGAGTGATTCTTTTTTTGGAGATTCAGAGAGCGAGTAAGTCTGGTACTCCATGAGAGAGCATTAATGGGAGAATCAGATATGGCTGTATAGAGACTAGCGAGAGAGAGAGAGAGAGAGATTATAAAGCAGTGGTGAGTCGACTTTTTTTTTTTTTCACCTGTTCTGTAATTGCATTCCCACGTTTTGAAGTAAGACCCGTAATTAAACTAAGATAGTCCCTTACCACCAATTGATCTAATGGTGGTGGTGGGTCGACTTTGATAGAGTCCATATAAGGTGTTTAGACCTTATGTGCTTATTACATACTTATTCCTCAAATTAAGGTATAAACATGTTTTTTCTTTTGCATCAAGTATCTCAAATTAATTAGTTTCTATGATACTGGTGTTACAGATAAATATTTCTGAATACAAGACTGGAAAATAATTAATTTAAGATACTGGCTGTAAAAAAATTTTCAAAAAGCAGCACATAATTTAAATATAAATAAATACAATATATATAAAAATAAAAAATTACATATCTATACCTCAATTTGAGGTATAAGTATGTAATAAACACATAAAGTCTAAACACCTTATATGGATTCGACTTTGATATAGCTCCAGCCTCCAGGTTTTGTTGGGATAACTTTTTTTTTTTGGTAAAATGTTGGGATAACTTCAATTTCAGTCTCAGTACATCTTGACTCTTAAAAATTGTGGGAAATTTCACCAACCCCACAAAAAAAAAATAAAAACTCAATTCCGGATCACGTTAAATATTTTTTGGAAACCCACCCCAAAAAAAATAATATTTATGCCATTAAAAAGTATATTCCTTTATTAAAATTTGATTTGGGATGAGGAGATAATAAGTTTTTTGAATTTGTGGGCTAAAGTATACTTTTATCCTTTAAGTTTTACATAAGACATACTTATACTTTTAGTTCCTTAATTTTATAAAGTATATTTTTAGTCCTAACATTCTAACACCGTTAATGTTGCTAACGGAAAACGCTGACATAACGAACTCAAATGATAACTAATAACATTTAATTACATAAATTTTATATATTCTTCAATTTACCCATATTTTAAATTTAAATTTAATAGTATTTAATTACGCAGTTATTACTTAAGTTTACATCGTTATCATTTGAATTTGCATTTTCCGTTAGCAAAATTAACGGTATTAAAATTATAGGACTAAAAGTATACTTTATAAAATTAAGGGATAAAAAATATACCTCATGTGAACTTAAAGGACCAAAAGTATACTTTAACCAATATGTTAACATTGGAGACATGCAGGAATTCAATAAGTTCAATTCAATTATAAAAAAGGCACAATTTTTCTTGTGAGCGTGGAGAATCTATTTTTTTCATGTTCTCACACCCGGATCGGACCGGCCGAACCGGACCGGGTAACCGGTGGGTAAACCGGTCCGGTCCAGGGGTCAAACCGGTTCAGTTTTTATTTTATTTTTTAAAAATAAAAAAAAATTAATCTTTTTTTTATTTTCTTTAGAATTTCATACTAATAACCCTAAGATTTTTCATTTTTCACCGGTTTGACACTGGATTAGCTCCGGTTTGACTCCGGTCTAACCCACTGACCCTTGACCCAGTACCTAGACCGGTCTGGGTTTCAGAACCTTGATTTTTTTATGCAAAAGTATTACTGTAGAAGGTTATTTATGGAAGAAAGCCATTTTAGTTTATTATTTGCTGTAGAGCGCTGGCTTTGCCATTAAATGTAGTCAATGGTTCGTTCAGTGCGGGATAATTTACCTTGAGTGACATATTTTACGGTTTCTTCAATCTTCAGCGTCCAAATTTGAAAGACTCCACGCTCAGCTTAAAATATTACTATTGCCAATCGAAGATTAAATTTCAAATCCCATAACCTGAATAGGGCTTGTTTCAATATATTTTAGTTTATTTGATCTGCGTTATGAACCAGGCAATCTTTAGATGTACGAGTTCTGTTTTATATGCGTAGAAAGCGCAAAGTGCATTAAAAATGAGGTAAACATGAGGTTTGTATGTAATTTGACAGAGAAACTCAAAATAAAATACCTAAATTATACAAAAACACTATGAATTTGGAGTCCCTCGCATATAACTCCGCCATTTTAAAGGTTAGACTTAACTCCCCGACCATTCAATTTTTAATTATTAACCCCCTTCTGTTAAGTGATCATTATCTTTATAACAGAAAATATCATATCATCTTCATTTTCAAGCTTGGGCTTGCCTTTATTATTCAAAAAAAAAAGAAAAGAAAAGAAAATATCATATCAGATTATGATAGGATGACACGTGATATCTTGTGTAAATTACAAATTTCATAAAAATTCCTTGAACTTTTATGAGTTATAAATAACCCCGTTAACATTTCAAAATTTAAGTTTAACTCCCTTAAAATCTTGATTTATAAGATTAAAAAGATAATCGTCACTTAACGGTAGGAGGTTAATAGTTAAAAAATAAAAGATCATGGGATTAAATTTAAACTTTGAAATGTCATGGGATTATATGTAATTGATTTAAAGTTCAGGGGTTTTGTATAATTTAACCAAATAAAAAATGAAATTAATAAAAGATTCGCTAGCTTTCTGATTGAATGCTGTTAATAAGAACTTGCCATAAGCATGTTTCCGTCCAAAGACTTTGTTATGACAGATTCTATGAATCATAAATTTAACGTTAGATTTATTAAGGAATGGGTTGCCCGCTGGCTGTTGCAACGCTCACACACCACATGTGGATGAGGACAGATTTTTTTTTTTTTTTTTTTCCAAATCGTGAAAATGATCGACCTTCCAAATAGGGTGACATTTGAAGAAATATATAGGAACGTAAACATGATAGTATTAAAAATAAAATGATACTGAAAGAGATGCCTGATTAGTGATTAGTCAAAATGGTAAAGCGTATAGAGATGGACTATTAGATTTTGTCTTCATCTTTCACAGACAGAAGCAAACCTCGCACTCAGCCCCTTTGTTTTTTAAAGCTAAGACTCCATTAAGGCCAACAGTTTCGTGTAAGACTCTCGTCTTTCATGCCACTAACTGACAATTTCGAAATCGAATCTTAACAACGCTACTCCATTTCCCCCCTATATTATAATATACTTAAATTTAGCTCTTCTTTTCTTTAAAATTGTAATACGCATCGTCGGGTTCCTCCTCACTATTTTTTTTAAAGAAATTGTTCTATCTCCTTTTTCTGTTTTTCCTTCTTATATATTTATATAAAAAAAAAAAAGCTAAGGAAGGAATGAAGGAAGAGTATATGAATAAAATATGTTTCCGGGAGAGTGGCAAAAGAGACAAAAAGGCAATTTTTGTTGGGTTTAAATAATGAAAATGTTATAGGAATGCAGACCATACATAATTTTCAACATTGAAAGGTCAGTCAGAACTGAGAAGTGGATAGAATCTGGCAAGGTCCCCCTCATGCCTCACGTGGTTTTGAGAAGGGCGACCTCAGCAATATATGGCGTGGGATTTCAATTTCTTTCATGATATGCTCACTCTAATCTAATGTGACTTCAACACAACCTGTAGAAGTGTAGGGTCATTTTGGCGGCAAAATGAAGGATTCAAAAGAGGCCGATAAATGGTAAATGGGCCATCATTATGGATACAAATCACGTGCCTCACTCCCGATTGAGACCCCTTCGGCCGTTCACATTAATTAAAATTGACCATCTCTGACTCTCACACCATACTTTGTTTCAAGACAAGAATAAAAACTCCCCCACAATATAAATGAATTTTCATTTTCAACTCCAGCCCCAGAGATAAAGATTCGCTGCTATATCACGTTTCCTTTTTCTTTTTCGCAAAAAAGAAAAATCAAACGGATCCATGAATATATAAAAAACTATAAAACCAAGTTGCACTTTTCATCCGCCTAGCGCTGGTGTGGGTAATCACCCCCACAAAAATTTTACCTTTTTCACATGAATCGCCTCCCATATTTAATTGCATTTCCACTAATGCCCCCACAACACACACGTTTACAAGTAGTTTGCTCCCATGATTCTGAATCCGTCGCTGTAAACGTGATGTATGGGTTGATATTGATATTCTTATCTCAGTTGGTGATAGTCTAGGCATTAACTGTTCTGGGGAGTTTCAGACCTCAGGCAATTTGGTCGGTCACTTTCAGACTAACATATCAATGATGGGATCAAACATTAGATGATGCGTGACCCACAGGGCAGATACTTTTATTTTGAAAAATACAAGGTAACACCAACAGGATTTCATACTATTCTTTGATCAGTCTCCACCAAGGCGGAGTATGATCCAAGTTGGGGGAAAAAAAAAGTCATTAATAACCACGTAACTAAATCCAACTAAGAAAATCTGGGCAAATATTAATGTTGTTGACTGTTAGTAAATGTATTTTTAATACTAACGCAAGTATTGAAGAATTTTCTGGGGTCAAACATGAGGAACCAGGTTTCAGCAGGACAAGCAAGCAAATAGACATAGATCCTGGAAGTGGGCGTGGACCATTGCTGAGATTATGGCCGAAACAGGGTAACCCCAACCTTGACATCACAGGGAATAATTATAAATCCAGTCACTGCTAGCTCCCAAACACCCTACAACAAAACCAAATTTACAGAGGGATGAATACCCCACAACCGCCAAAAGCTTTGGGGTGCTGAGATTCGCGCCTCCTTCAATTACCAACATGTTGCCAAAATCATCAAAAAAATTTGCAAAAAACGTGATGATAATCATCAGAATGCAGAAGAAAAAGTATCCAACAGACCATACCATATATCAGCCTGTCAGTCGCTGCAGCAAGTATACCCGAAGCAGGAAAAGTTTAAAGAAAAATTTCCAGATACATAAATAGTATTATCAGGCTAAAAAGAAAACTTACAACATAAAACTGCGGCCTCATAAAAGCCAGCCATAGCTTTGCCAGCAGAATGATAAATTCCAGAATGCAACTACACCTACAGCTTTCATAGTCCTCGGAGGCACGTGAGAAGGAAGTCATCAATTCTGATACTGCGTGTGTGAACTTCACGTGGATCCTTAAAAGGTCACCTCAGAGGAAAGGACCCATTAGTCCCAAAGCCTGCATCATGACTTTCCTCCATCCACTTGTCTAAACTATTTCAGGACGAAGCCAATCCTTCTCCACCAGAGTCAAAGACCACAAAATATTCCCAAGCTGCTCGTTGAGAGCCAGAGCATGCCAAGCTACATGCAACAAGAGGGAATCAAAAGGTGGACCACGTCCCACTGTATGGACCAACATGTCCTTGGAGGCTGCTAAGTTATGACCCCATTGCCACTTCACAATTTAACTCACATTGAAAGGCTTCCTACCATCCTTTTCACAAGCCAAGTTCAACCGAGCTGAACCCAGGTTTTCAAAGTCAAATAATATAGACAGAGAAACAAGACTTGCCCAGTTCACATAAGGGGAGCTAGTCTATCAATGATATCCTTCCAGAACTGTGGTGGCTCTCTATTGGGCTAGTTAACTTATTGACTCCCAAACTATGCTCCTCTGCATTCTATTGCATTGGAGATAATTATCTATATATTTAAACCAAGAATAAATAGTTGAGGCTTTAGCATTACTAGAACATTACAGACACAGGAATCGGGCATGAATCTAGGTGGTTTGTTTTAAATGAATGTCAAGCACCAACTACTTAAGTTTTTTAATCCATTCAGATTACTTTCACATCTGGAACTTATTTATACAGGCACAGGTTTGCTATCTATGGCCATTCTCATACTCAGGATAGAAAGTTACACTTAAGCTTTATAGCACCAACAAGATTAGAATAAAAGAGCAAATCTTATTAGGAATATTGGATGCACATCAATGAAAGAATGATCTAGGATTTAATTTATAACTTATACAGATCAATGAAGACCACAAGCGAACCCAGGAGAAATTCCCAACAGCTAAATGATGCTACCATATACAGGATTACAACTTTGCACTGTCAGATCACTGTAATAAAAGTTTAGTGACCCTAAACATCAATAACACTGCTAAGATTCCATGTTGGAAGAGAAGAATTGGCCAAATGCTAAACTGCTTCTTTGTCACAGCACTTTTAAGATTGAGATAAAAAATGGCATCACGGCTAAACAGGCCCCATAATGAAGAAAATCAGGATATGGAAAAGCTAGTCATAACTGGTAGGAAATTGGACCCATATATATAACGTGCCAAACAGAATTCTTTAATTAATCTCATTGAGATTTAGCATCTCGGAGAACATATTTTGTCCTACCTAGTGAAGCATTTCAATTGATGAACAACCACACATTCCAAACCAGCAACCAAACCTTAACACATTCACCAATGAAGCGAAAGTTGGACTACTGGTCTAATACTCCAGATTTCATAAAGCGAAGAAATCAAAACCATAATTGAAAATCATAAAGTAGCCAGGACATTGTAGAGATTAATAGATTATCACAATAGCCATTGTAAATACTAGATTATCATAATAGTCATTGTAAATACACCACCAATACTTATTCAGCTAAAATTAATCCATTACAGGAGATGAATTATGGCTATTAGAGTTAGTAAGTTATATCAAACAATAGATATTTAGAAAAATCATGAAACAACAGTTGAAAAATAGAAAATGTACAGATATCCATGTCTATTGCAACCTGATGCCACATGGGTTTTGATGAAAATGAGAATAGCAGCAATATTAGATATCATGCTATGTCCTTTTAGAAGCAAGAGCTGGGAGATGTGATTGAAATTTCACCATCAGCTCCTTAAACACGATACGGATTAGCATCTTTCAAAAGTATGAATAATCACCTATTCTACAGCCAATCCTTTTCATCTTGTTTAGCAAAAAGGCCTCCACAAAAGTCAAGATTATTAGAATTAACAGCACACAAAAAATTCTTCAAAACCTTAGGAGAGAGGGGGAAGAACCTAGTCCCAACAATCATTCACTCTCCTTTGTTCCCCCCCACCCCTCGCCCTCTATGTCAAAGCTTAGCCTAAATGATCCCTAAACTGTCATAATTTTTTAGAACAATGCTGATGGCGACATCATTAAAGGAATCAAAGTACTCCTCAAGTCTTATTTATAGGGCATAGAAAGTATATTTTTCGTCCTTAATATAAGTCACCTTATTAAATTTATTATACACCCCTAATTTATTGTTCTTGGATATCTTAGATATCACTCATTCCTTCATATATTTAATGGGGATAACGTTGAAAATTCATTAAAAATTTAAAAGTCATTTAATGAAGCTTAAAGTTTTTCTTGGTTTTAAGCGCCTTATAAATAGGACCATTGGACTATTTAACTTCATTTCTGTGCCTGAGTTTGACAGGACATATTCATCAATAATAGAGATTGTTGAGACGTGAGACGATCCCCAAAATTTTAATCAAGCCAACAACCAAAATGCTACTCAAATAATTATCCTTCTTTGCTGAACTTTTTCTAAGCACAGTTAAGAAGTCACTTGAATACACTTTACATAGAATCAACATAAACTTTACGGGGAAAGAACAAAAATTAGTAGAAACATTGATTACATACAGATGAAAGTGAATCTATGAATCTATGATCCAGGCTATGCCACTCTATCAGGACATGTTATTCTACTTGGGAAGATGGAGAAGAAACTGAAGCCAATAAAAGGTATAGTATCTTTTCCTTTGCTGGGGAACAAAAACAGATTCAAATTTTAATACTGAAACAGTGAGCATGAACTGGAAGCACCATGATAACATACCAAGTTATGACTTATGAGAACACCAAGATATTCCAGAAGACCAGCAGAAGCAAACAGCACCTATCCAACAAAGCTCAAACAATTTTACCTTATCAAATACAACTCAAACGCACGGATTAACTCACCACAAGTGAATTCATTGCTTGTTCGTCCATGTCATTAATTCATTTTACATGCCTAGAATTATATCTAATATCAATCGGAGAATAATAAATCACAAGAAATCAAGACATATGAAGAAAAAGATCATATGAATGAGCACAGATTCAATAGAATTAATATTTTCGAATCACATTGATAAGCCAAGTGTGTACAAATTTTACTTGATATTAAGGAAAAAAGGGAGAAAAAGAAATCTACAAGCAATAGATTTCATGGGAAATCAAAAAACCTCTAAACCATATAAGACGCCGGCATGTTTGATTAGCTCATCATACTTGGGAAAATAAACCTCTCTGATCTTCTGAAAAGCATGTAAAGTCAGCAAGCTATCTGAGCCAGCCTGATGACTTTTTCCTACGACTCTTTCCACGTTCAGGGAAATGCAAATTGGTTCCAATCCACCGTATAGGCCATGACAGAACCTCAACAAGTACTTCACATCAAAAACCCTATCCCCGAAAAACACCCTCACAAGACGAAGGAAGTCGTTCAACTGATTCGGCAGAGTCCGTTGAGTCAGCATCTTGACTAGGTAACCGAAGTCATACGCACAGTGAAATGTCACCCAGCTCGCATAGTCATTGCACAGAAGACCTGATGACATCATTAACTCGGCGAATTGTACCGAGTCTATCCCTAACTCTCTGTTCTTCTCGAAATCTATTCCCTGGCGCCTCAACATGTCAATGGAATCCGGAGCGTAGGCATCGCGAGCGACATCAAAATCTCTGAAATTAAATTCCCAGATGTACAATTCACCGGTGCCTAGAGTGGGAAGGTTGCCATTATCGTCCGAAAGAGTGAGACCGAGCTGGATCAAGTGCAAACTATCAACGTTAGCTTTGAGGACAGTATAGTTAGCAGTGGGGTTCTCATGTCTGAAGACTTCGGTACGGAAGACGATGCCTGGAAACTCGGTATCCATGGAAATCAAAGGGTAGGAATCGATTATTGATCGAATCAATTGAAACTCGGATTCTAGATTGGCGGACCATACTGATCGTATAACAACAGGTATGTGAGGCGGCGGAGGCGAGTCGGAGAGGGGCATGGCTTTGGAGCTTTCCAGAACAAAGTAAATCCGAAAGAGAGCTACACTGCCCAGGGCAAAAGAATTACCGAGCGTAATATATATATAGATCCCAAGCGAAAACTAAACCATATTGACCCGAAGGATGCGTGTAGGGTTTAATTGTGAAGAAGCGCCAAAAAAAATAGAAAATTCCATTCCCATAAGATCACCCATGTAAAAAAATTTATGGTTGGATTTAAAAAGATAGAGAAGTATGTGTTATAAAATTTAAATAAAAATAAAAAATATTAGAAAAATTAATTAAAAACTTTTTCTCCTCCTTCCTTTTTTCAAGTCCCTCGTACTAACAGCGATTTAAAGCCAATTTATTATAGTGAATATTTTCAACAACACCACCAAAAGGAAATACAACAACAGCCAAAGACAATGGCAATTGAACTAACTACGTCATTGTTTTAGTTTTCCTATTAATTGATAATTAATAATTATTCATAGATCGAAATGTGATTATGTTCTCATATGTTTTAGTTAATTAATAGTTACAAATAATTATGTGTGCTCCAAAAAATTAAATCTGACATTTTTTTGTAACACTATAAGGAAATTGTTTTCAAAATAGTATTCTAACAGCTGACATTTCCAATCACAAATAATTAAATATTGGGTTAAGATGCATGTGTTGGGATCCGTACATGCAGCGAAATTAAAACTTACGAATCCCATCGGATGATCGCTCAACTGCGTTTAAATCAAGGTTAAAAGAGGAATCGAATCGTACCTATGCCGAACTAGTTGGACTGGTGGGCTACCTTCTCGATCAGCAGAAGTCGACTCTTCGAATCGCCTTCCTTTACCGGTATCCACACGAATAACCTCGAACACAGACGGCAGCGTCTCGAACACAGACGGCAGCGTGCTAGCGCCTTCAGTATTCTCGCGTCTCTCTATTTTCTCTCTAGGGTTTCTCGCGGCTTTCTAATACGCTTGAAAAAAGTCCCTTAGGTTTTTCTAAACCCGGTAGGCGTATTATATATTCAAAATTAATCCTCATCAATTTTGAAATTTGAATTTTTGAATATGGATTAAAAAATATATTAATTACATCTATCTGATAGATCTAATAATTTTCAATTTAAATTAAATAAGATATATGATATCTTTATTCGAAATTAAATCTGTGATACAATATCTCTATTTGTTTTAAATATTTAATTTATCAAATAAATTAAATACAAATAAATATTATATAATAATATTAATTTCGAATTTGATACACACACACACACAGATATATATATATATATATATTAGACAAAATACATTATTCATTAAATCTTAGACATATCTAAGATTCAATGAATCTGGACACTTTTGCTCGTGTTGGGCTATTCTTGTGTGCGACCTGCAAGCCCACATGAGATTGGCAGTGGGCCAATACTATACCAGCCCACAAGTTGCAAGCGGCCTCTAGCAAGACATTGCGACTACCCAATTCATATGGGGATCAATGATACGATACAACCTATCGTACAACCATGTCACGTCCCCTTTGTCACGCGATAATTTGGTCAAGGATGAGACATGATCAATGTCAACTTCTTGTTCTTAATCATTACTTTCTCGATTCTTGAGTAGTCTAACAATTGAAACGAAAACTCATT
Source organism: Acacia pycnantha (assembly GCA_025563575.1). NCBI lineage: Eukaryota > Viridiplantae > Streptophyta > Magnoliopsida > Fabales > Fabaceae > Acacia > Acacia pycnantha. The sequence goes on from JAMWYP010000013.1 coordinate 1,355,443, forward strand.
TTCATCGTAGTATGGCCATACATTTCTCAGACTCACTCATCGAGGGCCTAATATTATCTCTCTACAAATGTGAGGGACAAATTTCATCTTGATCATTCACATTCCTCTGCATGAAAACCACTGATCCCGATCATAGCCTTTATCATTACCCGGTCAAAGGTGACTTTTGACTAGGTCAAAGATCAGCGACTCATCATGTAAGAAAGCTTATGACTTATTCCATGCAGCTTTCTCATAGTGGGTCGGTCCAGCACCTTGTACTCTTACAAGTGCCTATGACTTTGACTCGTATCTCCATACTCATCAAAGTCATACTGGTCTTATTTCATTTCCGCTCCCGCGGAGATGACCGACCAAAGACATTTAGGATAATCTATAAGATATATCTAAGGATCAGTTATCACTATTAACATGCAAACAAAATGATAGCTAAAGGAGGATACTTTAAATAACATAAATTGTCTAAAGTACAATGACTCGCCTCTAGGGCATAAGTTCCAACAACATGTAGTTCCATGAAATATTTTTGGGGGCATTTGGCACTTTGAAATATCATGGTGCAATTTTACCCCTAATTTATTATAAGTAAATCAATATTTCCTCTCCCATTAACAGCCCTATGAAAATTGTTTTTGAAATATTAACATTAAAATTCTAACAATAAGTTCTAGTAGAACTTTAAACATTTGAATTAAAAAGAAGAAACACCCAACATGAATATGTAGTTAACCTGAGAAGGAAAATCAAAAGTTGTTGGCATGATGATTTATTGGTAGAAACTGAGTTTCTCTCACTTCTCTCCTAATTTTTCTAGACATTTCTATCTCTTTGCCTGAATCTTCGATGCCTAACACCTTTTCATCACCATCTTCACTAATGCCCAGCCAACATCTACTTTGTCCTCCCTCGCCGGCCATGGCGACTCATACTCCTTTATCATCTCTAATTGTGACCTAAGTCCCGATCACCCTATAGTTACATGCCTCCCAACCTCTTCCTTCTTCGTTGGTAGACTTAACACCTGATTGAGTCCAAATTATCTCAAGGTATTGAGATTTGCTCGAAGGGTAAAACTATCTTCCAGATTTTCCATATCTCATTTTTCCATGTATAAAGGAAAATAAGTTGCCACTAGAAAATAGGTTTCCTGGAAATTTGTCAACCAAATATGCCCACCATGATGGAAAATGCTGATTTTCCTTTTCCATTGCCTCATTTTTACATCGCAAACAGGTCCTAATAGTAGTATAACTCAAGAGGAGGGAGGAGGGAGGTCTGGGGATAGAGCTCGGTGTATACTGACTACACACCACGTATTACCTTTTATAAGTAGGGAACATAAAATGACTGTTGCTGGGCCATAATATTGATTAAATGTGGCTTGAAGATGATTGAATATGACAATTTCTAAACTTTTGCAGTTATGGTGATTTATGGCAATTCAATGTGGTTAATGAAGAGAATAAAACCAAGCAATCAAAATGCATAAATGCTCCAATGGTTGGTTCTAAATACCTATCTTTTTCTCCCTTTTATTAGCTCAATTTTACATCTTACTCCCTGTTTTTATTTATAAGCAACTTTATCTTTTTGGGGCTAGTCCTTAATATAAGTAACTTGTTTCTCGTGTTTCAAAATTTAAACCATTTTTTTTTACCACTATTAAATATATATCTTTATATTAATGAACCACTAATTGTCTCTTCCTTCAATCACTTGTTACTCAATTTCTCTCACATGCTATTTTCATAAATAGGGGTATATTTGGAAAAGACATCACATTTTTAACACATTTATTGTTTTTAGCTAATCTTAACCTCTAGTTTATTTTGTGCAATCGAAAAAAAAAATTGCTTATAAAAAGCACCAGAGGGAGTAGTATATACTAAAATTTCCTTGATCTGATGTAGTATGTGACTTTTTGTTTTTGAAATAATAATGTTTAAATTCCAACAATAAGTTCTAACACAACAAGCAACATAAATATATAGTTAACTTGAAGAGGAAAATCAAATGTTGCCAACACAATTAAGAATTAAGTGGCTTTTTACTTTTGGATCGATGCATAATTAACATCCAACTGGATCTTGTTTGTAGGAATATGAATGATGTACAGGTAAGTAATAAATGTACCTGCTTCACATTGACATTTACGATTTCATAGATGATATTTAAGTATCACTTCATTTTCTAAACGATTCATAATTAATATTCAAGTAGTTTTTTTTTTTGTCCTCCCAAACTATATTTCTCACAGATTTTTAAAAATGTTTATACTTTTAATTTATTAGAGTATTAAAATAAATTTCAGGTCACTCCCAAAATTTTAATATTTTATTTTCAATCTCTTGGCCCAACTATCAAAAGATACATGAAAACTCCTTCTTCTTCTTCTTTTTTTCCCGAAAAAGCTCACGTCTTATGCACATTTTTGTTAGTTTTGTGGAGTGGCCTTTTCACTAATACAACAAGCTTTTTTTTGGTAATATAATACTATAAGTTTTAAAGTGGCTTTTCATTTTCTGACCATTTATAATTAACATTCAGCTGACCTTTTTTGGCAGACATATGAAAGGTGTACAGTATAATATAATAGTAAGAACACTTGCTTCATATTGACATTTAATATTTCCTAAATAATATTTAAGTGCCTTCTCATTTTCCATACAATTCAAAGTTAACATTCAATATTATCAAAAAAAATATTTTTCTTTCAATCCCTTGGCCCAACCATCACAAGATATATGAAAACTTCAATAGCTCATGTCCTTTTTTCCAAAAACAAAAAACACTTATGTCTTCTGCACATTTTTGTGAGGTGGCTTTTTGTCTTTAATTTTATGGTTTAAACTTTAAACGGCATTTGGCTTCACTAATCAAGGTTAACAAGTAAATGGCTTCGTTTATCTAGGTTCCAAAGTTGACGTTGTTAGCATGTATGGTTACTACATGCTTTCTAATAGAGAGATAGCTCGATCAAGCTTATTTTATTGCTATCATTCTTAGGGTGTGTTTAGTTTGAGGGGATGAGAGAGAGGAGAGAGAATTTTTTATCTCTTATTACCCATGAATTTTTTTCAATATTCCATAGCCACCCTCTCAACAAACTCATCGTTTTCTTTGGCCCGGTTCCTCCTAGACGACGAAAACAATTCACAACCGAAACAGTATGACCCGGGGAAAGTTTCCCTTGATCATTCTTTTAAGTTTTGACAAAGAAAAATATTATATCTTTCTTCTTACTAGTTTCTGTCTCCCTTGTTAAACTTTTCTTGCAACTCACAAACATATGAAATTGATTGATTCTCAAAGGACCAAAGGAAATCGAGGAAATGGCGGATCAGTTAGCAAGGGGTGAGGATGATCGCCTGTGGGTCGAGATTGTCGCCAATCGCTGCTTTTGTTCTTCACCGCCACCTCCAAGCACTCCTTGCTCCACACCAAATATTCCTCTGCCGCTGCAGTTCCTCAGCGCGACTGGTTCTTGCAAGTCGGCAATGAAGCCATTGTTGTAAGCGAAAAATCTGAAGGATATGGGCTGGGTAAGTGAGAAGGGCGACTCCATGGGCAATCTGGTAAAAAATTCCCCTCCATTCTCCTCAAACCAAATACACTCTTAAGCCATGTTTAGATCGAAGAAAAGGTAGGAATGGAAAGGAATGAAACGGTAAATATTTTGCTTCGATGCGTTGGTTCATACTTGAAAAGAAAATGGGTTAATAGGAAAATTTTTGTTTGGTTGAAAGAAAATAAGATAGGAAAATGAGGTAAAATACCATTATACCCCTAAAGATAAAATATTATTTTAAACGCAATCATACTCGACTGTCGAGTACTTAAATGTGCAGTGCACACTCAAAAATTGAGTGTGAGTCCGTCTTCTCCCCGATTCTTTAGAAAAATCTCCCTTCTCTCTTTCTCCTTCTTCCTCCTTCCTTCCTTAAAGCTTCAAGGTCGTCGACTCTTTTCGCTACCTCCTGTCTAACGGATCTACAGCGACAAAGACACCACCGTCAGTGGCTTCTTATTCCTCCTTCCACAATGTTTTCCGGCGTCACTCTCTTCTCTCTCTGCCATGTGATTAGGGCAAAATGGACTTTAGGTCATTTTCTTAGGCATTGGAAAATGGCTTCCCACCATTTTTTGTGGGAACCCATTTTCATTCAAACGTGAGAGAATGGTGCGCGGCGGGAAGATTTGATCCAAACAGCCGCCGCCATTGGAAAATTCCAATTTTCCTTTTCCCTCCCCTGATTTTTTTCAATCCAAGCAGGGCCTTAATGAATCATTATAGTATTATAGTTTCTTTAATTTTCTGAGAAAAATTTCCAAACAGAGCTCTCCAGTTTCAAAATACCATTTCAATGATTTAAAATTTGTTAATCTCAAATAATTCATAAATACAAAAAATGGAATTTTGAGGTGTTTGTAATTTTATAAATTTCCCCTCGCATTTTTTTTAAAAAAAAATCCTCAGAAGAATTCAAAAGAGGAAGTATGAGTGCTTCGAATACGATTACATATAGAAAATATTTGAGCCTATCTTATTAAAAAAAAAAGAGAGGGAGAGAGACTTCATCCCTTGGAATTCGGAAATGTCCAATTTGTATGCGCAGCGTCCATCCAGTCTTGACCCGATTTAGTTTGTGGAGGAAAATCGAAGCTAGAACTTTCTGGATAGATTGGTACTAAGTACTAACAAGGTACATCTTGAACATCGCAGAAGGAGTTTCTGTTCCCATTGAAGACATGGACATCCAAATATTATCACGAAAGTTCAAAGGGGCATATTTACCCGTTTCCCGCTTAAAAAGCACTCCATGACCCACCAGCATCTGGAAAAAATTTGATGGGTGGCGAGCAAATGCCACCGCAAACTTGAAGATCGACTCGAATATATTAGCCGTGATGCTGCCTCTAAGGGGGAGGCAAGGACTAAATGCGATAATTTGATACTTTCATATCATAAATCATAATAGAGTATACCTGGATGCAGATAATTTAGCATGTACTCCATCACAAAAAGTATAATTGATTGTTGGTTATTTTAACGATTATGATAGATTTGCACATTTACCCTTTATTTTCCTCCAAAAACACAACTGAATGTCTACCTTTGAACGATACTTTTTTTTTTTTTTTCAATATTTCATTATAATAGATTCCATGAGGAACTCTCAGATCTCAATCTCAGAAATTGAACAAAAGGAAGCTAGGATAACCGAGAGATACAGAATGGGTAAAAGGGACCAGCCCCTTATGTCATACCATTTACTTGTGGAATTCAAATTCAAATTTTCATACTTTTCTCCTAAAAACTATCAGGAAAATAAAAAAACCAAACCAATGTACGCGTCCAAACGGCAAGGGCCATTATCCATTCAGCTCCAGCTCACTTGAAATGCAGAATGCGAGCAAAGATGAAAGGAATAAACAGACTAAAAGCGCTTATACAATGGCGAGTGATTACAACTTAAGCAGGCCACTTTAAACATTTGGCACAGATAACATCCGATCAATCAAACAGCATCCTTCAACACAGTTGATAAATTAAGGAAAAACAACTCTGGAGACACGGTGAGAGAAAGGTATTCAGGGGATTCCCCTATATGTTTCTGAACAAAGCATTACACACTATATTGCATATTGCAAATGCAATATGATTTGATCTGTACGATTAAAAGTAGGTACCTTCCGGAGGTTGGACAAGCTTCCGGTTATGTGGAGCTGCCATCTCCTTCTTCAGCTGGGTCAGTATATCCTCCATGGTGTACTCTCGCTGCCAATTTGCCAGAAGTCCAAATTTCTTTGGTTCAACCTGTATCAAATGCCAGTCTTAAAATATTGGTGCTGAAGTAACTAGTTATCAAGTTTGCAAGATAAATAGTAGTTTCACCAAAGCATGCGCCTGCTTAAAATAAATGAGCGAAAAGCATATAAAAATAAATAAGTAAAACTGATACCACTCCAGTTTCATGATTAACACAAGTCATGTTGATGCGTGAATGAAATCGAACACTTGGGGGCTTCTCTGGGTAATCTTTATCACAGAAGAGCTTCAATTGATAAATTCTCCCTTCATGTACGGTCTGACAGGGCAAAAACAATTATTGAACCTTTGAGCAGCATCATAATTACAATTAAGACAAAACACATGCAAACAGTCTAGAAAATATATAGCAAGGGCAGATCAACTATTCAAACTCCAGACTTGTTCATCTCGTGCAAAGAAGCTACATTGCCAAAAACAGGCAATAGAATGGCCATATATAGAAGACAACTTTGGCTTCATGCTAGGAAGCCAGCAACACTTATATTGAAAGCAAAATACAGTTATAGAAGTGTATTAACTCAGCAACTGCAGTTCACTTCCAGTCAATATTAAAGATGCGAGAGGTGAAATTTTGTAGCCACAAGCCTTATTGGCCTAGATTCTTGTGCTCTAAATTTACCAACTGTAAAATATATGTGTTGTGTGTGCATATATGCATAAGTTTATGCACACGTCCATCTAATCTAAACCGACTCTTGAGTTAAGCTTATGCACACATTAACAGTATGTGAAAGGAAGCACACAACACACATCCATGAAATTAGGACCCCAGTTCTAGAATACAGAATTTTCTGCATGAGCTGATGGTGATGAATAAATAAGTTGCCACATGAATGTCAAATTGTTTAAATTAAAAAAAAATAAAAAAATCAGACTTTACAAACTCATACATAGAAATAAATATAAAGGTGTGACATAAATATTTACATTATGGGGACCAATAATAGTGCCAGTCCAAGAGCGCATGTAAATGTCATCACCATCGTCCATTCCATAGCTCACTGTGCCATCTCCAATGCCTTTTTCTCCTCGTTCCAGTTCCTCCAGCAGTCTGAAATTTCTTGGTACTGCATAGAGATGGCATGCACTCAACAACATAAACTTGAACATGTAGCTAGAAATCTCATAATCATTTTCCAACACATGAAGACAACCATGCTTAAGATTGGAGGCATGTTACTATGTTCAACAATGATGATAAGAAAATTGGAGTATACGGCCCATTCTACAAATTGTAACACAAAAAAGGCCCTTCCAAGTGATTCACAGAACAACAACCGATAATGTTCAATGGCATGCTTAATTTATTTCATCACATATTTTTCGATATTCATGATAGATTATTACCCTCTCCCAGCATATATAGCACTAACGAATTAGCTGCCAACAAATCCCATCAGAGGTGATAAAATATGTACTCCAGGTAATCCAGTGCATTTTCATTGATTAATTGTTTGCATGGATGAGAATAAATATGTAGCACCGATTCTCTTAAAAAAAATTGCTAACGTATCGGACATACGTATCGGGAACGTATCGAAAACACCGTATCAGAATTAAACATAAGAATCAAGCCAATATTATTTGAAGTAACGTATCGGGAACGTATCGAAAACGCCGTATCGGTACCGTACTACATAGGATGAGATAATAAGAATAAAGACCATTTCAAGCATCTTCATTTCTAAAAGAGAGGAGAGAAAGATGTTTGGCTAAAGCAAGATTTAGAAAGATTTGAACAAGATTGCCTATTTTTCGGCGTTGGGGGGCTTATCGCCTCGAGATAATACAAGATTGTCTTTTCGATTTTTTTTTACATTCCAGCCCATGGTGATGGGGAAAGGGCAGAGCCAAGTAGCGGCCATTACTTCAACCCATCCGTGCCGTCCACAAACTCAGCAAGTGAAGAGTATATAACATCAAACTGGCGCATATAGTCTAAACGAGGAGGTATACGAACCAGAGGAGCATCTAGAACCAGTAAGTGCAATATCAATGGTCTTGAGAAATGGCTGTGCATTATTATCGCGGTATAAGCAGGCAAGGAACTTGTAATTGGTGTGTTCATAAAATACAAACCAGTTTTTTTTTGCAAAATCCGTCATCCATAATAAACCAGACTGATGACTGAAGTTATCAAATAAGAATTACACGGTGTTTCCAGGATCGAAGCAAAAATAAAAAATGGCAAAAACTGAACAAGGACGGCATGGATAAATGTAGACGGTAGGGAGAAATTCAGAAAGCAGGAAAACAATAGTAACTGAGTGTTTAAGGTCAGCGGCAACAGGTTATGGACAGAATTCGTCTACCGACTAAATAATTTAAAAGAAAGAAAGGAGACAAAACTGATAAGGATAAAAGCATGTGAGAACAAGATCTTAGGTCTGCAACTCACCCACTACACTCGATCCTGCTGAGCCAAGCGTCATAGATACCTAGCAGATATTTTGCTGCGGTGGGCGTCGTGGATCTGATCAAACTATCAAAATTCCTTACAGGATAGAGTTTATATATGAGAGGAGCTCGAGGTTGAGGCGAAGAAGAATCTGGCTGGAGAAAAGCTACGACGGCAATTATGGGAATAAAGGAAAATGAGGATCATAGGGGTTTGCACGGGTAAAAGGGTGATAATTGGAATTTCAAGGTATGAGTGGACTTCAGCTATCGGCCCATGTAGGCCTTTGGCCCATAGTTTTTGGTATTTACGGGTTTTTTCTTTTTTCTTTTTAATAAGCATGTTTTTCTTAATATTAAAAAAAAATATTAATAAGCATGTTTTTCACAAAACAGACAAATAATGGCCCTGTGAGAACGTTAGGATAGCTTTAAGTAAAAAAAAAAAAATAACAATAGAAAAAAAAAAGCCTTTAGTGGAATATTTGGGTAGAACTTTAAGTCCACTGGGCTTTTTTAAAAACGGTTCCTAAAAGTCAGTTTAGGAAAAAGCTCCTAAAAGCCCATTGGGAGACTCTCCCACCATAGCCAGGTGCACGACGCGGGTCGGATCCGACGAAGCTCTGGATGCTGGATGGACAAAAAAAAAGCTCCTAAAAGTCAATTTAAAAAAAAGCTCCATGGGGTAATTTTTAGGAAAAAGCTCTCAGCTTTTTGAGCCTCGCCACTTCTACCACCATCAATTCAAATACAAATCATATTTACAACCTGACTTTTTTTTCTATCGAGCTTCTGTAAAGTCAAATAGAAAATAAACCATCGTTGATCCAAACAGGCTTATAAGTGCCAATGAGGAATAACATAGATGACTAAGACGTCAGCCTTCACCCTAAAAGAGAGGAGGATTGATATCCACTGATTAACGTGAAGGCCTCGTTGGTAGGCGATCTGTAAATACTCTTTGAACCTGGAGGCGTGCCTTGACCATCATGGGCTACCGGCGTCTAACCTCATCTAATGGTGGAAATAGGTCAGGCCCTTATCAGACGGCTTACAGTCGGGCCTGTTTGTTAAAAAGATCAGGCCAATACCTATTTAAATGGTTAAATGCGTAAATAGGCCCAGCCTACTTTATTAAAGCATGACCTATAAACCTTCAGGATTAAATAAATATAATTATATTATACTATATAAATAACATAATATTTTTTATTTTTTATTCTTATATTCTACTAAAAACTTATATTTATATAGTTTTGATAGGCTCAAAGTATATAATTATGGCATCCAAGGCCTACAATATGAGGCCTTTCTAAAGGCCTACATTGTAAGTAACCCTTTAAAAAGGCTCCAGACTCGACCAGGCCTTATGAAGGCTCAGGCCTGAGCCTAAAAAAAAGCCTGCAATCAAGCTCAAGCCTAGGCTCAGACCTTCTACCCCATTATAGGCTCAGGCCTGTTTAACCAAAGCTTGGTCTGACTTGGCCTATTTCCATCCTTAACCTCACCTCAACTTTTTTGTACCTAACAAAAAAAACAATATCCGTATTAATATTAACATAAAGGGTTAAGGTGCAAAAATACACATATGATTTGTCTCAAAGTGCACCCAATACCAAGTATGTTTTAAAGTGCAAAAGTGACTATATGTTGCAAAAAGTGGAGCAAAAGTGCCAATTGACCGTGAGTTTGACTTTTTCTGTACTAAAAATGATGACATGGACGATGACGTGGATGTTGATGGGTTCTGAATTGTTATGAATTACAATTCAACCACAAACACATTTCAATTTTGTCCCTCCATAAACTTTTAAAATTTTCAGTTTAGTCCCTAGTCAAAACTTGCAATTTTTTTTTTTTGTATCAGTTTGTATCTTGAAGTATTGTTTTTAGTATCAGTCAGCACCCTGAAATATTTTTTCAAGATCCTAAAATAATTTTAAAGTTCGTGAAGTATTTTCCAGTACTTATCATTATCCTAAACTATATTTTTAGTACCATTCAGTACCCTGAAGTATCTTGAAATATTTTTTATAGTATCCTAGAATAATTTTTCAAGATCCTAAAATAATTTTTCATGACCATGAAGTATTTTTCCAGTACCAATCAATATTCTCAAGTATCTTTTTAGTATTTGTCAATATCTTAAAGTATTTTTTTGGTACTAATCAGTATCTGGAATATTTTTTCAAGATCATGAAGTATTTTTCAGTACCAGTCAATATCTTGAAGTATTTTTTTTTAGTATCAGTCAGTACCTTGAAGTATCTTTTTAATATCGGTTAGTATTTTGAAATATTTTTTTTAGTACCATTCAATACCTGATTTTTTTTTTAATATCCTAAAATAATTTTTCAAGATTATGAAGTATTTTTTCAGTATCAATCAGTATCCTGAAGTATCTTTTTAGCACCTTTCAGTATTTTGATTTATTTTTTAGTTCCAATCAGTATCCTGAAATATTTTTTTAAAGATTCTAAAATAATTTTTCAAGATTATGAAATATTTTTTCAGTACTACTTAGCATTTTGAAGTATGATTTTAGTACTAGTTAGATCTTGAAATATGTTTTTAGTACCAGTAAAATACTGACTAGTACTGAAAAAATAATTCATGGTCTTGAAAAATTATTTTAGAATCTTGAAATAATATTTCACATTAATGGCTGGTACTAAAAAAAATACTTCAAGATACTAAAAAGATATTTCAAGATACTGATTAGTACTAAAAAAATACTTCATGATCTTAAAAAAATATTCTAGGGTACTGAATGATACTAAAAAAATTCTTCAAGATACTAAAGGGTACCAAAAAGATACTTTAGGCATTGACTGTTATTAATAAATACTTCAGAATACTGACTGGCACTAAAAAAAATATAACATGATCTTGAAAAAATATTACAGGGTACTGACTGGTACTAAAAAAAATACTTCAAGATACTGACTGGTACTAAAAGTATACTTCAAAGTATTGAGTGGTACTAAAAAATACTTCAAGATACTGATTGGTACTAAAAAGATACTTGAGGATATTGACTGGTACTGAAAAAAATACGATATGATCTTGAAAAATTATTTTAGGATATTGAAAAAATATTATATAATACTGACTGGTACTAAAGGAATACTTCAACGTATTGACTGATACTAAAAAAATACGTAAGTTTTGACTAGGGACTAAAATGAAAATTTCAAAAGTTTATAGAGGGACTAAATTGAAATTTGTTGAAATGTGCGTGGGGCTAAGCTATAATGAATAATAATTCAAAACCCATCAACATCCATGTCATTATTTTTACTATAGAAAAAGTGATACTTTTACTCCACTTTTATAACCATATTGTCACTCTTACACCTAAAATAGTGTTGGGTGCACAATGAGACAAACTAAATGTGTATTTTTACACCTTAACTCTGATATAAAATGTAAAATTATGTAAGAAAAAAATTAAATTATGTTTACAAGAAAAATATAAGAACTATGTATGACATGGAGAGGCTTCTATAATTTCTAAAAGAATTATATCCTCTTTCAATTTAAATATATGCAATTTTTTGTTCGAGGCCAGTCGATGCAATTATTGGATTCTCCGCACATCTAAACAAAGTAATGATCAACTTGGCAAGGTCTCTGGCTTCTTTGATTGGGTTGGAGAGAATGGATGAATAAGAGAGGACTCATCGTGAATAAGTCTATGCGCTTAAAAGGAATTGCTGAAAATAATTCTTGTATAATACTGCACCACATCTATAAAACTTAGGAAACTTTTACAATAAATATTATTGACTTGTCCATGATCTTTTTTTTTTTTTTTAGATAAGAAAATTTTAGGAAATGAGTTAGGTTCACCCACAATCCATGGGCAGGGCGAAATCTCCCTTCCTCCTAGGTAATACCGATGTTGGACAGGGCGAGCCGTCTATTACCTTCAGGCGTTAACCTAGGCACCTAGGAGTTAGGGTGTCTCCCCTAGCATCTTGACCAACTCCAGGATCGAACCCCCTTTAATGAGAGTGTCTGACCCCTTTGCTTGTTGAGCTCAAGGACGAGGATCCATGATCCAATTTGATTAGATGGATTAGGGTTATTATCGTATATGACTAGATTGTCACATAGTACCAACAATAAAGCTCAAAAATTGATAATACTTGTATGTTATTTATGATGTAGGTTTAAAGCTGGCAAAGTTCAAACCTAGTACTCGCCTTTTAACTTCAACAAAATATCAATTTTTTACCAGCACAAAATAACAATATCCCTATTAAAATATCAATATAAATTCACAAATCACCTGATCGGGGCAGAGTTTTGGCCCAAAAAAAGGTCGGGTCAAAACCGTGGCACGTGACTCGTGATCAGATGCATCCCACCCCAGAGAGAAAGGCAAGTGAGCTGGCGTGCGGACTGGGGATGGTATTTGTGTCTGCTCTTGTTCCTTCGAGGAGAGGAGTAGCGTCGCGTCGGCTGCATACCTCGTTCTTGGCTTTTCACATCTCCTCTAAACCTTTGACAGCTTCCTCGAGTTTTCTTCCCAGTACCATCACTGTCCTGAGTTCCCTTGAGGCGACTCCAAGTCAGTATCCTACTAGGCATAGAGGGCGGCGAACATTCCTGCTGAGGGGTGAGAGAAGGATCATCTCGGTCCTGGTAATCACCACATCGCACTTTTATCCCGTTTACTACTTATATTTAGGGTTTTTGACTGTATTCACGATTCTCTTTGTTCATTAGTTTGACGTTTTTGATAAGACCCCCCTCTCAATGGTTGTTATTTTTCACCTGGGTAAAGTCGCTCATGTTAGTAATTAAATGGCTGTTTCTTCTCATGATTCCTTCTCGTTGTCTCGACATAAAAGGGGCAGGGGATATTGTTTTCACTGAGCTCAGTATTCCTGTTCTTCCGTCTGTCATTATTATCGCGCTTATTATTTATTCCATCGCCTATAATTTGCGGAGAATCGGAGAAACACTTTTGACGCGTCAGTTCCTCTTGCAGTTATGACTTAGATGCTAATGTAAAAGGGTGCTTCATGCTTCGCTTACTTCAATTAGACTATACTGTGGGGTTTTTTTTTTTTTTGGGGGGGGGGGGTAAGATTAGGGAGATTCGGCTATTTAATGGACTTACATGCATTTCATCTTAATCTTTTTCAGGTTAATTTTTAAGAGTGTTGTTGACACATTACAGGTATTCAATTTCATTTCTATAGTACCATTTTGCTGACTTACTGGAAAAAATGCAGTTGTTGGCACGCTATTTGACAAGCTTTTTTCTCTGTCCGAGAGTGTAGCTAGCAAGTGTGGGAAGACAATAAAATAATAAATTATAAATGGATTTTAGTTAAATGAGATTTGACAAGCGCTTTACTGCTAGAAATGACGATTGAAAGGCAAATGGAGAGGGCAAGAAAAGAATTGGAAGATCAAGAAAAAGGTGGGTCTGGATCAACCAACACCCAAGAATGCCCAGTCGACCACACAGCAGCTGACGGAGTTCAAGAAGAAGACGCTCGAGTTGCAGAATGTACCTTAGAAAGAGGGTCATTTTTGAAAGCTCAAGAAGTTCAAGAATACGTTGAAGTGCAAGAGTCCTTAGGAGTCGATGAAAACTCCAAGAACAGCTCTGCATGTTTTCTTGGGGACAAGCAGACAACAACCTCTGCCCAGAACGAGTCGAGGATGAACGGTAACTCGGCAGCAGATATGAATGCCTTTGATGTCGTGATTCTTGGCTCTAGGCAGCAAAATTCGAGCACGATGGAGCAAGAGGGAGACGCAACATTATTACGAGGTTCTCTTTCTTCTTCATCTGGTTTTGTTCTTGTCTATACATGCGTCTCATCCAGTTCCGATCGTCGAGAACTAAAGCGTCCAGTTCATTGGTATGATGGGTTGCTACGAAAATGGCTCTCACTTGTTCAACTCTCTTCTACTCAAAGTCTTCAGCACTCTTGGTTCAGGGGAGCGTTAATCACAATGCTGTGTGGGAGATTCTGGTTTTTTGAGAAAAAAGGAGAAGAAGAAAGCCTGGTCAGTGGCAGACTAAGATACTATTGGAAACTGATCTGAATTTCACGTGGTTAAGGGATTTTAAGTTGGAAAAGTCAAACTTCCAGCTGTCCTCTATTTTCTCCAGGTCGAAGTATTTTGAAGGGTACAGTGGCTTGCAATTTATTTCTGGGCGAAGAGTGTGGATGGGGATTCCCCTGAATTTTTGAGTTCTTTCTGATAATAATAAATGGTTTGTTTAGGTTTATCTGTCTTCGCAGTAAATCACGCTGTCACATAAGCAACTGTAAAACCTTTTCTGTCATGTTAAAGATGTTCCAAACTTTGCAATTTCCCTGATCTGTTTATTCTTAGACCTTTCTTGTACCAAACATATCCCTTTTCCATAAATTAATATTTCTGTGGGTAATTTTGTAGATGTCTCTTCACATTGGTAATCTATCTGCACGCATTCGGAGGGATGAACTTGAGCGTGTCTTCTATAGATTTGGACATTGCAGTGTTAGGCTGAAAGGAGAAGGCTATGGTTTTGTGGTATATGACTTTCCTCCAGATGCAGAGAGAGCTTTGAGAGCACTGCAAGGTAGAAATGTATGTGGGGAGCAGCTAACTCTTACATGGTCAAAGAAACAACCCAAATCTTTTCAACCCAAAACTTTTCAAAGGTTTGCTAGGAGAGGTCGAAATTATGAAATGATACGAGGAAGGAATTCTGACATGGCAGGCATTGTAAGAAGGAAAATGAATTTAAATGGATGGAGGAATTACAAGATCGCTAATGATGTAAGGAATAACTCTGTTAACATACCTAGCAGAGAGGGAGAATATCATCATGATGATTTTAAAGATTATGACGGGGAAGAAAAAGATTACAGGCGAGACTTTCCAGATGACGGTGCTGAAGCTGATCATAACTTTGAGGATAATGGTAGATGGGGTGAGTCAATTCACGACTCATCAACTGACAATGGGAATGAAAATGCTGTTGAATTTGATCAGTATGAACCTTATCATGGTTATGACAGGGAACATGAAAATGAAAATCATAACTTAGGTTACTCGGGTGGTTCTCCTGCAGAAAACTCCCATAAAAATGTGGGTGGGGCAAGGATTGGTGAGGAGACTTCAAACCATCGTCGTGACCCAGCATATGTGCAAACTTGTTACAGATGTGGTGATTCAGGTCACAAAATGCGTAATTGTCCTAAAAGAGATTTATCCCATAGAAAATATAATAGGTGGGGTGATGAGCAAGATGATAAAATTAATTGGAAACATAGGTCTGAAGGCGATGCCAATAAATTTGGATCTGGTTCTTGGGCAAAGCTGCAGTCAGGTCGGCATACTTCATTATCAAAGCACCAAAAGCATGAGAGCAGGTTGCCTGGTTCACAACATTACCAGACGCAAGAAAGTAAATTCTCCCCTATGGCAAAGGAAATTGTGCAGTCTCAGAGAAATGAATATGAAGGAAGAAAGCGCAGTGGGAAGGAAATTGGATCTCCTAACAGATCTCGTGGAAAGAAAGCAAGAAGGTCAATCACATCCTCTTTGCATTCAGATCACGTTGCATCTCGTTTAAACTCAATTTCTCAATCTTCCAAGTCTTTGCAAAGGTCCCATACCCGTTCTAGATCAAGATCAGCTTCTTCCCGTGCTTATTTCTCATCCCCAAATTTAAGTTCTTCAAAATCTCACTATTCTATGGGTAGAAGTCCAAACTCTAAAAGGTCAAGCACTCCCTCATCTCTGTCTGTATCTCTTGGTCAGCCTCTACCATCAGCTTTGAATAATATTCATTTGAATACAAAAGGCTCAACTTTGGATGCTACTGCTCCTGAATCCTTGGATAATTTGGTAGGACTGGGACAACAGACTGCCAGAAATTTGGAATCAGAGAATGATAAATCCAAAGATAATATTGCTGTCAATGGAAATGATGCATTATGTACCAACATTGTGGATGACATGGGAAAGGACCAAATTTTACAAGAGGACAATAATGAGAATGATACTCTCTTCGGTATGTCTGACAAAGGAACAAGTTTCACCGAAGCACTGCCAGATAAGGATACATTAGATGCTGAGAATTTGTCTTCAGAGATGAAGCAGACACAGAGCTTCCAGCGTCCTGGAACTGTGGTTATGTATAATATCCCTCCAGAAGTTGCAAAACCAGCTTCAGGAACTCATGCTAATGTTGCTTCTGTGCATTCAGCAACCATATCTTCTGAAGAGATGTGCATGGTTTTTAAGCATTATGGCTTGGAACTTTCCAAAGACAATGAAAAAAATTTAGCAGCGGATGCCTTCTTTGGTAGTGCTCGGTTGTGGCCCTGGCATATCATTTATCACCGCAGGCTGAAGAAGGGACCAATTTCAGTTGAGAACTATGCTAGGCGAGTTGCTCAAAATCAAGAATTTGGTATTGTTGATAAGTATATTAGAAGCAGCAGTGGATGGGGAGAGTTCAGCCTGGGGAACTCACAGTAATGCTGCCTGTCACCAATAGTGCCCCTTTAGTGGACTTGTCTGCATAGAATCTCAGTATTTTATGTTTGTTCTTGTTAGGCTTTATCTGGTATTCAGATTTGAATTCCTTAAAAAGGCTTAGCAAGAATTTTGCGCTGGTAGCCAGGTAGGTAATTATGCAAATCATAAAGGCATCCATATTGCTATACATACTTGTAGTCTTCATAATCAGTATCTTTAAAAAAATATGACATGAAAATGCCAGTGCATTGAAAAGTTTGTGTTTACCTCTGTACTGTTCATTTTTTTGGTTGCTCAAAAAAGGAGGGAGCGGAGATTTAATTTCTTAACTGCATCCTAATTAACGTTAGTAGTTTTGGTTGTATTAGTTTAGCAATTATGGCCATTACGTACACATTGTTTAATCCGCCAATTATAATCATACGACTGCAGTAAATTTAGGTCTTATTTTTATCTCTATCGTGGTCGGTAGTTGGAATCACTCAAGAGATCAGTACTGTAAAGTGACCAATCAATTCTCACTCATAGGAAAGATTTACACTTGTCGGCAAAATTATGAACATCATAATATATGATCCTTAATTACGTCGAATTCATGTCTGCCCTTGAAAAGAGCTGTTAATCCTGGTTGTCTTTTTCTCTGATTTCTTATTCATGTCACACTTTCCCTTCTTGTTTCAAGAGAATATCAGCCAAAAATAATGTTTGCAGGTATTGCATAAATGGATGGATGGATGAATGAATGAATAAATTCAATTTAAGAATAAATATTGGATGGAAACAAAGAGTAATAGGCTGTTTTGAACATTTAAATTGGTAAACCTTGCGGCAAATGAAAAGTTGGGGACTAGTGGAAGTATTGTGAATAGATTTTCAAAAGAATCAAGCTTCGATTCCTGTTTGAAACTGGTAGAAGATTTGGTTTCCTTGATATTGTATCATGGCATTACCCAAATTACCCTTCCTCCCTCTTTCATGTAAATTTGGGTTTTTAGTCATTTCCCAAAAAAGCTTCATTTTCCTCCAAGCATTAAGCACGATCAGCAAAATGGAAGAGGAAGAAAGTTCAGGAGATTTGGCCCCTTTGTTGCAGGAGCTTGTTTTTGGGTGCTCCAGCTGATTCTTTGACCTTTGTCCCTTCCATGTGGTCTTCATGGTGCTGCAGCAGGTTCTCTGTTGGCTTTGGGATTCTGCAGGTGCATTGCTCATCTTGCTTTTGTGTTTTCCTTTTGAGCTCCATGGACAAGCTTCTCAATTTCAAGGAAGGAGTTTGAAATGGTTGCTGGTTGAAAAAGCATCGATGATTCAAATTTTCCATCACTATTTTTCTGGTTGATCCCTTCCAACTGAACCGAAACTCATGTTCTCCTCCAGTCCTCCTTCCTTTTTCTATATAAAAAAAAAAAAACCTCAGTAAATTGAGAAATTCGGATTTTATTTTTGCTGTTGGTAAATTATTGTTTCAACTGTAGTGGAGCTAGATTTATGAATGTATGTCTATGGAATGAAGTGTTTGAATGCTAGAATGTTTGTATCTTGATAGTTATACTAGGCGCAATCAAATGTTTGATTTCTTATAGTTATATGATTGTGAATACTTATGGAGAGGTTAAACGGGTCTGTGAGTCTCGCTTCCTGCTTATGGTTTGGGAGCCATGCCTTCTGCATGGCTTGATGACTTACCCACATGAATTTGTGAGACATCTCGTTCGGTGTCAGTTCCTCTAGTGAAATGACTTTTCAAGATTTTTTTCGTCTTTATTACTTATTATTGAAAATAAATAGTCTTACATCAAATTCTAATTGGGTCGGATGCATGAGTACTCCTGCAGTTATTATTTTTGTCAATTACAAGCATGGTTATAACAAGTCTTGAGAAATGCTTTGTCTATCTGTTATTGATGATATATTTTTCATTTAATGGTGAGTATTTGATATGGAATCATACATTTCTGCATTTAGGACCTAATTGTAAGATAAACCTGAAGACCTATTTGTAAACTAGATAGTTAGTAAGTAGGATAATGATATGTAAAGATAATAATCAACATTTAGGGACCTAATTGTAAGATTAGCCTAGGGACCTAAGTGTGAACTAAATAAGTAGGAGGGTAATTAGCCATTAGCCTTTAGTTAGGACTTGAGGGAGGCTAGAGTGTTATAAATAACTTACTCCTCCATTTTGTAACAATCAGTTCAGTTTTGCCATGTTTATGAATAAAGACTTGAGAGAGCTACTATGGCTCTCTCCTCTATCTTCTCTTTTAATCCATTTCTTGTGTCTCTTTTACTCCTATTCTCTTAACCCTAGATCAATAATCATATCAGTGGTATCAGAGCAGTCCTTCCTTGGCTGTCTCTTGTTGCTGGTTCTTTTCTCATCTGTTTTGTTCTTACCAGAGAAAACGAAAGGAGAAAAAAGTTTGCTCTGTTCTGTTTTGATCTAAGAAGAAACGAAAAATAAAGAAATTGGTACTGTTCTATCCTCCTCTGCTTTCTCTCGTCTGTCATCTTGGTTTTATTTTCTGGATTGGGTTATGGTTCTGTCAGCCTTATATCATCAAGAATCCATCAAGAACTTGTGTTTGGTTCAATTTTGATACAGGTTCTTCTTTCCTGATTTTGTTTCTGGGGTGGTTTCTAGTTCTGCCAGCCATTAAAAACAACAAGAAACCATCAAGGACTCATCAAGCCACCAACAAGTTCTGGCTTCTCTAATTCTGGGTCTGGTCTTCTGTTTTCTATGATTTTGTTTTCTGGGTTGTCTCTGTTCCGTCATTGTTCTTGGCTGTGGTGGATGGTACAAACAAGATCAAGAATAGCAAGAACTATGGATAAATTGCAAGATATGGTGTGGGGCTTTTGAGAGATAAATTAAGAGCGCTGGTATTGGCAATGCAAGCAAATAATGGGTCAGTGGTGGCCTCGGCAGCTTGGCAATGTGAAGGAATAAAATAAAATGTTTGATGATGTTGTCACAAGATTCCAACGCCATATATCAAAAGAGGACCTTGTTGAAGAATATGTGAATGGATTGAAAGAAGAAATCTATTACTCAGTCGAATTCTTTCAACCAAGAACCATTGGTAGGGCTCGTGCTTACGCTCAAATGGAAGAATGGGATCTGCAGAGGCAAGCCAAGAAAGCAAGAGGGGACTCCGCTGTTCAAGAATCAGCGAGCAATCACAGACGAAGCATCAAGATGTTCCAGACGACAAGCATGCAAGGCTCTTGGATATTTACGAACAAAAGGAATTCAACGGCATCAAGATATACTCCCACCCCCAAAAAAAACTAATGATACACTTTAAGAACCGAATTGTTTATGAAATTAAATTATAATCATACAAAATCGTGCATATAATTTTTTCCACACAACTATTTGGTATTTATAGGGTAATGTTTGAATATTGTTTTGACCTAATTTTTGAGCTATTTTTACTGATAGAGCATTTTCTGAATATGTTTATATTATATTGGAATATAGTTAAAAGAAGATTTATGGAATAACTCTTTCTTATTCATTTTTTGCAAACAAAGAACTAATAGTATTAAAATCAACTAAGTTAATAAAATTTCAATAACGAAACACAAAATGAGAAAGTAAGCGCCAAAACCTAGCTAACAAACTAGAGAAACAAATATATAAGAGCTTTTCAATACAACAAGGGCATAAGAATAGAGTTGAAACATCTTCCACACTATTTGCTAAATAAGCCTCCAACCGGAACCAAGGTTGAAATACCCAAACAAAAGGGCAAGACCTTTCCGATGAAGCTTGGACAATCATCTTGACTACCAAATATGCTTCCATGGCAACACATCTGCAAGAAAGGTTCCTAACCAAATTCTTTGACACAAGAGTGTACTCAAGGAGAACAACATTCAACATATTATCAGAGAACGCACAATGAAAGAGATAATAGGAAAGGGAAACCCAACTCTAGCCCGATGAGCAGTAATGTCATACACACTGAACCAGCCTATGTCTAGCCCTATAATGAACAGTGTTGATCAACACAATGAAAAGGTAGATGTTGAGCTAATGATAAGGCACATGTTTAGCTAATGATGAACCGTGCATACAGTATATTGAACAGGCCCAAAACGATGATTCTCAATTTTCTATCTATTGCACATTCCGATGAGCAGTAATGTCATACATACTGAACCAGCCTATGTCTAGCCCTATAATGAACAGTGTTGATCAACACAATGAAAAGGTAGATGTTGAGCTAATGATAAGGCACATGTTTAGCTAATGATGACCCGTGCATACAGTATATTGAACAGGCCCAAAACGATGATTCTCAATTGTCTATCTATTGCATATTCCTTAGACAGAATACCTACAAAATACTTTACCTCCCTACCCGATATAGCTACCTTTGACCAAACATAACCAAATTTTGAAGGTGTCTCAAGAACCTTGTTTTTGGGGCTTGGATTAGTTGATCCATCTCTTTCCCACCAAAAAACCTTCCACGCCAATTCTAGTAGGGCAAAGACAATATGGGTAAGGTATATTAGCTTATAATATTGAGAAGTAGATGGTCTAATTCTTCTGGCAGGTGTGAGTTCTGCAGGTCGGATGTGGAGAGTATACTCCATATTCTCAGAGATTGCTACTATGCTAAGCGTTTGTGGCTTGCTGTGTTGTTGCCCAGGTATGAGTCTTCCTTCTTCTCGGCTGGTCTGCATGATTGGCTTAGGATGAACTTAACTCGTGACCTTGGGAAAAGGGGAGTAGTGTGCTGGAGCATTTTCTTTGGTGTATCTATTTGGAAACTATGGGATTGGAGGAATAGTCATTTGTTTGATGTGAATTTTGTAAAACCTTCTAACCCGTCGTTGTGTATCTCCTCTGTTTGGTCTAAATAATCCCTTGAAGTTGTTAGTGTTGTTGCTGAAGGTAATGTAGTTCAGGTACAACCTAATGGCTGGAATAAACCTCCTGAAGGATGGTTTAAGTTGAATGTTGATGGAGCTACAATGCAGAATTCTTCTAAATCCGGTTGTGGGGGTGTGCTCAGAAATTGTAGAGGGAGCTGGGTTGTGGGGTTTACTAAAGAAATTGGTTTATGTCAATCTTTTATTGCTGAAGAGTGGGCCATTCTTGAAGGGATTCAACTAGCTTGGGATATGGGCTTGAGTAAGGTCATTATTGAGTCTGATGCGGTGGAGGTGATTAGTCACATTCTTGACTGCAATTTTATATCTGGAAGTACGCAGATGTTGAAAATTAGAGAGATGCTTGGGAATAGTTGGTAGGTTCAAATCTCTGCTATTTCTAGAGAAAGTAATAGGGTGGCGGATGCTCTTTCTAAGTTTGGAATTTCTAACTCTGCTATATTAAGTGTTTGTCCTTCTTATTTAAGGGCTTGGGTTGACCAGGAGTCTTTGAGATTAAGTTCCCCTATGTTGTAATTCCTTTATTTAATATAGGCTAATTGCCATCGTTTCTTATCAAAAAATAAAAATAATAATAATAAACCACCCAATCATATGAGACTAACCAAGCCACACCAGGTGTCAAATCTTCTAATTCGTTTGGGATAGCGGTAACAAAAGTGACTTATGTTCAATATGACTTTTGTAGAAATAAGATATGATAAAAGTCATATTGTAAATGTGATTTGTGTTTGAAATAACGGTGATAGGAGTAATTTTTTTCTAAATGGGCTCTTGTTTGGAATAATGTTTGAAAATTCAGTTGAGATAAAAAATGATTAAAAATAACATGAATTTATTGAATATATATATATATATATATATATATATAGTAAAGGTGCAAAAATGCATATATGCTTTACCTTCAGGAACGCCCAACACCAAATGCTTTTTTTTTAAAGTACTTATGTGGTTACAATTTTGGAGCAAAAATCACACCTACCGTTATTTCAGCAAACGTCCGTGTGGGACATCAGCATGCACTTGCTGCGCAGCTTCACACTTTCCTTGGCGTCTCCTCTCAAAATCATAGTCTCTGCTTTCACCTGCACCGTGTTCTTCTTAATTAACATCCATCAAATTATTGAAAGGGCCAATTGTAAGTGGCCATTAATATTCATTTAATTCAGCCTCACTTACGAGTTTATCCTTGCACATCTATAACGCCCAGCACAGTAGTATGGTTGCAGAAGCTTTTTCCCTTGCTTTTTCCACAGAATCCAATGTTGTTGTCGTCATATTCAATGTTGTTCATTCCAAAATTCTGCTATTTTAACCGTTAATTAACAGTAACTGTCCCATCAAGGGAAGGGTAAGAGAATTATATGAACCGATTCCACTGGCTTCAACCGGATATTCATAGTCGAACAAGTTGGGTTGCACGTGAACCAGAAAGACCGTACTCCAACTCGCAACGGTGGCGACTTCAGGAGTGGCCATGGGGATTAAGAGGTTATCCAGGGCCCACTTTAGCACATAGAAGCTTCCCTCACTGTTGTCGATACCCACCATCACTTTCATCTGCATCCTCCTCTCTGTACCTACACTAACCTGATCACCGTCGTCCACAACTTCAGTCGCGTCCATTTCTCTGTGAAACCCAAAGCCTCAAGTAGTGAAACTGCTCTGAATGATCGGACCTTCGTGCGACTGGGTCTTCTCACCAAAACCCACCTAGCTATCGTCGCTTGGGTGCTCGTAATGTGCAAATATCTTGACGAAGATGACTCAGGATTAGGTGTCGTTGTGAATGAGTTAAATGACAAATTCTCAATCCAATAATCAAGGGAATTTCCTCACCAAAACCCACCTCGAATTTTGAACGAGTTACTGCCGTTATATCCAATGTTCCTTCAAATAAACGTTGGCTGAATTAACTGTGGGTGTGACTTTTACTCCAAAATTATAACCACATGAGTATTATTGCATGCAAAAAATAAAAGCATTTGGTATTGGGTGCTCCTGAGGGTAAAACACATGTGTATTTTTGCACCTTTACCCTATATATAATTAAAGATAAAAAATTGAAATTTGATAAAAAAAAAAGTTAAATTATTATTACTTATATAATTCATTTGGATATAATTTTCTTATTAATTTTAATATAACAATGGCCACCCATATAAAAAATCAAAATTAATGATACTAAAACCCAATGTTAATTACAAGTTAATGGAAAATCAGAAGCCAAGTTTTTTAACTTCTCAGAAAACACTTTTGAAAGAAAAGCCCAGCTGAACTTTTTTTTTTGGTATCCCACCGGTTCACTGGAACCTTCGGCTCCGACTAATCCGGATTTCGCTCCGCGTTGGGCCACGTGAGGGAAGAGCCCCCAACACCATTTTCTCCATTCTCACGCCTCGATCCGAGGACATGGTGGTGGGAGAGCAAGTCCTTTTCCATTTACTCTGAAGGGATGTTGTTAAAAGCCCAGCTGAACTTGATGGGATTCCAAATACCCCAAAATTTGTTTTTTCCCCAGTTGAGCGTTTGCCCCCACTTTGCCCCTCTTCGTTGGGCTTTTTTGTCATGCCAAACAAGCTCAATAATCAACAGAACTAAACATAGAGAAGCCCACACCTAAAGAGGCTATCCTACCAATCGCAAATCTCAAACCCAAAAAGACATCAGGAGGAAAAGATCGAACCTTTAGCAAGCCACACACCTAAAGAGGCTTTTTTTTTTCTTATATAAAAAAAAAAAAAAGCATTTGTTCCGGTGTCTTTGGTTTCCTCAGAGCGACTGAAAAGCCCCAATTCCCACTTATCCATTGATCCTTCAACACCTTACCTTCACTTGAGATTCCGCCGGCAGAGAAACCCTCCGACTCCATGGCTCTAACTTGTGTGACCTTTGTACTCCAATGTCTTGTGCGCCACATCTCCGCCACAGATGTGCCCCTAGCTACCCGAAAACCCCTACTCTCACCCCCCAAATCCTCAATCAATATCGTCCTTGCACAGGAGAGGAGAGAGAGCCACCGCTTCAAACCACACAGCAACCTCGAAGGCCATGGGGACACGCATCGGATGGCGTCAAAGGAGATTGAGGCTTGAACGCCTCCCTTGTATCCATCCACCCTACAATCCCGCATGTCGCCGCCACAGGAATCGCTCCCAACCAGCACATCCACCGGTCACGACATAGGGAGTTTGCCATTAAACTCCACCGGAAGGGGAGAAAAGACCCTGCAAAGATGAAGGAGAGATCGACACTCAAGCAGCATCAGGCTGCATCTTGTCGGCTCACTCACCCAATCGGACGGAGGGAAACCCTGGCGGAGGGAAATTTTCGCACTAAGGCGAAGAGAAATCAAGAGACCAAAGTACTACTACTAACATTTATGGAATAACTCATTAAACTATGCATCAAAAGATGAGAAATGACTTATATAATAAAGATCATGACTTTGTTTTAGAAGGTGCCCTATATAAAGGGCGAGAGGGAATACATTTCGGTGAGGCATAGTAAAAAAATTTATGAGTATTTGCTTTGCCAACGGTAAAAGATTATATTAAAGGGAGAATCTCTACCAAGGCATTAAGGCCAAAAATTATAAAAAGGGCCCCAACCACTTTATATCAAAAAGGGTCCTAGGGCCTTTTCTAGAATTTTTTATTAAAATGTTAGTTATTAATCTGATTGATTTAGTTGTTAACCGGGGCTGATATTGTTGTTAAAGTGACTGATTTAGTTGTTAAAATATTTTTGTTAATACAACTGATTTAGTTGTTAACGGGTATTTATTTTGTTGTCAATTTGGCTGTTTTAGTTGTTAACGTTTATACTAGAAAAGGCCCTAGGCCTTTTTTAGTATGTGAAAGTTGTTGGGGCCCTTTTTATAGTTTTGGACCTTAATTGAGCATTGGCACAGATTCTCCCTATATTAAACTTCAGATAGGGATTAACTAAATAATAGTGTAATTAGTACCTACTTGATGTGTCATAATAAAGACATAGGGGAGTATCAGGGAACACAAAATGGAGGGAGGGCCAGCACATAGGTGAGCATTTGAGCGAATGAATTAGCCATTAGGTCAATGAAGGAAAGGAAGGAGGAAGCAAAAACACAGAGAATACGGGCAAAGATGAGGAAAGGAAAAAAAAAAACAAAAAAAGGTTGTGCATTTATCATCTGACGAAGTACCATCTTCATTATTCTCAACTGTCTCAATTACTCTCTGCATTTATTTAGATTTTAATGTTCTTAAGACAATCCCCTCCTTTTTTTTCAATGCCCAGAACTACCCCAACCCAACTCATCCTTCCCATCCAATCTAACCCTCTCTTCTTTTCTCATTTCACCACACAACTTTCCTCCTCCATTTTCCTCATTCTTGTTTCCACTCCGTTTTCTCTTTTTTACAATTTACATCCTCGTATGTGTCAACCTGTGAGGGTGCAATCTACGAGAAAGTCAACCTTTTAACTCTAAGCTTAGGACTTCGATCCTCGGTCTGGGACGCCTGATTCGATTTCCAGCCACAGGGTTCACAGTTCACACCTAAACTACGGTACACAGAATAGAGTGATGGCTGGCATGCTGAGGTGGAAACCAGTCATTGATGACTTCACTACTAGTTACTCACTAATGAAAACCACAAATACATACTCATCCGCGCAACGCTTGTACATTTAATTAATGTCATTCTAACTATTAAATGTATAGTACTTCAATACTGTTGATGAATAATGGTGTACTGTGGTAGTAGTACTCCAGTTTAACAAGAATGATTCATGAACAACGCGAACCAATGAACGCCTCGTATTAATCATGTGGAAGGAGCAAGCTCAGCCTACCCAAAAGTGGGCCTTCCCTTGAAAGCCATTTTAGCAGCTAGTTATAATTTAGTATTAGTACAGAGGATTTACCAATTGCAACGTGGTAATAAATAAACGGTTGTTAACTTTAGTTTGGCGCTGCCATTTTTAAGTTTGATGGTGGCTACAAAATTTGCAGGCTTGGTTAAAAGCAACATTTTTTTTTTGGACAAAGGTTAAAAGCAACATCACAAAGTAAGATTCAGATAATCAAAGGGAAGCTACTCATTACATATTGTTGCAGCTAACGAAGCAGAAAAGCTGAACCCAGAAAATAACAAGTCACATAGATATCCGAAATTAGCATACTTGAGAAATCCCCCTAACTTGTTTGTTTCTATATATATGATTAGAATAGAATAGTGCTACTCACGCTCCACTCTCTCTCCCCCACTTTGAATCTCCTGTTTCTTGAGATAGCAGAAAGATAGTAATAAGTGGAGCGCACATAGCACTACTCTTGAAAGGGAAAAATATTATAGAGGAACTAAAGATAAAAAAGAAAGAGATGCCTAGTAGGAATAGGAAAAAGCTAATACTAAGAAGTCCTAGAAGCATAAGAGAAGTTGCATAAAGGGAAACTGGGGAATGCTATTCTAGTTCCTCCTTGTGGTGGGGTTGTTGGAATCATGGAGGAAATCAAGCAAAACGGTGCTTTTGCACTTTGGGCACTTTGGATCGTCCTCACAAAGCATCACGTACATGAGACAGCGAGGACATCCCACTAACACCATGGACGTTGCTTCAGGGCTGTTTGAGTATATTTGACCGTTCTCCTCTTGGTTCAGCTCCGACGACACGCAGGAGCTCGGCGGGGACGACGGAGACGCCGTGGCCGATCGGATCGGCGACTCCAGTCTCCGGTCAGCCCTCGGTGGGGATAGGTTCAGCTTCAAGTCAAGCTTTGGCGCGCTTCCGTTTCTGCGACTCATGGCTTGTGCGTTACCTAGAGGAAAAAAACAGAGAAACGTCAGATCGAAAAACCCAATAGCCAATCCAATCATACCAAGCAACATGCGACTCCGAAAGGAAAGAATTGGAATTGAATAGGTGGGCACCTTACTATTGTGGGGATGGACCTCAGAAGGAGAATGGAAAAACTTGAAGAAACGTATCAAGCTCTGGCAACACCAATATGTGATGTGTTTTGTGGGGATGATGATATGAACATTGGAGGCCATTTTATACAGGGGAAATGAAGGGAGGTGAATTAAAGCTTGAATAAATTGTAGGAGAGAGGTGGAGAGAATAGGGGGATAGAGAGAGAAGAGGGAGAGAGAGATGGAATTGAATTGAATTGAAGGAGTTTTGGGTGGAAGAAGTGTAATTTGAGGGCAGGAAAAGAATTAATTGTTGGAAAAATCCCAAGAAGTATGCAGGAAGGGGAAATTTGGAGTAAATATTGCAATTACGAAGTGCATAGAAATGGCTTTTCTTCATTCATTGCTTGGGGCAGTCGGTGTTTTAAGAGTCTCGCTCACAACAATCCATCACACACCATAAACCTAAAACCCCTTATTTAAAATCCCCAACGCCACCCAACAAATTTAATAATCATCAATAACCATCATTTCTTTTAGTATCCATGGAAAACCAAGTGGAACTAACTGCCTCATCTCCATTTTAAAATCATTCAACTGTATATATGAAGCAAGAATAAACTAAATGACACGTCCATTTTCTTTCTAAAATGCTTCTAGTAAATTACTAACAGATGTGAAGAAACAAACATGTCTTTCATCAGATTTATTTTCCCTCTGACCCAAACAACAAAAAAGATGACAGATTTAAATTTTGTAGCAGATAGCAGGTGGCACCCTTTCCTCTGATTCTCCAAAATGATCTCCTGAGTCCTGATGGGAGTGAAGGGACTCCTCACTGTCTCATTTTGATTGTTCTGAGTTGCTGACAAGGATTTGTCCACTGTCCAACGGACATCACATGCTCCTCGTGTGTTTATTCTGGGGACCATTGTATTGATTCTTTCTTTCTTAAAAACATTCGTATGTGCTTCTTTACCATGGTAATGTAACAATAAGTGACAGCCACTACAGTATGCTATGGAAATATTTGAGCAAAAAAAAAAAAAATGCTATGGAAATAGAAATATTTACTAGACTCCACCTTCAAATTAGAGCTTCCTCATGTACAGGAAATTAAACAAAACATGGATTGAA
Organism: Acacia pycnantha; assembly: GCA_025563575.1. NCBI lineage: Eukaryota > Viridiplantae > Streptophyta > Magnoliopsida > Fabales > Fabaceae > Acacia > Acacia pycnantha. The sequence continues at coordinate 1,384,126 of JAMWYP010000013.1, forward strand.
AGTTTGAGTCTGAATTATGTAACCATTTGACTTTACTTTTGCCATTTTAACATTCTAAAAAGCAAGATGCAGACTTTTTTAGTATTTACTTATGAAAACCAGAGGTGAAGGAGATTATGGAATGTGGTGGGGAGTATTGCGAGAGAGACGATGTTCTGTTTCCATACGAGGAAGTTGAGGGTCAACGTGGCATGTGTTCATGGAACTTGCTTTAAATGATGTGTTGCGGCTTACTATAAATAGATAACTATTGTTGCATCTCGTGGGTGACAAATAAGGACAATATCTATCTATGTATCTACCTCCACTTGAACAGTTATATAGCAGATGACTATATTCAACATTCTAAAATCAAAGTACCACCAACCTTTCAAAAAAGTAGCGGTTCCCTTACATCAGTTCATCTACCATTTGCTTCTTTTATGGTTTTCTTGTTATACTGGCACGTATAATTTTATAATTTCCCCCTCCCCTGTTTTGCGTCTATTCTCTTTTCCGCATTTTCATACGGGTATTTATTTTATATAGACATTTTGCTTGCACTAGCAAAAGAATTCATGTTTGTTTTTATTAGAATCGCTTCTGGTTCAAATTCTGCTCTGGTGAATTCGAAAGAGTTTTCTTTTTGCCAGGAGTGAATTGGTGTTTCTTGCTAACCCAAAGTATGTTCCTTTGGTATAGGAGTACTAGTATTAAATATGGGGGATAATTGCATTAATGCATGACTGTTCAATATGGCTAATTTCATAAATATTAAGCTGCTTTACCAGAAAAAAGTAATGAGTTGGATCTTTGATGAGAGCCACCAGAACTCCAGAAGCTAAAATCACCTACGGTATACTATATATCCTTTGAAAATTTTGGATAAGCACGTAATAATGATGTATCGGCCAATTCATTAATGAGAGAATATGGGGCTTTAAAGGCAAAAACCAGTCACCTGCTGCTCCCATTTTCCCACAAAATTATGGGTCAAAGGGTAACACAAAGCAATTTTGAGAAGCTTTTCTTTCACACTTCAGAGTTGCTAACGAGTAAGAGAAAGGCAGAGATCTTTTTTTTTTTTTTCAAAACAAGTGAAAAAGTAAGCTTTTTTATATGAACAAGTTTTTTTTTTTTTGCTCGAATTATATGAACAAGTTAAACTATACCACTCTGGTCCTATTTATAAGTCCCTTTTGACCAAAACACACATACCAAGGAAGTTAGTTAGCTCAATGATTGTGGGGTAAATTTTCAACTTTGCCCTCATTTATGAATGAGTATCTTTCAACTTTTTCTTCTCTCCCTATTTTCATTGGGTATCTTTCAACTTTTTCTTCTCTCTCTATTTTCATTGGTATAATTAATATGGGCAAAATTGTCACAATCTCATTTATTACCTAAAAGAGGACTTATAAATAGGACCAAATTTTTTGACTAAAGGGGACTTATAAATAGGACCAGAGTGGTACATGTCTTCATATATATATGAGTATATGTATCAGGACAAGAAAAAGCTGGTGGTGAAGAGGTAATAATGCGATGGGGTACAGCTTTTGATATGAACATACAATGACACCGTACTTTAAAGATGGACGAGGTGGTCTAAATCAAATGAGTATAGTAGCAGTGAATTCATTTGGTGCATTTAAGAAATGTCCTTGTCTCTCTATGTGTGTGTGAGTCAGTAATTCTCATATGGAGTGTATTACTTTTTTTTTTTTTTTTGAACACTAGTGTATTACTCACTATACCTTATCTTCCCACTAAGATATATAGGCCTTGAGCAAAAAAAAAAAAAAAACTAAGATATATAGGCGTACAAAATAAGTACCGTACATTTTATGGATTTAGAGGGATGGATATTGGGATAATAGTAATAAGGGTTAAGTACCAATTTTACCCCTAAAGTATACATCCAGGAGCAATTTTACCTTTAAGTTTTCGGCGTAATAATATTGTCATTAAAGTATCAAAACGTAGTAATATTGTCCCTCCTTCAAAAACCCTAACGTTGACCGTTAGGATTTTTAACGGAGGGGCAACATTGTTGTGTTTTGATACTTCAGGTCAACATTGTTACGCCGAAAACTTAAGGGGCAAAATTGCTCTTGAGCACATACTTTAGGGACAAAATTGGTACTTAACCCTAATAATAATAATAATAATAATAAGAGAGTAATTATTTACATACCATATAGACCCAACATAACCAAATTCTCTTGTATATTTCTCTGTGAAATAATCATATAACTGCATGATTGAGAAGATTACTTACTGGACCAAGAATATTTAAAATGAGAGAGATATAGGGACGGCCGGGGGAAGAGTTTAATTTCTTGACGCATCCAAAGGCTTAGCAATTTGCCATGATTTGGGGCTGTTAGTACGTAGTATTATTATATAAGTGGTTGACCCAGCCTTTCTGGATCAATCAACCTCCATGAATTTAATTTCTCGACATTTCTAAAATATCAGACTTGATGTAACACATTAATGCCCCAGTTCAACCTTCAAAACTTCAAACTCAAATAATATATCCATTCCCCATAAACACAAAACTGAACAAACTTGATGGAATTCTATGAATATTTCGTCCTCATATTTGGGAAAAAACATGAACAACAAGAATTGAAGCTTCCAGTATTCATACGTAGGTATATATATACAGATCTTTCTACTGTTCTTGGATGGTGAATTAGCAGAAGATGAGGATGGAATATCCATTAATGAGATATATACACAGCTATACAGCAAATGCTAGAGGGATTATGGGATTGTAGATTTGTTGATTTTTTCAAAAGCACGTAGGCCTAATGCTTTTGATCAGTCTTAAAACTCTTAAGAATTGCAAAAAAGGTCTAAAAATTGCTTTAATTTCTTTAAAAAAAATGTGTTCATGTATTGAAAAATATATTTTTGAACAAAACAATTAATGCTTCACAAGTTTTCAATCATAAAACTCTGCAGAAAATATTAATATTGAAAAGACAAGAGGGAGTGTGCGATTAGTTATTGGAGACTTGGAGTGAAATAGGTGGATCCGCAACAAAAAATTGTGTAACAAGCTAACGATTTATTTGCTATATGTATTGCTGGATTGGCGTAATGGAGTAAAAATGCGATGGAGTTTTCCCGTTTAAAAATAATAAAACAAATTACGGGATGAATAACACATCACTCGCAGCCATGACCTTTTCTGCATATTTGATTTTTGTTTGTTTGTACAACGTTGTAATGGATGAAGGCTTTAGGCACCAAGATGCAGAGTTTGCAGATTGTGGAAGACAAAACAGTCACATTTATTTAAGTTCTCATTTAGTTAGTACTCCCCCGATCCTAATTATAGGAATACTTTTATAACATAAATTGTACAATAAAAGTGTTCATATAATTAGGATCGGAAGTAGTATCATATAGACATTTAATTTCTTCTTGATATATCTTTTCTTTTTTCTTTTGCAATAAAAGAAAGTTAAACATTATTCCCTTCACTTTAAACTATTTTTATTCAAGGCTATAGTATATAGGTAAGACTGCGGGTAAGATAAATTTTTGAGGAGGTAAATGATTTTTTTTCCTTTTGCGTGGGTGGAAATGGAATTTTTTCGGGTCACTAGCTATAATTCTTCTTGCCTGTTTACAAGTAGTTGGGACATATGGGTAGTTATTATTATTATTTTTTAATTTGAGATGTTTATACAAATCTCCAAATTAATAATTATATGAGATGTATAATGAAATCAAGAAAATATAAGAGATTGAAATAAAAAAAAGATGAATAGATATGAAGAGAAAAATAGAGTAATATAATATCTTATTCATTTGGATGTAACCAAAGTGTAGTACATAATTCTCTATTTATAGGCTCTTGACTTCAACTAAGAGTTACATAAAGTAGATAATAAAATTAATCTTCATGAGTGCAGTGCATAAATTGTAACATTTAAGTTACGAGGATAAAGACTATTCGTTAGAAAAGTTATAAAGTATAGAAAGTGAAAGGTTAAAAATTAAGAGTTTGTAAACATCCACATCATTTGGTATTTTTACAACAAGACGCGTGACATGTTGAAGAGTGTTTAAATTTTATTTGATGCGATAGAATTGGTAGGTGGAGAATTGAAGTGGGAGGTGCCACGAAAGGGAGTTTAGTTAATTATTTCAAGAGAGCAACTTACACTGCAAAAATCATCTATTTTCAGCTCACCTTACTTAATTACTAATCTTAATGAGTATCAGCTATTTGGTGGCTAAGCCACCTCCATATTCAAAGCTAAATGACTTTTTAATATATTATTGCTTCTGCACATATACTCCACTTCTAATTCCGAACAACTTCATCTTTAGTAATTAGTATACCTCGCCAACATACATATAACTCAGATTCAGAGCAGCTTAATTAATTATTATGCTCCTATTTTGCCCACTTGTTTTTAATTATCTTGGGAAAAAAATAATCAAGCAGATCCAAGGCCATAAATTATAATACCAGTATATTGATAGTTCTGAGTGAAGCAGTCCCACGCCATGAACGGGTCTATTTTTATGCGCAGACCAAACTCACAAAGTATCAGATGTAGTATTAAAAACACCATAGCCATCCACAGTTCATCTGAGTATTTGTTATTTTTTCGGTTTGATCGAGATTGTAATAACTGAAATCACAGGAATTAAATTGGACTTTAATGCAAGGGTTTGTTGAATTAAAGGATTCACCATATATATATAAAATAAAGTTGCAGTTCTCAACGAGTGATCCCTTCAATGCTTTCATTAAACACTGAAAGCACCAAGAGATTTGGCTGATCCCAAGATCCAACTTTCACGTGACCCCTAGTTTAGACTCTCGCTATGTTGTGCAAATTACGAGTATTAATATTATCACCATGTCTTCATGTAATTAATTGCTCCTTTGATGTGGCTTCCAAGTGTTTAGTAGTTTACGCTGAATTGATGATGGCGTTTTGTGAATATCACATGTACGTAGTTCTACAAGTCATATTAACATGTACTGTATTTAAGTATTTTATAACATATGCAGATCGATCATGCAAACTCCATTACAGTTTAATTAGTTTACTAACCGAATCACGTGTAAGCTTCTGATCCGGCCCATATCACTATCAACCATTCCCCCCCTAAGTAGTAAGTATATGTATCATAGGCAATACTATTTGAGGTACTGTCAGACACTAAATATGAGCATCTCTATCTTTAGGTGTTTACCTAGGCATCCAGGAGTTATAATGTTTTTTCTAGCACCTTGATCAACCCAGGATCGAACTCCCTACCTTTGGTGAGAATATCCGATCCCTTTGTCAGTTGAATAAAGGATGAGGGGTGCATAGACTTTTTTTTTTTTTTTTTATATCAAAAATTTTATAAAAGGGATTGGGCTCATCCACGATCTAAGGGCATAACAAAGTCTCATCAGGCGTTTATCTAGGCACCTGGGAGTTAGGATGCCTTCCCCAGCGTCTTGACCAACTCTAGGATCGAACCCCCTTCTTTTGATGAGAGTGTCCGACCCCTTTGTCAGTTAAACCTAAGGACGAGGGGTGGTAGTGTGGTACATACACTTGATATATTTTTTTGGTATCCCACCCGATTCACTGGAACTTTTGGTTCCAACTAATTCGGATTTTGCCCCGCGTCGGGTCATGGTTGTGGGGGAAGAGCTCCCAACACCATTTTATTCACTTCCACGCCTCAAACAGAGGACGTGGTATTGAGAAATCAAGTCCCTTACCACTTGCTCCTAATAATTGTACATACACTTAATATTTTTTTGATAAATAAATTTTAGGAAAGGGGTTGGGTTCACCCATGATCCAAGGGCAGGGCGAAATCTCCCTTCCTCCTAGGTGATACCGATGTTGGGCAGGGCGAACCGTCTATTATCCTCAGGCGTTAACCTAGACATACACTTAATTATTTTTTTTTTTTTTTGCTAAAAACACTTAATATTGATGTGACTATGCTCTGGAAATAGAAAAACTGGACTAAAGCCCGGTAGTGTGGATATGGACTGTCAGTTTTCCCATGTGGCCCATTTAAGTAGAAATAGACATACAAAGGTGCCACGAAATGTCCTAGGAAAAATGGGGATCCAACAGAAAATAACAGTTCAGATCTTCCTTTGATTTTTCATATATTGATGGTGCATAGACTGATATTATAGTGCTAAGGACGACACAGAAAAATGTCTCATGTATAGAAGGCCTGAGAACCCCATCCTTGTTAAGATACTATTTTCATTGCAAAATGGACAGATAATAAGCAATAAAGTGGTTCTAAGGACCTGAATGATGCCTACCCAAACGCACTAAATTAATTAATATTACTTGCTAGCTTGCTAAAGCAGTTTTGATATTGTTTGGTTGCTTATTAAAGTCAGTGCAGCATAATTAGAACCTAAATGATTCTGAATTACTAGCTTGTTGAAGCATAACAAGGAGAACAATAGCATGAATTTCAGGATTTTATAGCTCTTTTTGCTTCCATTTTTATTTTTTTTGAGGTTTTTCCTTTCTTTCCTCCAATCCATATTTCTCAAATTCTTGCTTAAAAAAAAAATATATATATATATATATATATATATATATATATATATATATATATATATATATATATTGGATACTTACTGAGAAATTTCAGTAACTTCGGGGGCTATGGGTAAAAACCACGATAACGAAGGACGTCTTAGCGAAACTTAGAAGAAATTCTCCACCGAGATCTTGGGACTTGGGAGCCTCGGGGGACAAGGCATACGAGGCAAAGCAAGCAATCCATGGGCAACGCTCAGTCACCTCCCTCCGATCCTCGATATGCTTCCGCATCCAGGTTTCTTTCTCCTTCTTTCCACACAACTTTCAAATTTCTAAGAAAAAAACAACTTGCTTATAATGTTTTGAGAAAATTATTTCAGAGCATTTACGCAAAAGGAACTTGAAGATTTAAGGACCCTGTTCAAGTCTTTGTCAGCTCAATCGCAGAGCAACGGCGACTACGTCTCTCTCCCCGTCTTTCAGGTTCAGTTTCGTGCTCGTGATAAATGCTTATCTTGATCATCAATCAAGCGTTGCCCTTTCGACTCTAGAAAAATCGATTTTCTGTTACAGTCATATTTTGGACTCGATGGCCCTCTTGGGGAGAGAACGTTTGATTTGGTTACTCAGCAGCGCCGGGATAAAAAACTAGCTTTCGAAGATCTTGTTATCGCTAAAGTAAGTTCTTGTGGTAATAATCATCGTTTTTGTTGTTATAATTGCGTCATATCCCATGTTTTGTTTCATTTTCCGTGTTGCAGGCTGCTTATGAGAAAGGAACAAAAGATGAAATTGATCAATTCATCTTTCGCATGCTAGATGTATCTGGAGATAATATTCTAGGGAGGTAGAGCGATACTGACTTGCAACCTCTTGTTCTAAACCTTTTAATTTGAGTACGATCATGCAAAGCCACACCTGTGTACAGAATAAATAATCACTGAAGCTAACTTGCCCAGAGTAATTGTATCTTCATGGAAAAGTAATTCCAGTCACCATCACTCTTAAGGTCTAGAATATCATACTTATTGAATTGGGAGTTTTCATTCCTTGGTTTAAATATATGTCTTTCAGTTACATGACTTGAGAATTGTGATCCATTGACATCAGTACCCGGCATGATATTCTATGACATAGATTATGTTGAAGGACGGCAGATTTTAAATGTTGAAATGAATGCTCTCTATCGATATTGATTATACCCCATGCTTTGTTGATAACTTGGAATTGCTTGCCCGCTTGTTTTTTTCTTTTGATTTCTTTATTAACCCTTTTCGTTTGTTTTGATGCATATGAAATTCATATGTATGTAGGTCTGACTTGGAATCTGTTCTAATAGAAATTTTTAACAACCTATTGGGCATTAAAGATTCTGAAGTTAGATCAAGTTCAAATCAGGACATTGTCAAGGTATTTTTGAATGTCGCAACTTTCTCAAAGCATGAAGAAGGATGCACTGAGGAGGTTATGTCTTTCGAAAATTTCAGAAGTTGGTGTACTCATCTCCCATCTGTGAGAAAGCTTCTTGGAAGTTTACTGACGCCACCTGATTCAGGTGCTTTGTTCTTATTCAATGATAATATTGCTATCATTTACCATATTCTAGATAAAATGCCATTGGATTAGATTTGAGGAAAACCTAGGGGAATGCTAGAGACATATTTTATTATTCTTATTTTTGGCTTTTTCTTGTTTAGGAAGACCAGGTTCTCAAGTTCCTCATCTATTGCATTCGGATGGCGTTGATTCTGACATTTTTCTTTTGAGAAAGGAGTATGCATGGCATATTGTAGGAGCACTTTCTCAGCACGAAGTGGAAGCATGGAAGCTTTTGTATCATAGTGCTCTGAATGGTCTTAGCTTTAACACATTTCTGGGCAATATTTCGTACGTATATTATCTTGCCTTTAGACTTTATTGATGAGTGATGTAAAATTCTTATGTTGCTATCCAGTAAAAGAAAATGGCATTTTACTTTTTCGAGATGATGGGTTTGTAACCATAGGACATAGGAGTACAATCTGGAATTGGAAGGAAATATCATACATGACACATGAGTAACTCTAAGCACCATGAACAATAAAGCCATGATGACCGGCTTGACAAATAATTTCTATTTGCTTGAAGCTAAATTATAGTCAGATTTATATACTCCAACTAGTCTAGGCAGGATTGGAGCTTAACTCTGAAATTGAACTGCAGAAATCATGAAGGCCCTACTGTGTTGATTATCAAGGATAAAGAAGGTTGTATTTATGGAGGATATGCTTCCCAACCATGGGAACGGCATGCTGAATTTTACGGAGACATGAAATCTTTCGTCTTTCAGTTAAATCCAAAGGCATCTATCTATAGACCTACTGGATCGAACAATAATCTGCAATGGGTAACTATCTTTTTTTATTATTGGGGGTGGGGGTGGGGGTGGGGGTGGGTGGTTGTTTTGCGGGGGCACTGAATCATTGCTGTGTTTCCTTTCTGAATTGGGGTTAGAACTTAGATGTGTGGAGTTCGAGAGTCATTTTATGGAATTTGTGATATAACTCTGGTTTTCAGGGACTAGGAGCCTCTAATGCCCCTTAAATTTTCAAAACTTCCCAAATTTTATGTAGAAACTAATAATCACAAGAAAAAAAAAAAAAAAAACTTTTGGGAGGCTGGGGCATCACAAGGGGCATTAGAGACCCCAGTGGGAGCATGACAATTATCTCATATTAACAGTGCCTTTATTTTGTAGTGTGCTGTGAACTTCACTTCAGAGGACATCCCAAATGGTATAGGGTTTGGTGGACGGGTTAATCACTTTGGTCTATTTCTGTCGGCGAATTTCGATCAGGGGCATACGTTTTCATGTTCGACATTTGGGAGTCCTTGCCTCTCCAAGAGTAGCCGTATATCCCCTGAAGTAATTGAGTGCTGGGGAGTGACTACCGCAGCTCAAGCAGGAATTCAGGGCAGGAATGAAGGCGTCAAGGGTACCATACTTGAGAGATACAAGGAAGATAGGAACATGCTCAAAATGGTAGGCCTTGCGAATTCCACCGAATGAAGTAGACTCGAATCCTTTTGCCTTTATCTCTTGATCTGGCCTTTGTATGATTAGCTTTGTCAAAAGTACCAAATTAGCAATGAACTCTTGGGATTACTTTCTTAAAAAGCTGACGCACATGAAGGTTGCCATTTGTTTTCTGCGTAATGCTTCAGCTCTAGAGCTCAAACTTCTTGTCTGTTGGATGATGAAAGATCAATAGCAGTTTTTGACCAGCGAGTGCCTTTAAAATTTTAATTCTAATCATCGGATGGTCGAAAAACTGCAGTCCTCAAAGGCTATACAGTATTTTTATTAAACTTCTTTTTCGTTCGCTATGCTATTAATTTATAATACTAGTATATTGTGTGGCTCTTTAATATTAAAGAAAATCAAGCATTTGAGCATTTTTCCCCCCTGAAAATTAATTAATTAAATTTAAGGATTAAAAAATAATTAAAATTCGTATCAAAAAGTTGTGATCAAATTTGATTGAAGGATAGAATGAGCTGTGAGAAAGTTAAAAGGTTTAGGGTCAAAGAAACATTTAAAACATTTTCCGAATGGATTTTAATCCCCGTGACCTTCATAATAAAAGCAAAGTTCTTCAAATTAACAAAGAAAGAACCCCAAGCAGACAAAGCACAGTTTTGAAACAAGCCATTGTTTAAGTCTGTCTGAATGAATTTGGATAATTAGAAAAAATGAAAAAGAATGGCTAATGTAATGAGTGATTATCTGAGAGTTTTATTAAGAAGCAGCTAAATAGATGAGAGATGACCCGCAAAACCCTCATTTCCACCTTACGGAATTAGAGGCAAAATAAAAATAAACTAAGGGCCTGTTTGAACGCAAAACGAATGGGAAGAGAAGGGAAAATGAACAAGTTTCTTTGTTTAGTATACTTTGTCCAATCTTCTCGGAAACTCAAGTTCTCGAGCCCATACCGGACCCAGCAATCTTACTTTAAAAGTGGGAAGATAAGATCCCACCAAAATTGGTGGGAACACAAGTTCACACGTGAACTGTAATGCTATTGGACATATTTACCCTCATAATTTATTTTTCTATAATGTAAGAAAATATGATTAAATTCGAATTTATACGATAAATTTGAACTTGACGAAAGAATATTTTAGATAAGTTCGAACTTGGCGGGAAAATATTTTAGACAAATTCAAATTTGATAAAAGGATTTTTTCTTGGGAAAATCTTATAAAAAGTCGGTTGAATTAATCAAATTCTAATTTGGGTCACTGAACTTAATAAATTATAAATTAGGTTATGTCACACAATTAAAGATTTACAAATTAGGCTAAATTACATCCATTACCCTTGGTTGATCTTTCTAGGCGACTCAAAAAATTGACCTAGAAGCAAAAGAATTACATAAAAGCTTTCTCACACTCCTGAAATCATTAAAAAAAAATGATATATCCAAGCTACTCATCGCCCTCCTATCTCGAACCCATTTGTGTTGAAGATGACGTTGCACCCAAATTCAGGTAAACCAGCCTTGCATCCTGATAAGGTTCGCGATATTGTTGTTGCTGGCTTGCTGCTACTGCTATTTTGATCTTCGTTCATTGGGGATAAATGGCCGATGAAGAAGGACTCGCATTGCCTTCCTCACGTGACACTACAAGAGTCGCGGATTCTTTTCAAAATCCATTTGGGTGGGAGTGCTGAGTTTCTATTCAAAAGTAAGAGCTTATGTTAATACATCTATTTCCCCTTCATCCCAAACGTCTCTTTTGTTCTTAGTTCTTAATAATAATATAATACATAATTATAGCCGGGGAATGCTTAAGATTGTAGGTTTATAATAACCACAGTTCATGTCTATTTTTTGCTTTTAGGTCAATTTTTTAAGTTGACTTGATATATCATCAACTAATTAAGGGGCATGTATGTAATTTAGCTTAATTTCTAAATCCTTAATTATGTCACATAACCTAATTTATAATTTATTAAATTTAGTGATCCAAGTTAGAATTTGATTAACTCAACTGTCTTTTTTTATAGGATTATCCCTTTTTTCTTTTCATTTTGAATTAATTACTTTTGAAAGTAAAATAAATATTTATTAATTTTTTTACCAACTTGCACCCTTTCATTTTTTTTATTTTGGTAAATAGTTTTAAAATATCAATGCATACCAAGAGCATTGAGCATGTCTAGAGTCTCCTTATCGACCTCGATCAGGTCGGTCTTGATGGCGGAGACGTCGGGGACGAAATCCATGCGACGCTCACGCTCCTCCCCCTGAAGCTTGAGAGAAATTCCACGAACAGGTCCCCTCTGGATCCTCTCCAAGAGATGAGTCGAGAATCCGGCAATCTTGTTGCGGAGTCTCTTGGATGGAATGAGAGCAACCTCCTCAAGAATCTTCTTGTTGGTGTGGAAGTCCAATGTCATTCGAGAGTAGTACTTCTCGATCACCTGGCGAGAAGACTTCTTGACGGTTTTGGTGCGGACGCGACCCATGGTGGCTCCGTCAGGCGCTGAGATGAAAACGATAAACAATCACAGGCGCAAAACCGGCCACTACGCAATATGCAAATGGTTCACCTAGGGGTTTTTTTTTTTTGGTTCACCTAGGGTTTTTCTATATATGAAAAACCTACAAAACACGGGCCTAACAATAGATCCATATTCGGCCCACACTAAATTTCAAGGCCTTTTTTTACTGCTGAGACACTTGCCAGCTTATAAAATTAGAAAATTTCAAGTCCACACGGGCCATTTTGAGTGGACTAAACAAGGTTTGCCCACCTTCGAGTCAAATTAGAAGGATATGTTTAGTTTGAAGAAAGGGAAATAAATTTAGGAGGATATTAATCAAATTGTCATTAATGAAAAAATATTTTTTTTTGTTAATATTATATTTTTAGAATATTGAAATTTTTTTATATGTTATTTAATAAAGATAAGAGGATTTTTTTTTTTTCTCCTCTCCCCTCCTTCCACTCAAACCAAAGATAGCATTAGTATCCATGATCAAGCTTGATGGGGCAACTCAAAATGAAGAATACGAAGTACATCCCACAATTTGTTACCATTGTGGGAGACAGTGGCGGAGCCAGGTTTTAGAATTTGTGGGTGCACAATTAGTGAGGGGGTTCGGGGGCAGCGCCCCCGAATTTTTTTTTTTAAAGGAAAGTTTTAAATACATTAAGATTGTATCGTTGACATTTTCGGGAAGAAAAAAAGTTTGACAAGATTAGGGAACATATTGCAACCTATAAGCTAGCTCATCTCAATGCTTCCTCTATCGAAACCTATAAGATTGTATCTTTTTTCATATAGAGACACTAAGCAACTGAAACTATAATTTCCAATTCCAAAGCAATTCGACCATAAGAAATCAAAGAATGAAGAATTATAATAACTAGAAGGTGGGGAAGTAGACCAAAATGTTGGCTTCGTCTTCAATTCATCATAAAATAAAATCACAAGGTGGGGTATTACCTTCAGATATTCATCTACATCAACCTTCATCTGCTTAGCATTGAGTGCTGCATCAACCTCCGAAAAGATTTGAGGGGATAAAGTTATTTCTTGAAGCAAATCAATCTGCAAAAGAATGCAAATAACTAGACTCATGCGGACCACACAAGCATTTGATCTGATAACATTATATATGAACAACAAACATTATAATCCAACTATCAACTCTCATCTGATCTGGTAACTTTCAAATTCCTTAAGCCGGGCCCCTTGAACTTAGAGGAAGTGCAAGTTGAAAACTTAATTGATACATCCCTTTCATTTAATCTGATAACATTGTATGAATCTGAAATGCTTTCATCATTCATTAGTGCAAAGTTTTGAATAAGAAAAAAAGGCATATTTTTCAATTCTCACTTCTCCTATCAAAACCAAGATTCATGCTTGAAGTGTAGCAGGGGAAGGTGAAGAATCTGCTTGTTTACTGCAATCTCCAGGAACTTATCTTCGAAACAGCCCTTATCACAAGCATAGCCTATCTTACGTTACTTTCACATTGACCAGAGTACAAGCATGACAATAAAAAAAAAGTTGGTAAGAACCTCATTATAATAAAACTATCAACTCCATTTCAGTTTCATCACAAACAGTTGGTACCAAATACCATATGAAATGAAATCAATCCATAAAGTTAAGAAATTATATCTCGGAATCTGAGTTTGGATGGTGAGTACTAGCCGTTGAACGAATGACTTCAAACCAGCTCTTGGTAAAGAAATATCTAGTCTTAAAATCTCTAGAGAGCTACCAAAAAGTAGTTACATTCTTGACCATACTAATGTTCTTTGAATCCTACGGTCCTACCTATATATCATTCATCAACAATATGTTTCACCAAATATGCACATGAAGTTGAAGGGAAATGAAGGGAAAGAGTAGAAAGGCACCTCAAAAGTCATTTTTCCATTGAGTATTCAGCAGTGTCATACAAAGAAACTGCAATACCTAATAAAATTATTATGTCCTGAAAAACAAAAATGTTATCAATTCTGATGCATAACCTTTTCGAATGTAGCACATAAATGGAGTTATAGCACAGAAACAATAAAAAACTCTTTCATGATTTGCATTATTGTTTTCACAGGCAATAAGATTTAGAATCAGTAGTTTGCCACTTTGCCTAAACTGAAAATTCACAAATGTTCCAAGGCCATATGCTCAGTTAGAGAAAATGGACAAAAGTAAAGAAAGCCAAAAATTCAAAAATCTCAATGTGTTGCTAGATACACATTAGACTAATGTCCAGCATGACATTAGAGTGCTTTAGTTTAAATACACATGAAATTCGATGCTTGTGAAAAGCAATTTATTATAGGAAAACAAGAAAAGAACTCATGATATCCATAAAACCAAGGGTTCTGCTCTGCATTTTGAACACATAATTAAATGTCTGAGCTATATATGTTCATAGGCACACTCATACATAGGAGGACTAATTCTTATTACAAATGAAATTTCTCCTTCCAACAGGAACAGATTATCTTCATAATTAATCACTCCTTCGCGATAAAATGGGAAGTTTCAAGATGATTATGATTTCACAAATTACCTCGGAGGAGCTAGAAGACGCTGACGACGGAGGTTTGGGATCCGAGAGCACTGTGGGTGAGAGCGGTGAGTTGACGCCGACAGAAATTCCGACAATGGAGTGAAATTGAAAAGAGGGGGATCGGTGAGTGAGAAATGAGAATCAGAATCAGAGAACCCTAATGAAATTGAAAAGAGGGGGATCGGTGAGTGAGAACTGAAAACAATGAAATTTCAAAAATTACCTCAGAGGAGCTGGATCACGCCGACGACGGAGGTTTGGGAGCCGAGAGCGGTGAGTTGACGCCGACGACGTAGGTTTGGGTGAGTGAGAACTGAGAGGGGGATCGGGGGTGAGAACAATGAAGGAAAAGAAAAAAGGGGATCGGGGGTGAGTGAGAACAATGAAGGGAAAAAAAACCCAAAAGGATAAAATCAGCGTTCGAACCCAAGACCTTGCACATGAATGTGTAAGGTTATAACCACTTGCTCCAACCATCTAATTTGTAACAAAAGTCCTTTACAAAATATATATTTTTAAAAACGTTTATGTCTGCACTTGCCCACATAGGCACTAGTGTGCCTCCGCGCCTGGCGGGAGATACGGTTACTTGGAAGCCTCGTGTCCATTGAAAGCCCAACATACCTAAGCTGTGAATCTTCCCTGCCGGTGGCAGAACCCTCACCAGTGACAACCCCAGCCCAGTTGGCGTCGACTGTTAGCAAGGCACGTGACACCAAGGAGCGTGAGGGCCATATCTTTGGATCTTGGATGCAAGTGCCTTCTCGAGGTTGGAGGACAAAAAACTTGCAGAAGGTAGCTCTCGCACGGAAACACTATGGGTGACAATAGGTTCAGCGTGCTGACCTCCTCGGATGAACAAGATCATCATCAAAATGGAAAAGCCACTAATGTAGGGCCCAATGACAATGCGCAGGCATCTCAAGTTGAACAGCCAAAAAGCAAGGCGGCAAAATAAGGGAATCATAGGTCAACATCCTTTGAAGGAATCAAAAACATTAAAAGCACGAGCTCCCATGCCCACATCGGTGTTTCTTATAAAGCTAGCGCACTCACTCATGGTAGTTAAAAACTCATTTTATCACTTTGATTTTATATTTTTACGATTTTTTATGATTTTTTTACGTTACGATTTTATGTTTTACGATTTTTCATTCTCCTTCCGTTTTCAGGTAAAATCTACGTTTTCACTACCATGCACTCACTCATGTCCAGTTCGGATCTCTCTGGATCCAGCTTACATCCTTGCCTCTCCCATCGGCTGCCCTCCTATGCCTTGAAACGACACCGTTTTGACGCAAAACTGAAGCTGTGCTCTCTGTTTTTTAAAATATTTGAGGATATTGATTAGTACTAAAAACATACTTCAGGATAATAAACAGTGCTGAAAAAATACCTCATGAATTTGAAAAATTATTTTAGTATCCTGAAAAAATATTTTAGGGTACTGACTATTACTAAAAAGATACTTGAAAATATTAACTGTTATTAAAAAAATACTTCATGATCTTAAAAAATTATTTTAGGATTTTGAAAAAATATTTTAGGGTACTGGTTGGTACTAAAAGAATACTGATTGGTATTGAAAAAATACTACATGATCTTGAAAAATTATTTTAAGATACTGACTGGTACTTAAAATATACTTCATGATATTTTTTGAAGATCCTAAAATAATTTTTCTAGATCATTAAGTAATTTTTTTTTGCATCCTAAAATATGTTTTTAATACCAATTAGTACCCTGATTTTTTTTTTTGTAAAGAGTAAATACCCTTTTGGGTCCCTGGAATAACACGCGCTACCCATTTTGGTCCCTGAGTAAAGAAAATGTCATTTTTGGTCCTTTTTAGGGACTAAAAACGATTTTTTGGGAATTTGTGAGAGATTAAAATGCCCACAAAAAATGACTAAAAGGACAAAAAGAGACCTTTTTTTTACTGTTAAAGGACGAAAAATGACATTTTTTTTACTCAGGGACCAAAATGGGTAGCGCGTGTTATTTCAGGGACCAAAAAGGGTATTTACTCTTTTGTAAAAAAAGAGGGCACAGCTTTGGTTTTATATTGTTAGGAAATCAGGAAATATATTCTAATCAAGTAGAATCCCTATAAATCAGGGATTAGGGAAATCCTCATTAATAGCCATTAAGAGCTATTATTACTAAGGCTTTCATCTCTTGTATATATATATGTACACTCTTTACATGAATGAAACACAATATTCAGATTATTTAGCTTACATGGTATCAGAGCTAAGTTATAGTTCTTGGGAAATTTGAGTTTTTTCCGGTGGCCGTTGTTACTGTAGCGTTAACAGTAACAGTGGCCCGCCAACGAGTGCCATCTCTATTTCTTTTTTTTTTTTGGGGGGGGGGGGAGTGTGTACCGGTTGTTTTGCTGTCTCTGTTGGCTGCCAGAGCTTAGTATGGGTTGTCTCCTCTACCTACTTCTTTACCACATAGGATTCTTTGATTTTTCGATTCCAGCGAAAATTTCCAGATTCAGGCGAGATTTCCAGTTTCCGGTAAAATTCTCCAGCTTTCGGTGACTCTTTAATCTGGTGGTACTCTGCATTTCTGGTGAGTTTTGCATCTTCTAGCGAGTGTTATGAGTTTTCTGATTTTTCCAGCGACTTTTCCAGTTTTCGGCGAAGTTTGCAGATTCCGACAAGTGTTCTAAATTTTCCGGCGAGTATTTTCTAGATTCCGACGAGCTCTTTGCTGATTTTTTCCAAATTTTGATTACATGGTTTCCATCAATCTCGACGACGGTCTGCATCTCACCGTCAACTTTGAGTATTTCCGATTAGTTTTGAGTACGTTCGTGTTCTTGTTCTCAGAACTTGCCGTCAACAGAGAAGGCAAGGTGCGACGGCGGTGAAGGAGGGAGGTGATGGTGTTGAATTAATATGGTTTGGCTCTCTCCTTCTGGTCTGCCTCTCTCTGTTTCCTTACTCATAGGATCCAGTTTCCTTACTCATCTTTTAGATGAGTAGGGGAAGATCCCTGGAACGTCAAGCTGTTTAATGATGAGTCATCATCAACTATTACAATGTTTAATAATGAGGGCTGGAATGGAAGCTGCAGCTGCAAGAGTTAGATGAGCTTAGATTGGATGCCTATGAGAGTTCGCAGTTGTACAAGGAAAAGACTAAGGCATTCCATGATAAGCATATTTTGAGGAAAGAATTTTTTGTATGCCAAAAAGTTCTTTTGTTTAACTCTCGTCTGAAGTTTATTCCTGGTAAGCTTTGATCTAAATGGGATGACCCTTTTGTCATCACTAACATATTTCCATTTGATGCTGTTGAGCTATATGATTCACCCACAAGACGAACCTTCAAGGTAAATGGGCATAGCCTCAAGTAATTTCATGAGGGATCCCAGCAGCAGCCTGAGGAAGCAGAGATTCTTCTCATTGATGCCACTTATCCTCCATAAACCCCTTGGGGAGTTTTCTTCTTTCTTCTCCCTCTTTCTTTTATTTGTTTTCCATTTTCCACTTTGCTTTGTGAAAATAAATATAGTATCTCTTTCTATGATTGCTACATATTATGAACTGGGACATTTTGGTTTTAATGGATCATTCTGTTTGGTTTGTAATTCTTTACTCTTCAAATACATGTCTTGGTAGTTGATTTGGTGATGTTGATCGCCTAAGTTGGTATTGACCTTGTGAGGTTTTGAGCTTGCATGAAAGGAATTCATCTTTTACCATTCTCTCCTTCATTCGTGCATTTGCTCATGATTTATGTTCTCTAGAACTTGCTCCATTTCTTTTTGAAACTACATTTTTCACTTACGTGCATAAATAAAATGGAAGCTTGTTTTCTTTCTTTTATTTTCCCACTTTGGCCAAATAGCCTTTCCCTTGCATTATGTTTCCTTTGCTAGCAGCCCCTTTGTGCCTTTTTGACTCATTCTTTTCTAAGCCATATTACAAGCCTAAGTATAAAACCATTTTATTCCACACCTTGGAAATTTATTGAGCATTGATTTCACATTTGTTTTGTGTTTAAGTGTAGGGGTTGCTCAGGAGTGCAACAGTTTAAGTGTGGGGGGGGGGAGATATTTGATTTTATGTCATTCACCAGTTGGTATTGTTATGGTCATTATGATTACGTATATAGTTTTTGCAAAAAAAAAAAAAAAGGAAGAAAGAAAGAAAATACATAGAAAGAAATGAGATATATAAGAAAAATAAAAGTTTTCATACATAGAGAATGATTGTGTTAATCGGTGTTTTTTTAAATTTCTTTGGTGTTAGCCTCTCATTCCATACTATTACCTACATTCACCCTAGCCCCATTACAATCTTTAATAATAAGCTCTCTTGATTTGTGCATGCATGTGTTATGAATAGTGGGGACGTAGAAATTGAGCAAGTTTATGGTAGAGTAATTTTCTTGAGTAGAATTTGAGTGATACACTTATTTACCCTAAACACTTGAGAGATTGATTAATTGAGGGCATCCTTTGAGATACCATCTTTTGTGATTAGGATCATTGATTGAGATTACCATGAATTGTAATATGAGATGAAAGGATTTTGGTCTTGATTTATTAGTCTTTTGAAGCTTTGTGTCTCTTGTTCAGTTTTTACATTGTTAACAATTGTTAGAAAAGAAGAGTTTTTCCTTCTAGTCTTTTTCTTTGAATTTTACTCAGGAGTGCAAAAAGATAAGTGTGGGGCAATTTGATAATTGAATATTTCATACACTTATTTTTATCTCTTGATTAATAATTTTGGACTCTTTAGTTTATAAATAATGACTTATATACTTATTTGGGCTTTGGGCCTTTGATTATATTTTAGCCGTTTTTAATAATAAAATTCTAGTTTTACATTACTTCACTATTTTTACCATAACTCTTGAACCAGGCATCGGATTAGCCTAATTTTTGTTTTATATTTCATATTATTCAAAGAGCTACAATTGTTATAAATACATAAAGGGAAAATTTCGACAAGAGGGTGGTCGATTTTGAAGCTGAAGTCAGATGTATATTTCTAGATTTTTATTTGGGCTTGAATTTTGTAATTAAAACCATTTTTTTTTGGCTGAACCATTGGAGCCCAGTCTGTTTTGTAACTAGGTTTTTACCTAGTGTAATATCCCAGTTTTTCTAACAGTAATTGAGTGTTTTTAGGATGATTTATTAAGTATTTTACGGTTTAAAGGAGATTTAGAGGTATAAAATAAAAATTTATTTTTCTAAAATAAATA
Organism: Acacia pycnantha; assembly: GCA_025563575.1. Lineage (NCBI taxonomy): Eukaryota > Viridiplantae > Streptophyta > Magnoliopsida > Fabales > Fabaceae > Acacia > Acacia pycnantha. The sequence goes on from JAMWYP010000013.1 coordinate 1,403,974, forward strand.
AATAAATATATTTTTATATTTAATTAAAATTAAAATATATTATTAAATTATTAAATTATATCATTATATATATATAGTAAGGGAGTAGGGACGGTGGAATAATAAATTATTATATTATATAATTATATTATATAAAAGTAGGCAGAAGCAACGAAAGAAGGTCACGGGGAAGAAAAAAAATTAGAAACAAAACAAAACATGTGGGACCCACTGACAAATATTTTCAAAACCTCCCGACAGCCTTTCACGTGAAGTTTGAAAATTTGGCACGGGGAAAATTACGTAGAATGACCCAGAGGTGTAAATCACGGTTAAGGACCCATTTTTCTCAACTATAAATACACACACAACGCACCCCTGTAAAACGCAGAAGAGGAAGAAAAGAGAAAGGAAAGAGAGGAGAGAGAAAGAAAGGAAAGAGAGAGAGAAAGGAAGGAAAGAGAGAAGGAGAGTAAGGTGGTAATTATTTGGGGATACCGGTAGTTGCTCTTTGGTGATTATTTGAGAGTTGGCAAGTAACAGGTAACTCTGGATATTTTTCCTTATATTTGTGAATTATGTATGATTATATTTTTATGCTTATACTATTTATTTTAGATTGATATATATGATACAATATTTTATGGGTTTTAAGGTTTTAAGATTCTGCTATGGAAATTTTAGATTGTATTTGTACATGGCACTAAATGCACGTATTATACATACCAATTTACTATTCACTATTTACTGTTTACTATTTACTATTTACTGTTTACTATTTACTATTTACTGTTTACTATTTACTATTTACTGTTTACTATTTACTATTTACTGTTTACTATTTACGAATGGTAAATTACTATTCACAAATACATACAGTAATACTATTTATTGATCATGAATTTCAATAGTTTTATTTGATATTAATGGAAGCGTAATGCATTATTTTTGAATGAGTGCATTTATCATGGCGGTTGTATTTGTGATGGGATGGAGTTTGGAGGAATCTGATATGTTATGATTTTATGCCACCACTCGGTGCACAATGGATTGGTACTTTTCAGGGCCCCTTCTTCCATGTTTTCCTCTGGCCGGGATAGCATTGGAGTTGTGGGACATGTGACACTTCCTTTATTTTGATAAGGAGGGGAGCCATAGTCCATACTTAAGCTCTATACTTTTGGCCGGGTATATCTTAAGTTTTGGTGAGCTTGGAACAATTCGATCACATGAATGTGTTTGTTGGACTATGTGTTAGCCTATGGCTCCAGTCAGCGGTATAAGGACGGAAGAGGATATAAGGGTGGTTGCATCTGCATGTTATATTATTGAATGGTTTAAGTTGATTAAATGATTAACGTTTTTGTAAAATCTTTTTATGAGAACTTTTGGAATATATATATAGTTATATACAAAAATAAATGTATTTCATTATCTCTTGTTTTTAGTCATATATGATTTGCTTGTGTACGGTAGAATATTCAGTAGTTACTGAGATGTGGAAATCTCATCCCATATTAACATTTTTCAGGTGGATATCCTAGTAGGGAGCAAGGGAAGGCACCTATGGAGTGAGCTTTGAAGGCTCTTTGTACTCCTGTAGTTTATGTTATGTTATTTCTATTTGCCAAGACCCTAAGACTTCCGCTTTGCATTAAACTCTGAAATATTTCGGAAATCTATTTTGGCTTTGTATTATGAACTCTATTTGAAATGGTTATGTTTTTAAATGATTTGGTTGATGATTATCCTTGTGGGAGATATTCCAAATATTTTAGGCCAAGTTTTCAGGTGTTGGATTTGAGGTGTTACACCTAGGTCAGCCACCAACACTATGTCATTACGTTTTTGGATAGAATTGAGATTGAAATAGAAGTTTTAAAATTCTCTGAACTGTTCTTCATGTTCTTCATTTTTGGGTTTTTGAATTCCTTAGCCATGCTTGGTTAAACTTCTGTAATCGATCCATGAGCTGAGGATTCACGCTTCCATTCAGAGGATACGGTCTACATGGTAACTAAACTCATTTCTATTCATTTTATCGGATTCGATTTTTGGAAATACTTCAAATATTAGATTTAATATTAGATTTGGTTTATTCCAATTGAGTTCGAACTAGGTTGAAGTATGGTTGTGCGATTGCACAGTGAGACGCTACTGTTCGGAAAGATGCTAGGCGACCATCTAGTCGAGGAATTTTTTGGATGAACGCAAAGATTTCGGTTCGTCCAGAACCAACCGTGAGTTTTGTTATAATGTTTTCGTCGAATGATGGTATGGAAGTGTTGGAATCCTGTTCATGGATTGATTAATTTTAATATGTTCATTTCGTTTTCTTCACTCTGTTTCTGTTTGATTGCATTTTAATTCGACTGAAAAAAACCCCATTTCGTCACTGTTTTGCTATTTCTGTTTTGCTGCCAATCTGGACCTACTGCGAATTCATTGGGGAAACGATCTAGGTTTCCATTATACTGCGAAATTATATTGATCTTGGTTATTTTTGGAGATCACAGCAAATCTGTCAACGACTTCTGAGCTTTTTCTTCACGATGATGCATTTGGTTCGATGTGAGAGAGAGAGAGAGAGAGAGAGAGCGTGTGTGTGGTGGCCGATCTAGCTCCTATGAAGGCGTAATAGTTTTGTGAAGTGAGTCACAAATAGCTATTGAACGCCAAACCTTTCACCTAAAAAAACAATTTAATAAAATGAAAATGGAAAATGTGATCGACCTTAGTAGTGGGACTCGTAGGCTAGATACTGGCACATCTGGGTCGGGTATTCCTATTTGTAGGGCATGTTTGACAGCTGAGACCGGTGTTGCATTTGTTCTGTGATCCATAGGTTTCTTTGATCTGCTACCATGTTAGAGAAAGAATCGCAGAGTTGAGTTTTGTCGTGTAGTGAGAAGAAAGAAGAAAGAAGAAAGGAAGTTTGGTTTAGTTTATCACTCCAAGTCTTCACCGGCTATTTTTTAAAACAATAGTTGAAAATTAAACCAAAATTTCAAAAATGCCATTGTTTCCTTTTTAACTTCTGTTTTTTTTTTAAACAGACGTTAACTAATGTTGTTAAATTTACTTTTAATAATAGTGTTCAAGTGGATGGATCAGTTCTCAGTGACAGAAGCAACGGATGTGGAAGTGTGAACATATGGCCAGATAGTTGGTTTTACTTGCAAGCTTACAAGTATACCGCCTCCAATGGCATAAGTGATTGGAATATTCCAAGGACTAGAACTATGTTGGAATAAGGGATACAGGGGAATCAGTTTCCTTGCTCGACCAAAGGCCGAGCAGGGGGCGCTCGTCCCTTTTGGGGCGAGTGCCTAGGAGATCTGGACCGTCCATGTTTCTTTTCTTTCTTTTTTTATAGGATTTTTTTTTTTAATTTAATGTTTTTTTAAAGTACCAGTTAATATCCTAAAATATATTTTTAGTACCAGTCAGTACCCTGAAATATTTTTTCAAGACCCTCAAATAATTTTTTAAGATCATGAAGTATTTTTGAGTAGCAGTCAGTACCCTGAAATATCTCTTTAGTACCAATCGGTACCTTGAAATATTTTTTTAGGAATATTTCATGGTACCCACTGGTACTAAACAGATACTTCAGGGTTTTGACTGGTATTGAAAAATACTTCATGGTCTTAAAAGATTGTTTTAGGATCTTGAAAAAAATATTTTAGGGTAATAACTGGTACAAAAAAGATACTTCAGGATACTAACAGGTATTGAAAAAAAGCAGTCAGTACATTGAAGTATCTTTTTAATACTAGTCGGGACCCTAAAATATATTTTTAGAATCTTGAAAAAATATTTCAAAGTGCTGACCAGTACTAAAAATATAGTTCAAGATACTGACTGGTATTTTTTTAAAAAAAATCCCTATAAAAAAAAACAAAGAAACATGGACGGTCCAGATCTCCAGAGGAGATTTGGACTCGCCCCAAAAGGGACGAGTGCCGCCAAAGGCCGAGCAGGGAAACTGATTTCAGGATACAGGAGGGTCATTTACTGATTGCAGTGAAGGCGCCTAATTGTTGGTCGATTTCCTTGATGGCAAGTGAACCAGTTGAACAAGTAATAAAGAGTAAGTAGAGTATCGTCCCACAGAGACTGGGATACCGAATGCTGACGCTTAATCACGAATTCAGTTGTAATTAAAAAGAAAGTATGTCTGATTTGGGTTGAGATCTATAGCTATGCTAAGAACAGAAAAGAAATAGTTGGTCGTAGTTGAAAGGATATCAGTAAAAGTCAGGCTGAGCTTAGAATACTCCCTAAGCATGTTAATCTCCCAGTTGCCCCTTGCACAATGCTATAGCATCTATACTGTACAGCTCTCGCAATTGCTACAGCATAGACACCGTTGACACAGCTATTCAGTTAACCCACCACTCTAGTCTATCGAAGCTCTCGCGTCCGATACATGTAAACCTAACTTACTTCTCCCATACATCTATGGTGATTTTATAGATAAGTTGATCACTACAATTCAAGGTGTTTTGGTTATGAGCGGTAGACCCATCTTTGAAGCCTACAGTAATAGGTCAAGCCTTGCACCAGCCTGCTTAGCAATCGCTGTTTCTCAGAGATCTAACCTCGACTCCCTCTCGGTAAACCGAAGCCACTGATCTAGTCCTTAGCTCTCGCTAATCAACAAGAAATTAAATCACTGAAACGCAAACTGAATGTATTGAATTAAAACTAGCAACTGGGTTCATTCCACACTCAGAACATCATCATTGCTCAGCCAGAGAAATTTTAGTTCATGACTGATGAGGGAAACAATAAACAGAGTACAGTAGAATAGCCCATGATCAAAAGATTGATTAGAATAAATAAAAGCAAAACAGAAAGCTTGATGGAGGTTAGATGGTGTGGAAGAAGCCCTGTCACGTCACAGCTACAAGTCTTCTTATCTCCGTCTCACTCGTAAGGACGAATGTTGGGTTCTCCTGACTGTCTCGTGCTTTGTAACTTCTCTCACTCTCCTCTTGAATCTGGCCGTGAAAGGTAGTCTCTTTCTGTTCAGAAGTACTTCGACACTTTTAGGGTTAGCTTTCGTTTCCTTATATAGTCGAGATTACTTGTTGTGTACGTCCAACGAGCTGAGCCTTTCCTAATCTATCGAGGTTCAATCGTATATTTCCTTCCACATCTCGGTAGATTGATTCTGTTGATACTGCGGGATTCTTCAAATCTTTAGTTTTGATATTCGGCATTCCCATATGACAACAAATCTAACCGTTTACTAATCTGCTCTTTGTTTCCTGAAATAACCTTGACAAAAGATCAGAACAAATGTCGCATAACATTGCTTCATTTACTCTGCTATAGCTTCAGGGAGTGCATTGTATTGCGCTTCGAGGGAGCAGTCCTGATGCTATAGTATTGTATCGGCCATGCTGTGCATCTTTCACATAAAATACGATCTTTTTCTCAGCACATGTTTAGGATGCTTAAGTTCCCCATATAATGAATTAATGTTTTTTTTTGCTTGGATTGAACGCAATTAAGCTTATGTTTGCCACACAATTCAGTCATAGGATATAGGGAAAACATGACATAAATAGTGCTCATCACTAATCACCAGGGATGGGGCACCCATAACCTGTTTCGAGATATTGTGGAAGGATCCAATTTCCACTTGCCTTTCTCATCTGAACAGTCCAGATTTGATTTTTTAAATTGTGATTTTTTAATAAAAAAAGTATTTTTTGAAAAAATATTAGTTAAGAGATTATTTTTAGAGTAAATACATTTTCTGGTCCCGGAAAAAAAAACGGACCCCATTTTGGTCCCTTACAAAAAAAAAGGTCATTTTTAGTCCATAAAAAGGACGAATAAGGGTCGATTTGTTGACATTTTGATCACTCACAAATTTTCAAAATGTCATTTTTAGTCCCTAAAAAAGGACGAATAAGGTTTTTTTTAAGGGACCAAAATGGGGTCCGTGTTTTTTGTCAGAGACCAGAAATGGTATTTACTCTTATTTTTATTTTATATTTTCTACCCATTAAAATAATTTTTTTAAAAAAAAATAGAAAGTAAAAAAAAATCAAATCTAAATCATCCAGATCTCATCTGGATGAACTGGATGGATGAGATAGGTAAATGGTGTCTAGGTATTAACTATTGTGGAGGATGTTAATTAGAACCACCATCCTATGCAGACAATGGCAGGTTCAGATTCAGTACACCCCTCGGGAGGAGATCATTATGGCAGATAAACTTGCTACGATGTCTCACTCATTTTTTGTACTATTTTTTATCAACCACCGGACACCATGTCTCCTGAGGTGATCACCATGCCTGATCAAACTTTTTAGAGGATGTAATGCTCTTTTGAGCTAACGTTTTTCAGTTTCTAATAAATAAAAAAAGTTACTTTAATTTATACTACCTCCGTCCCTAATTATAGAAGTAATTTAACTAATTTTGGGAGAATTAAGGAGATGAGTTAAATTAGTTAATTTTACTCATTTTCCTAAAATGTCCTTATATAAATTTAAAATGACACAAGTTGCCCTAATTATAAGTGTTTCTAATTTGTCTTACGTTAGATATCCATGACATATTAGTTTATATATGTATATTAGTTGATTTTATATAGCCATGTGTATACATATAGATCTAATTTTCTTTCCACACGCTTTCTAATTGAAATAATGGTCTTGCTATATAAACATATATGTGTGTATATATATGTGTATACATATAGATCTATCTACATACATAGAGACACACACCCATATATCCACACACACATATATTGACACACATAAACACAAATATACATATATATGTAAACACACATATATATAATGCTCCTAATAATAAGTATAAATAGGGGTATTATAGGAAAAAATTGACAAAAGTTAAAACTTGCTCTTATAATTAGGACCAAAACTAACTCTAAAATTTGCTTCTATAAGAGGGAGTATTTGAATATTTTAAAATTAAAATTTTAATATATCACTTAAACTACTTTATGAAAAATTATTTTTTATAAAAACATATTCATACCTACACCCAGTGGTGGACCTAGGGGTTAGGGTGGGCCCACGGCCCCCTAAAATTCAAAAAGAGAAAAGAAAAATAAGGGAGTTCTCATTACAATGGAACTGCTTTTCATAATTTCATTACTAGCTTTTCTGATTCGGAACGCCGATTCTGGACTTCCCAAATCCGTGAAGCTCAAATGTTCCTTATGTGACTCCGTTTTCTCTACGTCAAACCCGTCGAGAACTGCTTGGGAGCACTTGAAGAGAGGAACATGGCCCAATTTGAGACCTAATTCTTCAATTTCGCCTATGTCCATATCTACCGTGGCTTTGCCTAACTCAAACAATCATGACAAAAAGAGAAGCTCTCCTCATATGGCTTTTACTTCTCCTCATCAAAATCATTCGTTAGTGTTGGTTAAGTCCTCTCGATTTTGTTGTGAACTGGGATACTCACCACCAACTCAACTTAATACGGGTACAAATCAACAACATTTGCTTTTGTCGGTTGGGAAGGAAGATTTATGCCCGCCCATTGGCCATGTTTGAAGACATTGTGAAGAGGTTCAAGAGTCCTAAGACCTCTCCTTCTCCTGCTTTGAGCAGGGAACAGATTAACTCTGCTATAGAATTGCTTGCTGATGATTGGTTTTACGAGTCATCATGTGGTTCTGTCTTTATCAACTCTTCAGTTCTGTCATCTGTGTGTCTGATAGATTAGTTAGACTTGTATTCACTCTTCCTCTTCTAGTTTTTACCCTAATATTACTGTAAGATCTTTCTTTACTATGAAAATAATTAAGAACAGACTTTGAAATAAAATGAAAGACCAATTTCTTAATGATTCTTTGTTTACATACATTGAAAAAGAAATTGTTTTAAGTTTTTACATAGATTCAATTATAAATAAATTTAACAATATGAAAACATATAGAATAAAAGTTAAGTGGAGTGATATTAGTTTTCGTAATAATTTTTTTTTGTATATTATGTTTTTATTGTATTTCAAATATTTTTATTTATGATATAATATTTTTTTATTTTCGCCATATCATTAAAATTCTTGGGTCCGCTGCTTTAGCTACACCTGCTGGTTAAGCCAAGACAGTTTCATTGCCGACAGTTTCTCGTGCTAACACGCAGAGTGTGAGGAAGGAAGAGAAACCAAAGTTTATTTAAAGATTCAGTATTACTACATAATATCACACTAGCTAACACACACATATATACATACTTAGCCAGAGGGGGAACCACCTTAAAATAGCTAGAGAGACATACAATATATAGATGGATGTCTGTAGAAAATAGTAAGGTACTCCATATATATAAGGAGCGACACGTGATCGATCATTTCTTGTAGAAAAGCTTCATCAGATCTTTGATCCCCGAGGGGAGCGAAAAACTGGCCTTTCCATTATTAGCTCCTCCATCCACCACTAAGTTCAAACCATTCACTGACTTCGATTCTTCGCTGCTCAAAAAAAGCGCCGCCTTCCCTACCTCTTCCGGCTCCATCAGAACCATCCCCATCGACATCGCCATGCCCATCATTTTCTCCGTCACTCTGCCGTCTATCCTCATCGAATTGCTCGCCAACGGAGTCAAAACGCCGCCGGGAGATATGCAGTTCACCCTTATCCCATATTGCATTAGTTCCGCACTTAGGTTCCTCATCAGCCCAACAATGGCGTGCTTCGACGCTGCGTAAGCATGAGGCGCCTCTCCGGCCGCCACCGTAGCAAGACTCGCCGTGAACAGAATCACACCGGCTTTTGCTGGGACCATCACTCTTGCCGCGTGCTTCGCCCCCAGGAAAGCTCCGTACACGTTAACTTCGAAAACCCTTTTGAAGGTCTCGTTGGTGGCACCTTGTATCGTGAAGTCCAAGTCACCCAATATGCCGGCGTTGTTGTACATGATGTCGAGCTTGCCGTACTTGGACACTGCCGTGTCAACGGCGTTCTTGACGTCGGAATCACTAGTGACGTCACAGTGCACATAGGAGATGGTGTCGTCTGTGCCCAGCGTTTTGCAGAGGGACTGGCCGCGGTCGTCTTGGATGTCAGTGACAATGACTTTAGCGCCGTTTTGGACAAATAGTTTGGCGGTGGCGGCGCCGATGCCGCTAGCACCTCCGGTGATTATGGCCACTTTTCCTTGTAGCCTGTGAGACAAATATGAATATGGTTAGACTCTTGTGTTTATAAACTATAAAGACGTGGGAAATTAAAAGCTTCAAGAAAAGCGTTACCTTTTAGATGTGGAAGCCATGGAAGAGGATTGTTTATCCATTTTATAGAATGAAAGTGATGAGGATTTGTTGTGGAAATTAAGCCGAATGGCGAGAGTTTTTATAGAGTGGAGCAATACAGGAATACGTACAGCCTCTATTTTGAAATATATACTCCCTCCTTTCGGTTCTAATTATAGGAGCTACTTACCATATTTTGAAGAGATGAATAATAGTAGTTAAATTAGTTAATTATATTCATTTTCCTAAAATACCCTTATTTAAAACTTAAAATGACATCAGCAAAAAATATCTACTCATGTTTCTTCTCATTCCTTCATCTATCTCGCCTATCCACAACAGATCCCAACCCAACTTTTTAAACGCACAAGACTAACACAATTTCCGTCATCTCTTGTGCTTCGTTTTAGGATATTTTTTAAACATTTAAAAAAAAACTGTTTTGAAAATAAAAAACCAACACATCCTAATATATGATTATATAAGAAAAACTTTTCCGTGGTTAGATGAACTTCTTGACTTATAGGTAAAAGATATTATATAATACTCCTGATATAGAATATAAGAAAAACCATCACATATGAATTATTAAATATAAGTGTGTTGTTAAATTAATTATTATTGAGGAAGTATTAATAGGGATAATATGATAAAAATTGCTTTAAATTATTTTATTAAAAAAACAGTAGTATTGAGGTGTATGTGGGAGTTGTAAGCATTACTTACTTTATAAAATATATAGGTACATTACTAAATTATTATTGTGTTTAATTATTATTGAGAAAGTATCAATGAAGGTATTTTAGGAAGAAATTGACATAATTTAAAACTTGGGCTTATAATTAGGACCAACACCAACTCCCAAATGTGTTCCTATAATTAGGACCGGATGTAGTGTTATACTTATAAGTCTTTTTTAACAACAAAATTGGTTCTATTTATAAGTCACTTTTCAGAATAATAAATTAATGAAATTGTGATAATTTTGCTCATATTAATTGTATTAGTGAAAATAGAGAGGGAATAAAAAGTTAAAAAATACTCATTTATAAATAAAGGCAAAGTTAAAAATTTACCCCATAATCATCGAGCTAACTACCTCTCTTTAATATGTGTGATTTAATTAAAATAGATTTATAAATAATATCAACGTGGGTGTAATTTAAGACAGTTATTGAACGCTCTGGATTATGATAAGGTTTGGTGAATTATTAAATGCAAGGCGCTTTCAATTAAAACACACAAATCATGACTTACAAAAAGTGATTTTAATATTTTTACAAGAGTATTCTGAGTCAAAAGCACGTTACCTACTCCTTAAAAACTCTAAAATACATTGCATATTAAAATATGAATTTTTTAAAAAACACGTTTTTAATGAAAAGATGAAAATGCCATTAAAACACGTGTTAGATTTAAATCCGAGGGGATGTCTGGTAAAATTCTCATTACAAAAAACACGTTTTTTTTTTACATAAACAAATTTTAGGAAAGGGGTTGGTTTATCCACAATCCAAGGAAAGAGAGAAATCTTCTTTCCTCCTAGGTGATATCGATGTTGGGCAATGCGAGCCATCTATTACCCTCAGACGTTAATCTAGACACCTAGGAGCTAGGATGCATCTCCCAACACCTTGACCAACTCTAGGATCGAACCCCTTCCCTTTAGTGAGAGTGTCCGACCCCTTTGCCAGTTGAACCCAAAGACGAGACAGTAGAGTATTATTTTGACGAAAAAAAAAACATCGAAACTTCAGAAAGAGCCAGCAGGATGATGCCCAGGCCCATGAATAAAAGGCAGAAAATTTTAAGTTTCCAACCACCAACTATTTTTTCATGGTATAAAAAAGAGAAGAAGAGAGAAACCACCCACAGGCCCACTATTCTTAAATGCACGGACCCACGGGCTCACAAAATTAAATGCACTCTGTACATATTTGTTTAATATATTCATTTTCGCAAGGAAAAATCCCAAAAAAAAAAAAAACCGTTTAAAATATATAAAAGACAGACTTTAATATGGAAGGAGATACCCATCTTAACTTTTTTTCTTATTTTCTCTCGTCAGCTCATCATTTGAGTCGTTGATTGAAAAAATGGGAGAAAAGTTAAATTAGTATTATATTGATTAAACGGATATGATTGAGAGATTATAAAGGATAATAAAAAAAAATGAAGAGAGAAACCCAATCTCTTTAATATCCCAAATCTCATGTGAAATGTGGGATTAACAAATATTTAAAAAAAAAAAATTCTACCCGAGTCATATGCCCTATTTTCTCCTTATCTCTATTAGGGATGGAAATAGGTCAGACCAGATCAGACTTTCGCTAAATAGGTTTGAGCCTGTAATGGGGGTAGAAGGCCTAAACCTGAATACAAGATTTTTTTTAGGCTCAGGCCTAAGCCTTCATAAGGTCTGATCGAGCCTGAAGCCTTTTTAAAAGCTCACTTACAAAGTAAACCTTTAAAAAGGCCTCATATTGTAGGCCTTAGAGGCCATAAATAGACTTTTGTACACTTTGAGCCTATCAAAACTATATAAATATAAGATTTTAGTAGAATATAAGAATGAAAAATAATAAATATTATATTATTTATATGATATAAATATAATTATATTTATTTAATGTGTAAACAGGTCATACCTGAAGGCTTACAAGCCTGACCTTAATAAAATAGGCTTGACCTATTTACACATTTAGGCTTTTAAATAGGCTTTGGCCTGACCAGGCCCTAAATAGGCCAGGCTGAAGGCCGCTTGATAGGGGCCTGACCTATTTCCACCCCTAATCTCTATTTCTTCTCTTCCTTGGTCATCTTCACTTTCCTTCCGCTTCACACCGTTTCTCTTTCTTGTCTCTAAGTAGGGAAGTCTAAGATCTTGGCCATTAAAACCCCTTTTCTTCCATTCCCTTTTCTCCAATCTCTCCCTCCTGATGTCCAAAACATCCAAAAGATCTTAGCCAACTCAGAAACTTCTCCATTCCTGCTGCTCTCTCTAAGCTTCAAGACCCAATCTATTGATCACCTAAAAGGATGCCTGTAATCTTGGGGGAACTTCCCAATTTATCCAATCTTGTTGATCATGTATATTTGAATTCGGGTTTGGAGCCACAGAAACCGAAATGTCGAGGGATTACAAGGCCAAAAAGGTCGCGACGACCAAGAGTAGTTTATATTTAGGGGATCCTATTCTGGTATAGAACACAGATGTCTAGTCTCAATGGACTAGTGGGTTGTCTATATTGGATCAAGGGATTTCCTACGGTAGCTATCAGGGATGTACCGAAGGAAATATATAAATACCCTCAAATATATCTATAGAGAAGATACCAGCAAGGATGAATGATCACCGAACAACACGAGAATGGCTGATGGCCAATAAGGGGTGGGGTGTGTGCTCAGTGTAACTGTATGGTAAATAGGTTATGAATCGGGATTGTGCACCTTATGGGCAATCTCCTATTTATAGAGTTTTCCTAGGGTTTCCTCCTCTAGGACATGCATTCTCTCCTTCAGCCAAGTGCGCCTCCACGTTCTGCCATTATGCCTGCTCCACTACCTGTACTATCCAGGATTATAGGCATGATCAAAGGATGATTAACATTTACCTGATTATGGAGGGATCCTGTCATACAGTGCCCTTGTTGGGCCGCGCTAGCTAGTAGGCCCATTATATGAATCCATAACAGATCCCAAGTCGAATAACGCCAAGGTAGTTCCTGTAACACCTCAAATCCAGCACTCGAAAACTTGACCAAAATATTTGAAATATCTCCAACAGGGTTTATTCGCTATCAAATCATAAAAAAAAAAAAAAAAACATAACCATTTCAAATAGAGTTTATAGTACAAAGCCAAAATAGATTTTCAAAATATTTCAGAGTTTTAATACAAAGCGGAAGTCTTAGAGTCATGGAAAATAATAAATAACATAACATAAACTACAGGAGTACAAAGAGCCTTCAAAGCTCACTCCATAGGTGTCTTCCCTTGCTCCCTACTAGGATATTCACCTGAAAATGTTAATATGGGATGAGATTTCCACATCTCAGTAACTACTGAATATTCTACCGTACACAAGCAAATCATATATGACAAAAACTGGTGATAAAATACATTGATTTATACATATATATATTTACCGAAAATTCTCATAAAAAGACTTTACAAAAGTATTTACCATTTTGTCAATCTTTGAACGTACATTAACATATCATGCAATATGCAATCACCCTTATATCCTCTTCCATCCTTATACCGCTCACTGGAGCCATAGGCTAACACATAGTCCAACAGAAACACATTCATGTGACTGAATTGTTCCAAGCTCACCAAAACTCAAGATATACCCTACTAAAAGTATAGAGCTTAAGTATGGACTATGGCTCCCCTACTTATCATAATAAAGGAGGTGTCACATGTCCCACAACTCCAATGCTATCCCGGCCAGAGGAAAACATGGAAGAAGGGGCCCTGAAAAGTACCAATCCACTGTGCACCGAGTGGTGGCATAAAATCATAACATATCAGATTCTTCCAAACTCCATCCCATCACAAATACAACCGCCATGATAAATGCACTCATTCAAAAATAATGCATTACGCTTCCATTAATATCAAATAAAACCATAGAAATTCATGATCAATAAATAGTATCACTATGTATTCGTGAATAGTAATTTACCATGCGTAAATAGTAAATAGTAAACAGTAAATAGTAAACAGTAAATAGTAAACAGTAAATAGTAAACAGTAAACAGTAAATAGTAAACAGTAAATAGTAAATAGTAAATAGTGAATAGTAAATTGGTATGTATAATACGTGCATTTAGTGTCATGTACAAATACAATCTAAAATTTCCATAGCAGAATCTTAAAACCTTACAACCCATAAAATATTGTATCATATATATCAGTCTAAAATAAATAGTATAAGCATAAAAATATAATCATACATAATTCACAAGTATAAGGAAAAATATCCAGAGTTACCATTACTTGCTAACTCCCAAATAATCACCAAATAGTAACTACCGGTATCCCCAAATAATTATCACCTTACTCTCCTTCTCTCTTTCCTTCCTTTCTCTTTCTCTCTCTTCCTTTCTCTCTTCCCTTTTATTTCCTTCCTCTTCTGCGTTTCACAGGGGTGCGTTGTGTGTGTATTTATAGTTGTGAAAAATGGGTCCTTAACCGTAATTTACACCTCTGGGTCATTCTATGTAATTTTCCCCGTGCCAAATTTTCAAACTTCACGTGAAAGGCTGTCGGGAGGTTTGAAAATATTTTCCAGTGGGTCCCACATGTTTTGTTTTGTTTCTAATGTTTTTTCTTCACCCGTGACTCCTTTTTGCCTACTATTATAGAATTTAATATATATAATAGAATATAATAATAGTATAATATAGTAATATAATATATATAATATAATAATAATTCCTTTTCTTCTTTTGTTCTTCGTCCGTGACTCCACATTCATGCCAACATGTTTTTATATTATAATATACAATATAATATAATAATACAATACAATAATAATATAATAATATAATATTATAATTAACTAGAAGAATGAAAAAACTACAAGATACTACGAAGAAAAGCAGACACCAGTCGGTTAATAATAAAATAATAGTATGTTAAAAGATATAATACAGTAATATAATAATAATATAATATAATAATTAAATATAATAATATAATTTATAGTAAAATTAAATATAATAATATAGTATTATAATAATATATATTTTATTTATCTATTGATAAATTTTTATCTTATATTTCTAGATCTCCTTAAATCCTTAAATACTAACTCATCCTAAAAAAAATCCTTAATTACTATTAGAAAAATTGGGATATTACAGTTCCCACTGATGCAAAGTCAAGCAACACGATTGTTGTTAGAGGGGTTGGATATTTGAGAAGTACAAGAAAAAGAGATGAAGAAGAAAGTACTAGCACAATGTCTTCAAGGTGTGAGCAACACTTTCATTTAGGTCTAATTTTCCCGAGCTATATGTATCTTATAGGGTAAAATTTGGATTGATATGTGAATTTCCTGCAGAATACATTGAAGACCTTGAGTATGGATTACTCTCTTAACACTTAGGGTCTGTTTTGTTCAACGGAGGGGAGAAGAAGGGGGATTTTAATGGAGGAGGGGGGATTGAAGAGATTTTAATATTAATTACTTGTTTGGATTGATTAGAAAGAATGAGAGGGTAGAGATTTTAATGCTACCTTATTTAGATGATTTGCAACAAAGCAAGCCTTATGTTTCGAACATTTAGATGTATCTTCACAAATATGAGGTAATTCTTAGTCTCCTTGTTACCTTGGGTTTCATAAGCGGAATCAAATTTCTTGCCTGTGATTCATGGACTGATCCATTACTAATGGACGATTAATAAAAACCGGTCATCGTTGACATAGATTGGCATAACTGGATATGATTCATTCGTCATATATTTCTTTGACATTTTCATTTGGTCATATGATTGTGTTTCATTGTTAACCCACTCTCCCGATTGCTTATTTCTTAGACGGAGCCAAAGAGAAGACCAAAGCCTAATTACATAGAGAAAGTTCAGAAAGATATTACCGCCAACATGAGGGGAATATTTTGTGAGAACAAGGCTGATATGGATGACATTCATGAATATCTTCTCTAGAAAGGAGTGGAAGCCGTGGCTATTCATGGAGGAGGCAAATATCAGGAAGAGAGATAGTATGCAATTACAGTCTCTGAGTCTAGAAAGAAAGATGTGTTGGTTGCAACAAATGTTGCATCCAAGGGATTGGATTGCTTCTATTATTTGTTTGTGAACATGAGCTGATCTTTAGGGCCCGTTTGCTTCGCGGAACTTTGGAGAGGGAAAGGGAACTTAATAGAGTTCCTGCTTGAAAACCCGTTTGGCGCGGCTTGTTCCTGGGAAGTCACCTTCCCACTATCGCCGAAGCTCCCACGAACGAGGGAAAGTGGGCTCCCTCCAAAAGTGGCGGGATCTTGAAATATTTCCCGGGAGAGTGAATTAGCAAGACTAAAAAGCCCCTGTGAAATCATAAATCAAAATCGAGCTTGGAGCTGGAAGAAGGAGCAGACGAAGGTTGAGACGACAACGTAAGCTTCAATCGAAGGAGTAGGCAAGCAAGATCGAATCGAGGTAAGTGAATGGTTTTTTTTTTTTGTTCATTGTGCGTGTTAAAAACTTTCCAGAAGGATTGCTTCTTCTTCATCTTGTTCTTTCTTCTTCTTCTTCTTCTTTGTCCAGAAGGATTATTATGAAATGAACAGAAAAGAATAGACTTGTATTGCTTCTTCTTTTTCTTTTTCTTCATCTTGTTCTTTCTCTCGATTAAGAACTTCAACTTTTAGTTTGGGCAAAAGGAAAATTTATCTTCTATTTAGTGTCTTGTTTTTCTTTTTTGTAATTATTTATGGGGTAATGTCAGAACCGATTTCCGAATGCTTCGTTGATGAATCAGGGATCGACTAGTTGGTGGCTTCATTGGCATTTGAACTTTGTGTTTCTTGTTATCTCTTCCTAGGTTTCGAGGAATTTCAGTTCCTCGCTGGTTTTTCTGTTGTCCATGAATGATTGGCAAATTTTATGTTTCCATGATTATTTGAACTCTTAAATGACTTTGGTCTTGCCTACAATTATTTTCACATTTGCTCTGCTGATATGTCCTCCTTCTGTCAGATAATGCGTTCGAACATGTGTACTTGTAAAGTTTGTACGTTCGAACTTAACACTTATGTTCGAACTTAACGCTTACATTCGAACTTCTTCATTTTGCTCTGTAACATCAGTAGCATTGGTCTTTATGCTGAGGTGATCCCTATTCCTCTTGCAATATTCATGTCTGCATCAAATTGCTTCATTTCGTGTTGTCCCCCTCTTTTTCCTTCCATGTCCAGCGTCCTTCTCACCTCTAGTAGCCGTTATGCTCTTCACGGTTGCAGATCCCTTCTATGTCTGGTTACAATTTTCTTTCTCCACCAAGACGCGATTTTGTTTGACTCTCTGTCCAATTCACAAAAAAAAAAAAAAAAGAAAGAAAGAAAGAAAGAAAGAAAGAAAGAAATCTATCTTTTTTTTGTAGGAGGGCATTGTGGGAATTTTACCTAAGGTTCCCACTTAACTAACACCCAATTCTTCTTACCAAACAATTTATCTTCCCACAACTTACTTATATTCTCATGTCTACCAAACAGCTCAACTTTTTAAAGTTCCCTCTCAATCTTCTCTTCCCTTCCTTTAAGTTCCTTTCCCTTCTTTAAGTTCCTTTCCCTCCTTAAATGTTTCCTGAACCAAACGGGCCCTTAAGGTATAGAGGAATTAGTGTGAGAGAGAATTGTGATTTAGAACACTGTAATTTTCTATTCAAAGAGAATTTTGTGTGTATGTCGATTTTGCCTACTTTTTACAATTTCCAAGTAATGAAAGGACCCATTTGTGTCACCATTTCCTAATTACGTATAGAAAATGATTATTGACAACTTGAGTCTCTATATTGACTATTTTGGTGAAACAAATGTCAACAACTTATGAATTTTTGAAGCCACAATGTAACACACTATTCACGACTTACATATAGAGAATGACTATTAAAGACTCTCATCAATTGACAACTTGAGTATCCATAATATTGACTGCTTAGGTTCTTAAATGTCAACAACCTTATAAGAATATCTGAAGTCACCCCCATAATGCACCATTGATGACTTATGTATAGAGAATAACTACTTAAGAATCACAATTCACAACTTCAATATCCATGTTGACTACTTAGGCGCCTCAAATGTCAATAGCCTTGTACGAATTTTTAAAGCCAACCCCGTAACACACCACTGTTGACTTATATATAGGGAATGACTACTTAAGAGTCACAATTGACAACTTTAGTATTCATATTAACTACCTGTGCCTTCTTTTTTGCCACACAACTCAAGGGCAAAACGGTGCTTTGAAACATTTTGTCATCCGATATTTTTCCTACGAGTTTGACTTTAGATTTGTGATATTAGAATCCTTAATTTGTCTTATCCTATACTTTAAAAGATTTTTGTTGGGATTTCTCCTTTTCACAAAAAAAAATACCACTTTGATCCTTATTATAAATTAATTTGTAAGAGAAAAAAAAAAGGACCCAAACTATAAGTCCGCTTGAAGCTTATTAATGGTTATTTTTTAAGTTTACCTTATTTAATTCTCACTGGAAAGAGAGAAAGATAATAAAGATGTGAAAATGATTTGTAAACCTAGATTTAAAAAAAGAAGGGGGGAAAATTCATCTTTTGATATTTCAACTTTTGATCCATTTATAACTTAGTCCCTCATTTTTGGCTCAGTGCAACTTAGTCTCTGAACTTTTGACATGTTTGTGTTTAAGCCTTGAACTTTTTCACCTTTTTATAATATTATCTTCAATAATCTTATTTGGAAAAATAAATTAAAGACATATATGCCTAATTTGACTAGATTAATGAAGTTAATTAAGTTAGTAAATATGACATATATTTTTAAAAAATATCTAATAATATTTCTTAATTATCATATTCCTTCTCCTCCTTATTTATTATTGAAATAGTGTAAATTAGAGACAAATATTGACAAATATAAAAATCATATATAATATTTAGGACGAAAATTAACTTTCTAAAAATATATCTTATACTAGAAACTAAATATTATATTAAGAATAATGTAGTGTGTTAAATTATACTCCCTCCGGTCCTACATATAAGATTTAAATGACTTTTTTTAAAGAGATCATTAAAGAAGTTAAATAAATTACTTACTCATATCATATGTTGTATATAATTAGATTATATATCAGTTTATAAATTCGATAAAATAGTTTGGAGAAAAACTATCAATATAAATACTTTAAAGTTTTAATATTTTTTAGTATCTAAAAAAAAAAATCTAACCAAATGTTATATTTAATATCCGAGGCAGTAGTAAATTCGATGACCAAAGTGGTTAGGGGTTTAGGGCAACGGGATGGCATTCGAATGAGTATCGACGGATCCAGGAATTTTAATGATAGGGGGAGAAAAAAAAAATACTACTCCCTCTGATCCTTATTATAATACACCGACCACCAACATTTTTTGGTCCTTATTATAAGGCACCAAATTACTTTAACTAACTCATTTATTACTATTTTTCCATTATGCCATCATTTTTAACTAACTCATTTAAACCTACATCATTAAAGTAGGGGTAAAGTTGGAAACATTTATTACTTTTAGACCTCATTAATGACTTAATCTTCATTCCTTGGTCCGCGAGAAAATGGTAGTTGGTGTCTTATAATAAGGACCAAAGGGAGTATATCATAAATAAAAAGTACTTAAAATATAATACAGACATAATATACAAAAAATTGAAAAAAAAAATCTATTACATAAATTAAGATCACTTCACTCGATTCTTACTCTATGTGTTTTCATATTGTTAAACTCATATATAGTTGAATCCATGTTAAAACTCAAAACGATTTCTTTTTCAATACATGTAATCAAAGAATCATCAAAAAATTAGTTTTCTATTGTACTTCGAAGTCTGTTCTTGATTATCTTCATAACAAAAAAAGAAGGAGTAATTCAAAGTCATGCTTGTACCTGTTTGCAAATATGATTACTATTAAATGACTTATATATGTTTCTTAGATCTAAAGTCATGCTCAAAGCAAGTAATTCAACAGTATTATCATTGAATATGTTATTTAATTCTTGCAATTCTAGGAGATTCTGAAAAAGGGGTCTAAGTATTTGACAATTCAACATTAGGAGTAAACGAGGGCAAAGACTCATTATTCTTTCTCTTAAAATAAGTATAAATGATAACACTCTCTTCCCCATAGTAATAACCTACAAAGAGCATGAATTATTTCATAACCAATATGATTTTAAAAATATTATTAATATCAAACCACCAAAAAAATATGCATGACACTAAATAGATAAGAGGGGAAGAAAAGGGACCAATCTAAAGATCCGAACCAGATCAAAATATTGGGTGATTTATACACATGCATTAATCACCAAAACAAAATAAGGAGCCTAATTATTAAAATGAAGTGATGATTTAGGTGACATGTATTGTAGGCACATTATTCGAGAATCTTAAGGAATCATCACTAACAACAACATTGTTTAAACAAAAAGGGATTAGGAGCGGGGCCAACTCTAATCCCCCGTGTCCGCCTATGATATCATGTCAGTAATAAATTCTTAGTTCGAATCGTCCCACCGACCAAAATGTTGTTACTTGTTCCAAATAACCTTCACCAGTCACCAGCTCCAATAAACGATAGATAGGTACGAATCTTGAGAACTTCAATTAATCACGAGAGCGATGACGATGACGATACGTACACAGAATCGTATAAAAGTATGAATGATATAGAGACAGTCTTAAGACTGAAGATATGGAGAATGGGTCCGTATAATATCTTCACATTCAATGCACTTGATTTGTCTCCATCCTCTAATTAATTATTACCTCTCGTTAAAAATATAGGACATATTTTATAGTTTTATTTACATTACAAATTACTTTCGCTAATCCTTATTATTCCTTATGATCCTTATTATAAGACACCAATTAACTTTTCTCACAAACCAATAAAAGTAATTAAAATCAATAAGTTGTCCTAAAATCTAAGTAATTTTCAATATTACCCATACTCATTGCATTAAACTTTAATATTATATTAATTATTACTCTCATCTATTACCTTTATTAATTAGGGGTAGACATGGAAAAAAGTAATCAATGTTTATTGGGAAGAGTAAATACCCTTTTTGGTCCCTGGAAAAAACACGGATGCCCTTTTTGGTCCTTGAAAAAAAATAAGTCACTTTTAGTCCCTAAAATGGAAAAATAAGGTCCCTTTTAGTCATTTTGATCATTTTTTTTGCACATTTTAATCCCTCAGAAATTCCCAAAAAGGTCTTTTTTAGTCCCTAAAAAAGACCCAAATGACATTTCTTTTACTCAGGGACGAAAAAGGGTCAAATGTGTTTTTCCAGGGACCAAAAAGGGTATTTACTCTATTGGGAACAAACAAATGTCTTATAAAAAGGACCAAATAAACTTGCTAGTTGGTGCCTTATAATAAAGACCAAAGGGAGTATAACTATAAGGCACCAACTAACAATTTTCACAAACCAAGAAAAACAGTTAAAGTCAATAAAGTTGTCCTACAATTAAGTAACTTCCAATATTACCCCTACTAATTACACTAAACCCTAACATCATATTAATTATTACTCTCACCCACTACCCTTATTAATTAGGGGCATACATGGAAAAAGATAATTAATGCTCATTGGGAACAAAAAAATGCCTTATAAAAAAGACTAAATATTTTGCTAGTTAGTGCCTTATAATAAGGACTAGAGGGAGTATGTCTTATATTTAGAAAGGTGAAGTATTTCATTTTAATTATGGGTTAAGGAACAATTTAGCCAAAAAAAAATTACCTCAGAAGTGCCTAGCATAAATAAATTTTAAATGGACAAAAAATACAAAAAAAAAAAACTTTAAAAAATGTGTAATAATCACACAAAAACTTTTATTCTAGGAGCACTCAACAAAAAAAAAAAAAAATACTCTATTTTTTGTGCTAACTACACATTTTTAAATTTTTGTTATCCACTTAAAAGTTATTTGTGTTGCGCACTCCTACGGTAATAGTTCGTTAAATAAATTTTTTTTTTTTTTTTTGATATAAAAAAGTTTTGGAGGGGTTCGACATCAGTCCCCCACCAAGGCCAGGGCACGGCCCCGGGCTCTATGAGCACTTATTGGGGACTTACGAGATCGCCTACCAAAGGAGTCCCAGCGACGGCAGAGGGGATCGAACCCACGATCCAAGGGCCTAGTCCTGGATCCTTTACCATTTATGCCAACTCACATTGGCAGTTCGTTAACTAAATTACTCCTTAACCCTTTTATTATCTTCACATTCACATCAGGCATGGAATGGGCCATCTATAGCTCCCAATATAGCAAAAGCAGGCCCATTAGAAAGTTTAAGGCCCAATCAATGGCTATCGCTTTATTGTTTGGTCTCTCCTCGCCCCTCGAGAGAGAAGTGTTTGCATTGTGCCCACGTGCCTGCAGATGTTGGCACGTGTGTAAGAGGGTGTAAATTTGTGATGAATGCATCAATTTTCCATGTTAATAATTTGGGAAAAGGAAGGAGACAAAAAGAGAGAGAGAATCTCACGCGGTTAACATTGAGAATTTGGAAGACAACAAACCCTGCCCTATTTGCATTTGTCGATCAGCCTCACTCTAATGTATTGATTATTGTTGATTACTTGGTTTCTTGGGTCCAAGAGGCCAAAAACAACGTGCAATCACAAAGCGTAATGTCTTTCAATTAAGTAATCGCTTGTGGCATTTCAAGTGGAGTACGTACAGTGCTAACTGCTGACTATAATATACGCTTATCATTGTTCAGAGAAACAGAATTCTTCAGCAAAATTGCACAAAAAATCATAAAATCAGGCGTGATGAATCAGGGGATTCATCACCGTAGTAAAGCACTATTGAAACAAAAGTAAGTTTTGAACCGATCTTGTTGACTAGAGTTCAACAAATCCGGAAAAATAGTGTCTCCATTGGGGAGTGGCTAGTGTCCACTACCCTTAATATTCAATGCGGTTCTCTTCCTTGAAAGTGCCCTTTTTGGCACAAAATGTGAAGCCTGATACTTTTTCTTTTTTTTAAAAAAAAAAAAAGGATATTTATGGGTATTAAAAAGATACTTTATGATACTGACTACAATTGAAAAAATTACTTCATGATCTTGAAAAATTGTTTCAGGATCTTAAAAAATATTTCAGGGTACTGACCAATACTAAAAAGATACTTTGAGGATGCTGACTGGTACAGAAAAATTATTTCAAGATCTTGAAAAATTATTTTAGGATCTTAAAAAAATATGTTGAAGTATATTTTTTAATACCAGTCAGTACCCTGAAATATTTTTTCATGATCTTAATATAATTTTTTCAAGATCATGAAGTATGTTTTTCAGTACCAGTCAGTATCCTTTTAACACCAGTAAATAGCTTGAAATATTTTTTTAAGATCTTAAAATAATCTTTCAAGATCATAAAGTATTTTTTCTGTACCAGTTAGTATCCTAAAAGTATTTTTTAGTACTGGTTAGTACCCTAAATAATTTTGGGTAAAGGTGCAATTTTACAAATGTGCTTTACCCCCGGGAGCGCCCAGCACCACGAGCTTTTTTTTGAAGCAAAACTATACACGTGGTTACGTTTTGGGGCAAAAATACCACGGGCCGTTAGTTGACCGTTAACTTGGATGGAAGTGAACAGTAACGCAGGTAAAATTACAATTTTGCCCTTAGTTTTAGGTGAAATTACCCTTTTGCCCTAAGTTTTTTTTTTTTTAAAAAAAACTAAAACTAAAATTACCCCCGCGCCGGTGGGCCCCACCACCGGTGGCCGACTAGGTATTTACTCTTTTTTTTACTTACCATCAGCGTCCAAATCAGCTTGTCAGTCCAAATCAGCGTCACGTCAGCGTTCCATCCAAGTTGACGGTCAAATTACCGCCCGTGGTATTTTTGCTCCCAAAACGTAACCACGTGTGTACTTTTGCTCCAGAAAAAAACTCGTGGTGCTGGGCGCTCCTGGGGGAAAAGCTCATGTGTATTTTCGCTCCTTAACCCAATAATTTTTTTAGTATCATTTTAGTACTAGTCAATACCTAAAATATTTTTTCAATATCCTAAAGCAATTTTTCAAGATCATGAAGTACTTTTTCTGTACCATCCAGTATCCTCAAAATATCTTTTTAGTACTGGCCAGTACCCTGAATTTTTTTTTTTTAACAAAAAGTATCAAGCTTCACAATTTTGTGCCAAAACGACACAATTTCGAGGAAGAGAACTGTAGTGAATATTAAGGGTAGCAGACGCTAGCCACTCCCTCTCCATTGACCTATCTTCCTGTTTCCTCTCCACTTACTTTCTTTACCATTCACTATTAGGAAAAAAAAAAGGCTTTTTAGACCAATAAAAAATGACTATTTAGACCGGCTTGAGGTCTAGTCTAAAAAAAATCCAAATTTCAAAATCATGGTGAAGAAGCGATTTTCAAATATTGATTTAAACTTCTTCTGTTAAGATTTTGAGATGTTGATTTTAAAATATGGATAAGATATCATAAAATCGCAGAAAAGAATATATGATTTTAAAGTAAGGGTGCAAATTAGCCAACGAAGTATTACGCTAAGAGCACCAGGCACAGAAATGTTTTGAAGGGAGTAAAAATACCAATGAACAATTTAAAATTTCGGTGAATAGATCAATACGGGGATTGTGCTACTTTCACAAGTTTTAAATTCTTCATTGATATTTTTGCTTCCTTCAAAACATTTCTGTACCCGATGCTCCTAGCGTAATACTTCATTCGCTAATCCGCACCTTAACCCATGATTTTATAAGATCTCATACTAAAATTCATATGTTATAATAAAATAGAAGAAGATAAATTTGAAAAAATTAAGAAAAAACCTATCTAATAAAATTGTAACAAACCATCTAACAATAAAAATAGCAGTAGAAAATATTTAATCAAACGATACATTTAAGTTTGCCAGATTTAAATAACAATAATATATTCAATAAACTTCAAACAAAGAAAAAAAGGAATTTGGCATTAGATTTGGGTGTCGATCGACAATATGAGGGCTTGAGATTTCGCAATCTAGTATGACAAACATGAATCTGGACTTGACGAGAATAAGCTAACAAGCACAGATCTGGAAGTCAATGAGCACAAAGAAGTCAACAAGCACAAAGAAAAGGACAAACACGAAGAAGAAAACTAGTGTTGAGGAAGCCGTCAAATGAAGGTGGAGAGCTAGTTGCTTTTGAAATAGTCAAGGAGAAGATGCAAAGACGCAAACATCCTGGAATTTGATTTCAGAGGGGTGGCAAAGTCTATATAATTGTTTTTAGGGTTTGGATCATTTAATATAAACCAAATTTAATAAAACTCGGTATAAAAGATTGTAAATATTTTTTATATTTGTTTAGATCAGTTGTACAAACATCATGTTTAAAAAGTATATTTTATACCGATTGTATACAGTACATGTCTAAAAGCCTATAAATATTATTTTTATAAAAAATTATTTTAACGCCTTTTAAATTGGTTGTAAAAGTATATTTTAGATTTGTTCTATGCAGAACTGGTCTAAAATTTTGCAAATATTTGCAAAAATGTTATCAGACATTTTTTTTAAAACATCCCTACCTATAAGAGGTCTTGATGTGGTGGTCTTAAAGACCTTTTTTTAGTAGTGATTTGATTGACTTTTAATAATTGAGATTTATTGTATAAATATTACCATCAATTAATATTTAATATTACAATAATATTTTTTTAATGTATTATAAAATCTCAACCATCAAAATTTAATCCAAGAAATTAAGTGGATAAAAAGCAAAGAGAGGAGTCAGTGGCAGTGGAGACAGAGACACTCATAGCAGAAATGGAACCAGCAAACAATACCAAATTCGGACATGATTTACAGTTAAAGAATATTTAACAGGATCGAGTTTCTCTTCCTATATAAATATATTTTTTTATTTTTACAAAAATACAATTAAAGAATGATAGTTCAGAATTTCGTTCTCAATTTAAGCTTAAGCTGTAACTGAAAAAAAAAATTATAAGTTATACACTCTTGATGAACCAACTGCTTCAGTATATTGGTTTATGTTACTGTTCACTTCAACTCTTTCTCTCTCATCACGGTGAACAGTAACATAACAGTGGGACGTGACTTTTACTCTAAAATGGTAACCACATGTGTATTTTTGCTCCAAAAAAAAAGCATATGGTGCTGGGCGCTCTGAGGAGTAAAACACATATGTATTTTTGCTCCTTTACCCATTTATTAACAAGCGCATGAAAGTATTTCTCCTTGAGAGAATTTAATTTCCCGGTTCTAAAATCAAAGATTTTTTTTCCTACAAGAAGGAAACTAAAAGGTCAATAAGAATAATCCACATTCAACGTGGAGGGAGATCAACAATTTAATAACGAACAAATCTAAAATAAAATTGTGCTTCAGCATAAATTTAATATAGTTACATTATACTCCCTTCTTTATTTTTATATTGAACAACGACAAAAATCATAGATTCAAAATGTTAGTTAATTAAAACCAATAAATGTGTAAGCTATATCTTAATTTTCAATTATACACTTATTTAAAAAGAGTGTGCATGAGAGATAATAATGTTAGCGGTCTAGCTTAACAAGCGCATGGATTGTAAGTACTCCTTTTAGTCTTTATTATAAGACACCAACTAAATTTTCTCACAAACTAATAAAAACAGTTAAAGTCAATAAAATTATCCTAAAATTTAAGTAATTTTCAATATTACCCCTACTAATTGCATTACACTTTAATATTATATTAATTATTATTCTCACCTACTACTCTTATTAATTATGGCTATACATGAAAAAAAATAATTAATGCTCCTTGAGAACAAGCAAGTGCCTTATAAAAATGATCAAATAAACTTGTTAGTTTGTACCTTATAATAAGGACCAGAGGGAGTAATATAAAGATGATCACTCCAACAAGAACTATAACAAAGATTAATTAATTATCTTAATTAGGTTGAGTGAGACTAAGATTAAATTTGTTTGAAGAAAAGTATATTTGAGAAATTTAAAGTTATCTTTTTTTAAAGATAGGAAGAGTTTAGGATACTTATCCCTATCTGACTTCATAAGACTAATTTAAATCCCTCTAGTGATGAAGGGTTTGTTTGATTTTGTTTCTAAAAACAATTTTTTTAAAAATAAAAAATGAAAAAAATTATTTGAAAAATTGTTTTCTATAAAGTTGATTGTTTTTTAAAAAGGATTGAATATCAATTTTGTCCCTGAAGTACACGCCTAGATGTAATGTTGCTCTCGAAATTTTTGGCGTAGCAATGTTGTCCCTGAAGTAACGTAGCAATGTTGCCCCTCCGTTAATAATCTCAAATGGTTGACCGTTAATGGAGAGGTAATATTGTTACGTTTTGATACTTCAATGACAACATTGCTACATCAAAAACTTCGAGGGCAACATTACTTCTGAGCGTATACTTCAAGGACAAAATTTATTTTAAAAACTAAAAACCAAAAACAATTCTGGATTGTTCTTTTATTTTTGATTTTTACTCTTTATTTTTTGAGGCCGCTGCCTATTCATCACCGCCACATCACTACAAAATCAGATTTTTTTAAAGAAATATCGAAACACATTTTTTATTTTATTTTTTCTTGCAAAGACAATGTTATAAAACGGTTCTAAGAAAGGAAACAGACAATATAATCAAACAAGGCCGAAGTTTCCTGACCAAGAACAACTGAATCATGGTTGTCAATTCGATAGAGATTATTTGCCATCTTTATTGGTTGGCTGACATTCTATATATATCTGGGGTTGAATTTTTCTCATCATCCTTCATAATCTTTAAATCATATCCGTTCAATATATTATTACTTTCACCTTTCTTAGATTTTCTCAATCTAACAGTTTAGATGAGGCTCATAAGGTTAATTTTTTAACTAGCCCCAAAAAGAACTAAAAATAAAATGGAAAAGGCATTGCACAAGAACCTTGAATTAGAGGGGACACACACAAATACATTTATCATATTTCAATCAAATTATTTTTAGTCTGCTTAGGTCACCCTTGGTTTCTTGCTCGCATAAGGTCGATTCTATATTGGGCCCCATACTATCCCTAACTTTGTTTAAATGTACACTGCGAACTCTCTTCTTGGTGTTTTATCAAAAAAAAAACTCTCTTCTTGGTGGGCCTTAATAAGGACTCAATGGTCCGCTTCCTAATTATGCTATCCCAAAAATATAAAAAAAAAAACAAAAACAAAAACTATGCTATCCCAAAAATATAAAAACAAAAAACAAAAACTATGCTATCCCAAAAATATCAAAAAAACAAACAAAAACTATGCTATCCCAAAAATATCAAAACAAAAACTATGCTATCCCGAACACAAAGTCCGTAGGCATAAGCCCACAACAAAAATCCTGGGACCCCTCAGACAATTGTGTCAAGTTATTCACAACAATGCCCCGGCTGCACGATAGGCCAGGAAAATACGGAAACTAACAAACTTGGTTGCGATATGGGCCAGGAAAGAATTGAAAGTTGAAATACAAATTTGTTACTCACCGCAGCAATTCAAGAAAGTCGACAGTAAAGGAATAAAACATCAAGCGTGCTGCGTTAAACAGGAAAAAGAATCTAATCCATTGATTCCAAGAGAAACCGACGAAGCAAAAAGAAAGTGAGGAACCAGAATTCCTTAATCATAGTCAAGCAAGCACTAGAGAATAAAACGTAAATTGGGAATAGATCTTGTTGATAACAGTTCAACAAATCCATAGTAGATATGGAAACAGCATACAGCACCCAAATCGAAAATCATTTACAGTCCTAGCTAGAAAACCCTAGGCATAGGGGAAATTAACCACCGAAACCATAGAGAGTCCTTCCCTGCCTCTTGAGCGCGTAGACAACATCCATGGCGGTGACCGTCTTCCTGCGAGCGTGCTCAGTGTAGGTAACAGCATCACGAATGACATTCTCGAGGAAAATCTTCAAGACACCACGAGTTTCCTCGTAGATGAGCCCGCTAATCCTCTTCACACCACCTCTTCTGGCCAGACGACGAATCGCAGGCTTCGTAATACCTTGAATGTTATCACGCAGCACCTTCCTGTGCCTCTTGGCTCCTCCTTTTCCCAGTCCTTTTCCTCCTTTGCCACGACCCGACATCTTTCCCTCCAAAATGCTCAGAGACACAAAAACGCTATTGCTCTGAACTTCCAATTTCGAGAAGCTATGAGACTGCAAGTCCAGGGACTCGGTTTATATGGAGATGCGTTTCGGGTTTCTTATATGACTTGAGAGATTTGTAGCCGTTGGATTAGGCCGTCATCGACCGCTATAAATCGTAATCCGCGTTATCTCCTTGGGTTAGTTTAAGACTCTCGATTGTGGTCCTTCAACGGTGATGATTCTTCGTCTTGTACTTTATTTGCCTGGCTCATTTGTTCCGGATCACTGACGTGGATATACCTTTGCCCCCTATGAATAAAGTAAGTAACCTCAAAAAGCAAACAAGTCACTACAAATAATATTAATCAATAATATTTAGTTAATTTATTTTAAAATTGAAGAAATTGCTAAATTTTGATTCAGAACCTTGATTCCTCTGGGCGAACCGTACCAACATAAGCTGAAAATTATTCACAGCTGAGTGACTGAGAAGTTTAAAAACATCACTTTGAACCATATAGAATGATATCGAGCAAAAAAAAAAACCATATAGAATGATGGCTCGGGGCTTGTTTAAGATTATATTTATATTTTCGTGATTTCTTAAATATATATCTTATATATTATAAATCACAATTAAAAAGTTAACGTTATCACCTTTTTTTTTTTTTTGCACGAAGAAGGAATTTCCATTATTACTAAACGTCCAGAAGTCGAAATAAACAAAGACAGGCGAAGCAATCAAAATAACATCTAAAGAAATCTAATTAATTAAAGACATCACCCCTCACAGAGCTGGAGCAAGAAACATCATTCTTGATTGGATAAGCTTGCTGAACATCCAAAGTTAGAAAAGACAATAAAGAAGGTGTTGGTTGTGAAACTCACCCAATAGAATACACTCCCTTATAAGCAATTGTTGCAAGGTGATTAGCAACACGGTTACTCTCACGAGGAGTAAAGGAGGGCGAGAACCCAACTTTGGAAGAAAGTAAACAAATAATGTCATGAACAATACTTCTACAACGCCAATCATATAGATAAGAGTCTCATCAAGTAAATCCGGTTCAGGTTGCATAATACCAGTATTAGCTAGAAAATCAATAGTATTATATCTAGCCATCTCAAGCACCACAAAGGGATTTGGTTCAAGGAAATTAAACACTTTTTCATTTCTTTGTTTCCAGATTAACAACAATATCCAGCTAATCAAAGCTAAATCATAGGAGCTCAAAGAAGGCATACCGAAAGTGTGGAGCCACCAGCTGTTGAAATTGGTTACTGATGTGAAATCATATCTGCCCCCTAGGTGACAAACAAACCATATACAACAAGTCCATGAACAATGGAAAAAAAAGATGTTCAAGGGTTTCCTCCGCTTCTTCGCAGCATTAATTAAGTCCTTCGAACCAAGAGACTTTTGCCCTACAGAAAGCAAAGTCTCCGCCGAATTGGATAGATCTTTGACAAAATCCCTCTACCTAACAATCTCGTTACCCAATGCTGCTCCTACCGACCTCGTATCTGGCCGAAGACACCAGGGATCAGACGAGGACCTTGAGTTTTTGGTGAATTGACTCCAATGACCATAGGGGGCCGGAGTTTCCTTTACAATAAACTTGGCTTCAATCTAATCTTTTCGACATACCTCAAGAATATGCGCGAAATCCTTGTCATCGGAGAACCTAAAGAGAAAAATGAGCTTGTTTCGATCTAGCTCATTAACTTCAACTTCATTATCCAAATTCCGTCCTTTTTTTATCATAGTCACTACAATAGGTACATTTAGGTTTTTGCCTGTGAGAATCCTGCCAACTAAGGATCCACCAGTCTTTTTCTCCTTCTGGTTTAGGTTCAAAACAACCTGCTTCATACTTCTACAACTACTACTCTAACCTTCCTCCAAACCACCTAACAAAACCATTGACACGACCACTCACAGAAACAAACAAAAGTAAAGAAACACGGGGAAGAAGAGAAGGAAAATAATAAAGAGACAAGAGAAAGAGAGGGGGGGGGGGGGGATCGTTGTTCAAAGAACAATGACCAGAGGGGTTCAACAGGAACCAAAACTAAACTCACAAAACGAGAGAGAAGGGCACTCAGAGCAAGAGAGACTTAGAATGATTTATGTTATCACTTGAAGTCTACCATGATGCAGGCATGTATAGGACAATGCAAACAAATAGTCGAAGGTTAGTCTATCATTTATTTCGGTCACAATTTTGAGCCCAGAGTGTGATAAGCACCAAATTCTTATGGCTCTGATGAGATAGGTCTAAATTTAAAAATTTTAATAGGTAAATTTTTTAATGATGAATTTTATTTTAGAAGAAGCCATGATTATAAGGTGATCTTTATTTAAAATTTTACATATATTAAAATAAAAAACTAATTGAAATATAAAATTAAATAAATTCAGTTGAATTTGGACCATCGAATATTGATATATATATACAGTTCAGATTGATGATGAAGATACAGATTAAAGCTCATTAAAATGATGAGGAAAAAAAAAAGTGCTCCCAATATAAAATATTTCGACGCATGTTTTGTATTTGAGATTTTAAGTTTTAACCCAACATTGTTTCCTCCCATTTAGATAATTAAGAGCATATTTTAACGCTACCCCCAATTTTTTCAGCCATGAAATAGTTTTTCTTTATTGATTGAAAGTTTTCCTTTTCGAAACTTATAGCGTAAAAAGTTTTTGGCTCTGACAACAAGTACACTTCTCTGTATTCAAACTTGTATTCTTTTACTTGCCGAGAACCCTCTAACCCTCATCATCCCTTCATCAGAATCTATGAATAAAAAATGTCATCACTAACAACAAAGTCATTAAAAGGGATGGTTGTTTGAAGAACCATTCTAAAAGATTCACACATTTTATCTCCAATAAAGCAACTACATTGGATACTAAAGAAAGACTATGAGTACATCTCATAAGCAAAAGCACCTACAAACACCTACAAGAAAGACAAAGAACTAAGTAGTCAAATGCACAATTACAACACAGTCTTAAGCCTGACATACACTTTGGATTCACCATTACCAACAACCTACAATAGTTTTTTGAAAGATGAAACCAATAAGATGTAAGACTATAGCTACCAAATTCCTACCCTAAAATGTGAAACAATTGTACCAGGTGATTTTTGTTGCTATTAAAACCCCCAACTTGATTTGTTGCCACAAAGAAGAGCAACACTACAAATGAAGCTCGAAGAAACGTGAAAATAAATGAAGACTAACACAAAATATGCCCAGGGTGGCTGGGGAGGGAGACGCCGTGAAAAAAACTCATCCAACAACAAGAGAATGGCTCCCATTGCCCAAGAAGTGGAGATGAGGGGGAGAGAGAAAGAGGAGTTGAATTGAAATTGAGAGCAAACAAGTAGGAAAAGATATTAATTAATTACAAAAAATTCTAATCAGGGTTGGCAATTTGAAACTGAAAGCAATACATAAATTTAATTTAATTTTAAAACCGAAGTAATTGCTGATACTCATTACTCAAAACACTAGGGTATCTATTTTTAAGCCAACTGTTCATGATTTTTTTTAAAGAAATATTGTTGCTTCCAGTAAACATTCTGATGAAAAGAATATGTACTGACTCTGTTTCTTCACAGATGATTGATGATGAAGATTTGGGTTTCTTTGCCAATTTTCTCAGCATGCTCGAGGCAACATGCCGCTATGTCACTGGTGACCCAAAGTTTGATGGAAACTGGGAACACTTACAACCTTATAGAACGAGTTGTTTCACTAATGGATTTTCGGTTGATTCAGCTGAGAACTTTAATTTGTGAATGTCTGGTGATATTTTACTGTTATAGGTTTAAAAAACAAAACTACTTGTGCATTATTATCTATATACCCTTGCCTTTTCTTTTTGTGCTCCAATGCCAAGTGCTGCAGTTACAGAACTTTGATTAAAAAAAATGACTGAGCTGTATCTATTGAAGTTTTTTTTTTTGGGCAGTGTGTGGGGGCTTTTACAATCAGATGAACTTGTTTATCTTGTGCATGAGATTGGTTAATTAGCAGGCCAAGTCATGGAGGTAGGCTTATTCATTCATTGTGAACGCAGAGCGTTCTCGATGTTATAATAAATGTGGTTGAAATTTAGAGGCCAGGAGGGATTCTCCCATACAAGTAGCTGTCTGACCTCATTTTCAATCTTAATTGCTTCTCTCATCAAGCTCACGATGCAGAATCCCAAGCAGCTATAGTGATGAATCATTTGGCCTCTTATAAGCATCTCTTCTTCATCTTCATCTTCATTTGTCTGAATCATCATATTAGCTGCCTCCTCCATCTGTTGCAGGAAAGAACCTGTTAAACTATCAGCATCTCCACTAGCACACAAGATCTTCAATGTGTCGGTATTTGATTCAACGTCACTACTGGGGATATTCACCGACTTCATTCTGGTTACCTCCTCAAGGATCCTCAATGTAGGCCCAACTTTTGTCTTGAAAACCTCTATATTCTTCACCATTTGCTCTTCAAATTCTTCCCGCCAATTCACTCCATCATCATTCTCTGAGACCCGTGGGATATGTTGTGTTGAGTATTCCACAAAATGCAAGAGATCTACCATCCTTGACAACGATTCTAGTATCTTACCGTAGCAGGCACCATGAAAAGGCAAGAACCAGAAACTTGGCTCCGACTTGGCTTCTGATGACAACTTTTCTAGTTGACTCACTAAACATTTCAGCTTCTTCCTTCTTTCGCGCAATGTTTGAGGAGAAGGTAATAACATCATCTGCTTCTCACCAATGGTTATGGCATCAACGCAATCCTCAAGTGATCTCAAGCATTGGGAAAGTTGAGATTTTGCCAGAGTCGCTGCTCTTGAGGGGTTCATAAGAATCTCAACTAGTATGAAACAAACGAGTCCAATTGTGGCTTCAGTGATTCTGGTAATTGCAAATTGAGTAGGAGGCCCATAATGCTTCCTCCCCAGGATTAATAGAGCACCTATAACAGCTGAAATCCCACCAGCTTGCCCATACATCTTGCCATGCATTAGCAAACAAGAGAAAACAACCCACGGCAACAGAGGCAGGAACCTTAAATCCTCGGATCTTCCGAACAGGAAACAGCAGAGGATACCATAGATAGACCCCATTGCCGTACCTTGTCCTCGAGCATTTGCACCTGAGAATGTCGCTTGTCGTTCTGTGATGAAGCTAATGGCAATAGTGAGTCCTGACCAATACCCATTTTCTTTGTTATATATCAAGCCAAGTAACACGGCAAGTCCCAATGAAAGCGAGCACTTGATCGCAAACGCCACATTCTGCCTCCTAGGCACCAGGTTCATCACAAACTCTCCAATCTTCTTCCTCCACTGAACAGCATCATCATCATCAGTTTTCTGAGTTTTCTCTGCCATGATGGGCTGTTCATTATTCTTTGTAAAGTGTGAATCTCTCAGAAGAAGTTCCGAGCAGTAAATAAAGAAACAAGTTGGGAGATCTTTACAGGCTTTGCAAAGGCTTTTTTGAGACACTACTGAGAAATAGTTGGAAATTTCTTTGTTGCTGTCTGAAACAGTAGCTGCTTTAGACAATGCAGCAAAGCACTTGGCTTGCTGGTCTAGTTTTTGAGTGACCCGATCCTTATAATCGAGCAGAACACACCTGAGATCCTGATCAACAGCTTCAAGGGGAAAAGCAGAGCAATATGAGAGGGCAATTTCAATTCCTCTTAATGGCAACTCCACGTTTTGAAGATGTTCTTCTGGGTCCACACATTTTGGATTGGACGTTAATAATATCACCTGAGGCCTCTCCCAACGCAAGCCATCCTGTTTGGTTGAGAAGTAGCTAGAAATGTTTAGCTCATCCCTGCCAAGTACCAGTATCAAAGTGTAGAAGGCTAGCTAGCTTACCAGTTTACATCTCATGAAATGGAGGAGCTTGGATCCTACTGGGGAGAGAGACTTGACTTTAGCGAAGAAATCAAGAGCAGTTGCATTGTCCAAAGCAGATATGGCATGTACACTGTGATTCCACCTCTCGCAGGCATTTGCAGTATATAATTTGTACACATTCCGTATCTGAAATAATCAACAAAAGGAAGATGTATGTAAT
Organism: Acacia pycnantha; assembly: GCA_025563575.1. Taxonomy (NCBI): domain Eukaryota; kingdom Viridiplantae; phylum Streptophyta; class Magnoliopsida; order Fabales; family Fabaceae; genus Acacia; species Acacia pycnantha. The sequence continues at coordinate 1,439,210 of JAMWYP010000013.1, forward strand.
AAGACCCTCAATTACTATATTTTTGACTTCACAGCAAGGCTTTTATATGAGCAATTATTATGAGTACGACCGATCGAGGTATGTGTAGGACCAAGCAAACAAATAGTGGAGGGTTTGATTAGGGGGAGAAAAGAAACCGAGGCAGGAAAAGTAAAATATTTTTATGCATCATCGTGCTTTTTTATCTGAGTTTAAACTAACCTAAATTTTTTCCCTCTTCCCATTTAGACAGTACGTTAAGAGTATATTTTAAACGCTACTCCAAAAACCACGTTTTCACGTTGTAAATATGAAACTTGAACTAACTAATGTCACACTCCTAAAACGAACCTGAGGAGTCCTCTTACCCGGTTCATCATCATCCGTTGCTAAGTGCTCGACAGGTTTAAGAAAGGCTGTTTTTTTTTCAAAGGTACGGTTTCTCTTTTGAAACTTAAGAGAGGAAATGTTTTCGTCTCTCTTAAGTGCTTCTTAAAATTTAAATTTATTTTTTTAGTCTTACAGGGATTGGGCTGCTTGTTACCTTAACCAAATTGGAAAGAAATGCTGTTTTTAACTGAACACATGTTTTAAAATACCAGTTGAATGAGTACCGATCCCCGTAAGATTATGCTTTTGATAAGTGATTTGCTTGTTTGGATGATTGATGGCGAATAACGCGCGCGCGCATATATAGCACTGCGAAGGCGTCAACATAGTATTATAAATCAGAAAATGGAAGCTTTAACCCAAAATCTAACAAATAATAATGACTTATTCCTCAACATCCTTTGCTAAATGCACGACAGGTATGAGAAAAGGTTACTTTTTTACATGTATGATTTTAAAGTATCAGTTGAAAGAGTTTCGGTGAGAGTATGCCTTTGATAAGTGATTTGCTGCTTGTTATGATGATAGAGAATACCATTAGTCATAACACTGCGAATGCCACGGTGCTATTATAAATCAGAAAATGGAAGCTTTAATTAGCCCTAAACTAAAAAGCAAACAAATAGTGACTTCTTCCTCATTAATCATTATGCTTCATGTCCTTTCCCAGATGGAGACACGCAATAGAAGACAAGGTTGGTGTTTTCAGTACGCCACACGATATCTTGTAAGAATTTGCTTTGCCAATTAATCACTTTGTTTTAGTGGTTTGTCAAGTCACTTTCCCAAAAAACAAAATGCATTACCTACGTGCAAAAAAAACATGTGCTCTACCTATCCCCTGTGATTTTTTTTTTTTTTTGAAAACCACGAACATTAATGGATGAGATGGAAATTAAAAGGCTTAATTATCTGATGACAACGAGATCCATATATACAAAACAAGGTCCTTTCAACCGGATTCTAAAAAATAATTAAAATTAGTTAAAAATAATAAATATGTGTGAACTATAATTTATTTTTCAAAAATACTATTACTTACAAAAGGGTAAGAAATATTAATAATGAGAAAATGATGAAAGAGAATAATGCATGATTGTATGAGAGAATAAAGAGGATGGGAGAGTATAAATGTCAACATTTTAATTAATGTAGTATATAAAATTAATTAAGGATAAAATGTATAAAAATGTATTTATTATTCAGATTAACTCCAATTAGACCTTAAAAAAAGAATAACCGCCGAGGGACCTTATATATTGAGACCATTGGGCACTGGCCTTGCATCAAATCGATTATTATGGCGATCCAGCCAATAGAGGCAGAATCATTTGTCTTATTACAATAGATTAGTATGTGGGTCACACATGCACGTACACCCCTTCCTATTCTCTTTATAAAAGAATTTTGAGAGTATTTTCATGGCCCTATTCATATGAGAAATTAAAAATTTTGTATTTAATGTATTTATTAAAATATTTCTTTTATATCCTCATTAAAAGGGGATTTATATAATCACGATACACTCATGCAAGGGCAAGGGAATTATTAGAATCCATTCAATGAGTTTTTTTTTAAAAATAAAATAAAATAACATTTCCTACATGCATATTTAAATAACTTAACTAAATTTTTTGATAGGATGAATTAGTTATTTGTTTCTGATAAAAAGGTGAGAGAAAATAAAGAGAGTGTTTATTGGTATTTATTTACCTGGTGGTGGGCAAGATGGGGACAAGGTAACAACATAGCGAGAAGAGAAGCGAGTGCTCCAAGGGCCGTGCAGGAAGCCACGTGGATTGGGTGCGCCATCACGCCCTCAGGCGCTGCTCCTCCATCTATCACCGTCTTCACATTCACAATCACTAGCTGCCCAAACGCTATCCTCTTGCTCATCAAGTGGCTTGACTCCGGCACCGCCACCACAAACGCCCCTGCAGCCACCACCGCTGCTGCAGCAGTCACCGTCAGGTTAGCGGCTCCTATCAGCTGTAACCCAGCAATGGACAGGATCATGGACTTTAGGGTGGCACAGAATACGTGCCAACAACCCCGTAGGGTGTCACCCAGTGTGGCATCATCCGACACTATGGCAATCGTGGTCAGGTAAGAGAACGCCGGGAATTTGAGGTAGCGGCGGAGGGACGGCGGCCCGTAAAGGGAGGTGCAGCCCACTATGGTGCAGGCCAGGGTGGTTCGTAGGGCTGAGATCACACGAGCCCGCCATACCTCTGTCCTCGTGTTGATGCCACTACTGGTGGATGCTACTTTTGTCATATTGAGAGATTATTTAATTTGAAAGAGGAGGCTTGAGGGATATGATAAAGATAGTGAAGGGCTTGTATACGCAAAGGAACGAAGCTTGTGGATATATATAAGTGGTTGATATATAAGAGGGCTAGCTAATAGCTGCGAGACATGGGTGTCCTGACAAACATATTAGTTTGAACGAAGAAGCATGTGTGTGCATGTATATATACTAGGATGAGAGCTCCATTCGATCATGTACTTGTTAGGTCGACCACTTTGGAATAGAAGGATCTTTGAGGATAATCAACATATTTTTAAAAGAAAAATGTCAAGTAGGATGATGTGGTTAGTGGAAAGAAAGGAGTTTTTAGGAAATAATTAAGCGGCACCGTTAATTACCAGAAGAGGAAATGTGGACGTCCCAGAAATTAGGTCAAATATAATTAGTGGAATCCTCCTCGTGAAGGAAGATAAATAGGTTTATTATCTCCATGCTGACATCACCAGCATTATATTACAGTAGTACCATATATTAATTATGTGTCTGGTGTACGTGTAACTGATTTGTTATTTGTCGATCGGATAAACAAACCATAACACACCGCCGGCCCTGTAAATCATTGTTGTGTCTGGTAATGAATAATGATGATAAGCAACATTAGAGAGAATAATGCAGGCCTGGGAGAGAGATTTGATTTAGTTTTACTGTGAGGGAAAAAAGGGGGAAAGAACAAGTTAAATAGCGTCGTCATATAAATGTGGAATGAATAATGATGATAAGCAACATTATATTCACTTGGACGACAAACACGAGTGGAGCAACACAATGGCAAGTAAGTATACGGACGCACTGCACGCTCGACTCGTAGCCATTTGGTGCGTGATGTGTCTGTATCGCCCTCGGCTCGCCCCCAAATCTTTGGACCACGTTTCCCTGCTCGGACGAGCAGGACGCGCTCGTCCTTACAAGGACGAGCGCCGGGCCACCAGATCTCATTTTGAGATCTAAACGGTCTATATTGTTTTTCCTTTTTTTAAAAAAATAAATAATAATACCAATAAATATTTTAAAATATCTTTTTAGTATTAGTCAGTATTCTAAAATAATTTTTTAAGATCCTAAAATACTTTTTCAGTACCTAGAAGTATCATTTTAGTACTAGTCATTACCCTGAAATATATTTTCAGGATCTTAAAAACATATTCCAAGGTATTGACATGTACTGAAAGATTATTTTAGGATATTGAAAAATTATTTTAAGGTACAAACTGGCCTAAAATAATTTTTCAATATCATGAAGAATTTTTCACTACCTGTTACTACATTGAAACTTAAGGTACTGAAAAATTATTCTTAGACCATTTAGATCTAAAAATGAGATATGGCAGGAAGGCACTCGTCCTTAAAAGGACAAGCGCGCCCTGCTCGTGCGAAACGCATTATATTCCCAAATGTTCACGGGTCTGGTGTCTCCCCCTCACCATTCCTTCTATTATAACGCCTCTCTATTTATGACTCTCCTCATTACGCACTGGTCATGCATATTTTCTCTGTCTCGTTCTAAGTTTATTGGAGGTCTCCAAACGGACTTCTCTTGCTTTCTATTTTTATAGCCATAACATCATTCTGTTTTTTAATCCACCGATAGCTGGCGCTAATAGCAATCAACTTGTTCGATTCGCAAGAATGTAGATTCACAGTAAAAAAACTACTTTTTATCTCTAAGTATTTATCATAGCTGCATACTCTCAGCTTTGAAGGTGATACCAATAGTTAATTAAGTTGGAACGATGCACAACTAATCAATCCAAGCTTTTGGTGCTTTTTTACCTGTTTTTCTCGTCTCTACACGCCTCTTTCAACCTAATTTTTTCATTTTCATATAACCATAGTAGTTCATTGTTGTCATCTCATACAACTATAAAGTTGTCAAACGATAAAATATATAAATGAGATGGTCATTTCATATATATTAAAGATTATTGGCTATATTATGGGGTATTTTGGTCCCAAATATACAATTTAAACAAAATTTTAAAAGTAAAATTTGTCATGTCATATCATTGTTAATTATAGAGGAGGCTCGTATAAGTTTCAAAAATAAAAGGGAAATATAAAGAAGATAAAAAGAAAAGAAAAGAAATCATTCTCATAATATTTTACTCATCAAATTACTGTTAATATCGCTGGCTTATAGCACTCAAAAAGATAGATCTGTACACACATAGGCACACGAGCATAAGTTATACAGAGAGGGCCGCGAGGATGATAATTTAATTTGAATTCAATTGGTACCTAGTACGAGTATCGTTTTGTTTCGTTTAAGGTCAGACGAATCATCATTGTTTCACTGAATCTAGAGGAATCCAGGTTCCTTTGGCTTAGAAGGAAAAATACAACGAATTATTCTTAAAAACTTACTTCCTTTGGGAGAAGTAAGTATACATCAAAACTTTTGATTTACTAGTACTATAAAAAAAAAAAAAATCTTAAAAAATTGTTTAGTAATTTATTTTTAGTCAGGTGTTTTTAAAACTGGTTTTAAAAAAAGCAAACCAGGCTTGAGTCTCTGGGCACTGGGCAGGCATAAACAGAACCGTTTCGAATTATTCTCTCAAGTTTTTTCTATAAGAATTTTTTTCCCCTAACATTTTCTTTCTCTTGCTTGGGGTTTTTATTAAAACAATTTATTTCATACCCTCATTAAAAAGATTGTTAATAAAGAGATTAGTTATTAAAAGTCACCAAATAATTATTAAACGATGATTTATATGAAAATGAATTAGATTGAAATTCGATCGGGTTGCACATATTTCATTTCAAACTACTCCTTCTGGTTCTTATTATAAGGCACCAACTAGCAAGTTTATTTGATCTTTTTTATAAGGCACTTGCTTGTTCCCAATGAGCATTAATTATCTTTTTTCATGCATGTCTATAATTAATAAGGGTAGTGGATGAGAGTAATAATAATTAATATAATATTAGAGTTTAATGTAATTAGTAGGGGTAATATTAGAAGTTACTTAAATTATAGAACAACTAATTTATTGACTTTAACCACTTTTATTGGTTTATGAGAATTGTTAGTTAGTGTCTTATAATAAGGACTAAAAGAAGTAGTTTGAATATTTCTTTGTGCATTTTACGGGGCATTACAATAGTCTAATTGTGACTAGGCAAATTTCATGCACGCGCGGCTATCAGTTTGATAAGTGATCGTATCATTCACTGCCCAGCACACTTATCGTAAATTTTATATTATATAACAATAATACCGGTATTGCTGACAGAAAATTAAAAAATATTGGCGTTGGTATAAGTGGAGATTCAATTATCAGAACTATGATATGTACAGGTCCAATATTAAAACAATTTCAGAAGCTTTTCTTACCTTTGTCTGTGTCAACAAATAATTCGAAATGCCTTGGCTAACAATCCTCCTAGTCTCCTACTGCTACATCATATGCATATTGAATACGGAGATAATTGTAACAAAATACATGTAAAATAACAGCAGGCAATCAAATGTATTTATGATTTATATTATTTTACATAGTAAAAGGCATAGTAACTCCCACATATACGTCCTGCATATATATATACATACATACATGGCATATATAGGCCAACTAGCAAGTCACTGTCAGCACCAATGACACATCCACTTGTGCACACACTTAACCGCTATGAGCACTAAGGGCCCAAGTCCTTAATTCTTTAATGCAAGAGTTGTTTGATTAATTTAGGTAAATTAATTAATTATAATAAATAAGTCACGATTTCTTTAAGATATCTTTGTGTGACATTTAAGACAAAAACAAATCCTCAACTAACTCATTTATTTAAGAGAAGAGGAGAATTATATAACTTAGTTCATTCGTCATACAGGAAAAAAGAAAAACTTCAAAATTTGACTTTGACATGTGCCATTGAATTTGCAGCGTCTGCAATGATTAAAAAACTGCAGGGACGTGATAAAAAATCAGATGAAACTATGATTAAAGATAGGGTTAAGTAGCATTTTTGTTCCGGAAGTATACAGTCAGGAGCAATTTTGTCCTGGAAGTTTCCTTTGGAGCAATGTTGCACAGGAAGTTTTTTTTTTTGGAGCAATGTTGTCCCTCTGTTAACAACTCTAACAGTCGACCGTTGATCGTTACGGTTGTTAACACAGGGGCAAAATTGCTAAAAAAAAACTTCCGGGGCAACATTGCTCCAAAAAAAAAAACTTCTTGAGCAACATTGCTTCAAAAACAAACTTTTAGGGCAAAATTGCTCCTGGTCGTATACTTCCAAGGCAAAAATGCTACTTAACCATTTTTTATATTTAATATTTAATTTTTCAATAATGACTAGTTAATGAAAATGCAACCCTTTTTTATCTCTGTCTTTGCTAATTTATGTAATTCGTCCTATTTAAAGTAGGCCTATTTTTAGCCTATTTGAAATAGGCTTGTTTTGCAATGAGGCTTGTGGCCTGTTAGCCTAATTATAAAATTTTTAAAAATATAGGCCTCTTTAACAGGGCATAGGTCAGGCTCAAGCTGAAAAAATGCCCTCTAACAGGCCACAGGCCAGGCTTAGGCCACTTTGTTGCCGAACAGGCTTGGCTGTTAAGGGTGAAGCCTGGGCTGGGCTGGCTTGTTTCCACCCCTAGATATTATATAAATAAGAATTAAAAATATATGATATCATAAATAACATTTTAAACATTTTTTTGGGCTAAGTAGCAATTTTGCCTCGGAAGTTTTTTTTTGTGAGCAATTTTGCCTCGGAAGTTAACAACCCTAACGGTCAACTAACCGTTGACTGTTAGGGTTGTTAACGGAGGGGCAACATTGCTCCAATTTTAGACTTCCGGGGCAACATTGCTCCAAAGAAAACTTCCAGGGCAAAATTGCTCTTGGTCGTATACTTCCGGGGCAAAAATGCTACTTAACCCTTAAAGATATACCACTCTGGTCCTATTTATAAATCCATTTTGACCAAAAAATTTGGTCCTATTTATAAGTCAAGTTTCAAGTAATAAATGAGATTGTGACAATTCTACCCATATTAATTGCACCCATGAAGATGGAGAGAGAAGAAACAGTTGAAAAATACTCAATCATAAATGAGGGTAAAGTTGAAAATTTACCCCATAATCATTGTGTCCACTAACTTTCCTTGGTATGTGAGATTTGGTCAAAGTGGACTTATAAATAGGACCAGAGTGGTATACCACTTTGGTCCTATTTATAAGTTTCTTTTGATCAAAACACACATATCAAGGAGAGTTAGTTAGCTCAATGATTATGGGGTAAATTTTTAACTTTGCCTTCATTTATGAATGAGTATCTTTCAACTTTTTCTTCTCTCTCTATTTTCATTGGGTATCTTTCAACCCTTTCTTCTCTCTCTATTTTCATTGGTATAATTAATATGGGCAAAATTGTCACAATCTCATTTATTACTTGAAAGAGGACTTATAAATAAGATCAAATTTTTTGATAAAAAAGGACTTATAAATAATATCAGAGTGGTATGAAAGTGAAACAACTTTCAGAATAATGTTGCCCGTGTTATGACCAACATGGGTCTGCATGTCGGAAAGGTCTGTAGTGAAAATAAACACTACCATAGGTGATATCTCACGTGTGAAATATGCGTCCTGTTAAGAGTTTTGTATTTTTTTTTTGGATAAAAAGGCAAGCCTAAGCTTGAAGAGTTAATATGGGGACCAAACCATAAAGATTTAGCCACATAACATCAAACCAGAAATAAAGCTAAACATGACAAGATTGATAGTCCTTCAGGGCCATGTGGAAACACCCTCTAGGAATCGTTGGCAACAGAATCACTCCATCAGCAACCGCTACACTATGTCCTTCCTTGGCCATATAATCTACACAGGAGATGTGCTCTCTAGACGTGTGATGTAACTCAACGTTCCAGTCCTTGAAAAACAGGTCTCTAGTCGTCCCGATAATGTCCCTTAGGGGATGATCAAAAGGGCAACTACACATGAGAATGTTAATGGCATCAAGAGAATCAGAATAAAGAAGAATATTCTGCAACCCTATTTGTTCTCCGAGCTGTAAGTTGAGTAAGATAGCCTGAATTTCTGCTTCAATAACCGTATGAAGACCGAGAGATTTATAAAAACCCATAAGCCATTGGCCTTGATCGTTCCTTATCACACCTCCTCAAGCTGCATGATGATGATGTATAACAGAACCATCTACATCAATACGAACCGTATAAGCTGGGGGGCGTCCAAGATTGCTCCTCCATTTTGTCCAGCTAGAAAATTTGATGATTAAGCTGCTGGTTAGCATAAGTTTCCATGAGGAGGTAATTACATAGGTGCAGGATCTCCCTGGTATCCGTGTTTTGTCCCTGAAAAAGAAAGTTACATCTGGATGTCCAAAGGATCCAACAGCCAAGACTAAAAACCTGCGGCCAGGAGAAGTTCTGAAATCTTCCTTTTCCAGGGGCATGATTAGTGTTCTAGCTGAGCCAGACCTGAAAACTACCTGAAAAAAACTGAGAAAAATAATTAGGTTTTAAAATGTGCTTCCACAGGTTCCTGGCACGCTCACAATCCCGGATTATATGAATTACACTCTCCTCATTGCAACAGTGAAAGGGGCAGGTGTTTTCGATCGTGAGACCTCTTCTAGCTCTAAGAGAATTAGTGACGAGCCTCTCAAGACCAACTTGCCACCTAAAGAATTTAACTTTCTCTGGAAGTTGTCATCTCCACATTTGAGCCCAGAAGTTACTAGTGGTACTGCCTCCTCTTTCAGAGAGAAAATGATAAGCAGATTTAACAGAAAAGCATCCATCTTTCGCTGCTCTCTAGGTAAAGCAATCAATGGAGTTATTATTGGGAGGGTGCATTTTGATAATTAGATTCACAATTCCAGGCGGAAGAATTCCTTGCCATCTGCTGATGTCCCAACACCCGTTAGCTAGTAACTGATCCCGCACAGACTCATCTTGATTAACAGTAGTTGGGTCTTGGACAAAGGTTATGATGGGCCGATCAAGAGGGAGCCAGAGGTCAGTCCAGAATTTGGTACCCACCCCATTATTAATTTTTTCCCCACTCCACTGATGAATTTATCCCAAACTTCAACAATAGCTCTCCAAGCCGAGGAGGAGTTCTTTTTCTTGGAAACCTTAGGTATAGGGGAATCCCCACCATTATACTTAGACTAGAGGCATTTAACCCAAAGAGAGTCTTTTTTCGTTAAAAGACTCCAACAGAGCTTCATAATGAAAGCTTTGTTCTGCCGACGAAGGTTTTTAAAGCCCAAACCCCCCTGCTTCTTAGCTTGCGTGATCTGATCCCAAGCTATAAGATGCATTTTTTTTACGTCACCTTCTTGAGACCAGAGGAAATTCCTAGATATCTTTTCTAATTCAGTGATTGTACAAATTGGAAGGAGAGTAGATTGCATACAGTAGCTGGGAAGAGATGATAGCACAGATTTGATAAGAACAGAGCGACCAGCAGCATTCAAATATTTTCTTTTCCACATGGACAATTTTTTCCGAGCTCTCTGAACAATAGGATAATATGTGGCTTTAGAAACTTTCTTGTGAACAATCGGAACCCCCAAATATTTCCCAAGATTAGAAGTAAGCCCTATCCCAAGCAACTGGCTCAGTGAGACAAGCTTGAAGGTGACCCGAAACCTCACAGAAACTTTGCATCACTTTACGAACTTCTTCCATTTGGTTACAGGAGGGCTTAGTGAAGAGAATGAGATCATCAGCAAAGAACAAGTGAGAGACATGAGGGCCGCCTCGCTTGAAGGTGAAAGGTTTCCAGCGTCTGGCTTCACATTCCGCTTTAATAAGCTGACCCAAACGTTCCATACAAAGAATGAAGATATACGGGCTTAGAGGGTCTCCTTGTTTAACTCCCCTGGAGGGGTAAAGGTGAGGCTTTCATCACCATTCCAAAGGATGGACATAGAGGTGGTGGTGAGACAAGCCATAATAAGCTCAATAAGACTCGGCTCCAACCGCAAGCGTATGAGAGTATCTCTGACAAATCCCCAGTCAAGTCTGTTAAAAGCTTTCACCATATCGATTTTGATAGCCACAAATCCCTTTTTCTTACCATTCATTCTCATCGAGTGAATAATTCTTGGGCGATGAGGACATTGTCACAGCTGGAGCGGTTAGCAATGAAGCTACACTGCTCATGGCTAATAAGATGAGACATGACCTCCTTAAATCGATTCGCAAGGAGCTTAGTAATAATTTTGAAGCTCACATTACACAAGGATATAGGACGGAAGTCTTTCAGCGAAGAAGGGTTATCAACCTTGGGAATGAGAACCACCTTGGATTGATTTATGCAGGACATGATTAAGGGGTTACTAAAGCATTCTTCGATGAAGGCACATATTTTATCACCCACCACATCCCATTGGGTCTGAAAAAAGTGGGCTTGAAGACCATCAGGACCCGAAGCTTTAAAGGCTCCCATAGCAAAAATTGCATTTTTTATCTCAATTCTGCTGACTTTTTTAGACAGAGCGCGTAACTGAGTGGCATCTATAGCCGGAAAATTAGAGAACCACCCCACAGGGTTAATGACATTAGCATCTTGAATGTAGAGATTTTGAAAAAAAGTCATGAGCTATCATTTTCACAGTTTCATGATCTTCAATCCAGTCCCCCTATCATTCATAATAGCCCCAATTCTCTGCTTTTTCCTTTTAATGATAGTGGAGGCATGAAAAAACCTAGTATTTCTGTCTCCCCCTGAAGCCATTTACTCCTGGATTTCTGGAACCAAGTAATTTCTTCCTGAGAAGAAACCTTATGATATTCGCGCCATAATTTTTTCTCAAGCCTGAAGAGCCCAGATTGCAAGTTCAAATTCCTACTCCTATCAATTCCCTCTAAACGGTGGATCGACTTCTTCTTTTTGCTAGTGAAATTGCCCACATGACTTTCATTCCAACCCGAAGCAGAAGTACGAAAGTTTTGTAACCCGTCAAGCCAATTTTTCCCTTGCCAAGCTCCCGCGGTGATGTCCTTGAAATCGTCCTCAAGCGTCCAAGCAACCTGATAAGAAATTTTTTTTTGAAAGCTATTTCTTTGGGAAGAGGAATTAGAGTTCACAACCACAATCCTATGATCAGACTTGAATTTCAGCTCATGCCGGGTGGAAGAGTTAGGAAAACAATTAAGCCAACTAAGGTTGGTGAACATCCAATCCAATCTTTCTTTTAGGCCTTGCCTTTCCCAAGTAAATTTCTCACCAAGGGCCCTAGTTTCAAGAAGACCGATGTCGTCAACACATTCTCTAAATTGTTGCATTGAGGCCCAGGAAGGTTAAGCCCCTCCAAGTTTGTCATCCGGGGACAAAAAAGCGTTGAAATCGCCCAGGACTAACCAGGGAAGAGTAGAGTTAGTAGCAAGAGACCGCAGGGAGTTCCATAATGAGACGCGACCAACAGAACTAGTTTCACCATAGACCACCGTCACAAGACTCAGAGAATTACTAGCGCGGTCGTTAGCTTGACAATGGAGAATTTGAGTAGTAGAGGTCAGATAGGAAATCTCATAATCATCACTATTCTACAGGATCCAGATACCCCCAGAAAAACCATGAGACTCCACCCGGATTCAATGACTAAAACCAAGATTGCGACAAACTTTGTCAGCTCTATCACCACTAATACGAGGCTCCAAGAGACAGAGAATATTAATGCAATATTTATTAATAATATCTTTTATAATTAAAGGGAAGTTGCGTCTACCGGCTCCCCTACAATTCCATGATGCAATAATCATTAAAAAAAATATAAACAAAAGATAGAGATGGCATACTTACCTAGAGCGTGTGTCCTCACTTGCTTGCTCGATCTCAAATTGAGTTTTAGGCACTAAGGACTCATTGCCTCCCATAAAGTCTGGTAATCCATTATCATTAAAATTTTTTCGTTCAGGTGGTAATGGATTTTTGGTGACAGCTGACCCAGAATTATGCTCCATGGATGAATTAGCATTGATTTACCGCATATGTGAATTAGCAGGCACTCCAGATTAATCAATATTTTCCTTGTGTTGCATATTACCAATATTCCCTTGAACTACACAATGAGATCGTTGCCCTCTATGTTTCAGAACAATAGCTTTTACCTGGCCCATAAGAGAGTCTGCCGCTGGCCCAACTTCATTGCAATTTTGAGCAATATGAGAACCATTAACTGGCTGCATCTGAGCATCATTTATGCTGAGCACCGTTGGATTAGGCCCAAATTCATGATTTGCATGAGAAATTAAAAGCCCCTCCCCCTGTTGCATTGGTGTATCGTTATGGCCCAAGGAGTTAGTGGTTGAGTCCAGCATGATTTTTTTGATTGGCCCAATTGAAGTCTTGGCCTCTTTTTGTTTAGGCTTATATTGGAAATTAGCTTTTTGTCCAAGGCTTACTCCATACGTCTTTTTTTGACCATGGGAATTGCCAACTGGAGGTTTCCTTGATTCTAGCTCCATCACCCTCCTATTCGTTCTGACTTCGACGTAATTCCCCAAACCAGCGACTGATGGCTCACCTGCTTCGTCCGGAAGATCAGCAATCGCCGCATATCGGGATTTCGTTGGTTTCGTCGCCCTGCTGCCTGAAGCCGAAAAGTACAGCTGGCCATCCCTGGAATCGTTCCGTCTCGACGGTGGTCTGAATCTGTTGGATCTTCGCACAACCATCCAAGGACTGAATGGGTTTTCTTCTTCGGTGTGATGCGCCGGGGATTTCGCCGGTGGCTGGGTCATAGGCTGCTGTGATGAAGACGCACCATCGCGAGAACCTGAAGCGTGATCTGTGTCGTGAGTTTTGTGGGGACACTGTTCCCTTCGATGCTCGAATCTTCCACACGAAAAGCAAATCAGGTGAAGCCCTTCATACTCCACATTAAAGATTGATCCTGCAACTATTACTTTTGGAATCAATTTTTTCTGGAGATTTAACTCTACACAGAGCCTTACAAATTTTCCCCTTTCTACTTTTGGTGTGGAAGATTGGAAATCATGAAGGGTATTCATGTCCACCTTCAATGTTCGTCCGATCCTGTCCCCCAATCTGGAGATGCAGTGTTTGTTATAACAATGGATTGGCACATCCGGAATGCGGACCCAGGTTGCCACTCTACCCATAGGATTCTGGTAAGGATTAAAATAGGGAGACCATCTTTGGATAAGCACACAGTGTTGCTTGATCACCCAGGGACCATCATAGAGCACTTTACGATAGTGTGCACGCCATAACTCTTGGTCTTGAAAGCGCACAACAAAATAGTTGTTAGGAAGGTCAATGAGCTCAAAGTTGGAGAATCCCTACATGTTTTTCAGCAAATCCTTTAATACATAGAGATTAAATTTCAGACCAAGCACAGTTAAGATTAGGGCGTAGTTCCATGGCTCACACCACTCATTATACTCTTCCTGTGTGCACGGTGCCACTGGGTACAACTCCATTAATTTTTTCATTTCATCTGATTCCTCTAGGATTTTCCAGGAGATTTCTTTGTCATCTGAGAAGAGATCGTCTTCCTCCATAATGTGATTACTATGTGCTACTCCATTGAATCCCAATAGAGAAGCACGATAAGATGAGAATTTAGGAGAAGTTTGTTCTTTCTTGCCTGTTACCTCTTCACTAACAGAGTTCTTGTTCTGCTCATTAGGAACCACTGCTTCATTATCCGGCATTGCATCATCCATAATGGCTTGCGGTGTTTCTTCTGTTTTTTTCTTCTTTTTCCGGTCATCATGGCCCTCAGCCAGTGGACGATCCGGCGGGAGCTTGCGATGGCCAGAGTCAGTCATTGGAAGATGATACACAGATCCCAATAGAGAGCGTTCTTGGAAAGTCTCTGTAAAATTATAATTTATAAATGCGTGAACTTGCAAATAATCAGATTCTGTGAGTATTGTATATTTTGCACATAACGTTAGCCACGGCTTTGTACGAACATGTGTATAACTATAAGATTGAGTAAGTTGCAGGAAGCCATTTAACTTATGGAGAGAAAAAAATTCAAAAGTCATCTACTATTTTAATACTTCATCCGGTTCTAATTATAAGAATACTTTTGTAATGTAAATTGCACTACAAAAGTGTTCCTATAATTAGGACCGAAGGTAGTAACGTTTAACAAATTAAAGACATTGTTTAATTTCTATTGAGTCACTTCTTCTTATCAATTATTTGACTTTTTTTTTTAAAAAAAAGGTTAAGGTGCAAAAATAGACATATACTTTTGTCAAAAGAGCGTCTAGTAGCAAATACTTTTTTTAGGTGCAAAAGTGACTATGTGTTACAAAAGTTGAGCAAAATTAGCATTGACCGTTAGTTGACCGTTAGTTTGACCAAAAACATTAACATGGATGCTGACTCAGCAAATTTTTATCCTAGTTGGCAGTGAAAAAAGAAAGAATAAATTAAAAAAAAAATCCACACAACCCTTCCCCTTCCTTCAACCTTGCGAGTCGCGACCTGAACCCCCCCACCGGCGATGTCGATCTCCTTCCCAGCCCAGCCACTGGCGATGGCGTCTCCTTCCTTGTTTCCCGCACTTGAGTCCCTGTGAGCGAATGATTTTCTGTCAAACCCATTGATTTTAGGGTTCCCTGGTGGTACCAAATCCTCGATCCCAAATCCGAATTCGTCGACCAATGGAATCGCACCTTCCTCCTCGCCAGCCTCCTCGCGCTGATTCGCTATCTCAAGACCGATTTCAGCTTTGATTTTCTAGCATGCCTTCCTCTCCCTTCTCCCCTCTTCCCTCTTTTTCTTCGTCTTCTTCGTCTTCCCTCTTCCCCATAGATATGAGAGCTGAGCCTTGGGGTACCTATGGAAGCCTCCGCACGATGCCGGACACGTTCCCCTCATTCTTCTTCTTTGTCTGGTTTTTGCTTAATAGGAATTGAGATCTGAGTTTTAATTGCTTTACTGAGATTTTAATTTGGTTGACTGCTGACCTCTATCTACTGGGATTTTGCATGTATTAGCCTGTGATTTTGCCTGAATTAATTCGATTTGCTCGAAGATCTAGGGGTTCAAGATCCGGGTTGGGGAGGGGGTTCAAGGATCACCGAATCTGGGGTTCAAGATCCGAGTTGGGGGTTCAAGGATCACCGGAATCTGGGGGTTCGAAGGATCACCGGAACTGGGGTTCAAAGATCACCGGAACTGGGTTGGGGTTCGAAGGTGGTTGGGGGTTCAAGATCACCGGAACTGGGGTTCAAGGATCAGGTGGTTGGGGGTTCAAAGATCACCAGAATCTGGGTTGGGGGGTTCGAAGGTGGTTGGGGGGGTTCGAAGATCACCGGAATCTAGGTTGGGGGGATTCGAAGGATCACAGGGACTTAAATGAAAATTTTAAAAGTTTATAGAGGGACTAAATTGAAATTTTTGAAATGTATCCGGGGCTGAACTGTAATTTATAAAGCATTAACATCCACGTCATCGTCCACGTCATCATTTTCAGTTCAGAAAAAGTCAACTAACGGTCAATGCTAATTTTGCTCCACTTTTGTAACCACATAGTCACTTTTGCACCTAAAAAAAGTATTTGCTACTGGACGCTCTTTTGACAAAAGTATATGTCTATTTTTGCACCTTAACCCTTAAAAAAAATAACATGTCATGCTATTAACATATACTACCTCTGGTCCTAATTATAAGAACACTTTTATAGTACAATTTACACTACAAAAGTGTTCCTATGGGCTAGAGGGAGTAACTTAAATTTGAATTATTAATTGATAGTGTGTGTTAATGCAATTTTATGAAACAGTATGTTCTTGCATATTTTGTATATATATGGGTCATCTACTTTGCATGGAGAGTGTAATGCTAGGCATGCTATATAGTTTAAAACCAATGAATGCAGCAATATTTCTTATTTCATATAAATGCTTTCTATTTAGATACAATAAATAAATATTGTTTGCTCTGTTGCCCTCTGTTATTCTGACCTTTCGACAACGTAAAAAGCCATATTAATATTTCACCTCATTAATTTTCCCGACCTGGCCTCCATTTTCGGTCTTGTTTGGAAACAAGGGCAAACAAAAAAGCAATTGTTACCTAATATAATGTTCGTTCAAGTTCAACACACACGGTTACACGCAGGCACACACAACAAGTAGATCAGATGACATGTATCTCAGATAGATATTCCAGAAAATGTAGGTCCACTGAGACTGAGTAGAGTTTGAGGAGCAAATTAAAATGCATTATGATATGTGGTCGTACGACTGATATGGCAAAGTTAGTTAACTCTTTTCATGCTTTAATTTAATGGCTCGTTTGTTGCATTATGACTCGGATCCATCATCTATTTGTGCTACGAGATTTACTTAAATTACATTATCGTCTCATCTCAACAACAAACATCATCCTTCTCATTTCTCCTGCACCACTCTCCATCTATCCATTTGTCACTAAATAAAGTGCAAGTGTTACATCACACAACAACATGGTGGAAGGAGGTAAACATTAGTATTACACCATCAACGTCCCAATGTTTTGCACCTCATCGATACTTGTATTTGGTTTTAAATATAAGATCTCTTTCAATTAAATCACTTATATTTATTATTTTTTCAAAAATAATTTATCTTACCTATTAAATTATATATATACCATTTATTATTGCATAGGGAGATTTGTTTAAATTATTTAATTAATCTTATTTTCTTAATATACTCAAATTAATTAAATATCTCTTATATATATTGAGGGAGTAGTTCCATTTCCATCGCTCGTGGCCATTAAAAGGAATAAGAAAACATATATAGTGGTGCTCGCACTATTTCCAAAGAACAAAAGTTTTCTCCCCATGGCAAAGTGTATACCTTTCCCCTCAACTGTTTTGTTTTTGTTTTTTTTAGAAGCTCAAATAGAAGAAGAACGTAAACACTAAGAATGTGTTTGGTTTAAGGGGATGAGAGGGGAGAGAAAATTTTTGTCTCATCCTAACAAAATTTTCTGTGAGAAAATTTTATTCCTCCTCCTCTTGCTTCTCTTTGCCTACCGGCCATGTAGCGATAATGGCAAATTTAAAGCTTCCCACAAACAAACACATGGGAAAGTCAAACTCCCACACGCTTCTGCCGTCGCCAACTCACTCCTCCTCTTCCTTCAACCTCGAGTTCACCATCTCCATGTCCCCTCCCAACCCCACAAAGTTCTCCTCCACCGCCGTTTGCCCCACTAACGACGTCTTCCACGACGGCCACCTCTTACCCCTCCACCACCGCTCCCCCACCATGCTCCCCTCCTCTGACAGCTCCAACGACTCCCGACATTCCCTATTCATTGCCACCAATTGTGATTCAATTCCTCCCATTCGAGCTCCATCACCGACGAAGACGACGTCAAGCGATTTTACAATCCTTTGTTCTTCCCCCAATCCACTCAATTCCAATCCCATAGAGAAATCAACAAGATCAGGGGAAAAAAAGAGGATTTTTTGTTGAGAGTGTAGCCATGGAATACTGAAAAATTTCAATGGGCAATTTTGTCAAAATTTTCTTTCCCCTCCCATCTCCATCCCCTTCCCTCAAACCAAACACATTCTAAAGAGAGCAGTATGTGAATCAGGCTTCGTTTCTGGGCTTGATCTGATGGACTTCTGGGCCGGAGAGGCTATGAGAAGTATAATACAAGTTTGTTATGGTGCATGGCCTGCACAGCTTCTCCATTTTAGGCATATACCATCTGGTCCTATTATAAGTTCAGTTTGACCAAATCTCACATATCAAGGAGAGGTAGTTGAAACAATGATTATGAGGGTGAATTTCAATTTTGCCCTCATTTTGATTGCATGTTTTTCAATTGTTTCTTCTCTCTCTATCTTCATAGGTATAATTAATATGGATAAGATTGTCACAATCTCATTTATTACATGAAACTGGACTTATAAATAGGACCAGAGTGGTACTAGTTTGTTATTATTGGTTTTCCCCCTTTTTTTAACAAACGGAAGGCAAAAGCACTAGAATTAAGAGAAACTAATCTATTATCTATGGAGGGATTAAATCCCATACAATCATTGTCAGCAAAAGATCCCTATCCAAAAGCGAAAAAACTTGTTAATCGCTGTTTTGCTAAACTATTAGCCATATTTTGTCTTGCTCTTTTATAAAAGATCTCAACATTCTTTGTATTTTCAAGAATATAAGACTATAATTAAGCTTTGTTTCCGATAGTTGACTTGAGACGATCAATCAAATTCTTTGCATTTGATTGTTGGCAATGCTTTTTGAAATCTAAAATCCCAAGCGAGCTTAAACCCCTTAAATATAGCCCATTTCTCAGCTTTACAGACACTACATCTTCCTATGACATAAGTAAAGCTCACTATTCAACCTCCATTATGATTGGTTTTCAAATGAAAACGAATTGTATGTTCCCGTCATTTGTCAACTTTACTCACTAGCTCAGCCTCCCATCCTTTAAGTTTTGACGTCATTACTGCTTTAATATAATACAGGTGGCAACTTCATCATGAGATTACTAAGAGAAATTTTTGTATGAACCTAGTTTACTACGTTATTTGTGATCTAATTAACTAACTAGCTAAAATACAATAATTCATGAGTTAATTTGACATCTCCTAAATATCAACGGACATATTAATAAAATTAAAAAATTTCACAATTAAGAGATTTGTTTTTTTGTAAGAAAAATATAAATATGAAATACATAAGCAGCAAATTAAGATTCTAAATTGTTATAGTTTAATTGGTAAGACCGCAATTAAAAAGACAAAATACATATTTGAATACAAAAGGTTCTGAAAGACTTAGCTTCTCTGTAAGACGACATTTATAGTCCTAATTGTACACTTATTATCCTAATCTAATATACTCCCTCTGGTCCTTATTATAAGGCACCAACTACCATTATCTCATGGACCAAGGAATGGAGGTTAAGTCATTAGTTAGGTCTAAAAGTAATAAATGTTTCCAACTTTACCCCTACTTTAATGATGTAGGTTTAAACAAGTTAGTTAAAAATGAGGGCATAATGAAAAAATAGTAATAAATAAATTAGTTAAAGTAAGTTGGTGCCTTATAATAAGGACCAAAAAATGTTGGTGGTTGGTGCCTTATAATAAGGACCAGAGGGAGTAAGTAATTTCAATCCATGAAAAATCTTAACATTCGATAGTGCAATATATAATTGTCTATGGGAGAACACCGGGTTTGGAAGGTATAGGCCCACATTAGTTATAGGTTGTTCTTAACTTTTGTTGATCGTCATTGCAAATGATATGATGACTGAAAATTACCTCCTTATCATTTTGTAAGGTAGTTTAGATTCGAAAGTGCTCATGTCCATATGATAAATCAAAATCTCTTTACTAACACTAATGTCATTTAAAGCCTTTGCCTTTATGACATATTTTTTCATGTGTTATTTACAACCTTGTCCCATTGCATAAACGGGTTAACATTCCTTACACTACAAAAAAAAGTCATATTTTGCAAAACAAAGATTTTCCGTTGCAAAAATGGTTTGCAGTGGATTTTTTATCGTCGCAAATCATTTTTTGTTACGGAAAATCAAATTTTCGTCGCAAAGTTGGGAATTTGCGATGGAAGGATTTTCCATCGTAAATATCAGAATTTGCAATGGAAAGGAAATTCCGTCATAAATTCCCGAATTTGCGATGAAATTTCTTTTCCATCGCAAAATTCATTTCATTAAAAAAATATATAAAAAATTACAAAATAAAAAAGACTTGTATATCATGAAATCATAAGAGTTTACATAGAGAAAACAAAATATAAATAATAATGTTGCGAACAAAATGAATTTTTAAAAAAAAGTCTAAACAGCAGTAGTGTGATCATCATCATCATCATGATCACCAGAAGCTGACCTCGTACCCTTGTCCTTTAATAGGGACTGAAGTAGATCCTACATTTGCTTTATCATCTCCACTTGCTGATTCATTTGCTGCTCTGCCTGGTTCAACTTCTCTCCTTGCAAATTCAGCTGAGTTGCTTGCTCCTGCACCAACGCCTTCATCCTCTTAAGCTCATTTGCAAAAACAACATTAGGAAGTCAGTTTATTTTTTGTACTTCATTAAAATGGACGAGGGAATGAAAATGTAACCATAAATATCAAATGTATTACGTTTACCTGCAGAAACACCTTCAACAATGTCGGATGAGGAGCGCTTCGAATGCTTTAGTCGGCTGGCAGAGGCACCCACCCTGAAGAGTCTCCCTTTCTGGTCAAATTCGCCTGCAGCCAGAATGATTAGACTCTCGTTATCGGACTAAGAGGATGCGGGGTCGCTCTCAGTCTGCAAGTGTCTCTCCTGCGATAGCTTCTGATAGGTTTCCTACAAGCATGAAAATACATCACAAGTAAGGCATATAAAATGAAATAAATATGTTAGTGTTTAAAACAAATAATAAATGTCTCACCGCTAATTGTTGTGACTTGGTGTTAATCCAGCGCCTCCCACTACCTTCAAACTCCTGGGAATGGGTCTGCTCAAAGGTAGCCCAATCAATCATTTCTATAGGAACTTCCCTAGACTCTGCCTGCAAACACAAATGATGACTGTTAATTAATTACTTCAAAGTACAAAATATTGAATACCGAAGTAGAAAATAACGTATACTTACAATTTTTCTTCAATGCTCACCAAATGGAATGGAGCTGCCGGTATGTAACGGTTCATCCATTTGGGCCCTATTTAATTTATTTTTCTCACATTTTTGCTTAAATTTTGGATCGGCGGCCTATCTTTGAAATAATTGTTTTGTAGTCTCAGGTTGAATCCAATCTTACTTGCCTATATTATTCCTTAATTTATAAAACTTATCAGACAACCACCGGCTTCCCTTGTAGTGATAAGCTTTTTTCAAATTTCCCCAATGGTCAAGTAACCACCTAAACCTTTCCTGAAAATCAATAATAAACAATTAGTGTTCCAAATTATAAAAGTACTTAATCAAATAGTGAATTTTCTCTTATGTTTTCCAACATCAAATAGTGTACTTCCTAGTTCTTATTATATATAAATAGGATTTTTTTTTATCACACTATTTTGCACGATACACACACTCGTGTATATATATAACTGCAGAAAATTAAAGCCTTCATTGCTAGAAAAAGTATTATTGACATGGTTAATTCAAAAAAATGTCATGTAAATGAAACCAGATCCCAAAAAAAAAAAAAAAATAAACATACCTGATGTTGACGGAGAGGAGGCCGAAGAACGGAACCGGAGCACGAGAGGCGGAGGACGGAGGAGGAGGGCGAGGAGGCGGAGGAGGGAGGGTGAGGGCGAGGAGACTGACGACGGACGACCAAGACCGAGAAGGGAAGAGAGGAGATCGATGTAGGGAGGACCGCGACGGTGGAGGGGGACACCGGCAAGAACGGAACCGGAGGGCGAGAGGCGGACGGCCAGAGGTGCACACAAGGGGAAGGAGAAGAACGCGTGTGGCGGACGGTCAAAATGATCCCAAATTTAGGATTTAAAACTAGACTTCCGTCGCAAAAAGGTGACCCCGAGGCCGCCCACTTGCGACAGATTGAAAAATCCATAGCAAATTTACAGTTTTGCGACTGATTTTGGGATCCCACAAAGTAGGAAAACCTTTTTGCAATGGAAGAGCGTTTCCGTCGCAAAAAACTGCTTTGTCTAGGAGTTCAAGAGAAAAAATAAGAAAGACATCGGTGGCAATTCCAGAGCACTTGGGAGGTTGAGAACAGCTTGTGAGAGAGCCAAGAGAACTTTGTCTTCCACTGCCCAGACTACCATTGAAATTGATTCTCTGTATGAGGGAATTGATTTGTACTCAACCGTTACTCGCGCTAGATTTGAGGAACTAACATGGATCTCTTCAGAAAGTGTATGGAACCAGTTGAGAAGTGTTTGAGAGAGATGCCGAGATGGACAAGAGAAGCGTCCATGATGTTTCGGGGTTATTTTCATCTCCAGCCAAATATGAAGGCCATTGGCAGGCTTTTGTGGATTGGAATCTATGATGACACCCACAAGACAACACTTGGAGTTGGAACCAGTTTAGGTGCACCATGAGCCAGATTCAATTTTTTTTTTTTTGTCATACAAACATTAGCGTCTTTTTAATTTCTTCAGATCGGTTTCTTCATGGGGACACGGGACACCCCTCTGTTTTGTCAGGGTACAACAATAACTTAGATTCACATTTCATACTTCTCTCTTACATGTTTTTTTTTTTTATAATAAAATTTTAGGAGAGGGATTGAGTTTGCCAACAGTTCAAAGGCCCCGCTTTGGCTTTGCTTCCCAAGGCATACAGGACTGAGAGTACATATGTCTCCACCTCAGCCTGCATTTCCACAAATTTACATCATTTAGGATACCTCCCCCAGGGCCTTGACCAACTCCAGGATCGAACCCCCTCTCTTTGCTGGCCCTTTTGCCAATTGAGCTCATGGACGAGGGGTCATCTCTTACATATTCCTTACATAGTTATATGCTCATCCCTCTAATTAGAGGGATGAGGCTTTTTTTTTTTTTATTACTTTTTTTGTATATTTTATTTATTTAGATTAAATTATATGCTGCATCATGATTTTTTTTTTTTTACACCTAGTATCTCAAATTAATTAACTTTTAGTCGTGTATTCAGAAATATTTTTCATGTAACCCTAATATCCTGAAAATTAATTAATTTAAAATATTGAGTGCAAAAAAAAAATTTAAGATGCAGTATATAATTTAACGGTATCTCCTTTAAATGGAAATTCTAAATTACATTCCAATCTTTCCGTATTTATGAAAATAATTATTGTATTGATCAACACATCATCACTCAATATATATATAGCACAAAATTATGGGGAAATCCCTACAAAAATAAAATACCACATGGAATTCTAAATTCCAAAATTTGCAATAAAGAACAAAATTATAAAAATAAAAATAAAGATTAAAAAGTTAAATATGAAAAAAAAAAAAATTGACCCGATAGATTTCTTCGAATTTATGCAGTTAATTTGATGTCCAAGATTGCTTTTGTTCAAGAATGCCGAGTTCGTTCTGGCCAGTGCCTAATAATCTTCTCAAATGTATCGTTTATGCACAAGATAATTCTTGCGTCAATGAAAAGTCTTGCTGATTTGCTGAGCATCTCAAATTTAATCAAAATTCAAAATCTTGTAATCGGAGTTTTCCATTGAGGTATTTCTTGAGCTTCGACAGAAAAGAGGCGAAAATGGGAATTTAATGAGCAAGATAATGGAATTTCAGATGAACTGCATAGCACACGAAATGCTAAAGGTCTTCGATTTTCTACAATGGCAATTTATAGCAGATAAATGTAACAGTGGAACTGCATGCCAATCAAGGTCCAAAAATCGACCAGATCTTGCATACCCTGTCCTACTAAAAAGAAAGGCATAGAAATAATCATGAGACATAAGCTGCATTTCATGATTTACTTAAATGAGGTGAAGTTATCTCCAAAGGGCAGATTCTATACACCGGGGAGTCAGATTCCACAAAAATGGCCAGTCCTAGATTTCTCGACATATTTCTAAACGGTTAGGAGTCATAGATGATCTAGTGGGTGAGAAACTGAGACAGTACTCTCATTAAAATTGAAAAGAAAGCATCCTGCGAATTGCGAAGCATCTTCGGCATAAATTACAGTAGAAACTCGACAGTGGAAACATGTTCTGAACTCTACAAACGAAACAATATCCAAGCAGCGACTGCTGCAATTTTAGTAGCCACGGGCTCGCCAAAAAGACAACTTACGAAGAGGAAAAGCATTTTCCACGCTGGCCTTTACGAAGCAGGCCTATGATTGATCGTCCCACATTTTTGCCAGATATCACCAGAGTGCATGGGCATGGCAAGCAGAGCTTTGGAAAAGGAGGATATGTTGGTTTTTTACCGTTTGGGCTTCCTCACATTCTGGCCCTCGCCTCTCACTTCTGATAACCGTGATTTTATACCACTGACTGGTATTATTGGCGGCCTCTCTGGGAAGGCATTGGTGGGATCTCGTGATGACCAAGGCTGCGCAGATTGCCTGGTTGGACTAGCATAAACTCTAGAAGATGCATGCCTGGATCCTGCTAAAATTTGATCTCTCAGCCCTTTCACCGATTTATGGCTTTGTATTTCATCGTCGTAACCTTTTCCATGAGCTTGCTTCTCCAGTTCAGAGAAGCCTTCCCAATCTATTCCATCTCCAAAATTTTGAAGCTTCTCAGCTTGGGTCCCCCATTCCAACCCATCTGACATGCTCCTTTGAAGAGACATGCTCTTCCTAGAAGCTTTCCCGGAGGTTGACTTCCTCCCTTTAACTTCTTCATCAACTGGATATCTTCTGGCATCAAACCTGCTTTCAGAAGGGTAATTCCATTTGTGGCTCTTGTGGTTGTCCATATTTAACTCAATAGAATGCATGTCACTTTCAGCTGAGTCTTCTTTGTATTCTACTCCATCGTCTACCTCTCCTCCATCGTCCTCTTTATCTTCATTATGATGGGAATCAAATCGAGTTTTACCCAGATAGAAAGCAAGTTCTTCATCATTCAAGTGAGTGGAACTGCGTCCTTTTTCTCTAACTTGTTTGTTTCCCATAAAGGCCTCCAGTTGATTCCTGAGCTTATTAACGGCTGCATTCTTTTCCTCAAGCTGATATTTTGCTTCAGAAAGTTTTGCCTGAGCTCTCTCCTCACGTAACATGTCAGCTAACTGCATTATTTCCCGTTCCTTTTCTACCTCTTCACAAACTTTCGCAGACTCCATTTTATCTAACTCAGATCTATCTTCACCAACGTCCCTTGCCAACTCATCACATACTTGTTCAAAAATTTCTCTCGCTCTCTTCTCACTCTCAAGTTGTTTCACCACTTTAAGCAAGGATGCTTTTGTCTCAGCCAGCTCCCTTCCTAGCTTTTTGTTCAAGCTTTCAAACCGTCTCCTTAATTTTCTCTCTACATCAAGTTCCCCAGCAACAGATTCAATGGCAGCTTCAATAATTTCTTTCTCCTTGCTTTTCCATGCTGCCTTTTCTTCAGCAAAGCACTTCATCAAATAATTTAACTCATTTTTATCTGAGCGCTGTTCCTGGATAAGCTGATTGACCTGCAGGCGAGCCCTCTCCAGCTCAGTATGTAGAGCAGAGATTAGGGACATACTGGAAGAAGGGCGATCTTCATTACCCCACATGCGGTTTATTATTTTAAGAAGTTCTTTTGATGTTGTCAAAGCATTACTAACATCTTTCAAACGTGTTTTGACTCCAATAGTAGATGATGTAGGTGTCTGTGCACGAGATCTGGTTTCCACCTGTGGAAGAACAAGAATATATGAAATCCTCTCTCTCTTTTTCTTTTTTCTTTGTAACCACAAATTTAAATTGTAAAAAGCTGACTCATTTTGAGTTGGGCACTTTATATGCATGTGTATGATGTTACTCTACTCATACATGTTCGGTTGTTTTCAGCCAGAGTTGGGAATAGATTTCAAAAAAATAACAATAGCAATTAAAACAAAAGGAGAAAATCAAATGTCCCAACAGACAATTAGGGTGTGCATGGTAACGCTCCCAGAATTGTTTTTTTGTTAATTTCTGTTCCCCGGAACACAAATGGATGAGAAATCTGTTTGGTAAATCCGGTTTTTTTATTTGTTCCCGGGATGAACCGGTTCCTTTTTGTGTGCTGGGGAATAGAAAAAAAAAAGCAGAAAATTCATGCTTTTCTATTTCTGGGCACAAAATCAGAATTTATTCCTCAACGTACAACCTCTCTTCTTTCTCTTGAAAACCTTTCGCAGTGTCAACTACCCTCCCCACCCCCACCGCCACCGCCGCCGCCACCCCAACCGCTGCCACCCCCACCTCACCGCCACCACCACCACCACCACCCCCACCGCCACCACCACCCTCGCCGCCGCCCCCACCTCATCGCCACCACTGCCACCACCATGACCGTCACCGTCGCCGCCACCGCCACCGCCGCCGCCACCACCACCACCACCACCCCCACCTCACCGCCGCCACCACCCCCACCTCACCGCCACCACCACCCCCACCTCACCGCCCCCACCACCACCACCACTCCCATCGCCACCACCACCACCACCCTCGCCGCCGCCACCCCTACCTCACCGCCGCCACCACCACCCCCACCGCCACCACCACCACCCTCGCCGCCGCCCCACCTCATCGCCACCACTACCACCACCATGACCGTCACCGCCGCCGCCACCACCACCACCACCCTCGCCGCCGCCCCACCTCATCGCCACCACTACCACCCCCACCGCCACCACCACCACCCTCGCCGCCGCCCCACCTCATCGCCACCACTACCACCACCATGACCGTCACCGCCGCCGCCACCGCCGCGCCGCCACCACCACCACCACTACCCCCACCCTCACCGCCGCCACCCCCACCTCATCACCGCCACCACCACCCTCGCCACCGCCGCCACCCCCACCCCCACCTCATCGCCACCACCACCACCACCACATAAATAATTTTTGAATATAAAAATTACATAAATAAAAATAAAATGTGTTAACAAACGTAATTCTGATTCTCGGAGTAAAAATAAAATGAGTTAACAAACGTAATTCTGATTCTCAGAACTCTTCCCAGGCACAGAATCAGAAAAAACTGTTCCATCTCAAAAACTGTGCTGGAGAACAGAATGGTTGCCATGCACAGCCTTAGAATTCATTTCAAAGAGCTGCATGAATCACACATATTTTTTGTACTTTTTAAACAAGCCCATGGAACTGTTAAGCAAATTAATTATATAGTTAGGAAGGTTAAGGGTGGTAAGGGCATTGATCCACAAGGGAACCTACTTGAATGTACCTATCATTGCCATGACCCGAGTATTTGTTAATCAGTAACCAAGGAAAACAATCAAATCGTTCACTTCACTTTATTGAAGTGAGGTTGTGTCATACATGAGGCTGTCTTATTATGTCAGTGTTACACTTGAGGATATGGAACATGCTTGCCTAACATTGAATACCCATTTTTCTTGGGGAAACCTAAGAACTTCCCCTGAAAATACGAATCCAAATCACCTGTGATGCAGGCATTGAGCGCGCAGTGATTTTCAATCCAAGGAATGCAGAATAACTTCTGACTAGCATACCTAACAATAATGCCTTGAAATCCTAGGTAATATAGAATGCATGGAAAGAGCCAGAGAATGAAAGAAAGAAAAGTTGGAAGCTTCCAGAACTACACAAATCTTTGCTCTACGTACCTCCATGAGACTGGCATTACTGAGAGAATCTAATGGGCCAACTTGGTGGTCCGTGAGCCTCAGCCTCTGAGAAATGGATGGGGTTCTTCTATGGCGACTACCTGTTCCAGACCTATCCATCCTCTACAGAAAGGTAATAAAAACTTCGTAAGCAATGAAAGCAAAATAAATTGTACGATTAACATCAAAACGAATACTGTAGCAGTAGTTCCCTGCTTCAAAGACCAAATCTGCCAAGGTAAATTTTGAAATCATAGAAACTTAACATTCCAAATTGTACTATTTAATTTACGATATATATATAGGGTCTCCAGACATGGTTAGATTATATAAAGGTCAACAAAAACCAATACATCAGTCATCTACAATATAGCCAATTAGCTACTAGACAACATAGCCATAGACAATCAAGAGGAACATAAAAAGAAAACAAAATAGACATGGAAATCAATTCTCATTCAAAATTCATGGGAATATAATGTTGCAACCAGTTCCAGATTCGTTCTCTTAAATCAAAAGAAGACTGAAACGAACGAAATGCGATTTGAAAAGCAATCACCTCTGATACGGGACTATGAGATGGATCGGATAAATGGGGAGGCAACGAACCAGAATGCATCGACCTTGCCGCCAACTTTTCCCTTGCTTTCAACTCTTTCTTCAACCTTCTATCATCAGATCCTTGTCTAACGCTCGGGGAAGGAATCTCATTCATCTCCCACAGCGTCGCAGCGAGTTTCCTCGCTGACACAGGAGCTTGTTTGGCCTTGCTACCCGTCTGGGATGGTGGGTACTTAGGGGACTCCAGGACCCGCATAGCGGACGCGGGAGATCTTGAGTTCATCAGTTTCCATGTGGGCACTGGTGTACTTGATCCGCCCCTCTTTCGGACAAGTATAGCCCTTTTGAATCTGTAGTTTTGGAGTACAGAGGAGGTAGACGATGCCGATGAGGAGCAACCTCGTTTTCTGATCTTCCCAGGAACTAAATCCATGCTTCGAATTTGCCTCGGCATCATGAAATCTCAGCACTCAGATCACTAAAAATCTGCGAGAAAGAGTAAAACTCAGCATGAGAATCAAGGCACCCAGATCAAAGCATTTCTTGCTTCAGCGTGGAAAACACAAAACAGAGAGAAGGGAACAAACGAGTAATAATTACCATGCGTTTCACAGCTTCGAGTCCGAGAAGACAGGGACAAACTATCCAACAATTCAGCCTCCTCCTTTTCAGTGCCTTGCTTCAATGCTGTCTGACTTGAACCGTAAATCAATTGCGGTGAGAGAATTTTACCATGATACTGAAGGTGGTAAAAGTAGGCGGTTTCGACAAATTCAAATCGCGTTATCAATATCAAAGTACTTCAACTTCAGTGTGAGGTGCACTTTTTCAGGGACAGAATAATAGTTTACGAAGGCTGGGAATGAACAAAATCTGTCCGGTTTTTAACTTTGCCAGCGCATTGCTGAATCGAGCTCGAAGGAAAGAGGGAAAAAACATAAAGAAAGAAACAGTGAGATAAAATGCGGCGAAGGTAATGGCGGATAGAGAACACAAACCCTAAGAAAGAGAGTTATGAATAAGATGGCTTTTGATGGCTTCCACAGCCACTGCTAGATTTGATCAGAACAATAGGTTGTTGAGTAAACTTGGAAAGGGCGAAAAGCGAAAGGGAAAGAGAGAAGGGAGGAT